>CM018589.1:7603737-10003737 GCA_009078335.1 Salix brachista | reverse complement strand
GCAATCACAACTTATATGAGGTCGCAAAGATGGTAGAAACCATGGGATCATGATCATTTCCTCTCTCTCTTGGAATAGCATTTTCTAGTTTAAGAAAAGAAAGCAGGAGCAAATTGATATTGCAATCTTGTCTAATATTCTAAAAAGAAACCCCAACCAGCGCTGTAGTTGATGAGCTGGTGGCATTAACAGTCATAGAATCCACCGCACTCAACTACTGTGTGGGATTCAGGTTCTCTGGCCTATGTCTTACAGTGTGCAAAAGTGGAACAAGGCATAAATCATTCCCAACTACAAGTCAAATTTTCCTGCATGGAGATTGCTCTTTCGCAAAGGTGCAAGATCTAAAAGGTAGAGGTTTTGTGCTCCAACACCAGCTCCAGGGTTCTCTTGCCTATGTCTTCTGGTGTGTAAAGCAGAAGGTGGCACGCCTCGTTCTCAACCGCGTCAAATTGTTAAGCATGGTGCACAACAGCGAGACACATTTTGAGAGAGGCAATTCTACTCTTGGTTGAAACTCAAATTTTATTTCCTCTCATATTTAGAGTCAATCCCAAGTTCCAAGCTAGATGTCGGGTGTGAATGAGAGAGAGGTCATGGATACATTAAAATTCAAGCATGAAAATTCTAACGGCAACTCCAGCCAGCTTTCTTGCAACAATTGCCTATGATATGATAGAGTATAATGCATATAGCATTATGTCTAGTGATAGACATCTGACACTTTTTATGGCTAAACATGAAAACTAGGACGGGCTAATTATAATTTTCAACATCTGATTAAGATACATATATTCAACTAAACATCAACAAACCATTTATTTAACATGAGTGGATGCAAGCTGCCACTCCAACTTTGGAATACTGACCTGAGTTGGGGTTGGGGAGTTCAGTGGGTTTTGCATAACCCCAGGTCACGCCAACATCACAGGATTCTGACATACAAACTCTTCCAACATCATCAAACGAACGCAATAAAACACGAAATGTCCCATCTGCAGTCTGGAATGGTACTGGCTGAATCACACTAAGAGATGTATTTTCAACGTAAATTGGGCCATGCTTTCTCCACGACCTACCAGCATCTGCAGTCACCTATTCACACACAAGTCAAAAATATGTCAAATGTCAATACCAAAACATCATTAGATTCCAAGTGCTCAAGCAAATGAGTTATTACTACCTCCATCCATGCACCCCAAGAATTCCAACTTTCTACAGATGATCCACAAAGCAAGAGCCCATTTTCCAACAAGATTGGCTGCACAAGGGAATCACTTATAAGGGAATCATAACAGCAACAATCAAGCTTCATTGTTGCTGATATAACTAGCGTACTTGAGTCATTAGACAATATATTCTGGTGTTTAGAACCAAACCTTATTCTTAGACGGTCCTAATATGCCAGGAGGAAGTTGCTCTCTCTTTGACCAAGTAACACCTTTGTCATAAGACCGCTTCATGCATCCACTCCATCTGAGATTTAGCAAGTTAAAAGTAAGTAGAAGCAAGACAAGTGCACAGTAGCTAAATCTATTATCATTTCCAAAAGGAACTTTATAATGTAATTGCAAAAAATAAATTACATTCCAAAAGTTCAATATTTTTTATTTTTTTTCCTATGATAAGAACACAAATATATCCAAATCCAGACACCCGGTAACTGCAAAACTGAGTGGTAACATTATATAGCAAAGAGGGCAAGTAATAGCTCTGGCTAGTGTTCAGCTAGAGCTTCTTGGAAATCATTTTAAGACACGAATGCATGAAACATTTAGCCTCTGTAGAGCCTGTTGAACAATACCCTTAGTTGCAGCATTGATGGTAGCCCAGTGGCAGCTTAGGGGTCTTGTAAATACTCTTGGCAACCCACAACGGTCTTTTTATCTCATTTTAAGTGGTTCAAAACTGATTTTGGAAAAAAACAGAGACAGTTGCTTTTGTCACCATTCAACATCAACAGCAGAGCCAAAATACCCAGTTGATTAAATTTAACTCTCGAACCATATAGAGCCAATTTATGTGTCATAGAGAGTTCATTGGTAATAAATTCCAAAGTAGTTGGATGATGAAGTTGCTTAAAGCACTTCTCAAATCATATGGCTAGGCTTATGCTTATATTCACACCTCATAATGCTAAAAATATTGGGAGTTGTTAATACTGTGTTGTCATGGAACATTTTTTTTCCTCTAGCTGTCCCAGACTCCCAAAGTATCTGAAATCTTAAATTTTGTACTGAGAGGAGCAATGTTGTAGCTTAAAGTGCAATTTAGTTTGTATATCAATTCTCTATAATCTTATGGATATATAACGCCATTCACCAACAATTCTACAGATTGAAGCAATACATACAATTACAGTGAATTCAATGCTTAAATTATATGGAATGAAGAGAAGAAACTCTTAGACCTTATAATGTAGAGATGAAAGAAGAGGCAGTTTCACGAAGTTAATAGTGGACTAACAAGGCAACAAGCATATCCTTGGTTTGCCTCAGTAATCAGGGATCCAACATATTCAATGAATCCTGAGGAAATGTCATATCTATATAAAATGTATATCAACTTAATGTAGTTATGCGCTTCAAACTAACATGATCATAAACATTCATCAACACATAAAAGCTTCCTGAGTTCACTATTGCTCTAAATTTCAACTTCTGCTTTTTTGTTCTTGTTGATTAAGAGTGAGAAGTGCTAGAAGAAGACTTTCAATCACTTGATTTGTAGTTGTGTTTTTTATTTACAGAGTAATTTATAGTTGTGTAAATAGCAATTCTGTATTATGTTGAGAGTTATAAAGGATATTTCTCCAAAGTCATGCAAAAGAAGTTCATGAATCAAACTTCAACTGCTACCGTAACACCTTTCACACAACAAAAAGGACACCCTCACAAACGTGCGTGCTTGGAATCTGACTATCCTACCATACTTTTCCCTCAGACACCGTGAACCAAACACCACCTAAGAAGAATAGAAAATCCAGAATCCAACATGCTAAACCATCATAATCTACTATGCTCTTGAATCCACAAGAACAAAGAATTATGAAAACTTTATCCATTAAACAGCTCGCTTCACATCAACCATAAATACTTGGAATCTCAACTTACCAGGCTTACTTTTTCCTCTGATATCGTGAGCCAAATACTAACTAAGGGCAGAAAACCAAGAATCTACTAGGCTGAACCTTTCAGATCTACAAGGACCACTTCTTGATTCAACAAGAATAAAGAATTATAAACACTTATTCATCAAAACTGCTCCCATGACACAGAATATGTGATTACAATAAACTCCTAATAAGTCGTAAAATACATATGGAAACAAAAATCCTACTACAATAGGATACTGAATAGTGGAAAAGTATAAGCCACCAAAATTCTCAGAGGTCCTAAAACATTTAAGCAAACAAAATCCCGACTACAATAAGAAATTAAATAGTCTAAGAAGAACAGGATATTCTTAAATAAACATGAGTATATTATTGACAGAAGTAGCCATCTTATATGGCATCAAAAGTTTTTTTGCGATCAATTTTCCCCACAAGGATTAAGAATTCACAAATTTAACTTTTCAGTCACTTCAATGTGGCATAATTTTCTTATGCAGAATGTATGGAGTCAAGAAAGACTTGAATGATGTATAGCATTCTGTATTCCATGCAATATACAAAATCAGAACAGCCATTTGTGTTTTTGGAATCAGATGAAAACATATGAATTTAGCAACAACCAACACGCTTGAATACTAGTTAGGGAAGCTTGACTATAAAAACTAACAGTTTAAAGGGAAAACAATTGAGATTGGAAGCTTTACTTTTGGACCTCTTGACCGACTTTATAGAACAGAAGTAACTCCTCTGATGGCAGTTTGAATAGCACAGGGTTCCACATAGGAACATCAAGCTGTTCATCAACGATGATGGGTGATTGCCAATAACCATCCTGCACATCAGATACCCACTCATATGAGATAAACCATCTTAATATACAAAGACAAAAATAACAGGTAATTTGAGAAAGAATCAAATATGTACAGCAGTGATTGAAGGGCGACTAAGTCAAGAGGGCTTAGTAGAAGTTAGTGAATCAATGGATATGTCCAGGATCTTCCTAACACTGCCTTTTTGCATTGATCTTTTGAATCTAACGACCAGTTACTTGATGTCGCTTATTTTACAGAGCAAGTGAACTTTACTACTGGGAAGAAGAATTAATGTGTTGAAACAAAGCCTATTCATTTATCTTTCTATTGGTCACTGGCTTGGGATATATCCGGGACAAGATTCTTGTGGTTTGTAGAGAGCAGTGGATTTCCCATGACAAGACAGATGGAGAACTAGTTAATGATTAATCCAATGTTTTCAGAAGGAAGATCATAAGACCTTAAGGCTGCATTCCTTGTTGGGTGTGTTTGAATGGAGTTGAGTTAAAGATTTCCCTAGTATCTTTCTCTGTGGAAGCGCTGTTTGATATTTTTTTGGTCTCCTTTGAGCACTACAACAGTGGCTTTAGGGATAATCTCATTAGCAACTACACAGAAGTATTGAAACCCTTGTTAATTTGAATTTTCTAATCTTTCCTCTTCATCTTGGAGTATGTTTTTGAGTCTTCCTTTCTTTCTAATAAAATTACTTCTTTTGAGCAAAATAAAATACTACTAGGAAAGGAAGTGCTAGAGCATATCCTACAAGTTCACATGAAAACAAACTTTTTGGAAAAAAATTGATGCATCATCAATAAGTGGCATACAGTTAAATCAGAAAGTGATCCAACAGAGAGGAAGAATTATTACTTTGTTTGTCTGTATCCAAATCTTCACATCAGGTGCTCCCTCTTTTGTACCTCCAAAATAAGCAACCAAAAAGTGATCTTTATCAACCTGCACAAAGCACAGATCAGCACCACATTAAAAAATTCAGTTCATGAAGACATACAGCAAGAATTTGAAGTCAGATTGTTTAACTCCAATGAAAAACCTCAACAATGGTAGAGGCATGACAGCTATTGAAGGGAGAAGAGTTTGCAGGAAATGTGAACTCCTCTTGCACTAGCTGCCAGTTGTGACAGTCTTTGCTCATATTTGAAATCTTTGGATGCAGAACCGTATAATTTGTGTTTATTCCAGTGACCTTCCTGAAGAGAGCTTGGAACATTTATAGATCTTAACAATAATAAAAAGCACACAGAAGCACAGAAACAAATGTATAGATGACATAGCATTACCATTATACTGAACAAAATAAAGATAACAGCAACAAAAATAATTAAAAAAGAAAAAATGTTGGCTCTTTTTCTGTGTTTGTTTGCCCTAGGTGAACATCTCTGACATTTTGGTTGTAATATACTCTTTTTGGCATGTTTTCAAGTAAGCCACAACTTTATTCATATCCCAAATATAATAGTGTGCATGACAAAAATAGAATACAATTTGTTTGTCAATAGTTTCTCACTATGATTGTTCTAAACAAGGGAAACACATTAAAAACTTGCGGCAAATAGAATATATCTGAGAAGTAGATTCTTTCTACAATTGAATGCAGGAATGCAAGGGCATACTTCATCAAATTAAGCACTAAAACTAGCATCGACATCAATCAGTCTAACAAATCAAAGATAAAGAGAAAAGAAAGAGGGGAAAGACAACCCGCTAAAACGCTTCAGAAAGTCATGAAGTAATTGCTGGTAGGTGTGCAATCTGATAGTGTTAGAACTCGAGAACTCATGATTGACTTTGAAGGGGCCACGAAAATCAGAGAAATTGGACATACAGAACAACAATAACAAGATCATCCAAGAAAACAAGAAAAGTGGCAAAACAATTCTCCTAGATGATTTCCACATTTCGATGAAGTTCTGTTTCCAGATCTAGGTTTCCTCAAAGCAATTCAATTTCACATGTACATACAAGGATTACCATAAACACGCATTCATATATATAGAATCCTAAAAAAGAAAGTCAGCATAACAGAAACAAAAGAAGAGAATCCAATATGGATTAATCAAATAGCATAATAGAATAAAATAGAGAAGCAGTCGTACCTAATACAGTGATGTCAAGAAAATAAGGGGGGAAAAACTTTTGAGCAGGGAGAGAAAGAGAGAGGCATTAAAAAATTGTTTGCAGACCCCAAAAGAACAGAGTGATGCTAGCCCGTGGGCACCGCTGACTGACTGCTGAGGTTACTCTTTTCAACTTAGCTTCAAATATTGTGAACAAAGGCCCCTCGAAGAATAAAACTCTACACATTGCCCCTCAAAAAAACTATTTTAGCCCCTTCCAAGATTGAAACTTTTGGCTATTCCTCCCCTACAACACACATTTTCCTTCTCTACATCAATCTCACTCTCACTCCTCTTCACTCACTCACCCACTCTCTCTCTCTCCTCTCTCTCTCTCTACTGCATCCTGAAAAGGTAAACCCAAGGGGATGGCACCAATCAATCCAGCCATTTCCCATATTACCCCAACAACCACACTAACCTATTTCATCCTCCTCCTCCTGACCACCACCACTACCACCACCCCAATTTTAGCCATAACGAATTTAACAGCCCTCCTCTCCTCCTTCCCTGACTTCTCCTCCTTCACTTCCCTCATTGCCTCCACACCCTCTCTAACCTCAGACCTTTCTGACCGATCTGCCCTTACTCTCTTAGTCATCCCAAATTCTTACCTTTCCTCCTCTTTAGACCTCACACGCCGCCTCTCTCCATCTGCCCTTGCCGACCTCCTTCGTTACCACATCCTCCTCCAATACCTCTCCTCCTCCGACCTCCATCAAGTTCCCCCATCTGGGACCCTCATTACCACCCTCTTCCAAACTACCGGCCGAGCCTCCTCTAACTCTGGCTCTGTTAACGTCACTCGAAACCCACTAACAAATGCAATTACTATCTCCTCTCCATCCCCATTTTCCTCCTCAAACACTACGGTTTTGTCCTTGATAAAGACTCTTCCTTACAATGTTTCCATAATTTCAGTGAACTCTCTGTTAGTCCCATATGGTTTTGATTTAATGGCATCAGAAACAAGGCCTACATTGGGTTTGAATATCACTAAAGAATTACTTGATGGCCACAATTTTTTTGTTGCAGCTTCTTTGTTATCAGCTTCTGGAGTTGTACAGGAATTTGAAGCTGATGAAGGAGGAGCTGGAATAACCCTTTTTGTTCCTACAGATTCTGCATTTTCAGATCTGTCGGCAACTGCTATCAGTCTACAGTCATTGCCAGCTGATAAGAAAGCTGATGTCTTAAAATTTCATGTCTTGCATTCCTATTACCCTCTGGGTTCCTTGGAGTCGATCGTTAATCCTGTGCAGCCTACATTGGCTACTGAAGATATGGGTGCTGGCAGTTTTACGCTGAATATTTCAAGGGTTAATGGGTCTGTTGCGATTGATTCAGGGATTGTTCAGGCGTCTGTTACGCAGACTGTTTTTGACCAGAACCCTGTTGTCATTTTTGGTGTTTCGAAAGTGCTTTTGCCTAAAGAGATTTTTGGGAGGAATCCAGTGTTGACTAGTAAGCCAGGGAGTCCTGATATGGGAAATGCACAGCCGCCTGTTAGTGTTTTGTCACCAGAGACTTCGCCGAAAATGCTGTCGTCTGCTCCAGGTGTCAGAGAAGAGATTAAGTCTGGAGTTGGAGGGTTACAGTGGTTGAGTACTCTACCTCTGCTTTTTGTTGTTTTTGTATGCAATTGTATTTAGTAGTATGCGTTTTAATTATTTTGCACCTGATAATCAATTTTTTTTTTGGGGGGTGTACACTTTTATTGAATTGAATTTGGCTACAAAAGTAGCTTTTTTGTGCTTTTTTTGTATGTGGCACTGTAGAGGGAGATGTCTAAGTGTGAATTGTGTAGCTTCTTGAATAATTTATATCATAAGAGCATCATATTTTCTTTGGCATTTCTGCACTTATTTTCTGGCACTTGTTATGAAAAAAAATGGAGTTTTTTTCCATGCTTTTTGGGCGGCTTTTTATGTTCTGCGACAGTGTTGAACTTATTATGAGATTTGAAACATTGAGTTTTAATTTGCATTTGATATCTCCTTTATGTTTCACCTGTTTAAGCCATAACGGGTACTGATTTTTTATGTCCAAACCAATCTCCTCAACGAGTTCTTCTCCAGTGCACCCTTGACAGCACATGCTCTATCCTTGAAATAACAAACAAATTGGTGTGGCAGCAGGGTATGCTTGTATGTTACATTGTTGTTCTCAATGGTACTTGTGTTTACTTTGATAGTGAATGATTGAGGAGAAATTTGATAGTGAACACAAACAAATGGGTGTGGCAGCAGGGTATGCTTGTATGTTACATTGTTGTTCTCAATGGTACTTGTGTTTACTTTGATAGTGAATGATTGAGGAGAAATTTGAGTTTGAAAAATTACTGGTTGTTGGCTTGTTCCGTTTGGGAGTTCCAAGTTAAGACTTGAGTATGTCAAAGGCTTATGATTTTACTGGTAGTTAGGAGTTTTCCTGCAATCAGTTTATGCTGCGATGAGAGCTTCAAGTTGCAGGGGAGACAGCCTGGCTCTAGCTCTGAATTTGGGGGTATCAACGGCAGAGAGGATTGCAAAATGCTAAGTGGATTTTAGAATTTGGGTGTGACCAGCTCCTTGTTGCCCAATTTCAAGAGTGAATGCACTCTCATCACTTTGGTCTTGATTTGGTGTACCATATTGGATTTTTCTTTGATTGAGGAAAAGAGGATCTTTCTACTGTTCTGTTGTTTTTCGCTTGTGGGTGAATTACAAACAGATCAATGGTCACAGGCACCAGGGAGTCGGGTTTCAATTTCCTTGCTTGCAAGGGCCAAGCAAGGTAATGCCTTCTGGATCTGATTTAGGTATAATTGCTTTCTTTTTTCTTCTCTCTCTCTGTTTTCGTTTCATCATCATCTTTTTTTTTTCAATTCAAATGTGTTATCTGACTTTTGGGTGTGATATTGTAATTTGCTGTTATTCCAGTTCAATAATGATTTGTTAATTGCTCTTACTTGATTGGTGTCATTGCAGTCTTTAATCTGATCAATAAACACTCATCAAAATAAAACTATAGCCCCGCTTCTCACAAGAACACTTTAAAAATAAATTACAAGATGTTTCTTTTTAGTGTTGCAAGTCATTAATCATTGGAAGAAAACAGTGTGTGAGATTTGAAGTGAATGATGATCTGGAACCAGAGGCTGGTTAGTTTCAAACTCATTTGTGCTCTCTCTTGTGGTCCATAACCTATTTATAGGATCATACTTTACTGATAAAAAAATAAATGTTTCTTAAATTTATTGATGACAATCCTATGAACCTGTTTTGAAAAGCTTTAAGGGAAGGTCCTTGTGCTTGACACGATAAATGTTGGTGGCTCAATTGGGAAATACTATTTGTTGGGATTCCATTCAGAAATAATATTTTGTAGTATAGAGGAGCTCATAACTGGTTTTCTTCTGATTTATATTCCATCACAGTGGCAACTGATTTCCATTCTCAATCAATTTCTAGGTCTAGATTACAATTAGGGCAACATCTAGATATATGGTTTTTGTTTTTTCAAACCAGGATTTTTGCTGGTCATTTTTATTTTGATTTTGTGTTTATCAACATATTTACCCTTTTGAAGTTTCATAGATTATGTCAAATTGTTTGATCTAGAGCATTCCTACTAGGATCTTGATAAGCATGCAGCACCATATTTTATGAAAGCAGTCTAGATCTAGTTCAATGGGAGGTTTGGTTCAAGGAAAAGCAACCTTGTAATGACTGCAGATTTATTTGCTGAAGTGGTATAAAGTTAATCATCCTAAGGGAAACAGAGGTCTGGAGTTAAAGAAATAGGTAACCTTGTGCTGAAACTTCCATGATGAAATAAGAGGCATTATGAAATTAGGTTTCATGATAAAATGGAGCTGTGGGTAGGGCTTCAATCATAAATACAGTAGTAACTACCAAGAAAGTGTTCTTGGTAGGACTGAGGTCAAAGGCTGTGATTCTCACCCTTGGAAGGGCATTTGGGTTTCTTCAGTAAACATGTGAGCAAGCACGAGAAGGATTGTGGGGGAAGGGGCAATATTCTCTTTCTGGTGAGATACATGGTTTGAGGTAGAAGGCCCTCTTGCTGACAAGGCATTGCCATCCTATCCCAGAAGCTTGTTGGTATTCTAAAGCAGTGGAGTGGGTTGGAACTATCCTATCCCAGATACTAGTGCTATGGAACATGTTTTTCCATTTGGTGCCTTGTGATCTTGCTTTGAATATTTCCTCATGGACCTCTCCTACAAAGCTGAAGAGAGGGACAGAAAGACCCACGGAAGAACTGGTGACAGGACGTTCTCCATCAAGTTTTCTTATAACCTTCTTGAAGGAGATTCTTGGAGTAACTCAGGGTACATGTGGGGTTTAGATTGGAAATGGAAAAGGCCACACAAGATTCTCTGTATCTCCTGGCTGATACAGAACAAGATATTGTCAATAAATGAGCTTTTAGAGGAACCTGGAATCTAAGAGACCCTGTTACTTGACATCTGTGAATTACTAATGAATGGAGAGGAGAACATGTGCATCGGGACTGCTTTTTGGCCAAGTGCTTGGTGCGGTCACAAGGTCACATTTTTTTTTTTTTTTTGAGAAGGATCATATTAATTGCTTGTTTTATAAGCTTAGAGCAGTGTCTGACAAGGCCATGGTCGTAGACTGGGCTCTCTCATCTTTGGAGTCACAAGCTGGCAAGATTGGAGATGGATGAATGTTTATAAATTTAACAATATTCTGGTGGATAGCAAGCAAGCTGTCTTCAAGTTTCACAGGTTTTTAGCAGAAGTTAAGCTGCCCGGCTCTATTAACTTCATTGAAGCCAACAAGGATAGACTTCCTGGCTAGCAACAACCGCAAAAAGGATGGATGAAGTAGAATGCTGGTGCATTTAATTATTTTTCATGGTTGATAGTATTGCTAATTGTTTATGTGATTGCAGAGGCATCATCCTTGGCATGTTTCCTGCTCTTGTGGTTTTCAAACGTATTGAAGTCACTGCCATCATTTGAAAGATTAAACAAAAGAAAGCAAAGTAGAATTCTGTGGATATGTATTTAAAATTGGAATGACTTTCCTTGATTACATCTTTCTTATTCTTACGTGTATATATAGGTCTACACAGATTTGTATACTAAACCAATATTTGAGTATTTGAAGGAGAATAAACTAGAGATTAAAAATTTGAATTTCAAATGTCCTGCAGAGTTTTTGAAACAATCTCCTCAGCTGTTGGCAATCCTGATCCTGCGGCAACTGGGAGGATATTCTCTTTTGATCTGTTGGTAGCATCTGTCAATACTCTAACTTCATTAAGGCTATAGTTATCACTGCTTTAAATCCTTTGCTGCTTCACTATATGATTCTGGTGGAACCAGACTACCATTGTTATTAGTTTGTTTAATAAAGAATCGGATTGGCCTTGGATGTATCAAGTGTTTCTCACCATTTCCCCTGTAGGGTGGTCATTCCAGAGAGTCTTTTCTATCCTGTCTAACTTGAAGCCAGTTTTTTTTTTTTTTTTTTGCAGACCATCTTGCTATACTAGGAGTTGCTAGAAATGCTGATTTATACCCTAGGTTTGATTCTGATGATTTCTTTAATCTTTCCCCAGTTCTGCTGCAAGGAAGGTACTGCTGTGTCATTGGAGTTGGATCTGCTCCTTTGGCTTCTCTGGCATCTTTTGGCTACTCCTATGAGTTTGCTGGTTTTTGGGTCTAAAGATTGTTAGTGTATGAGCTATTTTGCTGCTTGAACTCTTCCGCTGCTGAATTTCCAGGAGCTCTGTTTAATCCTCTTTTTCTCATGCACTTTCTGTCTCTGGACTTTTTCTGTCACCAATTTAGCATCTCTGTGTGTTCATTTTTATTCTGGTAGTGATGAGTTATAAATTGTTTTTTAAAATGTTTTTTATTCAGAAATATATTAAAATATTTAAAAAAAATATATTTTTCTGATATAGGACATCAAAAACAATCTAAAAACAAGAAAATAAAATAATTTCAAGTAAAAAATAAAAAAAATAATATTTTTTTTAAAAAAAACTACTTCTCAAATGTATTTCCAAACAGGGTTTTAATTATTGTTTATTTCCAAATAGGGTTTTAATCTTTGGTTTGATGACGGGCTGCTGTCATTGGTTTCTCTAGTGTGCATCTTGATCACCTGGATGATGTTTAGAGAAGTTTCTAATTGATGAGGATGCTCTGATTATTTTTGTTGACCTAGTGTTTTTGGACGTTTAGGTTGCCCAAATAATTTTCAAGTCTCTTCATCGTCAGTGTCATCTTTTACTAGTTTCTTCATCATTTTGTGATAGCTTTTGTGTCGATACCAGTCTCATTTCTCCAGGCTTGGAAATGGCTTGGAATTTTACAGGTTTCGAAGTAGATCCACAGGTTGGCGCGG
Source organism: Salix brachista (assembly GCA_009078335.1). Classification (NCBI taxonomy): domain Eukaryota; kingdom Viridiplantae; phylum Streptophyta; class Magnoliopsida; order Malpighiales; family Salicaceae; genus Salix; species Salix brachista. The sequence continues at coordinate 9,991,286 of CM018589.1, read as the reverse complement.
CCATGGTTACTCTGCCTGCGATCAAGCTCAAGCCTGCTCTGCAACTCCTGGATAGGGATTCAGTGGACCATTAATTTTGTCACGTCGACAGGGAAGCGTATCACCATTGTTTCCAATCTGTTTGATAACTCAATCATGACAAGTGAGAGCAAATCCACTTTTACCACTTGAGAGTTGAGACCAATAATGCGAAGATTATATTCAAAGTTCATCACTTTTGATGATTCCCTCACTTTTTCACCAAATTTGCTACCCATTTTCTTCCTTCATCTATGGCTTTTTCATCCCGTTCTCCTCACCAACAAACTCCAAGCCTTTCAAAAGTCTTTTTATAACCTGCTGTGAAGTCCAGGCTTTATTAATTGGTAATCAAATAATATATTTTTATCAATTATGTATAAAAAATAAAAATAAAAGATTTTTAAAAGATTCAATTTATAATTTTATTTAGGGACTTAATTCACCTTAACCCCGTTCTGTAGCTATAGCCAACTACGGAATCTCTTGGAATTTACCAGCGAAGGAAATAAAAATAAACAGAGACTGAAAAATGGCTTTTAGATTTTAACTCCCATTTACAAGGGGTTCCGCTAATTACAGAAAGCTCCCTAATTCTCGACAGCTTGGTTTAGGCCACGGTATTAGAGATTATTTTCAATTCGGCCCAAACCACAAAACGCCAGTAGCCATTGTACTTGTGCATGCACAAGTAAAACTAACCTAGGCTAGGCGGGCGGCCTCAGTGACAGAAGTTGAGCAAGGACGATGAGGGGCTGCTGAAGTAGAGAGAGAGCAAAAACTGAGATGGGTTCCACTCTAAACTCAAAATGGTTGCCTGTGGCATCCACCGTAACTGTGGCACTTGCACTTCTTTCTGCGTCAACAGCTGTTATCTCACGTACTCTTCGCTTCTTTTCATGTCTTCTAAGAATTTACTGTGTAGTAGTATGAACTGTACACTGAAGCGATCTTTCTTTCAGTTTATTTTTGTAGAAAGAAATCAAAAGTTTTGTATTCAAAGATTCAAGAACTTGAGATTTCTCTCAATTCTTGTTTGCAAAATAGTGCTGCTGAGAGACAAGGTCGAATTAGAGCCCAACAGGTCTCTTTTTTAATCTATGAACCTCTTTTATACTGAGTCCTTTCTCTTATTTTGCTGTCTTATTGTTGTGACTATTGATAAAATTGGTGTTCCTATTGGTTTTGCAGGATTTGAGGAAGGCTTTAGCAGAACCTAAGTCTGAGAGTTTGGAGCAGACTTCTTATCCCATGACCCCTATTGGACTTGTTCAGTCCTGCTTCTCAACCAGGTAATCTTCCTCAGCGATCCAAATTAGAGATTGCTTATTCATTCTTAATGTGGTACGTCAACCAAGTGAAGTAATGGAAGGGTACAGAGAAAGCTACAAATTGACACTCTCGGATAGTTCTTAGGAGGAATAGAAGTATATAAGTAGACAGGATATTCATTTCATTGATTACTTAAGCAATCGGACCTGCCATGGCTGTTCTCCATGGAAAGCAGAAACTTTTCCTGAATTCTGCATCCCTTCAACGCTCCCCCATGCTCAAAAACAGGAAATTTTTCTTACTGCATTGTAAACAGATTCATTTTGTTTTTTGATATCAGAATGGTTCTTGCTGTGAAGGAATTGATTTTTTTTCCCGGGACCTTTACTTTTTTAGATCTCCTAATTTCATCAAGTCCATCATTTGAAGTCCTAATTCATGATTGATTTCTGTCATTATGAATCCTGTATACTGAGCACGTTGTTCTGTTCACCAATCCTATGCTTAATACTGACACAATTCGCATTCCTATATTGAAATTTTGTACTTTTTATGCATGCATACAGAGGCAAAATACTTGGAAAGTCTCTGCATTTATTTATGCTTTTGCAAATGGTTGCTTATAATTAGAAGCCAACTCACTCATTATTGGTGCAGAAATGGGACTCCAAGGCAACCCTTACTCGTACCTCTTGCTAGGGCATGCTTAGTCTTTGACTCAGCTCGGGTTCCTCCAGCATCCCTTGAGGGTCTTGAAGAATATTCTCATTGCTGGATTATATATGTGTTTCATTTGAATACAAATTTGGAGAAGTTATGGAAGCATCCGTCTAGATCAAAGTTTAAGGCTAAGGTATCTGTTGCTACTAGATATATTGCTTAGTTTGATTTATATCGAAAACTGTTCTTATATGAAGTTTCTACAAAAGTATGGCTGGTTGGACAGGTTAGAGTACCAAAATTGAAAGGAGAAAAGATGGGAGTCTTTGCTACAAGATCTCCACATCGCCCATGCCCTATTGGGCTCACTGTTGCAAAGGTAGGATAGCTTTTTTTACATGTTTCTAGCTTTGTTGCATATGCTGATGCAAAAATTAGAATAAATGTATATATATTGGGGTAGATTAATGTCAAGGTTCATTGATATGGGAAGGAAATAATCAAACTTCTTAAAACTAGTTCCTGTTTTTTCTTACTTGCGCAAATGGGCAGCACTCCCTTGGTTCCTGCCTTTATGGATTTTATTGATTCTCACCGATAAAAGATTTCTGGGAAACTAGATGCATTTCATCCCCATGCTTGGAGTGTCACACTGAATCTTGCACCACATGGTGCTTTTTCTTAATGAAATGCTAGAATTTGAAGAAAAAGGAAATTCCTTTACTTAACAATTAGTAACAATATCCGTTGCTTACTTTAGGTGGAAGCTGTACGAGGAAACATGGTTCTTCTATCTGGCGTTGACCTGGTTGATGGGACAGTAAGTTTCCCATGTTTTGTCTTTCATAGTCTCACTGCCTATGATTGATATCTTTCTTCTTTTTAGCATATTGTGAATAGAATCCATATGCGTGGTTTCCATGATGTTTGATGTACTCATTGTGCTACTTTTATTAACAGCCAGTACTTGACATCAAACCATATCTACCATACTGTGATAGCATCCAAGGGGCAGCAGTGCCGGAGTGGGTAATGGTAACACCACAATCTGACCTTACCACATTTTAATCCTGAATTTAGGTTTAGGAAAATGATGATGCATTATGTTTGAATTTATTTACTTCAATAAAATCCTGGTCTTGATTCTTGAAAGTAACAACTGCAGCAAGCATTATTAAACTATGAGCTGTAAAGTTAGAGCATAGAAGGTTATCTTGATGAACAATTTCCAGATATATAAGAAGTATTGTTGCATGTCCTTCTCAAAGGACCACTCCCTAAGTCTGATGCATATGTTTCTCATTTAGCTTGTCCTTTTCCTGTTCACTTGTTCCCCTATCACATTGGAATAATGGCTAATTTTTGTACAGGGGGACAATATGTTAGCAGTAGCTTCTGTTAACTTTTCTGAGGGCTTCTCTTCCTCACTATCTGATTGTTGGGAAACAGCAGTAAGTGGTTCCTAACTACTTGAAATTTTAAGCATTTGTATCTTCAGATTCATATGGTTAGTTTGGATTTCTTTCTTTTTCTGGGTTTTGCCTTTTCCTGTCTATGGTGTCTATTGTCTGTTCATCTTTGCAATCACTAAATTACAACGTTGATACCAGTCATTTATGGTAGAACTAACTGCCAAATTAAACATCGTACTGATGTCTCGCCTGGAATTTTTTTTATCTATAAAAGGAAAAGATTACAAAGAGTTAGGACTGAGCACACGAGAGAAGCAGCCCTAAAGGTGCTGAAACGGAGAACATCCCACTTCAAAATTTCTCTTATGACTAAAGTGACCAATCAAAGTTTTTTATTTTATTTTATAGTCCTTGAAAATAATAGAATCGTAAGGGTAAATAACCCGTGGTTGTTAATGAAATGAATTTATATAAATAAATTTAGGGAAAGGAACAAATAAGTCTTGCAACTATGTTTTTATACCTGGAAGTGTTTAACATTTCTTATTGTTGGGCCTCCATCCACTACAACCATCTACAACAATGAAATTCTCAATGAATTGCATTTTTTCATTTACCTTCATTATCCTACTATCAATGCCCAATTGCAGCCCTAATCACCAACGTTCATCTGAGCATGGCACAAGTGTGGCTTGTTTCATCAGACAAGAAAAACATAAAAACTTATTTCAGGAAAAATATGCATTTTTTGGAAAAATGTGATTCTTTCTTAGAAGGGTATAGGAGGCACTTGAGAAAAATGTGCCCCCTTGATGATTTTTGTTGTTTGTAATAGACAGTCTAGTATGGAGCAACAACATTAAAAAATTTTGGAAAGCCCCAGCTACAATCCCAAAATTGGCCACTCTGTCCAGTGTGCATTCTCCTCATCCAAATCATCTCCATCTTCTTCATTTCAAAATAGTGAAATATACCTTTGATAGAGAGAAACACGAACACTGTTTCAACGTTTGATTTTTTATTACATATGTGAGCAGTGAAGAATTACGAATTAAAAAATCATACATGAATCCATTCTATTAAATCTTTGGTGATCTGAATTTTATAGCAATTCTGCCATGGAAAATCATTGCAATTGATTCCCTGGGGATAGATAAAGGAATATTGATATAAATTGTGTGACTTCATTACTTGTTTTTAGATGTTTACTTTTAGCAATGTCCATGTTGAAGCTCTCACTGTCTGAAAACTATTCATGTTGATCCCATTGCATAATATTTTTTCTTCTGCTATACCGAATCCCCCGCTGGCCATCGGGGACCGAGTGGTAAGGCCATGATCTGCAGGGGAACGGATCACTCATTCTTCCATTGGGGACAGGTGCACGAACGACAACTCCAAACGTCACACATCCGCCGCCTACCTACCGTTTAGGTGGCACCAGCGAGATCCAGCTAAGGTAAGGCGACACGAAGTGTCGCGGCTGCTCCACACCGCCGCGGTCTCATGAACCGCTCCGTCGCCTTCCCGCGCGCGAAGCGAATGGGCCCTGTGCGTCAGTTTCGGGGCGGGGGGGGGCGAAGAGAGAGCAGAAGAATGATTCATTTGGATCGACGAGCCCCAAAACTCAGAATCAATGGAATGTCTATCTATCCATGAACATCTATTCTATCTCTCTATACATATAGAAGTCTTTTATGGCATGATATGATCGCCTAGCCCTAGCCGCATATCAGCTGCGCCCCATATGCGGGATTTCTCTTGGATCAGATCTTTCCCTTTTTTCGGAAGCTTTTTTGGACCTAGCGAAAGGGACTCCAAGCCTTCTCGCAAGCAAGCGCGAGAGAAGTAAGCAAAGTCAAAGCTTTGCCAGAAGCAAGACGAGGAAGCGGAGCTCTCGTACTCGTATAAGCGCTAGCTTCCCCCGACCGACTAAAAGAGTCGCGACCTATTTTGATTCAAAAGAAAAGCGAAGGCGCCCCGGGTGGCAAACGGCTTTCTATCATAGTTGCAAGGCTTCCAAACCGTCAACTACTTAAGTACCAAAGGCTGCTTTCGCTTGCTTTCATAAGTGGGCTGTTCACTACAAGCTATCAGCGAGGTAATAAGATAAGTCGACGTTCAATCTCTAAGGCGGCTTTCCGCTGATAACGGAATAGTCTTCGTATCCAAGAACAAAGGCCCTAGCTTATAGAGTTCGCTGCTTTTCCCAGGTCGGAAAAGGGCTTATACTGCTCGCATATATTCATTCAGTACCAATACAAACTACAACTACACCAAAGTAGAAGGGCCACTATATAAGCTAAAAGTAGCCTCTAGTAGTCGGCCGCGTCACAACAAGAGATAATTAGCCTTATGAATGGAATCTCCAGTAGGGGGCTCCGCCCGCCCGCCTACCAATCAAAGAGGCTGAGAGTAAGCGTAAGCTCACCCGTAAGGTAAGCTCGAGGAGCTTCCCTTCATTCGCTTCGCGGGAGCCGCACAGCACATAGCTGGAAGTCAGAGGGCCCATACTACCTGCCAACCCTTCGCTCCGAGGGACCGTAAATCGGAAAGCGCCTTCTAAACCACCCCATTCATCCAAAAGAGAAGGGGCCTATGTATTTTCATAACCCCTGCAGATTTGACCCTATCTACACCCGGCGCCAATCTCCTATCGGTCCTGCCATCACGCCGCAGAACGAGAGCTCGTGTGGAACCTTTTCTTTCTGGCGTAACAGCGGTGGAACGTAACAAAATCGCGTAACATAAGGGCCGGAAGTACGGTAAACTCGGCCAAAATATGACACTCGGAGGGCCCGCCCCTTCTTCTTCACTTCAGTAAAGCCAACCTCTTTGTCGCCAGTGCTGACGCAGTGCGCACGTAGATAAGGAAAGCTAAATCCCAGTGGTGGGGGGGGGCCGGTGCCTTTCTTTTACGGCCTAAACTCCTATTTGTCAGCCGTGGGGAACTACTGCTCGGTCGGGGGAAGGGAAAGGCGTCGGGCCTACCTATCCCGACCCGATAGGACCTCATAAAGGCAGTCACGAGAAGTTCCACCGAGCCGAAGGGCTTCTGTACGTGATCGTATTATATCACGTCGTCTCGTCCCCGCTGCATTGAAGAGTACCTATGCACTATGTTCCGGTTCACTGATAAGGAAGATAGAGTTGGGGTGGGGGTCTACGATGTGATACTGTAGTATGACGGGGGGGGATACATACTAACTATGGGTAGGAAGCAGGAACCATTATGTAAATAACTTTGGGGGGTTACAGATCTCTTATACTACCATCGATCGACAGAACGGAACGACCAGAAAAAGAAGTGAAGTTAGAAAGCCGTATGATAGATGGTAAATATCTTGTACGGTTCGGGGGGTAATCGGCGTACTCTGATCAGTGGGGGGGAATCTTTGGCTCTATCGAACATACAGGGAATTGGAGGTAGCATTCTACCGATGTTAAGTCATGGACTGGTTCCTTCAGCCCTTTTTCTATGTGTTGGTGTTCTATATGACCGACATAAGACTCGACTTGTTAGATATTACGGAGGTTTAGTGAGCACCATGCCGAATCTCTCTACCATTTTCTTCTCTTCTACTTTGGCCAATATGAGTTCACCTGGTACTAGCAGCTTTATCGGGGAATTTCTCATCTCAGTAGGAGCTTTCCAAAGAAATAGCTTAGTAGCCACATTATCAGCGCTTGGGATGATTTTAGGCGCGGCCTATTCCCTTTGGCTATATAATCGTGTGGTTTCTGGAAATTTAAAACCCGATTTCCTCCATAAATTCTCCGATTCAAATGGCAGAGAAGTTTCCATATTTATACCTTTTCTTGTTGGAGGGGCGACCGTCCGTTGAACTACCAAATAAAAAAGGGTAAACCAATGTGATCATGACATTGTAGGTGCTTGCGATGGGACGGATGCGACTTCCCTCAGTTGGTTTGGGTGGCATAGCCCGTTGCAGAAGTCTCCCCTTTTTTTGATCCATTTCTTTATTAGAGAGCCAAAGCTTGACTTTACTAAAAAAATAAGGCTCGCGGAGGGTCGTTCACGTTTTTTGGCTGAGCCCTATCTTGCTGGGTGGGACCGAGAGAAATAAAGGACGGGGGGATGCATGGTACTTCTCGACCATGTCTCCGAGGGACAGTTGAACGAGCGACTCATGAATGCTGCCGGGTCGGACGAGCCAATAACTCGAACGCGTTCGGTCTGTTTTTTGAGCAAGAATCACAGCGTTACCTTACCTTCACTATGATACGGACTCCAAGTTCTTATGGCGGAGCACGAGGAGATTTACCATCAATATGATGATGGGAATGGAAACCAGAAGCACGACCGGGGTCTTCGTGGTCCAAGATAATTAAACCATCAATAACAGTAACGTAAGCATGAGACTTTTTGGTAGTACCGGTGAACCAGATGGCCGCGGCGATAGAATCTGGGACGGAGGACTCGTAGTATCTCTCTAGATCTGGCAAAAGCGAAAGACCCCCTAACGTAATTCGAATGGGGGCTGACCGCTGAGCCCACTCTGGCCTCGCATGGCGGGCCCCCGTCCCGTGGTTGCGAGCTGGAGCTGCCATAGCTTATGGCTCGAGCAATAGTGGGCCCCAGCAGAGAGTCAGGATAACGAGCGCTCCGCCCGTCAAGCGGGCGGCAAGAGCAGCGGGCAAGTGCTTGGTAGGCCAACAGCCCAGTGAACCGGGCGGGGCACTCGACGAAAGGGGGACACATCACGCAAGTACGAGAAATTGGCCCCGCGGAGCTTTATTAAAAGAAAAGCAAGGACCACTACGGGAGGTCAAACCAAGGACCTATGGAAGTCGGGGCTCGTCCCCGGTCAATATTGGATCAAACAATAGGGGGCCGTAGCACTGACCTCTTTTTTTATTTTATTGATTCAATACAATAGGGGAAAAGATCATAGAGTTCCCTACCGAGACAACAGAAACTCTCATTGCAAGCAACCTAAGCGGGCTGGGCATACCTCTTCCGTGCGTCTTTCTCGTGGCGGAAACAGAACAACAGGGAAAGACCCGGCCGACCTGCCCTTTATTTATATTCAAATTGAAGCTCGAGGGCGAGCTTTATTTAAGAGAGAATGGGGAATGAATAAATGAATAGAAAGGCTTCCGTTTCCGTTCTTGGTTGGGGGGCTTTCTTTCGGGCTCCTCTCGATCTTATTCGTAGTTGGGAAGGGGGAAGGAGTCTAAATGTATTATTAAATTTTTTATTGATTGATAAGTTGCAATATTAATTGAGCAAAACTAGTTCCTCCATATTAGAAACGCTACCTTGTTCTTTCCTTTTTCCTTCTGTTCTTTTGGTGTGTCCTGATCAGGAGGCCGTACTTTCCTTTTTTTTGTTCAGAAAAAGAAGTCACTCTATGCATCACCAGATGAACTTCAATGCTTAATCAAGCAGGTGCTTTCATGGGATATCCGATCACTATCTCAACGAAATCAACCACATGATCCCCTTATTAAAACTGGAAATGGGGAAGCACCAAATAGTGCTCTTGATTCAGACCAGAACCAAGATGAAGAAGCTTCAGACAGTGAGAACAGCCAGGTTTGTCATCCTTCTGGGGATGTAACATACCACTTGATTTTGGAAGGAACCAATGTCGCATACAGAATTGATTTCAATGGCAATGTAACTGTAGAGAATGTTGTAGTTTCATCTGAAATTCTGAATCGAAATCGAAACCGTTGCAGTTTCCTAAAGTGGAGAGACGAGCTCAGTTAACCGAACTATCTCAAGCTATGTCCTTACAATTCCTGTAACTGTAACTGTAGCTACTACATATGATGGCTTCAGAATCTATTCCTTGCTGAGCCGGATTTAAATTGATCTGGGTTTTTGGATTATGTTAGTTATTTCTAGTTTTGCAGATACTATTTTTGATGACGTTCATGCTTGGAAGAGCTATAAACCAATCTTCTTCTTAAGGCCTCATTTTGCCATTCTTTATCGAATGCAACTTATTATAATACTAATGGTCCTTATTCTTTAATTGTGTTATTCTATCTTGAAGTTAACAGCTTTTAATAGCCTGCAACTTCACTCCTTAATAGCACTTGTATGAGAAGATGGAACCCCATGGCCCTCAGCTACATTTGGACGACATCTTGTTTTTATATATAAAAAAATAAACACTTGAAAGGTTGACATATTTGATGATATTTTAGATAAAAATACATTAAAACGATGAAATATTAAAATAGCTTGTGTTAATTTGTTATACTCAAAGCTCAAATCATGAAATCATAAAGTAAAATTAAAATAAATTATAAAATCTAATTCTTAATCAATAAAATATTGAATTAAAAAAAATAACTAAAGTTAATCTGGATTAACCTTCCCAATCTATAAACTGAGTTATGAGAATATAATAATTTTATATCTATAATTTCCTTGCCTTTTTTGGGCAAGATTTACGTAACAAAACGTAGCTATAAATTTTAGGTAGAGCAGTATAAATCACTAATTGCATGGGATACTGCATACACTAATTGTAAGAATAGAAAACCCTATAAATCACAAAGCTTGCGGAGATCTCACACACTAGACCTTCTCATTTGAAAATCAACATGTTGATTATTTTGATTTTCAGTTCCTATTAACCGAATCCCACCTCTCTCAAAACTACCCATCAAATCTTGAAAATCAATAAAGGGCTCGAAAAGAGAGAAAGATCATATGAGTTCTTTCTTTTTAATTTTTTTTTTATGTTTGATAAGTATGAAGGAAGTCCTCTTTTGATCTACTAATCCCTTCCATAGTGTTAATGGTTTGCTCTAGTCCTCAAAGGGTTTGATGTTATAGCAAACGACTTACGATATGCACAATAGATATCGAGTTCGAGTCAGGGCATGCACCCCTTGTAAGGGCTCCGAACAACCGAGATTTTACTTGCTCGTCTGAACCCCCAAAATATATTTTTCGAGAGATGAAATTTCCTTGCATTACAAAAAAAGTTTGGCCATGAATTCTTCTTGGCCGTTAAAAGATGAAAAAGATTGTTTGAGAGGGTTATTTATGAAAGTTAGGTTAATAAAAGGATTATTTATGAAAGAAAGATTTTATAGAGGGTGCTATTAAAATATAGGTGTCTAAAATAAAGTAAAATTAAAATAAACTCGACATCAACATCTCTATAGTAAATAAAGATGTTTGTCAAGAGGATGTATAAACTCCAAAATCATGTAATATTATAACAATGTTATTTTCAAAGTATAAAAGAGAAAATTACACAAAAACTGAATATCAATAAAATTTAAAGAAGTGAAAGACTATTTCCTTTCGTTAATATATAAAATAATAATGATATTTCTTTTTGCAAAAGAAGTCTTCGTTGACTTAGTTTCTATTATAATAATAATAAAAAAAAAAAGAGAAGCAATAATATGACTTGAGGTTGAGTACCTTTCTCTTGATATGTGATGGAGAAGAGGTTCTTTTTAAAAAAAGATCTCCACGGTGTTTATCGTAACAATAAATGAATAATGATAAGAATGGTGATAAATAGAACAAGTGTAAATAAAATAAAAATAAAAAGAATATTTGAAAATAAATGTAAAAAATCACAGATTTATCATTGGAAAAGAAATATAGATTTACCATTTCTTCACTTGATGGTTGTAGTGTAAGTGAGTTTCCATTTGTATATTATATAATTAGTTTTGAAATTATGGCAAAACTACCACATTAAGAAAAATGATTAAAATGGAAAATATAGAGAATATATATATATATATAATCACAAATTCTAGACAACTATTTTGATCTTAAATTTTATCCTGCTCATTCTTTGGTCTTTGAATGAGAAATCTAAAAACAATAGAAGAGAGAAAATTATCAGATTGGCCACTTTTCAGCTATGAAACTCGCTTAACTTAGTTTTAACAAATTCTATTTGATCAGAAAAGTTCAGTGGTAATAATATTTTTCTATAAACATGTCAATAAAAGAAGATTGAGTTCCTTTTGATTTGATTCATTTTTGTTTTTTTTTGTTGCTCGGTGGTTTAAAAAGGTTTTTTTATGGTATTTACTGTTGTTTTTGGTAAGTTATGGTTGAAAATTTTCATTCATAATTTTTAAGTCACCGTTACATTTTGATACTATTGGGAAAAAAATAGTCTTAGAAAAATCAAATTATATTTTTGTTGATCATTTAGATTATTATTTTTTAATAAACAAGTTAAATGGGTTATATTAAAATAATTTCTATATAATTTAAATTTATTGGATATGATTATTTAATGATAAGCAAGGATTGAGGTTGAGAATTTTAAAATTAGATTCGCTATGTTATATTAAATGATAATATCAAACATGGAATATATATATACTAGCCAATGCCCCCGCGTCTCGTCGCGGGCGGCACCATATTTTTTTCAACGTAAAAAATATTAATTGTGTGTATTTGCAAAAATAATAAATTTGTGTAGAATTCTTGTCAAGTGCAAGTTTTCTATAAAATATATGAATTTTAAATCGATATAAATTTATTTGTTTAGTAGTTTCCAATGAAATAACTAGCATAAATTTATCATCATCATTAAAAAAGCAAGAAAACTCGGATATTTGAATTATTGAGTTCACTGTATGAAGAAGATTAGTTTATTTTATAATTCAATTTAAATCAAACAAAAATAAAATATAAATTATGAAAATACCTGTAATAATCAAATCACAAAAATAAGTAGTTAATTTTCTATCAACAAAAAGACGAAAACATAAATTGAAAATTCATCCCTACGTTATTGTCATTATCATTGCTATAACAGCTAAAATTATTATCAACATTACTATCAAAACAATTAAAATAAATCGCTAATATTTCAAGAAAATCATTAAAAAAACATCAAAAGATTTTTTTTTAAAAAATAAAAAATAATTACTAAAATTATCATTATTATTGCGCAAATTATCATTATTATTGCGCAAATAACAAAATAATAAAAATCATCTAATCTAAAAAAAAAAAAATAGAAAACATAAAAAAAAATGAATAAAGTAAACAATAGAGCAACATTAATTTTAAAATGATCACTGACATAAATTAAAATTTAAGGAGAATCATTAAAAAAATCAAAAGATTTTTATAAAGAAACAATAAAAAAATTATCACAAAAATTATCATTATTATTGCGCAAATAATAAAATTATACAAATCATTTAATCCAAACAAACAGAAAACACAAAAAAAATGAATAAAGGGAAAAAGGGAATAATATTAATTTTAAAATGATTACAAACATAAATTAAAATTCTAGGATTTAACCGATTAAAAATAAATCCCAAATAAAAAAAGACAAAAATTAAAAAAAAAAACTAAAAGCATAAATGCATAAATACTAATAAAAAATAAAGAATGTCCAAGAATAAAAAAAAATGAATTAATATAAAATAAAAAATTCAAAGAATAAGGACCGAAATGAAAAATAAAATATATAATTAATTCCAACTAAAGGATAAAATTGAAATAAATAAACACTTTGGGACCAAAATAAATAATGAAATAATAATAATAATTGTTGTGTAATTTAATAAAAATTCAAAGAAGGAGGATTGAAATGAAAAGTAGCATATTAACCAATTTCAATTGGAGGATTAAATCACAACAAAGTCAAACTTTCATACCGAACAAATTCAAGGAACCAAAAAGAAATCAAAAATCAAAAGAATAAGGACTGAAATAAAAACTTTCTCATATAATAAGTTTTAATTGAAGGGCACAATTGAAAATAATAAAACTTTCAATTAAAAAAATCAGCAATAAAACTGAAATCAAAACACCTGGGACTAAACTAAACTTTCTACATACATCAGGAGCCGTTCATCGCCGTTTACCTGAACATATATGACCAGAACGCGCCGCGACGGTAGACAGAGGATATGGCGGCGCACCTCCTGACACGGCGGAAGTGAATTTTTGACCTCCTGAAGGACCTGCACGCGCCGCCTTAACGGAGCGTTGGCGTGAAACACTTGCTGGCGTGTATGGACGACGCGCCTGCAGTTCATGCGAAAAAAATAATAAATATTAGATAATTACCGATACACCCCTGAACCCACTGGTATTCACGAAAAAACCTGAGGGGAAAATATGGACCTACCCCCGTTTACTGCACGCTATTTTGTCTTTTTCGAGGGTTGTTTTCTGTCGGTGCACTGTGCAAATTTTTTGACAAAACCGAAACAACCCCTGGTCCCTGCGTCACGTTTTTGTCGTTTTTGAGGGGCATAATCGTTACTGCACTGTTCATAGACGGAAAAAAAAGGCACATGCGCACGCGATGCACCAGAGCAAATTGCCGGTCCATAGTAGCCAAACAGGAAAAACGCCACAACAATTATGTTTTAGTTAATACTAGCAGAAAAGATGATATTATAGCCAGGTCAAATAGGAGGGTGTGTGTGTGTGTGTCTATATATATATATATATATACACGAGCGAATTTGCCGCGCGATGCGCTGGGCTTTTTTATCTATGTAGAAAACTGATTGATTTTATACATGTTGTATTTTGTTATTTTAATATTTAATTAGTAAAATTGTAATTGATAAAATCTGTTAAAAACGGTTTTTTTCCACCAAAAAGTGATTCAATGTTGCTATTGCTAAAAAACTTTTGATAAAATTTGTTAGAAAATTTGCCAATAAAGTGAAATGATTTATTAGAAATTTGTTGCCACGGGTACTCTGGTTAAAAAAAACACACAAAAAAAACCCGGTTAAAAAAAAATGACTTGGACACCACGGTTATTAAAAAATAAAAAAAAAATGTGAAAAAAAGGTAAGGAAAAAAAAAAAGGAAGTCAGTCATAAAAAAATTGCAAGGGGAAAACACCTTTTTAAACAGTAATGAGAAAAACATTATGGTGCGCGTAAAGTAATACGGACACCCCGATCATGGAAAAAAAATGTGTAAGTGGGAAAACAAACAGGGAAGAAAAATATACAGTGAAAAATGGATCTAAAGATTAGTTATAGTGTGCGTAAGCTGACACAGATACCCTGTTTAAAAAAAAACAAAAGAGAAGTCTGGAAAAAAAAACAGAAAGGACCTCTCCAAACAGTAATGAGCAGTGAAATCACCGTTCATTGTTATTTTAAAAATATTTTCAGCTGAAGAGATTCGAACTCTCACTCCCGTGATTTTGCGTCCACACTTAATCACTCGGCCAAATGATTTTGTTGTTCATCCTAGCATTCAAATAATACTTATCTTAGTATATAGTGTTTACTATTCCAATCCACAGTGTATATGAGTCTGGGTTAACAGTGCAATGAACAGTGAAAAATACTCATTCTATTTTAGCTTATAGCGAGTGAACTTGCCCGCGAGTTGCGTTGGGCTTCTATTTATGTGGAAAACTGATTGATTTTATGCGTGTTATAATTGGTTATTTTATTATTTAATTAGTAAAATTATTGTATCGAACTTGTTGATGGTTGTGTTTATTTTAACGGCAACGAACGATTTAACCGGGTGATAGCAAAATTGCAACCGCTAAAATCTATCAAAGATTGATTATGTCTGGTCGATTGCTATTGTGTGTCGATTTATTTAATTCATAGATTGCAAAACTGCAATTGATTGATTATTTGGTGTGTCTTAATTATTTTGATAATTATATAATCGGTCGATGAAAAAAATATAATCGATGAAATCAATTAGAGATGATTTTTTTTTGTAGTCAATTGGATATTTGTTGGTGGCTGGGTGTGTCGTAATTGTTCGACTTATTATTTTTTTTTTCTTTTTATTTATTCTTCAAGTCAAATAATTTTTTAAAATCTAATAATATTTTTTTATTTTTTCATTTATTTTATTTTGTAATTTTTTTTTTAAATGTTATTAGGTGTTAAAATTTCTAATTATTATAGATAAGGCATTCAAAATAATGATCATAATTATTCATCAATTGTTTCCTTATAAATATGTTAGACTAATTATATATTTTGCTATTTATTTCATATTAGCGCTTTAAAAATAATGATAAGAATTATTTGTAATTTTTTCTCTGATAAATATATTAGACTAATTATATATTTTGTTATTTATTTCATATTAGCGCCTTAAAATATATATATTCATCACTTTTTGGAATTGTGATCTCCTTTAGGTATTCTATAAAATAATAATAGTCATGGTGCGTGTAAGCTGATCCGGACACCTTGATTATATAAAAAAAAATGTATAAGGGGAAAAAAACAGAAAAATATGTTAAAAAAAAAGTGAGTCTAGGGATTATTCGTGGCGCAACAAGTTGGCCTGGAAAAAAAAAATACTTGGAAAGAAAAAATCGTGGTGTGCGTAAGCTGACACGGACATCTCGGTTATAAAACAAAACAAAAAAAATGTATAAGTGGCAAAAAAATACAGGGAAAAAAATGTCAAAAAAAAGTGGATTCGGAGATTAGTCATAGTGCGCGTAAGTTGGCCCATACACCTCAGTTATTATTATTATTTTTTTGTAAGAAAAAAAACCAATTTTTAAAAAAAAAAAACGTCCGAATCGAAAGATTAATTGGACAACTCTTGAGAAATAAAAGAGCAAACTAAATTGAAATATTAATGAAATATTAAAATAATAATTAATATACTACGGACTTTAAAAAAAAAACCCGGTTTTTAGAAGAAAAAAAAACCAAAATCAGTTTTGTTGGCTGAGAGGATCGAACTCCTGCGTGCTGAATTTTCCACCGCGCTGAGAACCACTCGGTCACAGCCACTTCTTTTTCATTTTTACCATACAAATCAATATAAAGCATCCCCGTGTCCAAAAAAAAAAGGAGTTCATGAGCGTGCGAAGCACTGGATCAAATGTCCAGTGCACAGTGATTTGTGTGTGCGTGAACAATGAAAAACACTGTTTAAATTTCGGTTTTGTTTTAGCTTATAGTGTAATATATATATATATATATATATATATATATATATATATATATATTTAAAAAATCTTTTATATCACTAGCAACAGCGTGGTGCCAGATAGTTTGCTGGTATAATTCTATTAAAAATTTAAATTGTACATAAAAGAAAAGTCAGAAATGAAATCTCAGCAAAGAATCTTGCTTTATGCAAAATCATTTTCAACATGACCTTTTTTTAACAAAGGAATCTCTTTACAAAATTACCCTTCTTATATCTTGAGCATGAAAATATTTTCTGGATTTTGAGCTAAGAAAACAGACAGCAAGAATAAAGATTTTTTTTGTTTTTGAACTAATAATCTGGTATTGTGTGTCAAGGGTATTTTTGAAAAAAACTTAAAACAATATATTTTTATTTTAAATTAAATATTTTTTGTGTTTTTAGATCATTTCACATGTCGATATCAAAAATTTTTGTTTTAAGAAAATTTATTTTTGAACAATTTTTTTTTATAAAACAACCTCAATCACACTCCAAATAGATACTAATTATCACAGTAGCAAGAAGCTGGAATAAGTAAACTCAAGTTATAAAGAAATTAGTAACAAAGGTAAGTGGTCGAGAGAGCCTTGAACTTTTGATGAGTGTTAGGAAACCATTTAAAAAGTATTTAAAAAGAAATTAATTTGTTAAAATTATTTTTTTGATGTTTTTAAATCATTTTGATATATTAATGTCAAAAAATATTTTTTAAAAAATAAAAAATATCAATTTGATGTATTTATAAATGAAAAACATTTTGAAAAGCAGCTTTAACTATATTCTCAAACGAGCACTATTACGGTATTTAAAAGTATGGTCGCGGTTGTTTTTCAAAGTGTTTTTTTACTAATATATTAAACTAATATATTTTGTTTTTTATAAACTATTTTTGATATCAGTATATCAAAATGATCTAAAAATAAAAAAACTAATAATTTAGAGAAAAATAATAATTTTTCAGTGCTTCCCAAACACCTCAAATCCACAAACTCGAACTATCATGTCAAAGTAATACTCCATCTCGGGTTGTGTCCTCCATCAATGAAAATTGGAAGGGAATGGTCACATACGTACATGTCACGTGCTATTTGACGAGGTTTAAGACTGCTTGATATTGTTGTAGAGTTGTTTTTAAATTATTTTTTATTTAAAAATATATTGAAGTAATATTTTTATTTAAAAAAAAATATTTATAATATTAATACATCAAAGCAATATATAAACATAAAAAATCATTTAAGGCAAGAAAGAAAAATATAAAAATCTCAATATTTTTTTAAAATTATTTTTAAATCACGAAAACAAATAAATCTGTAATTTATAGAAGCCTAAAAAAACTCTAATGAAGGTGATGCATTATCTTGAACTTATAATTCGACGGCCAAAAAAAACTGAAAGGTCAAGAGTCTAGATGGATTTGATAGGGGGGGGAATCAAGATATTTGTCAGCAAAAAAATCAAAGATATTATATATTTGAACAACATAAAAATAATTAATATGTAAAAAATATCACTGTCCAAGAGAAAAATTAAATAAAAATGAATTGGAATACTCGAAATCCATCTAGAAAAGGAAAAGGAAGAATAAAATTGTAAGAGTATTCAATTTGACGGTCATAGTTTCAAAGCATTAAAAACAAGTCAAGATTCTTTGCCCAAAGAAGACGACAATTCAAAAGTCCCCAAAGACTGTGGAGACCTGCGTCCGTTTTCGCTTTCCTGGAATTTCTTTTGGGCAAATTTGGCGTCCCATTAACGGAATCAACGGTCGTCTGCCGCGTGAGGTTGAATATTCTTTGTTTTTCTAGAGACCTCAAACTAGCCCCAAATTTTGTATTACCTAATTCTCAATTGAGCCCTAAAGTTGAACATAATATTCTCGATTTGGTCCTTTCCCTAATTTATATTTATTCTCTCATCGAAACGTCTGGAGCATCTGGGACTCCATTGATAAGATCTTTGATATGGAGATTTCATTGAAGATTTGCACATAGTTCAGGGACTGAATTGATATTTTCCCTTTTGTAATTCTCTTTTCATGTCTAAATAGTAAAAGTGGGTGGCAGGGCATAGTGATATTGCTCTCGTGAAGGGCCAAGAATCTAGCGCTTAAAACGTGCATGAGGATGTGGCAAGACATTCTCTGAATAAACCAGCGGTGATGGCGACAAGAATACCGGTCATCCATGCCGGCTGAGGTACTACTACCACGCGCGTGAAATTATCGTACCGGGAATTATTGCACAAAATTAGAGATTTTTTCTTTTGTAATTAAGCTTCCAAAAACACTTTCTGAAAATTGAAAGTGATAAATATTTATTTATGCCTTAAGAGTATCATATAATGATATACTGAATAATATGATATTCCAAGAATATAAAATGTTTTTTTTCTTTAAAAAGTAAATAAATATAATAGAAACTTGTAGGGATATTCTTATCTACCCTCATCTGTATATTTATAAAACTATAAATGTATACTATTTTTACAAGTGCAGAAGCTACGTGTTTAGTAATTTGATACACAATATTTTTTGTAAGGATAATTTTTAATTAAAATTATTATTAAAATATTTTTTATTTTTAGATTTTTTTTATCATAACACATCAAAATCATTGAAAGTCATTAATTTAATATTTTTTTTCAAGTAAAAGACAATTTAAAAAACATGATAAACCATATCACGAATCCTAAATAAGTTGAAATTGATACATGAAAATGAGATATAAATTAAATAATGGTGTGTTGACGAATTTGATAGGCAAACGTGGATATCAAGTTTCCTTAAATTTACGCAATGTGCTTCATCATTATCCATGCAAATATATAAAGTATAAACTATCTATACAATGTGATGATATTTTTCTTTATATTTAATTAATATTTTTAAGACCCATTCATCACTTAACACATCATTTTGTTTAAAAATTTTGACATAATTTGTTTGTGTAGTATATATATATTATATATATATATATATAATATATATATATATATATATTCTTATCAACTCAATATTTAAAAAGTTTTTGGGTTTTTATATTTTTTTATATGGAATTATCTTAATTTTATATCCTGATTTATGTGTGTTAACCAGGGTTAAATAGTTTTTTTATTTGAGTTTTTCCTTTCATTATTTCATTCAATTTTTTCTGTACAAGATTATTCTTGTCTCACACCATGAGGTTGACATCCTAATTTTTGTCAAGTTTTTCTCTTTTTTTTATATATTTTTTTTCTAATTTGTCATTTAATGTTACGTTTGATTTACTGGTGATTGAACTTTATATTTGTGTTTTACTTTCATATTTATAAGGTTATTTTATTATTTAACTCTTGCTTTGTTATAAAATAAGATCATTGATATTTTTTTCAAAATATATTTAGATGGTATTTTTTTAAATACTAACAAATGTTTATTTTTTAGTGATCATTAATGTATTTTTAATTATATTATTAAATTAACTGAAATTTAAGTAACAATTAAACTCAAAATTAAGATTTGTTTTTTTGAAAAAAAATGGATTGACGACTTGCAAACTCAAACAACCTAGTGATAGCACTACTATAAAATTCGACCTGCACCTATTGATCAATAACTCTTTGCTCTCAATCATTTTTTTAAATTAAAACAATGTATTTTTTTTATTATTTCAAACTAGGTTTTGATTATATCAATTTTAAAACGAGTTCTATAATAATACTAATAAAACAAATTAGATTAATGAAATTAAAAATGCAACAGAATCCTGGACAGATTCATTTTTTTATTTATTTTTTAAAACAAAGTAGATTAATTAAACTCCAGCTGGCACCATTAGTAATTTACTAATTTAACAAGGACAACATCATTGCTCACTCTAGTTAACTGTCCCCGCCCTCATCCCTCCCTTTTTTAAACTGTAAAAACTAACCACTCTTTCTCTCTCTATAACCAAAACAAAAACTCTCTCTCTAGACACCAACTCACATTTATTTATTTAATTTAAAACATATAACACAGATAGAAAACCTTAAAAAATAATAATTAAAAACTCAAATCTCCAAAGCTCACTGCTTTCTAACGGAGATATATTAAATTAGTAGATAATACAGGGAGAGGAGAGGCGTTGTTTCTTGTTTTTTGAAGAATAAAATGAATTCGCCGACGGCGTCAACAACGGAAGAATCGACGGCGAGGATAGTGGCGCCGAGATCATCAGTAATTGAATCAATTCGAGGATGTGGATTATCAGGCCTTAGAGTAAACAAAGAGGATTTGAGGAGGAAACTGTCGATGCCTAAATATCTGCGTCACGCAATTCGAGATTCAATCAATTCAAAGGATGTTGATGCCGCCGTTGAACGTTACCGAGAAGGAAATAGTGCTGGTCGTGAGGGGGCTTCGGAGGGGCCAATGGTGGTGTTTGTGAATTCCAGAAGTGGTGGTAGGCATGGACCTGAACTTAAAGAGAGGCTTCAGCAATTAATGGGAGAGGAGCAGGTAATGCATTGTGTTTCCTCCCCTTTCCCCAGTGTGTCGTTTTGATTTGTTGGCTTTTGTTGTTGTTGAAAATAAATAATTTTTTTTTGTGTGTTTTGAGTTGAGCTGTAAAAAATTAGTTAAAAATTAAGGAATTATGATAGACTGCCCCTGCTGGTTTTGCATGGGATTTTTGTTGTTGTTGTTGTTGTTCTTCTTCTTCTTCTTCTTCTTCTTCTTATTTTAATAGTTATAGTTAGTTTTAGTTCTGAGAGTTTTCTTGTTAATATAGCAGTAAAAAAATCAGCTTAAACACGGGTTTAGCCAAGTTAAATAGAAATTACAGAACGGCAATGGAAAATTAACTATTAGCAGGCTGGCTGACTAGTTTTAGTTAATTTAGTTATAGAAAGTTGGTCTTTTGAATAAGTAATGATTTGCGATGCAGGTGTTTGATCTAAGCGATGTGAGGCCTCATGAATTTGTGGATTACGGTTTGGGATGTTTAGAGAAGTTGGCCGGCCTTGGTGATTTTTGTGCCAAAGATACTCGTGACAAGTTGAGAATTTTGGTATGTGTTGCTATGGTATTTCAACATAAATGGACCTTTTCTTGATCTGTGCAAAAATTGTCATGGTAACGAAGCTGTTTCCTGGATGAGTGTTATATGAGAAATTCTTGGATGATTGAACAGGTTGCGGGAGGTGATGGTACAGTTGGTTGGGTGTTAGGAAGTCTCACAGAACTTCATAGGCAGGGCAGGGAGCCTGTTCCTCCTGTAGCAGTCATTCCTCTTGGTACTGGAAATGACCTGTCAAGGAGTTTTGGTTGGGTAAGCTTTTCTTTTACATTAAGTTTTGAGTTTGCTGACTTTATTTTGCACTATTAAATTGTGATCTTGAATGATTTTTTTCAGGGTGGTTCGTTTCCTTTTGCATGGAAATCAGCTGTCAAAAGATCTCTTCTCAGGGCCATCACTGGTCCAGTGTGCCGTCTAGATAGGTAAGCTTTCTTTTATGTTGCAAGTTGCTCCTATGTTATTAACAAAAAAATGTATTTCCTCTGTTAAGTTCTTTTCATTTTATCTAGAAGTCGATAACTCCTTGACAGCTGCCAGTATTCAAGTTGCTCTCTACTTCGTTATCTTTAAAAGGGATCCTATTTCTTGGGAATCACATAATTTGGGGACAATTGTGGCCATTTTGTAGACTGGAGATACCTTTTTGTGCATTAACCTTGCAGCTTATGTTTTCCCTGATTTGCCACTGCTTAGCACTTGGTTTTTGCAGTTAGTTCTAATTTTATCTGTTAAGACATGGTATGCTGGCATTTTTTGCCTGTTTTTGTTGTGATTTTGTGCCCTTGAGGATTCCTCTTGTGCACATCCCTTTTACTTTGCAGCTTGAATCCTCTTGTGCTGTTTGACAAATCTTGTACCTTTGAAAGAAGTCTTGCTTGGTAATAGGTGTGGCTTGATTATCGCTTTTCAATATAACTTGCACTTACGTTAAACACTAACTGTTTTATGATGCAGTTGGCATCTTCTAATATCAATGCCAAGCGGAGAAGTGGTGGATCCACCCCATTCCCTGAAACCCACAGACGAATGTTCCCTTGATCAGGTAGTGGATTGTCCAGCTTCAAACTTAATTCCTTTTAATTTTATGACTCATTTTCCATCTGGTTTTACGATGCTGATAGGTATTATCACTGTAAAGGGCTAGCATCACCTTTGGATGAATTAGCTTACTCTACAGACCCATGCTAATTAACAGTATAGAGGGAATGATTTATAATTTATCAGGAAATGTATTTTGGACCTGCAAAATGTCTGGATCCAGGTGCCACTTTATGGGATACTTTTGAAACATGCTAGATTCGCTAGCATAAAAGGAAGGCCTATAATCACCCTTCATCAAAGTGAAAATATGAACATTGATCTTAAGAGTTTCTGAAGGCACATATATCTTGGAAAGAATGGTAATATTATATATTTAGAATCAAGTAATATTATCAGAAACAACTAAGTGTCGACTTCAACTTTACATTTAACAAAGATTATCAATCCCCTATTTTGTCTGAATGAATCCTCCTTTCATCATGTGCTGCCTCATCTAGGGCCATTATCTCTTTTTGGCAAGATACTTTTAGAATTCATGTGCCTGTCTCATCTGCAAAAGAATGTGCCAATCCCCCCCCCCCCGGCCTTTCAACACCCACATATGCACACAAACAAAGGGGCGGGGATCCATGAATTTAAAAGACCAAATACATGTCTAAAGGGAGGACATCTTGTTTCTCATTGTCAATTGAAAGTTAGTTGCTTTGATCGTTTAATCTTCTGATGTTGGTATGCTGATCTATTGGTACAATTCTGGTATCTGAGAGATTGACACTTTCTTTTGAGCACAGGGTTTAACAATTGAAGGGGACCTGCCTGAGAAAATGAATTGCTATGAAGGAGTGTTTTATAATTACTTCAGCATAGGTATGTCAATATGCTTTAGAGTGGCTGTTAATGTTGGCTTTTGAGATTTTTCATGGCAGAATTTGAACTCAGCAAATTCTTGTGTTGATGAAAGTCGCAACTGATGAACTGAAACAAGAATGTTCTATTCTCAAACAATCTGTTGCTTTGGTTTATTTGTGTCCACTTCATCATTATTCCATGTGCTTTCTGTGTAAGAACTGTACTACTTGAAAGTTGAGAATTATCTTGAAATTGATACTTTTCTTTCTTCTTTTCGTTTTTTGTTTTTAATTTTTTAATCCATTGGATGGGATATTATCTCATTCCGTTGGTTCTTCTGAAGTGCTCATTTGTACTTCAGCATGTTATCTCATTGGTTCTTATGTTATATATTGTTTGTTCATGAGATAGAAATCTAGGCAGTGAATGTGGAACCATGTTTTATCAATCAACTCAAATAAGAATCCTATGACATTTAAAAAGAAAGATAAACTTCATTTGCTAAGACTTGTCTCATGACTTCAAAAGTTTTGTTCCAAATGACAACCTTGCAGGTTTTGTGCTTATTATGAATCTTTGTATTTTGTTGTTCTCTGTAGGTTGCTTTTTAAGTTCATTGTTTTTTTGCACAGGAATGGATGCTCAAGTTGCCTATGGCTTCCATCATTTACGCAATGAGAAGCCATACCTTGCACAAGGTCCTATTTCAAACAAGGTTTGATCAAATCTTCTTGTCACTTTAAATATGAACTTGCATTTGTTAGCTACCTTGGTAAACCACTGTAAATATGAATTCTTTGATTGTACTTGTACTTTGGGACCAACTAAACAGAAACCTGGAAAGTCTTTCTTGGATAGATTTAGTATTAAATTATGATGATGATGGGAAAGTGACATATAATTTCCGAATTTTGCTAGAGCTCTGTTCTTGATTCATTTGTACCATTCCATTATAATTGCTTGTGCCGGACTAATATTTTGAAATTGCAAAAAAATGAAAATCTTGAGAAGAAAATAAATATTGAAGTCAAATAAAATATATCTAACCCACATCCCATTTTTGAACACATACTAATTTTTATTTTTTCTCCCCTTTAGAAATTAAGATTAAGAAGCAAAGGTTTCATGTTTCTATTGTTTGTTGAACTTCACAGAAGCTGTAGAAGGGTCATCCAATTGTGTTGTTTATTGAGCATTCAATGAATAATGACCTCTAGGATACTACTTGATTGCTTAGTTTTTATGATTATTCAAGGTTTTAGTGTTTATTGTTTCTTATTTGGTGGCTAAAGTAGCTTTAATTAGGGTTGGGAGTTGTAGCAACACATCAATCAATATAGCTGATCCATTGAGTGTGCTTAACTTTTAACATTATTTCCACTGTGAATAGTGAAACAGATGTTTTTTTAGCATGTCGATGAGTCATCATATTTATTAAACTTCTAAAGCCCTGTCTCGGGTTCAATAGTTTTTAGTAATATTGATACCCTACTGTGTTTGATCTGTTGTTGCAGTTGATCTACTCTGGATACACCTGCACTCAGGGTTGGTTCCTCACACCTTGCATAAGTGATCCAAGTTTGAGGTTAGACATATCAGAACTTAAATTGGTTTTATACCATTTATTCTGAACATCTTTTGTTTCTCTTCACTGTTCTAATACTTAATGACTAGAATAATGGTTGGGATTCATTGCTTAGTTTGTAAAATTTCTTGGCTTGCAACCTCAAAGGTGCAAGTCTGAGTTCTTGAGAGCAGTCACTTCATGCAACAATGCTGAAGGGTAGGACTGTCTCCATATGCTAACACCCAGAATCCCACTAATATGGGACTACAACTAGGTAACGACCTTGTAACTAGGATTATAGCTCAATTTGACCTTGTAACTAGGATTATAGCTCAATTTGTCGTGGTGCTTTTTTCTCTTTTTTTTTGTTTATTAACACAAGGAATATAGTCTGAAAAACTTTTTTTTCACTAGAAAATGTTCTCTTGCAATATTTGACCATTGTTTCTAAATCTCATATGATGCTAACCTTATCAGTAATTTCATAACTCTATTTTCCTTCATATATTTCTACATTTTTCATTCGCAACCATTAGTACTGCCTCACAGCAGTTCCTTTGGAAATATGGGTGACAAAGATTTTCATTTTAAATAGTACTTGCTGAAATGGTCATGCTTTGGATATTTGATTCTTCTCCTTCTCATTATTATTATCTTTTTATCAAATATATTTGACTATATAAAAGTTAGTTTTTCTTATTGTCTTATCTAATATATTTGACTGTATACAAGTTTTTTCTTGTTTATACACTTTTTTTTTTAATCTTTTATGGAATCTCCTCCTCATTCATTTTTTTATGGAATCTCCTTATAAAATATTTTTGACCGTATACAAGCTAGTTCTCGTTTTTCTTTATTCAATTTTTATGGAATTTTCTTTATGCAGTGTTAATGTTCGTTTCTAAATTTTATGACAACATGTTGCCTTGATCATTTACATGATGATGTAACATTTAATGGCTGCAGGGGACTCAAGAATATCATCAGGATGCATGTTAAGAAAGTCAATTGCTCAGAATGGGAGCAGATACCTGTTCCTAAAAGGTAAGAGTGTTAAGGAATCATCTCACCTAAAAGCTCAAGCTGTTAGGTGAGGCCCCATAATATGATTTATATTATTCTCTAACACACCCCCTCAAGTGAAAGCCCTTTGGGCTTGAAACTTGCACACAGGTTCATTCTACCTTGTGTTTGATTTTTATCAAATAGAATGGGGGTGGTGAGATTCGAACTCGTGACCGCTGGGTCAACAAGGCTCTGATACCATGTTAAGGAACCATCTCACCTAAAAGCTTAAGCTTATAAGTGAGGCCCATAATATGATTTATATTATTCTCTAACACACCCCCTCAAGTGAAAGCCCTTTGGGCTTGAAACTTGCACAAGCCCACATCACCTTGTGCTTGGTTTTTATCAAATAGAATGGGGGTGGTGAAATTCGAACTCGTGACCGCTGGGTCAACAAGGCTCTGATACCATGTTAAGGAACCATCTCACCTAAAAGCTCAAGCTGTTAGGTGAGGCCCCATAATATGATTTATATTATTCTCTAACAAAGAGTGTGATTGATGCAGTTTCTGTTGAGATACTTAATGATTAAAGTAACTAGATGCTTCAGGGCACTATCTTTTTTGTATCAGCCAACTCCATTTCATAAACACATGCAAGTATTTTGTCTGGCCCAGATTTTTCTTTTGTTTCTTTTTTTTCTGTTGCTGGAGATATTTTACTAATCTTACTCTTTGACATCAAACATACAGCTCCTCGTTCTTTTATCCTTTGTGTGCTATTTGGTTATAATTAATTAACTCTCATATGTTCTTTCTTCCAGTGTGAGGGCAATCGTTGCTTTAAATCTTCACAGTTATGCAAGTGGGAGAAATCCATGGGGTAGCCCAAAACCAGAGTATTTGGAAAAGGTATCACATATCTGTTATCTGAGATTATTATTCCCACTAATCAATTTGTTCTATAGATTTTGTTATGTGCTATTTACTGCCTGAAATGGTTGTAAACTATCTCCATATGACACCTGTGATTCTATGACTTAGATTACCTTTTGTTGAAAGGTCACAAAGTTAAAAACGGTGATAAATTATTACGAGAGTAATTATTATACCGGTAATTTTTAAGCTGCGAATGTGGTTGTAAAAGGGAGCTTTTAAAAGTTTTTGCTAAGCGGTTCAAAAAACAAATGTAGTGATGGGGCCAATTAAAATTAAATATTAATAATGCATATTAGAAGATTCCACCAGCAAGGGGCAAGTAAAAGAGGGGGAAACGGGTTATATAAGCTTTAGGAAGAGTAAAAAATGTAGAAAAGAAAGTTTTTTCTCCCTTGAAAATATTTTACCTCTCCCTCTCCAAGGTTAAATATGTCCCCCAATTTGCACCATTTGGGGAGTAGTTTTTAACCCCTTAATAATCCCCCTTCTTTGTTTTCTTACAATAAACTACCTTAATCATTACCCTTGAAATATATAACCCCATGACCCCGAACCAAACATAACCTTGGAGATAATTGAAACTTGTTCTTGTGCTTGGCTAAAATTATGCTTGCTTACTTTTATGATTCCCAAGAATGATTTATCATTTATATTGATTTATTTTGTTTATTTTCCAGAAAGGCTTTGTGGAGGCCCATGTTGATGATGGCCTCCTAGAAATTTTTGGCTTAAAGCAAGGATGGCATGCATCATTCGTCATGGTTGAACTCATCTCTGCCAAACACATAGCCCAGGTATTGCAGTCAATTGAAACTTGATAAATTTAGTGAATGCTTAAACATGCTATTTGAAACCAATTTTCTACTATAATTGAATTCAATTATACTGTTTAATTTGAATTTAATTGATAAATAAGTTAAAATCAAATGAAAGAAAATTCAATTCATTTTGTTTTCTTTTTAAACCTTATTACCTCAATTGTATTCCTTTAAAAGTCTCATAAAAGAAATGGATAAATGAGTATTTTATGGAAGCTTATATATATTAATTTCTCCTCTTTAGTTTTTTACTTTTGTACTATTTTTAGAGATTAAATTCCATTTGAAATTTAATTCTTGACACTCAAAATAATTTCCAGTATGAGTTTTTTATTCAAACCTCAATTAAGATGGTTCCTAACAATCTGAAAATGTTTCGAAGTACAAGTTAAGATTTGTCGTCTCAATCCCTAGTATATTAGGTTGGTTTGGAGTGCCATAATATATGAACCCTGGATCTTTATTTAATTGATCTGTGAGTTGGATCTTATCAAATAAATTAGTAGGGCATAAACTTTTAAGAGATTGTGCTACTGTCATCTGAGAGACAAGAATATATAAAATGTTGTCAAACTTGAATCCATATATTTAGAGATTTTTGATTTTTGTGTGTTAGTATGCAAATGTGCTTTGGGCATTACACTTTTGTATGAATTGTATTGCTGTACAATATTTGGTTGAAAATTCTGATGGATCAAATTTACATGTCAGCCAAGGTGTTACCAGTTATAATCTGATGTTAGAAGCGGGTTTTATTGACATCCAAACTGCCATTTTTTAATCTTAGTCCACGGTTGCTAATTTCATACATTGAAGTTCTTGAATGCTTGCCGTAGGCTGCCCTGCTGTCGTGTTACTTCCAATGGTTGGACCCCACACCGTCGAAGTTTTTCATGAATTGTGTGTGTTGGTATCTTTCAGGCTGCAGCAATCCGATTGGAAGTAAGGGGCGGAGAATGGAAAGATGCGTTTATGCAGATGGATGGCGAGCCCTGGAAACAACCCATGAGCAAGGATTACTCATCATTTGTAGAAATTAAGAGAGTTCCTTTTCATTCTCTCATGGTTAATGGAGATTAGGCTGATCGGGTGGCCTTTGGTTTAGGTTGGTATCCTTCAAGAGGGTCTGTTCCTTGGGGCTGAAACCTCTACCAAACGTTGTGTTCAGCCATCAGGCTTTGTATATTGTATTATTTGTCAAATTACCAGCTATTCGAACCCCATTAGATCAAATTCATTGATTGTCAATAATTTTTCTCCTTCTAGTTTTGGAAAGATCCTGCACTCACTGTGTGAGACTGTTTAGCTGGTGCTTTATTATGGATTTGAAAGTAAAAGAAGCTGGTGATGTTGGTTATTGACTTCGATAATTAATTGATAAATGATCGTCCATAGCGCTTTGTGTCTATTTTACTCTCTCTTAACGCATCACACCAAGCAATGAATGATGGATAAATAAAGTAAAACGGAGGAGGGATTATAAGAATCAGAATCAGAATGTGTTGATGAATTTTTCTAGTTTGTTTTGATATTTTTTTTTAAAATTTATTTAAAAGTTATAAATTTATGAGATAAACAAACTTGTATTCTGGTTTATTCTATGAAATTATGATTTATGTATTCTTGCAATCTTGAATATTCAGATGTTATAATTTTGACGTCATGCCTAAATTTAGGGACTCCATCCCTAGTCTCTGGATGTTGATGTATGCTCTTCTTCGTTAAATACATTTTCCCTGAATAGAGTCATATACTAGGTTATTTCCGGTTGTGCTACAATATTTTTTAATGTAAGAAATAAACGAATGTATAAGCCGTGATTTAAAAAAAAAAAAAACAATATGCAAGTTAAAATTAAAAAATTGGAAATGATTTTTTTTGTTTTTTAAAACTATCTTATATTTATTAATAAAAATAAAACAAACACTCCTAAAACCAGTGATCAATCAAATGCCGAAACATTTTGTAACTTACAAGAACTATTTTCTAAACAAAAGCCCATTATGATCTTAAAATTAAATTTTTAAAAAATAAGGTCATAGGATGATGTATATGGCTGAAGAAAAAAGTATTTATAAATATGATAAAATTATATAAGAGATGTATAAAGAATATTGAAAAAAACATGAGTTTTTATGTTAATTAAATACTTTTTTTTTATATTAGGAGTATACTAATTGAAAAAAATAAAGTTAAAACTCCCACAAAACCTATAATATTATTTGTGAAATATGATAAAATTTAAAAATATTTTTTATATAATTTATTTAAATCCAAAATCATAAAAGTTTTTTTATTAAAAAATAAACAACAATGAGACGTCAAAGTGTGGCCGCCTCGGTCTAGTGCTATTAGGCCTCTAAAAACAAAGTCTAGGATCATGGGTCTCCCATCCCTGATCCATGCTTGTTGGCCTTGTTTTGTATTTTTTTTTATAAAGGGTAAATAATGTTTTTCTTAAAAAAAAAATAAGTAGATGATCTGTCGTTTGTAGCTTAGAATCCGATCATCGTCGATGTGATTGGAAAATGAGGAACATAATATTTGTATCCAAAAATCTATTTTTTCAATCATTTTGACAAGAAAACATCTAAAAACCTACGTTAATCCAAAAAACAGGGTGAAAAAAAAAACTTGGATTGATATAACATTTCGAGCCCAAATATACTATATCAAGTAAGGTGAAGGCTAAAGAACACCCAATTGAATTGAAACTCGTTGACATCAAAATCGATCTTTTCGTATTCGAAATCAATGTCAACTAACAACTCTCTCCTCTCTATTTTTAGGTGATCTTTTTTCTCTCCACTCTCTTAACTCACGGACTAGAATGTAAAAAAAAAAAAATTGGATAAAAAAATTAAAAAATATTATAGGAGAAGGGGAGAAAAGTATGAGGTTGAGAAATGATTCTTCTATTGAATTTTAGATTGTACATATGGGGTCTCTCCACTTGTTATTAGATAATTGCTAGTGCTATATTATGAATTAGACTAAAGGTTTTAACATAAAAAAATATTGAAGTGTTAGTAATGACATTGTGGGTTTTTTTTTTATCATGAAATTAAAATTTGATGTGTATATTTAATAAAAATAGATTCATGGTTATATGAACCAATAAATGCTAAATTTTTTTAATACTAAATCATAAAGTCGAGCTACAAACATATAGAATTAAGGGAGAAATTGAAAATAAAATGATTATTGTAGTAAAAAATATATTTAAAAAGGACTATCAATTTAACTCACTTTTAATATTTCACAAACAAATTAACCAAATTGTTTTTTCCAAACTCATGAACAAATCCAATGGTCATATATTTTTTTGAGACCACTATATCACCGCAATTTGAAAGGATAAATTTGAAAAAAATATTTTTTTTCAAGAAAAAAACCAAAGTTGAAGGCAAAAAAACATTGTACACTTGGACGCATTTTAATATTCACTAAAATAGTGAAATGATACATTTGCCCTAAAAAAACAATTCCTTTTATGTTGAGGATATTTTGATTTTTTTACACGGGGCATAAGTTATTAAAGATTTGTAAGATGGTATAAGTATCTCTTCAAATAATTTTAGATACAATAAAATGACCTAAGTACTCACAACGTAAAAAAAAATTAAACTAATTAAGAGAGATATTTTAGTTTTTTTAAAAACAATAAAATGATAATTTGACCCCTCCATAAAAAAATGAAGTCATGTCTAGAGGGGCCTTTATAAGTCTTTATGTTAATTTCATGATCATCTAAGGCATTTTTATCATTTTGGTTTGATAAACTACTTTTTTTAATAAAAAAATTATTGACAAGTGCGTTGCAGCACGTGTTGACTTATATAAGGTGCTCTCACACTTTGGTTAAAGCGTGCAATGCCTCTAGATGATAAAAATTTCTCTCTTACCATGTCGTTATATATGTCATCATGATCTCTTCTTGATAGTGTGGCATATGTCGATGGAGGAGGGGTGCTTTGTCGTTAGTGAACTTTTTTCTCTCTCTTCTTCTGTAAAATATACAGGCAAGTCTTTTTTTATTATTTCAACATTAGTTTTTATTATTTTGATTCTTAATTTTTGTTCTTAGTATTTTTATAAAAATAAATTATTTATTTTCAATTTCATCCTTCAATCTCAATTTGTCATTTTTTTTTATTTGGTTTTTGTTCTTTCAATTTCTCTATTCTTTTTTCCTTAGTCATATTATAGAAGTTTTATTGGGTTTCAATTTCATTATTCAATATAAATTCATGGTATAATATATATATATTTTGTAATTTGGACCTAATTCTTTTGATTTTTTAACTTTTTTGTTAAAATTATTACTCTTTTCAATTTAACCCTCAAATCAAAGATTTTTTGTTACCCTCTAATTTACTTTTATTTTTATTTTAATTCTTATTCTTTTAATTGCTATTTTTTATCTTAGATTTTTTTGTGTAATTTATTTATGATTTCATTATTCAAAACTTTATTTGTTGGGATTGAGTTTCATAATTTTTTCATATATGATGCATATGTTTAATCACTTAGGTTACAAGTGTGAAACATTAAAGGATGTAAATGTACAATACATTGTGAACAGTGTTTTCATGATTTTTTAACCCTTTTTTTTTAAATAAAGTTAAAAAATCATGAAAACACCGTGTTTAATTACGTCACAAAGATGACATGTTTTTTTTCTTCATTTCATTTAAAAAAAAAATTGAGGACTCTTCCTAGAGTCACACGGCAGCTATATATCTTCTTCATAAAGATGGCGATGCCGAGGCAGGGACCCAGAAGCCATTGCTTATGTTATTTTCCTGAACAGTTTGATCTGTACCACCGATATTTCGGGATTCCCACAGAAAAATGGCCCTCAAAATATACTAAAAATGATTTGGCCACAACAAACACAAGATAACTTGTTCCATCCATGCCAGCCAGGCAATCAGGCAACCAGCTCTCTTTATGATTGATCACACAAGTGCCGTCCCAGCGTTGAATTTGGAGTGGCTGAGAAATGCAGGTGAGTTCGGGTGAGAATGAAAGCTCCATTGATTCTATCTGTAGTGCAACCGAATACACAGAAATGATGGACAGTTTGAGGGAAGATTTCAGCCAAAAATTGAAAGTAACCGAAGATCATCTTCAGGAGAGATCCACACAAAACAATTGCTGCCATAAAGATCAGCTTTTAAACGACGAGAATCGTCGTCTACCTCCAGAAGTAAGAGATCAAGAAGAGGAGGAGGAAGAGTTTAGTTTCGTATGCGCAAATCCTTCAGGACCATTGATATCTGCAGAAGATATATTCCAGAATGGTATGATTAGGCCGATTTACACTTTATGCAGCCGTGATGATCTCCTGTTTTCAGAGGATGTTAGAATTAAAGAAAAAACATCAACTCCATTAATGTTCATGGAAGAGCGCAATGAAACGGAGGGGCCGTGCTGCGTGTGGTCAGGGGGGCACACAGGATCACGAAATCAGCAGCCATGCAAGAAGAGAAGCTTCACCAGGTTTTCAAAGCCAAGGAGAATTCGAGAATTTGTTCTTCCAAGTAGCAGACTGCTTGGCAACGACGCCTTCATCCTCTTTAATCAGAAATATTATTCTTCTAAACATCCAGCAGCAGCAGGGACGACTACCAGCAAAAACGTTCTTGATCAGGAGAAGAAGAAAGAGCAGATGCGTAGAATGCTGTCTTCGTCAAAACACAAATTGCATCTTTTCCTGAGAAATAGAGCGATCCAAGGTGGTGATGAACAGAAATCATACTTGCCATAGCGGCAGGATTTTTTTGGTTTTGTTCTCGGTGGATAACTATTCCAGAAGGAACATTCATCCTTGTTGATGAACATACAAAAAAAAAAAAAAAAAAAAAATTCTGTATACTTCTATTATCAGTAAGGAAAATCAATTCAATCAGGCAGCACATACCCTTATCCCCAGCAACGTCAACTAATGCAAACGCAGAAAAAACACAAGTATGAAGGACATTAACTCAGCTTTGAAGAATTACGACAGAGCCAGCCTTGGCATCAGGAAAACCAGCACAGAAAAAAGCAACCTTGCTAACATAGATAAAGAGAAAACACAGCACAAATCATCGTCCAAATCAGACAGTCGAAATGAAATATGGGATGCTTTTGTAAGGAAAACTTAGTGAAACCTGCTAATGAGAACTTTTAAACCATCAATACACCAAATTAATAACACCTCTTGAAGTTAAACAGCTTTGGCAAAGAACTTCAAATGAGCTATAACGAATTCAATAGCATATCTGGGATCGGATGAATGGCTAGAAGATTACAATGTGTCATTAGTCATGGTTAGAGAATTTTGGTTATAGTAACTAAAAAAAAAGAGGATCTTGGTACTTCATTAGATACCAAGAGTTTTTATTCCTAATTAAGTAACATTACCATAAACATATCTTCAATCTGTGGTCTGTGAATGTAACTATTAGCACCAGCTAGAGCCCACTACTGTCAGCGGAAATTAGCATTATAACTTCCCTAAATATAAAGGATGCAGTGCCTACGGTGTGTGGGGGGGTTCGGGGTTCGCAGCACC
Organism: Salix brachista; assembly: GCA_009078335.1. Taxonomy (NCBI): domain Eukaryota; kingdom Viridiplantae; phylum Streptophyta; class Magnoliopsida; order Malpighiales; family Salicaceae; genus Salix; species Salix brachista. The sequence goes on along the minus strand of CM018589.1, from coordinate 9,957,177 downwards.
GCTCCCTGGGGTATGATTGTCATGGTCTTGATCTACAATGATGTCTCCAGATCCTTCGATGGAAGTACTTGAATGGCCATGTGCATCATCGATATTAGGTGAAGCTCCAACTATTTCAACACTTGGTACAGGGTGAACACTTGACCCAGCTGTGTTAAGATGATGAGCTGATGGATCTTCCTTGTCAAAACGTTTTGCCAATTCAAGAATTCTCATGTAAAAGGGTCTTTCTTGATCCATGGTGTTCGAAGCAGGCCAATGAATGTAAAGGAACTTTGTGACGTATATCAGAAGTGCAGACATGGAAGCAACTCCTGTGATGATGAATAGGCCTCCGAAGCTGGGTAAACTAAGACCACCAGAAGTTACCATGGAAGCTTGATCTAAGCAAGTGGTTTCGCGACCAAAGTTCCTTCGTTCAATTTCTTCCATTTTATCTTTATCTTGTGTGACTTTCAAGATTGCCCTTGAAACATAAGGAACCAGTGGGGATTGGAGGGGAAATGCCTGTTATCAAAACAAAATCCTTTTGTTTATAATGACATCTGGAAAGATACAATTGTCACTTGCAAGAATTGAGCAGTTCAGATCTTTGCTTAAGGAGCTAGCTAACGTTTGCCAAACAAATATGCTGAGGGATTGCATGTGAGAGACAGAAAGAGATCGTGAGACTCACAAAGCCAAATCCATCGGTTTTGTAGGTTGGCCCTACCATTTGGAATTTGTTGCAATGCTTTGCTAGAAAGAGTTTAACGTAGGGAATTTCAGCAAAGATAGTAGCTACACCACCATTGTGGATTCCATTAGACAATGCATCATTATACTCTTCTGGAGTGTCATATTCCTTCAACATGTTGGCATTGAAGTTCAAATCTTTTACGAGGAAGTCTTTCACAAAAGAATTCTTCTGGTGTCCTACGAAGTAACCATTCTTTCTGATCTCTTTGACATCAACAAATGTAGGCTGCAGCCGCTTCACTGTCAACATTGAGGCTAAGCTAGCAGTGTAACTCTGTGATATGATTAGAACCACAAAAATCCATATGATCAATACAAATCTTGTCCAGTTATTCACCACCTTCTCCCCTGAAAACATAAACAAGTTTTGCTCTGTAATAACATGAACTTGCACTTGTCAGAAAATAAAGAAATGGAAAAAATAGTGTAATTAAGTTAGAAGAGAGATTACTATGTGCAAAGAAGAGGGTTGAAAAGGAGAACCATAACGTTGTGCCAAGTTGCTGCCCTGGTTTTCCTCTGAACTCTTTGTTTTCACGGTGTTCGAGCACCCACACCACTAAGCCGGTGAAGATGAAAGCTATTCCAGTTGTTAACCAAAGCTCCAGGCTTAGTGGCTTCAAGAAAATCCACATGTTATCCCTCTCATCACGTTTTGTCAAAACTAACATTGTGATGCCTGATTCTGAATAAGGCAGCGTAAAATCAACATATGATGAGCGATTGGCAATTATTGTTACATCTCCCACCACAGCATCAAATCTCTGCAAGATAATTAATGAAGACAACTTCATCTTTCTCCAGAATTTTTCATTTTTTCATGCAGGAAAAAACTGAAGTAGCATAAAACCAACCTTCAGTTCGATTTGCTCAAGAAGTTCATTGTAAGTCCCAGCACTCTGCTTACTTTTGTTGACGAAGGGAATGAACTTATATGGAAGGGGGAATGGTAATGCTTCGACCACGGAGCGGAAAACATCTGGAGTGAAACCTGAAACAATTGGTTTATCATCTTCAGGATCCCATTCCACTTTGATAAACTCATTAAAACCAGTTTTCAGTGGAACCCCAATCCTCAACCTCTTTGGCTGCTGGGTTGTGTCTCCTGGCCAAATTGGCTCCTTCAGAGGTTTTTTGGAAGTTGAATATGCTATTCTACCTTTAGAATGCAAATTTCGTGAGAGTCCTCTATCTGGAGTCCAATATCCAATGACTCTCTCTACTTTTCCGATCACATTGATTATTTCAAATGCTGAAGGTACCATTTCTCCACCAACCAAATGGAACTCCCCACTTAGGCCTTGAAATCTTGTGCTTAATATAGAGCGTAGGAGCCTTGGCCCCATTTCAGATTTTCCCAAGCCAGCAATGTCAACTGTGCTTTCACTAGTATTCGGCTTTACGTATCCAGAATGCACAATACCAGCCTTTTCCACAGCCATTGCGATTGCCCAAACTGTATCATATGCCCACAAACCGAAAAGGTTCAATTCATTCATCTTGATTTGTGGGTTGCTTGTGGTGAAATTCTTTCTCCTTCTTGATTTAAAGCTTTCAAGTTTCTTTGAAGCTGGTATATATGGCCTTACACCCAACACGCCTTGCATTGAATCCATGAGTTCATAACCTACAGGATCTAAGATGGCGGATAATCCATCTGTCACGATCCATGCATATCCTTCGCTCATCATTCCTGCATCCTTGGCAAGCAAGAACAACCTGGACCCGAGGAAGGCTGTCATGTGCACTAGAAATATACTTTTCTGCATCGCCTTCAGCTTATTGAGCTCCCTCATGATTTGATTGTCGTTGAAATCCAGAGGAATTCTACTTCCATAAGGGACTCGAGTGTCGATCTCTTGAAAGGCATCTAGCAAAAATGGAACCAAACCATTTCCATATTCGGTGTCTTCATAGATTGGTACAATCTCCCGCCAACCATAAGCCTGGACAATGCTGGCTATTGCTTTCACTTGAGAAGAATCATCCTGAGCTGTCCGGACAAAATATTTGCTTCGAGTTGCAGAAAGAGTTGGGCTGGTGGCTGAGAAAGAAACAATCGGCACCTCTGCTTTTCCTCCAAGCTCTATTACAAACTTAGCTTGCGATGACGTTTGAGGCCCTATGATAGCATGCACTTGTTCATTCTTCATTAAATCCAGCACTGAATTTTACAAGACTATGACTGAATTAGATAAAAGGAAGCAAAACAAAAAAAATAAAGATAAAGATAAGATATTTTTATCTCTAAAATACGAATCACAATTTTCCCAGTCAAAACAATAAAAATCTTTATACGTTCCTCATATTAATCAGTGCTTCTGTCACCATTAGCCAAAACTAAAACAGATTCTAATCAATTAAGATCAGATGATGCCGATTTCTCTATCACTAATTATGAATATACACTCCATCGCTAATCTAGCCTTGACTGGTGCATAGCATTAATGAACTCCCTGCTAACTGGGGCTCTCTTAGCCCAGCTACAGGATCATGTAGCCACTGTACAATTCTGCCATGTTAATCGGAAGAATTCCGCAGTGTGCCCGTGTTCGTGGTTTTGTTTTCTGGTTTGGCCACTGTTACTTTTCTGCTTCAAATAGATGCAACTAGTTCGAGATTGGAAGCTGTGATATACACCGTCGCTTCGGAATTGAGTAAAGCACAAGTTATATAGATAAGGATTCAAGAATTTGTTCAGTGGCAATAGTAATGAAAAAGAAAATACGATCTGAAAGTGGTGGAGGATCAAACAGCCGACCCTTTCACAAACAGCATCAAAAGTTTATCTGTTGATTATTGATTTATTAATTTGATCTTGACTTTTGACTCGGTAAAACCACATGTCGGTAACAGGAGATTAGGCTGGGAGTTTGAAAATGTTTTACGATAATCCAGCACTTCAACCGGAAAGAACAAGCAAGCAAAGATTCACAAGGGACTTGCATGAAATAAATACACTTGGAGATGAGATTTTGTATGAACGAAAAAAAAAAAAAAGCCTTTTTTTTTTGCGCAATTCACTTTTTCACAAAAACTCATTTAAACATGGAGCAAAATTTGCAGCTATCATGTACTTCACAAAAACTAAACCTCCTGTCTAACTTGAGTGTGCGAGAGAAAATTATGAGAATTACACAAATACCTGAAGTAGTTGCAGCAACAACATCCCTGCTGGAATCCCTAGTGAAAAGAGCGAGTCTCGTTTTAAAATCAGCATTAACAGCATAGAAATCGGAGACTGCCATGGATATGCAGCTCTCTGCAATTCCTCCAACTGTAGAGTTCAAATCAAGAACTACTCCTACTGGTATAATCTCCTTTGCCATGATCACCATTTGCTTGCACCAGAGATTAACCAAGAGAAAGGTGACAAAACGCAAGGTGAATTTCTGCTTTGGCATTGCCATTTATTCAAAACAAAAAATATATATATATAAAAAACAGGAATCATATGCAGTTCTACGGCTGGAGACCGAGCACAGGCTAGGCTAGAATATATGTGTTCGTTTCTGCTTTGAATTAGATATCAGAATTAGGTCTTTTGACCATGTTTTCCAAGAGAAAAACAAAACACCCCTTAATTGTTATTTAAAGTTTGTTTATTCTAAGAATAAACAAGTTATTTTATTGTACATTTTTTTATGAAAATTAAAAAATTCTTACATCCTTATAATTTATAACTTTTAAGAACATACCAAAATGTTTATATTACAAAGACAATTCTACCCTTAATCAGTAGCCTATAATTTGTCTAAAGGGCATAGTAATAAAAAAACAATTATTCATGCGCACAATGCATCGTGCATATTAAAACAATATTTTTATTATCCCTTCTAGTTTTTTTTGCAACTTACCATCCCTTTAGTTTTTTTTTTTTTTTGGTAACAAGCACTCAATGAGTTTATATAAATTTTAATTAATTTTTTAAATGTTTGTATTGATAGTAAAAATACTTTTTGTTTCTAATGAATTGATGAAAACTGAATGTTAAAAATGATCGATTTATCAATTTTTTTCATAATAAATAAAGAAATTAAGGGGACGAGTGACACATAATTTTAGAGGGTGTTTGACAATGTGTTTTAAAAGTATTTTTGATAGTGTTTTTAGATTATTTTGATATGCTGACATAAAAAAAAATTAAATTTTTTTTTAATGTATTTCTGAATAAAAAATTATTTCAAAAACAAGCCCAGCCAGTTTTTCAGCACAGGCAATTAGTATTTAAACTTTAAAGCCCATTTTTCAACCGAAATTTTAACACCTCCATATAAATAAAGTGAGGTTTATTAGTAATTTTTACATATGAAGTGTATTGACCAAGCAAACACCATGTGCCATAGACTTGCAAGGGTAATTATGTAATTTAGTGGTCCATGTATACATAAAACAATTAATAATTTTCTTAAGGCATAAAAAAGAGAGCCATATTCTAATTTATTTTTATAAGCCATTAATTATTTTATTAGAAACACCAACTCACAGGAAGGAAACTACAAAGAGTTGGAGAATACGTAAAAAACATTGACTGAATAAAAATCGTGAGAAGTCAACTATCGTGAGCTAGACATACTTGTTAAGCAGTGCGTACGAGACACGCATCGAATCTGAAACGATGGTCACCGGGGTTCATGGCAGATCCTCTTTATTTATGAGGTATTTTATATTTTGTTTAAAAAATATTTAAAAAAAAATAAAATTTAATTTATTTATTATTTTAAATTAATTATTTTTATTATTTTTAGATAGTTTCATGCATTAACATTAAAATAATTTTTAAAAAAATAAATAAAATTATTATTTTAATATATTTTTAAATAAAAAAATATTTTTAAAAGTAATTTCTATACACTCCAACACAGGTGGATAAAATATTCTCTAGTCGACCCGAAGGTTTGGTATGGTGGGGCACACGAGGATGATGGTAGTTGAATGTTCATGCTTATATAAATTTATGCGGAAGTCTTTGCTTCCCAAACTCCAATGAAAGAAACGTTATGCTTGACTTTTCAAAATTCAACTTTTTCCTCGTGATCGGTTACCGCGCGTTGCCGCGGGTATTTTTTGTATATAATTTAACATAATTAAATCTAAAATGATAAATTTATATGATATAAGTAAATAAAAATTATAGATTAAAAGATAAAATGTTGAAAATTTTGAGTTGAGTTTGTCACGTAAGCATAGATTATATTTTTTAGAATATAGGTATTGCGTCATAAACGATCACAAAAGAGCGCGCACTAACATTAGAAAAAAGAGCAACATATTTGAATAAGAAATTTTTTTTTACTGAAATCATTATTGTGCAGATAATAAAATTATAAAAATCAATTAATAGAAAGAGCAAATAAAAAAAAAAGGGAAAAGGAAGCAATATTAATTTAACATATTATAACAATAGCAACATCGAAGTCTTAACATCTAAAATTATTATTGCCGCTAGAATAAAAACAACAAAAATTATTAAATTATACCGAGGGAAAGAAAAAAAAAACAACAACTAAAATTATCATGATAATTGCATAAATAGTCAAATCATTAAAATCACCCAATCAAAAGAAGAAAAAAAAAGAAGAAAAGAACAAAAGAAATGAACAAAGAGAAAAAAGGAGCAACATTAATAATGAAATGATTATTATAATAGCTAAAATTATTATTAATATTACTTTCAGAAAAATTAAAATAATTAAATTGCCCTGGAAAATAATTACAAAAAAGCAAAAGATTTGTATTAAAAAAAATTAAAAAATAATAAATGAATTAATATCAAATATAAATACAAAATATATTAGTAAAAAATTAAAAATAAACATTATAAAAAAACAAATGAATTAATAACAAATAAAAAATTAAAAGAATAAGGACCGAAATAAAAAATAACATATATTAAATTAATTCCAATTGAAGGATAAAATTAAAGAAAAAAAATATTTGGAGGACCAAAAATAAATAATGAAAACTGCTGCCATTTAATAAAAAATCAGAAGAAAAGGGACTGAAATTAAACTTTGTATATATTACCAATTTCAATTGGAGGACCAAATTAAAGAAATCAAAACATCCGGACCGGAATCATTGAAGGAATAAAAAGTAAACAAAAAATCAAGACTATAAGGACTGAAATGAAAACTTCTTATATAATCAGTTTTAATTGAAGGGCACAATTGAAAACAATAAAACTTTCAATTCAATAAATCAGTAATGCAAACGAAATCAAAACCTCAGGGACCAAAATAAACTTTACACAAACATCAGGGACCGGAGCTCAATTTTCGGCGGCAGGAGAGAGAAAAGCGACGTCCGAGGAAAAACCATCTGCCGCCGCTTACAGGGACATCCACGACGGGAACGCGTCGCGACGGAAGAGAGAGGACTTCCCGGCGAAGCTTCTGTCACGGCGGAAGTAAATTTTTGACGGCGTAAAGCCACCGCACGCGCCTCTTAAGAGGCGCGTAAGTGTGGAACGCTGCTGGCGCGGCCGTACGACGCGCCAACAGCCCGGACGGGAAAAATATTAAAATAATGGCGTAATTACCAAGACGCCCCTGCACCCTCCGGTATTTACGAAAATACTGGAGGGGAAAATACGACCCTGCCCCCGTGTGCTGTGCGCTATTTTGTCGTTTTCGGGGCCCTTTTTGGTCTGCGCACTGTGCAAAAAAAGTGGGAAAACCCGAGAGAGTCCCTGCCACTGTGAACTATTTTGTCTTTTATGAGGGCTATATTCGTGAATACACTGTGCACAGGCGGAAAAAAAAAAAGGTGCACAAACACACGCGAAACACCGGGACAAATTGCGAGTCCACAGTGCACATGAGTCACGCACTACAGTAAACGAATGAACAGGAAATGTGGGACGCGGTTTATTTTATAGTTAATACTAGTTGGATTGCCCGCACTACGTTGCGGGCATAGTGCGGGCAGAATAAATAATCTTCATAACTGTTGAGATTAAAATATAATATTTCAGTATGTAAAATTTGATATAATAAAAAAGATCAACATCCTTTATTATAATAATAATAAATCAAAGTCTTAACTTCTTAAATTATCATAATCATCATTGTCAAAACAATAAATATTATTTAACAAATCTCAGAGAAAAACCAAATTTTTTTAATAAAAAAGCACGTAAGAACAAAAACCTAAAATTATTATTATTATTATTCTTAATATTCATATATATTATTGTTTTAATAACGGGAAGAAAACAAAATTAAATCAAAGGCTTAAAAAAAACCTAAAAACATTAACAAAAGAGCAAATGAAAAAATAAAATAAATGAAAAAAACAATAAAAATTATTGACTGGAAAAAAAATTATTTGACCTGAAAATTTATAAATTTTTTTTGTATAACTGTTAAAAGAATAAAAAATATCAAAAATTATCCCGAGAGAAAAAAAAACCTAAAAACATTAACAAAAGAGTAAGTAAGAGAAAAACATTAAATTATTATTATTATTATTATTATTATTATTATTATTATTATTATTATTATTATTATGCTAATAATGAAAAAAAATAAAAGACTAAAAAAATCATAAAAACTTTAACAAAAGATCAAACAAAAAAATAAAATAAAAATTATCAGGTAAAAAAAGTCATATGACGTAAAAATAAAAAATAAAAAAGGAAAAAAAACTAAAAGAAATAACAAAAAAAAATACAAATATCAATTTCCAAATGATCATAGATATAAAATAAAATTTAAGAACTATTTTTTTTGAAAAAAATATTTTTTTTAAAAAAAACATAAGTGAAAAAAAAATTAAGGTCAAAATAAAAAAAAACATCAAAATAAATAAACAAATAAAAAAACAATCAAAATAAATAAAAATGAAAAAAAAAAACATAAAAAAAAGGAAGCAAGAAAAAAAACTAATATTATTATTCTTATTGAGTTAATAATTGGAAAAAATTCAATCAAAGAAAAAAAATATCAATAAATTGTTTTTTTAAAAAAAAACATAAGTTAAAAAAACAATTAAGGTCAAAAAAAAAACGTCAAAATAAATAAACAAATAAAAAAACAATCAAAATAAATAAAAATGAAAAATATAAAAAACATTAAAAAAAAGGAAGCAAGAAAAAAAACTAATATTATTGAGTTAATAATTGGAAAAAATTCAATCAAAGAAAAAAAATATCAATAAATTGTTTTTTTTAAAAAAAAACATAAGTGAAAAAAACAATTAAGGTAAAAAAAAAAAACGTCAAAATAAATAAACAAATAAAAAAACAATCAAAATAAATAAAAATGAAAAATATAAAAAAAAGGAAGCAAGAAAAAAAACTAATATTATTGAGTTAATAATTGGAAAAAAATCAATCAAAGAAAAAAATATCAATAAATTGTTTTTTTAAAAAAAAAACATAAGTGAAAAAAACAATTAAGGTCAAAAAAAAAAGTCAAAATAAATAAACAAATAAAAAAACAATCAAAATAAATAAAAATGAAAAATATAAAAAAAAATTAAAAAAAAGGAAGCAAGAAAAAAAACTAATATTATTGAGTTAATAATTGGAAAAAATTCAATCAAAGAAAAAAAATATCAATAAATTGTTTTTTTTAAAAAAAAATAAGTGAAAAAAACAATTAAGGTCAAAATAAAAAAAATGTCAAAATAAATAAACAAATAAAAAAACAATCAAAATAAATAAAAATGAAAAAAAAAACATATGTGAAAAAAAAAAACAAAAAAAACATAGAAAAACAAAAGTGAAAAAAAATGCACTGGCAGGGGCCGAGCCCCTGCCAGTGCATCCCTCTTAAGACATAGTCGTGTCTATGCCAGTGAGCTACATGTCTTTCATTGTCTCTTTTTGTGAAAGAGTATATAAATTGTATATGTACTGTTCAAAAAGGAAAAAAAAAAAAAACTATTGAAATCCACAGTGTTTTCACTCACAAGCTACAGTGTTTTCCTGAGCTCTTTTAGTTTATTGTATAATTGAGGAGTTGAGACCGATAAGGTGGTGTTTGGGAGTTCTTTCAGAAAGTATTTATAAAAATATTTGTTTTTTTTTCAAATTAAATTTTTAGTGTTTTTAGATTATTTTGATGTGCTGATGTTAAAAATAATTTTTTAAAAATAAAAAAAATCATTTTGATGTATTTTTAAACAAAAAACACTTTCAAAAGCAACCGCAACCACATTCTCAAACATTCACCTGATTTGTTTTTATATTTTAAAACTGCTTTTGAAAAAAAAATTATTATTTTTTAAAGTTTTTTCAAATTATTTTAATATACTTATATTAAAAAATATTTTAAAATAAAAATTATTTAAAAAAACATTCACTACTATAATATAAAACAAGTTTTGAGTCTTCTTTTGAGATTAGTAACAAAAGTAATTGTTGAATTCAAGTTTAATTTTGTACACAAACTACTACTCATTAATAAAATATGAATTAGAGTTTTTGTTGCTGAGACCTGTCTGCAAATGACCGGATTACCTTCTTCATTGGAGACGCCAACGACCATTTCCTATATTTAATAATTATTTATCAATACATTTCAAAAATATTTTTAAAAAAATATTTTTTTTAAATTAAAAATTTAATATTTTTAAATTATTTTCATATGCTGATATTAAAAATAATTTTAAAAAATAAAAAATATTAATTTAATATATTTCTAAATAAAAATTACTTTTAAAAACAACTTTTCAAGTACACTATGAGTATTTATTTAGCCTGCGCAAGCAGCGCAACCTTATCAGATTCTTACGTCATAATCCTTGGATAGATGCCCCATGTATCCACGCAAGTAACAAAAACTGGGCACGCTCTCATAGTTGAAGGCTTGAAGCTAACCGCCTTACCTTTCCATCCTCCTTTTTTTTCTACATTAATTAACATCTTTTCTTCTTAACTTTACACACAGAGCAACATTTTTATAATTACAATAAATAAAATAATAAAATAAATCTTGTAATCAAGGAGAATATTATTGAAGACAATTTAATAACAATAAGAACATAGTTCAAGACGATCTCATAGCAATACGACCTTTATTAAAACACTAGTTAAGTGCCCGCGCGTTGCCGCGGGTATTTTTTTATATATAATTTCACACAATTAAATCTACAATGATTAATTTATATGATATAAGTAAATAAAAATTATAGATTAAAAGATAAAATTTTTAAAATTTTGAGTTGAGTTTAAGCATAGATTACATCTTTTAGAATATAGGCATTGCGTTATAAACGATCACAAAAAAGCACGCACTAATATTAAAAAAAAGAGCAAAATATTTGAATAAAAAAAAAAACTTACTGAAATGATTATTGTGCAGATAATAAAATTATTAAAATCCATTCATAGCAAGAGCAAATAAAAAAAGACAGCAGGGAAAAGGAAGCAATATTCATTTAAAATATTATAACAATAGCAACATCGGAGTCTTAACATCTAAAATTATTATTGCTCCTAGAATAAAAACAATAAAAATTATTAAATTATACCGAGGGAAAAAATAAAAAGCATGAACAAAACAGCAAGCAAGAAAAACCAATTAAAAATTATTATTATTATTATTATTATTATTATTATTATTATGAAAGAATAAATAATAACTATTATTATAATAATAGAATACATAAGCACTATTCTTATAAAATAAATGAAAGATTAAAAATATTCTAGAAACTTTAACAAAAGATTAAAAAAAAATTACCATGGCTATTACTGGCAAAAAACAAAAAACTTGTCAAATTATCGGGAGGGAAAAAAAATTAACAAAAGAGTAAGAATGAAAAATAATTAAATCATTATCATTATTATTATTATTATTATTATTATTATTATTATTATTATTATTATTATTATTATTATTATTATTATTATTATTATTATTGTTTTAAATACACTTATATATACATGGACAAAAGTAGGGATTAAAAAAAAATAAAGTGTAAGGGCTGAAATGAAATCAAATATCAAGGGCTTAAATTAAAAAATTAAAAGTCAAAGGGCTGAAATGCAACTTACATTTATTGTCAATTGAAATCAGAGGACGAAATTGCAAAAATCAGAACTTTTGTACCGAATTGATTGAGTTATATACAGCCAACCCGGAAATTGAAAGTAGAAGGACCGAAGTGAAACTTTGCCATTCCAGAGAGAGAGAAACGTGGCCGGCGGCTTGAACCGGCCCCCGCCGCGTCTTCGGGCATGTGGTGGTGACACGCACCACCGCGGTAGGACGACCACGCGGCAGCGCATCGTTCTGTCCGCCGGGATCCAATTTTAGGCCACCGGAAGAGGCCGCACGCGCCGCCTGAACAGGGCGTGAGACAGGAAACCGTCCGGCGCGTGCGCCTCACGCCCCCAGAAACGCCGATTTAAAAAATTGAAAAATAGGGTCAATTACCGTTCTAACCCTAGACCAAATTCATCGTTTTTGTCTTATTAGGGGCTAAATCCGTCTTTAGCCATTTCCGAAAATAATAAAATAAGAAAAAGTTGCGGCGGACCGGACCGGGCCGGTCCGGCCGCGCGCAATTACACGTGTACCCTGCGCCCGGATGCCTGTTTTTGTCCTATTACCGGGGACGAAATCGTCAATACACTGTTCACAAATGAATATTTTAAAAAAAAGAAGGGAAAAGACGAAATTAGCCCCGCTCACCAACCCCCTTCTGCCGCGCGCCCCAGGGCCAATTTTGCCCGTGCACTGCTCGAATCCACAGTGATTCTAGAGACAGTGCGCAGTGGAAAACCCACGGCGTTTATTGTGTTTGTAATATTAAGAGTAAGAAATACAACCATTTGTATTTCATAGCAATATCTTTATTAATTGATATTTTTTATTTCTTATTCACAATATTATAGATATATATAAAATGCGTTGCATTTTTACTATTCTATTTTTTACTTTCACACAGGCATAATTCACCATGGATTCGAACAATAAAATTACACAGATTATTCGAACAGTAAAATTATCATTTTACCCCAGAGCTGAAAATTTTTAACCCCGGGGATATTTTTGATTTTTTCAGGGCATAAGGATGGTATTTTTGAATTCTTTGCACAGTAAAACCACGAAACTAGCTCCCCTAAATGACAAAAAAACACACCTAGAACCGGGGGTATTGAAGTACTTTCAGCCCTGGTTTTCTCATAGATATTGCTGGGTCCACAGGTGTATGGGTAATTGACCAATTTTTTTATTGTTTTTTCGGAACACTGCAGGCACGTAGGGACACACCCGTTGTATTTCGCCCGCACGCGTCTTTCGAGAGGCACATATGGCGTCTTCAGGCGGTGGAAACTGGTCTTCTGACGTGTCACCTAGTGTGCTGACATGTCATCTGCCTCCCGGCGCGAGGTGTGGCCGATAATGTGACTATGTAATCGTCGATGGACAGTGTCCCTCCCCCTTTCTCTCTCCTGATGCCGGAAAGTACGGTGCGATCCTTCATATTTGTAGTAATTTTATTTCAGTTCCTGATATTTTGATTTCATTTTTTTATTGATTTTTCAATGGAAATTTCGATTATCTTCAATTATGCCCTTCAATTGAAATTAATTATATATGGTATGTTTCATTTCGGTCCTTCATCTTTTGATTTTTGGTTTGTTTTTTATTCCTTTAATAGTTTTTGTATGCAAGTTTGAATTTGTTCTAATTTTGTCCTCCAATTGAAATTGGTCATATATGCTACTTTTCATTTTGGTCTTTATTCTTTTAATTTTTTAAACAATTACACTGTATTGATTTTTTAAAATCCCTTTATTGTTTTTCGGTCCCAAAATTTTGATTTGTTTCTTTTTTATCTTTCAATTGAAACTAATTATATATTTTGTTTTTCATTTTGGCACATATTCTCTTAATTTTTTTGGTATTAATTCCTTTGGTATTTTGGTCTTTTTTGGATAGTGTTTATTTTTTGTCCATATTTATGCATTTGTGCTTTTAGTTTTTGTTTTAATTTTTTGTCTTTTTATTTTTATTCGGTTCTGTTATGAAATTTCAATTTATGTTGGTTACACTGTATGTTTTTTTTTAAAAAAATCTCTATTGTTTTTCAGTCTCAAGGTTTTGATTTATTGCAATTTGTCATTCAATTAAAATTAATTATATATTTTGTTTTTCATTTGACACTTATTCTTTTAAATTTTTATCTAGTATTTATTTCTTTCTTTTTGTCAGTCCTTCTTGGACAGTGTTTGTTTTTTGTCCGTATTTATTCATTTATGCTTTTAGATTTTATTTTTATTTTTTGTCATTTCATTTTTTTCTGGGTTTTATTTTTACTAGATTTTGTTCTGAAATGAGCTATAGCCAATTCAATAACATATCTGGGATCAAATGAATGGCTAGAAGATTACAATATGTCATTAGTCATGGTTAGAGAATTTTGGTTATTATACTATATACTAAAAGAGGTCTTGGTTCGGTTACTGTAACTTGTGAGATAAATCATTGTGGATTACAATAGTATTGCTCAATTTTCGATTCGGTTTGCTGAATTTCTGTTGTTTTATTATTTTTTCACAGTATAAGATAAGAAGAAGCGTCTGTTGTAGTTCAGTGGATAAGAGTTTGTTTCCTTATCCGGAGGTCATGGGTTCAATCCCCTTATTATGCTCCTTTTTTTTCTTTTTTCGTTTTTCTTTTTTCTTTTTTCTTGTTTTTTTTCCTCTAAATCATTTTTTATCTTGATTATAATTTTTTCCCCATTTATATATTTGTTTTCGGTGTTCTTTCTTTTGGTTGTTTTTTATTAGTTTTTTTATTTTATTTTCACGTCAAATGATTTTTTTAGCTAATAATTTTTTTTTTGTTTGCTCTTATGTTAAAGTTATTGACTTTTTTTTTCTTTGATTGAATTTCCCCCGATTATTAACGTAGTAATAATAATAATTTTTTTTTTCTTGCTTCCTCTTTTGTTAATATTTTTAATTTTTATTGTTTTAGCAGTAGTAATAATGATATTTTTAGATGTTAAGGCTTCGATGTTCCTGTTTTTATAATAAGGTATGTTAATGTGTTTCATTATATCAAATCTTGCATGTATATATGTTATACTTTATTTGATTTTTTTCAATTTTTTCATTTAATTGAAATTGATAATATATTTGGTTTTCGTTTCGGCCCTTATACTTTTAATTTTTGATTTTATTTGCTTTAATTTTTTATAGTTCTTAAATAGTTCCTATTTTTGTCCATGTTTATATATATGTGCCTTTAGTTTTGGTTTTTAATTTTTATTATTTTTTCTTTTGTTAAGATAACATTTTTTTTCAAAAAAGTTTGCTCTTAAATTTTATTTTATGTTTATAATCATTTGAAAATTGATATTTCTTTTTTTTTCCTTTCTTTTTTCTTTTGGTTTTTTTTTATTAGTTTTTTTTTCCATGTCAGATGGTGTTTTTTAGCCAATAATATTTATTTATTTATTCTTTTTTTTGTTTGCTCTTTTGTTAAAGTTTTTGGGCATTTTTATTCTTTTATTGAATTTATTTTCCTATTATTCACGCAATAATAATAATAGTTTTAGTTTTTTTCTTGCTTCCTCTTTTATTAATGTTTTCAAGTTTTTTTCTCCTCGGAATAATTTAATAATTTTAATTGTTTTAGTAATGATATTTTTAGATGTTAAGCCTTCGATGTTATTGTTGTTGTTGTTATAATAGGGTGTGTTGATGTGTTTTATTATATCAAACCTTGCATGTATAAATGTTATATTTTATTTTTAAATTAACAAAATCTATTAATTATTTCAATTCCAACAATTATAAAAAATATCTGATGGTCCGCAACGTAGTGCGGGCAATTAACTAGTAGTAACTAAAAAAAGTGTTGCGGGCAATTAACCAGTAGTAACTAAAAAAAGAGAGGATCTTGGTACTTCATTAGATACAAAGAGTTTTTATTCCTAATTAAGTAGCATTACCATAAACATATCTTCAATCTGTAGTTTGTGAATGTAACATTACCATGCCCACTTAGCATTATCACTTCCCTAAAAACAAAGGATGCGGTGCCTACGGTGTGTGGGGGGGTTCGGGGTTCGCAGCACCGCTCCCTGGGGCATGATTGTCGTGGTCTTGATCTCCAATGATGTCTCCAGATCCTTCAATGGAAGTCCTTGAATGGCCATGTGCATCATCGATATTAGGTGAAGCTCCAACTATTTCAACACTCGGTACAGGGTGAACACTTGACCCAGCTCTATTAAGATGATGAGCTGATGGATCTTCCTTGTCAAAATGCTTTGCCAATTCAAGAATTCTCATGTGAAAGGGTCTTTCTTGATCCATGGTGCTCGAAGCAGGCCAATGAATGTAAAGGAACTTTGTGACATATATCAGAAGTGCAGACATGGAAGCAACTCCTGTGATGATGAAGAGGCCTCCGAAGCTGGGTAAACTAAGACCACCAGAGGTTTCCATGGAAGCTTGATCTAAGCAAGTGGTTTCCCTGCCAAAGTTCCTTCGTTCAATTTCTTCCATTTTATCTTTATCTTGTGTGACTTTCAAGATTGCCCTTGAAACATGAGAAACAAGTGGGGATTTGAGGGCGAATGCCTGTCATCAAAACAAAATCCTATTGTTTATAATGACATCTGGAAATATATAATGTGTCAAGGAACCATCATACCTAGAAGATTAAGTTGTTGGGTAAGGTCCTATAATATGATTTATATTATTCTCTGACATAATGGTCACTTGCAAGAATTGAGCAGTTCAGCTCTTTGCTTAAGGAGCTAGCTAACGATTGCCAAACAAATATGCCTTGAAAATATGCTGAGGGATTGCATGTGAGAGACAGACAGAGAGAGTGAGACTCACAAAGCCAAATCCATCGGTTTTGTAGGTTGGTCCTACCATCTGGAATTTGGAGCAATGCTTTGCTAGAAAGAGTTTAACGTAGGGAATTTCATCAAAGATAGCAGCTACACCACCTTTCCGGATTCCAATAGACAATGCATGGTGATACTCTTCTAGAGTGTCATATTCCTTCAACAAGCTGGCATTGAAGTTCAATTCTTTTACGAGGAAGTCTTTCACAAAAGAATTCTTCTGGTGTCCAACGAAGTAACCATTCCTTTTGATCTCTTTGACATCAACAAATGTAGGCTGCAGCCGCTTCACTGTCAACATTGAGGCTAAGCTAGCAGTGTAACTCTGTGATATGATTAGAACCACAAATATCCATATGATCAACACAAATCTTGTCCAGTTATTCACCACCTTCTCCCCTGAAAACATAAACAAATTCTGCTCTGTAATAACTTGAACTTGCACTTGTCAGAAAATCAAGAAATGGAATAAATAGTGTAATTAAGTTGGAAGAGAGATTACTATGAGCAAAGAAGAGGGTTGAAAAGGAGAACCATAACGTTGTGCCAAGTTGCTGCACTGGTTTTCCTCTGAACACTTTGTTTTCACGGTGTTCGAGCACCCACACCACTAAGCCGATGAAGATGAAAGCTATTCCAGTTGTTAACCAAAGCTCCAGGCTTAGTGGCTTCAAGAAAATCCACATGTTATCCCTCTCATCGCGTTTTGTCAAAACTAACATTGTGATGCCTGATTCTGAATAAGGCAGCGTAAAATCAACATATGATGAGCGATTGGCAATTATTGTTACATCTCCCACCACAGCATCAAATTTCTGCAAGACAATTATTGAAGACAACTTCATCTTTCTCCTGAATTTCATTTTTTCATGCAGGAAAAAACTGAAGTAGCATAAAACCAACCTTTAGTTTGATTTGCTCAAGAAGTTGATCGTAAGTCCCATTACTCTGCTTAGTTTCGTTGACGAAGGGAATGAACTCATATGGAAGGGGGAATGGTAATGCTTGGACCACGGAGAGGAAAACATCTGGAGTGAAACCTGAAACAACTGGTTTATCATCTTCAGGATTCCATTCCACTTTGATAAACTCATTAAAACCAGTTTTCAGTGGAACCCCAATCCTCAACCTCTTTGGCTGCTGGGTTGTGTCTCCTGGCCAAATTGGCTCCTTCAGAGGTTTTTTGGAAGTTGAATATGCTATTCTACCTTTAGTAGACAAGTTTCGTGAGAGTCCTCTCCCTGGAGTCCAATATCCAATGACTCTCTCTGCTTTCCCGATGACATTGATTATTTCAAATGCTGAAGGTACCATTTCTCCACCAGCCAAATGGAAGTCCCCACTTAGGCCTTGAAATCTTGTGCTTAATATGGAGCGTAGGAGTCTTGGCCCCATTTCAGATTTTCCCAGGCCAGCAATGTCAACTGTGCTTTCACTAGTATTCGGCTTTACGTATCCAGAATGCACAATACCAGCCTTTTCCACAGCCATTGCAATTGCCCAAACTGTATCATATGCCCACAAACCGAAAAGGTTCAATTCATTCATCTTGATTTGTGGTTTGCTTGTGGTGAAATTCTTTCTCCATCTTGATTTAAAGCTTTCAAGTTTCTTTGAAGGTGGTATATGTGGCTTTACACCCAATACACCTTGCATCGAATCCATGACCTCATAACCTACAGGATCTAAGAAGGCGGATGTCACGATCCATGCATATCCTTCGCTCATCATTCCTGCATCCTTGGCAAGCAAGAACAGCCTGGACCCAAGGGAGGCTGACATGTGCACTAGAAATATTCTCTTATGCATCGCCTTCAGCTTATTGAGCTCCCTCATGATTTGAGTGGCGTTGAAATCCAGAGGAATTCTACTTCTATAAGGGACTCGAGTGTCGATCTCTTGAAAGGCATCTAGCAAAAATGGAACCAAACCATTTCCATATTCGGTGTCTTCATAGATTGGCACAATCTCCCGCCAACCATAAGCCTGGACAATGCTGGCTATTGCTTTCACTTGAGAAGAATCATCCTGAGCTGTCCGGACAAAATATTTGCTTCGAGTTGCAGAAAGAGTTGGGCTGGTGGCTGAGAAAGAAACAATCGGCACCTCTGCTTTTCCTCCAAGCTCTATTACAAACTTAGCTTGCGATGACGTTTGAGGCCCTATGATAGCATGCACTTGTTCATTCTTCATTAAATCCAGCACTGAATTTTAGAAGACTATGACTGAATTAGATACAAGGAAGTAAAACAAAAAAGCAAAAATAAAAATAAAATAAAGATAAAGATATTCTATCTCTAAAATACGAATCACAATTTTCCCAGTCGAAACAGTAAAAATCTTTATACGTTGCTCATATTAATCAGTGCTTCTGTCACCATTAGCCAACTAAAACAGATTCTAATCAACTAAGATCAGATGATGCCGATTTCTCTATCACTAATTATGAATATACACTCCATCGCTAATCTAGCCTTGACTGGTGCATAGCATTAATGAACCCCCTGCTACCTGGGGCTCTTAGCCCAGCTACAAGATCTTGTAGCCAGTGTAAAATTCTGCCATGTTATTCGGAAGAATTCAGCAGTGTGCCCGTGTTCGTGGTTTTGTTTTTTGGTTCGGCCACTGTGATATACTTTTCTGCCTCAAATAGATGTAGCTAGTTCAAGATTGGAAGCTGTGATATACACCGTGGCTTCGGAATTGAGTTTGAACCATCATGATTTCAGTTTCTAGTTGCAAGTTCCATTTCTAAAAGCTTTACAAGCACGTCGGGAGAGACAAATCAGAATTACAGCAGAGAAGAGACAAATCAAGAACCCAACACAATCCAAAAATCCTGAGGGGATCAAAACAGAATTGCACAGGTAAGCAATTAAACCTTGGTACCAGTAGGACCACCAGTATAAGTTATAGCCCTTACATCTTAAACCACCAACTGAATCCCTTTTCATCAACCTCAAAAGATTTTGGACTAAGTAAAGCAGAAGTTATATAGATAAGGATCCGAGAATTTGATCAGTGGCAATAGATAGTAAATGAAAAAGAAAATACAAGCTGAAAGTAGTGGAGGATCAAACACCCGACCCTTTCACAAACAGCATCAAAAGTTTACTTGTTGATTTATTAATTTGATATTGACTTTTGACTCAGTAAAACCACACGTCGGTAACAGGAGATTAGGCCTGCATTTGAAAATGTTTTACGATAATCCAGCACTTCAACCAGAAAGATCAAGCAAGCAAAGATTCACAAGGGACTTGCATGAAATCAATACACTTGGAGATGAGATTTTGTAGAAACGAAAAAAAAAAGCCTTTTTCTTTGCGCAATTCACTTTTTCACAAAAAACTCGTTAGTTATTTAAACATGGAGCAAAATTTGCAGCTATCATGTACTTCACAAAAGCTAAACCTCCTGTCTAACTTGCGAAAATTATGAGAATTTACACAAATACCTGAAGAAGTTGCAGCAACGACATCCCTGCTGGAATCCCTAGTGAAAAGAGCGAGTCTCGTTTTAAAATCAGCATTAACAGCATAGAAATCGGAGACTGCCATGGATATGCAGCTCTCTGCAATTCCTCCAACTGTAGAGTTCAAATCAAGAACTACTCCTACTGGTATAATCTCCATGGCCATGATCACCATTTGCTTGCACCAGAGATTAACCAAGAGAAAGGTGATAAAAGGCAAGGTGAATTTCTCATTTGGCATTGCCATTTTTTCAAAACAAAAAGTATGTATATAAAACAGGAATCATATGCAGTTCTACGGCAGGAGACCAAGCACAGGCTAGGCTAGAATATATGTGTTCGTTTCTGATTTGAATTAGATATAAGAATTCATACTTCGAGAGTAATTAGGTCTTTTGACCATGTTTTCCAAGAGAAAAACAAAACACCCCCTAATTGTTATTTAAAGTTTGTTTATTCTAAGAATAAATAAGTTATTTTATCGTACACTTTATATGAAAATTAAAATAAAATATCTTTATTATCCTCGGTTAATTTTAAAATATCAAAATGTTTATATTACAAATATAATTCTACCCTTAATCATTAGCCTGTATTTTGTCTAAAGGGCATAGTAATAAAAATAAAAAAATCATGCACACAGTGCCTCGTGCATGGGAAAACAATACTTTTATCTAGTTTTTTTAGCTTACCTTCCCTTTTATTTTTATTTTTTTGTAACAATCACTCAATTAGTTTATATAAATTTTAATTAATTTTTTAAATGCTTGTATTGATAATAAAAATACTTTTTGTTTCTAATGAATTGATGGGGACGGGATGTTAAGAATGATCGATTTATCAAAAAATAAATCATAATAAATTAATTAATTAAGGGGAGCTCCTACGGCTGACAAAATGACACATAATAAGTGATTGGATGGAAATGTGGTTGGAATTGATTTTTAATGTATTTTTTGTTTAAAAATATATTAAAATAATATATTTTTAAAAAATACTATTTTTGACATCACCACATGAAAATAATATTAAAATACTAAAAAAAAATAATTTAAAAAAAAAACACTTTTAAAAAGCAATATCAAATATTTTAACTTTGAAGCCCCCTCGCCCAATTTTTCATCAGAAATTTTAACACTTCCATATAAATAAAGTGAGGTTTATTTAGTAATTTTCACATGTCGTTTCTTACTCTCTTTTTTCAGGTTTATATAAAGGAAGAGTTTTGTGTTTGGATTATTTTTGGCCTTTCTTTTCTACATTCAATGGAGTGTATAACAACTTGACCAAGTAAACACCAAGTGACATAGACTCGCAAGGGTAGTTATGTAATTTAGTGGTCCATGTATACATAAAAACCATTAATAAGTTTTTTAAGGCATAAAAAGAGTCATATTCTAATTTATTTTTTATAAGCCATTAATTATTTTATAAGAAACACCAACTCACAGGAAGGAAACTACAAAGAGTTGGAGAATACGTAGAAAACGTGGCGGAGATTTTCAAATGAATAAAAACCGTGAATTTTCGAGAGCTCTACTATCGTGAGTTAGACATACTTGTAATGCGGCGCGTAGGAGACACGCATCAAATCTGAAACGATGGTCACCGGGATTCATGGCAGATCCAATATAGGATCTGATTGATTACTGTCATGTTAATTGCCTTTCAAAAACTATTTTAAAAAAATTGAAAAAAATTTATATCTATTTTTTATTTTAAATTAAAAAAATTTGGTGTTTTCAAATTGTTTTCATGTGTTAATATTAGAAATAAATTTTTTTTTAAAAAAAAAAAATCATTTTATATATTTTTAAACAAAAAAACATTTTCAAAAATAAATTCAGGACACTTCCAAACATGTCTACCTCTTTAGAGTTTAGAATATTCTCGATTCAACCCGAAGGTGGGGCACGCGAGGATGATGGGCAGTTGAATGTTCATGCTTATTTAAATTTACGCGGAAGTCTTTGGGTCCCAAAACTCCAAGAAAAGAAGAGTAAGAGTTCAAGAAACGTTTCGCTTGACTTCCAAAATCCAACCTTTTCCTCGTAATACTGTAGGAAATCCGGATTATATATATATATACTAGCTAATTGCGCCTGCGCGTTGCCGCGAGCATTCTTGTGTATATAATTTAACATAATTAAATC
The DNA here is from genome assembly GCA_009078335.1 of Salix brachista. NCBI lineage: Eukaryota > Viridiplantae > Streptophyta > Magnoliopsida > Malpighiales > Salicaceae > Salix > Salix brachista. Next base: position 9,934,983 of record CM018589.1, on the reverse strand, counting down.
AACAACGATAAATTTATATCATATAAGTAAATAGAAGTTATAGATTAGGAGATAAAATATATAAAATTTTGCGTAGAGTTTGTTACGCAAGCATAGATTAAATCTTTGAGAATATAGGTACTGCGTCATAAACGATCACAAAAGAGTGCGAACTAACATTCGAAAAAAGAGCAAAATATTTTTCTAAGAAAAAAAACATAATTACTGAAATTATAATTGTGCAAATAGCAAAATTATAAAAATCATTTAATAGAAAGAGAAAATAAAAATAATAACAAAAGAACTCAAGGGAAAAAGGAAGCAATATTAATTAAAAATATTATAACAATAGCACAATCGGAGTCTTCACATCTAAAATTATTATTGCCGTTAGTATAAAAATAATTAAAATTATCAAATTATATTGAGGGAAAGAATAAAAAATATGAACAAAATAGCAAGTCAATAAAACAATTTAAAAATAATTATTATTGATATTGATATTGTTATTATTATTATTATTACCATTTCTTTATTTTATTTTTGTTTTAATAATGAAAGAGAGAAAATGGAAGAAAATAAAAAGTTAAACAAAAGATTAAACAAAAGAATTAAAAAAAAACAAAAACTATCGTTGCTATCACAGCCAAAACAATAAAAAGCATCAAATTATTTCGAGGAAAAAAACCCTCAAAAACATTAATAACAGAGTAAGCAAGAAAAAAATTATTATTATTATTATTATTATTATTATTATTATTATTATTATTATCATTATTATTATTATTACTACTATTATCATTGCTTTATTTTATTTTCGTGTTAATAATGAAAGGGAAAAAATGGAAGGAAAAGAAATTCAAAAAACTTCAACAAAAGATCAAACAAAAGAATAAAATAAAAAAAAAAAACAATTGTTGCTATCACTGAAAAAACAATAAAAAATATAAAATTATACCGAGAAGAAAAAACACAAAGCATGAACAAAATAGCAAGCAAGAAAAACAATAAAAATATTATTATTATTATTATTATTATTATTATTATTATTATTATTATTATTATTATTATTATTATTATTATTATTATTATTATTATTATTATCATTATCATGAAATAAATGAATGAAAGGAAAAAAAAATTGCAAAAAAAAAACAATTACAATAAAAACTTAAAATTATTATTGTTGTTACTGTCAACACAATAAAAACTATAAAATTGTTTTAGGAAAAAAAAAACCCCAAAAACATTAACAAAAGAATAATCAAGAAAAACAATTAAATTATTATTATTATTATTATTATTATTATTATTATTATTATTATTATTATTATTATTATTATTATTATTATTATTATTATTATTGTTTCAATTACGAAAAAAATAACATAAATGAAAGGGAAAAAAACCATAAAAACTTTAAGAAAATTTAAATCATAAAAAGCACTAAAGGGATAAAAATTAAAAAATTAAAAGTATAAGATCCAAAAAGAAAAGAAAATACTAAGGATTAAAATCGAAAATTAAAAGTATAAGGACCAAAATGAAAATCATATTTCTTATCAATTTCATCAAAGGATGAATTTGTAAAAATTGAAACTCCTGTACCGAATTGATTGAGTTATTTCAACCGAATAAAAAAATTAAAAGAAGGAGGATCCAATTGCAATTTAAACATTAACTTCATTTCAATCCAAGGATCCAATTGAACTAAATCAAAACTTCAATAATCAAAATAAGGAGCATAAACGAAATTCAAAGACCAGGGACCTAAATGAAACATTATACAAACCGGGGGACTCTCCTGCACTTTGCTGTGCAGGAGAGAGAGAAACGCCTGCAGCGGCTGTAACCGGCCGAAGACGCTTCCCCGGACATCGGAGTGATAAACGCGCCGTACCGGGAGGACGACCAAGCGGCGGCGCATCTAGTGAGACGGCGGTAGCTCATCTCCGGCGACTCCATCACCACGCACGCGCCACTTGAATAGTGCGTGGGGCGGAATACTGTCGGCCACGTGTGACGCACGCGCCGACAGTAAAAAGAAAAAAAATAAAAAATCCATGGACAATTACCGTTCCACCCCTGTGCCTAAGCCAGTGAATTTGTCTTATTAGGGGCTAAATGCGTATTTAGCCATTGCATTAATTATTAAAAAATTCCAAGAGTTGCGGCGGACCGGGCCGGACCGGGTCGGACCGGGCCGGGCCGTCCGCGTGCAATGACATCAGTACCCCTGAGCTCCGGCCGAGATTTTGTCCTATTATAGGGATATAAGGGTCAAAACACTGTTCCTGAACGGATTTTTGAAAAAAAAAAGGAAATAAAATGGAAAAACCGAAAATGGCCCCATGACAACAGCTCTTTAGCCGCGCGGGTGAAGGAGAAATTGGGGCGCACACTGCCACAATCCACAGTGGATTGTGAGACAGTGTGCAGTGTTTTACCGTGTAAAACCTCGACGGGTTTTAGTGTTTTGTTAATATACTAGTTAATGCTCCAACGCTGACGGTATCATATTTTTTTCAACACAAAAAAATATTAATTAAGAATTTTTTATTATAATATAAATTTAGTAAAACTAATAAATTTGTGCATAATTCCTATCAAGTGCAAGTTTTCTAGAAAATATATGAATTTTAAATCGATATAAATTTATTTATTTAGTAGGTTTTAACGAAATAACCAGTATAAAATTATCATCATCATTAAAAAAGCAAGAAGTTTTGCAATAATCAAATAACAAAAATAAGTAGTTCATTTTTTATCAACATAAATTGAAAATTCATCCCTACGTTACCGTCATTATCATTGCTATAATAGTTAAAATTATTATCAACATTACTGCCCAAACAATTAAAAGCATTAAATTGTCCTGAAAAACTAAAAAAAAAAAAAGCAAAACATTTTTACAAAAAATCAATAAAAAAATAATCACTAAAATTATCATTATTATTGTGCAAATAATAAAATCATAAAAAATCATCTGATCCAAAGAACAAATAAAATACAGAAAACACAAAAAAATGAACAAAGGGAAAAGGGGATCAATATTAATTTCATAATGATCACCAACATAAATTAAAATTTCAGGATTGAACCGATTAAAAACAAAACCCCAATAAAAAAAGGAAAAAAATTAAAAAAAAAACTAAAAGCATAGATGCATAAATACGGATAAAAAATAAACATTGTCCAAGAATGACAAAAAGAAACCAAAGGAATTAATATTAAATAAAAAATTCAAAGAATAAGGTCCAAAATGAAAAATAAAATATATAATTAATTACAATCGAAGGATAAAATTAAAACAAATAAAAATCTTGGGCCGAAACTAATAAAGGTATTTTAAAAAAAAAATTGCAGTGTAATTTTGTTAAAAAATTAAAAGAATAAGGACCGAAATGAAAAGTAGTATATATGACCAATTTCAATTGGAGGACACAATTAAAACAATATATATATATATATATATATACATAAATTAAAATTTCAGGATTGAACCGATTAAAAACAAAACCCCAATAAAAAAAGGAAAAAAATTAAAAAAAAAACTAAAAGCATAGATGCATAAATACGGATAAAAAATAAACATTGTCCAAGAATGACAAAAAGAAACCAAAGGAATTAATATTAAATAAAAAATTCAAAGAATAAGGTCCAAAATGAAAAATAAAATATATAATTAATTACAATTGAAGGATAAAATTAAAACAAATAAAAATCTTGGGCCGAAACTAATAAAGGTATTTTAAAAAAAAAATTGCAGTGTAATTTTGTTAAAAAATTAAAAGAATAAGGACCGAAATGAAAAGTAGTATATATGACCAATTTCAATTGGAGGACACAATTAAAACAATATATATATATATATATATATATATAATTAATACCAATTTAAGGATAAAATTGAAACAAATAAACACTCTAGGACCGAAACAAATAATAGCATTTTTAAAGGTAATTGTTGTTTAATTTTGTTAAAAAATTAAAAGAATGAAGACTGAAATGAAAAGTAGCATATATGACCGATTTCAATTGGAGGACAAAATTAAAAGAAATGAAAACCTACGTATTGAAAAATTAAAGGAACAAAAAAGAAATTAAAAATCAAAAGAGTAAGGACTGAAATGAAAACTAGCATTTATAATCAGTTTTAATTGAAGGGTACAATTGAAAACAATCAAACTTTCAATTAAAGAAATCAAAAATAAAAATGAAATCAAAACCTCAGGGACTAAAATAAACAAACTACACACATGAAGGACTTAGACGTAAGTTGCGGCAACAAGAGAGAGAAAACAGAGAAAAAATCTAAAACCATTCGTCGATGATTTCGTGAACCCCGGAGACGGACACGCGCAACACCGGTGGACAGAGGACAGGGTGGTGAACCAAGAGTCACGGCGGAAGTGCAATTTTGATCCCCTACAGACCCCGCACGCGCCGCCTTACCCTTTCGCATGGAACACTGTGGGCGCGTCCGAACGACGTGCCCTGCAGTGTTTCAGAAAAAATAAAAAAAAATTGGTCAATTATGTTTACACCCCTACACCCAATCAGAATTATGAAACAACCGGCGCGGAAAATACCACGCTACCCCCGCTACAGTGTTCTATTTTGTCTTTTTTGGGGGCTATTTTTGTAGTTTTACTATGCAACAAATCCGATAACACCATCTATGTCCACTGAAAAATTCAAAAATACCCCCGGTCCCGGGGGCTAAAAATTTTCGATCCTGGGGGTAAAATGATAATTTCACTGTAGCAATTTATAGTGAACTGTGTCTAGGTGAACAGTAATGAAATGAACAGTAAATCACCCACGATGTTTATATTTTAGTTAATATAATATTGATTGATATCTGGTTTATTTTTATATTTTAAAAGTGTTTTTAAAAAAGAAAATTATTATTTTTAAATTATTTGTTGAAGTGTTTTTAAATTGTTTTGATATGTGAATGTTAAAAAATATTTTAATGTATTTTGAAATAGAAAACATTTTAAAAAACAATTATCACCACAATATCAAACAAGTTTTGAATCTTCTTTTGACATTAATAATTAAAATAATTGTTGACTTGAAGTTTAAATTATTTTTTACATTAGCCAATACCACTGCTACGCAGTCTAGTTCCAACATAACATGAGGATACCTAACATCCATAGCCATAACTATCCAAGGTGATGAATCAAATTACTTTCCACGAAATTCAATATAGTACGTCGGGAGAGAAGCACGTCGGGAGAGACAAATCAGAATTGCAGCAGAGAAGAGACAAATCAAGACCCCAACACAATCCAAAAATCCTGAGGGGACCAAAACAGAATTGCACCATCATAATTAAACAGGTAAGCAATTAAACCTTGGTACCAGTAGGACCACCAGTATAAGTTTTAGATCTCAAACGAGCCTTATACGATATACAATTCAGTAGCATCTGAATCCCTTTTCATCAACCTCAAAAGATTTTGGACTAAGTAAAGCAGAAGTTATATAGATAAGGATCCGAGAATTTGATCAGTGGCAATATATATATAGTAAATGAAAAAGAAAATACAAGCTGAAAGTAGTGGAGGATCAAACACCTGACCCTTTCACAAACAGCATCAAAAGTTTGCTTGTTGATTTATTAATTTGATATTGACTTTTGACTCAGTAAAACCACACGTCGGTAACAGGAGATTAGGCCTGCAGTTTGAAAATGTTTTACGATAATCCAGCACTTCAACCAGAAAGAACAAGCAAGCAAAGATTCACAAGGGACTTGCATGAAATAAATACACTTGGTATTAGAGGATGACTCATCAATACACGTCACTGCAGAGAAGGATGGCATGGTTACCTGAATTCTGTTACTCCGTTAAACATTCTTTAATTGCTTTGTAAAGGACTGTACATAAAGGATAGTATTGACATTGCCTACGATAAGTTAGTTAGATTATTCTTTCCCTGTTGTATATATATTACACCAGCTGCATCATTAATATACAAGTGAGAAATCTTCTCTTCACAATTCCGTTTTCCTTCAATTCTATATTCATTTGTTACATGGTATCAGAGCAGCCGATCAATGGCCAACGCTCCTAAAGAAACCGATTCTCAGGTTTTCACTGATACAAACCCCACAAACAAATACCTCAATTTTTCTGATCCTTTCAATCCATTCCGAATTGAGAATGGTGATAACCCAGCTGCTGCTCTTGTTTCTGAGCTGTTAACTGCTGATAATTATGTCAGTTGGTCTCGTGCGATTTCTCGAGCTCTTCGCGCGAAGAACAAAATTGCTTTTGTTAATGGCACATTGTCTAAACCCACTGATATCTCAGACCCTCTCTTTGAAGCTTGGGAGAGATGCAACGATTTGGTTGTTTCATGGCTACAAAACTCTGTAAGTCCCTCTGTCAAATCTAGCCTTGTTTTAGTTGAGGATTCAAGGGTATTGTGGCTAGAACTCAGAGATCGTTTTACCCACCAAAATGGTCCTAGAATTTTCCAACTGAAACGTGATTTAGCCAGCTTATCTCAAAACCAAGACAACATCAGTACCTATTTTGGTCACCTCAAAATATTATGGGATGAACTTGCTATCTATGATCCTCTTCCCGATTGTTTGTGTGGAAAATTAAAAATTCTTCATGATCGATATGACCGTGATTGTGTCATTCAGTTTCTTATGGGTTTATCTGAAACATACTCAAACAGTAGAGATCAAATCATGCTACTTGATCCTCTTCCACCTCTTAATCGTGTATTTTCCATGATCCAACAACAAGAAAGACAACATTTGTTGATTCCTTCTATTAAAACCCCTGACCTTATGGCCATGATGGCCAAACCAACTTTTACCTCCAGCAAAAATTTCTCTAGGTCCACTTCCCAGAAAACTAATCGCCCATACTGTTCTTATTGCAAGCTTCCTGGTCATTCTCTTGAAAACTGTTTCAAGGTTGGAAATGCTGATCCACCACAATGCAACCATTGTAATATGACTGGCCATGTTGCAGACAAATGTTATAAATTGCATGGCTACCCACCTGGTCACAAGCTTCATACCAGAAATAATGGTAAAAGTATTGCAGCAACTGTCACTCAATTCCGGGCACTCTCAGATGATGATAATGAGGAAGATTCAACTGAATCAATGATGCTTACCCGAACTCAATATCAACAATTAATTTCTCTTTTGCATCCCAAGGAGACTAGTTCAGCCATGGCAGTTACACAACCATCTTCTTCCACTTTCAATCCTCATATCAGCAACTCTCGTATTTCTGGTATGGCCACTTGCTTCAGTGTATACACACACCCATCTTCTCACACACACAGCTCACCTTGGATCATTGACACTGGTGCCACGGATCATATGATCTGTTGTACCTCCCTTTTTACATCCATCACAGCCACTGTTTCATACCAAGTTAAACTTCCAAATGGCCAAGAAGTTCCTGTTACTCACATTGGTGTTGTAAGATTATCTAAGCATCTTGTCTTACACCATGTTTTGTGTGTGCCATCTTTCAATTTCAATCTGCTTTCTGCCAAACAACTTACCCAACACCATTCTTGTTGTCTCATTTTTCTATCCAATGTTTGTTTTTTTCAGGACTTAACATCATGGACAACGATTGGGATGGGTGAAGTTAGAGATGGCCTGTATCACCTTCTCAGGTCTCGGGTGTCACCCTCTGCCTTGATTGATGCATTGCCTCGTCTCCATTTTTCATCTTCTTTTCCTTCTGCTTCCGCTACTCACACTACCTCATTGTGTGATTTATGGCATTATCGTCTAGGTCACATTTCCCTTTCTAGATTAGCTTTAATCACTGATCCCATTATCACACATAATCAAACAATTCATAATCAAATACCATGTTCCATTTGTCCTTTGGCTAAGCAACGGTGTGTTTCTTTTTCAACTTCTACACATTCTGCCTTACATATATTTGATCTTGTCCACTGTGATATATGGGGTCCCAACTCAGTTACTGCAGTTGATGGCTCACGTTTCTTTCTCACAATTGTTGATGACCACTCTCGGACAACATGGGTTTATATGCTTAGAAATAAATCTGATACAAGGCCTTGTCTTATGGCTTTTTACAACTTAATTGAAACTCAATTTCACACTAAAATCAAATCCATTAGAACTGATAATGGAGCTGAGTTTCACATGACCGATTTCTTTCAAGCTAAAGGCATCATCCACCAAAAGAGTTGTGTCGAAACACCCCAACAAAATGGTAGGGTTGAGAGAAAACATCAACATATAATGAACATTGCCCGCGCCTTAATGTTTCAATCACATCTTCCTCCCTAATATTGGACTGATTGTGTCCTCACAGCAACCTACCTTATAAATCGCACTCCTGCCCCTCTTCTTCATAACAAAACACCTTTTGAATATCTCTTCCACACTCCTCCTCAATACAAACACTTAAGAGTTTTTGGTTGCCTTGCCTATGCCTCCACCTTGTCACATGGGCGTAAGAAGTTTGATCCTAGAGGCAGAGCATGTGTGTTTTTAGGCTATCCTTTTGGGGTTAAAGCATATAAACTACTTGATATAGAAACTAATCACATTTTCTTATCACGTGATGTCCATTTTCATGAATCTATTTTTCCTTTTCATCCTCATTTTTCACCATCTGTTTCACCTTCCCTTTCTATTCCTGCTCAATCACCATCTCCTTCATTACTTCCCATTATTACTCCCTCACCTGTCATTACTAATTCACAGTCTATCTCTCCAAATTTTTCAGCCCCACGTTCTCCTCCTTCTCCTCCTTCCCCACCACAGTCTTCATCTCCTTCATCTGAACTACCTCATACTCCTTTACCTTCTCCTTCTCACAGGCCACCCAGAACTCGACGGGCCCCTGAGTACCTGCAGGATTACCACTGTCAACAGGCTGCTCTAACTCCTTCTATCCCACAGTTGGACCAGCTGTTATGTCCACCTTCAGGTACGGCTTCCCCTCTTCATAATACTATTTCTTATCAGCATTTTTCTCCTTCATATAAAGCTTTTTCCACTACTATTTCCACTCATATTGAACCAAAAACATATAAGCAAGCCCTTAAGGACCCTGGTTGGTGTAAAGCCATGGACATTGAATTAGCAGCCTTGGAGGCAAATAACACCTGGCAGATTGTCGATTTACCTCCTGGCAAAGTTCCAATTGATTGCAAATATGTTTACAAAATTAAGTATCATTCTGATGGAAGTGTTGAACGTCTTAAAGCTAGACTTGTGGCTCGTGGTTTCACCCAACTTGAAGGTGTGGATTATCAAGAGACTTTTTCTCCTGTGGCTAAGTTGGTTACTGTCAGATGTCTCTTAGCCATTGCATCAGTTAAAGGATGGCATTTACATCAATTCGATGTAAATAATGCGTTTTTGCATGGGGATTTGCATGAAGATATCTACATGAATAAACCTCCTGGTTACACCAAAGGATCACCTACTCAAGTCTGTAAATTGCTCAAAAGCTTGTATGGTCTCAAACAAGCTTCCAGGCAATGGTATTCCAAATTTTCTAACGTTCTTTTTGCTGCAGGTTTCTCTCAATCCAAGGCTGATTATAGCCTTTTCACTCGTGACATTCATGGCATTTTTGTTGTTATTCTTGTGTATGTCGACGATATACTTGTTGCAAGTAGTGACATTACTGCTGTGGAAGAATTGAAATCCATTTTTCACAAGCATTTTCAGATCAAGGATCTTGGCCCTCTACGCTACTTTCTCGGCATAGAAGTTGCAAGATCCTCCAAAGGCATTTATATTTGCCAACGGAAATACACATTGGACATTCTTGCAGATTCTGGCACTTTAGGCAGCAACCCTGCTAAGGTTCCAATGCAACAAAATCTCAACCTTGCTCAGACCACAGGCACTCCCTTATCTGATCCCAGTATTTACCGACGTCTTATTGGCAGGCTCCTTTATCTTACAGTTTCTCGGCCTGATATTTGTTATAGTGTCAATAATTTGAGCCAATTCATGGCTAATCCTACTGATGCACATTTACATGCAGCTCACAAAGTTCTTTATTATCTTAAGGGTGCACCAGGTCAGGGGCTTCTTTTTTCCAGTTCTTCTTCTTTACAGCTTGAGGCTTATTGCGATTCTGATTGGGCTTCTTGCCCTGATTCAAGACGTTCTATTAGTGGCTACTGCATTCTTCTCGGCTCTTCCTTAATCTCTTGGAAATCTAAGAAACAATCTGTGGTCTCCAAGTCTTTGGCAGAGGCCGAATACCGTTCCATGGCTGTCACCTGCACTGAATTATCATGGCTGAAATACATTCTGTCTGCACTTCATGTCCCACATCTTCAACCAGTTTTTCTACATTGTGACAACCAAGCTGCTATCCACATTGCGGCAAATCCCGTGTTCCATGAGAGGACTAAACACATAGAACTCGACTGCCATCTTATTCGAGACCACATTCAGGCTGGTCATGTCTGCACTCGTTATGTCTCCAGCTCTAATCAACTTGCTGATATCATGACAAAGGCTCTATCATCCTCTGTTCTCAATTTTCATTTATCCAAGATGGGAATCGTAAATTTTTACTCTCCATCTTGCGGGGGGGTATTAGAGGATGACTCATCAATACACGTCACTGCAGAGAAGGATGGCATGGTTACCTGAATTCTGTTACTCCGTTAAACATTCTTTAATTGCTTTGTAAAGGACTGTACATAAAGGATAGTATTGACATTGCCTACGATAAGTTAGTTAGATTATTCTTTCCCTGTTGTATATATATTACACCAGCTGCATCATTAATATACAAGTGAGAAATCTTCTCTTCACAATTCCGTTTTCCTTCAATTCTATATTCATTTGTTACACTTGGAGATGAGATTTTGTAGAAACGAAAAAATAAAAGCCTTTTTCTTTGCGCAATTCACTTTTTCACAAAAACTCATTTAAACATAGAGCAAAATTTGCAGCTATCATGTACTTCACAAAAGCTAAACCTCCTGTCTAACTTGAGTGTGCGAGAGAAAATTATGAGAATTTACACAAATACCTGAAGAAGTTGCAGCAACAACATCCCTGCTGGAATCCCTAGTGAAAAGAGCGAGTCTCGTTTTAAAATCATCGTTAACAGCATAGAAATCGGAGACTGCCATGGATATGCAGCTCTCTGCAATTTCTCCAACTGTAGAGTTCAAATCAAGAATTACTCCTACTGGTACAATCTCCATTGCCATGATCACCATTTGCTTGCACCAGAGATTAACCAAGAGAAAGGTGATAAAACACAAGGTGAATTTCGGCTTTGGCATTGCCATTTTTTCAAAAAACAATATAAAATATAAAACAGGAATCACATGCAGTTCTACGGTAGGAGACCGAGCATGTTGAAGTAATTGGCCCTCTGCTAGACCCTCTGCTATTTACTTCTGATCAAGAGCAATTTATCTGAGGGAATGAATGACTAGTTTTATTGAATGATCAAAGTGGCTTTTATAGCCTTACAGAATAAATGCCACTCACGTGTAACTCAAGTTGCTGTGGCAATCAACAGACTCTTAACAATGATAACAGACTCAACAAACTTAACAACAAACTTTAACAGATTCCTTTAACAGATTCTCAACAATCCCTCCCTTAAACTAGATTGTCTATACAACTAGTTTATCTCAGGTGCTTTACAGACTCCCGACTCACTTCTCAATTTCTGAAATGATTCCAGTTTGAGAGGCTTGGTTAACACATCTGCTACCTGCTCATTAGTTCCACAGTATTTTAACTGAATAACTCCCTCTTTGGCCAACTCTCGCAAGAAATGAAAACGCACATCTATGTGCTTACTTCTACCATGCATCAGAAGATTTTTTGATAGCTTTATTGTTAAGCTATTGTCACAAAAGATAGTGGTGTTGTCACTGCCTTCATAACCTAGTTTTTCAAGAACCTTCTTCATCCACACAGCCTGACATGCACATAATGCAGCAGCCACGAATTCTGCCTCAGTTGTGCTAAGTGGAACAATTGGTTGTTTTCGTGATGACCATGCCACTGCCCCCGAGCTTAGAATAAAAGAATATCCTGATGTGCTCTTTCTATCCTCCATGTAGCCTGCGTAGTCACTGTCAGAGAAGCCAATCAACTCTCTGTTTCCTCCCTTCCTGTAAAGAATCCCGAAGTCAGTTGTTCCTTGCAAATAATGCAAAATCCTTTTGGCTGCCATGAGATGCAGCTCTGTAGGTCTGGACATATATCTGCTTGTCAAACTAACAAAAAACATAATATCGGGTCGAGTAGCTGTTAGATACATCATGCTCCCTACCAGTTGCTTGTATGCAATATCATCCACTTCCACCCCATTTTCATCTCTGAACATTTTAAAACCAGGGATGATTGGATTCTAAACTTCATTGCAATTTTCCATCCCAAATCTTTTCAACACTTCCATTGCATACTTCCTCTGGTTTATAAAGATTCCATCATCAAATTGTATCACTTCAATGCCAAGAAAATACTTCATTTTTCCCAAATCTGACATGTCAAATTCCTTCATCATTGAGTCTTTGAATTCACTCATCATAAGCTCATCATCTCCTGTGTAGATTAGGTCATCAACATATATACTTACAATCAACCTTTTACCTTGATTGTTTCTTTTGATAAAAAAATATATGTTCACTGTCACACCTTCCAAATCCCTCCTTTACGAAATATGATTCAATTCGACTAAACCAAGCCCTAGGTGCTTGCTTGAGACCATACAAAGCTTTGTTGAGTTTATAAACCTTATGAATTTCATTCTTCACTTCATATCCTTTAGGTTGTTCAACAAAGACATCCTCTGTCAATTCTCCATGAAGGAATGCCGATTTAACATCAAGTTGGAAGATGTTCCAACCCTTTTGCGCAGCATATGCAAGTATCATTCTAACAGTATCCATTCGAGCCACTAGAGCAAACACTTCTTCATAATCAACTTCATATTCTTGTGCATAACCCTTTGCAACTAGGCGTGCTTTGTATTTCTCAACCTCTCCAAGTTCATTCAGCTTTGTTTTGTATAACCATTTAAGTCCAATTTTTTTAGCTCCTTTTGGTAAGTCTGTGAGTGACCATGTTTTGTTCTTTTCAATTGACTTCATCTCTACATCCATGGCTTGCCTCCATTTGTCAGTCTTCTTTGCATCCTCATAGCAGATTGGATCAGTACTGATAAATAGAGTCAGGTTAATGTTAATGTCTTCATCAGACAACTCAAGCCCTTCACCAGTTTCATAGTCTTTCAGCCATATTGGTGTTCTTCTAATTCTACCTTCACCTGAACTAGATGATCCCCTGTAATCACTGCTGTGTGTTGACTGCAATTTATCACTGCAAATCCGATAATACCATCTATGTCCACTGAAAAATTCAAAAATACCCCCGGTCCCGGGGCTAAAAATTTTCGATCCTGGGGTAAAATGATAATTTCACTGTAGCAATTTATAGTGAACTGTGTCTAGGTGAACAATAACGAAATGAACAGTAAATCACCCACGATGTTTATATTTTAGTTAATATAATATTGATTGATATCTGGTTTATTTTTATATTTTAAAAGTGTTTTTAAAAAAGAAAATTATTATTTTTAAATTATTTGTTGAAGTGTTTTTAAATTGTTTTGATATGTGAATGTTAAAAAATATTTTAATGTATTTTGAAATAGAAAACATTTTAAAAAACAATTATCACCACAATATCAAACAAGTTTTGAATCTTGTTTTGACATTAATAATTAAAATAATTGTTGACTTGAAGTTTAAATTATTTTTTACATTAGCCAATACCACTGCTACGCAGTCTAGTTCCAACGTAACATGAGGATACCTAACATCCATAGCCATAACTATCCAAGGTGATGAATGCCTTCAAATTTATAGTGCACAATGCATAATTGTACGTTAAAATTGGTTTTGACCTGATGTTGTTTGGGCGTCCCAAAAGGTATGGGGTGGTTGCACAAAAATTGATATCTATATTCAGGTATCGGTTTTGAGTCAAGATATACGTATCTGGTAAGAGTTTTGGATAATTAAGATTTTACTTGTTTAATCCAGGCTTGTAAAGAGTGTCTAAAAAAATGAGGTTTCCTTGAATCAAAAAAGAAAAAGTTGTTTGGGCCAATAATTCGATTCTTATTCTTATTCTTTTTGGATTTCTAGTTTAATTTCTAATTTTACCCTTTGATTTATCATTCTAATTTTGTAACTTGTATATATTATTTTTGTATTTAAGGCATTATAAAGAAACTACTAAATAATAGTTAGAGTTTATGTTGTTGGGATCTGTTGGCAAATTAGCTTTTTTGGGGTGTTTGACATTATATTTCAAAAGTATTTTAAAAAAAAAAATTGAAATTTTTTTATTTTATTTTTTACTTTTAATTTTAAAAAATTTAGTATTTTAAATTATTTTCATGTACTAATATCAAAAATAATTTAAAAAATAAATATTTTAAAAAAAACTCCAACTATACTTCTAATCAAGTTAATTGGAGATGCCAGCGACCATTTACTATATTTAGCCTGCGCGACCTTATCAGATTCTTACGTCATAATCCTTGGATAGATGCCCCATGCATCCACGCAAGTAACAAAAACTGGGCACGCTCTCATAGTTGAAGGCTTGAAGCTAACCGCCTTACCTTTCCAACCTCTCTTTTTTTTTTTTACATTTATTAACATCTTTTCTTCTTAACTATACACACAGAGCAACATTTTTATAATTACAATAAATAAAATAAAATAATAAAATTAATCTTGTAATGAAGGAGAATATTATTAATTGATATTTTTTATTTCTTATTCCCAATATATATATAAAAACAAAATCGACAAAATCATTAACTTGCAAAATATTTAAAAAATAAAGGGATTAGTTATATAGTTACCAAAACATGAAAGACTATAACTTAGAGGGACTAAAGTGATCAACTTACGCTCTCGTTTTGTCCTCCAGCTCTTTGGAATAAACCCAACCGTACCAAACTGCTCCTCTCTCGTTAACTCTCTCGCTCGCTCGCTCGCTTCTCTAAGGGCCATCTGGTTTAGGGTTTAACGTCTCTACAATTACACTAGTCTGTGCCCAAAAACCCTCGAGAGCTTCTCAGCCATGACGAGCACCAAAGTGCAGCGTATTATGACCCAACCCATTGTACGTCTAGTTACTTACTCCTTATTTTTGTTCTAGGGTTTTTGATAGTTTCTCTGCTTACTGATATTACCTTTTCCTTGTGAATTTCTGCTACTTCAGAACTTGATTTTCAGGTTTCTTCAAAGTGTAAGTCACTGGTTTTCTCTTCTCGGCCTGCTTAATTTTTGTTGTTTGTTAATGGGTTGTTGAGTCTTAAATCTATTTTTTTCTTTTCTATCTCGTGGATGCAGAAAGCTCGCATTCAGTTTTGGCTTTTCGAGCAGAAGGATTTGAGGATTGAAGGTCGAATCATTGTAAGTTTTGAATTGAACAAATAGAAAGTTTATTTGGGCTTGATTTGTTTTATAGATGACGCGCTGTTCTGTGGGAAAATGCATATATGCTTGTGTCTTCGTCCATCCTGCTTGGTATTTTTATTGTAAAGCTGCTACTGGCCCCTCATGAGGCTGTTTGTGGTTTTTGACTGCTCAGGGAAGCAGCGTATCTGTTCATGTGCTGGTACATGAAATTTTATTTGAATTGAATGTGAATAGCTTTTATGATTATTGGTAAAAATGGGTGGCTAAAATTTTATAGGTTACATGAATAGAATATTTACATTCTCAACTCAATTGTGCTTATTTTATTTGACATCCTGTGTAGTCTGCGTTATCTCAATCTTATAGGATTTATGCATCTTCATAATTGATACTTAACTATCATAAAATGTTATATTCATAGTTACACTTTTTGAATTATTTCTTCTTGATTATGTAGATAATATTGTCTTCAATCTCCTCTTTTGGCATGTTGGGATCTAGGCATTTATAAGGCAAATTGAATCACTGATGCACCTAATTTAATAAGTAACAATACTATTGTTGATTAAGGTGTTGAGACAGTTGTGGCACATATATACCTCCCTTACTGTTGCTTAACTTGAAACACTTGAGTTCAAAGGAGCTCCCAACTTCTGGTTTATTCCAATTATGGTTTTGCCAATATGAACTAATTGTCAACAAACACCATGCTTCATTGGTTATCTTTTTGAAATGCCTGGTTGAGTGGTTTATGCTTTACAAAAAATTCACGATGGCAAGGCAAAGCATTGATAGGACATTTGCATTAGGGCTGACATCGAAAAGGTTCCTAGACTGAACAATTTTTAGTCGTCACAGTTGCATATTTCTCTTAATACTCATCTATTACCCAACTTATATATTGGACCAAATTCTTTTGTTCTCCAACACCCACTTTATGTATTATCCCATAACCCATATGCATATCAATGAAAACATTTTTTCCCCATCTCCTGCACCATTCCCACACATCCATGAAGAAACTATTTAGAGACCAACACTCTTTATTTGACTATAGAAAAGAATTTGGATGAAATCAATGATATTTATGGGGTCTTGCATGGTGATAGGAGAGCCAAATTTGGTAGCATAATCATTTGTTGAATTTCATATATACTCTGGATGACATTGTGCCACTATGCATTAGGTCTAGATGTAAGGGCAACGACCTTATTTCCTTCAAACAAATGTTCTTCTACGTTAGTTGTTGCATGACAAAACAACTATCAAGGAACCAAATAATCTCTTATCGTTACTTTTGCATCTGCTTAACTTTCTCAAACCATCTTGTGCCTGCTTAGCCACTACCACTTAGATTTAGATAAGGATATGTAATAAAGAGGAAAATGAGGACTGAGTACATCTCCCCACCCGGCCATGTGCTTGGGAACTTGGCCAAAGAAGTCCAATAGGCAACAGACAATATAAAATAGATTTCCATCAAGAACTTCTAGATTACTCTTTGGCCATTACTGCATCGTGTATATGTCAAAAGATTGGGGAAAATTGCCATCCACCTAGCACTGTTTATATACATGTATGTCATGGAAGTTTTTTCTAGATGTTGCAATAATAGCAGCCAGTGTTCCCAAGAGGCGCTTGCCTGGGCGCTCCAGTGGAGGCGAGGCGAGGCCCCAACACTTTTTATTAGCCTTAGGCGTTGGGTTTTAATGAGGCACTGCTTAAGCGAGCGCCTTGTGAGTGGATGCAAGGCTTAAAATTCTTTTATGTTGGATTTTATTTTTAAAAAAATGATTTATATTTTGACCTAATTGTCCATTTTTTTAATTTTCCACAAGAAAATTAGGGTAGTCGAAGAACAACATATCTGTACAATGAATACTTTATTTTTTTACTAAACAAGTGCAATATAGTTTGAGAGATGAGGATTTTGATTTAATCATGAAATGGAGGTGTGGAGGATTCAAGTGAAGGAGAGGATGGAGATGTTTTTGAAGATTAATGAATAATGATGATATTTAATTTTTCTTTTTAATCTATTTGTCTACTTTCTACTTTAAATTATCTTATTTTGTCTAAAGGGTGAAAAATATAACTTTATATGACTGTTATGGTATTTTATATTTTCTTTTGATTTTCTAATGATCTAATCTTAATTGGGAAGATTGTGTGTGTGTGTGTGTGTGTGTGTCACCTAGGTTCATTCAGGGGTGAGTGCCTAGGCATGTGCCTAGTGTCGGGCATTTTACAAGTTAGTGTCTTTTGCCTTTCACCTTTGACAACACTGTTAGCAGCTTAACCTGAAAAACTTACCTCTTTCCTTGTAGAAATGGTAATGTGTTGCCAACAAACTGTAGATAGCATACTATTAATATAACCTCCTAAATAGGACCTCCACTTCCTTTTAGTTTCATTTTACTTTTAAGAATCAACCACATCAGCAAAAATGAGAGCAGCATAAAAGGATTGACAATCTGATCAGCGTCAACAATCTGACCCCATTTTTCAGTTCTCATTAGATCTTTCTTCTGTTTGCAGCTCTCAAATATCGTTGTATTGTTATAGTCTACCTTAAATCATTGAATTCTAGTTCTCCTATGGTTGTCTTCTTTTGACATATCTTGTCAAACTAGTTTTTCAAGAACATAGGGGTCATAGGTACCCAGAACAGAAGAAATCAGTTGATTCTCCTTGCAAACTCATTCTTTAAATGACTTGAAACTTTTGGAGGATTAGCTTCAAAAACCAGAGGAAAGTGATCATACATGGTCCTGTCTTTTTTGGATTTCAGTTGTCTTTTGGATTTCTTGCTGAACAATAGAGGATGGGAAATGGTTACCTTTTGGTTTCCAAACACTTGTTCTATGGGACTTGCACATGCAAGCCTGGAGCATATCCATGGTCAGCTTTTATATTGCTTTGCTTCTGAGTCATTCCAGTGTTTTTATGGTTGGCAGGGTTTTGATGAGTACATGAATTTAGTTTTGGATGATGCTGAAGAAGTCAATATCAAGAAAAAGAGCAAAAAGTCTTTGGGTAAATCACATTCTTAATTTTTCAACTCCTCTATTATTTATGCATGCTCTAAGATACATCTTTTATGTTTTACAGGAAGGATTCTTCTTAAAGGAGACAACATTACTCTGATGATGAACACGTAAGCAGAACCCAAACTCCCTATATCCCTCCCCCCCTCTCATATGCTCCTAATGATTTTATTTTATGACATAACAGGGGAAAGTAATGGTAATTCCTGGTTCTTTAAGTGGAGGTTCGGTGGAACAGCTTTGGGTATCAAATATTAGTAGGTTATGAATGGAAAAAAAATGTTAATGCAATGAGTGTCTTTGCACTTGACTTGGCAGTTTAACATCTCTATCGTAAGAACTGCTATTGATTATCTTGGTGCTTCTCAAGGTTACCAATACTTATCAAATGTAATGATGTGCGTGAACCATGAAATTTAGTATGCTCGTGTTGTTTCTTTTCAAGCTTTGGTGAAGTACCAGGGGAGAGACCCTGTGTGCTAGCTTTAGATATCTTTAGTGCATGCATTTTTGTATCTAATTTGCAAACCCCCGGCATGTCAATTTTTAGCCATTTTTAAGAAATCTTGATGACTTGGTCTTCATGGATGGTTGTAGGGCATTCGCAATCATACCCCAGTAAATTGTGTTGCGGCTTGTCGAACTATTTTATTGTATGGTTGGTTCAGGGTGCAGGGGTTGCATTTGCATTATATTTGTATTTTTTTCCTCCCTTTTGTACTAACCCAATTAGGTCATCCACAATCTCTGCATTTCTTACATGGTTTCAAATATTAACAAACAATAAATAAATGGCGTGCTGTTTTTATTGTACATCATGTCACTGCAATATACCTTTCACAGTTTAATGTGGATTGTTGTGGTTACTTTTTTTCTGGTCATCGTTCTGTTTTTTCTTCTCAATTGAATCCTTTTGTGATAAATTTATGGTAATTGCTTGTTTGCCAAGAAAGATTAGATTGAAAGATAAAGAACCAACATAGACAAAGTAGGGAAAATAGATGACAATTTGTAAATTTTTGGTTCCATTTGTTTTTTTAATTTCATTAATCTTATTTTTCAATTCCTAGTGTAAAAAAGAAGTCATTGGATTTTGATTGAAAAGATAGTCTTGGATGATATTGATTATGACCATGGAAATGTTTGATCAAGTTTTATATGATAGTGATAGTCTCATCTAGGTGCTCATTGTTCGTTTCCATGCTTAAGATGGTAGATCTGGTTATCGGTATTCAATTAGGGTTGATTTTGATTTTGATTTTGATTTTGTTTTTGTTTTTTATTTTGATTTTTAGCGAGGTCAAGAATTAATTTATCAAGATCTATAAGGTGTTTTTTTTAGTAAAATAATAAGTTGAAAAATGATTTTTTAAGCATAAAATACCAATGGTGAATTTTTGGAGATCATGCAGTCGTTGAATTCTAGACTGGCATGCTCTAAAAATTTAATGGTGACCGCTTTTTAATATAATAAAATAAAAGGACTGGTGTACAAGCCAAGTCGCTTTTTAATGGGCTACGAGTGTAGGCTCACATGCATGGTTCACCTCTTTTTTTTTACCTTTCCCCCCTTCGTTTTAAATTGTAGTCCATTAAAATATATTGATTAAAATTTGAATTTTTTTTATTGAATACTATTGAATTTCTGTTTTTCAAAAAGAATTCATAGCCTTTTTTACTATGATATTCAGAAGTGTAATTTTGTACAACTTTTAATGATTTTATTTTTAAGAGCTGTCACTATTTTTTTTTGGTTTGTTGTTTGATAAAATATTGTTCTCTTTCTTTTTTCATGAATTCTTATAGTTTTTTTTATTATATTGGCGGGTGTTTTTTCTTTTTATGTAACTCCATAATGGTTTTGACTAACAATAAAAAAAATATTGCAGCTAAAAAAAACATTGTTGATGGCTTTATTTTAAAACAAAATATATTATTTTAATATATTTATGAATTAAAAAAAATAAAAACAATTTCAATCATATTTTTAATTAGGCACTGTATTAACATACTAGTAGCTAAATTACATGGTCAAGATGATAAAAAAAAAAAAACTTCATTTCTTATTAGTTTTTTTAAAAAGAAAAAAAACAATGATTTTTTTTCTTTTAAAAAAATGGATTATCCGTGTTAAATCCACGATTTATGAGCTGGTCCTCGCACGAGGTCCAGCCATGTATCAGTGCTCTGCTGCAGTTGGTGTGGTTGCCCAACTGGTCCATGGTGTAATTTGGTCATGCCAAGCTCAACACATGCAGGTGTGAACACAGGACACCGAAGGTTTCTTGATTGTGATTTCTATCCATCCAGAGTGACAGCTTGACTGGCCCCCTTCCTTGTCTACCCATGAGCTGTGATAGGTTAAAAATGGGGGGAAGAAAGGGACAGCTACGCACTAGCATGGGGCAAGTGGGTGAGCTTCATATCGGTCAAACTTCGTGGTGCGGGAAAATACAGGGACCCAGGTAAGGTCCGATGATCCAGGTCCGGCCAGGAAGTAAGTGCAGTGAATAATCCTCTTCTCTTTCTACTCACTGCTCGTTCTGAGAACTGACTCAGCTCCACTCAGATATATCTCAGCACAGTACTTTCAGTCTGGCAAATCAGTGCAGAATTTCATGAAAAATAGTCAGACGATGATGGAAAGGAAGTAGAAACAGAAAGATCAGTGAATTTTGGACATTTCTTTTCAATAGAAGATAATATTCCAACAAAGATATTTTGTCCGTCGTGTCGTAGAATGTTGATCGGAGATTGCTTTTGCTTTCAGCTTCGGCCGGGACGAGCCTTCCATTCCAATGCAAAGGATACATTGCCCAAATCTTCCTTTCCCATCAGAGCAAAATTATAAATAAAATCTTTTAATTCTTCCAGTTGAATGAGCAATTAGCTGCCTTTTTAAACTCTTATATATTTTTAAAATAGCTCTTTCATTTATGTATTCATTTTTTCAGATTTGATTTATGTTTTTTATTTCTATTTATAATATTCAGAAAATTTAAATTTTCTTTCAATTTAAATTTTCATTTTTTTCACTTTTCAAACTTGATTTATGTTCTTTTGATTTTTATTTTTTAATTCCATCTTAATTAAATTATACTTTTAATTGCATCCCTCTATATTTTATGTCATTCTCTTTATTTATTTATTTATTCATTTACATCCCTCAATATTTTAGTTCATTTTATTTTAAGTCATCTTTGTTTCTTATTCTTTTTATTACTATTTGTTTTTTTATTGGATTTTTTTTAATTTTATCATTTAATATTTTATTGATCGGGATTTTGTTAACCTTTCAGGTCACGGGTTGACTTAGATCTTTCTTTTTCAAGTACTTTTTTACAAATATTTTTTTTTTTTGATACCATTTTTCTATAGATTTATCATGATCACATGTGTCATTACATTATGAAATTAATCAAGATTAGAGTTAATATTAGAGAGGGGGATTGCTAGATTAAGCCTAACCTTGTTGTAAAAATGGAAGCAAGGTGTAAAATCATAATGGTAACCAATTGTCCATGTAATATCTCAGTCCATCTATCAAGTGTGTAAAGTATTTATGTGTCATCTATCCATGTAAAAAGTGAAACCGTTTGTTTCTTCTTCTAAATTTTCATTTTTTTTCCACTTTTCAAACTTGATTTATGCTCTTTTAATTTTTATTTTTTTAATTGCCATCTTAATTAAATTATACTTTTAATTGCACCCCTCAATATTTTATATCATTCTCTTTATTTACTCATTCATATATGAAAAGTGAAACCGTTAGTTTCTTCTCCTAAACGTTTTGATTCATGATCAAAAGTTAAGGTCTCTTCTTTTTGAGTGGCGAATAATCCCCCCACCAAGCACAACTTTTTTTGAAGTTTTGGCTTAGATGTCAAGAAATATGATCAAAGACATTCCCGTCACCTTTGCTTACACCCCAAAGCACCCTACCATAACACCTAATTCTTCCATCTCGTAGCCACACCATGCTTCTTCAACAAGAATAATGCAATGAGAGCGAGCTAATGTGTCATCACCTCCCTCTACTGACCTTAATCATGTGTTGCTCCCTTCAAAATACTATTAAGCTCAGTTCTTGTGCTTCCATTACGTACCGGGCTCATCAGTAGAGCAAATAACTGGTTAATTTTTCCTGTCGAGCAACCCGGTGGAGACAGCATGATCCCTCCAGCTCCTTCCAAACTACTCGTTGGCATCTCATTAGAGCTAGACCATAGCAATGAGCTCCTTTCATGGGCAACTAGAGTTCTAGCTCAACCAAATGACACCATTGTTGCCGTTTATGTTCTTGGTCAGCATCTTTCCATGAAAAACTAAACTTCGACTGTATATCTTTGCATTATCTCTTCTCGATGTATACCTGCTGATTCAAATCTAAAGGAAGTGGGAGTAGATATAGTAATGTTGTGCGTGTTTGATTATGTACAGTTGGCGAGGAGTCCAAGAAGCTTGAATCGATGAAGAAGAAACAATGGCAGATTCGACAAGCGAAGGCACATGTTATATCTGTGCTTGGAGAATTTGCCAGAACCTGCCAGTCTAAGCAGGTATTTAACAACATTATAACCTTCTGAATGTTACCACTTGCTGAATAACCAATCTTTTACTACGGCAGTATCACTGAAATTAGAAATTATTGTGGACTTTCAGATAAATTTGGAGGCTAGAGTAGGATTTAGCTCTAGTATTGCCAGAGGTCTAATCGAGGAAGCAAAATCCATTTCAGCTGATTATCTTCTTCTTCGTCGCTTGACAAACCAATCCAATAGGTAAGGAAACCAGATTATGCTCTGATATTATAACTCATAAATGACAACAGTTCTCTTTTTTTGTTTTGCCTATATTAGAAGTTGGCATCGAGTTATAAGGTACTGTTTCGAGAATGCCCCAGAAACCTGCACAGTACTTTCATTAGGGAAACGTGAAAGACTGCCGGATTCGGCAACTATACGAGGTTAGTTTCACTGTAAAAGACAATGCATGCAGATATTCTGTAACTTCCTCTGGTGTTAACCTATCCAGTCATTCACTTATGGCAGAGACTGACCAGCCAAGTTCAAGGTGGGTGAGCAGGACCACCTCCTCTGTTGAAAAGCATATGAACTCAGAAACAAGGAGGCTGAACTCTTCACCAAGAACTGTGTTAGATGAAATTGAAACGGAATCTCACAGTACAGAAGATGATACCTTCAGTTTCGGAGGCTCGAGCACCACAGAGTCCCCTCCAATGGCTACCAATTTCAATGGCCAATCAAAGACGAAGAAGCAGATGTCTACCTGTAAACTTTTCTCCTCAATTTTTGCTTCGCCAATGAGAAAAAGAAATGGGAGTGTTTCCAACAAAGAAAAGCAACAGTCTTTGCTAAAATGCTTCAACTATGAGGAAATTGCCAGGGCCACAAACAAATTCCACCCAGGTGAACTACCACTAGGGTTGTGTGGTGTATGTGCTAGCTTTCTGATTCAGTGACCAATAAATCAGATTAATTCAGAAGTCTTATGCATCTTCTTTTTTTGAGTATCATCAGACAATATAGTAGGTCGAGGAGGATATTCAGAAGTTTATAGAGGTGATCTTTCTGATGGGAGAACTATTGCGGTAAAGATGCTAACCAGGGACAACAAGGATGCCACTAAAGAGAAAGAGTTCCTGCTGGAACTGGGCATCACTGGACATGTCTGCCATCCCAACACTGCAAACTTACTTGGCTGCTGCATTGAAAATGGACTTTACCTGATTTTCAATTTCTCTCAGAATGGAAATTTGGCATCTGCGTTGCACAGTAAGAAGTTACCTCACTTACTTTTCTCAATTAAGATTTGAAAATGTTGGTTATAGCGAAGGATATGTTAATATTCTGCAGAAATGGAACAATTCCATTTCTTAGTTCAAAATCACTCATGATTTGAAGAAGATAAAATAAATGATTCTTGTTTATCTAACAAAGAGTTTTCCGGATGATCATCAGGTAAAACAGGCGAGTCACTTCAGTGGCCTGTAAGGCACAAGATTGCCCTTGGAGTGGCCAGGGGTCTGCATTATCTCCACAAATGCTGCAAGCACCGAATAATACATCGTGACATAAAAGCCTCTAATGTTCTTCTGGGGCCTGATTATGAGCCACAGGTGAATGAACATTGCAAACAAACTCTTCTGCTACTATTCTAATCTAAAAGGGATGCTAAAAAGGCGTTTCATTTTTCTGCAGATAACTGATTTTGGGCTAGCGAAATGGCTTCCTAACAAGTGGACTCACCATGCTGTGATTCCGATTGAGGGGACATTTGGATACATAGCACCGGAGTACTTCATGCACGGAATTGTGGACGAGAAAACTGATGTATATGCTTTTGGAGTTCTTCTGCTGGAGATCATAACCGGCCGGAGGCCTGTGGACTCGTCGAAGCAAAACCTTCTTTTATGGGTATATGATTATTGGATTCCGCTCTTGATCAATCACCAGTACCTATACTACTTCAAATTTCAACAATTATCATGGGAATCCCTTCAAGTCTGTCAAAAACTAACTGGGAGTTCTTCATCTCTCTAACTCATTCCAATTCATTTCCTTTAAATGACTTGCATGTGCAGGCAAGGCCTCTAATGGAATCTGGAAACATCATGGAACTAGCAGATCCGGGATTGGAAGGAAAATTTGATTCGGACCAAATGAACAGAGTTGTGCTAACAGCTTCATATTGTGCGAGACAGTCCTCAACATGGCGTCCATCAATGAGTGAGGTGCGCATGGTCATGCCCTTATAGTCCATATGAGATGGAAACCGGCTAACCAGATCGAACCCATTTCATGTTTTCTTTGTAGGTGTTGGAGCTTCTAACCAGTGGCCATGACTCTGAAGTTGCAAGAAGCTGGAGGATGCCAAAGTTTGCATCTGATGAGTTGGATGATTACTCCACGATTTTTGGATATGATGCTGCCGTTGATATTGCTTCGTAGAATTATTTGTGAGAAGATATTCTTTTTGTTTCCCTTTTTTTGTAATGTCTTAGGCTTTTTCCTGGCATGAAAGAAATATAGTTCAGACTACAGGTCTATAACAGGCTAAAAAAACAGGTTTTCCTTCCATTCTATGTAATTTCTTTAAACTTTGGGATTAATTTTTAATACTGTCAAGAGCAAGATTGTCAATTCTATTTCGATTGGTGTTTTATTATGTTACAAAAAAAAAAGTTTGGTTTTGAAATATTTCTGCGTTCCGTTTCAGTGTTGTATTGTTTATGTTTATATATATACACTCAACAAACAAAATTTTAATTCAAATCCAAAAATAAAATTATTTAAAATTATGCAATTTAAATTTCAAATATAAGTAAAAAAAAGAAGAGTTGAAGTGATATAACTCGGTCGACTTGATGAGTCCAAAGATAACATGAAAAATTGATAAAAATATAATTTAACTAAGAAAAATCAAGCTGATATCTAGAAAAAAAAATATTGAAATGATGATATATTGGATCAAATCGAATCAACCTAGGTTAATTTTTCAAATGTGTGACATGCGTTATAAGATTATGATAACCTTAAATAAAGCAAATCAAAACATATTATAAAGTTCAATTCCTAATAAACTCGTTGTTAAATAATGAAATTAAGAAAAATTTAATCTAAAAAAACACGATAAAATAATCTTTCTAAACAAAATTATGAACCTATTTAATATTACAAGAATGTCATCATCAATCTCGCAACATCGTTATATTCTCTGATTGCGCTGATTTAACCTAATAATATAAATTTGTCAATAGACTCCTAGTAAAATTTCATCGCAATCTAACAATTGAATTAAGAGATATGATTGATATTGTAAAACTATTCATTATTAAAAAAACACTATTTGGCCAGAACAGGCAGAACGAAACCGGAATATTCTGGGTGGAATTTCCGGAACAAGCCAAAATTTTGAACGAGATAAAATCTATTCCATTTTGTTCTGTTTTTTAAATTGAAAACAAATATATCAGGTATTTTGGGTGGAACAAACGGAACAAAACGGAATTACTAACCTTCGCCAAAAGTGGAAATGTATCTTAACCTTTTAATTTTTTTTTCCCTTTTGTTGCAACACCGTTCCATTAGTTCAGCTTTTAATAGAACCATGGATCAATTTCTGGTTGAGGAGAAAATTTGTCAATATTGATTGATAGACCAACTCAAACAAAAACACCTGTTTTTTACGAGAAGAAATTATTAGATGGATTTAATCCACCAAAAGAAATAATGACAGATTATTACGTGGATCGAAACAATCATCTGAAAACAAAAAAAAAAAAAAGTAATTTAAAGTAAAATAAATAAATAATGTTTTTTAAACAAATAAACTCTATCATGGCTCATGTGGTGTGTCTTATTGCAAAAGAATGACAAGGTACCTTATAATATAGAGTTCAAAAATAAATGACACGATGTTTTTCTCTCATGGATCGAGTTAAACATGGAAATCGAGGAGAAAAAGAGAAAGAAAATAAGAAGATTTGGCAACCGAAGCTCCATCATATGCACTCGCCACCTTGGAAGAAGGATCTTGTCAAAGATTAACCACATGGTACCGAGAAAGACCAAGTTCAAAGTATAGCGGCCCATGTTGACACGTGTTTTCCCTTTCGATTAATTCAATTTCTTATCACTTATTTTAGTTTCACATCAACTAGATCCCCTAAGAGCAACTTCAGCTGGAGTAATCATTTTGGAGAGCTAAATCTTTAAAATGATTTTTTAAATAGTGTATTTATTGTTTTTTTGTTGATGCGTGCTTCAATGATAAAAGTCATTTTGAAGAATCATTTTTTTTATATTATTTTAAATATAGTGAAATTATTTTGTATGTAGTTTAATTATGTCATTAATTATACAATTAATAGGAATAAGTTATATAATTAAATAATTGCTTTTAAAAAACCCTCCAACAATATAATTATTAATTTTATATATAATTTTTTACTCTCTTGTTAAGATATTTTTAAATAAAAACAAAAATAAATATTTTTGATATAATTATATTATTTTCTAATATATATATATATTATAATATATAAAGAAGTGGTCCCGTGGGGTGAAATTTTAGCTCTCTCCTTAGCTGCTACAAATAGCAGCTCCGAGCAAGTCCAACGGGTGTTGTAAAGGAATAACCAAAAGCGAAAAAGTGTCCTTTTAGCTGTTTTAATCAATTTTCTTGACTCCAATGGAATAGCCATTTTAAGAGTTAAAAATAGATGTTCCTGTCTCATAAGCTATTTGTAGCAGTCTCCGAATGAAAAGGCATAAATTTTAAATTAGTTTTTTATTTCATATGAGAGAGAGGGGGCTCCGAATGAAAAACCACAAATTATTTCAGGGGGCGCTGGAGTGCTTTTATATTTTAGGTTAGTTTTTTATTTTAAATTCATTTTATTTAAATATAATTGAAAAATTAATAATTATAATATGAGTTTTTTAAAAGTAGTTATTTAATTATATAAATTACTTATATTAATTGTATAAAAAATTAATTATTTTTAATTAGCTTTAAATATATTGTATCGTATTATAAAATTGATATCAATTCAATTTGTTTCTTAAAACTCTTCTAACACTCAACGATAATAAGTAGCATTAATTAAAAGCATCATAAAAATTAAAATGATTTATGATGAACTTTAATGAAATAAAATAAAGATGGTTATTCTTTCAATATTTGAAATTTTAAAATTTCAAAAGTTAGTGGCTTCTTTAAATAAAATTGAAATTTTGATGAATTTTTTCAATATTTTAAAATTTAAAATTTAAAATGTTGCATGGTTTTTTATTTTAAATTCATTTTTTTAATTTAAATTAAATTAAAAATAATTATTATTATATTGTTGGCGGGTTTCTCAAAAGCAATTATTTAATTATATAACTTATTCCTATTAATTGTATAATTAAACAATATACAAAATAATTAAATTTTATTTAAAAATAAATAAATAAAAATAGCTCTCCAAAATGGCTCTTTACCATTGGACTGCACATCAACTCAAAAGTCATTTACACACTATTCAAAGAGCTATTTTTATGATTTGGCTCTCCAAAATGGCTCTTGCCATTGGACTTGCCCTCATGGAGGGGTGCCATTTTTGGCTCTGCAAATGGCACCCCCATTGTAGTGCAAATAATTAAACAAAAGAGCTAAACAATTGATATTTTACTACTTGCTATGGATTTCTACGGTGACGTATTTTTCTCATCAATTCATCTTTTTTAGTCACGGAAAAAAAATCCACAAAATCTTATACGAAGGAACGATAGTAAAAACAAACACTACGATCAAATCCATTAATGCATAGAAATTAGATTAATCACTAGTAATTGAGAATTTAATTACTAACCTGATAGCTTTGTTATTGAATATAGAGGTGAGCAAAAAAAAAACCGAGAAAAAACTAATCATTAAAATAATCAATTAAAATATTTTTAAAAATTTCTGGTTTGGTTTGGTTTTTGTTTTTTAAAGCTAAAATTGATAAACCGAACCAGTTTAAATTAGAAAAATATACCATAAAAAACTGTATATTCTTCTGATTGGTTCAATTTTTTTGGTCTGAATCTATCTTGATTAAATGGAAAAAGAGAGAGACTTGGTTAAAGTAAAAAAACTAACAAAACTGAAAACTATTTTTTGATTTTTACATAAAAATATCAAACCAAAACCAACTGATTTAAACCAATTTTGATTTTTTTTCTCATAATTTTAATTTAATTATTTTTATAAATAAAAACTGTACCACACCGAAAATAATAAATTGGCTCCTCGAACTTCAAAATTAATTCCCCTTGTCAATGCTTTTAAAATTTAAATTGCAAAAGGAGGAAAGGGAGAGTTTTTTTTCCTATTTGTAAAAAATGAGAAAATGTTAAAATATATCGTTGTCTAAATAAAATGGAACTCCTTGAAATGTGAGTTATTAATATTAACATAACGACAATTATGTTATATGTAGTTATGTACCAGCACGTTTATTTGTTGAAAAATAGTATTTTCTGAAAAATATTAATTTTATATTGAAATAAACGTGGCCTAAGACAAAACAATACAGAAGGGGTCAATTTCATCAAACAAGAAAACATTAGTGACTAATATGTTACATGGAGTAAATATATATGCATTAAAGTTTAAGGAGTTGAAATTGAATTACCCAATCATTTTATTTTCTTCATTTTATTTTATCCAAAAGTTCCTTCTAATAATAGGTTTCAAGAGAATCATATTGAAAATCTAAAAAAACAAAAAATGGTCCCGAGTCGATTGCGTCCTCTACTTTTAGATCCCATGGTCTCCCCAGCAATAAAGAGTGTTTGGAAAGGCTTTTCAAAAGTGTTTTTAAAAAAAATTGAAAAATTTTTATTTTTAATTTTAAGTTTAAATTAATAAAATTTGGTGTTTTTAGATCATTTTGATGTGCTGATATCAAAAATGATTTTTAAAAAATAAAAAAAAACATAATTTTAATATATTTTTAAACAAAAAATACATTAAAAAACAACCAAAATCACAGTCCCAAACAGGGACTAAATCCTGCCTTATGGGCAACTGAAAAGCCACAGGGACCGAAGATATGCCACGTGTATTCACCTAATGCGACATATTCAAAACAGCACATGTGATTCACCTTTATGGTATTGTACGGATTCATTTTAAAACAGTTTTAATAAATATATTAAAATAATAATTTTTTTTAATATTATTTTATCAAAATGATCTAAAATATTAAAATAAAATTAAAATAATTTTTTTTATATAAAAAAACACACTATTCTTTATTTTTATTGCAATTTAGGAACAAGATTGGAGTTTGAATCCAAGATCTTGTTTGATATTGCGTTTTAAAAAGTATTTTTTAAAAAAAATATATTTTTTATTTTATTTTATTGGTGTTTTTATATCATTTTCATATGCTAATGTCAAAAATAATTATTAAAAAATAAATAATTATTTTAATACATTTCTGATTAAAAAACACTTTAAAAAACAATTTCAACTACACTACCAAATAGTCACCAAATTCATCCATCCATTGGAGTGAATCCAAAAAAATAAAAAATAAAATAAAGAAAGAGAGTGGTATTTAATATGTCATTAGAAATTATAATTTCAACCATTATTTATCCGGTCAAGTTTTTAAAATATCAAGATATTATATACTTTATTTTTCAATACATGTTCATTATAGGTTTCCAAGATATGGTTAAAGCTTCTTGATAAGTGACTTAAGACACTAATTAATTAATTGTTAATATGAATAGCTAAGTTCAGGAGTGAAACGGCTCCGTTTCATCATAAGGGAGATAACAACCCTTTACATTCATATTGATCTTTGTAGTTTATGAAATATGTACTTAAATGTTTTAAATAATCCACGGGAAATATTTAAAAAAACAAATTAGAGCTTTCTAGTGTAAATTAGATTGCTACCTTAAAAGGTGACAAAGATCCCTAAATTCATATTCATCCTTATAATCTTTAGAATATTCCAGATGTATCTTTAAATATTGAAAACAATTAGCTTGGTCCCTAGAAAATATTTAATAAAGTGTAAATTAGGGGTCTTCTCTTACTAAATTGATCACCAAGGGATCTAGAGTTCTTTTTAAGTTTGATTCCTTGTTCTTTTAAGTTTGTCTTTTAGGCTGTGTTTGTTTTCCGGAAAGTGGTTTCCGGGAAACCACTTTCCAAACTTTCCTGTGTTTGTTTGTCATTAGAAAAGTTGGTCAACGGAAAATACTTTCCAGTTAAAGAAAAATTTGGCTTGATTTTCAGGAAAGTGTTTTCCTGGAAAATTTGGGCAGAAAACACTTTCCGGAAGTTGTGAAAAATTTAGAAATGTCATTATTTGCTGATTATATCAAATTTGACCCTCAAACTTTTGATTGCTATATATAATTTGTTTTGAATATTTATTTTTCAATTCCATCTCTTAAAATTTAATTTTTATATTAATTTTGGTCCTTATTTTAATAATTGCTATTTGCTTTTTTCTTATCATTTTTTTATTGAAATTTTTTATCGATCAAATTTGGTCCTCATTTTTTTTATTGTTACTTATTTTATTTGAAATAATTTATGAAATGTTAATTATTATTATTTTAATTTATTCACCTTTCATTTTTTTTTTAATTTTTTAGATTTGATCTCTCTTATTTTGATTATTATTTATTTTATTTGAGATAATTTATGAAATTATATTTTTTTTCAATTTTATTCTCATTCAACTTTTTAATTTGTAAGATTTGTTCCTCATTATTTTAATAAACTTGAGAAAAATAAAACATTAATAAGTTATTTTTCCAGCTCATTTTCCATGACATAACCAAACACTGGAAACTGTTTTCCAACTTATTTTCCATTACACTACCAAACATCGGAAAATACTTTCCCGGAATTCATTTTTCCCGGAATTCACTTTTCAAAAGAAAACTACTTTCCAGCAAACAAACAGGGCCTTACATGGTCAATCTAGTCGGTCCTAGCCTATTAATTGCGATCACAACTTTCAAAGGTTAGCATAAGTTGACCTTTTTTATTATTATTTTTTAATTTTATACTTTTATTATTATTATTATTATTATTATTTATGAGAATTGACCTTTGTGTTATTTTTATATTTTTTATGTGGTTATCTTAATATTGTATCAATGGTTGTGAAGTTAGTAAGTTAACACAGGATCACTCGGATTTTTTTGTTATTGTTTTAATTTATTTTTTTAGTTTCATTCCTTGATATTTTCTTTATTGAGGATTTTGATTTATTAAAATTTTTTGTTTGCCTTTTACACAATTGGTCTCGACCTCATGACTGTAATCACGACTTCCAAATGTTAGCACAAATTGATTTTGATTTTTTTATTTCCTTTTTTTAAAAAAATATATTCAATTTAATCATTCATTATTTTATTTTATTTATGAATTGTTTTTCATTATTTTTTTTATCTCACATTCATTTATATGAGGTTATCACATTCATATGATCTTGGTTGTGGGGTTGGCGAGTTAACACGAGATGACTCAAATCTTTATTTTTTCTAGTTTAATGACTAGATATTTTTTATTGAGAATTTTGTTTCGTTGATTTTTTGGCTTTACCTTATACGGTTAATACGGGTCTTATGAAAATCACGATTTCCAAAGATTAACATGAGTTGACTTTGAGTTTTTTATGTTCTTATTCATTTATTAACTCATCATTCAATATATTTTTTAAGAATTGATATTCTTGTTTTTTTCTACTTTTATTTTATATAGGGTTATCTCAATCTTATACTCAAGATCGTGGTGTTAGCGAGTTAACATAAGCTTATTCATATCTTTTTTTCATTGTTTTTTTAGTTTCATGCCTTGACATTTTTTTTTGAAAGTTTTGCTTTTTTTTTTGTTTTAACTTAAACACAGTGAATCTCGGTCTCATAATCACGATCACAAGTTTTAAAGATTAACATAGGGTTACTTTGGGGGTTTTTAGGTCTCTTTTTTATTTAAAAAAACAAAATTTCATTTCTATCTTTCAAATATTATATTTTGGAATTGGTCTTCTTGCTCTCTTTTTTTTCTATGGGGTTATCCCAATTTTGTGCCTATAATCATGGGATTCCCAGGTTAACACGGATTTACCCAAATGTTTTCATTTCATTTTTTTTTAATAAAAAATACTATGTTATTATTTTATATTAGAGCTTCATAGTTAGATTCGATTTGCTTTCATTTAGAAATCCTTTTTTTATTAGCACATACAATCATTTCATTAAATAAAAAATATATTATAAGAAACTTGGTTATTATATACAACTTAATAAATAAATCGTGTTGTAAGATTAAATATATCAATTTTACCTATTTTTATCAAATATTAATTTAATTAATTATATATATGTATAAATATTTTAATTTATGATTGAGAATTGTCTTACAACCAAAAACAGGCTGAAAATACTTGTATATTTAATTTCTTTAACTTTTTTTTTTTATAAAAATCAACCCACATCGAAGCACGGTTACAAAACTATTATCATACTAAACATTGGTTGATGGAGTTACGGAAAAAAAGGGTATGTTTTTCACCAAATTTTACACACACACACATATATATAGACATAGACATGTATCCATATATTCAATACGAAAAAGATTAATATATCTTAAACATAAAGAAATATAAGTCCATTTTTATTTTCTATTTTTTATATAAAAATTGATGTGGCCTACATGCACCATCTTCTTCGTAAATGAAAAGGTTATTGCGGATATTTTCCCGATCCGACATGTCTTTTATGAATTTTGACTTATGTTTGTGATAATTCAAAAACAACCTTTCACGTTTTTAATGCAAGGAGGCAGCAATGTTTACACATATTTGTTTATTGGTCTACATAATTTGACTTGTGTGATTGAAATTGCGCACCCATCTTTCCGATAAAAAGGATGTGGGGATTGTTTTTAGAGCATGGGCGACGAGAAAGTCTTCTCTCCGTTCAAACAACCTTATAGCAATGCACATTTTTATTTCTGCAGTTGCTGTGGTTGAATCAATTTCTTTTAATCGAATTATTATTACCATTATTATTATTATTTAAAGTTAAATTAAATTAAATTAAATTTTTAATACTTTTAACAGAAATAATCTGACACACCACCGACATATTATTATAATATGTCATGAAATGTGTTTTTTCTAATGAAAGGGGGGCAGTGGAGATGTATCTAATAAGTCATGAATTTCAGAGTTTATAGCAATGTTAGTCGAGGCATGCGTAACTTGACCGAACATCCAAAATGATAATAATAATAAATAAAAAACTGACTGCAATTTTACCAAAATCACCCTTCCATTTGCTGATTCATATCAAAGTCATGAATCGGATATCCAATAATTTTAAAGTAAGAAAGGCCAAATTTATATCTTTATATAGGGAAGGCAGGAGGGAAGCAAATGGTCAAAGACATGTGTTGAGTGCCCTTTCTTTCCACAGCCTGTCTGCCTCGTGAAACGCGAAAACTTCCCTTTTTTAGTACTGCGCGTGTTTGGCAACCATTCCCAGCCCGAATTTCATTATTTATTTATTTATTTATTTATTGTTTCACTATGGTCAATAAAACGTAATAATAAAGTTTTTTTAAAAGAGTTTTTTTGTAACTACCACTCCAATAGTAAGCATTCAACCCCTTCATGACGCGCGTACTTCACATGCTGACAAAGGAGTTTTTTTGTGAAATGTTTTCGAAACTACTTTGGAAGTATTTTTTTATTCTTACAAAGAAAAACATATTCTTATTTTAATAATAAAACACTCAATCATTGCAGCTCAGTTTGCTCTGACAAAAATAATAATGCAATAGATTACAGTCCAAGGGAAATTTATATTGGGAGCCAATAGAATTGCAGAAAGAGATTCGTGAGTTTTTTTTTTTATATTTTTTGAGAAAGAAAGAAGTCCCGGCAAAGTAAAAAAGATGCTGGGCAGACTAGAAAGAAGAACACAGCAAAAAGAAAATGGAGATGGAGAAGGAAAATGAGGTTCTTGGCCTCGAAAGCAAAAGCTTAGCAGCAACATGATTAATATTGTTGCCTGTAAAACAAAAGGCTACACTTCAACTGATCCGTTTAAGGATTCGTCTAAAATTTACATATTACAGAAATCAACATCAAGAGGGAAAGAGAAGACCTCCTTATTACCGTTATTAATTATAGCTAATTAACCTCTCCCTAAACTCGCGATCAAAACGAGGGAACGACACCGTATTGGGTATCGGCCATGAAAGGGACGGAGCTCGGGGAGGTATATAGGGTGTCCATGTCGGATTCCATTTCGGCTCGTTTTGCGAACCGGCCTTTGATTCTAGGTCTGGTTTCAGCGTAAGCTTTTCGGGAAGCATACCGGATGGTCTTTTCGAACTTTCGGTTCTTTCTTTTCTCTCTGTACCTCAAAACTCTAGCTTCACGGTCAATCCCAGCTAGTTGAGTTGCTGCTTGATTTGCAGTACAACCTGAGAGGGGCATGCTTGGATCGGTAGTTGTATTCATGCTACGGCCGAAAGGATGCGATATATCAGACATAGAATTCCCATCAGGAACAACACCAGCATCTTGGGAAGACGAAGAAACCTGAAAAAAAAATCAAAGAAACTTTGTCAGCACCCTCTACAAATAATGAAATCTTACTTGCAAAGGCGCTTATATATATATATATTGGGCATTAGTTAAGCAGGTTTTGGTACTTACGCTGTGGCTAAGAGACTGGGATGAGTAGCAGAAAGAAGTGAGTTTAGATCTACAGAAATCAATATCAAAGCAACTTTCTTGATTGATCACCGGAAGCGGAGCTGGTTTGGTTTGCACAGGCACAACGCTATCAGCACCAGCACCAGCACCACCATGAATCTGCTCATAGCTCGCATCCATGGAATTCTGATACTCGAAATCAAGAAACGGATCCATTTCAGAGAAAAACACGTCTCCAGTCTTCACAACAGGATTCTCGATTTGGAGCTTGGAATTAAGGTCATTTGTTGTGTGATTACTCTGCAACAGCCACGAAACACCCTCAGCATCTTCGTTCCGATCATATCCAGACACGCCATTTTCACCAGGTACTATAAAATTAAACGCCGGGGAAGTCTTAACAATTGATTCAGCAGAGTCATAAAAGGGCTCGACGGGTACTCGTTCATGGCGGCGAGCAAGAGGGTTAGCAGAGTGGATGTCAGCGTCACAAGTAACACAGAGAGCAGCCGCGTCAGCCTTGCAAGTTACCGCAGCCGGTGCTTGCTCGCAGACCTCACACATCCACACGCGCTCATGCCGGGACATGATTTTTCTATTCACCTGGCCATGGTGAATCTTGGTATCACAATTCAGACACAAGAAAGCAGAGTCAGCCCTGCAAAACGCAGCTGCAGCTGCCGTTTTGCACGAGTCACAACGTTTAGCCTCCACACCCCATCCTCCAGTTAAGGTCTTTAAGCTCTCAACTACAATTCCCATGTTTTCTCTCTCCCAGTTTCTGACCGAATAAACAGAACTTTTCTGTTCTTTTTTCTTTCTCGCCCGGGAGGGGGGTTCTTTATTCTCCAAAATCCTGTAAGCGGAGAGTTATAGAATTGGTGTTTTGGGGTTCGTGGGGGCTGAAGAGTAAAGTGTGCGTTGATTGCTTGGCTGCTGATTATTATTATCTATCCCAAGACTCAAGTCTAGTCAGAAGAAAGGATAGCTGGATGCTGATAAGGAAGGAGAGAACACGTGGAGAGTTCATGGCCAAGTAAAAAGGTTTCTTATTTTTATTTTATTTTTTAAGACAAATAACATGTTTCGGGTTTGGTTTTTTTTGAGGATTTTAATAGTGTTTGCGAGTTGTTGTTGTCAAGTGTCTGTGCCGACGTAGGGCCCATGTGAGTAGGGGGGGACTCTAGAGGGAAGATGAGGTTACACAAGGTGTGATGCAAAACTTCATCAAATGAGTTGGGTTGGGAAGGCCACCTAAATAAAAGTGGGTTAAAATTCAATTTTTATTTATTTAAAATTACTTTTTATGCTCTTAAATTATCTTAATGTGTTGTTTTAAAAATATAAAAAAAAACATACTATTTTGATGTGTTTTTTTATATAAATAACATTTTGAAAAACAACGGTTATCACACTCTCAAACACTCATTATAACTAAAGCTCATTTCTTAACCCAAAATCATAACTTTTTTAAATATTGAATTAAAAAATAAAATACAAATAAGGGTTAAAATGAGAAAGAAAATAAAAATAAAAATTAAACTTATTTTCATCCTCATGTAAACAAAATAAAAAAATCATAATAAAATATTTCTTATTAAAAAATATTTATTATTTTATCTCATTGTATATCAACTACTCAAGGCATTATCATCACCATTAACGAAGGTGATGATATTTAAAAAAAAATTGTTGTTGTTGTTGCAGCACAATCACTCATTCCCACCATCATCACCATTAACATTATCCATCAATAAAATGAAGGGCACTACAACTAAAGATTACAATAATATTTTCATCAATCAATTATCACAAAAAAATTTATATCATAAGGTAAAATGATACGAACAAGATCTATAAATACCTTGGATCGCAAGGTAAATAGAATAAGTTCTCATAAGTAATATTTTTTTATATTCAATATTTCACTATTGTTCTTATGTTATTTTTATTTTTCTTCTATATTTACTAACTTCAACATCAAAGAGTCTCTTATTCTATAAAAGTTATTTTTCCAAAAGAATACTCGAGCCCAAACAATTAGGGTATATATATATATATATATATATATATATATATATATATATATATATATATATATATATTGTTTATTTTTGAATTTAATGCTAATTTCTCTAATTCAATCCATTTCCTATCTTTTTATGTTTGTTATTGTTTTATCATGCTTTTGTCTGTATAAGTTGTTATCAGGGCCCAACAATTTCATGTTATTTACTTGTTTTGTTTTGCAATCCCGTGGAGTTGTTTCAATTGTTATGTGCTGCCACAACCATTTTACATTAAGGTAAAAAAAGCAAAAACAATAATTAGAAACTATAATGAGATGCACTATTTGAAAGATGTCTTCGTTTTTAAATAGGTCAGGGATTGTATATATAATTGCATAATTGTTAAATATGACTCAAAATCTAATTTAGACCAATTTCCAAATAAAATAGATTTTTACATTGATCCAACCAAGTATAATTGACTCGATTGAGTTGATTTGTGGTCTGAACAAACCTAATTAACCCAAGTATGCCCAAACGACTCCATCAAATTCAATCCAAACCAAGGTTATTAATTTTATTTCGTTCCGTCCGGAATGACCGGTACATTTTGTTTCGATTCAAAAAATAAAACAAATTGAAGCAAATTTTATCTTGTTCAGAATTTTGGTCCATTCTAGAAATTCCGTCCAAATTCCAGCCAGAACATTCTGGTTTTGTTCCACCTGTTCTGTTCCGTCCAAATAATATTTTTTTTAAAAGAATAGTTTTACAATATCAATCATATCTCTTAATCCGACAGTTAGATTGAGATAAAATTTTATGATGAGTCTCTTGACATATTTATATATATTATGTTAAAATTTTAGAGCAATCAAAGAATGTAACGATTTTGCGAGATTGATGATGACATTCTTATAATATTATACACGTTCATAATTTTGTTCAAAAAAACTATTTTATTGTCTTTTTTCTTCTTCTTAATTTTATTATTTAACAAAGAGTTTATTACAAATTAAACTTTATAATTTGATTTGATTTTTTTTATTTAAAGTTACCATGATCTTATAACGGAGGTCATATATTTGAAAAATTAACCTAAGTTGATCGAAGTTGATTTAATATATCGTCGTTTCATTGTTTTTTTAAGATGTTAACTTGATTTTTTTAGTTAAACTATCTTTTTATCAAATTTTCATGTTATTTTTGAACTCATCAAGTCGGTCGAATTTTATCAGTTCAACTTTTTTTTTTATTTGTTTGAAATTTAAATTGTATAATTCTAAATAATTTTTCTTTTTGAATTTGAACTAATTTTTTTTTGAATTTACATACTTAATTATATATATAAACATAAATAGTATAATCCCAAAACGTAGCGTCGAAACACTTAAAAACTAAAATATTATATTCCAATTGAAATAAGG
The DNA here is from genome assembly GCA_009078335.1 of Salix brachista. Taxonomy (NCBI): domain Eukaryota; kingdom Viridiplantae; phylum Streptophyta; class Magnoliopsida; order Malpighiales; family Salicaceae; genus Salix; species Salix brachista. The sequence goes on along the minus strand of CM018589.1, from coordinate 9,895,784 downwards.
AAACACAAATCAAAACAGGACAACCTTAATCCAAACTCGACTAATTCAATACTATTTTTTGAAAAAACCTAAAATAACCTCATTTAAAAAAGAAAAGACACAGATAAACCCTGATCTAAGTCCGGTCAAGTCTAAAGCGAGCGACGTCGTGGGTGAGAGAGGAGGGCACAGATTTTGTATGAAACCAAAACAAAAAACAGACAGAGGAGGGCAACTGCAACGTCATGTGATGCGTGAGCTTCGATTTAAACAAATGTAGCTGAAAAATGGAGGCGGACAAGATTGCCCTTGCAGCCATTATAAAAATATATTAAAAAATACAGGCACGGATATGTAGAAAGTCACAGTCAGGATGCCAGGTGTCAGATAGATGGGTCGGCAAACCTTGTGGCGTTTTTCGGTCTTGTTTGGTGATTCGTTTGTGTATTATCGAGTTGTTAGGCTTGGGCCTTGTTTGTTTCAAGGAAAGTGAATTCCCGGAATTCACTTTCCTTGCTTTCCAGTGTTTGGAAACATCCAGGAATTCCCGGAATTTGCTTTCCAGTGTTTGGTAACACTTTGGAAAACAAGTCAAAGGAAAGTGATTTACATCACTTTCCCGGTCAACCTTTTTTTTGCTCTATATTTGCGGAAAGTGTATTACGCTTCTCTTTCGCGTAATACACTTTCCGCTCCCTCACTCACTCTCGTCTCTCGCCTCTGCACTTTTTGTCGTCGTCGCAATATTCAGACCAAATTCAAGATCAATCACAATATTCAGACCAAATTCTTTAGCTTTCCTAAGCCTCTGCGTCTTCTCTTCTTTCTCTTCTGCCCTCTTCCCCATTCTCTCTTTCCTTAACTCTCTCCTTGACTCTATAAGCTTCAACCTTTCTTCTTCACTTGCACAGCTAGATAGTTTCTCTTCCCATTCTTTTCTCTTCCTCTCTCCTTCTTTCTTTTTTTGCTCCTTCGTTTGTGCCTTCTTCTCTGCTTTCTTTGCTTCCCATTTCTGCTGCTTCAGGAGTTTCTTCTTTGCGTTTTTGGCCAGTGTGGTGGGCTGTGAATTGGGTTGGTTCTCGAGGGTGTTTTGGCCATTTTGCTTGGTTTCTTTCTCTCCCTCCATTGAAGCAGGAGTGGGTTTAGGGTTTGGTTCAATTTTCAATCAAGGTTGCTTTGAAGAGGAAATGGTAGAACGATGTCGTATTTGATATTGATCGTGATGATTGATGGGCTTGTTGAGGACAAGGGCGTAGAGGATGTTTGATGGCTAATGGATGGTTGATAGATGTGTGGCAAAAACAATCTTATTGCTAAAAAATAGTTTATCAGATGCTTAATCGTTGAACTTTTAAAATAAAAATAAAAAAACGCATAAAAACATTTATTTCTTCTTATGCATTTTAAAATTCCAAGGTGAAATATGTTTAAAGCTATTTTTTGTGTTTTTTTTATCTAATTAAATTTTGGTTTGTTTGTTTTTCGTAAAATATTTTATAGAAAACCTATAAATATAAAATAAGCTATGTATGAATATAGGATATAATAAAAAAAATTCATCATTATACTTTTTAGATTTCATTTTTTTATTTTAAGTGATTAAATATTTTATATTAAATATTTTATATATATTAGATAAACTTGAAAAAAAAATTAATTTATTAATAAATTATTTTCCAATTCCTTTTCCATAACACAAACAAACACTGGAAAGTGTTTTCCAGTTCATTTTCCATAACACTGTCAAACATCGGAATTCACTTTTCAGGAATTCACTTTCCAGTAAACCACTTTCCAGGAATTCACTTTTCAGGAAACCACTTTCCAGGAATTCACTTTACAAGATTCACTTTCCAGGAAACCACTTTACAGCAAACAAACGGGGCCTTGGAGTGTGTTCTGTTTCCGTAGTTTAATTATTATTTTTATATATTATATATTAAAAATAACAGCTATTCTAATATCATACACTATTTTTATTTATTTATAGGGTCTAGGTTAGAGAATAGTGGATAATGCAAGGAGATTGCTTCTTTTATAACCAATCACCGTTTAATATGTTTGCTTGAAGGAAAGTATTTTTAAATAATAAACAAATAATGAAAAATGAGAAAATTGTTTTTTCAATCCTTGGGCATGGTTATAATCTAGTTCATAGCTTTCAAAACAAATAAATTAATCCATTGTTTCTTTTCAATGATTGTATTTTTAAAATATCATTTTCATTGTAAATATATTCCACAACATTATTTATTCGGAAAAAAACATCTTAACTACCATCAAAATCCACTATTACCGTCAAGAATCATATTTATTGAGGTTTTGAACCATAAATAGACAAGTAATGTATTCCCAGATAATTAGTCCAATCTTAGATCATGAAGATTTAGCGATTGTGTGGGATGTTGTTGAGATTGTTTTTGAAAGTGTTTTTTATTTAAAAATAGATTAAAATGATGTTTATATATATATATATATATATATATATTTAATTATTTTTGAAATCAACACATGAAAATGATTTAAAAACATTAAATTTTTTAAATTTATTATTAAAAAAATCATTTTTTTAAAAAACATATATTTAAAATGCAGTGTCAAATATAATCTTAATAGATAAATTATAATGAACCGTATTCCCACAATATTATTTTATAAATCCACGTGTTCCATCCATTTAGAAGCTGTTGTTAGTATGATGGTGGCCCGTAAATCAGTGTTTAGGTTAATGTTTCTTATTAATTTGGTGCTGAAGGTTCTAGATCAAGTGACACGTCATCATACACATCATTAATAAGAGAGATTATTAATGATTATTCCTACTGATAAAGTAAAGTCTCCATAAGGGCAAGTTCACCTCTTCGGAAATGAGCGATGAAAAGATTTGGGTTAATTTCAAAAACACACTTAATTTACATAATAGTGTTAATTGAAAATAATATAAATTATATTTTTAGATCTCACCTGATAATTTAATTTTTTATCTGAGATGATTATTTGACATGATATCATAACCTTGTTAATCTAGCGGTTACGAGTTTGAATTTCATCACCCCTATTCTATTTAATAAAAATTAAGTATAATGTAGTGAGGTCTGTGCAAGTTTCAAGCCCAAGGAGTTTTCACTTGAAAGGATGTTAGAAAATAATATAAATTATATCTTGGAGTCTCATCTAGCAACTTTAATTTTTAAGTAAGATTGTTTCTTCACCCTTTACTACTAAATTGAATAAATTTTATCATTATCGCTTTCAAATAGTTCCAAGGCTTTTTCTTATTTTCTATATTTCGTCAAAAATATCCATGATACCATGAAATTTAGTTTTTATTTTTCATTGTACAAAAATTAAGATTAAAAAAATATATAAGCAATGAAAGATTAAACTTCACTTCAACATCTAAACCTTTTGTTTTTATTAACGAATTATAAATTAGTATTATTTTCTTATAAAATTGTTTATGCATGCCACATTCTTTTAATAGAATGATCAAATATTTTCAAGGGTAATCAATTTAATATACAGGTAAAGAGACACACTGTAAATTCTAGTTTATTAGTTGTTTCAATGATCATCAATATGAATATTCTCAAAATTACTAAAAGTTTAATTGTTAATTTCAGAATGTAAACACAACATAGCTCCAAACACCATAATTAAAAAAAATTAATTATCTAGTAGATGGTTCAGTAGTAAGAGATTGATATTAAAAAGCTTTACTTGTCTCGTGATCTCAGGTTTGAATCTTATAATTACTAATATAATAATTATTAAGGATTTATATAGTCATTAATTTTATAATTTATAGAATTAATCAAGAAATATAAAAACCAATCTGAATTCTCATATTAATAGATAAATAAAAAACATTATTAACGAGGACATGGGTGATGGGGGCATGGTAATTAAAAACACGAGTTGACTCGCAAAATCGTACGATTTTGCGAGTCAACTCATGAAAACGGGTTAACTTGTGAAGAAAACTCGAATCCAGTCAAACTCGGTCAAACCCGTTTAAAATCGGACCGACTTGTAAAATCGGTCACACGAGTTTAAGGTGTTCGGACTTCGGGTTTACACATTTTCAATTTTCATTCTTTTTGTTTACACATTTTCAATTGCAGCTCACCCCCAAAATCTTCTCGTCAATTTTCAGCACCAAATCCTCCAAATCGTCAGCTCTCACCCCCAAAATCTTCTCTTCTCAGCACAAAATCCACCAAATCATTAATTCTCAGTTCGGTCGATCTCCTCCCCAGGACCCCAGCTGTTCTTCTCATCCTGCTCTTCAGTCTTCCCCAAATCGTCCTCTCCTCTCATCGATTGAATCGTCTGCTATCTGTGTTGCCGTTGCCGTCGTCGCCATTACAAGTTAGTTCAAGGCTGCAAGCTTGATTTTTTGATGAAATGTTGCTTGATTTTTGTTTTGTTGCTTAATAATGTCAGAAATGGAAAGCATGTCTAGGTACAAAGTTTTTTTTTCTTGTGATTAAACTGATGAAAACATAGCAATTTGAGATGATATATCACAGACCACGGTTGAAAATCAATGGTTAGCCGTTAGCTTTTTTGTGATTTTGAAGATGGATCAATCACAGACCACAGTTGAATTAAATGCATGACTACCCGTGTGCTTTTTTTTATGAGTTTGATTCCTAAAACAGTTGTAGCTTTGAATGAGTTGTTCACATTGATTTATAAATCTCAATTTACATTTTTGACTGGTTTTTGCAAGCTGGGGAAATGGTCGAATTTGCCAGCGGTGTGAAAGGAATAGCCTGGAATCTTGAAAATAAGAATGTGGGGATTGTTGTCTATCAGTGTCTGTAATTAAATTGAAATACTAGAGATGACAATAAGTTTCTGTTGGAGTGTCAAGACCAGTCTTTCTCTTATGCAAAAGTGAAAATAACATAAATGAAGTGCATGGGATAATAGCAGTTATTTTGCTGCTGGATAACATGAAACTGAAGTAGGCTGTCAACATGACTTGTAAATGATCCAAATGGTTCATACAATTTCCAGTTCTGATTTTAAGCAAAATTTTACCTCATTATCTCGCCCACCATAGGAAAGAAAATGGTAGTGGAAAAAATTAATTCCACCAATATAAATACTAACACTTAAACTCAAAGAACATTGAACATCACGTTCAAACTTAATCACACTATCATTTACTTGTTGCCTTGTCTAATGGGATTCTACACATTTGCGCTGCAATTGAGCATAATCAATACTAAAGAGACCTGCTTATTATATGTACTGACCAAAGTAGCCGAATTCTCTTCGGATAGCTCATTGGTATCTTTGAATATAACTTCTCATGAAAGTTTCCATACTTGGATAATGTTCACTGGGCCATATATTTGGCATATAATTTCTCAATTCTTAGGTGACTGTTTGCCCATAATTGTTGTTAGCAAATAAATCAAATGAGTAAATATGATAGCAGCTGCTAGGATGATCATTGTCAAAAATGCAATTTCTCTACAGCGGTCGAAGAGTGAAGTTTGCACAATCTATACGTATCTTTTGGTCTCCGTTTTGTGACAATGTCTTGAGCTGGTAAAATTATTTGTAGAGAGCTCTATATTAATTCTCAATGTTCTTAACGATAAGAACTTGTTTTCTGAGGCGATGATTTATTAGATTCCAGTTTAGAAACAACGAATTGAATTATAACTCTTTGAAAGGAGAGAATAACATTGATTTGAAAGTGAAACATTGTTATAAATATATGCATACATTCACTGTCTGAATTGGTCATAGCTTGTTTTTTTTCCTAATCCAGAACAGGGTAAGTGAATGATAGCTTCAGTTTTGATACTGCAATGCCATTTCTCTTCTTCAGGCAAACAAGTTATAGTTATAAAATCTATGTGCCATTTATGTTGATGAATTCTCAAGTATGACTGCACGGTAGACTCTGTCACTAGCTTTCTTTGACTGTAAAAGAGAGAACAAAAACATAAATGAGACTAAAATTAACAGGAGATACACAAAAGAAAGGAGAAAATATCGTCTATACACTTGGTTGAGTATCACATACTTGTAATTCAAAGTCACATATATCGTCTATACCCAGCTGAAGATTTGTTTTAAATTTGTTAGTTTTAACTTATAAAATTTTAGGGACATAATTATTTTATAATGTGTTTTGAAGTTATTTTAAATCATGTATGAACCTAAACTAATTAAGTTTTATGTCCATAATTATGCTATATTGTATTCAGAAATATTTTACTTATGATTTTATGATTTTTCTGCTCATACGATTTTAGCTGTGATTTTACGATTTTTATACGGACAAATTCAGGTACAATCTTACGATTTTATGATCCGATCTTACGATCCAAGTTTCGGAAGGCCTTTCCGTATCGTGTCAAAATCACGATTTTGACAACCTTGGATGGGGCTTTGCTGGAGCCAATACAAAAAGTAAATGTCACTTACCACAGCTCTTTTACGCAGAGAAACCAAAGGACGATGGCATAGGAGCGACTGTTGAAAAGGGTAGTTTTGTCTTGTTGCCTTTAGAAGTTAATTATCTTGAAAAGAACCCCAGCCCTTGATTAATTAAAGTACTATATTAGCTTTCGGCAACTAAAGACAATGACTGTCCATAAAATCAATTCAGTCCCCTATTTATTTTTATTTTTTTAAGAAAAAGTTGCTCTAGCCTATACCCTAAACACACTCATTCTATACCTACCTCGTTAGCACACGACTTTGTAGTATTAACAATAAACTAAAAGGTATATTTTTATTTTTATTATCTAACATCACCTCATAAATTATTATATTTTTAATTTTAAAAATTAAACTTTATAATTTATTATGATTTATTTTATACATAGCTAAATTAGTTTTATAAACTGTGTCACTAATTTGACAAATTAATTCATTTTTTTAATTGTTATTTCTTTTAATTTTATCATTTAATATTAAGTTGATTAGAAATTAAATTTAATGATGTATTTTACTTTGTTTTCTATGAAGATTATCTAGATCTCATGACTCAGATTACAAGTTAACCCAGTTGGTTTGAGCTTTTTTTCTTTATCTTTTTTAATTGCTATTTTTTTTCCATTTATCATTCAACATTAAGTTGATTAAGAATTACGCTTTGTGATTTGTTTTGTTTTCTCAATGAGGTCATAACTTGAGTCACATGTCTTGCAGAATAACTCGGTTCTATTTATTTGTTTTTCTCAATCTCATTCTTCAACATTTAGTTTATAGGATTTGAGTTTTATAATATTGTTTTATGTATTTTACATAGGGTTATCATAATTTCATGATTCAAATCATGAATTTGAGAGGTTAGCTCGAGTTGACTCGGATTGATCCAATATGTTGATCTGGATTGATCCAATACAGTTAATCTCAATATATATAATTCTTATTAGTCAAATTATATTTTTTACCAATTATTCAAGTTATATTTGTACTCATAAAACCAATCAAGTCATGTCGAATCAACCTCCATACAATTAATTATTTTTTACTCAAAAAATATTAGCATACGCTTAAATATTAATTTTATATGCTCAATAAAAATATAATTCAACTCACAATATAACGCCTGCCAACTATGTAGTAGTATCCTTAATTCGACACTTGTGAGTACTGCTAGTATTTTGATAAATAAAATAAACATGAGGGAATGAGTTATATTTTGTTTCAATAATTTCTGATTTGATGTAACAAGAACATCTATCTAAGTGGCTGCATTTATGAATATCAATCATCACCGAAGCCAACATGACAAATTAAGTGTTTGTTTAATATATAGTAGTGATTACTTTTTTTAAAAAAAATTGCTTGGAAATGCAAGATTTTTTTTATAAAAAATTTCATTTGTGAACCAAAACATCCAAAATTCTTGAAAACACCATTTCGGCCGAAAACAAACATGTTCTAAAGGTGTATTTCTCAATAAAATGGTAAAGTGGAATAACACAATTCCTGTTCAAACCAGGTTGTGTGGCTGCCTTCAAGGAGAGGTATACTTAGGTTAGGGCTGAACTCCAACGCTTATTTCAATTTTCCTTTCGTTTGTAAGCCTATAGACCTCGTTCAGCTCCACTCGGCTCTTTCCTTGCCTTTTTAAGGTTTGAGGGATTGAAGAATTAGGATGTAAGAGTGTCCCAAAACTCCTGCATTGACTGTTGATTAGTTGAGCTAAGGAAAGAAGTGGGCTAAATTCATGCTCCCCCTTCAAATACTAAGTTTTAATCAGTGCAGCATCCTAATTCTTCAATCTCCCAAACCTAAAGGAGGCTCATCCATTTGGTTTCAAGCCTACAATTACCCTAGTTGGATGGTGTGGGCTATCAAAGCTCAATTTGCTAAATCTCTCTTAGTATTATTAAGCTCTACATGAAAACATATTTAAGCAAACACAGGGTTATACAACTTTAAATATGATTATTAAGAGGGTGGATTGCACTTGAGGTCGTGGCCTAGTGGGGAAGAGACTTGTTCTCTTTTTCTGTGCCCGGGTACGATCCTTTTTTTCATACATGTCACCCCCGCGGTACCTTATCTGTCCATTGGGCTTGCAGGGTGTTCAGCGGGTCCGGAAATTAGTCGTGGTGCATATAAGCTGACCCGGACACCCCGGTTATAAAAAAAAATAAAAAATTAAGAGGGTGGATTTTTCATTTTAAAAATGGATGAGTATTCTTTCTGAGTTTAATGTTCATAATAGAGTTCTTATCAGAAAGTGGAGATTTGGAAATCTAATAGGTGATTATATAGATTTTAAATTTTAAATGAAATCAAGAAGAAAATGATTGAAACCAAGGCATTTGTCAATTGCTATGTCGACAATGGAAAATGAAATCGGACAACTAACCTATAAAACAAGAAATTTAGGTAGGTGGTTGTCTTATCAACTTGTAAGATGGAGAGGTCAGGTGGGTGGTCACATTGTTAACATTCAAGAATCTCAGGTGGGTGGTCACATTGTTAACATTTAAGAAGCTCAGGTAGGTTAGACGATTCCATGATGCTGAGGAGTACTCTCAATAAAATGGAGAATTTATCAAAACACCAAAACAAAAGGATAGGTAAACTCAAGTTTGAAACAAGATTGTCAATTCTAATTTGATCGGTGTTTTATTTTTTTCAATTAGAACATAATATTTTGGTTTCAGAATATTTCGACGTGTCATTTCGGGGTTGTATTGTTTATGTGTGTGTATATATATATACTTAAATATATTAATTAAAAAAAATAGTTCAAATCCAATAATAAAATTATTTAGAATTATGCAATTTAATATAAAAAAGGACATAATAAAATGATTTTTATAAATAAAATTATGAACATGTATAATATTACAAGAATATCATTATTAATCTCGTAAATTCAATACATTTTCTGATTGTTATGAAATTTTAACATAATATATATAAATATGTCAAGAGACTCGTAAAATTTCATCTCAATCTAACAGTCGGATTAAGAGATATGATTGATATTGTAAAATTATTTATTATTTAAAAAACAACAGTATTTGTCCGAAACAGAACGAACAAAACGAAACCGGAACGTTTCGGCCAAAACAAAACGAAACTGACAACCCTAGTTTGAACCCATATTTAACTAGTTTTAGGCTCGGTTTTGAGTTCACAAATAAAAAGCAACATAAAAGTGTGCACCAAAACTACTTGGGGCCAAGAACTACTGGTGCTGAAGTGGTTTCCATAGACATACATACAAGTCATTTTTGCACTAGATGTTATATCAGCGACTGTATAGCAACATGATGTGTTACTTAAACCTAGAAAGCTCAAGATTAATTATAACGGGGCAAAGTCATGGTACTGTTTCACTTAAACCTAGAAAGCTCGTTCCAGTTACAAGAGAGGCCACAACTAGCTTGTCCACCAAAAAGGGCTTGGAAGAGTGACTAGTATAGAATATGGAATTAATAAAATCAAGAATCGCTATCATTCTCAAACAATGCAGTACATGGGGAAAAAAACAAATTGGTTGAACCACATGGAAAATGGCAAAGAAATGGAAAGTAACATGACAACAGATGAGCTAAGTGGTTCTTCTCTGACAAACATTTTACAAGTATATCAGTGAGAAAAATCAGTGAAGGTCAAATGACATAAACCTGACCATGAGTAGATTTCTCTTACCAGCCATACCAACTAACCATGGTCAATCCTTTATAAATTCTGGCTCAGAAACAATCGCAGGTTTCTCATTCTTCTTCAAAAGAGCTAGCCACCCCCAGACTTCAGTGTGTTACTCAACCTACAATAACATGCGACTCTCCATTAGGGATTTTAGAAAAAAAATAAAATAACAGAAGAAAATGAAGCTGTGAAGCCAGAATTTAACATATTCATGTATAGAACCAGGTACAACATCAGTTTGTAAATTTTATATATACTAAAAATCCTGCTGAATATAGTTAAAGTAAAAAATAAAATAAAATAAAATTCAATTTTTTTCAAAGACGCTTTTGAAACGCAGTGTCAGACACCCCGTAGGTGTCAAAGGGCATGGTTTCCCGAGGAAGTACAAGACATGTATGGGATATAAATATTCAGAAGTTCAAAACTGTTGCTAGAAATTCATTCAACTTCATTGTAAACTTAACTTACCAGTCCAAACCTTCAAAAAGACCTTCTCCTTTAATGGCAGACGTTTTAAAAATTGCCCATTGTCGATTCTTGATCCTGTGCAACTCCAAAGCTTCGGTCACTGCTGCATCATCAAGCGCACCAGGAAGATCCTGTATAAACCAACAGAATGTCAGAAATAAAAACAATGGGAGTGCCAAATTCCAATCTGATATAAATATTTAAATGTGAAATGCATGTAGAGATGTGAAGCCTATGAAGAGAGAATCACCACATCATAAAAAACAATAGATTATATTGTTTTCACATCCAAGAAAGCTTTTTCATTCAAATTTGCATGATTAGTTTTCAAGCTTGTTTTCTTCCATGTGTGTGTTAAAAAAAGAAATAACTAGGCAACAGTAACCTGCTTGTTTGCAAAAATAAGAACAATAGCACCTCTTAACTCTTCCTCCTGCCAAAACAATAAAAAATGTAAGTTTGGCATTATAAGTTGAGTGGCAACAAAAAAGAAGTACTGGCTTAGTTTATTTCCAGAAACATAAAGGGGTTTCATACACGCTCATATGCAAGAACACTAAGGATTCACATAGTGTTGAATTTTCTTTATATTAAAAAAAAGCAATGGGATCCCAGAGCTCCTGGTTAGAAGATAGAAAATTGGTTAGAGAATTTTCCCATTATGATTTTTCCACATAATAGATTGAAAGCCAATCATTTCAGAGCCTCCATTTTATTCTGTAAAAAAACAGAATTACAAACCTCTTTGGACCTAGGCCTCCTGCAATCTTAGCCTACATTCAATCCCAGTTATATAGAAATGTCTGAGAAGAGAAAAGAATAGAAAAGAAAAAAAAAATACCCCACCCCAGCTTATCCCATAGAAGAAATCATAAAACTAAGTAAAAAAGATTTCAAATTCACACTGCTTCAGTCTTTGAAGCCTTGAAGGCATCTCAAGTACACCACGATGCTAAACTAGTTAAGGGCAGCTGGATATGCTTCCACATTCAAATTCAATGCAGGCTAATTTTTTAAAAGCTACAGTGATAACATATCATCATTTATCATTTCAGGCCAGGCCCTTTTTGGTCCACTAAGGCTTCATAATCTTTTACATTATGAATGCCATGGACAGCAGCAAAGCTAGAATTTTTATTTTCCAACTAGGTAACTTATAACCATCATACATGGAAATATTACTCTGATATGACACTTAAAATAAATAATAGTAACAATAGAATTATCAAAATCAACATCAAAATAAAATACAGTTTATTTATTAACAAAGAAAAATTATAGTAATATTTATTTAATCTTAAATAAATAGAACATAAAATATTATCACTAGAATTAGACCTTGTACCGCTTATAGAGATTAAGAACACAGAAACTTTGAGCTCCTGGAAGAGAAAAATTAGAAAGTCATTTAATTAGTGAAATTCTAATTTATTATTTTTTTAGAGGAAAATTATTATGTTTGAAGTGAAAAATACAGAAGTCAACTTCTTTTTTAATGCAATTTTAATACTTGATATTAAAGGAAATTAAGGAATATGCTTGTACATTTAGTGGATATTTTTAATGGTCTTGTTTGACTTTCAATACCAAATTATTATAACAATCTTATATTGTAAAGTTTTTTACAAAATTTAAAGAGGGTTAAGTGAGTAATATCCCCCTGAAAATCTTAGATTGCTATAATATTTGCCAAAATCTCTTTAAACTTTTTGAAATCAGGGGTGTCAGCTAGCACTCCTAGCTTCCACATACCCTCATCAATGGCCATGGATTTGATAAAAGGAGGCATTGATAACACCAACTTTGTCAACTACTATTGTGAGCATAAATGGGGATAACAGTACCTCCAGGATTGCATGAAACTCATCTTTAGCTATCATGAGCCTATCAGTGTCGCTTGAATCGACAACATAAATAATGGCCTGTGTGTTGGGAAAATAACATCTCCAATATGGTCTGTTGCAAACATAAGCAGCCAGTGAACTTGTGAAATTCATCAAACAACCTATTATCTCATAATCAATCAAAAGAAATTATGTACAACTCATGTGGAAAACATGGTAGAGATAATAATCATAAAATTGCGTGAAAATATCATTCCCAATATTTTACGCATGGAATTATGCACAGCTAGCCATCACTCAAAAGTTTCCTCTTGAGAAAGTACCTAAGCTATTGGAGTAGAAAAAAATCCACTGTTTGAATGGTAATAGAAAAATACCATTGGTTTGTATATACCGTGATGACATAAGTGTTTATAGTAACAAAAACAAATTTGAGAGGATATTTTAATGAAGCTATAATTCCTTATAACGTTTTGGTTATTATTTGTGGAGGAAAAAAATTGAGTCCATAATCAGTTGCAAGTTTTATAAAGAATATAATGAATCACATCAAGTATCATGAGCTTTTGATTCCAAAATTGCTAGTCATTAAACAAACCGAATAGTGTATATCAATATACAACTCATGTTTTAGTTCCTACAAATATAAAGCATATTTATTTGTGTAAAAAAGAAGGAAAAGGCAAGAAGTTACCTGATGCTTGTCTGCCCACCTGTATCATAAACATTATAAATGTCATTAGGGCAAGATATGAACATGAAAGTTCTGATCATGCAAGACTTAGAAAACAGATTAATGTGTAGCTCCACATTTGCTTCCGAATAACCAGAAGAAAAATAACAAATGTGGTGAGTAATGATAATGGGACTTTGGGATGTATACAGTAAAAGTTCTTAATTTAGTATCTGTATTAAGGTGTTGCTTTGTCATGGTTGGGAGTGGGGGAATTAATGTATTGGCAGCTCAGAATTTAATACAGATCCCAGAAGTAATCACAATGGATGTGAAAAATGGTCTTGAAAGAAGATTTTTTATAACTAGAAAGAGGTTAAACCCTTTTCAATTCGAGTCTTTTGTTTAAAAGTTCTAGCTAATTGCAGTTTCAGCAAAGCAAACATAATTTATTATAATTCTTGAACATAAACAGCTTGAACTCTAGTTCTAAGTTTTTTTTAGTTTATTTTAATTCAGACGGAGTCAATGTGTCAAGGGTGCATACAAACATCGTGTGCGCAAATAATTTGAAATATAATAAAACTTCAAATTTTTCTAACACTGAGCAATCAGTAATCAGCAAAGGTTCACATATTCCAATCAGTATACAGGCTATGATTGCAATGGACATAAAAAGTAAAGATGGTTTAAAGATCAAGCGAAATAAATAGGCTTACCAAGATCCCATACTTGAAATTTGATATTGTTGTACTGAACTGTTTCGACATTAAATCCAATTGCTGCATTAGGAAAACAAATACTTCCGTTATGAATTCTGAACAGAGCAACAAATTACTCGACCCCATTGCAGCAAAACAACGACAGATATTTAAAACTAAAAATGCAATTCCCATATCAGGGATCATTCATTAACTGAGCCATTGGAGGACAAACATTCGATGGAACTGAAAAAGGCAATGCAATCGGGATCTTATGCAAACCAAAAACAACATATCGCATCTCATTAGATATCCATATTCAATAATGTCAAATTTGGATTCATACTCTCTGTAACCAAACAAACAAACATCATATTCCGATGAAAATAACTACGAAAAGACACTAACTTGGAATGGTTGATACAACTTCTCCCATCTGAAGCCGATCTGCATCAAGAACAGAGCGCACAAAAAATTATCAAAATTCAATAAATACCCATCACTCAAAATCACAAAAACAAAAAAACAAAAGGGTATCACTTAGAATCAGCAAAATTAACAACATACAGAGGATTGTAGTTTTGCCAGCATTATCAAGACCAAGAACAAGGATCCGAGCCTCTTTGTTGCCAAATACTGAAGAGAACATTTTGGAAAACAAAATTCCCATCTTCTTTTATAGCTAAGTGGTAGATAGTGCACTGGAGATTCCTTCAAAGCATCAGTTGATGAACAGATCGAAGAAGTTGAATTAGATCTGCAAAGCAGATCCCTTTTCCTCTCTGCAATCGGCAAAACAAAACAAAAAATGTCAAAATGGAATTATATTTTCGTTTCTGTGTATATGAGGTGAAACGTGCCTGAGCTGAAAACGCGAGGACAGAAGGGTCTGCTTGTGAAAGATGTTTAAGATAAACGAGGCAGAAATTAAATTTAAAAAAGTCGACGGGGGAGACGGAGAATATCGGGGCAGTGAAAGAAAGGAGGAATAAAATTTTAGACGTGAGAGAGTGAGAATAAGGGGAGATCGTATCACGAAGAATTAAATTCAATAGGGTAAATATGATAAGAAAAAAATTACATATATATATATATATGCACTTTAACGATACAAAGATATTTAGAAGAGTAAATTATTTTAATATATTTTATACAAAAACCGTGTCGTGATAGAAAAGCGTTTAAAATGTATCTTGTAGTTCTCGAGTTCGAGTTAGAATATATTTATCTTAAAAAGCCTAAAATAAACAGGATTTTACTTGTTTTATTCATTTAATCCAAGCCAATAAAAAATAGAATGGAGTTTCTCGAATTCAAAAAAAATATTAATTACATAATTACTTTAGCATCTTGATATGATTTGTTTAGTTGTGGGTTAAAAACAATCCAAAAAATTCATGATCAATATAAAATTTAAAAAATATAAATTAAAAACTATAAATAAATATAGAATTTTTTTCTTACAATAACTCATAAGGATACAAAATACTATCATATATATATAAACTTGATTGTGAGATTAAAAGATAGCCAAAGCATAAAATGTTAAAAGTTTTTTTTTTCTTACAAAAAAAGAATGACAATCTTTATACACAAATCCCATCATATGGCTAAATTGTGTGAGACATTTCAACACAATTTAGCCTTTTCATAAACAAGAAAATAAACCAGACTTTTCAAAGTACATATCTAGCTAGGATTGCACTGGCTGTACACCCATCTATAGGCAACAGTCAAACTAAACTATAAACGTCAAATTAAGTCAAACTATAAAGAGCATAAGTGGTAGTGAATTTTAAAAATGTTTCTTAAGAAATTTAAATTTTTTTTTGTTTTAAAATAAGCTTTTTAGTATTGTTAAAATAGTGATGTAAAAGATATTTTTTAAAAAATTAAAAAAAAAACTAAATCTTTAACATTTTAGAAAATCAACAGCATTAATGTGAAATCATTACGGGCTTACTGATTTCGTACAATGACAATTGAATAAAAAATAAAGGTAAAAAGCAAAAAATGATAACCCCAGTAATTCTAGCATCTACCAGATTACTTCCGATGATAAGTTATAGATGAGACTATTTTTCCTGAAAATAAAAAATAAAAGATTATTAAAAAAACAATTAAAACAATTATATAAATGTTGTTCGGTATCTCAAATATATAATAATTTTTTTAAAAAAATAAACAAGTTTTCTTTAATGTTTCAAGTTTCATTCTAATCTATTGATATTTTTTTTTCTATCAAAAATCTCCCTTGAATCACCAAAATAAAAAATGTTTTTTAAAAAATAAGATGAAATGAAAAACCCTAAAACAAATAATCAAAATTCATCCAATAGCGTGGTGAGTAGAAACCAAAGCAAAACTCATCACAAAACCCAATAATACAAAGGCTGGCGAAGAAAAGAAGCAATGAAGAAATAAGCCGTGCAAAATCCAAGCCCACATGAGCGCCCGGGCTTTAAAACAAAAACACAAAATCATTTTTTTAGCATCCATTTGGTATTGAGGTCCAAGAGAAACGGGTTAAAAATTGATAATATTTTTTATTTAAAATTATTATTTTTATTGTTCTGATAAACTAATATCAAAAACATTTTAAAAAAAATAAAAAGTATATCTATTTCCAAGTGAAATAAGCATTACTCCACTTTCAAATACTGTCATAACCAGAAAATTAAACATGTTTAATGGTAATTTATGACCAAGAAGATGAATTGCCTCCTGGACAAACACAGGAAAGATTAACTCTAGAGTTCATATTTGATGTTTCCACACCTGCAACATGTTCATCCTATTTCTCTATTTTGGCGATGTATAGGAACTAAAACCAGGCTAGAATCGCTGTTGCCACTGCACCAGCAAGCTTCTCCTCTCCTCGATCTTCTTATTGTACTTTTACGCATAGCTAGGGTTTTGTTCCTGTAGATGAAAACTTGGCTTGCGCAAAATCAACGACGTCTTCTGAACAAGATTCTCACTCTGTGAGCTCAAGAGCTCGTGTGGGGATCATCAATGGATTCACCACTGCAGGAAGCCATGCGCGCAGCCGCGTCAAGTCTCGACGAGTTTTAAGCCTAATAGGCTTTTACTTGAGAGAGTATGTTAGAGAATAATATAAATTATATTTTGAAATCTCACCTATCAATTTAAGTTTTTAGATGAAATAGTTAATTAACACTACATTCTCTACTGTATTTCCCATGCCATCCTTGCCCAGCCATGTCACTGGCTGGAGGAAAATCAGCAACAAAAACAAACAAGCATGGTCACTCTTTTCCCTCACTGATCTCTATCATCATCCTATTGCAGTGTATTTCATTTCGATTACTATTAATTTTTTGTCTTTTTTATTTTTTTTTCCAAGTCTACATTACTTTTCCAAATATCTTACTTTAACTTTTAGTTTAGTTAGATACAGGGTTTTGTAATTTATCTTATTTATTGTCAAACTCTCGTTTTCATAACTCGCATCACAGATTTTGACAAGTTAAGCTGATAAAATCTGATTTTATAGATTTAACATTGTATTGGTTGTTCAAATTGCTTTTAAATCTATTAAGCGTGCTAGAGTTAATTTCCACAAGTTATAAATTTTATTTTTTATTAAATTGATTTAGACAGATCAATTTTTTTATATGTTTTTAGTAGTAAAAGGATTTTGTTATTTAAAAGTAAAAAATACTAAACTTGTGTCTAGAGGCCTTTTCACCTTTTTATTTTTTTTAACTTAGTGAAATGATTGAAATACTTTTAAAAAATATATAAAAAATTAAGCTAGTGGAGAGAAGTTTATGTTTTCAACTTGTTTTTTTCATTATATTAAAGTAAAGCGAGTGATAATTTGATATTTTAATAAATATCAAATATTATTTAAAAAATATATCAAGTTAACTCAAGTTATCTTAAATTTATACCAATGATGGCAAATTTAGTGTTGACTCAGAGTTTTTTTTAGCAGGTTTGCCCGTTTAATAATTAAATTTCATGGTTTTATTTAATTTATCTTTAATTATGTTATTTCAAAGTCACAATGAAAATATGTTTGGTGTGTTGATCTAGATGGGCTGGGTCATGTGTTTTAGATATAATTTATTTATTATTATTATTATATTTTTATATTTGTATGATTAAATCAGCTGTTTATTAAATCCAATAAAATCTTAAGTTTTTTTTGTACTTTTTTTAGATAAAATCCTAGCATATCTTTTATGATGAGAAAGATAATTGCATCCGCCCAATTTACGTGTCTACAAGCTATTGCCATCAAAATCAAAAGCGCTTCACAGAAGTCAGTTTTGCTGTGCTCGATATTTTAACCTGTGTTTTGGTTGTTGGCTTGTCGCCGCCTTCCCTTCGTGTAAGTGAGCTGGTTTCAATTTTCATATTAAGTTATTGTTTGTTATTTATTTTATTTTTTTTATTTTAAATTTAATTTTTTAGTGTTTTAGATTATTTTTTGAATTAAAAACACTTTTAAAAACAATCTCAACCACACTACTAAACAATCACTAAAAAATTATTTTAAAATAAAAAGCTATATTTTCTTAAACTTAAGAATTTAAATCTAATTTATGATGATACAATGGGTAAATTTAGGTATATATAATCTCCACTAAATATGGATTTTCATTTAATAATTTATTCTTTCTTTTAAAAATCTACAGATCGAATTAATTGGCATTTTTACGTGAAAGTAAGAAGATGGCTTGGAATTATGAAATATCTAAAAATACAATTTAGAATAAAAATAGCAAAGAGGAACCCACCCGTGTGAAGATGATAAATGGACAAGAAAAATAAACGTTTCCCGCTCTTTGAAAGAGAACCATGAATTTCCACGTCGGTTCACGAGTCTTCTCAGTTAACATGCCCGCAGCCGCCCTTCTGTTGATTCAAAAAACAAATAATTAGAGAATGATGAAATTAAAAAATAAGAATAATTATAAGAATAAAAATTAATTAAATTCTAACCGATAAAATAAAAAAAATACAAAATATATAAAAATCAAAAGATTGATGATCAAATTTGATATAATGAATTTATAACAACATATTTTTTGCTTTTTACAATTTTTAAAGTGTTTTCCGCCTAAATAAAAGGTAAATATTTTCTGAGAAACCATGCTATATTTTCATTTAACTAAAAATTATTTTCATTGACTAATTTTTCCAGTAATAAACAAACACCGTAGATTTTGGAATCTATTTTCAATAAACTATTTTACAAAGTTCACCAAAACTCACAAATTCTAAATTAAAAGGGCTTAAACATCTTTATTTCATAAATAATCACTTTCACAATATCAAGTGTTATGGACCTGTCTACCCAATCATGTTATTTTATATAATCATTAATTTCAGTACTCGTGAAATTAATTTAAATTCATGCAAGTTATATTTATAAAATTAATTGAGATACACATAAATTGAGATGACACTCATATAAAAAACAAAATTGCTCCCTGCTTATCAATGACGAAATTTTCCAGCATCATTTTTCCACATTCATGCACTAGTCGTCCACTGTATGTGCATGTAGAAAACTGCTCCCTAGGCGACCATTGTTTCCTTTTCCAATACTATTCTCTAGTCCTCGCACACATGCTTCCATTCCACTTTAAAAGTATTTTAAAAAGATTTGCAATTTTTTTATATTTTTTTTAAAATTAATTTTTCATGTTTTTAAATTATTTTAATATGCTAATATAAAAAATAATTTAAAAAATAATAAAAATGTTATTTCAATACAATTCTAAAAAAAAAACACTTTAAATAATAATCTCAAACAGACTGCACTCGACAGTGCCTTGATCCATACAAGTTTTGCTGTAGTCGAAAGTGTTTTTACCTTTTCTTTTGGTTGCTGGCTTGTTTCTGCTTTTCCTCTTATATATATATATTAAACAAAATAAAGTAGAAAATGGCTTAGAAAATCTTAGAAAATAAATTTATGTCTATTTTTGGACCAGGGACATGGCCAAACACTATTTTCAATCTCATCCTCACGTATGAAAATCCTGAAAGCTTTGACTTGAGAGTTTGTTTTTTCGTATTTTCCATAGCAGTTTGATTTTCTTTCTCGGTAAATATTATCCTCTTTTTTATTATTATTACATTGCCGTTGATCCAACGTCACTAGCAAGCTATAACATTTCTCCTATAAAAGCAGTCCCAAGCACTTGCAAATAATCACAACACTCCAGCATTCTCAGCTCTTCAGTATGGCTTCTTTCTCTTACTTCTCGTTATTTCCCTGCTTCCTTCTCTTTGCCCATTTCCTCACCTTAACCAACGCAGCTACTTTCGAAGTCCGAAACCAATGCCCTTACACTGTCTGGGCAGCGGCTGTTCCCGGTGGTGGCCGGAGACTCGACCGAGGCCAATCATGGACCATCACCGTGGGGGCCGGAACAAAACAAGCCCGTATCTGGGGACGGACCAACTGCAACTTCGACGGGGCCGGGCGAGGGAGGTGCCAGACAGGTGATTGTAATGGTCTCTTACAATGCCAAGCCTTCGGGCAACCTCCTAACACACTGGCTGAATATGCCCTCAACCAATTCAACAACATGGATTTCTTTGACATATCTCTTGTTGATGGGTTTAATGTTCCCATGGACTTCAGTCCAGTATCAGGCAAGTGTCGTGGAATCAGGTGCGCAGCTGATATCAATGGACAGTGCCCGAATCAGCTCAGGGCCCCAGGAGGTTGCAACAATCCTTGCACCGTCTTCAAGACTGATCAGTACTGCTGCAACTCTGGCAGCTGTGTCGCCACAGATTTCTCCAGGTTTTTCAAGCAGAGGTGCGCTGACGCTTATAGTTATCCTAAAGATGACCAAACAAGCACCTTCACTTGTCCCGGTGGGACTAACTACAGGGTTGTGTTCTGCCCTTGAAGCAGTTTCAAGCCAGGACTTTAATGGTGTAAAATGAGAATAAGGCCCGTTGCTCGATTCACTTCCCACGGTGTGAATTGCTGCCAAGGTCATATGCTTTATTAAAATAAAAATTTTACTATAATATTAACAGTGCAAGACCCTTTATTTGCTCTAGCTGCTGTTAAATACCCAAACAAAGTGTGTTTCATCCTTTCGTAAGCACTAGCTAATTGCCTGCACCAAATAATTTTTATAACTATTGAGATTAAAATATATATATATATATATATATATATATATATAAAGTTTGATATATTATAACAGATCAACATACTCTATTATAACAACAATAACATCAAAATCTTAACATATAAAATTATCACACTATCACTGTCAACACAATAAAAATTATTAAATTACCCCAAGAAAAAAAACACAAAACAATTAGCAAAAAAGTAAGTAAGAACATAAACTAAAATTATTATTATTATTATTATTATTATTGCACTAATAATGAAAAAAAAAATTAAATCAAAGACTAAAAGAAGCCTAAGAACTTTAACAAAAAAATAAAACAAATGATAAAACAAAAATAAAAATTATGAGCTGAAAAAAATAATTTGACTTGAAAAAAAAACTAATAAAAAAACTAAAAGAAAGAACAAAGAGGGAAAAAAAAAAAGAAATGTCAATTTTTAAATGATTATAAAGACAATCTAAAATTTAAAAACTAAATTTTTCAAAAAAATACTTTCTCAACAAAAAAGAAAATAATAAAAATTATTCGATTATCCTGTGAAAAAAAAAACTCAACAACATTAACAAAAGAGTAAGCACGAAAAAAAGCCTAAAATTATTATTGTTATTGTTGTTGTTATTTTTGCGTTAATAACAAAAAAAAAATCAAAGACTAAAAAAATCCTAACAACTTTAACAAAAGAGCAAACAAAAAAATAAAATAAATGATAAAACAAAAATAATAATTATTAGCTAAAAAAAATCATTTGACTTTAAAATTTAAAAAAATTGTCTGCACTACGTTACGGGTTGAGATAAAATAATTTTTATAATTGCAGGGATTAAAGAAATTAATAGGATTTACTAGTTCAAAATAAAATATAATATCTATATATGAAGATTTTAATATAATAAAACAAATCAACACACCCTATTATAGCAACCGCAACATCAAACTCTTAACATCTAAAATTATCAAATTATCCTGAGAGAAAAAAATTCAAAAACATTAACAAAAGAGTAAGCAAGAAAAAAAACTAAAACTATTATTATTGTTGTTGTTGTGTTAATAATGAAAAGAAACAAGAATGAATGAAAGACTAAAAAAATCCTAAAAACTTTAACAAAAGATCAAACAAAAAAATAAAATAAATGATTAAATAAAAATTATCAGGTAAAAAATATTCATTTGACTTGAAAATTAAAAAAAAAAGAACAAAGAGAGAGAAAAAAAACTGAAATATCAATTTTCAAATGATCATAGAAACAAAATAAAATTTAAGAGCTCAATGTTTTAAAAAAATACCACCTCAACAAATAAGAAAATAATAAAAATTCAAAACCAAAGCTAAGAGCACATTTCTATATACATGGACAAAAATAAGGATTATTCCAGAAATATAAAAAAAATAAAAGGATTAAAATAAAAAATTTAAAGTATAAGGACCGAAATGAAAAGAAGATATATTATCAATTTCAATCCAAGGATAAAATTGAAAAAATCAAAGCCATTGCCTTTTTTTTGTCTTTTTCGAGGGATAAAACCGTTATTTTACCGTGCAAAATCGAAAAAAACCAGTAAACCGGTGAGCCGAACAATCCGAACCGACCTTAAAATTGAGCAATATTATTGTAATTCACAGTGATTTGTCTCACAATATACAATAACCCACCCATGACGTCATGATCTCTTTTAGTGTATTAGATAATATCCAGCCTGAAGCACTTTTTCATTTTTAACCACATAAAACTACAAAATAGTAAAATACAACCATGCTGCAAGCAATTTAAGTATTACTTGGTCTTTTGGGGGTGTTTGAGAGTGCTTTTGAAAAAAATTGAAATTTTTTTATTTTTATTTTTAAGTTTAAATTATTAAAATTTGGTGTTTTTAGATCATTTTAATGTTTATTTTTATTTTTATGTTTAAATTATTAAAATTTGATTTTTTTAGATCATTTTAATGTGCTGATGTCAAAAATAATTTTTTAAAAAATAAAAAAACATAATTTTAACATATTTTTTAACAAAAAATATTTTAAAAAATAATCGCAACTACACTTTTTGTTATCTGCTTCCAACACGATAACTCATTTTCCTTTTATATATATCATCTGTGTCTTTTGCTGACAAAACCAGTCTTTCCTTCCAGCACGATAATTTATTTTTAACTGGGTTATTTCAAAGTCACGATTAAAATACATTATTGTGTTAATCTAGATGGGCTTGGGTCATGTTTTTTAGATATAATGTTTTTTTAAAATTTATTTATTATTTTTATATTTGTATGATTAGATCAGCTGTTTATTAAATCCACTAAAATCTTAAGTTTTTTTTGTATATTTTTTAGATATAATCTTAGCATATCTTTTTATATCCTTTATGATGAGAAATAAAATTAGATCCTCCCAATTTAGGTCCCAATTTACGTGTCTAGTACAAGCTATTGCCATCAAAATCAATAGCACTTGATAGAAGTCAGTTTTGTTGTGCTCGATATTTTGACCGGTGTTTCAATTGGTGGCTTGTCGCCGCTTCCCCTTAGGGCAAGTCCAACAGGGAGCATCGGGAGCCAAAGCTATATTTTCAAATTTTTAGCTTTTTTTGCTTTATTTTATGTCTCAAACGGGGAGAGGTATTTTGATAGGCAAAATGCCTTTTCTCAGTAGCCATTCCTACATATTTTACACTGTGGAGCCAAAAATTATATAGCCGTTGGAGTTGGAATTATACCGTTGAAATACAGTTGAAAACACAGATTAAACACACAGATTAAACACACGGCAACATCAACATCAACGAGAACCACAGTTGAATCAAATCTGAAAGAGCTATACAATTTTCAGTCGCAAATAAAGGAGCTGCTGAAAGAGAAGCGAGCAAACAGACAAGAAATGGACCACTTAATGAAGCAACTTGCAGAGGATAAAGTTATCAGGAAGAACATGGAGCAAGACCGAATCAAATCTGCTGTTCAAGAAGAGCTGGAAGATGAGAGGAAGTCAAGGAAGCACTAGGAGACCTTCCACCGGAAAGCTAGCTGTGATGAGTTTGCCCAGGGAATAAGAGATTATGAGCAAGAGGTGTTTGGGGGGGGGGGGGGATGTTAGGGTTTTTTATGTGTGAGATGGAGGGGAACGAACGGGTGGGGGGGGGGAGTTTTTATACTAATTATTATTATTAATAATAATAATAATTAGTATAAAATAATAATAATAATTAGTATCAAATAATAATAATTAATAATAATAATAATTATTATTAATTATAATAATAATAGTTAGCATAAAAAAAATGGAGGTATTAATTTGTAATTAATTTGATTGAATTATTTGTAATGGAATGTATTTTAATTAATTATGTTTGAACTTATTGGTTATTTATTAATGTGTTCATTTTGTTTTTTAAAAAATTTCTAACACTCAAAGACAATAAGTAACATTAATTAACTTCAAATACAATAACCATAAAAAAAACATACAATTACTTGAAAAACATAAAATAAGTAGCTTACATTTTAAATTTCAAATATTGAAGGTCTTTTATTTATATTTAAATTCATTTTTTTTAAATTTAAATATAATTAAAAAAAATAATTTTATTGTTGGAGAGTTTTTCAAAAGCAATTATTTAATTATATAACTTACTCCTATTATTTGTATAATGAATTGTATAATTAAACTATATACAAAATAATTGAATTTTATTTAAAATAAGATAAAAAAAAATAGCTATGCAAAATGGCTCTCCAAAATGGCTCTTACCATTGGAAAGCACATTAACTCAAAAGCTATTTATACACTATTCAAAAAGCCATTTCTATGATTTGGCTCTTAAAAATGGCTCTTACCATTGGACTTGCTCTTAATATATGGTTTCAATTTTATTAAAGAATTTGTGGTTAAAAGAAGTACCCACCCATGTGAAGATGATAAATGGACAACAAAAATAAAGAGAACCATGAATTTCCACGTCGGTTCATGAGTCTTCTCAGTTAACATGCCCGCAGCCGCCCTTCTGTTGACTCAAAAGCTAAATAAACAGAGAACGATGAGATTAAAAAATATAATATAAAATAAATCATAATTATACGAATAAAAATTAAAGTTGATATAAAAATTAATTAAATTCTAACCAGTAAAATTATAAAAACAAATTTGATAAAAAATATATAAAAATTAAGAGAATGATGATCAAATTTGATATGATCAATAAATAAAAATATATTTTTTATTTTTTCTCAACTTTTAAAAAGTGTTTTCTGCCTAAATAAAAGGAAAATATTTTCCGAGAAAGCAAGCTAGATTTTCATTTAACTAAAAATTATTTTCCGTTGACTAATTATTTCAGTAATAAACAAAAACCATAGATTTTGGAAACTAATTTTCAATAAACTATTTTGCAAAGTTCACCAAAACCCACAAACTCTAAATTAAAAGGGCTTAAACATCTGTATTTCATAAATAATCACTTTCACAATATCAAGTGGTTTGAACGTGTTTACCCAACCATGTTATAGGGCAAATTTAAAAACAAGAACCAACCTAGAATAGACCGAGTCCAAACCGGGTTTGAAATTATTTTTTTAGAAAAATATCTTTTGACTTGATAAAAAATGACATGCCATATCAACTTGGACTACCTTGTCTAGCTTATAAATAGTGACTTTGGATGAGTTTATTTGGCAAACTAGGTTTAATAAGTAATCATAGATATAACCCTCATTTAACCTAAGGTTTTGGATATGAATTCCACTTTTTTTAAGATAGGATACATATAGGTGCTTGTTTATAATATTTAAAAGAAAAGCTAAAAGATATTAAATATTAATTATGGCACACTTTTATTTTATTATAGATTGTCCTTTTAAAACAAAATCATGTAATTTAGCTCGAGAGGTAACAATTGTTTTTTTCTTCTCAAGACTAATTTGTCATTATGAATTAACCAAGAGCATCTCATTCACCTCATCTTTTTATTGCACAATAAAATTACTAAATAGCCCTTAATTGTTGAGCTTGATTACTTATATTTAGTGACATGTATAATTTAAACCTGATAAAACATTCAATCTAAAATTCTAATAATTATATTTTAACACTATAAAATTTAAATATCTTCTTACAACATAATATATGTGAAACAAATCTTCTATTTGTAGATGAGTATTACAACACAATATTTGTAAATTACTTTTATCCGGAGAAGTTATGAATTAAATCATGTAGAATCTATATTTAAGTACATAAACTCATATGAGAAAGAGATTTGATGAGTGTTTATTAAAAATGGAGTATTAAGTCAAGTATAAAGCTAAAGGATATGATGTTTTAATTGTTTGTATTGTGTATTCTTTCACGAATTATTGTGAATTGTAATAATGTTTTTTTAATTTCAATTTGATTCTTTGTTTTTTTTTTTTTGAAAAGAGTCAGTCAAAGAGTTTCAAGATTTACTATTTAATAGTATTGTAAAAAAAATCTCCATATTTTTAATTGGTCAAGTCTAAAGTTGAGTGCGGCCAATAGACTAGTATCTATACATCTTAAACCGCTCACTATAACCATATAGTAGGTGATTCAATGTCAAGAATTTGAGAATAAAGGGTTTGCTCTCTATATGGTCTCAGGTTCGAGCATTTTAACTGCTAATATGATGATCACTGGAGACTTATATAGTTATTAACTTAAAACTCGTGAGATTAATTGAAATGCACACAAACAAACCCAAATATCCACGTTAATAATAATAAAATAAAAACTGCTCACTACTTATCAATGACGAATTTTTCCAGCATCATTTTTCCACTCATTCACTAGTCGTCCACTTCATTTTTCCAGCTTCATTTTTCCACATTCATACACTAGTCGTCCACTGTGTGCCTGTAGAAAACTGCTCCCTACTCGCACCGTTGTTTCCTTTTCCAATTCCAATTCTCTAGTCCTCGCACATATGCTTTCATTCCATTTCGAGCACTGATTTCATATTTTGACTGTTTGCATTCTATTTTAAAAGTGTTTTTGAAAAATATTCAAAAAAAATTATTTTTATTTTAAATTAAAATAGTTAATGTTTTTAAATTATTTTGATATGTTAATATTAAAAATAATTTTTCAAAAATAAAAAAATATCATTTTAATATATTTTTAAATTAAAAATATTTTATAAAACAACTTCAAATTGTCTCACCCGTAAAAGTTTTGCTGTCGTTGAGAGTTTTTACCTTTTCATTTGGTTGCTGGCTTTTGTTTCCGCTTTTCCTCTTATATATATTAAACAGAATATTTTTTTTTTTAAGTTTAGAATTCAAGTCCAAGTGTTTTTCAATTTACAATGAAAAAATAGATATTTATAAACTCTGTTAAATAAGAATTTTCATCTCATACTGATATTATATGGTGTAATTGCTAAATTCCCTCCAAACAAGATTCTATGCATGTTCATCTCTCTTCCCCTCTTTTCTTTTATTTAAATGCCAGAACATGACTTGGAAAATCTTAGAAAATAAATTTATGTCTATCTTTAGGCCCCGGACATGGCCAAACACTATTTTCAATCTCATCCTCACGTTTTGTACACCAATGAAAATCCTGAAAGCTTTGACTTGAGTTTTTTTTTCGTATTTTCCATAGCAGTTTGAATTTTCTTTCTTGGTAAATATTATCCTTTTTATTATTATTATTATTATTACATTGCCCTTGATCCAACGTCACTAGCAAGCTATAACATTTCTCCTATAAAAGCAGTCCCAAGCACTAGCAAATAATCACAACACGCCAGCATTCTCAGCTCTTCAGTATGGCTTCTTTCTCTTACTTCTCGTTATTTCCCTGCTTCCTTCTTCTTGTCCATTTCCTCACCTTAAGCAACGCAGCTACTTTCGAAGTCCGAAACCAATGCCCTTACACTGTCTGGGCAGCGGCTGTTCCCGGTGGTGGCCAGCGACTCGACCAAGGCCAATCATGGACCATCACCGCGGGAGCCGGAACAACACAGGCTCGTATCTGGGGACGGACCAACTGCAATTTTGACGGGGCCGGGCGAGGGAGGTGCCAGACAGGTGATTGTAATGGCCTCTTACAATGCCAAGGCTATGGGCAACCCCCTAACACACTGGCTGAATATGCCCTGAACCAATTCAACAACCTGGATTTTTTTGACATATCTCTTGTTGATGGGTTTAATGTTCCCATGGACTTCAGTCCAGTGTCTGGCAACTGCCGTGGAATCAGGTGTGCGGCTGATATCAATGGACAGTGCCCGAATGAGCTCAAGGCCGATGGAGGTTGCAACAATCCTTGCACCGTCTACAAGACTGATCAATACTGCTGCAACTCTGGCAGCTGTACCGCCACAGATCTCTCTAGGTTTTTCAAGCAGAGGTGCCCTGACGCTTATAGCTATCCTAAAGATGACCAAACAAGCACCTTCACTTGTCCCGGTGGAACTAATTACAGGGTTGTGTTCTGCCCTTGAAGCAGTTTCAAGCCAGGACTTTAATGGTGTAAAATGAGAATAAGGCCGTTGCTTGATTCACTTCTGACGGTGTGAATTGCTGCCAAGGTCATATGCTTTATTAAAATAAAAATTTTACTACAATATTAACGGTGCAAGACCCTTTATTTGCTCTAGCTGCTGTTAAATACCCAAACAAAGTGCATTTCATCCTTTCGTAAGCTTATCCCCCGAACTAGATCCTATGCATGTTCCTCTCTCTTCTCCACCTTTTATTTTTTAATTATTTCTTACATTTAAAAATCTACAGTTCGATTTAAATGACAATTTTACGTGAAAGTAAGAAGATGGCTTGGAATTATGAAATATCTAAAAATACAAATAAGAATAAAAATAGCAAAGAGATTGGCAATATGGAAATCCGAAACTCCATTGCTTGGCTGTCTGTCAATATTCAGATATTGATGGCGCACTAGATGTCAACTAAAGTTAAAAGAGGTAAATCATGGCCGTGGTTCGTTTAGAAGTAATAGTCTGTAATTAAAATGTTTATTTTTTTTTTATAGTAATAAAAAACTGCCATGAATTGCTGCCAAGGTCATATGCTTTATTACAATAAATGTTTTACTACAATATTAAAAAACACCGGCAAGGCCCTTTGTTTGCTCTAGCTGCTGTTAAATACTGCGCTTCATCCTTTCGTAAGCATATCCAGCCGAGAAGCACTTTCTTCGTTTTTAACCACAGCAAACTACATAATAGTAAAATACAACCATGCTGCAAGCTATTTAAGTACTAAAAGTAAGAAGATGGCTTGGAATTATGAAATATCTAAAAATACAATTTAGAATAAAAATAGCAAAGAGAACCAATGAGTGTCTGTCTGAAACTCCAGTGAGTCTGTCTGTCACTATTCAGATATTGATGGCGCTCTAGCAGTCAACTAAAGTTATAAGAGGGAAATCATCGGGGTTTTGGTAGGTTTAATGGTAAAAATTTGAAATTAAAAAGGTTTTTTTTTATATAGTTTTAGGTTAAATTATATGGTTATTAATATGATTATTGAAGATTTATATGATCATTAAGTTAAGACTTGTGGGATTATTCGATATGTGCGAGGTTATCTGAAAATATTCGTTAATAAAAAAAAGTTAAATTAAAGATGATAAATGGAGAAGACAATTCTTTGAAAGAGAACCAGGAATTTGGACGCCGCCCTTCTGTTGACTCAAAAAATAAATAATTCGAGAATGATAAAATTAAAAAATATAAGATAAAATAAATTATAATTATAAAAATAAAAATTAAAGTGGGTATAAAAATTAATCAAATTCTAACCGATAAAATTAAAAAAACAAATTCGATACAAAATATATAAAAATCAAAAGATTAATGATCAAATTTAATATAATCAATAAATAACAAGATTTTTTTTTGTTTGTTCACAACTTTTAAAAAATGTTTTCCGCCTAAATAAAAGGAAAATATTTCTGAGAAACCATGCTATATTTTCATTTAGGTAAAATTATTATTCATTGACTAATTTTTCCAGTAATAAACAAAAACACCGTAGATTTTGGAAACTAATTTTCAATAAACTATTTTGCAAAGTTCACCAAAACCCACAAATTCTAAATTAAAAGGGCTTAAACATCTGTATTTCATAAATAATTACTTTCACAATATCAAATGACATGTATGTGTTTACCCTATCATGTTATTTTACATGATCATTAATTTTAGAATTTATAAAATTAATTAATCATTAATTTTAAAACTTCTAAAATTAATTGAGATACACAAAAATTAACTGGACATAAACATTAATAAGAAAAAAAAACTGCTCGCTACTTATCAATGACGAAATTTTCCAGCTTTATTTTTCCACAGTCGCCATATACGTCCACTTTGTGTGCCTGTAGAAAACCGCTCCATAAGTTCGAGACCTTGGGTATGCAGCGGCGCTATGTGAGAGGAGCTTTGCCGCCCTTACGGGTCTCACCCGGCTCGAATCCGGATTAGTCGGCAATGGCCGGACATCGGATGGTTATACCCAAAAAAAAAAGAAAACCGCTCTCTACGCGACCGTTGTTTCCTTTTCCGATTTCAATTCTCTAATCCTAGCGCATATGCTTCCATTCCATTTCGAGCATTGATTTCATATTGTTTACATTGCATTTTAAAAGTGTTTTTTAAAAAAATTATTAAATTTTTTATTTTTACCTTTTATTTTAAATTAATTTTTTGATGTTTTTAAATCATTTTGATATGTTAATGTTAAAATAATTTAAAAAATAAAAAAATATTATTTTAATATATTTCTAAGCATAATAGAGTATAAAAAATAATTTCAATGAAACTCCACTCAACATTGCCTTGTTCCATACAAGTTTTGCGGTGGCCGAGAGTTCTTTTACCTTTTCTTTTGGTGGCTGGCTTGTTTCCGCTTTCCCTCTTATATATATATATATATATATATATATATATATATATATATATATATATATATATATATATATATTAAACAAAATAAAATATTTTTGTCTTAAGTTTAAGAATTCAAGTCCAAGTGTTTTATCAATTTACAATGAAAAAAAATAGATAAATTTAGATATTTATAAAGTCTGTCAAATAAGAATTTTCATCTCGTACTGATATTAAATGGAGTTTATTGCTAAACTCCCTCCAAACTAGATTCTATGCATGTTCATCTCTCTTCCCCACCTCTTCTTTTAAATTATTTTCCATAGCATGTACTGATATTAATGTTAGTTTTAGGCAAGGTTTCTGGAGAATTCGTTCCACTTTTCTCATTGCTAAGGCAGAGCCTATATACAATACAATATACATCCTTCCTAGTTGTGTTTGGAAAGAAATCAAATACTATCCCTTAACAATCGGGATGTACATAAAAGTAAGATAGACTTGAATATTACAGCAATACTTTCCTATTTTAACTTGTTTTGTACAGCTCATTCCAACACTCCTCCTCAAGTTGGTGTAGAAATGTCTTTGATACCCAGCTTGTCTAATGAGCTGTGAAAGTTTTTGTTTGAAACAGCTTTTGTGAGCATGTCTGCAAGTTGGTCCTCTGATCTGACGAAAGGAAATCGAATTACCTTCTCTTCAAGATTCTGTTTAATAAAGTGACGGTCTATCTCAATGTGCTTTGTTCTGTCATGTTGGATTGGGTTTTGAGATATTGCAATCGCGGCTTTATTATCGCAATATAAATTCATTTCTGAATTTGGTGCAAAACCAATCTCTGAGAGTAAGCGTCTGAGCCACAACAGCTCGCAAAGCCCCTTTGCCATACCTCTAAACTCGGCTTCTGCACTTGATAGGGCTACCACCTTTTGTTTTTTACTCCTCCACGTAACCAAGTTGCCTCCGACGAATGGGAAGTATCCTGATGTGGATTTCCTGTCGGTCAAGTTTCCTGCCCAGTCTGCATCTGTATAGCCTTCGACGTCTAAGTGACCATTCTTAGAAAACATAATCCCCTTTCCCGGTGCTGATTTCAAATATCGAAGAATGCGAACAACTGCATCCATGTGATCTTTACTGGGACAATGCATAAATTGACTAACCGTGCTCACCGCATATGAAATATCTGGACGAGTATGAGATAAGTAAATTAGCTTACCCACCAGTCGTTGATATCTCTCTTTGTCGGCTGGGGTTTGATCAGGATCCTCCCCAAGTTTCTGATTCTGAATGGTTGGAGTATCTGCCGGCTTGCAATCAAGCATCCCAACTTCGGCTAGTAGATCGAGTACATACTTCCATTGTGATAAGAAGATGCCTCGGTTTGATCTAGCCACTTCTATTCCGAGAAAATATTTGAGCCCACCCAAATTCTTCATTTCAAATTCCATGGCTAGGTGTTTTTCCAGTCTATAGATTTCTTCTGAATCATCTCCTGTGATTATCATGTCATCCACGTAGATTATTAGGGCAGTTATCTTCCCTTGTCGTCGTTTTAGGAAGAGAGTATGGTCGGAGTTGCTCTGTTGAAAACCATACTTTCCCATTGCCATGCTAAAGCGACCAAACCATGCACGCGGTGATTGCTTCAATCCGTATAACGCCCTTTGTAACCTGCAGACAATTCCTGTGGAGGATGACATATATCCCGGTGGGATATCCATATATACTTCTTCCTTAAGATCTCCGTGAAGGAAGGCATTCTTCACGTCAAATTGGTGTAGGGGCCAATCTAGATTTGCAGCCGCGGACAACAACACCCTCACGGTGTTTAGTTTAGCTACCGGAGAAAAAGTCTCCTGATAGTCTATGCCGTATGTCTGGGTATATCCCTTAGCCACTAGTCTGGCCTTGTATCGTTCAACGGATCCGTCTGCTTTATGTTTAATTGAGAATACCCATTTACACCCCACTGTTTTTTTTCCAGTCGGCAGTTGGACAAGATCCCAGGTTCCATTCTGATTTAGAGCTTCCATTTCCTCTTGTATTGCTGCTGACCATTTGTGGTCTGCTAAGGCTTCATGGACTCCACAAGGAATGTGCTCCGCAGACAGCTTTTCCGCAAAGTTTATAAGAGGATCAGACCAGCCTTTCGTAGTCATATGATTAGAGATTGGATATTTGGATTTCTTCCCTTCTTCTCTAGGAGAGTAACGAGCTGGAGCTTTGCCTCGGTTACTCCTGAAAGGTAAGTGATAGCCAGAATCCAAACCATTGCTAAGAGATGGTGTAGAAGAGCTTACCTCAGGAATACTCTCAGGAAGGAGGTTGTCATTGTCGGGTGCTTGAGAGAGAGGGGTTCTTCTACTGGAAGGTTCCTCGTCAGAGTCAATAACCATGATATCTTCATGCAAACCATCAACTGCAGAGCGGTCGACCGGTTGAGGAAGGCGGTCGACCGGTTCAGGAAGGCGGTCGACCGGTTCAATATTTTCCTCCATTTGTATACCCGTAGCAGTAGCTTTTATCTCCTCCTGTGGTGGTGCCCCTGTCACCACAGTTTCTCCATCCCTTGTCATGGTTTGTTCAATTTCATTCCACCACTTCTGCTCTTCATCCCAAGTCTCCCTCTGAAGAGAAGAAGTGGATACATATGGTAAATAAAACTTGTCTGATTCTACAAACAGGACATCCATCGTTATATAGGCTCGGTTTTTACATGGGTCATAGCACCTATAACTTTCTTGTTGGTGCCATACCCCAAAAATACACACCGAACAGCACAAGGTTCCAGCTTGGTCCTCTGATTTTTATGCAAATGAACAAAGGCAACACATCCAAATACACGTGGCTTAATTAGTAATAAAGACGGTAGAGTGACGTGTTTGGACAAAACCTGTAATGGAGTTTTGAAGTCCAAAACTTTAGAGGGCATTCGGTTCATTAGATACACTGCCGAAGCAACAACATCATCCCAATGACGACCGGGTGTATTTGATCCAATCAACAATGCGCGTGCAATTTCTAAGATGTGTCGATTCTTCCTTTCGGCTACTCCATTTTGTTGTGGTGTCTGACTGCATGACGACTCATGAAGGAGGCCATTTTCTTGGAAATATTCATGAAACTCTCGGTTCATATATTCTCCCCCATTGTCCGTTCGAAGAATACGGACCTTTGCTGAAAATTGGTTCTGAATCATAGCATGAAATGCTCGAAATACCCCAAATACTTCATCCTTGCGTTTTAAGAAGTATAGCCACGTCATCCGTGTACAATCATCTACAAAAGTCACAAACCATCGTATACCCGAGATAGTTGTAATAGGGGAGGGACCCCAAACATCGGAATGAATTAAAGCAAATGGAAAATCACTTTTATTCATGCTAGTTGGAAAAGGTACACGGTGACTCTTGGCCAATATGCATGTTTCACATCTGAAGTTTGAATAATTCAAAGTCAAAAATAACTGCGGAAATAAATGTTTCATGTAGCTAAATGAAGGGTGCCCCAACCGAGCATGCCATAGCCAAATCTGCTCTTCACTTGTGCTAGATGTATGCCTCATGGTACTGACTTTGCCGAAACTGAAGTCGTCCATGTAGTATAACCCCTCTCTCTTAGTACCACGCCCAATGATCTCCTTCGTGAGAATATCCTGAAAAAGACAAAATTTTGGATACATTAGCACCAAGCAGTTAAGTTCTTCTGTGACTTGTCCCACAGATAATAATTTGCTGGAAAGAGAGGGTACTAATAGAGTATTAGCCAAGGAAATTGAAGGTGATATATCTACGGTTCCAGCTCCTGTAACCGGATACATGACCCCATTGGCATTGAATATGTTACTTCGCCTTGGTTCCGTAAGTTCCACAAAATCATCTTGACAAAACGTCATATGATCGGTTGCTCCTGAGTCCACTATCCAATCTTCATTCTTGCCTGCGTTGGACACAAGTAAAGCACAGCTATCATTACTGGACTCGTTACCTGGATTTCCAAAGGGTGCTGCCGTGGTCGTTGTGTCCTCCTTTGGTTCCACAAGTGGGGCGAGTGAAAGGGTAGCTTCTGGATTTATTTGGGCTGAATTAACCATTGCAGCTCTTCCCGTTCCAGTAGCTTCTCTTTGTTTCCGTGCCTTAAGGTCTGTCCACCACTCTGGATAACCATGTATTTTAAAACATGTCTCTCGGGTGTGCTTCAAGTTTCCACAGTGAGAACATCCGTTGCCT
Organism: Salix brachista; assembly: GCA_009078335.1. Classification (NCBI taxonomy): domain Eukaryota; kingdom Viridiplantae; phylum Streptophyta; class Magnoliopsida; order Malpighiales; family Salicaceae; genus Salix; species Salix brachista. Next base: position 9,860,723 of record CM018589.1, on the reverse strand, counting down.
CCTCCCTCCACAAAGACCTTAGTTTTTGCATGGTTCAATTTTCCCCCATGAAGTGAGGGGTTTCCAGGTTTGGCTACCTGCAGTGTAAACTTGCTTTGTGAACCAGTTCTCATACCTCTTGAAATCATAGCAGCACCATCTGGGATATCTCCTCTGTTGGAGAGCATAACGGTTTGCCTTATATCTTCCCTCCGGACATGGGCATATGCCTGCTCTACGGTGGGGAATGGTTTCAATTGCAAAACGTCACTTCGGATTTTGTCAAGCTTGTCATCTAGTCCATCAAGAAAGGTGTACACCCGATCTTCTTGTACGAGAGCATTGTATTTTTGTATGTCACACACACACACCATCGGGTTTGGACGACGAAAATCAATCTCCCTCCATAGGCCTTGAAGATCATTGTAGTATTTTTCAATTGGTTCTCCCAATTGTTTCATTCTATTGACTCGTCTCTTTAAGTCATACACCTGAGAAGTGTCAGCCCCATCAAAGTATGTCACAGCAATAGAATCCCATACCTGTTTAGCAGTGGGGAATCGGATGAAGTTGCTGACCAAGGAGGGGTTCATTGAACCGATCAACCATCCCTTTACCACTGAGTTTTCTGTCCTCCATCTCCTGAACGAAGGGTCATTCGGTTCTGGTTGCGGAAGATCGCCATTTATATATCCCAGCTTGTCTTTTCCTGAGATGAACATCTCAACAATCTGGGACCATAAAGCGTAATTAGTACCATCGAGTTTGATACCAATTTGCGATGCAGTAATATCATGCACTACTGTTGGGGTCTGTGTTTGATTCTGGCTTATGGCTTGAGTCATTCTTGCCATAAGGTCTTCAATATTTGCAGCCATATTTGGTTGCTCTAAATCTGCCAGTGGTGCTTCCATTCCTTCTATTTCCTCCATGTTCGTATGTTGCTATTGGCTCTAGCAACGTCTGTTGTAGCAATAGATCAATTGAAGGATCTACGCTCTGATACCATGTTAGTTTTAGGCAAGGTTTCTGGAGAATTCGTTCCACTTTTCTCATTGCTAAGGCAGAGCCTATATACAATACAATATACATCCTTCCTAGTTGTGTTTGGAAAGAAATCAAATACTATCCATTAACAATCGGGATGTACATAAAAGTAAGATAGACTTGAATATTACAGCAATACTTTCCTATTTTAACTTGTTTTGTACAGCTCATTCCAACAATTAACGAGTTTGTTTTTTCGTATTTTCCATAGCAGTTTGATTTTCTTTCTTGGTAAATATTATCCTCTTTTTTTTATTATCACTACATTGCCCTTGATCCAACTTCACTAGCAAGCTATAACGTTTCTCCTATAAAAGCAGTCCTAAGCACTCGCAAATAATCACAACACACCAGCGTTCTCAATCTATAATTCTGCAGTATGGCTTATTTCTCTTACTTCTCGTTATTACCCTGCTTCCTTCTTCTTGCCCATTTCATCACCTTAAGCAACGCGAAGTCCGAAACCAATGCCCTTACACTGTCTGGGCAGCGGCTGTTCCCGGTGGTGGCCGGAGACTCGACCGAGGCCAATCATGGACCATCACCGTGGGGGCCGGAACAAAACAAGCCCGTATCTGGGGACGGACAAACTGCAACTTCGACGGGGCCGGGCGAGGGAGGTGTCAGACAGGTGATTGTAACGGGCTCTTACAATGCCAAGCCTTCGGGCAACCCCCTAACACACTGGCTGAATATGCCCTGAACCAATTCAACAACATGGATTTCTATGACATATCTCTTGTTGATGGGTTTAATGTTCCCATGGATTTCAGTCCAGTATCAGGCAAGTGCCGTGGAATGAGGTGCGCAGCTGATATCAATGGACAGTGCCCGAATCAGCTCAGGTCCCCAGGAGGTTGCAACAATCCTTGCACCGTCTTCAAGACTGATCAGTACTGCTGTTATTCTGGCAACTGTGCCCCCTCAGTTTTCTCTAAATTTTTCAAGGATAGGTGCCCTGACGCTTATAGTTATCCTAAAGATGATCAAGCAAGCCCCTTCACTTGTCCCGGTGGGACTAATTACAGAGTTGTGTTCTGCCCTTGAAGCAGTTTTAAGCCATGACTTTAATGGTGTAGAATGAGAATAAGACCCATTGCTCGATTCGCTTCTGACGGTGTGAATTGCTGCCAAGGTTATATGCTTTATTACAATAAATTTTTTACTGCAATTTAAAAAACAGTGGCAAAACCCTTTATTTGCTCTAGCTGCTGTTAAATACCCAGACAAAGTGCGTTTCATCCTTTCGTAGGCATATCCAGCCCAGAAGCACTTTCTTCATTTTTAACTAGAGGTAATCCTAAAGCATTATCAGATCAGTAAGGCATGCAATAGCACAGGTCAAAATAAAACACTGAAGGAGAGGTAGATTAAAACTGTAACATATTTATACATAGCTAATAATGAGGTGGATCAATGGACAGTTTCTCCCCTTTCATTTTCTTTTTTGGATAATTCGAACTGGTGGACCTTGCTCATGACTAAACTGGGAAAGTCACCTCCATCTTCAAGCAGAAGCACCGCCTTAAAACTAAAATTTACATGTTCTTGATCTCCTGGTTGAAGCAGTGTGCAGGTGCTTGAGTCACAGAATCATTCAAAAGTACTGCGCCTACCTCGAAAGTTATCACATGAGTGGAAATACCTGCAAATATGATCATCAGGCTGTGGTCAGATACCACTAAACAGAAACTACAAGGAGTAACCATAATCAAATGAACATAAATCACCGCAGATTCTAATTAATCATCGCAATCATAAGTAATACCATACCATCATAAAAATCCCATCTGACAGGCCTCTTCGTATGAACATCCTCATAGTACCATATAGTGTCGACCTTCTCCCATACGTTGCATAAATACCCATCAGTGACAGCAGTCCCCAGATAATCGGCTCCATCAAGAAAATCAGGCCTCGGAATACCCACGTCATTAACCATAATCCGGCAGCTATAAGGCTCACTTAAAGTGTAATAAAAGGTTGTCCCATTATTCCACTCCGTATCATATAGCAAAACAGAGAGTTGTTTCTGTATTATATTCACATTGCGGCCTCTAGGCCAATCATACCACAGATCGGTGATTTGGAGGCGTGTTGAGCTCAGGTTCATATATAAAAGTGCGTGGAATTGTTCAGGCCATGGAGCAGGAATTGGGGTTGATGAGTCCTCAGGCTCAGGCCGCCATTGAAGTGAAGGGTTTATGAGTTGGAGGACTATGAGGGCAATCTTTATAAATTGTGTGTGGAATTGTAGCTTCATATTTCTTTTTTTGTGCTTGACTGTTGTTGATCCTGTGTTTGTTTCTTCTTTATCTGCAAGAGAGGGAGGTCGCCTTGAAAGGGATAATTTGCAAGCCTAAATGTGTGGCTGTGAAGGGACTTCTTGCCTGGAGGCTCATGTCCTGAACTCGAAGAAATTAACCAATCATTATTAAAAAATAAAAAATAAAAAGAGGGACTTTTACTATTCAATCTACTCTCATAAAAAATCAATATACATTAATTATTTTATTCAGTAGTATTTAATAGATTTTTGATTGGTTTGAGGAATTTTACTTGATATTTTGAAACTTTTTCTACTTATAGAATTTTTTATTAGAAAAAAATGAAAGGACATTACACAGTGTCATGAATTTTATTTAATTCTTTTTTTTTCAAGCTCAAAAATATTATCTTGAAAAAAACATAAAAAGTAAAGTATGTTTTTTACTTGTTTTTAAATTTATCAAATTAAATGAATCATCTGACAGTAATTTTCATACAATTTAATTATAAAATGAATCCAAATTAAAATTAAGAAGATTTTAAAATTAACTTAATGAAATACTTTACAACATATATATATATATATATATATATATATATATATATATATATATATATATATATATATATATATATATAAATTGTTTTTCATATGAAAACAATTTCGTTCCAATTTTGTCCTGTAAATCAATTGAAGGGAGCGTGTCGGTGGTTGGGGTCATTGCAGGCATAAAAAAAAAGAAGCCTAGACAGCAAAGAGCCTGTCATTATGGGCCCCTCTCAGGCCCATGTGGCTGGATTTTGTTTGTTTTTTTTCTTAGGCTTTTTTGAACCCTTTTATTGAATTTGTTTTTTTAATTACTGTAGGATTTTTATTTTATTTGACCTAATAAATTCTATAATCTAGGTCTGATGAATTTTAACCTGTTTATTTGTTTTTGTTTTTATAGACTTCTCCAAACGATCATTCCAAGACAACTGTCACATAATTAAATTAAAAAAATATAATAAATAAATAATAGAATATAAGCTGAATTTAATAACATATAAAAAAATCTTTTGTAGTCTAGATATTTTTTTAGGTTTAACCCCAATGATAATGCAGGAAATAAACTAATAAAATTTTGTGATGGTGAAAGTGCATGAATATTTTATGGTAATAAGCAAAAGAAGCGTTGGCAGAGCAGAACCGCAAAAACAGTACATTTACAAGAACAGAATCCAACTTCAGAATCAAGTTCAGTTCGCTGCATCTATCTATTATTAGTGAACTCTGTTGCGTATTATTTCTACTGAAGATGATTAGATTAAAGGAAAAAAGAAGGGGTTCTAGTCATCTGTCTACGTCCCATTTTCTACAGTGCAGACTGGAAAATCATCTCAGCAAGTTCCTGCAACATTTGCACAAATATCTTGAATTAGATTCTAGTCACATTCTAACAATACAAAATATTTGGAACAGAAGCAGTAAATCTGATTTTCCAGGAAAGAAACAGTTGAGGAAACAAAAATTTAAAGGGAAGATGGATTCAATTTTCGAAGAAAATAAAACAAGCTGGAGGTTCTTCGTAACAAAAGCTCAACCAGCACTTTCTAAAAGCACTGCATAGTTTTATTTTTAACTTCGCGTGCTACAATTTGCTGGAAAGTAATTTGGAAAATTGTAGAAGTTCATATGGATTATCCTAGGAGTTTAGCCAAAGGGCTTGATGCATTTTGATCTTCTAAGTTGAATGGATTATCTGTCATGCATATAGAATGGAATAATCCTAGACTTGGCATAAATAAGAAATCATGGCTATTATGTATTTCAAGTCTGTAGATTTCCTCAGAGAGAGTAAAATATGAGATGTGTTGCCACCATGTTTCCATAATTATAAGAAATAAATCCTAAGAAACTATCACTTATATATAAAGGGAAAAGCCAAAAGTTTTTCCATCATGTTTTCTGGCTGAGAACTCATGGAGAAACAAAAAACCCATTCAGTCTTTCAATCTATAATATCTGCATAAGTGAGTCGGATGCATAGTTATGGATGTTTCGCAATTGCAGAAGCAAAATTGTTAGCAAAATTGTTACTATCCAAATACCTGCTTAGCAGATGGAACCTTGGGTTCACCCCATTTCATGGCCAGCTTCTCAAGCGTTTCAAAATCTCCCTTACCAGCCTGTTGGAAGATGCATTACTTGTTAGCCACAATGGAAATTAAAAAACATGACATAATAGGAATAGGAAGCATGTTACCTCTACTTGTGCCCCGATTTCTGTATCAAAACTCTGATAGCGTTTGCGAACAAGCTCAGCCAATGAACCATCCTTTATTCCGCGGTGAACGAATTCAAAGGGATCAAAATCAAGATAATAAAAACACCTTCCATGAGACGTTGGTAGAGAGGATGAAAACTAAAGATCTCACCTGAATCAACTTGACAGCACTTCGGAGTCCACGAGCCAGGGTATCCATTCCACTAATATGAGCAATGAATATGTCCTCAACTTCTGTACTCTCTCTTCGCCTAAAGAATCGCATAATCATTCAGGTCATCACATAAGGTCTTCATTCTAAAGTTGAAGGCAATACATCGAAATAGATACAAATATTCACATGAATGTGCATCAGAACAAGCACATAGAAAAGAGAATCAACAAGGAACATGAGACACTAACAGTTTTGCATCGAAATTGAATCCTCCTGGTGCTAATCCTCCCTGGCATTAGGCAAAAAGAAAACCAGCTAATGGAATTCAGTTTCAAATGATAAGATACTTGAATTTTCACAACCAATTGAAAGCAACAAATCATTCACGCACGTTTCTTATCACACTAAGCATAACCATAGTTGCCTCTGAAATATCAGTCATGAACTGATCTGTATCCCATCCTGTAGTCATGATAACAACCTTATGTTACAACCATAGATCTCAAGGATTTACATGCAGAGTTAGTAAGCTTGAAATACAACTAAAAAAAATTGAAACAAGGTTTCTAATATAATCATTACCAATCTGAGGGTCTCCAGTGTTTGCATCAATATTTCCCAGTAAACCATTAATTCTTGCAGTTTCAAGCTCATGATGACAGCTGCACAATACTCGAATGTTATAGGATGATAGAGAAAATTTCGTGTATAATCATGTGATTGGCTAATTATTTTATGAGGTGACAAGGACAAGACTGCAAGAAAAAGATTTGTACCTGTGACCTGAAAGAGTGGCATGATTGCACTCGATGTTTAGCTTGAATTCCTCTGAAAATGGAAATGGAAAAAGGAGGTTAAATGACAATTCAGAGTCTCCAAACAGGAGAGAGGCTTCTTCTAACATAGTGTCTGCTAGATCCATTTTCAAGAAAAAAAAGAAAAGAACAGGGCAATCAAGTGAATTTGGTGAAGCCATAACCACTGAGGCCACCAAGTTATAGCTGGTGTTAGTTAAATCTGATAGCTGAAACAAGTACTTAAACAATCATGGTTGTGCCATGGGTAGCAAATTTGAAAAAAATGTACCATCCAAATAAGAATCTGTACCACCTGTTAAAACCCTCTATATTCACTAAAGTAAACACAACTAAAGCCTCCAAATCAAACTAGTCAGGGTTTGCAACATGGACCATCTTCCTAATTGAACTGTCAGTGGTTAGACTTTCAACCAGTTTATGTAATCTTAATTAAATTAAACTATTTGTTCATCAATTTTCAATAATAACATCATCACATTATTACAATGACTATCTCCAGCTCTATTAATTAAATTATTTTGGGACTAATCTTTGAACTTCTTATGGGTAAACAACTCAACAACTCAGGTGAACACAGAAAAACAGACAAGAAGTTTTACTACCATGCGATGTGTGAACATGGGGCCAATTTGAGTTGAGAAAAACACAAATAATTTATTCCCCCAAATCACAATTAAAAGCATAGATGCCCCAAATGCTGTAAACTTCAAAACTGAAATTTTAAGCAAAGTGACATAGATTAACCCAACTACTTCCATAATAAAATTGCCAAATTAAACTTTATTAATAAAAAAGTAAAAAAAAAGAACGGGATGAAGTAAAGATGGTTCTAGATGGTTGCGACAAAATCCTAGTCAGGGAAATAAGTTTCAATAATCACCTATTAGGCCATACTTCCGCAAGAAATTAGCTGTAGTAGCAGCATCCCAGTCGTACCTGGTAAAACAGCACCAAAAGTAAGATCAAAGGGAACTGTAAAGAAGGCTGCCAATTAAATTAATGAAAATGAGACATACTGGTGTTTGGTAGGTTCTTGAGGCTTGGGTTCAATAAGCAGAGTTCCTGAAAGACAGTGCATGCAAATATTAAGATCCCTTCAAAATTTAAACAAAACTAAGGATAAAAAAACAAATATAGGATGAGCTATTCATGCTCTGTATGCCCCATGAAAATGGAAATGCCTATTCTATCGTATTGTGCAACTGGGTCTATACTGCCTGTGTTATGAAAAGAACAGAATTATACCATTGAATCCAATCTTCTTCTTGTAGGCAACAGCAGCTTCACAAAACCTTCCCTGTAGGAAGATGATGGATATCATTAGTTAGTAAGAAGACCCAAACTCCAGGGCAGACCAACACTGACTAGAGAGGTAGGTAGTATGAGATCTTTTAATGTAAGGATGATGAGAATCGGATACCAAATGATCAAGCTCCCTTTCCATATCTGTGTTCAAAAGACTCTGGTAACCCTCACGACCACCCCAAAAGACATAATTTTCTCCACCCAAGTAATGTGTGACCTGTTGGAATAAGAGGTGTTAATTGCAAATTGTAGATATAACAAATGCCACAAGAGTATGTTACATTCACACAATTATCACTATTTTCCAAGACTACGCACAGATCAACTCACCTCCATTGCTTTCTTCACTTGAGCTGCAGCATATGCATATACGCCTACCTCAGAACTGTGACAAGAGGACCCAAAAGTATCAAGTCTATGAACAAATGATCGGATAGCATCAATAGCATCACATCCAGTCAAGGATAGAATACCTAGTAGCACCACCATGCATGTAACGAGGATGCATAAACAATTGCGCTGTACCCCACAAAGGACGGATCTTGGTTCCCTGTACAGTCACAGGAGGCATCAAAAACAATACCACACTTCATAATCTCTTGTACACACACAAGAAAAAGTATCAAGCATCTCCAAATCCACAATAGGAAGTTTTCGTGGTTCTCCTCCGAATATTGAATACCTTGGTCGATCAGTGATTGTGAAAGTTTTGCGCCACTAAGATTTGCACCTCTTGTGAAATATCACATGAAACAAAAAAGGCAAGGAGATTTTGCTCCAGATTTTTCTGGCGACTATAAAGTTATACTTCTTTCCCTTCACCAACTTGGCAACCAAGAATATATGAAGGTAACTATTGCAATATAGGCAATTGGGGGTAACTATTGCAATATAGGCAATTGGGGGTATGTTTCGTTGCAACACAGCTGTATGAAGAAGTTACATATCTATTTTATTTCAATCATATGATCATCATCCCTTTTGTTTCAAAGATTACCTGAAGTTCTTTAGCAAGGGCCACTACTTCATCTAAGTTTCTATTACTTTCCTGTAACAAAAAGAAAAAAGACCTCAATTAGTTCAATGGTACACCAATGTGATAAAAAACATAGATAAAAAAAAAAAGTCGACCTCATTAGCAGAAACAAGGAACTCGCTTATAGCTGATACTGTTATTTATGAACTCACTCACCTCCAGAGTTTCACCATCAGGAGCTATATCCCTATCATGGAAACACCACCTATCAACTCCAATCTTCTCCAAGAACTCAAAATTAGCTCTCACTGGGTTGTGTATCAAAAGGGGAAAAAACCAATAAAAAAATAGGCACCAACTATGTAGCACATTATTCAGTAAATGATCTGTAACATCATGGATCTTACTTCTCCTTTTGGCCATAGCCAAAGAATTGGTTCCGTCTTCCCAGGGCCAATACTTGGTAGGTGCGCCGAAGGGGTCACCTCCTGTTCCACGGAATGTATGCCAAAATGCAATACTGAATCTCATCCAATCCTGTTATCATAGGTAACAGTCAGCGATAGTTCTACTGCTTGCTATAGTATATAATGACAAAACTACACTCCACCTTCATTTTCTTCCCAAGAATCTCTTCTTCCGCATTATACCATTTGAATGCTAGTGGATTCTTGCTAGAAGGTCCCTGCAAAATAAAATTTGAATACTCACTCTTGATCTAAAAGTGCAAGTAAAATACACATGATTGAAGACACCAATTTATAGGTCATGTCTGTACCTCGTACTTAATTTTGGGAATGCCAGGGAAGAACTCCCCTTCCCATTCTCCAGAACCACTGCATTTCCCGCCAAGATCAGCAGGGCATGTTGGTGGACCAACAGCAAACTGCATTGCAATTTAATGAAACCAAAGTAAGATGAGAACATGTATGAATAATGTCGTTAAACTGTGAATCCTACTCCACAACTGGATTTCCAAAAAAAATCACCATTGGTCCCATATGGTCCACAAAATAAGCTAACAACATTAGAAAGCAGTATAAATTCTCAATATTGCCACATGCAACACCAAAAAGATTTATTTTTTTATTCTCTTACCACTCCTAAAGTGATTACAGTCGAGCAAACAAGAAGTAGCAGTATCCTCCCGCCTTTCATCTTATTGAATCCAACCTTGCAATATAAAGAAACAAAAAGCGAGCAAACAAACGATAATCAATCAATCAATCAACGAAAACCATAGATTAACACTCACACATCCCATGACCAATTGGACAGCTTAAAGAGCCCAAAATAATAATAAATCAAAACTAAAAAAAATTGACCATCCTCTCCATCTCTCTCACTCTCATACACAGATAATGAGTCCAGTAATTGCTGCACGATAAGCAATTAAGTATTTAAGTATAACATTCAACAGAAATTAGAAAGAAAAAAAACCCACGATCACATTACTTGATAGCAATCATGGGTTATATATATAAAAAAAAAAATTCAACCATCAGTTAAACATTTTTTTGCTATGATAACATCAAAATTATAATAACATGATAACATCAGTCAACCATCAAAACTTACAACATCAAGAAGACCATCAACCCATGATTACATTAGCGGATAGCAATCATGGGTTGTCAACAAATAAATAAATAAATAAATCAGTCATTCAGACCAGAAAAGATTATAATAACAAAAAGACCATCCACTGAGCTTTACCAAAGAGACAGAAAAAAATCGAATAAAAGATGAAGCAGAAGAGAGACTGAGAGAGAGACACTTACCAAAGATACTATGATAATCGGGCTACTGAGATTACAAGAGAAAGAAACATGCACATTAGCTGAGGATGCTGCTGATATTTATAGAGACAGCCTTGGTAGAAGGATAATATTTTTAAACAGCATTTTTTTTTTTTGGTAAATTCATAGAATTTGACTTTAACTAGAATGAAAAATTCTAGGATGATTTTGCTTGTGATACGATTTTATCAAACGACTTTTAATTATCCCTTCTTGCCCTCCTTAAATTATCATCCCAATTCCTATTTTAATTTGCAACCTTCTCTTTTTATCTTTTCAGTAATGTTAGAAGAAGAAAAATATCTTATTATTTTCTAAATAATCTATGTGTTTTTTGGAGTATAATTGATATTTTTAAAAGTTTTTTTCTTTAAAGAATATATCAAAATAATATTTTATTTTAAAAAAATTATTTTTATTATCAACACATCAAAATTATCTAAAAATATAAAACAAAAAGTATAAAAAAAATGGGAATCACCATGCAAGTTATCTTAATAGGAAGGAGATAAGTTTCATTGGTACGTGATGATGTCCCGAGGGCATCTAGACTTGCACGATATCAAATTTCCTTAAAAAAAATTCAAAAAAAGAAAACCTAAATGGGTTATATTTTTAATTTAAAATATTATGATAGGGTTATTTTTCAATTTGTCAAAATTGAGTTATTAAAATATTTTTGAAATAGGAAAACAATCAGGCTTTCCTATGATGATGAGGTGACGTCTGGATTGAGTTATGAGTCAGCGGTGACACTCCAAATGACCAAAAATAATTGCTAGAAAATTGCATCAGCTGACTGTTCTTGTCCTTATCCTTTAGCCAAGTGCACGACCTAGTTTAAGCCCTCAATTCTCTCCACAATATGGGCCCTGTAAATGGGCTGGTTTATTGTCGTTGCAGCCCCACTTTTCCAATACTATTGGTGTGAAGATGGACGTGCACGGCTAAGGAATTGGGCCTGCCGTCTGCATCCAAGCCCATACATTTACAAGAGTTTTTGTTTTGCTTGTACAAGGATCATAAGCGCTATTTCGGCCTACACGCTCAAGATAATGGAGGGTTTTGAAACTTACCTGAAATCAGACGGTCTAAACTAGACTTGTGTGATAGTGGGCCTCTCAAACCGAAAGAGATGCCTACCAAGGCTGAGTTGTTTTCTTGTTCTATTTGGCTCTCATGAAAAACATAACCGAATTAAAATATATTATTTTATATTAAAAATTAAAAAAATATTATTTTTTAGATTTTTTGCATATGTAACTTCGTATTTTATATAAACAATATTATATTTATACTATTTAAAAAAGCATATCATTAATTTAACTTCTAAATAGCTTTGAAAAAAAATAAAATTAACAGAAGAAAAGTCATGACAAAAAATAAATAAATTTTAAAGCAATAACACGGGGAAAGGATAAAAGGAAAAGTGGTTGATGGAGGCTACAAAAAAGAGAATTTGAGACAGATGAGAGAGGTTGAAGTGACATAAGGAAATAATAATTTAATCTAGTGTTGTTTCAGACAGTTAAATCAATTTTATAATTTTAAAATCAAAACCAAATATAAATAAATTTTTATTATTTGACATAGAGTTTAATAAGAAGTGAGTTTTGTAATTTTTTTATTTTTCTTAAACAATTTTTTTCTTAAATTTTATTTTCAATATTAAACTATTGAGAATTAAATTTATTATTTAATTTCATTTTATTTTTTAAAAATTATATGCTTATAATTTTTGTTTAGAGTTTGTACGATTAAACTCGATTTTTTTATATTTTTAATTAAATTATTTTTTATTTTTCACCCGGACCTGCCGAGCTAATATTACTGTTAACCGAGAAAATTTCCCCAGCTACCCCCGCCTACCTAATTTCAAAAGAGTAGCTGGGTAAAACAAGAACCGAAGTCAACTCCTCAAGAGTCAAGAGTATTCATATGGGAAAATGTCTCCCTCGGATCGAGCAGAAAAGCAAATAAATTGTATTAAATGGATTTTAACAATTTTCTGATTATAAATATATGCGTGCTATGTTATCATGGCTCCATGGATGATGTCAGTGGAGGAAGAAAAAGAAAAATGCGAGCTCAGTGACGCCACGAAATAGCAGGCGAATTTGAACGTATTAATAATGGATAAAGATGAAGCACCCCAAAATTTGAACGCCTCTCCTTATTTCTAATCCGGATGACTCAGCGATGGAAAGCAAAAACAAAATGTCTATGTCATATTAATGGCTGGACCCGCGACAGAACCATCAATTTTGATGGAGAAAAACTGAATGAGACATTCAGCCAAATTTATTATCTTTTTCCCCTTTAATTTTACAAATGATTGGTCCAATTATGAAACGCAGAGGCCCCATAATTTACGTTGGGGTTCAATAATGTTTTTGATTGTTCTATGCTACAGCAACGCCTAACTTACCGTTCAAGATAGGGTCAACCGACCAGCCAGCAATCTACTAGTCTCCATCCCTTCCATGATAGACACTCTAATATGATTTCTGCTAGCTCTCTAATAAATACACAAACGTGCTCAGGTATAAATAATAATAATAATAATAAAAAACGTGAGAAAAACTTCAACTTGAAAACCGCGTTTAGCTGCATAGAAGCAGCACGAGTTTATCCTCCACTTGTTTTTCAATCAAATCTATCCATCGCCTCCTTTTTTTGACACCGGCTTGAAGCAAAGAGGAGGATAGACAAAGTTTTTTGCAGGAGGGGGACGTGCTGGGCAAAGTTTGAGGAGGAACAGCTGCTGTTATTTGTGGAAAGAAGTTGGTATTTTGTCATAAAATATGGGACGTGGAAATAACATAGGGAAGTACCAGTTGGGTCGAACAATCGGAGAGGGAACATATGCAAAGGTTAAGCTGGCTGTAGACAGCACGAATGGCCGTCCTGTTGCAATCAAGATCATGGATAGGAAAATGGTCATGCAAAGCGATCTCAGGAATCAGGTGATATTCCATCTAACATTTCCTCTACTTTTCCTGAGACAAGTTTTGATGACGAAAACACTAAATATACTTCTTTCTGATGTATGGGAATGCTAGGTACAGAGGGAGATAAGAACTATGAAGCTCTTGCATCACCCCAGTATCGTGAGGATACATGAGGTATGCCGGCTAGTTTCTTATATTGTGTCAGGTGGCCTCAGCTGAAGTTTTAAATCAGCGAGTCAGGAGAAATCTTTCTTATTACTTCTTGGTGTTGAAATAAAATTACAGGTGATTGGCACAAAGACAAAGATTTATATGGTAATGGAATACATACCAGGAGGACAACTGGCAGATAAGATGGTAAGGACGATCTAACAGCATCAGCAATTCAGAGGTGATGTTTTCATAATGGGAGTTGTAATCCTGTTCATCTCTGTTTACTCAGTCCTATGCCAAGAAATTAAGTGAATCGGAGGCAAGAAAAATATTCCATCAATTGATAGATGCTGTGGACTACTGCCATAACAGAGGAGTTTATCACAGAGATCTAAAGGTAGAAGACAAGATGCTCTTTACCTTTTTTTTTTTGGCCAATTTTCTGTAAGGGAATAACCCAATCTGATGAACATCTTGCGAGCAGCCAGAGAACTTACTTCTGGACGGCAAAGGAAATCTGAAAGTCTCTGACTTCGGACTATGCGCATTGCACAAGGTACTGGATGCCTGGAAATCTTTCTTCTCTTCCTGTTTATTTATTTGCAAGTTAGTTTGTACAATTCTAACCTCGGTTCCATATCTGATTGACAGACTGCAAGCATGCTAACTACAACATGTGGGTCACCTTTCTATATAGCACCTGAGGTAAGAAGCAATTTTCCAGTTCTAGGAAATTCCTAAAAGTCATCCCAGATTGTGACAGCTGAAACAGTTTAAGAACTTGTTCCTAAGTTCTCTTCACAGTTTACCACTATAGCTAATGGGTGATCTTCTGCTACACAGCTTATTGCAAGGAAGAGTTATGAAGGAGCAGCTGCAGATGTTTGGTCCTGTGGGGTAATCCTTTTTGAACTACTGTCGGGAGATCTACCATTTGACGAACGTAACCTCATATCGTTATACAAAAAGGTATTATCTATATAAGCGCACTGTTGATTATCTCTCCCATGTGCTAAAGTAATCACTGCATTGATGACTCTGCTTGTGTAAAGATATCTACAGCTGATTACACATATCCACAATGGTTTACAGAAAGTCAAAAGAAGCTAATATCAAGAATATTAGATCCGAATCCCAGAAAGGTATCACCGAGAAAAGTTCTTATGCTTCAACAAATTCTAAGATCATAACAAACGAGAAAATAATGTCATTATCCATCGTTGCAGAGAATAACATTACCAGAGATCTTTGAAGATGAATGGTTTCAGATAGATTACGTGCCTTCTTGTGGATATGAATGTGATGAAAAAATCTTCTTGGATGATGTTAATGCTGCTTTCGATGCTGATGAGGTAAATGTTCATAAACAGTAAAACTACTGCAAGTTTTGTGCTTTCACCAAGATAACTGAAATTCTAAGCAGGACAACGCCTCAGAAACAGAGACCCCTAAATCCTCAAGTTTCATAAATGCTTTCCAACTGATAGCAATGTCCCATGATCTTGATTTATCACGTCTCTTTGAAGAACAGGCAAGTCTGAAAATCAGAACTTGGCTTTACTTTCAGCAAACTTCCTTTGTTCATTTGTGATTTTCAATCAACCTCTCTCTTGTCTAGGAAGACATGAAGCAGAAAACCAGGCTAGGATCCAAACATACAGTTATCGAAACCGTAAGGAAAATAGAAGCTGCTGCAATGGATGTGAGTCTGTCAGTTGAAAGAATGAACAATTTCAAGGTAAAAACTCGTTAGATTCCCAAGTCTTCATCTAGAGAGATTTCTCCATTATGGAGTAGCTAATGACCATACTACATATCAGATGAAAATGCATCAAAAACCAAAGATGAAGAGATATAACAGATCATATTATGACCTATCAGCAGAGGTAAAATGTTCTGCAAATACCTTCGAGATATCAGAATTCTGTAGTCTAACATCAATGACAGTCTAACCATTCTGTCAAACATCAGGTAATCGAGGTTGCTCCTATGAATTGTGTTGTAGAAATATCAAAATCAGTAGGGAAGATAAGATTGTACGAAGAGGTATGGAAACCATCTGTTTCATGTCATTTTCATGAATAAGCAATTAGGGTTGATTATATCTGCAGCATAATGACTTCATATCATCATTGTTGACTAGCAGTTCTGCAAAAGTTTATCGAGTTTGCTGACAAAGATATCAGATGTATCATTGCGAAAGGAAGGATCAGAAAAATCAAGCAACAATAGAAGTGCTCAAGAAATAAGAAGGTAATGTAAACCTCTGGAATACAGTTTGATTAGATAAACTAATATAAATTGCCTATCCAACTCACTGGAAAATTTTCAAAACCATGCAGCTGTGAGGAGCAAAATGAAAAGGTGCCTAATGACCTTCAAGGCTATTCCTCTTCTTGATGATTACCTTAACCCACATTTGACCTAGCATTTCACACTTTCAAGAACCTGGTTTTATTATATGATAATTTTTCAACTGCAGAATCTAAGAACCATTGACAAGTACCATAAGGCAACAGGACACTGTTCCTCCACAGAAACAAGTCACTCTGTTGTGTACAAACTGTTTGCTTGCCTCAAATTCTCTCTCATTCCTTCTTTATATATATATATATATATATAACGTTGCTTCTTCCTTTCATTTAGACACTAATAACTCACACCATAATGTATATTAAAGGCCAGAATTCTTCTTTAATATTTCTAATGAGAGATCAAAGACAGAAAGCATTCCTGTAACTTCATTAGACCAATTTTAGCCTGTTTTTTATATGTTGACATAATGTTGACGCAAAATAGCAAAGCAAATATTCAAGCAAACCTAATCAGCTACTTCAGTCAAGACAGCAGTACTGGTTCCAAGGGGATTTCTCTGAAACATCTCTATATAAAAAAAATATATTTCTTACAAATTTCTAGAGCACATCAAAGATTCAAAAAGATTCTAAATCCGTACTTCGCATTCTCCCTTTTTGTGGTCACATGGTGCCAGTAAGGAGACATCAACCTAATTTATAAAAACAACCTGCTGGCCCCTTTGGATCTGCTACATTCTTGGCATATGCCTCAATTGAGTGTAAGCCAGCAACAAAATCTAGAAATGTGAGGCACACTCAACAGTGGTCATGCATTTTGTGAATTCAAAGGCATGAAACATGAAGCCAAGTAACTCGTCCTAGCAAAAATTTGGCATCAAAAGCACATGTTGTTTCTATTATGATTACTTTGGAAAATTCATCTGCCAACTTCATATTTTCAAAGTTGGATACAAAATTTACATAATACACTGCACTTCTATGTGACAACTAGGTCAAATAAGGAGCCAATCTCTTGCTAATGATCATAAAAGGACAACAAAAGTTCAAATCATATTTCAGTCAATCCATGCACCTATGAGCATCTAAAAAATATAGCAATCATATATTTTCATAAGAGAATGTCCAACCATCCCGAGTGCATAGTCTAAGAATTTGACCTCTCATGCTTACTTGGGCATCTGATTCCTTGAGATCATGGAGTGTCTACCCTTTAGCAATGGAATGTCAAGATAAAGCTTTGAGAATCGGTCCTATGAATATCTCAGATAGTTTTAAATTTCAGTTGTTCCTTGGTGGCTTATGCCAATTGACTTCACACAAAAAGAAACACAACTCATATGAGCGCCAAATGACAATATGATCAGGAAAGAAAGATAAAACAGCTCCACAGCCTGACCTTTCCATTTTTTAATTTAATTACTTGCTGTATCTTTTATTGGTTTTCTTTTCTTAAAATTATTTTTAGTTTCATGTATATTTGCATTGTTTAATCAGGATATAGCACAAACATGGCTTACTGATTGGCTGCATAAAATACACAAGTGATATCACAATATGGCTTTAAAAGGCTATTGACCACAATTTAGCCAGTCAGATATTAAGACATCAGCATTTCATCCATAATACCTTAAGAAATATATAACTTACCCGAGTTTAAGAAAAATCCGTTTGCTTATAGCAACATATACAGTTCTTAGTGAGCTCCATGATTTAAGGGTCAGAGCCCATCTGCTCAAGGCTTGAACTAATCATTTGACTGTAATTGTGAAAAATATTCTGAGAAGTCACATCTTGAGTGCTCAATATGAATGCTTCCTTCTAAAAGATGATCAAATAAATTAAAACTGTCTGATTTAAACCCTTTCAAGTAATACTTTTCCATCACTAATGTGTTATAATGGTGATTCATGGCATTATATATAATATAATTGGTCAACTGCTAGATAAACATTACTGCAGTGCAATTTGGGTTTGTTCAAATTCAGACAAACACACTATATCTATTAAAAGAGAATAATCATCGTATACTTTTCCAATTGGTAAAATGGAAAGAAATTATAACCTTTAAAGTAAAGTGAATTTACATGATGTAAGCAAGCAAAACAAACAAATGAACCTATTGGGATTTAGATAGCTACAATAGTACCCCTGGAATCTCCTCATTGACATGAAAGTATATGCTGTCATGCCTTCATATGTCACAACGCAGACCATTGCATCAAAAAAGAAACAATTCATCCATCATAGAATCACCATACGAGACCAACCAGTAGAGGCCTAGAGAAGGAAATTATCTATCATGTGGAAAACCACATCAGCACCATCAGAATTCAACCAGTACGACTTCACCTGAATATATGAGCAAGAAGATGACGAAAATGAGAAAAGAACAACCAAATCAAATATTACTGATGGCAATTAATTTTTATCCAAGCCACTACATTTTCATTACTATTGAAGAATTAACAATCAAAATGTAACTGCCCAAAAATTGATGTGAGGACCATAGGCTAAGCCTACATCATATATACTGAACTTGCCAGCACATGGCTGCCCTCAAGCCTTGAAAGCAGCTGCTCCATGCAAAACTACTGATAGGTTGGTATGTATACAAATTCTGCCCAGATCACATGATGGTGGTACCATTCTAGAAAAGAATATGTGAAGCACCAAAATATAAACTACTCCTTCCAACCAAGTTTCCTATTAATGTAATTTTTGGGCTATTTAAGGTTATTTTATGAAATTGCAATGGCCAAGCTTCACTCATCTTAATAAGGCATTCCGGAAAGGACAGCAAGAACTACTATATCAAACTTGTTATATGTTTAACAATAAAAGAGATTAAACTGAAAAAAATACTCCTCATAACATCTATCCTTGCCAGTTTAATGATTTTTACTATGTCCTATCATAATTGGAACAGATTGTCAAGGCTACTCCTAAGCTAATTGCATAACGGCATAATCTATATTTGTCTTGGGGTTTTCACAACCATCATGCTAGTTCATTTGAGAGAAGACAAGTCACATTTATTTTGAAACCCACTTCCAGACAAGTTGCGAAGTCGATCTTAACTGTGCAAGTTTTCTTTATTTCCTCTTCTGAGATAGAGATATTTTATTTTCATTAATCACAAGTATTCTGAAAAGCAATAAGACTGTCTAAGAAGATCTGCAGAAGAAGAGAAAAAGACTGCAGAGGTTATGGAAGAACCAATCAGCTATAGAACTTGCCTGAATGGTATTGTGAGCAATATACCGTTGTTTACTTTTGTGAAAGCTAACATCTACACGTTCCCAAGGTACTTGAGCCAGTCCTTTGATCATCTCTTCTACATATTGAAAGAGAGGATACTAGTGAAAAAAAGAAGCACGACAAAAAAAGAAAAAAACAAACAAATTAAGAAAAAGGGTAACAGAGAAGGATGGTGTATGAAAACCAAACCCAGTCATAAGAGAAATAACGAGCAAGCACAAAGAAACCAACTTAAGCTGTATGAACTCAAAGGGATACCAAGTTCCAAGCCTAGAAAACAATAAAATATTTCTCTCGCTCTAAGTAAAATTTGAAAAATAGAGGAAAAAGAAGTTTCACCAACCTTCTAAATCAGTTGTTTGCTCTCCAACAAGAGTTGTTTTATCAGAATTATGGTCCATTCTTTCTCTCTCCACATAAACAATATGTGGATAGTTATTATCTGTCACGATAAGATTGGACTGGAGATGAAGATGGAGAAAACACTTGAATTAGTTTCGTCAATATATATATATATATATATATATATATATATATATATATATATATATATATATATATGGAAAAGGAAATGCATCTCTAAATAGACATCTGGCAAATAAAGATGAATTAAGGAGGAGGAAAAAAAAACCTTGGGAAGTTCATTTTGACGCCTAATTGATGATGTCCTCCATCCAACTATATCTAATACAAGTTAAGGCAAATGCACTCTGGCATAAAGGTAGAGATGAGACCTCAGATATGGAAAGTATCCATAATTCAAAAGCAAATTTGATAGAGAAAAAGGATACGATCATAATTTGCATTTGCATATACCACACGACGCTTGAATGCACGTAAAGCTGATCTACACATCATAAACAATGTTACCAGATATTTATCCATGAATAGATTGATGGGTTACCTATTAAAGATAGTGTGGTAGATATACTCACATGAATCTTAGTTCATCAGAATCATTAACCATTTGAAGGAGAAGAGGTATCTCATTATCATTGTCTGTTAGGAACAGATGCTTTCCTGTCCTTCCAACTATTAAGTGAGCAGTTTGAGATGCTCTTCTCTCAAGGAAAGGAAGACCACAGAGAAAAGGGAGCTGTAGAACCAATACTAGAAACGCATTAAAAATACAGAAAACTAGATTAGAATACATTATCCAAAAGGTTTCTAGAAAACTAGACTCAAAAAGAATGTTATTTGTATTAGAATCTATTTTTCTCAACATATATTAGTCATACGAGAACGCCAACCTCCAATCACATTAAGATTTCTAACAGCATTCAATTCATTCCAAAACACCTTTCTGCATTCAAAGCACGAGGACCTATCAATCAATACTCCTAAACATTCTAAATAATCAAGGAAGGGAAAAAAGATAAAAGATAAATAATTAAAATTCGAGTAAAATAATGGAATAATTCAACATAGAAATACAAGAGTCAGGATTCAGGAAGACAATTAATGCATGTAGGATGAACATAATGACAAAAGCAAGCAGATGTATTGTTCTCTTAACCTGTTTATTTCCCCTCGAGCCAAGATGAGGTGTTGCAAAAGTTATGAAGTTCACAGGTTCCAATCCAGCAATTCTATCTTCACATGGCTGCTCGAGACAGTGCAATGAATTTGTGTGCTCTTCATTCAAGGAATTTGCAGGGAGACTTGAAAGGGCTGATTTAGGTAAATTTTCATACAGCCTGGCTATGGCATATCTTGCAACAAGTCCACCTAGTGAGTGGGCGACAAAGGAAATTTTTCGCACCTCAGGCCTGTGTCTAACAACTGCCAATACCTGCATTAGATATTTCACCAAGAACTCATGATTCACATGAAATGGTTTATGGATTTTTTTTTTTTTTGTAAATAACAGATTGTTTAAACAAAATTACCCTGAACTAAAATCTGGCTGCCAAACATACCTCTTCAGCTAGCCTGTCACCCATTAAATCAACACCATCAAACGTCAATTTTGAATGGTTGCATTCACTGCCTGCTTGTAAAATATCAAGTCAAAAACTGAAAACATTGACAAAGAAATAACTACAGAGTACAAATTGGAATAAAAAAACAAAAACCACATGGAATCATTCTAGGCATCATAAGTTTACGTAAATATTGCATTTCATAAAGCGATATAACATTTTACAACATATCAAAATTGGGACAACTAACTTTGGTTTTCACGCACAAAAACCAGGTTAGCATCAATGGATTTGAATGTTGCAATTTCTTTGAACTCAGACAGCCCATAAGAAGATTCATCATACCAAAATACA
The DNA here is from genome assembly GCA_009078335.1 of Salix brachista. Classification (NCBI taxonomy): domain Eukaryota; kingdom Viridiplantae; phylum Streptophyta; class Magnoliopsida; order Malpighiales; family Salicaceae; genus Salix; species Salix brachista. The sequence continues at coordinate 9,839,154 of CM018589.1, read as the reverse complement.
AGTATCTTCAAAAATGCAAAAAATTAAGCTATTATATGTGGCTTGTATCAGAACTTGAAGAACCACCCTCAAATGAATGACAGAAGGGGTCATAAGCAAGCACTTACGATGCACAATTATTTTGTCAGGAAGTTTTTTCACAAACTGCTCAGCCGCGTATCTCCAATCTGCAGAACTGCACCCACAAAATGAAAAACAAGAATCCAACACTAAAATTTGTTTTCTCGGAGTTCATAACCACCCTACGAGCAGTATTCGACTAGAAACACTAAATGGGAATCAAATTTAAAGCTCAACATAGGCCAGGCCCACTATGCAAGAAAGTTAAAAAATTCTAGTAAACAAGCTTAGAAGGACGCTAGCTAGCTATAGTCTTCTTCACTACTGATAGTAATATAGACTAAACTAATTTTTCTATTTGCAGAGGGACCGAAGGACGCTTAACTAGCAATAGTCTTCTAATCTAGTGATTATAATATGGACTAATATAATTTATTTTCTATTTGTAGAGGGACCTCATGATTTGTTACTCAAAACAGCAATAGAAATTTATTGTATCTTTTGACTTTTTTGCATGGAGCACTTAAATAAAAATAACACGATAATTAATGATGGTAATCCGAAATTTAAAAAAAGAGAGTAAAATTATTGTTACCTCCCAATAATACCATTAACCATGATAACAAGATGCTGAGGCGAAACCCTAGCCTTTGCAGCACCTGCATCCATAAAATCCTCACCGCCACTATCAACCTTCACCTTGAGTTCTTTACTGCCAGTTCTCTTATTAAAACACCTGAAAAAATTCATCCTCTTCCGTATCCAAATCATTTTGCCCGGATCCGCTCCTAAATGGAGAGGAAAGGAGAAAGGGGTGGTGGCGTGAATGAAAACGACAGTGTGTTTGGGTGGAGAGACGGCGGCGATCATGCGGGGCAAAGAATCATTGAAGAAAACAGAACGAGAGAGTGAGAGAAGCGATTGCGCGAAAGAAGAGTATTAGGAGGAGCAGAAGTGATATTTGAGGGGAAGAAGGAATGTGAAAAATGTGGAGAGAGAGAGATTGGAGTGAAATGGGGCTATCATCAATCTATGAATTTATGTAAAGTGGTTAAAAAACGGGTTTTTCCGTTTTCTTTCATCACCATCATTATTGTGAAGGCTTCAAGTTTATGTCGGAATGGAGACGGACCCGAATGTGTTCAATGGTTAGAAATTTGTTTTTATTTAAAAAATCAATTATATTAAGAAAAATATATCTTTTAACTCTAAAGACTAAATCAAACCCAGCCGCCCCTCTCCCCTTCAAACCTTCTCTCAATCTCCTTATCTTTCAAGCTTTCCATTTTATTTTTTTTAAGCAAGAATGAGATTATTACTGGTGTATCAACCAGTTGTTCTCAGTGTCGTAACGGTGGTTTGCGACTTGAACTTGATAAAAAATAAGGTAATGTTTTTTATTGGTCTTACATTAACAGATCAATCATGCAAGTGTTGTTTTATGTTATTTTTTTAAAATGATCCTACCAAAAAAACAAAACTCATTGACCCACCTAAATTCAGATTCAAAGTATATATAAGAAATGCTATTGGATTTTAAAAAAATTAATCAATCAAGGAGAGCCTAAAGCCCATGTATAAAAACAATGAGGAAAAAAGTGAATAGTATTAAAGGACTTGAACACATTAAAACTTTGCCCCTAAATGCATTGTTCCATTAAAGAAAAAATGTTGTTGTTTCTGTAACGTTTGCTAATTAGGGTTTTTATTCTTTTGAATTCAATTTTGGTTCTTGTTCTCTTGTAATTTTACAATCAAACTTGTTGTTGGGCTTAGTCTTCGAGAATCCTTACAATTATGCCTCTAGACTTTTTTGATTGAGCACTTAGATTTCAATGAATTTTATGATATGATCCTTGATCTTTGATGTTTTTTTAAATTTATCCTTGATTGACCTTTTAAACTTTTAATTATTTTGATTTCACTCCTGATTAAATCAATTAGCCCTTTAGAACTTCTAAGTCCCATTCATCTTAATCCATAAACATTTAATACTTGTAATATTGACCCAAATTGACCTCTAACTTTGATTTTTCTCTAATTAAGTCACCGATTAGCTTAATTAAGCTAATCTAACTTCAGTTAAGTCCCTAAACTTATTGATTCTTCTAATTTTGATCAATCTGACTTCTAAACTTTGTTTTCCTTTCATTTTAGCCCCTAATTAAGGCAATTAAACCATTCCAAAGTTCAATTAGGTACTTGACTTTTCCATTTTTTTCACCCATCTTCAACTTCCTTCACAACTAAGCCCCCGATATCAAAATTAGATTGTCAAACTTTGTACCTTGTCCATATTGGTCCTTAAACTTTTAATTTGTGCAATCTTGACCAATTCTTTCAAATTGTTTTTAGCAATACTTCAAATTGTCTATATGTGAAGTGTTAATTAACTATGAATTAAATACATGTAAGATTGTTTTGTTTTTGATTTTTTTGGATTTTTTTATACGTTTTTGAATAAAAAAATTACATGTAAAATTTTAAGAAATATAAAAGTGAATTAAGACAAATATTATTATATAAAATAATTTAGAATGGAGAACAATTACTTGTCATGCGATGTTGTAGTATAGAAAAAAATCCCAGAAACTTTAACAAAGATAAATACTCATGAAAAATAGTATATATTACCTAAAATATAATTTGCGTGCTAGTTTCATTGTGGATTTTTTACTGTGTACATAGATACAGATTATTGTGGATTGCAACAGTATAATTACCATTTTACCCTAGAGCTAAAAAATTTAACCCCCTGAACCGGGGTTCTTTTCGACATTTCCATGGACATGTATGATATTTCTGATTTCTTTGCACAGTAAAACTACTATTTTACCCCTAGAAGTTGACAAAAGGACATAGAATAGTAGGGAGTGTCTTCGTTTTTTCCCCATAAATTCGTGCATAATGAAACTATGAAACTACCCTCAGAAAAGACAAAAAAGAACGCCTGAAGCTAGGGGTATTGTGGTACTTTCATCACTAGTTTTTTCGTAGTTATCGCTGGGTCTAGGATGTATAGGTAATTTATTATTTTTTAAATTATTTCTTTTCAGAAACACTACAGACATGTCATATGAAAATTCAGGGATGTACAGGTTATCATCAGCAGTGTTTCCCGCGCACTGAAAATTCAGTTGAAATTCAAAGTGGAAACAAAAAACCTGCAGGTCCAAGGATGCATCATTGATGGTCTCCTATTCAGCCCATAAGCTGTCATGAAAGTGCACTTTGCTTTCTCACATGATAGTCTGTCTTTTCGTTTTACAGATATGATCGACTGGTTTCAGACTTGGAGATTCTTAGATTTGGAAACAGTATAGATGTGTGAATGGAGTAGTGAAGACAATAGTTCAGCAATGAAGGACTAGTGAGAATGGAGAATCTAAATTGAATTGTCCACACCTCTTTAAAAGTTCAAACTTAAAATCATTACACGGCAGGCAGAGAGTCTTGTTTCTGAGATCGGCATATTATTTTTTTATTGTATCTAATTTAAATTAAATTATAAAATAAATTAATTTTATTATAGTGAATTTAATAGTTTATATATTTGAATTTTCTTGTTTTTTTAATGACGATGAAAATTTTAGACTGATGATTTCGTTGAAACCTATTAAATAAATAAATTTATATCGATTTAAAATTCATATATTTTATAAGAAACTTGAACTTCACAAGAATTCAACATAAATTTATTATTTTTCTAAATTTATATTATAATAATAAAATCTTATATAATTAATATTTTCTTACAACAAACACAAACAAACAATTTATGTTGCCACCTTTTGCGTTCTAGAATTTTCATTGCATAATAAAAACAAGAGAGCTCACGGGCATAACATAAGCAGTTCACGAGCAACCTTAAATCATTGATCACCCCTTTCCAAAACTCCCATACCCGTCCACGAACATTTCAAACGCTTGTCCAACACCATTCAATTTACACTCCAAAATCAAATTCCTATCAAGCAATGATTGGACATCGCGATCCACGCTCCATTGCTGCGTTTGGTTCCATCACACCACACACTAACCTCCCCTGTTTTCATCAAATCGATATAAAAGAATGAGGGCACTCCAAAGTGAGCGCCACAAACCGCTTCCTAGCCTTGCTATCACCCCTACTCTGAAAAAAATGAGACCACAATTGCTCTTCGTGTTCATTCACTTCACCATCCTCACTACCAGCAGCATCTTAGCTACCTCCCAATCACCTTCATTGGCCGAAAAACCTCTGAAAAGGGTAGATAATGAGACCATTTACAAGGTATCTAAGCAACTTTGCTGGGGATGCTTGGGAGAGTCACTACAATTCTTGTATGCACATAATTTAGTTAGGGCAGCCAAATGGGAGCTACCCTTAATGTGGGACTTTCAGCTTGAAAAATATGCAAGCTGGTGGGCTGGCATAAGAAAAGCAGACTGCAAACTGCAGCACTCATTCCCAGAATATGATTTCAAGCTCGGAGAAAATATTTACTGGGGGAGTGGCTCAACGTGGACACCGACCGATGCAGTGAGTGTATGGGCTGGTGAAGAGAAGTACTATGATTATGCACAAAACACGTGTCAGGAGGGTCAGATGTGCGGACACTATACACAGATTGTGTGGAAGACTACGAGGAGAATTGGGTGTGCTCGTGTTGTTTGTGATGATGGGGATGTGTTTATGACTTGTAATTACGATCCTCCTGGTAATTATGTTGGTGAAAGGCCATATTAACGCATACCATAATAAATCTAGCAGGGTTCTCTGAGCCTGAAATTAGTAGGATTGGATGACATATTCATGATCAGTACGGGATTGCTTCCTAAATATTTTCCTACTCGATATGTTTACCATACTTGTATATATATATGTAAGGTTGAATTATTGTAGTATTTACCTGAATTTAAAATAAATCTCATATGTAGTAATATGGGATTAATTTATATACTGTTTCTATATTACAGTTCCTTTTGCACAGCAGTCACTACTAAAAAAGGGGGGTGTTTGCAACGGATTTTTGCAACGGCAAAAATCCATTGCAATTTTGCAACGGATTTTTGCAACGGCAAAAATCCATTGCAATTTTGCAACGGGGATTTTGTTTAGCAACGGATTTTCCGTTGCTAAACAAATTCCGGAAATATAAAAAAAAAACATGGGTTGCAACGGATTTTCCGTTGCAAATTAAATTTGCAACGGAAATTCCGTTGCAATTTAAAACCATTTGCAACGGATTATCCGTTGCAAATAAAAATTACTTTGCAACGGAATTTCCGTTGCAATATAAATTTGCAACGGAAATTCCGTTGCAATTTAAAACCATTTGCAACGGATTATCCGTTGCAAATAAAAATTACTTTGCAACGGAATTTCCGTTGCAATATAAATTTGCAACGGAAATTCCGTTGCAATTTAAAACCATTTACAACGGATTATCCGTTGCAAATAAAAATTACTTTGCAACGGAAATTCCGTTGCAATTTAAAACCATTTGCAACGGATTATCCGTTGCAAATAAAAATTACTTTGCAAAGGAATTTCCGTTGCAATATAAATTTGCAACGGAAATTCCGTTGCTACTTAAAACCATTTGCAACGGATTATCCGTTGCAAATAAAAATTACTTTGCAACGGAATTTCCGTTGCAATCTAAAACCATTTGCAACGGATTATCCGTTGCAAATAAAAATTACTTTGCAAAGGAATTTCCGTTGCAATATAAATTTGCAACGGAAATTCCGTTGCTACTTAAAACCATTTGCAACGGATTATCCGTTGCAAATAAAAATTACTTTGCAACGGAAATTCCGTTGCAATTTAAAACCATTTGCAACGGATTATCCGTTGCAAATAAAAATTACTTTGCAACGGAATTTCCGTTGCAATCTAAATTTGCAACGGAAATTCCGTTGCTACTTAAAACCATTTGCAACGGATTTTCCGTTGCAAATAAAAATTACTTTACAAAATCCTTTAAAAATACTTGCTAGCGCCCATTCTACTGTTTTAAAATATTTAAGCGCCATTGTTCTTCTCTCTCGATTTTTGAGAGGTGCTGACCCATTTCTTTTGTTCCTTCACATCTAATTTCTCAATATGGGTACTCGATTTAGGGAAGAGGGTTTCAAGAAATTTGCAAGTCTTACCCATTTCCTGCATTGTGGGTTACTAAGTAGAAGGGAGACGACTCATTTCTGCTTGACATGTGAATTTTTGAGAGGTGCTTACCCTTTTTTTAGTTTATAAGCAAGCTTGGTTTATTTGAGTAGTTTTTCGATTGTTATCAATTTAATCTGTGCAGACCCAAATCTACAGTTGGTTCTCCTACAATCGTCTTTTACCTCACCTTGATCCTTTCTATCAAATAAATTAAATGGTAAGGCGGATTTTAGCTCTAATCATTTTGATGGTTATGCTTTTCTCACTGACGTTTATGTTTGGTTGCTGAGAAAAGGAATGGAAAGAAATATAACTTTTCTTTTTTCAATTTTATATCTGGTAGTTGTCAGAGCAAACTGGTTTGTGTATCATAAAATTTCAAGTATTGGGTCTCCCTTATAATTTCTTTTGATTTCTGATTTTTTTATCTTAGTTATTTCTATAATCTGTGATCTTTTGAAGATTCCCCCCCCCCTGATATATTGGCGAAAATATGATGCTTTAGACTTTTAAGTAATTGTAATTGTGTTGTTAATGTGGGTTTTGATATTGAAGCTAGTAGGTGAGTGAGCTGATGAAATAGAAGAAGACATTCAGTGCAAGTTCCAGGGATTTGATACGGAAAATGACGTGTAAAGGGTGCTTGGATGCCTACTGAAGCTCCTTAACTTATTGCTGTGCCTCTTTCGGAAATCATCTTTGATAAGCTTCCAAAAGCATGGTATGTGGCCTTTTTGTTTCTGGTGATTTTGATTTGCGCTTTAAGGTTGTTGTTGATAGCGTAATTGTGCTTCAATTTGTGGTTGATGAACCTGTTATTTGGTTTGAATTGTAATAAGTGAGTTCATAGGAGATGGGTCATTGAATTTTTGTTCACTCCTTCAACTTTTTGTTCTCTGTTCGTCTCTTCCCTTTCCCATGTGATGACTGCAGCTACAAATCAATTGTTTGAATACGGTTTGGGGTTATAGACTTTGAGCTTGGGGGGGTAGGTGTGGATGTGAGAGTGATACACCACTGTCCACAATTTTTATTTGATGTGGGGATTAAAAGTCCAACACGTCTACTTGTATCTTAAGACTTTCACAAATAAAACTTCCCGTATTCTATAATCTTTCCATGAGATCATCATTATCTTTGCAGCAAAGTAGAGCCAAATCATGTATGGAGACAGATAGTTAAATTCTGTTTTCATTATGTGATTTTATTGAAGTGAAACATCATGAACTTAGTTTCTTGCAAAGCATAAGGCTTGTTTGCCACTGATCTTTTGCAAAGCATTGCTAGAATTGGTTCTGGGGCTTTTGTTACTAGGCCTTAATTGAGCTGGTGAAATGTGAGTGGATCCTAGTTTTAATTTCATCAATCAGATAAGTTATTTGGAAATTCATTTGGCTAGCTAATTGAAGTTATTACTCAATTATGAGCAGACTAGCATTTTTGAGGTGATTAAATGTGCAAGTAAATTTTATGTTCAGAGTCAATATTCCGTTATTTACTCTACAAAGCACTTGTTTTTACGCATGTTAGCCATTTCACACTCAATATCCAGTCATATGGCCTCCCTCCATTTATGGTTATGTTTGTTTCTCGTGATCATGAACATAAATTATTTCATCAGGAAATTTCTGCTTGTCTCTGGACTGATGAAATTGGAGGAATGAGAACACGAATATAATGAATTGTATCTTGTCTTATGTTGTTATGGTGATGGACGGGCAAGTTGTTGAAGGTTTTGATTTTAGTTCCCTACGTCTTCTCACAAACTAGATGGAAAAAGCCTGCGATCATAGAAGGTTGGAGTTCGTCTGGCATTCTATATGTTGTAAAGTTTTCTGCTTTTAGCAATGCCAAAACAAGATCTTAATGTTGTGGCATGCTGGAATTTAGAATTTAGAATTTAGATCAATGTTTTAGGCTCACATTGCCATCATTTTTTTTTTGTTGTGCGGCGAACTGGAGATGCAAATTCCAATCAGCTCTGCTTTTGATTATTCATGTATTCATTTGTTTTTCTTTGACTGGGAAGTGCTATATAGGTTGGACATGGATTTGTCTGTTTCATATCGGTTTCGAGTTGTTTTATGCAATTTGACCAATTTTTTGGGTGAAATTTTCTGGAATCTCTTCTATTTCCAGTTTACATTTTTTGTTTTTATTTTTTGAATGTGAATTCATTGTATTGTTTATTTCTACAGGATTGTTCCATGCAGACGATCCAGGCCAGTGGCATACAGGTTGTATGAAATCACCAAATTCTAATTTTGTATCCATTTCTTATGCAGGTTCATATATTTATTTCAAACAAGCTTTTGAATTTTCCTGTTTCTAACATGATTGATTGGCCTTTCAAGTGATGGAAAGTAGACCAAGATCAGACATTTACATCAACCTGCCAGCATTAAGAAAGCTTGACGCAATGCTCATGGTAAGGAAAGCATTCATTTGCAGGAAACTAGAACTGCTCTGTTTTCATTACAGTGTCATATATAAGCTCGTTATAACTCGGGTTTTGATTGACAGGAAGTGCTGGATAGTTTCCAAGATGCAGAATTTTGGTATGCAGAGCAAGGAAGCATGTCATCGCATTCATCTCGTTCAGGCTCGTTTCGGAGAGTACTTATTACTCAGCGTAAGAGGATTGAGAAAATGGAACTAGCCATGAAGACCAAAGAGGATCGAAAACAGTGGCGTATTTTTTTAAACACTTCAAAATATGTATTTTTTTTATTCTATGTTGATTTACTTATACATGTAAATATAATTGAATCTCTGTTATATTATAAATTTTTATTTATGAAATTTTTATTTCAACTATATTAATTTATTTAGTTCTCAATATTAATAATATTTATGAAAATATTTATTTATTTACAATATTTAGTTCTCAATATTCATAAATAAATTTGAAATTATTAAAAAAATTAATTTCCATTTGCAACGGAAGATGCAACGGATGTTCCGTTGCAAACTTGCAACGGATTTGCCGTTGCATATTTGCAACAGAAAATCCGTTGCAAATGGAAACGGAATTTGCAACGGCAAATCCGTTGCAAGGTTGCAACGGATGTTCCGTTGCAAAGTTGCAACGGAATTTCCGTTGCAAGTTTGCAACGGATTTTCCGTTGCAAATTAATTTGCAACGGAAATTCCGTTGCAACAACATTTGCAGTCAATGATTTGCAACGGAACGCATCCGTTGCAAAGTCCGTTGCAAATAAATATTTGCAACGGCCTCCTTTCTTGTTTGCAACGGACACGTCCGTTGCAAACGCCCCCCATTTTTAGTAGTGAGTAGGGTTTTAAGCCTCTGCATTTACTGCCGCCTTGGCTTTTAGGAGGCAATCTCAACCAGCTGGGGTATAAGAAATATATAATAATGCATAGAGAAGACTGTAATACTAACTTTTAGGGTATTGTCAAACACTTAAATGCGTGATTTTCAAACGACTACCGAGAGCCTGTGGACGACAATAACAAGAGCTATTTCCATTTTTATCATGTCGTCCTCATTGGTTAAAGGTGGGATAGGGTAGGCTAAGTTGCCAACTACTTAATCATTGAGGGAAAACAAAGACTTTGGGAGCCTGTGGACAATTTTGACTTACTTGGCAGTCACAATACAATCAAGAAATAAAGAATAGAGAGTCGTATAGCTATGATTGAAGTTTGTTTTCTTGTTCTGTATGAGCTTCAACTCTCTAATCCTCAACCAACAGGGAAAATTGTGAAGTTGATTGCCAATTATAAATTCTTTTGATTTTTGAAGACATACCAGCCTCAACAACATCACTATGTCCAGCAACTGTCGAAACAATCTCATGATAAAAAACGTTGTCAAAAAGCCCATCTGAGCCCATCACCATAGTGTCTTCTTCCATTACTTCCACCCCGCTAATCTTTTTAAGGATATGATACAACCAATTCAAATGATAAAACACTTATTAGACTATACAAGCTATTGTTAATTCAAAACTTCATAACTTCTAGGTTTCTTCAATGACTACCATAAGCATTAGAATTCAAGTATTATACTTGAATTGTTCCTTTTGTTTTCCAGGCTTTTGGATTCATTTAGCATTTTCCGCTTTGAGTATTTGGTCTACGCAATATATTCTTTGTCCAGGTAAGTTTGTAACAAAGCTTTGTAGTATTGTTAATTTATGATCTTTTGCTTTTGAATGTACTTAGTTACTTTGGATTTTCGAGTATTATGTACTGTTGATGGAAAAGAGATTTAAGTATATATGATACATAATTGGGATTAATGTAAGTGTGCAATAATTTTTTTAAGACTATGATTTAGTAATTAACAAAGTTGTCTTTATAATTTATTATATAATGGTTTAAATTTAGATTAAGAAAAATACTAAATAAAATAACATTCTAAAATGTTTGTTGGTGTTATCATGTTCACTAGATTAATATGGAAGATTGATTGTGGATGCATCGTCGTCTTATGGACGATCATTTTAACCCTGAATATATTGCGGGTGTTAGAAGATTTATCAATTATGCATTTTCAATTGATAAAAACATATCCGTTGGGAAAGTTAGATGTCCTTGTGTGAGGGGTAAAAATCCAAAGATGTTAAAGAAAGATGATGTTTGTAAGCATTTATTGACAAGAGGATTTTTACCTTGTTATGAAAACTGGACTGTACACTAGGAGTCTTATGTCACGGAACCAATATTGAATGAACCTTCAACAATTGGGATTAATCATGTTGTGAATGATGATTTTATAGAAATATGGTTATAAATGTAATGGGGGATGATGATGCATACTCTAATAATAGGGTTTTTAGTCATGTGGTGATAGAGGAACCTTCGAATCCAGGAGTCGTTAATTTTTATAAATTGTTGAAAGCTGTAGAGGAGCCTTTGTGGGATGAGTGTACGAAACAACCTAAATTATCTACTTGTGTACAATTGATTAATATGAAGTCAACTTTATATTTTACGCAGATTACCTTCAACAAATTTACTGAATTTACAAAAAGTTGTATGGCTAATGATGGAAATTTGGCATCAAATTTTTATTATGCCAAGAAATTTATGCAACCATTTGAACATGGTTATGAGAAATATGACGTGTGTTCTAATTATTGTATGTTGTACTATAAGGTAGATGCAATGAAAATAAAATGTGACTTTTGTGAAAATTCATTATATAAACCTAGAAATCTCATGATAAAAACCTAAAAAGTGGTTGTAGGTACTTTTATTTATTGATATAATTTAAATATCATTTAACATTCAAATGAATTTATTAATACATGTATTTTTTTTTGTAGGAAAATTATTAAAAAAAAAGTTGATTTCAAAGTGTGGAACTGATTGGGAAATTCATCTTTATTTGATGGAACAACTTAGTGTGTGGCTTCAGAAGGGGTTACAAAGGGTAGAGTATATGGTACATCTCGTACATCAAAATTTTTAGTTAGTACGAGTTCTTCATCACATTCCTACTCAGTTGAGTAATCATGTCCTAGTTCATCTTATCAGGAATTGAAAGAGGAGTAGAAGAAAAAATATAATCTTATTTTAGAAATGAAACATGAGATATATTTTATAAAAGAATATCTTATAAACAATCAAAGATGTTATGGTAGGACATCAAATATAGGCTAAAGTATGCCAACACTTGTGGGCCCATCGGTGCTATCACGTGTTGCCTCATTGATGCCACTATATACAATGGCATCTATGAGTCCCACGTCTTTATCATTATTTCAACCTCGTCCTTGACCACCATATATTGCTCCACCTTACTCTGATCCACAATATCCTATTTCATTTTCACCATAAATACCACAATTGTATCTTTTTATTGTATGGTAATCTACTTGCATATGTAAGTTTAACTAAATTTAAATTGTATTATGAATTTTATTTTTATTTCACTTATTATTTTTTTATAAAGTAGTTTTAAATATTAATACTATTTAAATATGTTATGCTACTTTTTAAATATCAATAAATAATTAAAAATATTAATTAAAAATACATAATCAGAAATGAATTAACTTCATGGTATCTTAACTTAGCAATGAATTTACTGTTGCTACTATATTAGCAATGACAAAATCCATTGCTAATATCATCAATAGATTTTTCATTGTTAATTATCAGCAATGGATGCATCTATTATAGATAAATTAGCAACTACAAAATTGAGTTGAATAATATATGTTGCAAATTTCATTGCTAATGTATTTTAGCAACAAATTTTAAGTGTATTGGCAATGGATTGGATAGTTGTTAATTGCCTTATTTTTTTAGTAGTGTGTAAAAAAACTTGTTGATGCTGCATGTCAGATTAGAATTTTTAGGTAGATATTAAATAAAATTAATGAGTAAACAAAGAGTTGGATTTCTTTTCTTTTCTTGAGATAAGATAAAAAAAAAAATTGTTGCTAAAACATGGAATATATAGCTGGAAAAATATGAAAAAAATCTAAGAAAAACATTCTAGGTCTGCATACTTAAAGGATAAGCATGAAGAACTTTAACCTATTTCTATGTAATTAACACAATCTTGGTCAAATCTCTCATCTTCTAAGCTAACTGTTAGAAGTCGAAGATGATGATAGGAGGTTGGTAACTCATCCTCCTAGTATTTCTATGTTATCTCCCATAAAAACCTTACTGGATCTGGGCTTTCTTCACGGACAATACAAAATGGATTAGGGTATTAATGTAAAAAAACTCTTCGATGAAGAAGTTATTTTAGGGTTTTTTGGTAGATATTATGTAAAATAAATAAATAAATAAATAAAGAGATGTGTATTTTTTCTCTCTCTCTAGATTATAAAATCCTTCTTTATCTTTTGCTAAAAAATGGAAAATATATTTGGAGAAACATGAAAACAATCTAGAAAAAATACTTTAACTGCTCAAGGTGGAAGTCCTATTTTTTGTTATTTTTTCACAGAGTTATAACATGTAATAAAAAAAGAGAGAAACAGAGGAGATAAAGAACTTGGTTATGCCTCAACCCAACCGAGTTTAGTGTGGCTTAACCAAGTCTAGGGTCGAGACCCAACTAAGTTGACACCTTTTTATGAGAAATTGAAAACTGATGACCTAAGGCCTAGCAATGATCAAATTGAAAATTAAATCAGCTAAAAAGCCAAAAGACTTGGTTAAGTGAACGTAACTTAAACTTAACCAATCAATTATGAGAAAATTAGAATTTGACCATTATTTCATAAAATTAAAAGAATAGAATGCTCCAATTCAATGATTCCATTACTATTAAAATAATAAAAAAATATTAATATAAATCTCTGTAAAGGAAAAAGCTACTGCCATGCCAAACGGGCAGATAAAGTAACTTCGGCGGTGCATGCAGGTCTGGTGGTTGGTTCTCTTATTTAATGGCCGAGCTGATGTGAGCGTGGTGGTTGGTTCTCTTATTTAATGGGTGGGTTGATAAATTCCTTTACAGGAGGCTAGCACTCTTTCATCCAAAGTTGCATATTTATGATTGTTATATAGAATTTACACACAATAAGAGCTCCAAATTATAATTTAAAGTTCTAAATTTATGGATCCATCTTATCACATTTTCCCACTTCTAATTTATTAAATATTTATCATTCACACATAAATTCAGCTAAAATTAAAGGCGTAGGCGTGGGATCCATAACATTGAAGATTAAGATTACAGTGAAAGGAAGAGAAGCCAATTCAGAGAAGCCAGAACGGTGGTGTGATGATAAAAAATTTAAAATTTATATATTTTTTATAAAAACTTTGAACAATAAAGATTTTATTTATTTATTTAGATTCATAAAATATATTTTTCAAGAATTTCCTCGACACTAAAACAAAGAAAGGCAAGAAGCCGCACGTTTTTTTTTAATTAAAAGAAGCCACACGTTAATATTGAAAAAAACCTAATTGCCACTGGGAATAGCAGCAGTACTGCTTTATTCGAGCCCCCCTTCTTTTATCTCTTTTTTTTTCCCCCTTTCTAGCTACTTGTTAATTTTAATGTTATATTGAAATTTATTTTACAATAAATACAAATGAGATCGGATTTCCACACAGGAAAAGAAAAAGGAGGAAAAGAACTAACAAAAATCTCAAGAAACATTCAGTAGGGCTTTTCTCCAATGTAATTCCCAGGAGGATCATAGTTGCAGGTCATGAAAACACCTCGTCCACCAGAACAATCCACTCTAGCACACCCGATTCTTTTTGTTTCCCTCCACACAATTTGAGTATAATGTCCACATTCTTCATCCCTGGCACAAGAATTAGACCTATAGCTATACCATTTACGCTCTGAGACCCACGCCGCCGCCGCCTGAGCTGGAGTCCAGCCACCGCCACTCCCCCAGAAGATGTTCTCACCATAGGGTCCGTTGGAATGCTCTAACGCGCAGTCAGAGCGCCTCTGGTTGGCATACCACTGTGCGTAACGTTCCAGTTTTGCATCCCACACTAATGGCCGTAACCTCAGTGAGGCTCGGACAGCATTTTGAGGAGCCATGAACTGGTTCGCCGAGCTAAGGTAGGGTTTTGGTCGCTTTGTGATGGCACCATGAGTGCTGGAAACGAGAAGGATGAAGATGGAGATGGTAGCATACCATGAATGCATTTCTGGAGAATAAATCTTTCAACCTTTCATTCGGGAATTTCAGAAGGGGCCATTGTATCCTTATATATATTCATGAGGATTTAGTAGCAGTTAGATTCGAAGGGGTATTTAAGTCAACTAAGGGGTGGCACCCATGTTCGATAATGATTGCCACATTTGTTTTTGTGGACGACAGAAGTTTTCTTTCTACAATTTCATAATTTCAGGGGAGCCCCCCCAGCTTCTCATTCAACTGCACATTTCATGATCCACACACCCTTTTAGGGTGGAAGGAAAACGACAATACAAAAAAGAAGAAGAAGAAGAAGAAAGGGGACGCTCTATTTAGCCTGGAATTACAGTTAATTTTATTTCTTAAAGTGTTATTTAATTAAAAAGCATCCTTATTTTATTACCAAACAATTCAAGATATTAAAATTTTAATTGTAATCTCATCGTTGGTGAGATAACATGTTGATGGCCCGATGTGGTATTGCTGAAGAGAATTAAGTATCAATCATATATTATAAGTAATTATGCTTTACAAATATTTTTTGTTCTTCTTTTTATATTATATAAATAGAAGGGGTATAATTGGTTATCATATGTAGCAACTAAATAAACAATTATATACTCCGAATCCTATTTAATGTACAGATTATACGACAAAGACTTGGTCAAGTGAAAGCTGTCATATTTTAGGGTCTTTAATTTATATTTAAGAAAGATTTGATTAATTAAACATATCTAGCTTTGCCGAGGCCCAATAAGAACGCAACACGTACCATATACTTGTAATTTAATAAGGGGTTGTACTAGAGCATGAAAATACCTGGTTACAATTTTTAGTTGGTTACATTCTACAAACAATTTTCAATGTTGGGAAAGATTTTCTTGTTTAAATAATGTCCGGAAACTGGAAATATATACTCTAACATCCTGGCTCTACCCAATGATATGATTGGTAAGACTTTTGAGGAGCCAACGTTATTAATTGTAGGCCGAAGATGCCCATTGTTCTTTAGAAATTGTCAATGATAGGAGTTGTAGTGGAAACATTTATCTGCTCAATGCTGCCCCAATCGACGCAGAGATTGAAGCACCAAGATTGACGGAGCCGAAAAATCAACGAGGAGGTTTCTTGCAGCTTCTTCTTCTTGTTACTAGGGCATTGCATTCATTAATGTCTACGTGTCCGTATTTAAATGGAGATCCTTGAAATTTCTTGATTAATTAAAGTTTACTTAAACATAAATTCTATTTCAAATCACGAATATTTTGCTATTATAAATCAATGAGAGGATGAGACACACTATCACACCTCGTTACTAAAAGATTTTAATCTAGTTGTTGTGGAAAACAATTCATGCGATTTTATTAACCAAAAGTTTTTTGAATACGGATTCAGCAGTTCTTTAATGAATATGTTTTCCAATAAACTATTTTTACTTTTAATTTTGAGCTCTTGTCTCTCTCCTTTTCAATTAGAGTTTTCTATTTTTTATTTTATTTTATTTGAGTGTCTGTATTTCCATGACTTTTTCATTATATCTCTCGTCTAGAAATTGTTCAATTATGTGTTCTTTATGTGATATCCTTGTCAAGGAACAACCATTAACAAAATAAAATACAAATCAATATCAAAATTAGAAAACTAGAATAAAGAAAAGAACTTTTAAATAATGAAAATATAAATAGTATTTTAAGAGGGAAATTCCCCCTCGATTTGTGAGGTATTAAGAAATCCTAAAACATAGTAATATGAAAATAACTACAAAATGAGGGATTTCAGTTTTTTTTTTTGTTTTGATTTTGACTTTTTTCCCTTTTCAATTTTTATGGATAATGGGTCCCATTATTATTATTATTATTATTATTAATTGTTGTTATTATTATTAATATGTCGATTTGTGGTACTTATGATATGTTGAATTTCTTGGATATTATATATGTAGTGAAAGTAATGCACAAACTTATTCAGGAGTCCCTAAAATTTCATTAGACATATCAAAAGTTGTTTAGAGATCTATTACCTGAGGATCTGATATCCTTCGATTTAGAGTAATTCTTTAAAGGTTGGGTTGTCATAAATCATAAGTTGTCAAATTGCCCGGTCTCCAATGATAATCCACACGAACCACCAATGAGAAATCTCTTAAACTCTTAGTTAGGAATGAAAGATTGTTATGCTTAGAATGCTAGCTTTTTATTCTATGATTTACATAGTTTTTCTGTCTAACAGACAATCCGATTAACAAAATAAGAGGTATAAATCACTATTTATAGAGAAATCTAAAAACTCTAGAAATTGGTAAAATATCGATTTGCTCATTGAATAATATTCATATATGAATTCAGGATAATTTTAGAAATTAATTCAATCATGTCCTTACTTGATCTTTCTAGATCTAGGAAAATAGTTCATGTATTAATTATATTATAGTCCTTAATTTCTAAAATATATTTTAATGAAATCATAATTAATTAAATCATCACAATTTAATTTATGATTAATGATTCTTAATGTGTGTGACCCATTAGATTTCTAATGTATTGACCCAAAATTAAATTCTAATTCTAATTCTAATAAAATAAAATAATTTATTATCAATTCAATAATTAATTAACTTATATTTAAAGTCATGTGCATCGTCAAATAATGAGTCACGATCCCTCAAATATTAGAAAAGTCATTATTGATTTGACTTAATATTTGAATGACCAATTTCTCAATATAATTAATATCCATTAATTATTTTCATCAATAATGTTCTAATTAACATTAAAGTATGAATAATTGATTGTTTGAATACGATTTGAAACTCTTTTTAGATCTCATTCTAACTTTGCCAAAGATTTTTTAGTCAATACTATTTGAGAACTAATGAAACATTTCTCATATTTCACAGAGATTGATAAATTCTCTCTTGATCTGTCAAATATCTTTATATAGTTCATGTTATATCTAATATTTGCCTTTTTATTACTTTAATTAAGTAACATGTAACAAAATCAAAAACATAATATTCTTTATATAATATAATTTAGTGGTCTAAAGTTTAATGATCACTTACACAACCGTCATGTGAGTTTTTCCATAAACATAAATGATCTCTTCATATGAAATTCTCATGCGGGTCAATTCAATTTGCATGTCTTATGACAAACACTTACATATTAGTTTTAGGTATCCTTTATACCTTAGTTTATAAAACAATTATTTTTTTCATAAAAAAAAGAATATAATATGTATCAGTCTCTACAATTTTAGTAAATATCTAGTATTTAAGAGAGTATTGACCATGACTATTTTAAGAATAATGCCTTAATGTATTATTTTTTTAATAATTATAACAACTTTATAATTTCCTTAGTAAAGTATTTTTGTTCCATGAACTTTATCTTTGCTCTAGATTCATAAATCAAATATTGAATTCATTAATCTAATATAATATTAATGTTAAAGATAATTTAAGCTATTATTAATAATAAATATGTATTTATATAAATATAATAATCTAAGAATTGTTTTTCATATAATTGAAATAAAATCATCATCTTTGACTAATTAAAACAATAAGTTGATTCATTAATTATTTTTTTAAAAATATGATTGCAATATATAATTTTTTAAAGTCCTCTAATTATTCATTTATCTTTTAAATGGTCTTAAAGAAATACGTGTCTTCAATTAGATCTTCAAAATTTTCTCACAAGGAAGTTTTGTTATCAATAGAATTAAAAAATCCATCAAAGGTTAGTGAACACTTCAAAATAAAATAAAACTTAGGGTATCTATATGGATCTCTTTTTTCAAAAAAAATTATTTTTAGGAACATAAGTTCATAATAAAGTTTAAAAAGCTAGAATTATTCACATAAATAAATCATTCCCATCATAGCCTTTAAATAACATTGAAAACTACACAATGCAACTTACTGGTAGATGTACTAGGATACAAATACTAGGATACTAATATTTCTTTTTATGAAACCAGTTCCTTATCCTTGACAAGATCAATACACAAGTTTTTCTAGCAACCCTAAAATTAAGCAACGGGGTGACGACTCCAACTACCCGTCAATGTCGCACATCCATGTATGATAGAATGATGACTCCACTAGGGTTGATACTCTTTTAGACAATATTGGACTAAAGTTTGTTTATTGTGATGTGGTTTATATGTTGATGTGTTTAGAATTTTGCATTTGGCTTATTTTATTTTATTCATGTTTTAGAATATTATATTTATCTGGCTCAAATATATATATATATATATATATATATATATATATATATATATCTTCATGCATTATTAGTTTATTTGAGATACATCATTTTGGTTTGCACATGAAATTTCAGGTTAAGTGGGAGACTAACAACTTATCTTATTACTTTTAGTCAAGGTTTAAGTTTAGGCAAACTCTATCTCTTGTTGAGTGTTTAGTGCATGTTTGACAATGCATTTAAAAAAAATATTTTTTTTATTTTTTGCTTTAAATTATATTTTTTGGTATTTTCAATTAATTTTGATGTGCTAATGTCAAATAATTTTCGAGAGTAACATTAGCTTTGCGCGTCTTTTTTATTCTAGTCCTTAGTTTCTGACTTGCGCGATTTAAACCCCCAATTAACCATTAGACTCTCAATTCATTCAATTCGGCCCCCCGATTTCGCATAATTGGCTTGGAAAAATTCAAATCGGTCTCCGAAAATTCCAATCTCATCAATTGAACCCGAATTAAATTCAAGAACTTGATTTCTCATTGATTAAACCCTTAATAAAATTAATTTGGCCAATTTAAAATATAATCAAGCCCTTGCTCTTAATTAAATCTTTCGATTGGACCATAAATTAATTCTCAAACATAATTACACTTTTAAATTGGCCAACGATTAAATTAAACTGACCCATAAAAATATAATCATATCTTTTGACTTAATTTTTTACGCAGATTTATCCGATAATAAATTACTTTAGCCTTGAATCTGCGATATCCTTCATTTTGGGCACACAAAAAAAAGTACGATCGAGCTCTCGAAAACATCCAAAATTTCACTTTGATTTTCCTACCGAAACCAGCCCCTTTTATTTTATTTTTTTGTTATTTTCGGGTAGTTTTGGGGAATAACCCAAAATTGGGTTATGACAACTGTTACTCATGAAATTTTTATTATGAATTTTGATCAAGAATGAAGATTTTGTTCATCATGCTATAATTACAACCACGTATCACCCCTTGAAAGGTGAGTTCATCATATAATAAAGACATCCACATATATTTGAACATGCATTCTTATAATTTGAAATAAAAACCACTAAAAATCTATCTTTCTTTGAAAAGACAAGAATTTTCTATATCTAACAATTCTAAGAAGGATTCGCTTACGGGTTTCTTACAAGCTAGTAAAAAAAATCTATGTTTTACCATGAACTTAGTTTGGAATTATGCCTAAATGCCATCTATGAAGTTCTAACACATTCATCAATTTAAAAATAAATGACTATAAGTAGCTATATAATCAATAATTTATATATATATATGTATATATATATATATATATATTAATATTATTTTCTTAAATGTATCATTGTATGACTGTATAAACTCTACTTGAATTAATGTAAAATACATAGATAATTAATTTATCGAATATTATATTTTTCTTGGACTCTAAATTTCTACACCTCCAACACCATTTTAGCTTAATCGGTTTTCCAAATCATGAATTTCCTCAAGTTTCATTTTTCTATAATTTTAGAGAGACGAAAGAAAGTATGATAGTCATTGTAGTTTTGGAGATTAAGAAGAATTGGGTTACGAGGGTATTAAGAATAAGAGAGTAATTATTGGATATGAATGGAAGATTTTTAATAGTTGGAGGGTAAGAAAAATTCTGGAAGATTTTTAATAGGTGGAGGGTGATGCATTATCGCAATGGCATCAAAGATATGAAAGCAAGAAATGTTGGATTTTATTGTTTATCACAAAGAAAAATCTAACTTTAAATTTTAATATAATTTCTGTTAGTGGTGTTATTAAGTTATTATTTTATATTTTATTATATAGAAAACCACGCTTATCAACTAAATACATCTTCGACACAACCCTAGCTTGCACTAACAATAAAAGGGGCATTCGAAAAAATTATATGATTTTAGATTAACATTTTGAAAGTTTCTCTTTTAAAAGGATATTTATTTTTTCAAGGTTTTAAAACTTAATCGATGTACAAATAAATTAGTTCTATAAGATTGAAAAATTCTATGATATTTATGGTATAGTCATCAGTATTATGACAGTAAAAAAGATAAAATTCAATTTCAATTTAAATAATATATTAGTAAATTGATCAATTGTCCCATGACATCATACAATATTTAAGCAACTTAGATAAAATAGCATGACGAGAATATTCAAACATAGTTAGGTCTCACATGATATAAAGCATCCTATTTTAGTTCATAAGATAAAAGCACCTCTTCATGGTGAAATTTAGGGGTGAGCAAAAAACCTAAAAAACTGATTAAACCGAGAAAATGAAAAAAATTAACCAAGAAAAACCAAACAATTAAAAAAAACTGATTAAACCAATTAGATTTTTTTTAAAGCTTTCGGTCTGATTTGATTTTTTGTTTTTTTAAGATAAAAATCGATAAACCAAAACTTAACTGAACCGGTTTAAATAAAAAAATATACTATATTTTTTTTTGCTCTTCTGAATTAGTTCAATTTTTTTGGTTTGATTCCATTTTGATGAAATGAGAGAAGAAAAACTTGGTTAAAGTAAAAAAAAAAAGTCTAAAAAACCCGAATCAAACTAAACCAAAACCGGTTGGTTTAAACTGGCCTGTTTTGGTCTCGGTTTTTTTTTTTAACTTTTTTGGTTTGGTTGTTTTTATAGATAAAAAATAAACAGAACAAAAAATAATCACCCTTGGTGTATATATAAATCTTATTTTGGGTAAAAAGGTAGTTAAAATTTGATGAGCAGAGAATTTAAGGCGAGGCCAATTCAATCCGCTAAATACTCTATACCAAGTTTTTTCTGTCCTCGTCCAACCACCTTTCACTTGTTGCAAACTCCAAGTACGCACGTTAACAAATCCCCTCTAAAGATAGTCGCAAACACACAATCAACCTCCCCTTCTTGCTGCCATCAACCTCTAGATCTTCATTTCTCCGGTGCAACAACTAATAATCTATCGACTGTTCACCAATATCTGAAGTATGCTGTGCATCATAACGAGCTAAATCACCATGTCAGAAGCAAAAAATGACTTGAAACACATCGCGGTGCTGGCATTCCCGTTCGCCACTCATGCTGCTCCGCTCTTTTCCCTCATCAGGAGGCTATCCACGATGGCCCCACAGGCAAAGTTTACATTCTTCAGCACAAAAGAATCCAACAACAAAGTTTTCTCAGGTCAAGCGAGGTTGGAAAACATAAAACCCTACAATGTAAACGATGGTTTGCCGGAGGATTACATGATTTCATTTGAGAATCCCCATGAGCCGGTTGGGTACTTTTTGAAGGCGGCCCCCGGGAATTTCAAGCAAGCCATGGAGGTGGCCGTGCAAGTTATTGGGAGGGAAATTACTTGCATCATCAGTGATGCATTCTTTTGGTTTGGGGCGGATATTGCACGCGAATTACACGTTCCATGGGTGCCACTCTGGACTGCTGGACCTCGTCCCCTTCTTTTGCATCTTGAAACCGATCTAGTCCGCCAGAAAATGGGAGGCGATGGTAAGATTTTTTTGTTGGTATGATCGGAGAGTATATTCTCGAAATTTGCATGATTTCAAGCTATGTTTCTTATTTTAAAGGTTTATATTCATTCATATAGTCGTTATGCATTCACTTGTCATCTACATGGATATTACATCGATCAAAGTAAAAATAAATCAATCTAGAAAGAAATAAATTTGATTTTCAGGGAACGAATCCCCATATTTGAGTTGTCGGACCCCTATAAAAGCAAAATTTGTTGACACTGAAGTATAAATATAAGCAGTTGATAGATCTGATCCAAGAATCTATCTTCAAGTTCTCTTCTACACTAATTTTGAGATAGAAATAACATTATTTGCAGAATAAATTAGAGTTGTTTTTCGAGTCAATTTTACATTAAGGATGGTATGAAAATGGCTTGGTAAGTGGAAAATATAGTCAATTTATATATCATTCTTTTCTTTCATTAAATTTAGCTAATCAATAGTCCCGAATAGCCTTTGTCGTCGTTGTGTAAATATCCAAACCTATATGACGATAGAATTTGGATAAATAAGGGGGAAATTACTAATAAGTTTACTTTTAAAGACAAAATATCTATAAATTGTGTTATAATCTCTTAACATCAATAGATTTATTTTTCAATCTATTGATGTTTAATTGTGTTGTCTATAATGCACTCTTCATATATTCTATTTTCTTCACTTTCTACGTCCTTCATGCTAATCTGTTAACTATTTCATTTCATGTTTCATTTTTGAAGGAGTACCGGAAGATAGAACCATTGACTTTCTTCCAGGTTTTTCTGAAATACGAGCTGCTGATATACCTAAAGAACTGCTCTATGAAGACTCGATCCCAGAAATCCCAGCAATGTTGTATAAAATGGGACAAATGCTACCACGAGCAGCTGCTGTTGTTTCAAGCTCGTGGGAAAAATTAGACCCTGATGTGGTGAATCAGCTCAGGTCAAGGCTTCATAATTTTCTTGAAGTTGGTCCCTTAGTGCTGACATCTCCAGATCCTGTTATGTCTGATCCACAATGTTGCCTAGAGTGGCTGGACAAGCAGAAACGAGGCTCAGTCGTGTACGTTTGTTTTGGAAGTACGGTAATTCCACCACCTCATGAGCTCGCAGTGTTAGCAGAAGCTCTGGAGGACTGTGATTCGCCATTTCTTTGGTCATTCAGAGACAATCCTGCGGAAAGATTCCCTGAAGGGTTCTTAGAAAGGACGAAGGAGAAGGGAAAAGTAGTCCCATGGGCTCCACAGTTAAAAGTCTTGCAGCACAATGCAACTGGGGTGTTTCTTACACATGCTGGATGGAATTCTATTTCAGAGAGTATTGTTGGATGTGTGCCCATGATTTGCAGGCCTGTCTTCGGTGATCAAGCCTTAAACACAAGGACTGTAGAGGCTATATGGAAAATTGGTGTTGGGATTGAAGGAGAGACGATGACTAAAGATGGAGTGATCAAAGTTATAAAACTTATTTTGTCAACCGGAGAAGGAGAACAAATGCGGAAGAACGTTGAGCACCTCCAAGATCTTGCTTTGGATGCAGTGTCAAATGGCAGCTCTTCGAAAAATCTCGAAACTCTGCTGGAGGTTGTCACCAAGTAATGTGAGATAAAAATCCCAAGAAATTGTTTTTCCGAAAGTAATATCATGGAGTATAGATTCATTTGTTTTTGGATTTACGATTTACGTTTGGATTTTGAAGTATACGTTATGGAAGCCCTCGCTTAGTAATTAGAAACGAAAATCTGGCAGCAATTTTTGGCTTATTACATGAGCGATTGCCGATCGCTGCAAAATTTCTATCAGAAGTTAAATGAATGTACTCAATCAGCTCTTTTTATTATTTCCCGTTTATTTTTTTATTTTTTTATAACATATCGAAATTTATTGATTAACAGAACTAGTCATTAAGATGGTGGCTGGAAACTGCCATCAAGCAAAACATATTACATCCAGTTTATGATCTCAAAACCTCGGCTTAAAGCCTCTTTTTTTGCTGACTCGTTTGACTCTAAAAACATGTCTAAATGTTTCCAATGGGCTGATAAAGTAAAGAGATTGCGACTCCAATTTCTTAAATGTGATCTGAAACAAACATTGAGAATGAAAGAATTCGAGCACATTTTGTATTATTATTCAAGGGTATTCGTTATTAATGTGAATCAAATAAAGAGGTGTGTAGAAAAGATAGAAGACATTTGTATTATTGAAAAGTTTCTTCACTTTTTCATTTTAAATTTTGATCATGTAGTCTGTGTTATTGAGTCACAAGATCTAGACTCAATAATAATTGAACAAGTTAAACGTAAGATACAAGTCTGAGAAGACAAGTCCAAAAGAAAGCAAGATGAATCATTATAGAATGTCTTCAATGATGTTGAAGAAGAGAGACAACAAGGACGAGTAAAAGGACATGGTGGTGACAATTGAAGAAAAGAAAACGGTGATCATTGTTGCAAGTCGTCGCGCAACGTCTCGGGAGGGTTTTTGTCATGCAAGGGAGTTGAGGAGCTGCCACCTAGCTGTTGAGGGTCGCTAGAAAAACCCGGTTGCACTGGTCTGATTAGAGATTCAAGGGAAGGTATTGGTACCCTTAGTATGCCTTACCTAAGGTAATCTGCATTGTGTATCTTGATGTGATTTGGAACGTTTTGACGGGCTGTATTTATTCATGTGAATAAATATAGCTTTTGAGATTTTATTATAAGTTCGTGAACCCAAATAAAATATGAATACAGAAATCATGTTTAAAGAGTGAGATTTTATATTGTTTTTATATAATATACATATGGGTTGGTTGGTCACTTCATTTTATTTAAACTTTTTTTTATTGATCTAGGATATAAATGATATTTTTTTAAATCAATGCTTATTTATTTTATTAATTAAAACTTGTTAACTATTTCCTATCCTAAAGTTAAAAGAAAAATATAATAAAAACTTTTATAAAAATAAAATTATCAAATTCAAACCCTTGATAACTCTTCATTTATGAAATAAATACTATTGTATCAATTGATTATATAATGATGACAACAACATAAAAATAACATTATAATATGAATTATTAAACCATTAGCTATATATAAATAATAAAAATATCAAAATTGTATAAATTATTGGAAAGGTGTACAACTAGTTTCTAAATAAAGAGATTGTTTTGATTATATTCACTCGATCGAGAAAAAAACGCATTGATTTTTGCCAAAAGAAAATAGTCATTTTATTTTCCCATATCCATCCACTTAAATTGAGCATCAACTAATAATCAATCATATTAAAGTTGAGATGAAAATAATGGAAAAGGAAATCATTGTTTTTGTTTTGCATTAAATATAATTAATTAAAAGTCCAGAAAAGGTTTGAGCAAGGGTAAAGTACATGATGGGTTAAAGAATCCTGAAAGCACACAGGTGAAAAAGCCCATGAAAAAACCTAGCAAGTCCAAATTCCAAACCGCAAAATTATAGTAATCATGCAGGAGCGGCAATGTAATATAATATATTTTCCTGGCCGACGTCAAGCCTGCTGTGATCTCTTTGTCAACTGTATAACACCCTCAAATCCCTGCCTTTTTATCCCTTGATAGATCATAAATAAAATCCTTCTCCATTAAAACACAGAAATTAACCAGAGAGAAGACGATAGAACAAGTGGTGGTTGCACTCCCACGCCCAAGAACTTACCTCCCGATGGGGTAAGGAAGGGAAAAACTACAGAAACTTAAGCACGATTAATGGAGTTATATCATTTATTTCTTGTAGGGATTTTTCATCTGTAAATTCATAGCACATATATAAAACTGAGCTAAATATACAGCAGAAAATAAAGCAACCGAAACTTTGATATATATGAAAATATTCTGAACAGGACATTAACATTATTATTCACACAATTTACAAAACCTGCAGCCAATAGACTTCTGTCTTTCTTCCACATCTTATGAATAAAACTCATACCACTCCCTAATATTTCCTTCTCTCTCTCTCTGTCTTTGTTTTTTTTGGCGATTACATATTGTAAGCTAATTCATAATCTTGAAACACCCTTTCAGACTGAAGAACAGAAGTGGAATCCCAAGAATTTGAGGAGGCTGATTTTGTCTCAAAGTCATTAGACCACCAATTCATGTTGTCCCTAGAACCATTCATTTCTTTGAAACAATCAAATTCACCAATCTGATCCCCCTGTGCAGTAAAACCAGACGTTTTGCTGTTGAGAAAGTTTTCGAGCTCGGATTGGAAATTTGAGACAGGCTGGACTGCTGCATCAGATTGGTCTGCCATGCCTGCTCTTGGCACACTAGTCAAGTCCATTACATTTGTACCATTGGATAAGGGAATAGGACTGTCCGAGGATGCTATAACATTCAAAGAATTCTCCAAGCTGACGACGTTTGAATCGCTGGATTTTGGATGATCACCTTGTTGAAGTGTGTCGGAATCCACTAGTTGCCCATAGATATCTACCTTTTGCGCATCTCCTTGTTGAGTACCAGGGAAGGCATATTGCATAAGAGGGTTAGAGATTTCACTCAAAGATTGAAGGAGAATCTTCTCTTGGAAAGGATGCAACTTGGGCCACAGTGCAGGATTGTTGTAGAAAGAGATAGGGTTTTGAAGGCTCTGAAGCTGCATGTGCAGCTGGAGCCTTTCAAGTGCTGAGTTGCTCAAGGCCTGTGAAGATGAGCTATCTTCTACGCCATTGGCATCTGGATTCGTGGATGATAGCCGATTGTTGGCAGATTGTTTGCGCCTTCCAAGTAGCTTCTTCTTCAGTCTTGTGTTCCAATAGTTCTTGATATCGTTATCTGTTCTTCCCGGTAATTGTGCAGCAATTATGGACCACCTGTTTTAATTGCACAGGGAATTTAAATTATATCATTTGTCACTCCCAAGAAATTAAAAAAACGAAGAGGAATCCAAACAAAAGACTAAACACTACAACTAAGATACGAATCGGCAAGATGGGATTCACTATCTTAAGCAAAAGCATCATGGACAAAGGAAAAAAGGACAAAATAGTGCATGTTCGGTTCCATGGAAAAAAACTGAGAGAGAGAGAGAGAGAGAGGGTACCTGCTGCCTATACTTATGTAGAGGCTGCAGATGATATTGTCTTCTTCTTCAGAGAATCCACCATGCTTGATATTAGGCCTCAAGTAATTCAACCATCTCAGTCTGCAACTTTTACCGCATCTCTTAAGCCCTACAATCAAATCAATTCCATCAACAGGTCAAACACATAATTCTAGTCCACCCCCTAAACAAAAATCAGAGAGAGATGGTCTTGAAAGAACATATTTCCTTTCAGAGAATACACACATAGAGAGAGAGAGAGAGATATACCAACTTTTTGAGGAAGTGCAATCCAGTTGCCTCCAGTACCAAACTGGTCAATATAAGCCTTTAGCTTATCATCCTCTTCTGGTGACCATGGTCCCTTTTTCACATTGTTTTTATCACAACAAGGAGCTCGACCCATCTCTCTTGCTACGCTTTCTTTTTCTTCTCTTTCTCTAAGCGAAAAACTCTCTGAAAGCTGTCTGAGATTGTTGGGAGAAATTGCGGAAGGATGACCCTGGATTTATAGGTAGGAATAGTGGGTGATGTTATGCTTATTACGACAAAAAAGTCCTACAACTCACCATCCCCTCCTCTCACAAATTCAACCCCCATTTCATTTTTCCTTAGGGTTTATTTTTCTGCATGCTAGGTCTCTTATCTCTCTTCCTTTTTGGATTAGTTCGCTCATCCATATTTTACTATTTATGCAACAGGACAAAATACAACACAAATTTCTTCTGCTTTGTAGTTTTATATTACACTACTTTTTTTCCAGGTTGATTAGTTTATTATTCGAACACATTATGCAACAGGTAAGTATCATAAGAAATATCCTCGAAAGGTTCCATTATTATCCACCTTAAAATATTAATGTACTTGGTAATAACGCAGTAGAATTCTGTGTACTAGTTATATAACAGGTTTATGAATTGAACCTGTTTCGAGTGCGTGGTTGATTTAAACATGTTGAAGTTTCTTTGGATAACATTACCTTCTTGAAGAGAAGCAATCAACTGGTATAATAAGAGCATGTGTGTTGAGACAAATAACATCCTGCTATATCTATATATTGTTAAGGAACCATCTCACCTAAAAGCTTAAGCTTGTAAGTGAGGCCCTATAATATGATTTATATTATTCTCTAGCACACCCCCTCAAGTGAAAGCCCTTTGGGTTTGAAACTTGCACAGGCCCACATTACCTTGTGCTTGATTTTTATCAAATAGAATGGGGGTGGTGAGATTCGAACTCGTGACCGCTGGGTCAACAAGGCTCTGATACCATGTTAAGGAACCATCTCACCTAAAAACTTAAGCTTGTAAGTGAGGCTCCATAATATGATTTATATTATTCTCTAGCGTATATATATAATTCTATCACTATTTCTTAGTTTTTTTTGGCTAAAGTAAAAGGTAGTTTTATAAGTAATCTATTTTCGGATTCTTTAAAGAACTGTTTTATGATTAGCTATGCATTCTAACAATAATTATCAAAAAGTTTTATAATATTGATCATATTATATATTGTCAATCATCCATGAAAGTGCCCTTAGTTGAAACATATCTCTTCATGTATATATTACCATTAACTTTTATGAAATTGTCAACTTTTATGAAAATGTCAAGTCATCCAAATATATATCTCATAGCTTGCAATAAAACTCCTATTGTATGCTCAATGTTCTTCTAAACCAATTCCTTTAAACCCGTGAAAAAAAATACAATGTTATCATAAATTATGTTTTTTTAACACCTGTATTCATGCAGTTAAGTGCATATTAAATTGATCTGTTTCAAAACATATTGTCCTATAATCAGTATTGGCGGCGTGCATTCTTTTCAATATTTATCAAATGCACTTATATAATAACATCTTTTCGAAATCATAACCATATTTCAAAGGGTAAACCAATTTTAGACATGATGTTTAACTATTGCAAGAGTTTATTAAATTATAGGTTTCTTAGCAACATTGTTCTTAGTTGATCTCAATATGTTTGCTCTTCTGTTTATCATCAAAAGACATTTGTCATTGCCATAGATTTGATGAATTTCATTGAATCATCGTTTTCTTATTTTCTTTTCCCCTAATTGATTAAATTATATATTTGACGCTTAAAATAAGGAATGGTTACACATAGCATCTAATATATACCATAAAATACAAGATATGTAACCTAATCATAGACATTAATAACTTTGAGAACATAATATCAATAGAGATATTGAAAATTCTTCATCTTAAAATAAAGATTCATCCTAAGACCTACAAACCAAACTGGTTAATAATTTTAGTGGGTTTACTATTGAGATATGGTATATACATACACAACTGTATCGTAGATGGTGCATCGAGTATAATGGTGTTCCATTTAATCTAGTGTTGGAAAAAGTTAATATAGTTGCTTCTAAAATTGATATGCATAATGGTTCTATGAAGTTAATGTAAAAAAAAGGTTAAACATATATATATATATATAAAAAAGGGATGTTTCTTAAAAATCACTGAAAATCGAGAAAATTTATCCTTTAGAATGTCGATATAATTGTCTAAAACAAATACCACTAAAATCCAATTTCTTGTATGGGTTATCAAGGAGTCACGAGAACAAGAGATGAGAATAAGATATTTCAAAGGGAAGTTAAAAAGTGTGCGTGTTTATTGTAAGTTGTTCTTCACTATGTGTGATGCAATAGAGAATAATCTTTCTCTATCCTCTAAACTCCTATGCTACTTTTCTGCAAATAAAAAGATATAAAAAAATTCATATCATGTTACTTTGTGCAGATCTTTTTCAGATCTTTTATTAAGAAAATGTACTTATTATCATATGTTATTTTCTTTAAATATTTTTTAAATTTTTTGAGAAGATTGAGAAATTACTGAAATTTATTTATTTTGGAAAGAGATATTGGATAATAAACATTTTTCCTCAACACTTTTTAAGAAAAAAATGATTTTTGAATAAAGATGAACACTAGTGACGATTGAAAATTAGAAAATAGTTCTTTAAACGTCGACATAAAAAAAAAGATAAGTTAATCTAAAACTTTGTTTTTCATTGTGGAGAATTCGGATATGAACTTTTTATTCTTTTCTGCTTCCCAAAAGATTGAAGAACTAGAAAGTGATTTTTTGAAAAAAAAAAAAAAAAAAAAAGTGTCTTGAAAATAAATTTATTTATTAGAGAATTCATTTCCAAGAAAACGCAACTTTTTGAACTTTTTGCTTGGAAAAATTCAAAACTAAAATGAATAAAAATTAATAATACTAAGCAGGAACTAATCAATATAACTTCAGAGCTTGAAAGACGATCAAAATGCACAGAATAAATCTTCCAAGCGATCATATATTAAGATTATTTTAAATGACAAAACGAAGAAAAGAGAAAACACCAAAAGTCCATGGCCCAAAATATTTATATTACTCAAGAAAAGTAGACACCCAACAAAACTACAGGTATCCTTCTTTCGAGAAAAATAAACCACAGAAGAGAAGGAAAAATATCAAGTTTAGGTTCATCAACGAATGATTTTCTTGTCCCAACACCAAAAGGTTCATCACACAATTAATTTAATACTGAAGAACCCTAATACGTTACAAGTTGGCTGGCTCTATACAATAAAAAATAGAGGGAGATTGCATTATTTTAAAGTTGAAGGAAAGAAAACACAATAGAGAATTCAAAACTTTTCGAAGAAGTTCCACTCATTGACCTCGGTTTCCTACTTTAATATCTATCCAGGGATTTTCTAGCAGGACGTGAAGAAAAAGGAGGCCAGGAACCAGCACCAGGCAGAAATAACAAGAAGAAAACGATCAAAATCAAAAAGCACTCACTCCCATTAACTAATATATTAACACCAAATGGACTCAGATCTTTGGGAAGAAGATAACATGCTTCTGTTTGTCCTTCTCTCAACCCTAGAATCTCTTCATTGACACTGCATTATGCATTTCATCATCAATAACCCAACCCTAAGACCCTCTTTAGTGAGAGCTGGTGAGGGGGTGGTCCTGATGATAAGAGGATAAACTTGGATCAACAGTGCCCGAATACATGTATTTATCTATTAATTCTACACGTATAGATACATAAATATTCGTAGTTCTCTTCATTCTTGATTCAGTCATCAATAAAGCCCATATGTTTTTTTTTTTTGTATTAAGAATAGCTTCTTCAGGCAGGTCTCATCTTGATTAATGTTTCTAAAAGTATGCTTTTTCTTGATGAGTGATGTAATGAAATTGTTGGGTATATATATATTGCCACGCTGAATAGAAATTTCAACCTTGAAAAAATCTTGTTCTACGATTTCTATACCATTAGCCCTGCACTAAAGCTACCATCTATTAACTAAACAAAGAAAGAAGCATACATAGGGAATAAGTTTTAGTTCAAGTAACATTATTGTTCTCCTCCTATACGTTCCATCCTCCCCCTTCCCAAAATCAATTATTAAATCATTTTTATAATACAATAAAGAATAATGATTTAGAAGATTAGGAGTTTATGTTTGTGCTATTAGAGAATAGAATAAATTTTATCTTGAGGTTTCACTTAAGAATTTAGTTTGATATGGTTCTTTAACATGGTATTAGAATTTTCTTAATTAATGGGTCACAAGTTCGAATTTCATCACTTTTATTTTTTCTTCTAATCAATTAAATTAATTGCATAAGATAGCGAGTCTGTAGAGATTTCAAACTTAAATTATTTTTATTTGAGAGAATATAATATAAACTATATTTTGAAATCTCACCTAAAAATTTAAATTTCTAGGTTGAGATTGTTCTTTGATATTGTATCAGAACCTTGATAACTAAACAATCACGAGCTCAAATCATATCATTTTTATCTATTTTTCTAATTAAAACTTAATTAATAACACAAGGTTGTAAAGGAACAATATGTCACTTGAAATGGTACGTATATTAAGTTTTTTAATTGATATAGTTGTTTCACATATGATAATATAACCGTGATTAGAGCCGAACACTAGTAGTAATTGGAAAGATACTACTCAGTGCCTAGCTTTATTTATTTAATATCATCCAAGTTAACTTCATTTCGTTACAGTTAAAGATAAGATTAATTGAAAACTTTCCTTGAATTAGGAGAGCAATGGAAACCCAAGAAAGATGAAGCATGTATCGTCACCCATGTTGACAATGATATTCTATTGGTGGACTAACACTACACCCTAGCAAGCTAATATATGTTCACGGCATTCTTTGAATGTGACAGTAATGACTTGATCAACCTATATAATAATCATAATTAGCCATAAGTTATCTCCATGCACTTTATGTATAATAATGCAGAAACGCTACAAAAAGACGCAGTTGCTGAGCTCAAAGTGGGTCTCTGCCCCTGTCTACAAGTTAATTGCTCATGAACATTGTCAACCCTCGGTAATTTCTTTTTTTCTTTTTCTTCGTCCCGTAACAAACCATGGCTGTTGGCATCCAAGAAACTGACATGTTAATCGTATTGTCCTCAAGAGATATGGCGTGATGGCAAAGAGCTTGAAATCTGCACAGCAGGTCTCGAGTTCGAGTCAGGACGTGCATCTCTTGTAAGAGCCTAAAAAGTCAAGGTTTTACTCGCTCACTTGGTCCCACAAAATACGCTTTCCAGAAATGAGATTTTCTCGAATCCAATCAATCGTATCATAAACATTTTTATTATGAAAAAACTTTCGTTTTGCATGCATAAATGATAGTTAATATGGCCTAGGAAGAATGATTTGAATCAAAATAGCGGAAATTGATCCATTTCATGCGGGGATGGGAGAAATCAGGTTAAGTTGAAGCTTCGTTTCAGAAGTCAGAAAATGAGTTGAAACCAAGCGCTCTTGTATCCAGAAAAAGAAAAGAAAAATCATCCTGCCGCCTTCCATATCCCATGTCGAAGAGTCCTATACATATTGATCTAAAAATTTAATGATGTAACTTTTCTTTAAAAAATGACAAATCAAGTGATGAATTGTGGAATCATATTTATCACAACTATATTTAATGGAGCATTTCATCCCATATCATAGAAATTTATGAAAATAGAGAGATGGGTCATGACAAGTTCTTTCTCGTGAAAGCTGAAGAAAAGACCCAACTCTTTTTTCCCCTTTTGTTAACACAGCAACAACCTTTGTAACCTACAGTATTCTGATTGGTCCTTCTTTACTGTGTCCTAGAAACCTATATATATATATATGCTCTTTACCAAATGCAATTTCCTTGAGATGGGAAATAGTGTGGGAAGTACAAAGTTTGACCTCGCAAGAAAGTCTACGACATAACCGTGTGTTAGGTATAAGGTTAGGAATAGTTTTTGTACAGGGATCAAAGTCAGGTGGGGAACGATGGTGTCACAGAATTTGACCCTGTGGATCTTCCTTATTAAGATAGAGAGAGCAGCTGGTGGTTTGGATCGATGTCCCTGTTATGCCAATTGACTCGGTTGTTTTAATCATTAGCAACCAAAGATCTCTCACGGGTGGTAATATATATCATATGTATTTTGGGAGAGTCAAAAATAAATTAAAGCAAAACAAGGTTTTTTATTGTCTAATCAAACATGAGTTAGTAGGATTGGACCCACAAAACTCTCCCATCTTAGAAACAAGAGTCTTGCTGCCTGAAATCTCACTCTCTGTCTTGCGTTTAGACACCCCAGCAAGGAAGCCAAGGGTTCCCCGATGTTAAAAGCAAGAAAAGGATTAGAAATGAAACAGCAAGAATTTCTGATTTTTGTAGCAAGACGTTACGAACTTTAGCCAAATATTTCTTAAGAGTTAGAAGATTTTAATTATGCAGATTAAATAATTTCATTTTGATCATTCTCACATCTAAAATGAGACCGACTATTCCAAAAAGGTTTAAAAAATAGTTAAGATTACTATTTAAATATTAATATATTAACAAAACCTAGAAATTATCGGTGGTTTACTGTTGCGATAATATATATTCTGAGTGAAAACTGTAACAAACTTGAAAATTAAAGATGAAATTGAAAAAAATTATTGAATGTGAAAAGACTAAATTACAAGAATAACAGGGATTTGGTTAGAAAAAAAACATTTGGGCAACGTCAAGGTTGCTTAGATCTCCAAGAACTAAACCCATCTAATCAAATATTTTTCTCATGCTAAAACACTCCTACATTATTCAATTTACACTAATAACTAGGAATTTAAATTTTAAAGCATATTTGAGTTCACCCTTAAAATGAATTCAAATTAGAAAAGATTTGGATTAAATTTGATTTAAGACTTAGTTATGGTTTAAAATTTCATTTTATTTTATTTTAACTCCAAGGAGGGAGAAATATGTGTGTGTGTGTGTGTGTGTGTGTGTGTGAATTTATTGCAAAAGGGAGAAACATGTTTCAATAATATATGCATGCATATAGGGGGAGAAAATAAATTATTCAATTTTCTTGATGCATAAGTTGTTTTGAAAATACAATGTTTTCACATTTAATTAGATTAAGCTAAATCCTTAATGTTTCCTATTGCATTGTAAAAGATAAGGGGAAACATGTTTTTTTCATATATATATATATATATATATATATATATATATATATAAGTTATTATGAATTAAAAAATATATAAATACAAAAACAAAATGAACTAGACAATGAGGAACACCTTTTCTAGCTTTCATCAACTCGTACTTTGTTTGCATGAGATGGATTGAGCATATCATGGTCCTCGATGCATCAAGAATAGATAATGCATGTGCCTTCTCATACGTTAATCATATAAAACATAAGTCTGGGAGTGCTTTGGAATGAACAGAATTAAGGTAATGCAAAAGGTTCATAGCAAACTGTTCCAAGTTTCATCCAAAATCAAAGCACAATGCAACGTTCTCTCTGTCAAGATATAGCTTGGAGCACTTTAATTATTATTTCACTTGTATATACACGTCCTCCTCGTAAAAAACTTGGTCCAACATCATATAATAGTAGAAATTGTCCAAGGTAAATGACTTCAATCGATTCAAACAAGTAAGAACCTGCACGAGAAAGTTAAAATCAGTTTGTTTCGATAGAAACCAATTCATGTGAAAAGAGTGATCCAGAATTATTTGATAAATGAACAATAGATTCACAAGTTCTGAAAGGATAACTTACAATTCCGCTTGTAAATCCACGGCCCTCTTTTTCTAATGTAAGTTTCCAGGTAAAATCTAGCGTGCTTATAACTGCACTCTGAAAAGAACAATCCTCATTCATAGCTACACTAAATAAAAGATTCATGATTGCATAACAATAATATTAGCCTGGGCAAAATCCAGAACTAGTAAGGTGGCATTAGACGGAGAAGTCTTTTTTATTAATGTACTTTTATTTCCCCTTTTTCTGCCAATATGACGATCAAGAAAAGAAAATTGACCACCTCAGAACTGGAATTATTTCACATTGATTGGAGCTGCCATGTTCCGCAGTTTCCGAGAAATCTCTGAGAACGACGGCCTCTCAGATGGATCTGAGGACCAACAACTTTCCATCAAAGACTTCCACTCCGGATCGCACCATGTGGGAATTTGAGGGCGTAATGTGTTGTTAACAATTCCTCCTAAGAATCAAAAGAAACAAACAATCAGTGAAAAATATAAATACACAAATAAATCATGGCATTATTTGACATAATTAAAGTATAAATATCTCCCTTATCGGTGAAAAAAATATAACAAGTAAAATTCAGAGCAGCAATATGAATAAACAAGTATTCTAAACACTTATGACATGGAATGTCCTCATGCATTGACTCAGCTAATAATTCAAAAACTATCGCGGAAAATCTACAGATACATGCCTCCACTGATGAGGTTGAAACAAACTTCAAAAACCTGTGCCATAAACATTTGGGCATGCTAGATAAAAAATAAATTGAAGTGCACCATTAAATTTAAAAAACAAAATGCAGGATAAACATAAGCATTCAATATTTCTTGACAACTCGTCTGCTTTCCGTTTTAGGTTGTGTGGTCTCTTTATTCACAGCAAGGCCTACTGTTTCCCATTCGAATAAATTATTCCAAGTCTGATTTATACCCACACAAACAAATATACCAGATCAATTCAAGTCCGACTCTAGAGTTGATTCACATGACATGAGAACAGATTATTGACATGGAACATATAAATCTTACAGGTCATGGTGCTCCGTCTATTCACAGCCCACATCTTTCTTCTGATCTCAAGGAAGATTGTCAGTAGGTACCTACCTATGATCTTCAATTTCTCTCTCACGGTGTGAACTACTAGCAGTTCTAAAAAGGACTATGGAAATGAAAGAATAGAATAAAGTGTTTTTCCTCGTCTACTGGTCACTCAGAATGCATGATGGACCAATGAAAAACTGCCCTTACTGAAAATGTACCAGAGTGAGCTCAATATTGTTAAAACATCCAATAAACATAAATTAGAAATCAGATTACCCTATGAAAAGCCCGCTGTCAAATATCAAGAGAATCCAAGTCCCCACAT
This sequence comes from Salix brachista, assembly GCA_009078335.1. NCBI lineage: Eukaryota > Viridiplantae > Streptophyta > Magnoliopsida > Malpighiales > Salicaceae > Salix > Salix brachista. Next base: position 9,802,024 of record CM018589.1, on the reverse strand, counting down.
GCAATTAAGGAAATGCAAAGGTCAAGAGCTATGTGCTTTATTATGTATTAAAGAGACATTATTCAGAGTACTAAAGCGAAGTGGTTAAAATGGAAAAATAAAATTGGATCTAAATCCCTTCTAAACTTAGAGACAACTTCTGTATAAAAACTAAAAAAGAATAGTTTAGTAAGCTGTATGTAGTAGTGTTGGCGATATCAAATTAACATGTCCATGAAATACATGGAGTAAGCTAAAATGAGCATAAAGGTGAAAATTTAAATGAATAAAAAGATCATATAAAATGAGTGTGAGTAGGTGGTGATGACACTCATTGAGAATAAATTGAGGGAGAATCTTATTAATTGGTTTGACAGTGCTCAAGAAAGGCACATAGATGCTCCAACACAGAAGAATCAAGGAGCTCCTTTAAGGCGTGCAGTTCAAGGGCTTTTAAGGCGTTTCCCTGACTGATATACTCAAGAGATTCAGACACTCTTTAGTTGTCAAAGCTTTGTTTCTTGTTCTTTTCTGTTTATTTGATGGTTTCTTATCCTGAAATTTAAATATCTGCTCGTTTCTCATCATTACTGCTAACTTTATCGAAAAAAGAATTAAGCAGATAAGTTTTCAGAACAATTCATAACACCATACCCTATAGGCATCCAAAATTTTGACCATGCCCAAATATGTCTGGAATTTATAAAGTGAAGCCTGTACTAGGATATAACCCAATTTCAATTGGCTTTCCTGATTCTTCATCACCTACATATTGCATGATTTTTTAGGGGGGGAACTAGATGAATGAAGAGAATCAAGATTGGCTAACATAGAAGTATTCATGCTGCACAGAGACATGGTTATCCTAAAATACATGGTAACAACAATTCAGGTTCAAAGTCCTTTAATTTACACTCAACGAGCAAGACATCTGAAAACCCAGGTTAAAAGAATCTAATCTTACATCCATGTGTTGATAACCAACACTTTCCTATGAGTATACGGAAAAAGAACTTATATTGCAATTGATATGTTTATCCATTATACAAAAACATGGATGCTTACCAATTATGGAGGCGCAATGCTTGTTAGCATAAGGTTCTTCTCCTGTAAGCAATTCCCACATAGCAATCCCGAATGAATAAACATCAATCTACAACACAAGATAATAAGATGTTACTTAAACTAGCCAGGACAGGAAAGAAAAAATAGTTTAGGCATTTTTATCCGAGCATAATATTACCTTCTCTGTTACCATGTGGTTTTTGCCACTCAAAAGTTCAGGCGCCATCCATGGCAAAGTTCCGCGAACACCACCTGAAACTAACGTGTGTTGTTTCACCTTCGACAAGCCAAGATCACCAATCTAAGAATGCAAAATGTGTAAGATGCAAAATTCACAGCCTTCGGCAATGATTACCATATTACAAGAATATAAACTACAACTTTGAAATGAATCAGCCAGGAAATTCATAAAGCTGAACACCAAATGAACATGAAAAGCTGAAAAAAACACCAAGCTTGAACTCTTGTCCACTTGACTACAGGAAGCTGGTCAATAAAGGCACTTTTTTTATAAAAAGAAGAGGGCAGTGAAAACACAGAAATAAAATGAATCTTGGTTAATAGAAGAAAAGATTAAGCCAAGTTTAGACCACAGTTCTACAAGCATCATTTCTATTTCAGCATACCTTGCAAATTGGTCGTTGCGGATCTCTCATATTTACTAACAGGTTCTCACATTTCAAATCAAAATGAACAATGTTCTTCCCATGCAAATACTCCATTCCAAAAGCAGCATCCATAGCTATGATGAGTCTCTTGCGACGATCAATGGTTCTGTACAAAATATTACACTGTTACATATTCTACATCCTCAGATTGTTTGTTTGTATACTATCTTTTTCTCCCATGTAATTAAGTTTTACTAGCAATCCAAGCTTCATTAACAGTTGATAAAGAATAAGAACTCTTCTAACAACATGAGATAGAATATTCAAAAGTGCAAACTCATGACATCACCAACAGCATTGTTACCTGTCCTTCTTCTGCAAAAACTGTTTCAGAGACCCATTAACCATAAACTCAGTGACAGTTGCTAAAGATCCATCAGGGCCATCACGAACAATACCATAGAAAGAAACAACATTTGGATGGTGTAATGAACTCAATATCAAAGCCTCCTTCCAGAAATCTGCAATCTACAAAAGCAACATAAATGCAATAATTACCTTCGATCAACCATTCACTACAATACAGTGCTGTTATTGCAGCAGACTAATCTCTTAAGAGAAGACTGTTTGAGATGCACAATATCAACTCCTTACCAAAAAGATACACTATAAGGTTCTGGCATAAGTAAATATATGTATAAAAAATGGGAAAGATGAAGAATAAGAAACTCTCCAGAATCTGGTGTAGCTGCCATCAATAAGAGACATAAATGCATCAAATCTCCTATACAAGATTCAAAGATGTATAATATAGTCACGCACTGAAGGTTTACTCCTTCCTCAATTCATACACAAGTATCAAAGAACATCGAAGCAGATATTCAAAGCAAAACACAAATTTCATGTTATAAAGGTCATCATTCAATTTCCCTTCTCTTTTGCTTCAAACAAACTAATTATGCCATTTTTACAGTTATTCTGGGTCAACTTAAATCGCATAAAGTTTCCTACTCTTGCATCTTTAAGCACCATGACCCAGAATTACTACAAGCCTCCTTTTAACACTGCTTTATAAGTACCACTATCTCCCATGCACAAGCTCGCGCGCATATAACACATTACATCACCCGAGACTGAGTCAATCTTCCAGAACAAGGCAATGATTAATAATATAAACAAAAAATTATCAGAAGGATATGGGTCCTACCAGGCGCTCTCTTTCAGCAGGTCTCCCAGCAAAGCAGCTGGCTTTTATTCTCTTTATAGCCACATCAGAACCCTTCCATTTCCCATAATGAACAGCTCCATATGTTCCAGAGCCTAGTTCACGAATCTCCTCCAAATCATGATTTTTTATTGTCTGGACACAATCAACCTATTGTTAAAAACACAACACACAAAACAAGCAAGTGTAGAGAGCAAGGAAGAATAAAAAAGATGAATATGCAACATCAAAACACCAATGATGTGAATGTGACTGCAGACAGGCACCTGCAATCCCCTTTCTATAGCTTCTGCCTCGGCTTTTGTAGGCTCAATTCTGTTGTTTATATTTTCATTGTCAGAGCTCAGCTCTGCTTCTTCATGAGTGTTCTGTTAGACATGCAACGCATTAGAAAAAGATAACATGTTGTGAAATGCTTTATGAGCAAATAAAAGTTCAGTTCATTCTCACCACAGCTTCAGGCTCCTTTTCATCTATTTCTCCTGATACTAAATTATTCTTTGCAGGATCAGCATTTTCTTCAACTCTAGCTTTCACCTCTTCAGCCTCTTCCAAGGCTGCCTTCTTTACAGAAGCAATCAAATCAGGTAAGAAACCCATACGGTTTATTGAAAGATTTGGTTCTCCAAGAACAGCAGAAAGATCTTTTTCTCCCGCTTTCACTGTATCGACACACTCTTCAACTAACCTCAAGAAATTGGAATTAAGAGACTCAGGAAATGCTGCCCGGCCATTAATATCAGCAATCATATCCTGCTCCGAGCAAGGTACATTTGGCACATCCAGGTTTTCAACCTTCCCTACACAATTTGCATGATTTTCTATGCCAAGGACGATCTTTCCCTCTGTTTTTGATGCTTTGGTAACAGTGTTATTACATAACTCAGGGTTGTAACTAGAAGTAGCTATATTTGCAGATGAGCTTAGCATTTCATGCGGGAGTGGTGGTTGAATGGGTTCTGGAGGAAAAGATTGCTTATGTTCTAGCCCATAAGTATTTGGATTCAATTTCAACGTGTGACCAGAATATCCCACGGAAGTTGTCCCGTCAAAAACCAGCATTTTCTGTGAGGATTCAATCCAAGGTTGCTGACTATCTATGCCAATTCCATTCCTTTGACCACTAAGAAATGATGGATTAACAGTACCATTTATTTGCAGACCTGCACTGGACACTTCATGAGGAGTTCCATGCACTGGAATTTGAACATTTCTCCTTAAAGTTTGTGGATGTGCATGTCCATGTGGCAATGAATGAAGATTCTCTGGCCCATAAGGGCAAGGAAAATTCCCATGTCGTACTGAATGTTCTTCAGGATGTGTGTGTAGGTTTTGGACAGCGGTCGCACCTTGATCATGAAAAACATTGTTGCCAAATTCAGGCCCAGGCTGGTGGTGTGAGGACATAGGATGACCATCCACCAAATTTCCATGTCCAAGGGAATAATTCATGCCTGGACCATCTACAATGTACTGATCATTGAATCTTGTGGCCCCAGAGATATGTGTTCTGGCTTCATCTGCGCAGGGACTCAACGGATGCTGCACAATCCATCCTCTGTCATGGCCTTGAGTGTCATTGTAGACAGCTCGGGGATCATTCAACTCTCTGGGATACACTGGGTGGTGCACCTTTGCATCTGCATTTATCATGAAAGTCTCCCTATTCAGAGGACAGTCAGCACCTGGATTAGCAACCTGAGGGAGTCCATTTCCCATGCTGGGTTGCTCCAAATGCAGCTGATTTCTTGGGAAAGCCCCCCTGCAGTGCTCACAAACAATGTTCCCTTCAAAAATACTGGGACCATGCGGCAAGTTACCAGGAAAACAACCCTTATCACCACATACTGCTCCAGCAGGCATCCATACTGCATTTTCGGAATATTGTGGCTGGTGGTCATAAGGGGGATGCTGGTTGAGCTGTGACCGAGCACCTTCTTCAAGCATCCTATCCATGCCTTTATCGGGTAAATCCCCAAACTGCATACGGTAACATGAAGAAGGCGGTGAATTTGGAAAGTCTGATAATGATCTTGGATCATGGTGTCCATGATGCCTGGGAGAATGATATGCAGGGCTCCATGAACCCTCCATTTCATTATACCTTGGAGCAATAGTAGCATGATGCAAGTTGTACTGTGATATCGGCATCTCACCACTCCTATGGCTAAGGAGACCACCTTCAAGACTCATTCCATTAAAAAATTGTTCTTGTAAATGAATATCATCAACTGGACCAGTCAAAGGGGAGTCAGCATGCTGCCTTCTAAAATCAGGCCCATCATTCAAATTATTCAGCGCATCTACATACCTCCTCTCACTCTCCCTCCCATCCCCATCAACATAATGCGCTGAAACATCTTGGTCTGTATTCGAAAACAGAAAAACCCTAAGCCTAGTGAAACCATCCCCAGAACCCAGTTTCTCATACTCCTCCATCATGTTAGTCACATCATCATCATTCACAACCGACACTAATGCATCAAGATCCTCATCAGGCTGCTGATACTTCAACACCATCGCCCCATCATAAAGGTCTCTCATTTTACTCATCAACTCCTCATAACTAATATCCCTAGGCAAACTCACAATCCGCGTCTCTCCACCCACATAACGCAATTTCCCATCTTGGGGTCGAGGCATTATGCTACCTAAGAAACTACACAATAATTTAGCACGGGGAGTATCATCGTTTGAACCAGGGTTGGAGCCAGCTGTAGAATTAGTGGCAGACATTGGTGTATCCATAAAGTGAATGGCTTGCTGGTTATCAATAGGATTAACAGTCTTGTTCAAGCATTCAATTATTTTATTACACATGGATAATCACCTCACAACACATCAATGCTAACAGCTTTCTCAGGCTTGAATGCATACACAATTCACTGATTCTTCATTAGGAAGCTCATAAAAAGCCCCTAAAATCATCAAAAACATCCATATCAGTAGTCATTTCCAACTAATGCCACCACCACCCCACCAGTAAAAACGAAGAAAAAGAAACCCTAAATTAAATGTTAAAAAAAAAAAAAAAGAGAAACTACAGTCCTAAACAACTCATAGTATCAAAAAGAACCGTCCTTGAAGAGCCCAGATTGGGTCATGTAATATAAAAGAAAAGGAGAGAGAGAGAGAGAGAGAGAGAGAGATCCTAGATTAGAAAGTTAAATACCTGGTGAATCAATAGATAAAAATGAAAATAGGGTTCTTCCAGGATTGGATTAACAATTTGTTGGTGTGTTGTGTGAATTGGATTGGTGAGATTTCAGAGCATAGAAAGAAAGAAAAGGAAGGAAAAAATGAGGAGGGGGTATGGAGGGAGAGGCCGGAGGAGGAGGGTTGGCTTGTGGTGTGACAGTGATAATGAGAGAGAGCAACGGCTGCTTGCCAGGTAGTGTCATACGTGGCAGCTCTGTTCCTTTTTGTTTTCGCTACTTTTACATCAAAGTTTCGACGTCGAAGAGGCAAAATTCTTGGAGTTGGAGGGTGAAAGTAGAGGAAACGACATGCATGCTGATTGTCGAAAATTCCTTACCTTTTCACGGAGCGTTTTTTGTTTGGACTATAAATAATATTAATAATTATCTATTAATCTACCTCACCTTTGTATTTCATCCATCCACTCCTCTTTTTTTTATTAACTCTTTCAATTTCATTCGTTAATTATTAATTATTACATTGCAATTGCAGTTAATTACTAAAAAACTAAAACGTCTGGGTTAAATATTGTTCAATAATTTTAAAAATACTATGAACATATTATGCATTTTTCAATAATTTATTTTGATTTTTCAAGTTTTATCCTAGGTTATTTAATTTTAATTGAAGACCAATTATTTCTATTTCTTATGCAAAGGTGGGATTGAAAAAAGAGAGACTAGAATAATAATTAAAAAAAAAAAAAAAAACATGGGTGGAGTGCCAAAAAGTTATAAAAAAATATACTTAAATCTTTAAACTTTAAAAATAATACAAATTAGACAATTTAGGTCCCTTTAGATTTTAATACATCAAAACAAATAGCTTGTGTATAAAATTTATTTAAAGTATTTTTTTTTAGTCCCTAGTTAAAGAAGAGTAAAGAGGTCATCGGATTCCGACGATGAGAAAGAAGATCATCTTTCAAGTCAATTTCGACCATTAAAAAAGATTTTTTTAATTCACGGGTTCTATGAGATGATAGTAGTTTTAAATCTCATTGTTGCATGAAAATGCAAATTTAAATCAATGAAAATAAATCTAACTCCATTTCATATACTTATTAGATATAAGATGTTAATGTCGTTGATTTAAATCTTAAATGGAAGTAATTATAAATTTTAGATGACTAGTTTACCAATTCACTAGCAACCGAAGCTTTTTAATTTAAAGATGAACAATTTATTTGTTGAGCACTTTTTGTTTCCCAGAAATAATTTCATAAATCAAGCATACAAAATTCTGCTCCCGACACAAATCTGGCGTTGACTTTTAGAAAACGTGTCAGCCATCCATTGAGTGATCGAATGAGGCCGTGGAATATTCTTCGTATAAAGGACCGAAGATGTTCGATTCCCTTTGGTCCAAAGCCGACTACACGCGCAGGCGTTGTCAGTCAATCTCACTCCGGCTTTCTCGTGGGAAATCACGTGGGGCCATGAACATGTGAAACGAGTAACAAAGTGCCAGGTGGCGAAATGTATGACACGTCAGTCACCAACTTGTGAAAGGAATTGTAGTGGTGGGTGTCACGAGATACAGCTTGAGGGTTCGAGCTTTTGTGAAATCGCTTTCTTAATTTCTTGTCGTTTACGTCCATTCTTCAGTTTCGTCTTTGGTGACCATTGTCGTCGTAAATAAATATCCACACCCCTTCTTAAGTATTTTTATTTAAAATTAAAGGGTACTCTGATGGTAAATATTTTAGATTTAAAAGATATATTTAAAAAAAAATCAGATTTAAATTTTACTGACTATATTTTCTTGGAATCATATTTCTAATATAAAAATTAATTACTTATTATATTCTTATATGGAAAACAATACATGAACTTTTGCCGTTTTGTAGAGAATAGATTCCACAAAAGCTCTTGGAATCTCTTTCAATTGGGACGTTCTCAAATGTTGCAATGGTTTTATATATATATATATATATATATATATATATATATATATATATATATATATATATATTAAGCTACACCATGTGAGAAAATACTTAGCGGTAGATATATATTATTGTCCATGTAATCATATAATTATTGTTTTATCACTTGATGCGTTGAAATTTAACTTTTAAACTCGGGAGTATTTTTGTTTTTTCATAGGAGTCGATTGTCATTTTTGGTTGTTTAAGGGTATTTACATTTTTTACCAATTTTTTGTACAATTGAACTATGGTTTTACTCATTGTAACAAGATTAGAGGGTTAGCATAATTTGACTCTTTTTTTTTAAATATTTGTTTTTTAAAAAAAAAACAAGCCAACTCACCTACAACTAGTAACTACCCTTTTAGTGCCTATTTGACACTTCATTTCAAAAATATTTTTGAAAGAAATGAGATATTTTTATTTTTATTTTAAATAAAAAATTAGTGTTTTAGATTATTTTGATGGGTTGATATCAAAAATAATTTTTAAAAATAAAAAATATTATTTTGATATATTTCTGAAAGAAAATCACTTTTAAAAACAACATCAACCACATTCTCAAACAACCTCTTGGGAAGCACTCCAAAAATGCTTTTCGAAAAAAAAATGATTTTTTTTTGCTTTAAATAAATTTTTAAATATTTTTAGATCATTTTGATGTGCTGATGTCAAAAATAATATATTTTAAAAAAAAATCAATACATTTCTAAATTAAAAACACTTTAAAAAAAAATTATAACCACATTCTCAAACACCCTCTTAATCATGTTCTACGAGGGAAATTCCTTTATGAGTTATTGAAAAATCCTTAAAAACCTAAGCCTAAAAATAACAATCAAAAGTAGAAATATCTCCTTTTTTTTATTCTATTTCAAATTTCAATTTCTCTGTTTTTTTTTTTTTTTAAGAACAAGGGATCCTTAGATGATTTATGTACATTTTTGTTACATATCATAAATGATTTATTCATCACCTCTCTTTTCACCTTTACGTCAGCTTCTTGAGAAATAAACCCTTTTGTGCGATCATGTCCAATTATAGAAAGACCTCCCATCAATTGCTCTAATTTAGTACAAACTCCCGTATAAACACTGCCATGCGGAGACCTCCCAAAAAATCTCATCTCCACCTAGTCCAGCTGCATCACCTCCCAAAAACTCCACTGCGCCTCCACCATCTACACCCGCTATAAAAAAGAAAAGGGTGTTCAAATGCTGCTCAACCAATCCTCCACCACCACTTCACCGTCTCGTCTAGTTGTTTGAGTAGACTCTCGTTATAAACCTTTTTATATTCTATAGATACAGTTTTTCCAGAAATGTATCATTTGTTTTAATTCAATAAAAATCTTGTTTGCTTCGTAAGAACACAAGCGCGCATGCAATATAATCTTTTTGCTTTTCCACATCAGAATAACTCAACATTGGTGAAACTGTTCGAAGTGATGTATATACACAACAAACCTGACCATGCCATGTCAAATTAAACTCCCAGAATTTGTTTATTTTTTTAAAAAATCAACTATATTTTTGAAGTGCCTCAAAATTCAAATGCATCCACCAGTGACCAGGCCAAGAATTTTACCAAGCATTCACGAGTCTTCAAATGAGGCACATTTTACTCCAAGGCTTGAGCCATGATAGAACGCTGAGAGAGCTGCTGCTCATAGAGTTCACGGAAAATACGATATTTGGCATCATGATACTTCTTCACCTTTGGGTTTTTTGATGGATGAATGACCTACAAATACTTGATACATTAAATCAAAAATAAATTGAATCGAGAACACTGAGCACAGAAACTGGCATGTGCATACCTGACCAGCTGCATTCAGCGCCTTCATGGCCTCCGTAAGACTCGAGTATTTCTTCGAAGCAACGGCACCAAGAATGGCAGCACCCAGGAGTACAGATTCACTCTCTCGTGGAAGTACAATAGGGCAACCTGCGCCAGAAACGAACAAGCTAGTTTTAATTTCTTCGATGCGTACATGACATTGTATAAGAGAGCAACCAAGTGTGTTTGTGGATGAAGAAAGACATCACAGTAGGAAGAGTATCACAATATAAACAAGCTTAAGCTTTTAGGTGAGGCCCTGGAATATGATTTATATTATTGTCTAACACACCCCCTCAAGTGAAAACTCTTTGTGCTTGAAACTTTCACAGGCTCACACTACCTTGTACTTGATATTTTTTATGAAATAGAATGGGGATGGTGAGATTTGAAATCATGACCGCTGGGTCAACAGGGCTCTGATACCATGTTAAGAAACCATCTCACCTAAAAGCTTAAGCTCTTAGATGAGATCCCAGAATATGATTTATATTATTCTCTAACACCCACACCATTCAACATTGATGATTGATGTCATGAAAATTTATATTGAAGTTGGCACTATGCTTTACTTTGAAACTACAACCGGGATATTTTCAGCTAGACAGTTCAGTTTTCTAAGCTAGCAGACCTGTTTGCATGCAAAGCCTATCATTCACGCTTAAAACTATTTCCTTTGTCACACACAACACATTACTTTCTTTTTTTCTATTCACACATAACACTACTAAATGGAGAAATGAAACGGTACAAAAAAGTATACAAAGTTAAACGCAAATAAATTGGTGCAGTGTGGTAAGTGCTGTCAAAGGTGGTAAGAGGCGCCAAGCCTGTAAGGCGCTCGCCTGAATGAACCAAGATGATATATTATAAATTAAATATATGTGTGTGTGTAATATTGTATTATAATATATAAATATATATGTTTCAAATTAAGATTAGATCATTAGAAAATCAAAAGAAAATATAAAAACAAAAGGTTAAAAATTTCAGCAACATAACACCATTAAAATGAAAATGTGAAGGCAGAGAGAGAGAGGGAATAACATTAGGAGAGAGAGCGCAAAAAAAGTGAAGAAAGAAATGAAAATGTGGCTGTTTTTTCTCTTCTAAGGTGACCTTCCTTGTCTTTTGTCTACCACTTAAATGGTTTTTTTTTTTAACCTCTTTGTTTTCTTTACAAAAATACCCCTAAATTGTTTCTTGTGGTAGATTAAAAAATGGACAAACAGGTTAAAACATAAATCAGTTAAAAAAAAGGGATGTATTTCAAGCAGGTGCTGGCTTTAACGCCTGGCACCCACTCACCAGACACTCGCCTAGGCAGCGCTTAATTGAAATTCATCACTCAGGGCTAATAAAGATGTTGTGACCTTGCTTGCCTGTAGCGCATAAGTGAGCGCCTGAGCAGCTTTTGATAACACTGGTATGGTATGATAAATTGAAATCAATAACCAATACATGAACACCAACTCTCAATCAATTGTTAACTTGCAAGACCACAGTTGGGTGCTTCTTAGAATTCTTACACTAAGAAGAAATAAAAGAGGCAACTGTAATGGAAAAGAAGTAACAAATTACCAAGGATATCTGCATGTTCTTGGATGTAGAGGGAGTTCTTTGAGAGGCCTCCACATGCAAGTAAGGTATTAATCTGCAAAAGAGATATATACAAAAGAAAACAAAATGAGGGTTATGAAAATAACAATGTGGCAAATAGTCACCATGTCAATGACTACGAACACTTAAACAGTACTTTCCAAACAGAACAAATCTCACGATAGATATTGGTCAGATATATTCAAATTAAGCTTCTAATTTAAACAGCTACTAACTGATTGCTTATCTGAACAATATTGGTCAAAGTTACTGCTTCTGCTCTACATCAGACTTCATCAGCTGTCTTCACACTTGTTTGTGAGTAGCATAGTTTGTTAGCTAAGTGTTAAGAAGTGCACACTTTCATCTCATAGAAAATTAATTAAAATACAGATAATCGCTTAATTTTCAATGTCGCCTAGCAATGTAGTTCAGAACCATTTATTCTAACATAAGCGCTTAATTTTCAATGTCGACTAGCAACGTAGTTCAGAACCATTTATTCTAACATAAGCATGTGTTTACTTCTCCTAGTGATTTGGGACATGAAGTGAGTTGCTATATAGTCAGCTGAGCGTTTTTCCTAATGGTGATTTAACTCCTATTTGACAACCATCCAGTCACCTTCACCTCTAGGCTTGAATACGTGGAAAACTTGATAGCAACTACTAAGTACATCTTCAATGGATTTTATATCTAACATGAGCACAATGTTTTCAGATGGAGTGAAAATTCATACGAAGTGCACTTACTTCCCTTGGATACATTAATCATCTAACAAGTATCATAAACAACAAAATAGCTATGAAATAGAACTATTACAAATATGTGCACAAAGCATGACATTCTTACTTTATGACCATGAGCATTGCAATGCTCCACAATGTGCCGTGTGCCGTATGCAATACCCTGTATGGTAGCGAGGTATAAAAGAGCCAACTGTTTCTCACTCGTTTCTAGAGTCAAGCCAAAAACAATTCCTTTGGATTTTGGATCTGCAATGGGAGACCTGTTCCATCACAAACTAAATGTAATAAGTTCATAGCATACATCTCAGCACTAAACCCAGAAAAGGCCACATTACCATAACTTAGTTACCTGTTTCCATGAAAATCAGGAAGGACATGTATATGTTCAGTCAAAGCAGCAAGGAATGGAGACTTCAGTTCATCTATCATTGTCTTGATTGTATTGCTCAGTAGTTCGAACATGGATATTTCTGAAAGATAGAAAATGAGAAGTACAGAACCAAGCTGATTCTAAAGTACAAAAAATCAGCAATAATTGAGTTAAGATGCACCGCTTCAAACTAAGTTAACTATATTCTTACTTAAAGAAGCAGCACGATTTGCAAGTATGGGAGAAGCTGCATGATTTTCAATTATATGATCTAATAATGCACCAGTAGCACTCTGTCCACCTTCTGTAAGCCAGTACTCAGGTATCATCGCTACAAAAATAGAAAAATAAAAGGACCAGAAATTAAAGTTCATGGCACATTTCATGGTGGCTGAAAGTAAAAGCACAACTCCTGATACTGCCACCAGATCCTGAGTATAATACATTCCTCAAACCACACCACCAAAAAGCATTTCGATAATTGGAACACTACAGAAGACTCAAAAATACATCTCTTAAAAATATCTAAAGTTAAAATTTCAAAAACAAAAATTTTAAGTAATAAATTAATGAAGGGTTAGAGCATTCTTAGATGTCTAACTAGAAATTCATTATACAAACAAGCACACATGTAGAGAATATAAACAAGAAAAAAAATTGGGTGTATAAGTTTGAACTAAGCAATCCAAAACCAGCTCTAAATTCATAGACCTCAAACTAAAAGTCAGAAAACTAACTACTGATAAGGATGTTTATGGATTTTTACCTGACCAAAATGGTCCCCAGACCCCAGGAATAAATAGCTTGTTCCGGGACACAGCCATATGACAGGTAGAAGTACCGCAGATTAATGCCATACGATGACATATAGCTTCATTATCATTCTCTGAACACATTAATTTTTCAGAAACCAAACATATTACCTTCTTATATGACATGATAAAAACAAGGAGTATTTCATTTTTAAATGTCATCAATACCTTTAGCTTCAGAACCTAACTCGGGGACACTTTCCATTATCCCCACACCACCAGCATGAGCATCTATCAATGAAGTCCCCACAGGTGTTCCTGCCACAAGACCCAGTTCCTGAAAAAGTAGGTCACTGTTTAGAACAGAAAAGTAGCCTTCACTTTGGAGTCAAGAACACATAACTCAGGCCTTCAAAGCCCAGAAGAAAGAAATATTAATGCCCAGATAAAAGAGATGGTCTTAAAATCTGGTATTTGTATTTGCTTCATCAAAAGATCTTGAGGAAAGACCATTTGAAATCGATATGAATTCTTCAACACAAAAGTTTCTTGCCTGTGCAGCTGTAGGAGTTAAACCAGAACCCAAAGGATGACCAGGGAAAGCTACACTTCGTCCTGTGTAAATTACAAAAGTCACTCACACTGAACAACAGCTACAAGTACCAGTAAATACAATTCTATACTTTTAATATGATAAGAAGCTGTTAGTTGTAGCTCATCACTTTCAGGTCGAATGGTATTTTTTCAGATGTACCACAAAACTTCAGTAGTCCACCACAAAAGAAGAAAGTGCAAATCTTGAATACCAAGTTTAGTCATAAATCTGTTTTCATTTCTAAAGAAACTCAAGAAACTTAGAGGAATTAGACAGGAATTAAGGTTTCCAATAAGTTGAAAATCCCAAACTCTAATAACAACAGGAATGGAAGCTTAGATATTAATCTGAAAAGGGTGGCAAATCATATCAGCTTAAGAGCAATTGTCCTGTTGTCCATCTCTTAAATTTTATTTCCAGCTATCATAAAATAAAATGAGGTGCCAGTCCAGCATCACAAGAATGTAAAGCATATTTATATGCTACATTACTAGAAGAAAAGGATGCGTAGAACTCCTAGAAGCATACCAATTTTAGCATGATGCCCATCGACAAGATCACCTAAGCCAATCTCTTCCCAAAAATCATCATCCCATCCACAAGTTTCCATATTGCGGGAATCTTTCCCATTCATCTGCTGCATGTGTGCATGGCCAAGATAAGTCCATTTGCATACTGTTGTGCACAGACTCCGCGTATCATCTCCAGTTGCTCTTAAGAAAAGAAAAATAAAAAAGGAAAGAAAAACAGTGAAATCAGCAAAAGCTCATGACAGCAAGAGTAAATTTGACTCAACCATGAGAATATACCTAGACATGAAGAAGCCCGCAAGATAAGGAAATCACCTGTATGACAACCAATCACTCAAGTCCATCCATCTAAACACCATCGACCAAGATTCTGGCAAATTTTCTTTCACCCATAAAAGCTGCAAACAAAGTCTCCATTAAACATAGCTGACTAGAAAGAAACATGTATCCATTCTGTTCATATTTTACCAAATCATTCTCGATAAAAAGTAATCATTTGCTCCATAAGCCCAAAAATACATCGTAATGCAGGCGGGAATTATTTGAACTTGAATTGATGAATATATATGTTGTGTAAACAAATTAATGTACAGAAAGCGTATTTTAGTATTGAGCAAGGGAATTGAAGCATTCCCCAACTACCTTTGGTGGCTCCATTTCGGGAGAAAGAGCTCCACCACAATATTGCAGTACTGGTGAGTTAGAAGAATTGATCTTTTCAGCTTGTTTAACAGCTCTGTGATCCATCCATACTATAACATTCCGTCTTGAATCACCACTCCAAGAAACTGTAACAGGACTTCCATCAGCATCGACCGCAACTGTCAAATCAAACCACTTTGTCAAATAAGAAGTTACATTTCTACACCCACATCATCAATCAAAACAAGAGTCCACGTTAAAACAAAAGGTATCTTCCAGTAACATTTTTCAAAAAATCTACAAACCAAGAGAACAAGTAGCCGCGAATCCCATCCCTGTCACTTCATCCCCAGAAACATTTGCAAGGGAGCACGCAGATTTCACAGCGGCACATAAGGCATGCCAAATATCTGTCGAAGATTGCTGGAAAAGAAAAAAGAGCACACAACAATTCGCAATCAATTATATACATCAGGAAAAGAAGGGATAACCGGCAAAAGAAAATTTTCAAGGTTTTTTTTTTGTAATTACCTCAACACAGTCACCTTCTTTCCATATTTGTATAGGGCTACTAGCAGACCCCAGAAGTTTTCCACTCTCATCAAACAGGCCTGCAGCAACATTTCGATATATTCAACCCTTCCATTTAAACATGCATACATGGAAAATAGAGAGAGAAGAGGGGTGTAGAATAACCAGCGCGGGCGCTTCCGGTGCCGACGTCAACGCCAAGGAAGATGGAGCGGCGAGGAGAGGTGGTTGTGGCGGCGGTTGACATTTCGACTGAGAAAGGATAGGAGGAGGAGGAGCGGGAGACAGGGGATGTATGTTGTTTTTCTTTAGGCGTATTATCGGACCACGGCCTTCTTAAACCAGACATATCTCAAATCTCTTGCAATTACTGAGATTTCTTTTTCTTATTATGGCTTTCATCGAAATCTAATCTGCTTTTCTACCTTCAAACCTCCGTTCGTCAGTTCTAATTTTAAAATGACTGATTAGTTTAAACTGTAATTAGTTTACTGTTTTGATTTTGATATTGTGATAGTAAATGTTATTTAAAATAGTTTTACTTATAAATATAAATATGTTAAAATAATATTTTTTTAATTTTTTTATATTATAAAATTAAAATAATAATTTTTTTAAATTTTTTTATATTATAAAATTAAAATAATATTAAAATATTAAAAAAAAAAAAAAAAAACATGCTAAACACCACTTTGAATCTGCTACACTGCTGTTCTAAACAAGTTTTTTTTATTTTTTATTTCTAATATAGAAAAATGTTTATCCATTGCTAAAGTCCACTTCCACGAAAACTTTAATTATTAACTAAACATGCGATGCATACTTTTTAATAAAATAAATTAAAGATAATATTTGCTAATAAAAACACGTACATTGTTCTTATAAACAAGTTTTCATTGCTTTTTTGGTTTTGATCTTTATCCTTTTATTTTTATTTTCTTAAAAATAATAAAATTGAATTGAACACAAACTTAGTGTTAAGTTTTTTTTTTTTTAATCGTGACAAGCAACTTCAAATCCCAACTAATATGAATGAGATAGTAAAAAAAAGAAAATTAATCCTTCTTTAAAAATGTTAATTATGAATTTGCAATAAATTACTTTGCCAGTGCTTCTCTTCCAGTGGTTTTTACTTTTTAGGCTGCACAATAACAAATAGCCCTCTCTAATTTCATCCCTTCGTCCTCCCATGAAATTAAAACCTCTAAACAAGATTTAGCAAATGGATCTTGAATCTCGCCACCAAGATCATCCATATATGTATTATACACTTGTTTTCAACTCAAGTACTTGGAAACCATCTCTCTCTCTCTTTACCCGCGCTTCTCATAACTAGAACTATATTTTTTTCAATGTAAAAAAATATTAATTGTGTGAGGTTTTATTGTTATAATATAAATTTAGACAAAATAATAAATTTGTGCAGATTTCTTGTTGAGTGCGAATTTCCTATAAAATATATGAATTTTAATCGATATAAATTTATATATTTAATAGGTTTCAACGAAATCACCAACATAAAATTATCATTATTATTAAAAAAAACAAAAAGATTCAGAAACCTAAATTATTGAATTCACTATATTAGGATTAGTTCATTTTATCATCTAATTTAAATTAAATACTACAAACAAAATATAAATTATAAAAATACGTGCAATAATCAAATAACAAAAATAAGTTGTTAATTTTCTATCTACAAAAAGAAAAAAAAACATCATTGAAAATTCATTCATGCATTTTCATCATTATCATGACTATAACAATTAAAGTTATTATCAACATTATTGCCTAAACAATTAAAATCATTAAATTATCGTAAAAAAAAAAAAAAAAAAAAAAAACATTTTTACAAGAAAAAAATAATAATCACTAAAATTATCGTTATTGTAGCGCAAACAAAGAAACCAAAAAAATCATTTGATCCGAAGAACAAATAAAAATAATAGAAAACAAAAAAAAAAAAGGAAAAAAAAGAAATATTAATTTTTAAATGATCGCCAACATATATTAAAATTTCAATACTGGACCAAATAAAAATAAAACCCTGATAAAAAATAAAATGACAAAAATTAAAAACAAACAATAAAAACATAGATGCATAAATACGAATAAAAAATAAACATTTGTCCAAGAAGGATGGAAAAATAAAAAGAATTAATACCAAATAAAAAAATCAAAGAATAAGGGCCAAAATGAAAAATAAAATATATAGTTAAATTCAATCAAAGAACAAAATTAAAACAAATAAAAACCTAGAAGCCGAAACAAATAAAGGGATTTAAAAAAAACATTGCAGCGTAATTTTGCTAAAACAATTAAAAGAATAGGAACCAAATAAAAAATAGTATATATGACCAATTTCAATTGGAGGATAAAATTATAAGAAATTAAAACTTGCATACCGAAAAAAATAAAGGAACAAAAAACAAACCAAATATCAAAAGAATACAGACTGAAATGAAAATCAACATATATAATCAATTTGAATTGAAGGATACAATTGAAAACAGTCAAATTTTTCATTCAAGAAATTAGGAATACAATTGAAATAAAAAAGGATAGAGATTAAAATAAAACAACCACAAACGTGAAAGAATGTCATGTATTTTTCGGCGACAGGAGAAAGAAAATAGAGAAAAACCTAAAAACCATCCACTGACGATTTACTGACCACCTTCACACGACACGCCTCGCACCAGGAGGTAGAGGACATGGCGACGCACCCGATGACATGGTGACTGGACACTTTCCACCACAAATAGACATCGCACGTGCTGCCTGAATAGCTCGTGCGCATGAAACACTATGCCCCTAGCTCCAACGTAAAACACGACATGCCTACAGTAATTCTAAAAATAAATAATAAAAAAATCAAGAATTACTTACATATCCTTGGACCTAGCGATAACCATGAAAAAACTGGGAATGAGAGTACCACAATGCCCTTAGCTTTAAGGCTTCGTTTTTGTCTTTTCGGGGGTATTTATGTATTTTTACTATACATAAATATGTGAAAAAACAAAAAACATCCCACTTTTCCTCATTTTTTGTCAACTCTCCGGGGTAAATTAGTAGTTTCACTGTGAAATTAAAATGGAGAATACCAGAAACCCAACACAATCTAAAAATACCACACATGTATCCTAGAAATGTCTAAAATACCCCTGATTCCGTGGGTTAAAATTTTCGACATGAGAGATAAAATGATAATTTTACTATTAAATCGACGCTGATTTGTGTTTAGGAACACAGTAAAATCAGTTAACTTGTTTATATATATATATATGGTTTAAGCTATCTTTTCAAAAGTGTTGGCTCGATCGTGTGTCCATAATAATATGATATATCTGAGCGATGTCATAATTTACGTTAACTTGTCTGTATTTTTGTCTGTAAAGCTTTTATATAAGGGATTCTTCTTGTTTACATCCTTGAAGTTAATATTCTCTCTTAACTCGTCATGGTTTCATGTCTTTCTTTTGAAATTAATTGATACAAATTAAATTGATTTGTTATAGTGAACAGGAATATATTCAACCTATCAAAGGAATTAGAATTATTAAATATGATAGAATATTTGAAATTGTTTATAAAATATATATGCCACATATAAGAAGGATGCGAAATGATAATTTATTATTTTCTAATTTCAGATACGTTTTTGAAAAGTATAAGTCTCGTATTAGATTTCTCTAAATATGCTAGATGATATGGAGGAAGCGTTATTAAAAATCGGCCATGAAAGAAATTTATTCTTAACCACCTTATAAATTAAATTAAAAATATATATTATTTTTTTAAAATAAAAAAAGATTCCGAGAGTGAATTACCCCCATAATTGCCACCAAATACTCTCTGTGCATAGTTCTGAAATGATCATGGATGGTCTATACGAGAGTCATAACACATTATAAGATGGAATTGGATGAAAAGTTGCAGAAAGAGCTGAATGTTTTGAGGTTGATGAAGAGGAAATATCTAAGGAAGAATATTATTATCTTAGACCAGATTCGCCGCCGTTTTATCATGGAGATTATAAGGTATGCAGTTGCGCCGCCAAGATTTGGTATTATCACCGTGACTTTGTAGTTTGTACTTGTCAGTTTGGTTCATACTTCATACAGGGTGTGACGGGGAGCCGGAAAAAAACTAGACCAAGACGTCCATGTTAGGCTTTGTATTTGGACTTTTATCTAGAGTTGAATATTCCTATCAGATGTTTATAAACCTTAATTAGTTATATATGTTAGTTTATCTCGCGAATTACATGAAAATATTAGTAACTACTATAAAAGTATTTTAATTAGAATCAATTTTTATGGTGGTGTCGACCTTGCCATTGCATGGGACATGCAAAAGCGACACTCATTTATGGCTATCTTGATTAATATTCTCCCCAGGTCCTTTTTTCTATTTTTATCAAGTTCCGTGAAACATTTTTATCAACCACTTTGTTTAACTCATCTGATAATTTTCTGTTATCATTATGGGGGGAATCGACGTAAGCTATTTTACAGAGGAAGTTACGGGAGCAGTTGGTTTCGGGAGAACTTATCAGATAGTGGATGTCATTTATGCTCCCGTTATAAAAATTTTAAAAATTAGCTTGGTGATTTTATTGTTACTCTGTAATATGTATTTTTTCACATATCATTGTAGATTTAAATAATAGTTTTTTAAAAAATCTTAATTTATTTTTTATTTTTTATACAATTTAGATATTTTGAGCTAAAATTAGAATCAAATTGCCTTTTCTTTTCGGAAAGAAAAAGTTGCATTGAAAAAAAAATTAAAGTGAAAAAAAATGATAGCCTTGAAATTTCATTTGAAAACTTGTTTTAAATCTTTAATTTTTTTAGTTATTAGACAATAGGATTTTTTATTTTTAGAGATTCAATTTTGATAATAATATTCATTTATTTTTTAGTTGACTCAAGCTTAGGCGCGTGAATTCACTATCTTTTATTTGGTGGTTACTATCTCATTTTAAGGTATATTATATAAACACTTAATAAAAATCTTATTTTTTTAATATGAAATATAATGATAGAACTGATATTTCATAATATATAAATTATTCATATCCTAGAATTGCTCTCTAGAGTTGTGCGAAAGACCTTCGAGATTAACACATTCATTTTTTGAGAGCTCTTTAATTCTCTTTATTGTAATTTTATTTTCTCTCTGATGATGTGATGTTAGAATGAGAATGAAATCAGACTTGTAATCTAGAACCATGACCATATATATAGGTAACTAAAATATTGTTACCCTTTGATAATCATGTCTTTTGATATTTCTATTGTTTTTTATTTTTATTTTAGCACATTGTTAAAATAGGAACAAACCTTTTAGTATTTACACATTAAAGATTCATATCTTATTGGATACACCAAAAACCCAATTGTCCATAAAAATTCTTAGCAAATTATTTTTAATTATATTTCACTTTATTTGACAGTTCTCGAACATATAATTATTTTTATATAAGGTCAATGTTGGATTATGATTCAACATATAAAACTCATAAATATTTTTTGTATACAAAAAGTAAATTATACCTTTCAATATGAGATAAGGATTTTAAAATAATTTTTACATATTATTTTGTTATTTCATTGAATTCAAGTTAAGTCTTGAACAGACATTTTCCCGTGTTTGATTACCAAATGTGAAGCGAAATCCCTATTGAAAATCTGGCTTGAGAATCTAAATTCGTTGCTTATTTTTATTTTCTTAGAAGAAAAAAAAAAAAAAAGATACAAAAGTTTCCCATATCACTAGATGTCACATTAGGCTGTGAAAACTTTCTGCATTTATTTTATTGTCGATTGGCGTGAACAAAAAGTCCCCAATTTTCTGTTAATAGAAAGATGAAGAAAAATGAATAGCGGGGCCCACAATAATTGAATGATAAATGCTGTCCAAAGAAAACTTAGCCCGTTTTATCTCCAAACAAGAAAGAGAAAGAAAGAAACACGTCCAATAAAAGAAGCAAATGACGCCTGTGGGAGTGACGTCACTCGAACGATAGAACACCCGTTGATGTGACGTGGCAGGTGTCACTTTAATCGCACGATTGATCCCTCTCTCGAACGATCCATAGCCTTGGAAAGAAATGTAAGCAAAACTCAAGCAGCAATCCAGTGATACAAACTGCACTATAGAAGCTTACAAATTATATTTCAGCCCCTGTACATTCTTCAACCTTACACCTAGACTCCTATATTTTTTTTTATTATTAACCATCGAATTTATAAAATAATGTCAAAATTATATTGACTATCCTGTATTTTTGTTTTCTTACTTGCTTGTGCTATAAATTAAAAAATTATATAAAATTACATCATACACACTTTTATACAGTATAACATCTTAAATTCTATCTTTGACATGCTAGAAAGAAATTAACAAAGATTGCCGTTAACTTTATGAAAAAATAAATAAAAAACTTGATAGTTTATTGAACGCTATGTTTTTGTTTGCAGTACAAAATCAACTTAAATTTAATATTCATCAACATAAAGCCCATAAAATTAAAGAACACTTTATAATTTCAAAATCTATATTCAGATCATTGATTCTTCATATTGAGATTGTAGAAAGAGCATTTGGTTAGTTGTTTATGGATTTAAAACTTTTAGTTTGATTTTCACTAGCAGCTGAAAATCTATATGTTGTTTGATTGATTTTTTAATTATATATTTATGAGAGTAATTTGAATATTTTTTCATATTTAAAAATTTATGTTAACATGGGATGCAAATTATAATTTTTTAAATTATAGTGGGTAATAAATAAATAAAAACAAACTACAACTTGTTTTTTTTTTTTTGAACAAGGTAGCCAATGAAGTTAAAAAACAAGTAACAATATTTAAAAATATTCAAACGGGTTGATTTTTAACTGCATTTAACCTATGATTAACATAATATATATATATTAACTCATTGATATATCACATAGTTGTTTAGAATAATAAAATATACAAAAAGTGTTATGTGTTTAAGTATGTAACTAGCTTTGATGCTTAAATTTGTATGTATAACTTGTGCAAAATTTAATAAAAAACAAAAGATAAAGGATTTTAATCCACAGCATTGCAGGCATGGTTTGGTATGAAAAAAAGAAATAGTGAACCTGAAGAAAAATGAAATAAAAAGACGAAGAAAGTGGATGTATATTTGTTTTTTCATTTTTTAAAAACAAGGTGGAAATACTTAAAAAAGGACCAAATCGGAAAACCATAAACTAATAAGGGCTACATTTATTTTAACAAAAATAGAGCGCCCATACAGAAAGTCATGCCAGTTACGTCATTGGATTAGAATATTAAGATTACAGCAGTGCATAGAGTGCGTGATCATTCTCTCTTCTGTGGCTTAACGAGTCTCCAAAGAAGACCAACATACTAACAAAAATAAACAATACTCTCAAAATTGGGGTAAACTATATTTCTATCCTTATAGATTCAATAATTATCAGTTGTAACCTCTAATTTATAATTTTTAGACATTAGTCCTCTATCTTTAAAAAACGTTTTCAATTTCACTCTTTGTTACTAAATAGCTAAAGAAAAAACTCACACTTGTTCAGGTTATTTATTTTAAAGATTCTACCTCATTGCTTCAAATCTACATAAAGTGTTATAAATACAGAAAAAAACCAAAAATCAAATTGAAAAAGTAGAATATTCAAAGGCTCAGGTAACATTGAATTTTCGAAACTAGAAGAGTCATATTGGAAAATACTAAACGCCAGGGATAGATGGTGGCAATCAATGAATCTATAGGGGTGAAAAAGAAATACCCTTCAAGTTACTATAAAAAAGAAAAATGGACAGAAAGAAAAAGTCCATTTCAATTTGATGTACGTAATTTATGTGTATTTATTTATTTAAATTAATCGATAGCACTCCATGTCTTCGATTTTCTCGATATAACCCTTTTTTTATTTTTTTGCTCTCACCAAACACGGATCCTTTTATCTTCGCAGTCCAAAATTATCTGTCAGGTTCACTTTGCTCTTATAATTACTTTTTCAGTTGCAAAATCTGTTAGGTTTCCTAGAAAATTAGAGAAAAAATCACAGTCTTCTACTTTGTCTTTTGCAGTCGTTATCGTTGGTCTCTAAATTTGGATCTGTGCGTTTTTTTGGTGGAAATTGAGCTGGATTACTGTGGTAGCGTGGATCTGTCTGATTATTTAGGGTTTTTAATTGATTGATAGCGTGAAATTATAAGTGGTGTTTTGCAGATTTAAGTAGTAGTAGTAGAAGAAGGGGTTCGGCTTTTAAGAGATGCACACTAGGTATATGGAGAGAACTAATAGCATGGCTAGAAGGAAAAGGGGCATAGAAGGTGGTGGAGCTGAGGAGGAGGAGCAGCAGCAGCAGCCAGAGCGTAAAAGACCTGCTTTAGCTAGGTAAAGTTTAAAATAAATGACCATATATTTGTGTTTTTTCTTCTTCTTTTGAGTATTAATCGATTTTAAATGTTAATTTAAGTAATTTTCCGTTTAAATTTAGAAATCTGTGGCTTTAATCTAATGTTGGTGTGATTAGAAAATTGTATTAATTGTTGAATTGCGTTGACTCTCATTTTAGCTGTTCGTTTGATTACATTAAAACTTTAAACATGGGTTCTTCTTTTCTAATGTTGGTGTGATTTTAAATGTTTTTCTTTTCCTTAGAATTGGTTAGTAAATCTTCTAAGCTGGATTAACAAAATCTAGGGTATGAGTGGGTTAATCTTTCTCTTCTACTAAAGTTCAACGAACCTTGAAATTTGATTTCTTTTTAGCCTTTTCTTTGATTGACATGGAGTGGATTAAAAGGGAAACCAAAACCAATCACCTTCACTTTTACGTTCATTGGAAGATTCTGGACACGGTACCTTGTTATGCACTGTTTCCTGCAATAAATAGTTATTGACAATATCTGATCTTTTCTCCTTTGGGCATGCGTTTTCAGCAAATTTTGAATTTTCCTGGAGCTTTCTGAGACATTCATGAGCTGTCAACACTAATCTTATGGACTGATTTCAACCCTATTTTACATATATACATAACCACATAGATCTTATCGCATGATAATCTCATGGGTCATGACTTGTTTAGCAGAAACTAGTAAAACGTTTATTCCCTTGGACTAACTAGATTTCAATAAAGAGAATCATGAGTAAAACGACACACTAAGTAGATTATCTTGTGTATTTGACAATGAAAAGAGTTTTGGGTTTGCATTCATCATGGTTTCTAGGATGACTGATGCTGAAATTGCACATTGATAAATACCGATGATACTTATATGGAGGCATGCCAAAAAGGAGTGTCATCTCTAAATGCTTTTTACCTCATCAAACCAAATTTTTTCTAAAATAAATTTAACTTCTTTGTTTTGAAATTGAAATACTTTTGTTGAGAGCGGCTTCCTATTATTAATTTTCATTGGTTTCTATATTGGATTACTAGGGAACACGATAAATCTAAAGTATTTCATTGCATGACATTCCCTTTGAGTTGGATTTTGACGTAAATTTTTATGCATTCTGCAGTGTAATAGTAGAAGCTCTCAAGGTGGATAGTCTGCAAAAGCTTTGCTCATCATTGGAACCAATTCTTCGTAGAGTTGTAAGATTTATATCCTTTAGTTTTGTACTTTGCATCTGGGGTGGCTGATAAATATGATTCAAAATGTGGAGGCAGAGAAATCACATCCAAGTTTAGGGTTTGGATTTTGATCAGGAGAATTTGCTAAAGTCCCAGGTCCACACTAGAGTTTCTAAAATCACTACCAGGATCTCAGGAATCACATTGGAGATAAGATGCTTCACTTTGATCGTGTGCTATCTTGTCTCACTCACAATGCATCAAGGCTGGTTCCCCAAAAGAGATAAGATGCAGCTGAGGTGCTTGAGAGTGAAGAACTGTCAAGGCCAGTTGTTTCATTCATTAAAGGACTCTTAACACAGCAGTTTGGTATTGAAAGACCCCCCCGACAGCATCAGAACATTACCTCTTACAAATAAGAAAGCAAACCCTCATCCTGCAAAACAAAAGATTCTTGATCAGTCAAGCTCCTAAATTCTCTGCCTTAGTCATTCTGCTTGAGTACTGTTTTTCTGTTTTCTTATGAACTTTTGAAGGTCTTGTAGCAGCAGAATAATGAATTAGAGTTACCATCATTGACCCTAACAGCCAGGGAGTTTCCTTCCAGCTATAGAGCCAAGTCAATGGGCACCTCTAGGATAACTTTGATTGCTCAGCTATTATTGGCTTCTTACTGCAGTGTTGCTATTTATGCCAAACAGGTAAGTGAGGAAGTGGAGCGTGCTTTAGCAAAGATGGGCCCTGCTAGACAGATTGGAGGGTAAACTATATCTTTGACCATTCCTTGGTTATAATTCATTTTGTGATGCATGAGTTCTTTTTTTTTAATTTCGAGCCAATGTTTTATGATTTTCTTCATTTTTTACTAAATTTGTACTTAGTAATAATGAAATCAGCTATTGGTGTTGGAAATGGAATCATGTCTTGTGTATGTGATTTACATGTGTGTTTTCTTGTTGAAAAGGTGACGCGCTGAATTTCTGGTGGTTTTATGTTTTCAAGTCTGGTTTGTTGACTAACAAAGCATGTACACTATTTAGTATATTAGCAGAATTGTTGCTAGTGCATTGATTGCAAATTTTTTGATGATGTCATGTATGCAGCAAATTTATATTTTTTGTAAATTTTGGTAGATACAACTTTAGTTTTTTAGTAACTCTGATATATGAAAGCAACAATCACTGCATCCTTTTTATTTTCTGTAAGAATTAAGAATGTATGGTTTCATCCTTAGGGGTGGTTTATTATTCTTATGTGTGACAGGTCTTCCCCAAAGCGAATTGAAGGCCCAGATGGACAGAACTTGCAGTTGCACTTTAGGTCTAGGTTGTCTCTTCCCCTTTTCACAGGAGGAAAAGTAGAGGGGGAACAGGGTGCTGCAATCCATATTGTTTTGGTTGATGTGAGCACTGGACATGTTGTAACTTCTGGCGCAGAAGCCTCTGCTAAACTAGATGTTGTAGTTCTTGAAGGTGATTTCAACAATGAAGCTGATGAAGGCTGGACACAAGAAGAATTTGAAAGCCATGTTGTAAAAGAGCGTGAAGGAAAGAGACCATTGTTGACTGGAGACTTGCAAGTAACACTTAAAGAAGGGGTAGGATCTTTGGGAGATCTCACATTTACGGATAACTCAAGCTGGATAAGGAGCAGGAAGTTCAGGCTTGGCTTAAGGGTTGCATCTGGGTATGGTGAGGGCATACGCATTCGTGAGGCCAAGACAGAAGCTTTTACTGTTAAAGACCATAGAGGGGAATGTTAGTTCATGGCTTTGCTCTTCATTATATTTCCTGCTCTAACTCTTGTTGAATATTCATTTTTTCCCCCAATTGACAGTGTACAAGAAACACTATCCACCTGCACAGGATGATGATGTATGGAGATTGGAGAAAATTGGCAAGGATGGTTCATTCCACAAGAGGCTAAATAATAATGGAATATTTAAAGTCGAAGACTTCCTTCGTCTTGCGGTCAAAGATTCTCAGAAATTACGGAAAGTAAGTGAGACTAAGACTGAGACTTGTTCTTCAATTGTGAATTTTATGCTTTGTACCTATCTTCTAATGTAGAAAGTTGTTGGATATAGATTCTGGGAAGTGGCATGTCAAATAAGATGTGGGATGCTCTCTTGGATCATGCAAAGACTTGTGTTCTTAGCGGAAAATTATATGTTTATTATCCTGACATTTCAAGAAATGTTGGTGCTGTCTTCAACAACATCTATGAGCTGAATGGCCTTATTTCAGAGGACCAGTATTACACAGCCAATTCCCTTTCTGATGAGCAAAAGGTTGGCCTCATGCATACTCCTTTTTTTATTTTTTTTATAAAAAAACTGTCTTGTTTCATGTTTCCATATTTGTTTTGGGAGCAGTATATGAACACCATTGCTTGACAGCCTTGATATAGTATTATCAACCCAATAGTTTCAATCATAGTTCCCCCTTTTAAATTCCATGTACTTATTCGTTCTCTTGCTTTACCATGGAAAATATATGTAAAAATTGCTAGTTGTTATCGGCTCAATTTGTGAGCTGGTAACAACTTGGTTGTTCCCATCACAACAAGTTTTAACGGAATCCTTTTGGGTTGCAAACTAATGAGCCTAAACTAGTAATTAGCTACAGTCCATTAATAAAATAAATCCCTAGTCAATGTCTAATATGCTAGAACAAATTCAAATTTAAAATAATTATTTAACATTAAATAAATAAATAAATAAAATATGATAATAATAACAATGTCTTCATGCTAAAATTTCTCCATGTAACTCAAATCTTCAATGTTCGCAAATTCTTGGTAGTTTTTAGTTGTTTAGTAACTTTGACCCTTTGAAATAATGTTCCCGAACTTCATTTGACTTGAAAACTTACCATAATATAGTTTCATGGTCTAGTATTTCTCTGTAAAATCTCAGCTAGATTTGATGTATGTTTTGAGAGATATGTTCAATTTCACAAAAATGGTCAACATACATTTGAAGGCTAAATTTGGACCCGACATGGCTCATATCACAAATTTATTAAACTCATAAAATCAGACCGATTTACCAATTTTACCTATTTTGCCTAGCCAAGATCAATTTTACTGATTTTCGAGTTTTTAGCCTGATTTTTACATGTTAGATACATGTTGACTCGTAAAATCATATGATTTTAAAAATCATCCCGTGATTTTGACAACAATGCTTGGAATATCTGGTTACTGTACTTGATCTCATTTAACACCTCTACCTTATGTTTTCTATCTTGCATGGTTTTCCAAACTAAACATTTCCAGTTCAAATGTGTTCTTTCTTTCCATCAAGTATAGTTGATATTGCCTTGTGACTTTGTTTATGGATTCTGGAAAACCCAGAACTGGTCAACCAGTTCCTCGACTGTTTTAGCTTTGTGTTGTTTTCTCCGTTCTTTGGACTTTTGTAATATTTGGGGTATGTCCCTTGTATCTTGCACATTTTTTGGATTTATACAGCTGAACCTTTTCCAGAAACAGGTAGGGATCACTGTGAATGGCAGTTTAACAAAGTTATGTCTCATATATCAAATGCCCCCGAACTTCTTCTCTCATTATCATATTCTTCTTTCTTGTCAGATAACAATTTGCTATTGCCTGATTTGTTTACTTCTCTGATTTATTTTTTGCCCCTCCTGAAGTAATGTTTCCTTGATAGCTCATGATTCTGTTCTTGTGACCAACATACATCTCCAAAATCATTAACAAGCATATTATGTACATGCCAAGCAAGTTTTTGTTGAAAAGAAAAGAAAGAAAAGTGAGTACTTTGCATTTCATAAATTTGTGGTTCTCTCCAATCTATGTACAAGCCTATTATTAGACTCCAAAATATTGTGTAAAACTAGATTTATTAGGTATGAAGAAGAGTAATCAGTGATTCAATGGACATTACTTGTTTTGTGTAAATAATACCTGGTTGTAGTTTTGAAGAAATCACTTCTGATTATGTTAGAAAGTTTAAACATAGTAGATGCCTTTCCATGTTAGGGATATTTAAACAATTTCTCAAATATTCTCTTCCTTTTATTTTTATTTTTCCTGCATTATTGATCCCAATTACTTCATATAAGCACCTAGTTCTCAGAATTTACCATTTTACTTGCAACTATTATGTTGTTCAGTTTATCTATCTCAAGTTTAAGTTTTTATAAACTGGTTTTTCTTTAAGGCAAGTTTGATGATTTATATAATGGGAAGGCAATTTTTCCTTGGGCCTGTTTCAAATTTGATTTGAGTTTGAAGCTATAAACTTTTATCGCTTTTTTGTTCTTTCTAGCATGGGCTGCTCTTTACTGCTGTTTTGATTATATCACTATAGATAATTTCGCTCATTGAAAATTAATTCCAGATCTATGTGGATACATTGGTGAAGAAAGCATATGACAATTGGGATCTGGTCGTTGAGTATGATGGCAAGTCACTTCTGAACTTCAATCAAAGTAAGAGGGGAAGTGTATCCCACAATGAACACCAGATCAATCAAATAGGTTACTCTAATCCTTCAGGCCACCAAGTGCAATTACCACGCTTGCTAGCTTCAATTCCAACTGAACAGTCTTCTGTTCATTCAGCCCTACAAGCAGGAGGTAAGTGCTATTAAATGCAGATGTCAAATCAGAGAAATCATGTTTTAATTGGTAACTCAATTGTTTACTGTTTTCTCATCATTAGGTTCTGATTTTCTGGCAACAGGGTACAATGATAATTTGGTATCGAGATACCCAATGCAGTCACAGCTTGTAAATCCTGATTCCCGCACACAGTGTGACAGTAACCCATTCTTGCAACATGAACAACTGATCAGTAATCCTCAACAACTCCTAAGCACTAGAAATGATAACAGTGCTATTGGCCTGGCCCTTGGTCCTCCACAGTCATCTACCTCTGGTTTTCAAACAACTGGTTCTTCCATGCAGCCATCTAATCTCAATCCTTTTGATGACTGGACCAACAACCGGGACAAGAGCGCTGATGAATTCTTTTCAGAGGAAGAGATTCGCTTACGGAGTCATGAGATGCTGGAGAATGAAGATATGCAACACTTGCTCCGACTCTTCAGTATGGGAGGCCATGCCTCGTTGAATGCATCTGATGATGGCTTTTCTTTCCCACCTTACATGGCATCTCCTATGCCAAACTACGATGAGGATCGCTCACGTCCAGGTAAAGCTGTTGTGGGATGGTTGAAGATCAAGGCAGCAATGAGGTGGGGATTCTTTATTAGGAAGAAAGCTGCTGAGAGGCGAGCACAGCTTGTTGAGTTGGATGATGATGATGAGTAGATAGGTGTTAATTTCAAGCCTCACGATCCATGAATTATTATTGTGCATGTCTAGGACTGAATGGGATTGCTGGCTTTGGAAATCTCGAAGGGCCAGTCATTCTGGGTTTGATTTAGGCATCCAAGAACCTTTTTGTACAGTCACCTGTACAGTAAGTTACTTCGTTTCTTCTTAGTTGTACCCTGCAAGATGCTTCTCTGATCATTTTTTCACCAGTCTGTGAATGATATAAAGGTTTGAGCTCCCGAGGGGGCGCGCGCGTGTGTTTCGAATTCGATAACCCTTTTCATTCATTTTGACTGATCAGGAGAACATGTCTATCTAATAGTAGAAGCATCGATGACTTCATATGTTGTATCTGCATGTGACTGTAAGAGATGGTCCAAATTGTTCATACTTTGTTAACCTTCAACTTGAGTTGGTTTCTTTCCAATCTCCTTATTATGTCATGATTTGTGAACTGCCTTTTGCACAGATGACCAGGCATGGTTTCTTTGATTAACAGAGTGATTGGTTCCTCTGTTCAGATGCAGTGAAACTTTTCTTTTTTGATCTAGCAAATGCGTTGGACTTGTTGACTGGTTTTGTTACACTTTCTGAGCCCGGCCTCGTGAGTGTAATCGAACCACCCTTTTTAACACTTTTGGTTCAGCTTTTTGATGATGGTACTGGTGGCACCTTCCTGATGGGATTTACTGTATAAGTTCATTTCCTGGCTCTGATAAGCGGAATCGCCTCTACGTCAGCGTTTGGTGGCAACGGGGCTTTCTGCTCCATGAGGCATTGTAATGGCTAATGTTTATCTTCACTTTGATTCATAGGAGCAGGGAGCCTAAAGATGGAGAAATCAGTATCATTATGCAAACGAATTAAAGAAACTATTTAAGTATAGATTGAGATTTGGGATTTCAAATTGAAGGGTGTTTATGTGTGAAATCTTGAAGGAAGAAGATTGGATGAGATTCAGGGACGGGGGCTCGTTAAGTTGTAGTTCAAGGCCAGTTTTAGACCTACGGTTGAGAGGGCTACATCTGCAAGCAAATCCAAATATATGCATGCTAAATTACTTTTTTAATACAATTTTGCACCCCTCCTTAATTAGCACCCGGGTCTACTGATATATATCGCAGTAAATCTTAGAAGATCAGTGCCAGTGCCGGTAAATACTTTCCTTTTTTCTGTGATTTGCTTTTTTCTCTGATGTTCATACTTGTACATTGCTAACTGGCTACTTTGTTTATTCTTTAACAATCACTAAATAATTGCCTTCCGCTAAGTTGTGTTATATTGATTTGTTAACATGAAAAATGTCTTGAAATTGATAATAATTTTTTCTAGAATAGTTTTGGTATTAGAATAGATTAGTCTTTTTTTTACTTGTTTTATTGGTTTTTTGGGGAAAGATTATATAAAAACATGACATTTCTTGGGTGACATCTTTGGTTGATTTTAATATCCACTCTTTAACTTGGAACATTAACATGATTTTAACAAATTATAGATGAATAAAACATTAATCTCAAAAAATTCTTAATTAATGTGTTAATTCTTTAAAAGAACTCGAGAAGTGAGTTCAAAAAGTACCTAAACTCTTAACGAATAGATGATATAAGCAACATGAATTTTTGGTTTAAACTCACCCACCCGTGCACGCTCTAGTTTGCGTTTATTGTGAAATAATAACTTGGATCACAGAAAATTATTTTTTAGCAACTAAAATTTGGATTTGAAATTGGTCCTTGTATAATTATTTATTCTAGCCCACAGTTTTGTTCATCTATGGGAAGGAATTAACTAGTTTTTTCATGAAGCTTCTCAAAATCAAAATAGAGAAGAATACTTTCTTATTACTTGTTTAATTGGTTTTTGATGCACTCTCATTTTGAATGGAAATACGAAATAAAGATTTGAGTGGAAGCAGAAATGAAGTGATCTTTTTTACTTTCATTGAAATACAACGAATTCGTACGTATTACATTAAAAACAAATAGAAGAAAAAGAATTAAAGAATTGAACCAATTAATTAATTGCCTAAATTACAAAAAGAAATTGAATATTTTATGTGGCAAAACTTGGAAAGAGGTAATGCAAGGACGTCTTCTTTCTAGGACACGTTGCATTCCGGAGGTAGACCTTGGGGAAATCTGTTGGTATCTTTGCAGTAATTGTATACCATGTAATTCTTCTGGACCCATTTCAACCTCTCTTGCCTTGTCGAGTCAAGCTCCTCCGAGAACCAAGCATTCGCGGCGGCGGAGGAGGCAGGTGGAGAAGTGTTCGTGCCACAAGAGGATGCCCCGTTAGACAGAACACAAGCTTCGGCATTGAAGTTTCTGTAAGAAGCGGTGAACGGAGCTCGGGTCCAGTCCGTCTTGACCAAGCCTCCTCTTGTAGCCCAGTCATCAGCATTCCATAGACTCGAGTAAATCCTCATCGGCTGGTTTTTGGGAAATGGAACCCCCATGGACTCCAAGTTCTTGAACTCTCGAATTGGAGTGCCGTCCACAGAGAAGCTGGAACACAAAAAGACGTGTCAAGCATGTTAGCAAAATCAGAAACACAGCACGTATCGATGCTGTAAATGGATCTGGATTGAAGATTGATGCTTACACAATGCGCTGTGGATTCCAGAGAATGGAATACGTGTGGAAATCAGCAGTCGGGTCAAACCAGAGATAGAACTGCTGCTCCCTGTTGCCTTTTCCCTGGCTAAACACATTAGTGTGGAGGATGTAAGGATCACCGCTCAAATTCCCCAAGAACTCAAAATCTATCTCGTCCCACACAGACCCTTTTGATGATAGCTGCAGATTCATTTCGAAAAAAACACATTCACTGTTAGCTATGTATAATGATTGTTTTGTGCCCTGTTTGAGGCAGGCGGTCGAGTTCACTCACATAATAAGCAGTGACAGTGCCGGCGGAGTTGCCAAGGACAAGCTTGAGTTGCATGTCAATCTTTCCAAACAGATACTCGTTCCTGGATTGAAATCCATAGCCAGAGGCTCTGTCAAGGTTGAGAGTGAGAAGCTCGCCATTGTTGAGGATCTTGGCACGGCCATCTCCCCAGGTAATATCAAAATCGTTGTGCAAGTTGCTTGCCGATGCAGCCGCCAGAGAGGCCACGAGAAGAGCTAGAAGGGGCCCAAGCACAGTATTCAAAGAAGCCATCTGCTATCACGAAACGATTGATTTCACAGATGATAGATATATGAGTAAAGTTTTGCAAGATCAGAGATGGGATTGTGAAGGACATAGCTATTGGAAATCAAAGAAACAAAAGTCTACATTATTCAAAACTGGAATTGTGCTAAAATAAAGAACAATAAAGAACACTAAGAAATAGCAAGAATGAGCAGAATCAAAGGTAAAGTTACTGCTATCCCTCTTCTCTTATTTATAACGAAAATATGAAGTGTTACAAAATAAGGTTTCCCCATTTGGTTACAACTTCCTCTTCTATAATCTAAATAGAAAAATACTTAAAATGTAAACTAGAACTTTGATCAATCAAAATGATCTTATTTAGGAAACATAATAATTTAAAGATAGTAAAAATCCTGACATTAATTGTAGGCTTGGAATCAATCTTTAGTCTTCATTTTCAACACTCCCCCTTGGTTCCAAGACTACTCATTCCAATCATCTCCCTAAGCTCCTCAAATTTGTCTTTAGTTAGAGGCTCGGTGAATATGTCAGCAAGTTGCTCCTTTGAGGGGCAGTACATCATTTCCAATTCCCCTTCTTGCTGATATTGTCGTATTGCATGATACTTGATCTTCATATGCTTGGTTTGCTTCCCTAATTGACAAGTTTCACAAAAAACAGCTTCATCTTGTATATTAGGCAACCCATATGCCTTCTGTAAATTTGTCATTCTTCTTAAGGTAGTATAGTTGAAATGACCTAACCTTTTATTCCAAAGAATAGATTCATCTACCTTGCATGTGTTAACATCCCAACATGTTTTTTTTCCAATCAATATTGAAACTTCTATTCAATATTTTTGTAGACAACAATAATACTCCATTTTTATCTTTGATATTACACACTCCATCATCAAAGAGTAGTGAATATCCAGATTCCATTAGCTGCCCCACACTAACCAAATTATAATTTAGTTGAGGTACATATAAGACATTGTTTAGAATTTTTGTACCTGCCTTTGTCTCTACTGCAATGGCTCCTTTACCTTCAACTCTGACAAAATCTCCATTACCAATCTTTACTCTTGATATGTAGTTTTTGTCTAAGTTCCTGAATATGCTGAGATCTGTTGTCATGTGGTTAGAACAACCACTATCAATGAGCCAAGATGAATCATCTCCCTTTGTTGTATTGCACATCTGTTGAATTGTGGCTACAAATAAAAATTCATCTTTGATTTCTGAAGTGTCCTCTTCTTGAGCCTGTTTGACTTCATCTACTCTGGTTTTGCAAAAATTTTGTATGTGACCGAATTGATTGCAATTTCGACACTGCACATTCTTGTACCAACATCATTCCTCAAAGTGATTTATTTGTTGACAATATTTGCATGCAGGGAACTCTTTCTTTTCTTTCCTTATCAGGTTATGTTGCCAGTTACTAGATTGTTGATTATTTGGTCTCCAATGCTTCCTTTTTCCATCTTTCCACTTTGGTTATTTCTGGAAAAATTCTGAGTGTGTTTTTTCCCTTTGTAGACAGCAACAAGAGCATTCTCATTTGTTCCTTCCTGTCTGTAAGCTTGCCTTTGCTCCACAGCTTGTAGAGCATTCACAAGCTCTTGAAAGCTCATCTCAGAAAAATCCTTTGAATCTTCTAATGAGCAAATCTTATGCTCAAACTTTTCAGGTAAGCTCACTAGCACTTTTTCCACAATTCGAGATTTTGGAAATTCTTCTCCTAACAATCTCACTTGATTCACCAGTTTTGAGATGTGTGAGGAGAAGTCTTTGATTGTGTCAGATTTCTTCATCTTCAACTCTTCAAATTGCCTTTTCAAATTCAAAATCTGCATCTTTCTTGATCTCTCATCTCCTTGGAATTCAGCCTTTAGCTTATCCCAAGTTTCTTTGGCCGTTTTACAAGCCATGATTCTTGTAAAAATTTCTTCACTTACTGCATTGTGAATGCAAGTAAGTGCCTTGAACCCTTTAGCCTTTTCTTCACTGAAAAATTTCATTTGAGCCACGGTTGGATTGTTTCCAAGAGGTATTGGTTGTTTGTCTTTCTCCACAAACTCCCATAAATCAAAAGCCTTCAAATATGCCTCCATCTTCACTGCCCAAATTCCAAAATTCTGACCAATAAACACTGGTGTTTTTGGTGAAAAAGATGCATAATCCATTCTGAAAAATTCAACCGTGATTCGTTGAAAAAGAAGTTTAACAATTGCTGCTGTGAAGCCTTTGTGCAATTGTTTTAAAGGATTTGAGAAGAGTAACTAATCCTTCTACTTCAAGATTTTGTAGAAAAAAAAAGAACTCTCGTTTTTCTCTCCCCTTCCCATCAAAGTTAATAACTTTGAAAAATTTCACTTAAATTCTCTCGTGTTTCACTCAATCCCTTCAAAGATCAAAATCTGCTCTCTCAATTTTTTTTTCTTCAAAAACCCTTCAAAGCCCTTAGCTTTGATGTCCCTTTTAAAACCTCACATTTAATCTCTCATGTTTCACACGATCCCTTCAAAGATCCTAATAGCTCTGATACCATTTATTGGAAATCAAAGAAACAAAAGTCTACATTATTCAAAACTGGAATTGTGCTAAAATAAAGAACAATGAAGAACACTAAGAAATAGCAAGAATGAGCAGAATCAAAGGTAAGGTTACTGCTATCCCTCTTCTCTTATTTATAACGAAAATATGAAGTGTTACAAAATAAGGTTTCCCCATTTGGTTACAACTTCCTTTTCTATAATCTAAATAGGAAAATACTTAAAATGGAAACTAGAACTTTGATCAATCAATATGATCTTATTTAGGAAACATAATAATAATAATTTAAATATAGTAAAAATCCTGACATTAATTGTAGGCTTGGAATCAATCTTTAGTCTTCATTTTCAACAATAGCTTGGTCGGTATTTATACTCGAGAAGATGGAAGTCCAAGACAGGCACAAGAAGTTTGGTAGGCTCAGCTTAGCTGTAGACAGTGTGTTTGGGTAGGAAAAGTGTAAAGAGATTTGCTGTAGAAAAGAGCCAGCCAATTTATCATTGCACGCGTTTTGGCCTTGGCACCGACGGATACCTGCGAGTCGGAGCAAATATCAAGCTTGTCAATTTCGTTTCATTGATATATTTTTTTAATTAAAATGATTTTTTATTTTATTTTGAAGTATTTTAATGCTTTGTTTCGGGGGGATATATATATATATATATATATATAATTTAATAAAAAAAATTTAGTTCAAATCCAAAAATAAAATTATTTAGAATTGTAAATTTAAATTTCAAATATATGTAAAAAAATAAGAGTTGAATTGATATAATTTGGCCGATTTGATGAGTTCAAAGATATCATGAAAAATTGATAAAAATATAATTTAACTAAAAAGATAAAATTGACATCTTAAAAAAATATTGAAATAACGATGTATTGAATTAACTCGGGACAACCTAGATTAACCTTTCAAATATGTGATCCGCCTTATAAGACCTTGACCATCTTAAATAAAAAAATTAAATCAAATTATAAAATTTAATTGGTAATAAACTTTGTGGAGTAATAAAATTAAGAAAAAAATTAATCTAAAAAAAATATAATAAAATATGAAAGATTTGCTGAAGAAGACTCAACGTAAAAGAGCCAGCCAATGAATCATTGCACGCGTTGTGGGCTTGGCACCGACGGCTACCTGCGCTTTTCCATTCGATATATTGAAGCAAACAGCACTAGGCTCCACACCTGACCCATATTTGTAGTGGATCGAAACAATCCATTTGTTCTTTCATTCACAAAACTAATGCCAAACATAAAATAATGGAATAAAAATAAAATCGTCTCATGACTAAATAAATAAATAAATAAATAAATTATTACTTCAATGTAAGTAAAATGTAAAAGGTTCCACAGTATAACTACAGGAATAATGCAGCAGGAAAATCCATCAACTAAAAATTCCAAGGATGACCAAGGTTTTTTTTATATGGTTTTAAACTTTATTTTGATCAATTTAATTTAATTTAATTTAATGAAACATGACTTTAATTTTTAGTACTAAGATATAATTAAAAAATAAGAACCAAACAAAGAAAAAAACCTAGATTAATTTTCAAAAAATAGTTTGAAAAAGTTATATTTAATTCTAATATTCTATGTTGACTCTTTATAAGACTTTTCTTTTTAGCTTTTGAAATTTTCGTTTTGATTTTTTTTTTTTGCTTTCTAGATTTAAAAGATATTTGTTGGCAAATGATGATAAAAAAAAACTGTGTGGGCTTGGCCTCGTAGGCCCAAGCACCTGATTATTTTTATGGGCTAAGAATGCTAGTTTTCCTAGCCGGGCTTTATTAATTGAGTTTATTATAGATGTATTTTCTTTTGAATTAATTCCATTGAAATGAATAAATTTTCAATATTTTGTCTGAAAACTCATTGAGAATTATTATTATAATAATTTTTATTTTCTCTTGAATTCACCAGTTCTTTTATTTGTTTTTGTAATTTCAAGCATAAAATTCTATATTTATTACCTGTGTCCACATTAACAAAAAAAATTGATGGAATCATAATTGCATTAAGAATATTTCTGGAGTTGAGGGGCCTAATCAATTAAATAAA
Source organism: Salix brachista (assembly GCA_009078335.1). Taxonomy (NCBI): domain Eukaryota; kingdom Viridiplantae; phylum Streptophyta; class Magnoliopsida; order Malpighiales; family Salicaceae; genus Salix; species Salix brachista. Next base: position 9,763,732 of record CM018589.1, on the reverse strand, counting down.
AAAAGAGAGACCACATTAAAAATATCAGGAGTATAAGAATTTAATTAGTACATGATTAATCCATTGTCTAATTCTAGATAATTGTTAAAATCATTAATTATCTCTTAATTGATCCACAATGACATTGATTTAAAATGTTGTTGAGTTTTAGCATATCCTACTAAACTCTTTTATTATCTATTGCCTACCAAAAACTCTATAATAAACTAAACAACCTATACGATAATTTAAGTTAGATTTATTTTCACTTCATCCCATTTTTTAAAGATATTTCTTTTTTTCATGCTGTGACCTGATTAATTTTTACCCTTGTTTGCTCACTTTCCCCCCCTTCCTATTTTGTTTTAAAATATAAAAATACAAAGATTTCCATGAAAACATATTCTTGACGCGGCTACTTCTTGGTGCTTGTTTGAAAGTGTGACTGAGGTAGTTTGTGAAATTATTTTTTATTCAGAAATGCATTAAAAATTTTCTTTTATTTTTTAAAAATCACATTAGCACATGAAAATGATATAAAAATACTAAAATAATAATAATTTAAAATAAAATATATAAAAAAAAAATTTCAATTTTTTTGAAAAACACTTTTGAAACGCAATGACAAACACGTTTTTGGTCATTTCATGGTTTTGACATTTTCGTTTAACATTTTTGTGTTTGAAAATTTACAAAGTTTGGAATGTTATTTTTTTTAAGAATAAGTGGAAGAACAAATTTAACGATAATATATATTTTTATTTAGAGTATTTTTTTTTGTCTCTATCTAGTTAATTCATGTAATATCGTGGAGTAATTTGGACAGCTAAGATTTATTTATTTTTAAGACTATGGATTTATTTTAGTTAGGTTTTTGTCAGCCTTTAAAAAATAATACTACTGTAATAAAAAATAACTTAATAGTTCTAATAATTTTATACGGAGCTTGTCCTTTTTAGAGATGGTTCAGCTTAGATGACCAAGGTTGTCAAAATCGAGATTTTGACACGAATCGGAAAGGGCTCTGAAAAATCGGATCGTAAAATCGTAAGATCGTACCCGAATTTTTCCGTACAAAAATCATAAAATCACATCTAAAATCGTGTAGGTAGAAAAATCGTAAAATCGTAAGTAAAATATTTCCGAATATAATATAGCATAATTATGGCCATAAAACTTCATTAGTTAAGGTTCATGCATGATTTAAAATAATTGAAAAATACATTACAAAACAATTATGTCCATAGAATTTCATTAGGTAAAAATTAACAAACTAAAAATAAATATTTTGTTGATGTGAAATATAAATTAATTAATGTTATTTATTATCTTAAATTAATAGGATTTTTTTAGAATATTTTTTATGCTAATTATTATTATTATTATTATTTTTATTATTATTATAAACCCCCAGATTATTATTATTATTATTATTATTATTATTATTATTTACCCCTCCCCCGTATAAACCTACTTTATTATTATTATTATTATTAATAATTTATATAACCCCCCACCCCCCGAAACCTATTATTATTATTATTATTATAAAAAAAAACCCAACCCTAATTCCTTTACCTAGCCCCCACAGTGCCCACACACATCTCCCTCCCTCCCTCCCTCCTTGTGCCGCCGCTCATCTCCCTCTCTTTTTTGTGCAGGTGCGTGTGCTCATCTCCCTCCCTTTCTTGTGCAGGTGCGTGTGCTCATCTCCCTCCCTTTCTTGTGCACTTGTGCTCATCTCCCTCCCTTTCTCTCATCTCCCTCATTTTCTTGTGCAGTTGTGCTCATCTCCCTCCCTTTCTCAAATGCAAAATTGAAATTGAAGAAAGCCCTTCGCCAGTTCGCCCGTGTTGCGCAGTAGAATATGATGAACTCGTAAAATCGGATCGATCCAGTCCGATTTTACGAGTCAACCCGATTTTGACCGAGTTTGACCGGTTTCGATTTTTCTTCTGGTTCAACCAGGTTTGCTGAGCCAACTCGCAAACTCGTACGAGTTTGCGAGTTGACTCGCGAGTTTGATTACCTTGTAGACGACCTGCCTTGATTCTTGTATTTCTTTTTTCGTAGATCAGTTCTTGAAAATTAAAAAAACCTTTTTTTTATATATATATATATATATATATATATATATATATATATATATATATATATATAAAACAATCAAGTTGGTCCTGTTATCGGATTCAAGTGCTGTTTATTCAACCCGTATTCTACGCTTGCTTCTGTTCAATAATGTTATCTCTGATTTATCCGAAGAAAGTTGGATAACAACTATATTACTTGGAATAATTATAAGGAATTTGGTTGCTAATGTAACTGTTGAAATTCAATTCTGCAGAGAGAATTTAGCGGGTTCTGAAAGAGTTTCTCTCCTGCTGATATTGGAACGAACAACTATTTTTCAGAGCAACACCTGTAAACACACACACACACACAAATATATATATATATATTACAATCCATATAATTGGCGTGGGGTTTTTCCTGTGCAATGCACTGTGGACTGAGAGTATTTCCACTGTGGATTGTGGCAGTGTCGGGACGAATTTGGCCTTCATGAGCCGGCATGTTTGAGTTCATTTCTGGGGGTGTTTTTGGATTTTCTCTTTTTTTTTCACCTTTCCGCTTTTGCATAGTGCATTAACGAATCTGCCCCTCGAAAAAGACAAAATTGTGCACAGAGACGAGGGGCTCCGTCGGCTTTTCACAAATTCAGTGCACAGTTCACCAACGGAAAAAGCCCTCGATAAAGACAAAATACTGCACAGTAAACGGGGACACGGACGTATTTTCCCCATCGGTTTTTTCGTGAATCTCGGTAGGGTCAGGGGCGTCTTGGTAATTAGCCTATATTTTATTATTTTTTCTTCTGCACGGCTGGCGCGTCGTCAGGACGCGACAGCGGCGCTCAACGCCAACGCGCCATGGATGCGGCGCGTGCGGTTCCATACGGCGGTTAAAAATTCCCTTCCACCGCTGAATACGGTGCGCCTCCAGGTCCTCTGTCTCCCGTCGCGGCGCGTGTTCCTCATAGATGTCAGGGTAAACGGCGGGGGACAGTTTTGTGGCGGTTGTACATTTTCTCTCTCCTGCAGTCCCAATTTCAGCTCCGGTCCCTCATGTATATAAGAAGTTCATTTTGGTACCTGAGGTTTGGATTTCAATTTTATTGCTGATTTCTTTAATTGAAAGTTTGATTGTTTTCAATTGTGCCCTTCAATTAAAACTAATTATATAAAGCATTTTTAATTTCAGTCCCTATACTTTTTATTTTCGATTACTTTTTTGTTCCTGTAATTTTTTCGGTCCAGATGTTTTGATTTCTTTAATTTGGTCCTCCAATTGAAATTCTTAATATATACAACTTTTCATTTGAGTCCCACTTCTTCTAATTTTTTGATATAATAATAGCAATTATCATTATTATTATTTCATTATTTATTTTGGTCCCAAGATTATTTTTTTCCCCAGTTTTATCCTTCAATTGGAATTAATTATATATGTTATTTTTCATTTCGGTCCTTATTCTTTGAATATTTTATTTTATATTAATTCATTTGTTTTTTCTTAATTCTTTGATAATGTTTATTTTTAATTCATATTTATGCATCTATGCTCTTAGTTTTTTTTTTGAATCGGTTCAATCCTTAAATTTCAATTTATGTTGATATTCATTTGAAAATAAATATTGCATATTTTTTCCCTTTATTCTTTTTTTTTTATTTGTTCTTTGGATTAGATGATTTTTATGATTTTACTATTTACACAATGATATTGATAATTTCAGCGATTATTGTTTATTTGTTTTTTTATAAAAATCTTTTGCTTTTTTTTTTAATGATTTTTTAGGGCAATTTGATTGTTTTGATTTTTTTCACAGTAATGTTAATAATAATTTTAACTGTTATAGTAACGATAATGACAATAACATAAAGATAGATTTTCAATTTATTTTTTCGTCTTTTTGTTGATAGAGAATTAATTACTTATTTTTTTTATTAATTATTGGAGGGTTTTTTTTTTATAATAATTCATTTAGTGTCTTCTTTGAATTCTTAGACAATGCTTATTTTTAATTCGTATTTATGCATCTATGCTTTTTTTTTTTTTTTTCTTGGGATGTTTTTCCTAATCGGTTCAATCCTGAAATTTTATTTTATATTGGTTATCATTTTAGAATTAATATTGCTCCCTTTTTCTCTTTGTTCTTTTTTTTTCCTGTTGTTTTTATTCGTTCTTTAGATTAGATGATTTTTATGATATCAGTATTTACGCAATAATAATGATAATTTTGGTGATTGTTTTTTTTTTTTTTTTTTTTTATGAAAACTCTTTTCCTTTTTTTTGTTTTTTTCCTGGGCAATTTAATTATTTTAATAGTAATGTTGATAAGAATAGATGTTATAGCGATGATAATAAAAATAACATCAGGATGGATTTTCAATTTATATTTCTGTCTTTTTGTCGACAAAAAATTAACTACTTATTTTTGTTATTTGATTATTACAGGTCTTTTCACAATTTATATTTTTTCTTTAATCTTAATTCATTCATTTATTTATTCTTTCATCATCATAATAATAATAATAATAATAATAATAATAATAATAATAATAATAATAATAATAATATTATTTTAATTATTTTTCTTGCTTCCTATTTTGTTCATGCTTTTTATTTTTTTCCTCGATATAATTTGATAATTTTTATTGTTTTAATAGTAACAACAATAATAAGTTTAGATGTTAAGACTCCGATGTTGCTATTGTTATAGTATTTTAAATTAATATTGCTTGTTTTTTCCCTTTATTTTTTTTAATTTGCTCTTTGTATTAAATGATTTTTATAATTTTACTATCTTCACAATAATAACGATGATTTTTGTGATTAATTTTTTAATTTTTTCTTATTAAAATATTTTGCTCTTTTTTTAAATGTTAGTTCGCGCTCTTTTGTGATATTTCATGACGTAATATCCACATTCTAAAAGATGTAATCTATGCTTGCGCAATAAACTATACTTAAATTTTTTTACATTTTATCTCCTAATCTATAATTTTTATTTAGTTATATCATATAAATTTATCGTTGTTGATTTAATTATATTAAATTATATACATAAAAATACCCGCGGCAACGCGGGCAATATAGCTAGTATATATATAAAGTTTGTCTACCAGTTTTCTTTCTTAACCTTTATTTCCCCTGAAAATTTCTTTTCGTAGCCATAGTGTGATCATGGAGGACCAGAGGAGGGGGGCTGGTTTGACAAATCCTGTCAACAACAGCAGCGCTACTTGCCCGTCTCAAGCTCAGCCTGGTGTCAATCCTGGTCAATTTGCTGAGCGTGATCAGGAAGATAAGTACCCTCCTGGCTACAGGTTCAAACCTAAAGATCAAGAACTTATCTTGTATTACCTGCTAAACAAGATCAAGAACAGACCATTGCCATCCAACGGCATCCATGAAGTTACGTTATACAAATATAACCCGGAGACTCTCACAGGTTGAACATTACTCACCATTTTTTTCTTTATGATTACAATCATCATTTTCTTTATTTTATTTAGTGCTGTTTGTGAGATTATTTGTTCTTTTCAAACTGCTCTTCTCAGAGTTTTGATGCTTGATATATAGATCACAATTATTTAAAGATTGAACAAGATTATGATATCTTTGCAGAGTGCCCTTTTTTTTTACGTGCTACAATACAAGTCACCTTTTTCCATGACTTGGATACAGCAATTATCTGAAGATTTTGAATTTGTGCGGTGGATTATGAAACTGAAGATATCTCATGCTAATTAGTTTCTTTTCCTCTAAAATTTCATGAATAGTGATAAGAAAAATGATATTCTTGCAAGCATTTTGATGATGCGTGCGATTCTACTAGTTATATAGTAATTTTACAGAAAACATTATCTGTTGATTTACAAACAGGAAACTACGAACCATATGGAGAGAAGGAATGGTATTTCTTTACACCAAGAGATAGGAAGTATCCGAATGGGGATCGACCCAACAGAGCCGCAGGCGATGGATATTGGAAGGCTACCGGAGCTGCTAAAGATGTTACTTACGCCAATCAAGTTATTGGAAGCAAGAACACCTTGGTCTTCTACAGAGGCAAAGCTCCAGTCGGTGTCAAAACGAATTGGATTATGCATGAATATAGAGCAAGCAATTCTGATGGAGCACCACAACGGGCAAATGATGCAATGAGGGTAAATTTATTTTTCTCTTTTTTCTGTTTATTTTATACTGAAATCAATCTCTTAACTTTGAAGATTTCGACTTATGGTGCTCTTTTTTAATCAAATTCAACGACCTAAATGTGCTAACTGACAACTTAACTTTTACTGTCCAATATATATATATATACATATCCTTCTTTCCCTACTGCTCAATTGTGTTGCCTCGTGTTATATGCAGCTTGATGATTGGGTGCTATGCAGAATTCATAACAAGAAAGATAGGTTTCGTGGACTCCGTATCAATGGACAACTGGATGATGAAAATGAAGATCAGCCATTGGAAAATAATGGAAATTTGGCGCCACATCAAGCTGTGGTTCCTGATATTTCTGGAAATCATAATCCTGGAAGTCCGTTGGAGTATCTTGGTGCATCATATGGTGATTCTGCAAACCATCAAAATTATCAAAATGGGCTGGTGGCGGGAGTCTCTCAAGATCATGAGGTTACTAGGGTTCCTACAATAGCCGGAAATTATAATATTGAAAATCAGATGAGATATCTTGGTAGGTATGGTAATTTTCCCTCTGCATATCCTCAGAATTCTCAAAATGGGTTAGTCGGAGGAGTCTCTCAATATCATGAGGTCACTAGTGTTTCTACAGTGACTGGAGATTATAATCTTGAAAGTCAGATGGGATATCTTGGTAGGTATGGTGATTCTGCTTCTGCATATCCTCAGGATTATCAAAATAGGATGACAGGAGTCTCTCAAGATTATGCATTTCCTGGTATTCCTCAAACTACCGATCTTCAGAAGACAATTTTAGATCATGAGCTCAGTTCTTTTCAGATGGACGGTGAAGATAGTTATGATTTTGGTGAAAACGATGTTGATTTGTTTGGCTTGGATAGTGATGTTACCTTCTCGACCTCCTCCGATGATTTTAATGATCACCATCAACCGCCTACATGCTAAGCATATGATAACAATGTAGTAGAATTCCTTAGTTTAGGGCAATGAGGTTGACAATTTTATTTTCAGGCCTTTTTTCCTCTCAAAGTTGAATATTGTGGACAGTTTTTTCTATGTTAATCTGCTTAATTTGATTTACATTCATCTTGTTTTATTTTTAAGGTCCTATAAAGTTTAATGATGAGGAATTCATATCCATGTCCGTAAAGTATAAAAAAGGTAACTCCAAATAAATTTATCAACCAATAATTTGGTATGATTATGAGTTGAAATAGGAAACATAGTCCCAGAAAATACAAGAATTCTCTTATCTTTATAAAAAAAGTATACTTAGATTATGAATATATAAATCTCAAATTTTAATCACCATATATATATATATATATATATATATATATAAAAGATAAAATAAACCTATTTATTTAATCACCATATATTTCATGGTTCCCTATTATATTTTTTTTATATCTAAAATTTGTATCTACCTTATCTAAATCTTTTATTTTGAAACTATAAGACTATATTTCTTTGTATCATTAACACTATTCATGTTAGTACTAATAATGAGCACGTCATTCATATATTATCATAACAAAATCATTTGAAAATTATAAAAAATGTATTTATCAGCACCATTATGTTTAAAATTATATTCTAAAATTACACAATCAAATTTTTCATGTCATTATTTAGGTGATTGTTTCGACTCATATAATATTTTTTTTTATCAATTTGCTGATTTTATGCTCATTTTCTAGGGAAAAAATTAACCCTCTAGTTATTCCATATAGACCTCATTTAATTTACCATTCAAAAAGTTGTCTTAACATCTATTTGATGTACAAATAAATTATAAATTGATGATAAAGTCAAAAGTACTCTATAGATGTTCTACGAGCCACCAAAGCATACATATCAAAATAGTTTATTCCTTCTTTTAGTTTAAAACCTTGGACTACTAATCTTGCTTTAGAAGTTTAAATTGATCCATCACCTTTATTTTTTGTTTTGAAAACCTATTTACATCTAATTGCCTTGGAATCTAGAGGCAAATCAATCTAAGTATATTGCATTTGATATACCACTAGATCTAATTTATATTGGGTTCGACTAATTATCGTATCTAAATATTTTGGGATTGACATGCGCTAAGATCCATCTCATTCTAAAATTTTTAAATATAAAAAAGATAAGCCAAAAAACAACTTACTTGTCACTTAGCATTTCATTTTAGTCAAAATTCTAACCTTAAATTCATAATTGTTGACAATAGATTAAATTTGGTAATGGAATTGAACAAAAGGATTGATTTTGTGAGAAATCTAAAATATCCAAGATGCAAATTGCATTTTTTGGGATTGAGATGGATGTAAAATATATAAATTAAAATAACAAGAACAAGACCCATACTTGAGTGTATATATATATATATATATATATATATATATATAGAGAGAGAGAGAGAGAGAGAGAGAGAGAGAGAGAGAGAGAGAGAGATTCAATAAGGAATATTATAAATTAATAAACTTTTGAGCGAATGATTAATCCAATGAAATAATTATAGGCCTATATGTGACTAGTTTTCTTCTAAAGTTAAAAAAGAGTTTCTTTTCTAAAAATAAATAAGTTGCTCAACAAATAAAAAATTAAATATCGAAAATTGTATAGGAAGCAGAGTGCATCCACTCTAGATAAGTTGGAGCATTCCCAAATACCAAAAGGAGGAGAATCCACCATATATGATTTATTATAATTTAAAAGGATGGTGGTTAAGTAAAAAATTAAGATTTTTTTTTAAATTTAGATTTATTATCTAAAAGAGTTTATTAAACTCTTTGAGTGTAATACGATGACAATGAGAAGTGTGCTTCTAAGATACTCTAATATAAAAAAATAATTTAAGTTGATGCACAAACTATTTCGAAGATATTCTTTCCTATATAATAAAAAAAACAACTCACTCGTAAAACTATTTGTTCTTTTTTTTAAAAAATGCGACTCTCTTACAATAAAGAAGGATCATTGAAGGAAATTAAAATTTTCCCTGTCCATTATTAATTTCTTGATTTAGAGACGCCCATTATTTCCTGATTTAGAGACGAGAAACAATTATAGCAGGCATCGTATTTCCATCAATGAATCAATTAATAGCTTCACATTATAGTAACTTTTTTTTTTATGGGTATTCAATTATAAAACAATCTTAGATGGTTACAATTATTGCTCCCCTACACGTACATGTAAATTTCCTTCTCCCACCACAAGATTTACGAAGCCCTCATTGCACAATCTCTAGGAAGCGATTGAGAATCTTGATTCGAAGCTTAATATGGCCCAGAATAATCAAGTGACTGAGATATCAAAGCATGACGAGGGCAGTGGCGCCATGTTCAAACCCGCGGATATGCGAGTTTTAGCCATTGATGCTAACGTTGTCTGCCTCAAATATTTAGTAGCCATACTCCACAAGTGTCAATACAAAGGTTTGTTATTCCTATCTAGTTCTTTATATAAACTTTTAGGAGCTTATGTGGAGATATAGGACGTAAGAGGATTAGTAGTTTTTCACTAGTCTAGGGTTCTGGGTTTCCCTTATATCCTTTATTATTTTATTATGGGTGCCTTATATTACGTATTGCTTCTATGAATCAGAAAAAAAAAAAACACATTATGTATTCCTTATCATGTAAGCAAAAATTATTTAATTTATAGTAGAAGCATAAAAGAAGAAGAAGAAGAAGAAGAATTTGGGATTTGTAAGGGAAGTAGTGATGAACCGTCTAAAAAAGATATGATTACAAGTTGTTTTCTTCATACAATATAGGTTAGCTCTTTCTATTTCGTACTGTGATTCGATTCTTAACCCCCTTTATGTTTTTTTGAGTATAGCAGAAGAAACATTCATTCGTGTTCTCTTTTGCTTATCATCCCTCCTATTAAAGGGATCAATTTGAATGTTGCCCTAAACAAACTAAATTCATTCCGAGCAGGTTTAAGGTTGCAAAAATCTGATCAATAATTGTCAGAAAAACCCTAATATCCTCACTAGTTTTCCAAATCCATCTTTCTATTCTACTGATTTTAATCACTATATAGAAATCATACACTTCCCCATTAATATATATATATATATATATATATATATATATATATATATATATATATATATATATATATATATTGTATTTAGTTTATTAGTGATGACATGCATAAGCTCTTACAAAGGTTTGAACCCTTTTAATTCTTGATCTACGACCAGAGCAATTTATTGGGTACCAAATAAATAAGCTATGCTCCTGTTATTATAAAAAAAGAAAAGAAAAAGAAAAGCTCTAGTTGGCATGAGTATTGAACCATGAATATATTGATAATCTTATTACGGCAGATAAATATCATGATCATTAAGCAATTTTGCATGCGATCATTAAATTACTTTTATTTACCAATTCATTGCAGATTTTGAAATAATTATCATCTCATTATGAAATAAATAACAGAGTATTTAATCAATTGGATATTTTTCTTAAATCCCAATTGGAAATTGGGGATCATTTATAAGTATTTTGATTTTTTTATTACCATAATCTATTTAATGATTTCTTTTTATTTATAGGTTGTGTTTGAACTTAAGACTTGTCTTGTCTATATTTGTAAATACCATAACGGTTGAGTTTAAAAGAACCGTCCTAATTCAATCGGAAGGTAATAGTAATTTCACTAAGAAAAATGAATCGAACGAGCAAAAAGGGAGGCTAAGATCGAAAAATTCCTGCAATTATGATCAAGGTTATAAATCAGATTGAAGACATAAATCGACATGGTCGATGCTTATTGAATATATATAATCTTACATCTGGTTTGATGTTTTCCTTCTTCATATCTTGTAGTGACATCAACAACATTAGCAGCTGAAGCGCTGAAGATTTTGAGGGAAAACAAAAATGACTACCACATTGTTATTACTGATGTAAAAAGGCTTGACATGGATGGTTTCAAGCTGTTGGAGATCATCGGCCTTGAAATGGACTTACCCGTGATTAGTAAGCTTATAATTACATCCCCTGCGCCAATCCTAACGTCTTTTTTCATGCTTTTCCTTGATTAATTACTTTAGAATAAATATGATTTTTATGTGGTCTAATTGCAGTGGTCTCGGCAGAGGACAGCCGAAGCAGCATAATGAAGGGAATAAGGCATGGGGCTAGAGACTATCTCTTAAAACCTGTAAGAATACAGGAAATGCAAAATATATGGCAGCATGTTCTAAGGAAGAGGCTCTCTGATTCTTCCGATAAATCTAGCAGCTTCATAGAGGAAATGATTGAACAAGAATCGGTGCCTTCAATCGAGCCCGAGGAAGAGGTCACGAGGGCCAAAGAGAAAGAAATTATCGGTAGCCCAAATGGCGATACTTGTAGTGTTAAGAAACCCAGGGTGACATGGTCGTCCGAGCTCCATGTTAAATTTGTTGATTGTGTTAAGAAACTAGAAGCAAGTGGAGAGAGTAAGTTCTCTTCTACAGTCTTTGCTAGCTAGTGAAATGATTATTAATTTTATTCATATCGTGCCTATGTTTTCATGGACATTGCTTGTCTCAGCATATAATTTTATTAATTTGTCATGTAGGAGTTCAGCCCAAAAGAATTCGTGAAATGATGAACGTGGAAGGTCTTAGTCGAGAAAACATTGCCAGTCATCTTCAGGTAAGTTAGATCGCATACTTTCTCATCCAACATCGAGTCCTTTACAACGTAATGGCTATAGATGTTGAATAACGACGGTAGTATAAGTCTGTGCATGTTTCAAGTCTAAAATGTTTTTACTTGAGGAAATTTGTTAGAAAATATTATAAATTATATTCTAAAAACTTAGTTAACAACTTAAATTTTTTTTTAGATGAGATAATTCCTTAACAATCTATTCTTCTTGTTTCTTTGGAAAACAGAAATATCGAAACATGTTGAAGAAGCACAAAGATAAAATGAACCAAGAAGACAACGCTGGGACTGATTTGAATATGTATGGAAGAGTTTCAGCTACACAGAACGGTCTTTGGAGCACTTCTGAAGATTCTACACTGAATTCGCAATCATTAGATACTTCTTTTACAGATTTGAAACGATTTTTTTTCCAACCAAGTAAACATGATGTTTTCCGAGAAAACTCGCTATCTAGCAATATCACAACCGGAAACTCTCTTCCATTGCCAGAATTCAAAGGTTTAAACTTCTCAGCATCCAGTTCAGCATGGAAATCGCCTAATGAGTACATGGGATCTCAGTCTTTCGGACAAGATCCTGGTCTGTGTAATCTGTCACCTCTTTTATGTTCTCCTGCTGCTTCTTTCAAACTGTCCTTTCCAGTGCTTGGACATAATTTAATTGACACGAGCCCAGCTTCTGTTCTTTCTACTCCGAATTATTTTCCTGGTATGTAATTTTTGCAGCTTTATTCTGAGTATTTTATGATTTGTGCATGTTATTATTGGTTTATATATAAAAAATTGTCACCAAGTCGATCCACCGCCTCCAGCCCAAACAGGTTTGTCCAATGGGAAATTAAATTATTGGGAGTATTTTCTTTTAAGGTGAAATTAACATGGTAAACAATGGTAAAGAAACTCAGAATAAACACTTTTTTTTAAAAAAAAGGGAAAAAACATAGACTAGCTGCTGTTATGGCTCAATGATAAAGACAATTTCATGGCATAGTTGTCAGGTTTGAAATTTCAATTTTAGAGAAGGGGTTTAACAGTAATCATTGTCTCTAAGAGACGTGGTGTGATGTTAGAGAGTTTGAGATTTGTATCCAGCGTGATGAGAGAGGGCTTGCGATCTGCATAGCAGGTCTCGAGTTCGAGTTAAGATATGCATCCCTTGTAAGAACCTGGAATAACCGGGATTTTACTAGTTCACCTAGACCCACAAAATATGTTTTCCAGGATGAGATTTCCTCGGCTAAAAAAAGAGAGTTAAGCAAGAATCATGCACATTGATCATAGTACTTGATTACCTGTGCATATATGGTCTTTATCTTATTCACTTCTGAGAGATATTCTGGTCGCCTTATTTGAACAAGGCCTTTCCATAGTCTTATCACTCATTATATTTGGGTTATTCTTAATTTTCAGGGCAATATGGTGAAGGAATTTCTATGAATCTCTCTGGAGGTGGAACTTCAAACTTCAGAGAGCATGATAGTCACTGTGCTTATGGGGACCAAAAATCAGTGCTGGTAGACTTCATGAATAATGAGGAAGCTAAGTTATTCATGGATGAGGAAATTAGCGACATGGTCAACCAGGTAACTGCATATATACTCTGAAAGAACAAGTAATATTAATTTAAGCTGGTTAATTTATCATTTCGTATCTCTTAGTTCTCTTCAGACTGACAAAATGGCAATTTGATGCTAGCCCTTTGATCATGGAACAGGCATAATAAAACGTGTTCTTCTCTCTTGCAGTTTAACAGTGATGTGAATCCTAGGCTATGATTTGTGAAGTCCTTCCTTCTGAAGCTCTTGCAATCTACCACGCAAAACCAGAAATGAAAGTTTATCTGTGATTTTACAATGTACCCTAGAACTCTGACTAATCTCTGGTGTCTGCAATTTATCAGAATAGCTAGTCCACTTCTTGTGGTGTGTAGTGTTATATATGATATAATCTGACTTCATCTGGTTAATTAAGCCAAGTATCGCTCGAAACGTTCTGCACAATTTTGTCGACCTTACTTCTGATCTTTTCAAAAAGATGCATGCAACCTGTTAAAGCATTATTCTTATGGGTCACGACTGATTCTTGTGGGTTCAATTGACTCTTAGTCATACACAAACAATTTTATTTTTCTTACCAATCATTCGCTGTAAAAGACAAGAGTTATCGCTGCATTGTTAGCAGACCAATATTTCTGTTAGAACATGCAAAGTATTACCTGCACAATCTAGCTTACAACATTTTCCAACCCCTTATATTAGAAGTTAATTAGAATCTTCAGTGAGAGTTATAACATAATGTTTTCCCCCTTTTTTGTAATAACATTGAGAGATTACCAACTTGTTTTTTTCTTATGATAATGATTAATATCTCTGATTACATTCATGAATAATAACCTATTCGGGTGTTTTGATGATTGAACTGAGAATCTTGTCTCGATTAATTAAGAAAAGCGTTGTCTGCAGACGGAGCTATATGTGGATACATCTTATCTCGTTTTCCTACACTAAATAGCATCAAAGTCTCCCTTCCGAGTGATTTGTATTTTGTTTCACGAATATTGATTTACTTGAATTAATTTGCAAGGTTCAATTGGGCTAGACTGACAAGGCTAAGGCAGGTAAAGTGGGCTACCTTCAAAGGTTAATTTAAATTTTAAATGTTATATAATAATATAAATTTTATTTTAGAATTTTATTTAATAGTTCAAGTTTTTAGGTGAGATGATTTTTTGATATTATATCAAAACCTTATTGACCCAGCAGTTACGAGTTTGAATCTCACTACCCTCATTCTATTTGATAAAAATCAAGCACAAATTAGTGTAAATTTGTGTGCAAGTTTTAAACCTAAATGATTTTCACTTGAGTGAGTGTGTCAGAGAATAATATAAATTATATCTTGGAATCTTACCTAACAATTTAAGCTTTTAGGTAAGATAATTTCTTAACAAAATACACTAAATTTATGGGTTTTTTCATTGTTGCCTACCATGGCCGGCTCCTCCCTGTGGTATCATGAAAACAACCGAAAGTTTGATAAATGATAGTTCACTTTTCTTCGTCCCCATGTCTGTAGGGTGTTGAATCTTGTGCGAGGAAGAGATAGACACGAGTAGACCCTCCTCTTTATGGAATGTGTCTTTTGCCTTTTTAACTAGAAAAAAATAAATACCATTATGGTATGTATGTTATATTGTGTTGTGCTATATTGTTATATTAAATAAATTATTTTTTAAAGAATTATTATATTGAGATATGCGTAAAATTATCTACCTGATTGATAATCTATTGTTGTCCTATTAGAATTAGAAATACCATTATGAACTTATGTTAAATTAGAAATTGTATTTTAAAAAACTAAATGAATTGCTTAAAAAATAATTTATTTTTAAGTAAATATTTTAAAAAAAAACATATTTATAGAGAAGACAATAGAGATGTAATAGTGTGTGTGTGTGTGTCTATATAAGGATAAGCTGCAGCACTGGTATTTATATAATCTTAAAATACTTAAGGTTATTTTTAATTTCTAAATAAAATAAGGATATGGATTATTTCGATATTTTCTCGATATTAATGGAGACAGTTGGGAGTAGCCATCGAGCCAGCCTAACGCCCTGGAGTGGAAGGAATTCCTTTCGTTGTAATTCATCCATTATCTTGCTTCGGTATGCATGAATCGAAAGGTTTTCTTCAATGCATGGAATGAATACTCGTGGACATCCACTGACCTGTAGTTTTCTTCAATCTCTCATCTGTATCCTACTTCCAGGCCCTACAAAAGGTTCTGCAGGAGGAGGATTGTGAACGGATCAGGGCAGAGCAGGCTGTGATTATCTAATATATATATATAAACTTGAGAGAATGGCTCTTGAGATAGCCAAAGTAGAGGCTATTCTGAGAGGTTTTGCTATATTGCTCTTAGTTTCGACAGCTTGTTTAGTAGGTTTAGATTCTCAAACCAAGTTCGTCATCTTCTACGAGAAGGAGGTTACCTACAAGGATTTGCGCGCTCTCCTGTAATTACTCTTTTCTTTTTCGTCTCTAACATTAACCTGTAGTTCTTCAATTTTAAATATTTTCTGATGTATTTGCTTGATTATACTGATTTATGATTGGTTTGTAGAGTTTTGGTGCATGTGGATGCTGGAGCTGCTGCTTACAATCTGCTTCAGCTGATCAGTAGATGGTTTTTTTCAGCTTGGATCAGTAAGGGAAACCTTAAGGGATCGTATAGATTTCTGTCCTGGGGATGCTGCTTACTGGATCAGGTACATCTTTTCCCACACAGACACACTTCTGCAGGGTTTTGACTCTGATATTATTTCTTCTATACAGAACCCCACTCAAAGGTAGGAGAGACTAACTCTGAACCACTGGCACTGTCATTACAAGAATCTGTTTAAGAAGTTCAACGAGAAAGGACATATATTACAACTAGTGTTAATTTAGTTTTGTTTAAGCTGAAACGACAGAAACTTTTTGTACTAATTAATTAAAAAAATGAGATAAATCAGTGTAATTTTTATGTTGTTTAAAATTTCAGTAAGTTCTGAAAATTTCGTCCAAATTTTGGTCGGAATATTTCGGTTTTGTTTTGTTTATTCTGTTTTAGCCAAATAGTGTTTTTTAAATAATAAATAATTTTATAATATCAATCAATTCTCTTAATCCGACTGTTAGATTGAGATGAAATTTTATGAGGAGTCTCTTGACATATTTATATATATTATGTTAAATTTCAGAGCAATCAGAGAATATAATGACCTTGCGAGATTAATGATGATATTCTCGTAATATTATACATGCTCATAATTTTATTCAAAAAAATTATTTTATGTATCTTTTTTTAGATTAAATTGTATAATTTTAAATAATTTTATTTTTAAATTTGAAGTATTTTTTAAATATAACTTCAAAACGACACGCTAAAATATTTCAAAACCAAAATATTTTATTTCAATTGAAAAAATAAAATGTCAATCAAATCGAATTGATAACTTTGATTACAACAGGTGGAGGGTTCCCAAATAAATGGCTCGTGGATCCATCTTTAGGTGGGCTGTGATCCCCCCCGCATTTACTCTGATCTGCTTTCCCTTCCCTTTTTTTTTCTTTTTTTTTTATTTCATCCACTTTTTTTTAAAGTCTGATTTCATGATATTAAGTTTAAAATTATAGTACAAAATACATGTCCAGTCTCAAGATTTTAAGAGTTTAACTTCATTTTTCAATTTTTAGGAAAAGTAAATTGGATTCGGTTTGGATTTCTGGAATTTAGTTGAATTTTTTAAAGTAATTTTAGTGTGTTTTGAGATTGATAAGTAGTTTATAGAGATTTTTATTGTGTTTATTAAATGATTTTGAATGAAAATTAGCTCCAAAATGCATACATATATTTTTTCAAAAAAAGTATAACAAATTATTTTCTCCATAGGGAAAAAATAGAAAAATCCAATCGGGACTAGGCTAGCATGCCCACTCACTTACTTTTCTTTTTAATGCTATAGACGCACTGATTCTCCCAAACCGTGCCCCTTTTTTTTAAAAAAAAATATTAAGTTCTATTAAAAAACAATTATTGCCTTTTTTTTCTTTCTAATTTTACCCTTTAATAATATATTTATTTTGAATTGAATTTCATGATTTATTTTGGTTTACTTTTTAAAAAGTTATTATAGAATTAAATAAATACTTCAATATTTGATTTATGCTCAATTTTACTGAGTATCTATTTTTGTTATTATATAGTTAAATAACTTTTTCTAATAATATTAAATCCAATGGAGTTTATAAGTCGGGTTGTGGGAAGGATGGATTAAGCCATTAAGTAAGGATGGATCTAATATGTTAAATCTTAATATTAAAAAAAAAATCATCTTGGAATATTTTAAAATCAAACCACAACATGTACTTGTTATTCAAGTTGTGTTTGTACCTATAAAGTTAACTAGGTCACATCATAATATCCCCTAAATAATTTAATGCCAAACCTTTACCCGACAATTAGTTTACTAGACAAAAATAAATGCTAATAAACCATTTACAAAGGATTTTTTTTAGAACTGTGATAAACTCATAAAAAACAAACCAAAATAATATATGAATATAAAATAATAAAAACAAGCAAATATTAAAAAATAAAATTAAAAAAATAACACAAATGAAAAAAAAAAAAACCTCTCCTTCATTGTCATATTACAAAACATATAATGTGCGTGGGGTTTTGCACTGTTGCTCCCCTCAGTAAACACTGTGGATTGCGACAGTGCACGCCCCGTTTTGGCTCGGGCGCGCGGCCAAAGGGGTTGATCGAGCGGGGCCATTTTGGGTTTTTCCACTTTTTTTTTTTAAAAAAAAAATATTCGGCTGTGAACAGTGTATTGACGATTTAGTCCTTGGTAATAGGTCAAAATAACGGCTCCGGGTGAGGGGCACCGGCGTAATTGCGCGCGGCCGGACCGGCCCGGTCCGGTCCGGTCCGCCGCAACTTTTTTTTTTTTATTTTCGGAAATGGCTAAAGACGGATTTAGCCCCTAATAAGACAAAAACAATGAATTGGGTCCAGGGGTGGAACGGTAATTGGCCCTATTTTTTGAATTTTTTATTCCGTGTCTGTCAGAGCGTGAGGCGCACGCGCCAAGCGGTTTTCCACCTCACGCCCTGTTCAGGTGGCGCGTGCGGCCTCCTCCGGTGTCCGGAAATTGGCCACCGGCGGCCAGAACGATGCGTTGGCGCGTGTAACCACCAAATGTCCGTGGACGCGGCGGGGGCCGGTTAAAGCCGGCGGCCACGTTTCTCTCTCTCCTGCACGTCAATGTGCAGGAGAGTCCCACATATATTTTGACTTTGCACTTCGGTCCCTCGACTGTTAATTTCATTTTTAGTCCTCATTTCTGTTATATAAGTTTTAATTTTGTTCGATTGGGTCCTTCGATTTGAATTAATTGAATGTCAAAGTGTCACTTCGGTCCTGCTACTTTCAATTTCCGGATTGGCTGTATATAACTCAATCAATTCGGTACAAAAGTTCCAATTTTTGCAATTTTGTCCTCTGATTTCAATTGAGATAAATGTAATTTGCATTTCAGCCCTTTGACTTTTAATTTTTTAATTTAATCCCTTTATATTTGATTTTCATTTCACCCCTTACACTTTTATTTTTTTAATCCCTACTTTTGTCCATTTATATATAAGATAATAATAATAATAATAATAATAATAATAATAATAATAATAATAATAATAATAATAATAATAATAATAATAATAATCATGATTTAATTATTTTTCATTCTTACTCTTTTGTTGTTATTTTTCCCTCCCGATAATTTGATAATTTTTTTTTTGCCAGTAATAGCAATGATAATTTTTTTTAATTGTTTTTTTTATCTTTTCTTAAAGTTTCTGAGATATTTTTAGTTTTTCATTTATTTTTGTTTCTTTCAGTATTAACATAATAATAATAATTATAATAAGAATAATAATAATAGTGATTATTATTAATATTATAATAATAGTGACTATGTATTCTATTATTATAATAATAGTGATTATTTATTCTTTCATAATAAGAATAATAATAATAATAATTTTTAATTGGTTTTTCTTGCTTGCTGTTTTGTTCATGCTTTTTATTTTTTTCCCTCGGTATAATTTAATAATTTTTGGTGTTTTTATTCTAGCGGCAATAATAATTCTAGATGTTAAGACTCCAATGTTGATATTGTTATAATATTTTAAATTAATATTGCTTCCTTTTCCCTTTTTGGTTTTTAATTTGCTCTTTCTATTAATTGATTTTTATAATTTTATTATCTGCACAATAATGATTTCAGTAATTTTTTTTTCTTATTCAAATATGTTGCTCTTTTTTCTAATGTTAGTGCGCGCTCTTTTGTGATCGTTTATGACGCAATACCTATATTCTAAAAGATGTAATATATGCTTACGTGACAAACTCAACTCAAAATTTTCAACATTTAATCTTTGAATCTATAATTTTTATTTACTTATATCATATAAATTTATCATTGTAGATTTAATTATGTGAAATTATATACAAAAAAATACCCGCAGCAACGCGCGGGCAAGTATGTAGTAAAATATAAAAATATAGGGAAGGATGTGAATTGACAACCAACTCTTATAGATGTATTACGTAATTAAGCTTGGCTGCACATATATAGAAGTCTCATAACCAAGCAAACGAGCATTGCTCGTGTAATATCGTTCTCTATCTGCTCCACAGCTAGCAGCGTATATCACGTTCGCGGTACACTCAGCAGCACTTGAGCACTCGGTTCTGGTCATCACCGGTGCCGAGGTCTTTCAATGGATGAAGTGGTGCAATAGATTCACAAGATTCTGCTTCCAAATCGGCGGCGCGTTGACATGTGGTTACACAGCATCTGTGCTTATGGCCATGATTTCATTCATCTCCGCCTTCAATTTGTTTAGGCTCTACTCACCAAAAATCTTTCTTCGCTTAAAGGGGACATAGAATCTTTTCAGATTTCTGATTGCAAACTGTAACATTTTCCTCTGCCTTTTCTTCTGTGTTAAACTTGATCGTATACTGCGTGCCACACAGCTGGTGGTGTCCTTATCAATTGTAAATTCCAAAGAATATCTTGAATTTGTAATTTCAGCAGAATAAATATCTCCCTTTTATGGTGAGAATCAAGTCAGGGACAGCAAAATAAGCAGAACAAGGAGAAGAAAAAAGAATTGGCTCTCCTCACTTAAAAGCTTAATCAGACCGCTAAATATGATTTATATTATTATCTAAAATATCCTCTCAGGTGAAAACTCTTTGGACTTGAAACTTACATAGATTCACACCACCTTGTGCTTGATTTTTATTAAATAGAATAGAGGTAGTGAGATTCGAACTCGTGACCGCTGGATTAACAAGACTCTGATACCATGTCAAGGAATATCTTACCTAAAAACTTAAGCTGTTAGGTGAAGTCCTGAAATATGATTTATATAAGTCTCTAACACTCTCAATGATACCGGGTTTCAACACATAAAGGGAAGGTAAATAATTTAACAGCCTTCACAAATATACATGCTTTAATACGCCTCCTCAAGCTGATGGTCATGAACAAGAGATACTCAGCTTGAATCCAAGATGCTGAAAATGGACTGCAGGAAGTGGCTTGGCCAGAATATTAGCAATCTGGTCGTTAGAAACTACAAACCGAGCCTGAAGTTCACACCCTTGGAGACCATATCACGAACAAAATGGAAGTTAACTTCAATCTGTTTAGCTGATAAGTAAGTAGCACCAGCATTGTCATGCAAAAGAATAGGAATTGAGGAGATATAACCCAAGTTCTGCAGTACTACTAGTGAGAGCTTCAAATTTAGCTTCAGTAGAGGAGCGAGCCACTGTTTTTTTATTTATTTATCTAACTTCCATGAAATAAGATTATACCGACGATGGATGGCGTAGCCACCAATAGATTTGCAATTATTAACACTACCAGATCAATCGACATTGGCGAGTGCATGGAGCTGAAGACTCGAACCAGCTTGTATATATAAACCATAGTGAAACGTAGATTGAGTATATCTTATAATCCATTTATCAGTGGACTAGTGATCTTCAGAGGGTGAATGAATGAATTGATAGGCTTTATTTACAGAGTAGCAATTATCAGGTCGTGTAAGACTCATTTATTATAGGCCTCCAACAATTTGACGATGTCGACAAGCATTCACACAAGGCTTGGAACATGCTGTGAGAGTTTAAAAAAGGTCGTTAAAAGAGTGGAAATTGGATGACAGGAGTCCTTACCTGACTTGAGCAACAAATCTTGAATATATTTGTGTCTAGTTGGCAAAGTTATAGCCTCAATGCTTAGAAAGTGATGATATCTCAAAATCTGGTATGTGATTGTTGTTTGTCCACTATTCTATTTCCTTCTCGCAGCCGAGGTTATTTGATATTTGGATAGTAATTAGTTATATATTCATATAAATATTTTATAATTCATAGCCCATGGAATGCATGATTAACCTAAAAATAGTCTTTTTTAGTGGGGTTTAATAATTTTTTGATGATAAACTCATTGATTTTTAAATAGGAATTGTAAAAAAAAAAAAAATGAATGTGAGGACTTTTAATTCCAAGAACAAGAATGTTTGTTCTTATTTTGGTATGATAAATGCTTTAAAAGTTAAGATACGAATGATTGGAGAGTACAAATCTTGAACTCTTTACCTAGATGATTTAAGATGTATTTATTAAGAAAAAAACTAAAACAACTCGCTCAAACATTATGCACACACTCAAAACACTATGGATTACAATAATGTATTAACGTTTTCGCCTCTCAATGCACCATAACCCTTGCTTTTGTATCAGGGGTATTTTTTATTTTTTCACGGGACCATTTGGCATTGCCAGATTATTTGGGGATAATTTTGTATTTTCCGTGTATTTTTACACAGTATAATAACTATAATACCTATGAATAAGACAAATTTGCACAGGAACCACCGGGAGCATTAAGGTTATTGCACATATTTTTTTAAATGGTTAAATACACATTTACCCCCATATAGAATAAAAAATTATTATCTAAAATATCAATCATCAAATGATCAAAAGATGAATAACTACTAGTAACCAATAGAATATCATTAGCATACACCAACAAATTAAGCAATCAATATGAGAAGAGTAAACAAAAAAAATGCATTAGTTTTAGGTAAAATAAAACTATAATATATTAGAAATTAGTTGAGTCATTGATAACAAGCTTGTGGAGTTTGTTTCAAGCCACTAACATATTTACAGAGATTAAAAAAAAAAGCATATTAAAGATGATTTACGTCATGAAAAACTTGAGTGTGATCTATAAATGAACTATGAGCATCCAATTGAATAAGTGAACAATAATGTATCAAAACTAAACTAAGCATTATCCAAATGGTTGTAGGCTTAATGAAAGTAGTAAGAGTTTCTAAGTAGTGCACTCCTTCCTGTTAATGAAAAGTCTTCAACACCTACCATGTTTTGTACCTTTCAATACTACCATCAACAAAATTTTTGATAAATAGACTTATTGGTAGCCAAAAACTTTTTTAATATCCAAAAGAAGTACAAGCGACAAAGTACCATTAACCTTCAAATCATTATTTTCACTAACTATAGCATTATATCATTCCACAAAATAGTTTGCTTCATTTAAAAGTATAAGGTTCAGTAAAAATGCAATTAAGTGTAACTAAATATGACACAATCAAGTTTAGAGTTGCCTAATATACTCCTTAGAACTACGATTAATTGTGTTTTATTATTATTTTTTCATATAAATACACTTATTTGATCTTTTAGGATTTCTTCTATAAATTATCTGCAATTACTATTGTATAACCTTTAAAAGAATTGTTATAAAATCTAAACCTTAAGCTTTTAGCTTCCAAAATGTGATTTTTCTTATAGTATCAAAGCATTAACCATGTAAAAAGAAAGTGCAACCAACACAAATGCAACTACTAGCCAATCAAGTGGGAGAGGGAATTAATTAAATCCTTTAGTGATCCTAATTTACCATGATTCATATATCCCTCGTATAACTCCTATACTTAGGGATCATTTACTATGTCAAGTCCAAAAACATAGTAGGAGTACTTGGTTAGTCATAGCTTCTAAAATTGCACAATTTGAACCAAAATTCTGTTAGTGGTCATGAAAACTTTCCAAAACCTTGAGGTATGATTTCAATAGTAATTAGAGATTATAATGGTAATGAAGCCCTTGGTTTGCAATAACTTTTAAAGCTATATGGTTTGAACCACCATTCTACTGGTATTTGTTAAAAATCTTCCAAAACCTCGAGGATCCAGATCCAATGGTAATTAGTCTATCTCTATAAAAAGAAATTTGTGATTTATTTATCAGTTTTTCACAAACAATGTCATTTATAAAGTCATTTTCTATTTCAGGGGCTTGAAGGCCAAGATAATGCTAAAGATAAAATTATTAATATCCTGGTTCTTACAATCTAATTCATCCAATCTTGATGGAGTGGTTAGTAAATAATGTTTTTTACCTGTAAAAGGTACCCTCTTATGTACTTTAGGATTTTCTAATGATTAAATTAGTGTTAGTTTAAAGAGATATCAATTATACTTCTAATAAAAACTTTTAGCATGAATTTGTCATTGTAACCTGAGAGAAAATTGGATGTCCTAAAGGTTATGTTTTTTTCCCTTTTTATAGCCTCTAAGGCCCCTCCCTTCGTTCAAGGGGAAAGAGTTTGGGTGTCAACAAAATATCTTTATCCTGTCAAGATAAAAATCATTTTCATGTGAGGTTAAGATATCCCTATCATACTAGGATAGAAATATTTTTGACTCATCAGGATAAAATATCTTTGACTCACCAAGGTAAATTACTAAATTATATCAGACACATTAGGATAAAATATATTTGTCTCATCAGGATAAAAATATCTCTGACTCATCAGGATAAAATATCTCTAACCTATAGTCTCATCGGAGAGCTTGAGATTCTTTTAGAGTTAAAGAAAGCATATGCCTAGATTTAGTGTGTCTAGTAGATTGATAGAGTCTTTGACATTGGGAGATGGTGGGTCTAATAATTTGCCAAATTCATACATGACTATGCTTGGTGCTTGACTAAACTTAGAGATGATAGGTCCGATAATTTACCAAACTTGAATGTGTCTGGACTCAACGTTTGACTGAGTTTAGAGATGATGAGTCTCACAACTCGCTTGATCAATAAACATTTGTATTTAATGTTTGACTAAGCCTAAAGATTATGGTCTGACAACTCGCTAAATCCTTAAACATCTAGACTCAGTATTTGATTGAGAATACTTAAAAAGCTTAGAGACAATGCATCGAGTAGCTTTCTAGCTCTTACACGTTTGAGCTTAGATTTTTGTTAAGCTCTAAAATATTGTCATAACCTTTGTTTAGCCATACGATAATCTCAAACAAACAAAAGACAATAAATAATAATCCATCAACCAGCTGATTAACAACTCATGCTTCTTTTTTATATATATAATTGAGAAAATTATTTAATAAACTTCTTATGTAATTTACGGAACTCATATTACAACATAGAGTGGAACAAGCTATACTGAAATGCTTTTTAACAACACTCTAAGCTACCCTCTGCCTACAGATTATACGAAAGTCGTGATTAATTTATTAAGATGTTATTTTCACTAATCATTTACTAATTTGACTATACTCTTGTACGTGGAGATAAAATGTTCCATCCTTTATTTTGGATAACTTTAATCCTTAGAAAAATATATCTTAGTGACCACACTAATTATTTATTATTTATTATTTGGAATTTCAACAAATAAACTACATGGGCAGATTTTTCGTGTCAAATTTGTTTTCCACTAATAAATGATATATTTCTTTTCTCTAACAATTGTACTTACCTGCCAGCAGGGTCTTGGTCTGGTGGTCATGATGGGATTCTCCCTTCCTCTCACCCCAAGTTCAAGTCTTGTCAGGCACGCCTGTCACTCCCGCGGTACCTTACATGCTCATTGGGTTTGCAGAATATTCAGTGAGACCGGGGATTTAGTTGTGGTGCGCGCAAGCTGGCCCGGACACCCCGGTTATCAAAAAAAAAAAAAAAACAATTGTACTTACCTTCAACATAGGCCAGACAGGCTTCTCCTTTCCTTCCAATTACCAGACCTCTTATATAATTATGTCTTGACAATTTTCCCGACTAACCACAGGCTGGAAGCACATGCAAGAAATTGCATCTCTCACTATCATATGATAAAAAAAAAATCAGGATGATTTATCACACCCCTTGACACTTTGCATCATGACATTGCTTTAACCTTAACAAGAAAGGCCTCAGTACTTCCCAGCTAACAATTATTAATGGCCTACACACCCCATGGATTAATTACTAGCCATTTTACCAGCATTTCATCACGGGCCGTTCATTATTTTTGTATATATATAGAAAAAAAAATAAAGAAATCACTCATACATATAATCAAATAAATCAACAACTACGTGTGTTAATAAATAAATAAATAAAAATTATTAACAACAATTAAAAATAAACTAGAAAAACTACAATTACCCAGTTGTGTTTATTGAATTTGTGTATTAAAATTATTTTTTACTCAATCAAATAATATTGGTAATACACTTATTACATGAAAATAAATATTTTTTATTTTAAAAAATAAAATTCTTTTATAAAAAATGATTAAAAAAAATACATAGATGAATTAGTGATTTTATGTTTTGAAATTTTCCTCTCACTTAACCTTTCTTTCTTATATACATGTCATATGTGATTAGGATATAGATAATCTTCAACTTTCCTAGATTATTATGTTGTAAGCAAACTGCTAATATATTTAACAAACATAATGATGAGGTTATCTTCGGATAACTCTTTCTTCCTTTATCTCTTATATTAATTAAGCTAATAAGATAATTATAAAAAAGATCTTGATAAACTTCTGTCTTTAAAAATTTAGTAAAAAAAATCTTGTCTAATTGAAACTAACAAATTGATATTTACAATGACAATTAAAAACTTATCTAAAATATTTTTTTGTTAGAGAATAATATAAAAAAATTAACTGAAATTATTTTGTTTTACATGGTTCAAGTTTTAATATGTAAGAAATTACAAATTCAAACAATACTATTCTCACTTTCTCTTGTAAATAAGAATTAATTACCACTATACAATGATGGCTTTTTTTCTATTTTCTATTTAATTCACGACAAATTCACGACGAGGAGTCACGGAGAATCCTAGAAAGAGAGGGTAAACAGGTGTTGGAGCATGGATGAATACCTTACAGGGCTCCAGCATATGGTCCATAGCAATCTCCTTTGATTTCGAAAGTTCAGTTGGCAATATCTGCGTACTTTAAGAATCTGACAAACAAGTTTCATTTCTTGTTCCAATAAGTTGAGTCTCTCTGTCGGTGAGGCCGCAAATCCGATTATCATGCGCTCTTCTTCTTCTTCTTCTTCTTCTTCTTCTTCTTCTTCTTCATCTTTCAGCAATAATACAAGTATACAACCCTAATGTTTCTTTTCAACAATTTACCCCCTATGATTTATTTCTGTCATTCAACCATGATTTAGGGTTTTGGACTGGTTTCATTGTTGGATATTTGATGAGCTTTTGTTTTACCTCGTGGGCAGGTTTGATCTAAGTCCGAGATAAAATCATTAATTTTCTGGTTTTAATAATCGGACCCATTCTTTTCTAAAAAAACACAAATAAATCATCGTTGTTACCTCTCTCTTTTCTTTTCTTTTTTTTATTAGGAGACTTTTTGATAACCAAGTTAGTATATGTTTAGAAAAACTAGTAATCATATTAAAAATATGCTCATATTAAATATATTTATAATTTTTCTACAAGTGGGAAAATTTCAAAATAATTTTAATAAATCTGTAAAATTTATATGAAACAAAACATTGAATTTCTTTCATCGCGCCCTTCCTTATATTTTTCTATTTGTTTGGATAAATTATTTCAATGAGAAATTGGTGGTTATTCAGATCATAGCAATGATATTTGTACAGTTTGCTCAAATAGAAAATATATTTGGACCACAGAACAGTGTCTGAGGAAGGAGAACTAGAAGCTAGCTTTAACGACGGACCACACAATAATTCTGTATCACTAGCTGAACAAAAGGATGAGATACAGCATGAAACAAGTAATTGTGTGCTTGTATTTGATAAGAACACATGCGTGTACGTGTTTTCTTGTACGTTTAATTTTGCAGAAAAGAATTGCCAACATTGTTTGCTTAGATGCCTTGTGGTTCGATATAAGTAGTGAAACAGCTTTTCCAAAAGTGCCCCAGATATAGCTTTTAATTTGTTTCTTTCACTGCCAAAATTAAAATATGAACCCAAAATATTATGCCGTGATTTAAGGACATAAATGTTGATAGAATTTTAAAAAAAATATTTTGGTATTTTACCGATGAGCTTCCTTTCCTTGGATTCTTTTCTTGTCAAACTTTACTTTGTCAAGTAAACAAACTTATCCATTTATGTTTTAAGTTAATTTATCAAGTTTTTTTATATATAATTTGATTATAATTTAAGTGTATTACTGGTATAATTCAAACTTTAGTGTATCAATATAGAATTTATATGTTAGGTTGTTTGAGAATTGGGTAAAATAAATTCAATTTGATGATCGAGTGTAATTTTTTAATTTAGGTGTGTTAGAATTGAAGAAAAAATAGGTACCAAATTTATTTATTTTTGTCAATTTTAAAGTTAAGTTTAAAAGTTGAGAAAATTGAATTTTTATAGAATTGATAATAATTAAATAATAATATAATATAAGTTGAATAAGTTTTAATTGATGAAATAATGAATAGGTAGTTGAGTCCCTTTTAATTCTTGCAAAATTAAAAATAATAATTATCGTGTAATTGATAATAATTAGGATATTAATTGGATAAATATTTGGTAGTTTGTTAGTGTCATCCATACACATCTATGCAAGTTAAATCATATACTATTTGTGTGTCATCCATACACATTTATGCTAATTCTGAACTAAGAGAAGCTTCTTGCTACAACATACATAATTTTATTTTAATTCTTAAACTTTCTTTCTATTAGCTAGGTACACCTGTTTTAAGCCTAGCAATATATAGATTATGTCATGTGTTGTAGTGGGTTGTACTGTTTACTGTTATGAATAAAAATGATATGCAAGTTCTTTATTGCTTCAAGGATTAAGTTAAGCTTATGAGAACCCTTAGCTTAGGAGCATTACAACCATTGCCTCTATGCACAAGTTCATCAATAATTATTCTTCAATTTCGATATATTTATAAATCGCATGGATATAACGTTTTATATTTATTTGTGAGCTACAGATTTGACGAAGAGATCACAATGTTTAGTTTTATTTTTTTTAGATCATTTTACAACTAATCATACAATTATATCTAATCAAGTTAAACTTGTAATGGAATCAAACATGTAACTTAGCATGCATTGTAGGTATATATATAAAAAATTATATGTAAACTTGAACATACTATCATATGTAAAGACAATTCTATAATTTGATTAAAACCATATTATAACTATAATAATTGCTTAAGAAACTTAGAACCAATGTAAATTAGAAGTTTGTTATGGTCAATTTAAATCTTTTATCTTTAGAGTTTTATTCGTATATAATATATGGTGCAAAACAAGTCTCGCAAGATTCCAACAACTACATTCTTAAAATATACAACTTCTTTAAAAGCCAACGATTTGAAGAAAGAATAAACTCAATATATGAGGGACAAGAAGAAAACAGGCAAAACATTTTGGAAAAACAAATTTGAAGACTTGAGAGATAGTGTTAAATGTATAAAGCATCCCCCCTTAATTCCCTCTTTATAATCATTTTAAAACCAAAATTGATGCAAAATTATTATAGTAATTACCGAAATCAATGTTCATCCTTCCTTTTGTCTTAATTACAAACTATATAAGAAATAAAAATATGATATTTTTGTCTTAACAACACTTTTTTTTCTCTTGAAAAATTGATAAGGAGGAAAAGACTATTTAGACCTTTTATTCCTGGAATGGATATATAAATGGACTAGTAAAATATAATTCTTAATGGATCAATAAATTATTTTATAATAAACTCAAATATAAGTCCAAAATAGATTAAAAAAACTCAAACCTAAACCCAAGTCCAGAGCCTAAAGCTTGAGGCCTAGGACTTATGACCTATGTTCATGTTTGTGCTTCATCTCGAGCCAAGCCTAGCTAGACATGTGTATATTGGTTAAACCTATATTACTTAGGCTTATTTATTAACCTCTAAATTTTCACTAAATAAACTAAAAGACATTCTTGTTTTTTTTTCTTCTATGCAAGATAAAAGGTTTTTGATTTCACAATAACCAAGTCAACCAATGATAATTTGACATCAATTTATCCTTCATCTATAATTTATTTTAATTATGTTAATATTCTATGTTAAAAAATTTATGTAGGGAAATAATTTTCAACAAAATTTTAATGCTACAAGTAAATGGAATCCAATTTTAAATTTGACCTCAAACATTCCCATAAACCATGGTTTATTTAAAAAAAAAATCTAACATGGTATACACTACAACGAGGTTCTCGTGATTGCATACAGGGGGTTTAAGAGTCATCACTTAGTTATTTGGTTAGGATAGCTAGGAAACCGAATATTTCGCTCTCTCAAAGGTTTAAAGGGTAAGGGACAATTGTAGTTAGGAAATGTATTAGCACCACTAACACACCTTACTTGAGATAAATTATTTTAATATGGTTTAAGGATTTGGTGATTTTCTAACGAGTATTTTGGCTTGAAATGTATTCATATGAATAAACTTGTCCTTTCAAATTTGTTATGAGCTTGTATACCTAAACAAATTCGTATTTGAAAATCTATATAAGTGCTCTTGCATAGTTCATATATCATTATTCATGTTTTTATCAATTTCAATCTAAAAGATATTAACTAAATAGAAAAAACTTTATTGGAACAACAACTAAACATGCATGATTATCGCAATAAAAAAAAGTTATACTTGTGTTGCAAATGGTATTGGAAGGTCACGACTATACTGCTGGATATGAAGAAAAATATTGCACACTACTACTACTAGAGTGATTCATGGTGCTCATGTAAAGGAGGGGTTATTTGTTGAGAAACTAAACTGTGATGTTATTGGAATGAGAGTTGTTTTCCCCTACACTAAGAAGAGATCTATAATGACAAGTGTAAAGGTAGATGTTTGACTGTTGTTATCTTTATGAGATATCTTTGTGGCTACTACTAGAAGAAATATTTATGGTTGTCCATGGTTGAAGATAAGAAATGTTAGTATGGTTATAAGATGTTGTTCATAGTCAATTATTTCTAAGAGAAAGCCTTATACCACCCATTATATAGCTTATTGGCATACCTTTATTGCTATGAGGATTTGAGATAATTCATTGTTGATGGTGTAACTTATGATAAAATTCATGTTGCTAATGTTGTTTGGAATTGTTGACGGTGTGAAAAAGTGGTTGAATAAAATCTTGGTTGATAAGGGGTTGCTCATAATGGCTTGCCTTTAGTGGCAGCTGGCATGGTTGAGAAAGAGGTCTTTACTACTCACAATGTTGCTATATTAATTTAAGTCTCACTTGCAAAAAGACTATTACAACCCTATATATAAGAATAACTAAAAACAACTTTATTAACAATGAATAAAAGAATAAAAAATATATGAAGAAAATATTTGTAAGAAAATATTTATACATCAATCTTCTGGTTGAAAGGAATTCTTCTTTGAGCTCAAATATCAATTCAAAACTATCCCCATTATAAATATTATTTTGTGTTTTGACATCCTTATTATGGGTCCTATAAACCTTTATAAGAACCAACTTATTATGGACCTTTAAAACCTTTATGCATGTCAACTTGTTATGGTTCCCTAACATTTTGGTATTGGTCACTTAATCATTGGTCCCACTACTATAATTTTCAAATGCAACAAAAAACAATTAATAATTAGTATTCATTAAGCTTTAATATCAACTAACACAAATAAAAAAAATATAAGAAATAAAGAAACACAAAATTATTCTAAAAAGGGTTTTAATTATAAGAAAATTAATTTGAATTTTTATTCTTTAATTTGAATTTTTATTACTCAATATTTTCTATAATAAAAAAATAAATATTGTAACTCTCCTAAGCTACTTATATACTAGTAACATTTTCCTTAAAAGCTAGAAAAATAATAAAAAATAATTCTAAACAAATTAGGAAATAGAATCCTAAAATAAATATGAAAGTATAGAAAATCTAGAATAATAGCTTCTAGGCCTAATTTGGGGGGCTTTAATGAGCTTAAATGGCTACAAAAATTGGACCCTCCTCGAACAATGTTTGTAAAAAGGTTTAACTCGAATCAAAATTCAAATAAAATTTATGTTTGTTATTAAAAGGTTGTGTGTTTAAATAATATTGTTTACATCACTCTCCTCGTGCTCGAAAGAACTCGTCCTTGAATTTTAATTATTATTGTCTCAATATTATAGATGTTTAATCAAGGATCTTCAACTTCTTTTCTTTATTCACCTAAAATGTTTAACAATTCTATTATTAAGCACTTTTATATTCTCTTTGCACTCAACCTATAACATATTAATGAGGATAACATTGACAACACCATTACTCCTATATTTTTATTATTTATGTTATCATTATAATCATAATCATGATTAAAATAAACATCATAAATTAGTGGAGAACACAAATTCATATTTATCTCATTACAAATGAGATCATCAAAAGCCACAACTTTTTTTACCTTAGTATCAAGGATGCTTAAGTGTGTTAGAGTTTCTAACTTATTACTTGCTTTTGTAATGTTTGGGTTTTATGGTAAAGGACCTTTATATGATGTAGAAACCTATCAATCACCTAAGTATCAAAGCACCATGATGAGTGCATAATGGTGGCTCTTCCAATGTTGAATTGTGGGGAAAAAATAACTTTCCTTAAAGAATATATAGTTTGAGTATACCTTAAACAAAACAAAAAGTGAACTTTTATTTTTTTATTCATCTTTTCCCATTCATAAATTTTAATATTGTCATATCTTTTATATTTTTACTTCAATAGCTCTCATTGTGTAAGGGTATAACCCTTTTTACTTCACCTTCATGCTCTCTAAGATATCGTTATACTCAAAGATGTGCTATATCTCATACAACAAATCAATAAACTCCTTTGTTAGCAAGGTTCATATGAAACTTAAGGAGTTTTATAAAAAAAAAAATATATAAGAGTTCGCAATACTCATCCAAATCAAGATGTTTTTCTCTCTCTTATATTGCTTTTGAAATTACTTTTTAAACCTAGTTATTGATCCATGATCACTATCCTTATAATCATGAAGCTCCTCATTGCCACCAACTAAAGGGTTAATTTTATAATCTATTTCTACATGTTTTTTTATCACTAGTTCTTAAACGTGTATTTCCTGTGAGGAGACCTCTTTTCCTTTCCTGTATGGGCACATCTTATTCTACAACCTCTTATAATCATGATTATTAATATAAAATAACTAATCACTAGAAATATATGAATTCATGTTGTCAAAGTCAAGGATAACAGAGTCTATTATAAGTTAAAACCCTTAAATACTAAGAATACTATAATTATTAGGAAGACTCTTAAATATTTAATTTTTATTTATCTAAATTTCACTCGTCAATAGGTTATTACAACTATTTATAAGAGAGAAATAGAAAACTCTACAAATAAAATAAAATAAAATAAAATTCCTAAAATAAAAAAAATAACTAAACAATATTTATTTTTCCAAAACAGCTCTTATATTACTTCATTTCTATGAACGTGTATAAATCGATTGCAACTAAGACCCTTAAATATGCAATACCATAGCTAAGAGAAAATTATGAAAAAAGATTTATCGTGATAATTTCAGTCTTAATTTCATGGAAATAAAAATTGTTATATGCATTTTTTTCTCCACTCCATTTCGCAACAAACAAGGTCATGGTATGCAGACCCAAAATTAATTAAGACAACCCAATCTGAACCCAAGATAACCCAGCCCGACTCATTGCCAGGTATATGCCGAAGCCATTGTTGTGTGATCTTTAACATTCTTATGTCAGCTTGTATGGTAAAATAAATCTGGCATCTAAAATGAAATTTATTTTTCATTCCTTAATCTTCCTGTCTACAACACCATGAGAAATTTAAATGGGTAGCAGGATGCCATTGCGCCTAACAGATGTGCTCAGTACTCACTGTATAGCGACATTAATGGCAATATTGCGAACCAATAGATGCTGAAAATCGCACTTCGGAGACGAAGGAGCCCAGAGTTGGCGACTCCATGCATCATTTCAGATTGTGTGTGAGTGTTGCAAGTAATTTTCCTGGTAACCAATAGAAGTATTTTACAATGCAGATTGTTTTATTAAATGGGAGATAAAAGTAAGCTCCATTTCTAAAATTCAATATCTTGTTTTCTTATTTTTCTGTCCAAAATATATTCCATCCGATTCCTGACTCTCCACAATTAAAAGTTTTCTGTTCTTAAGACTTACTTAAAATATCAAACATTAAACGGAACGATAGAAAAAGAAATCTTCGAAGATGAAGTCAGAAGTACTACAAGATTTCAAAGTCGTAAAGACAAGTCTAGCGGGCTCAACTCTTCTTGAACATTTTCGGCTATATATCCCATGGACCAAGAACCCCCTACACCTTCTATGGAACCATAATTCCTCTCTGTCCTTCCATAGCTCGCGTCACCAACAAACCTACCAGCATGTCCATGGTGCTCGAACCTTGCTAGGGCTGGTTCATGATGTCTAGGAAAGCTTGACCCACTCATGCAAGAAGACGATCCTGACCGTGCGTTCGATCCTCCATGAGCCCGTACGGATGAGCTCATCTCTCGGCTCTTTTTGGCCAAGGTTCTCTCAAGCTTATGAGCGTTTTGGTGACCCCCAAGAGCTTGTGAGCTATAAAACTTTCTTTGGCAGTAGTTGCATGAGAAAACTCGAGGTTCAGCCGGACTATGAGGGGATGATGATGAAGAAGAAGAGGATGGCTCGAGTACAAGTTCTAGGTTCAGTTGATTGCTTGGTAGGCTTGGATGTAGAGAAGTGTTTGGTTGGAAATCCATGGCCCTAGCTAGAGGGATAGAGAGAAAGATAGAGAGAATAATTAGCCAAGTATTGATTGGAGATGTGGTTTGATGTAACTACGGATGAGTACTGGCGATCGATTATAATGGGAGAGAGAAAAGGAGGGAGGGAGATTTGTGGGAAGGAAAACAAAAGTTAGGTAATTTGAGTAAAGGAGAAATGTGGAGAGTAGAGATAGAATGAAGTAGAAGGAGAAGGTCAGTCTTACATTTTACAAGTTGCAATGGTTCACTGTTTCTGCAACCACATATAGAACGTGTCTCTAAAAAGTGACATCATAATAAAAGATTTGTGATTTCAAGAGTAAATTTTGAATTCAAGTTAAGATTTCTTATAAAAACTTGAAATAATTAAGATTTTACTCGTTTATTTAGACTTATAAAATATATTTTTCAGATATAAATTTCTCGCATCAAATGTTTTTGTTAAAATGTGTGTGCGAGAAAGAAAGAGAGAAAGAGACAAGAAGGTGCAAGGGTCAGTGTAGGATCGAAGGGTTGTCGCCTCCATTAATGGCAGCATTATAATCCCTTGTCGGCCCATGGAAAAATTCCTTCGTATTTCTCCTATACATGTGCTCGTAACACAGAGAACACTGATTAATAATTAATCCTATCTTTTCAATATGGATCATACAATTATATAAACTTCAATAAAGGACGTGTTGAGATTATTACACACTAATGATTAGTATTAGATTGATAAACATGGAAAACCATCTTGAATTGACAAAACTGGAAGGAGTCCCTCTGCACTGAATCCATTTGTAAACCTGTTGGACAACTGTATGTTGTTCGATCGTAGACTACGTTGTGACAAATAATCTAAGAGATTTCTGTGCTTTACAAAACCAAATGTCCTTTCAGTCTGACTTTCAAACAGAGTACGTGTCAGTCACAAGATTTTTCCATGATACACGCGTGAATGTTTACCAACATTTTTTCTGAAAATAGTTTATTAAATTAAATAAACTTGGAAACCTCCTCACCCTCGTGGTAAAGTACGAAATTACATAACCAGGTGTACCAGTAATAATCTGAGATTAAAGAATTTATTTCTATCTCATGATTGTTATCATGATTGTTATATGATAATTATTAAAAAATTATATGATCATTAAATTTAGAAATAATAAGATTAATTAAGATACGTGTTAACTGATCCGAATATCAATATTAATCAAAAAAACAAATTACAAAATTACATCCATGGTATCAAAGCAAGGAAATCATATGCGGGATTTAGTTGTAGTTATAAAAGAATTGAGATTGTTAGTTTGATGAATTGTATTTCCTTCAATTGCATTAGTCTGTACATACAATCATATATATATAGTATTACAGTGCTGACAGTTCACGTCTCTATTCTAGTTTTCATTATTGTGCAATTTAATTAACATAAATTGCATTGTTTCCGTTGCTTGCTTCCGTTACTGTAACTGGTGAATTGATGACAGTAACGGGTGGCTTGTATTCATTAAAGTCTTGATCTTCATGTTTCAGTTCAGCTGCTGTTACGTGATCTTCCACATCCTCACTCTTGAGTTTAGTTGTAATTAAGGCTGCATTATCTTCATGTATTCCATTGAATTCAGCTGCCGTTACCTGTTCTTCTACACGCCCCCTCAAGCTGAAGGGGAGGTCACGAACATTCAGATTGAGTTGAACTTGTCTAAACTTCGCTGGTGGTAGTGGTTTAGTGAGTGCATCAGCCAATTGATCTCTACTGGAAATGAATTTGACAATGAGTTCCTTGTTGCAGACTTGATCGCGGACGAAATGAAAATCAATTTCGATATGTTTGGTTCGCGCATGAAACTTTGGATTCGAAGTAAGATACGTAGCTCCAATATTGTCACACCATAATGTTGGGCTGTGTTGCTGAGGCAAGCCAAGCTCATAGAAAATGGACCTGAACCAAGTGAGTTCAGCCGCGGCATTTGCAATAGCTTTATACTCAGCTTCAGTACTGCTGCGAGCTACTGTGGCCTGTTGTTTACAACTCCAGGAAATTAAATTGGAACCCATATAAATACAGTATGCACTTACTGATCTGCGGCCGTCACGATCCGCAGCCCAGTCCGAATCTGTGAAGGCTTGTAGATTAAAATCAGTGTGTCTGCTGATAAATAAACCTGTGGAAATAGAATGCTTGAGGTAACGCAGAATGCGTTTGACAGCAAGCCAATGTGTGTCCAATGGATTGTGCATAAATTTGCTGACTTTATGTACAGCAAAGGCAAGATCCGGTCTTGTAAAAGCAAGGTATTGCATGCTGCCAACTACACTCCGGTAGAGACTTATGTCTTCAAATGGGGTACCATCCGTAGATGATAGGTGACAATTAGAAGCCATTGGGCTAGTGCACGGTTTTGCATTCTCCATCTTACTTTTGTGAAGTAATTCGGCAATATACTTCCTTTGGGTTAGAAATAGACCATCTGCACACCAAAGGGCTTCAACCCCCAAAAAATAATTCAAGTTCCCTAAATCTTTGACAGCAAATGATTGTTGTAAGGAACAAATAATATCTTGAATGAGAGATGCATTGGATCCAGTTATTAATATATCATCCACGTAAATAAGGATATATATAACCGACTTATCTTTCCACAACACAAAGAGAGAGCTGTCAGCCTTGCTTTCTCGGAACCCCAATGTTTGCAGCTTGGATGACAATTTGGAGAACCAAGACCGTGGTGCTTGTCGTAATCCATAGAGGGATTTGTGTAACTTGCAGACATGATTAGGATATTGAGGATGGACATACCCTTGTGGTTGTGTCATGTAAACAGTTTCATGTAAATCACCATGCAAGAAGGCATTTTGCACATCAAGTTGTTTGATTGGCCAATTGTATGAAACAGCAACTGAAATGACCAACCGAATTGTGGCATGCTTGACTACAGGACTGAAAGTATCATAGAAATCAATACCTTCCTGTTGGTGGAATCCCTTAGCAACCAACCGAGCTTTGTAACGCTCAATTGTTCCATCCGCCTTTAGCTTGATTTTGTAAATCCACCGACAGCCCACAATGTTTGCATGATGTGGAGGAATGACTAAGGACCAAGTTCCATTTTGTAGCAGTGCTGAGAACTCAGTATTCATGGCTTCACGCCAGTGTGCTGACTTGGATGCTTGCGAGTAATTTGTAGGTTCAGCTGCCTTGACAACCTGTGCTGCTACTAGTGCCTTTGGAAGAGGATAACGAATGAAATCATCAGCTGTTCTTTTGGGACGAAAAATGAGGTTTTTAGACCTTGTGACCATGGAGTGATTGTTGTGAGAAACTGGCTGTGGATGGTTATGTGAGTCAGTGTTCATCTCAGGAAATGCAGAGGAAGTTGACTCTGTTCGGATGTGTTCAGGTGCTGCTGAAGCTGTGACCGGGGCTGAAGATAAAGGATGATGCTGATCTTGAGCAGTATGAGGGATATCTGGCGTGACAGACTGAGTGATATCTGGTCTTGGATCTGCAAAGGCCACGGGTGGAGAGGAATCTGTACCTGCAGAAATCAAAACAAGAGGAGCAGATGGTGTACTTGAAGCCAAATGATTAGATTGCAAATCAACTGGACCAGAAGAGGGGACAGACACGGTTTGAGGAGGAAGAGAAATAGAGGAGGAAGAGAAATAGAGGAGGAATCAGTTGGATTTTCACCGATGGACAGATCTTTAGAATACGGAAAGAGGGATTCATCGAATATAACATGACGAGAGACATAAATTTTGCCCGTAGATAAATCAAGACACTTGTATCCTTGATGACATGGACTATAACCGATAAAGATGCATGTTTTTGATCGAAAATTAAGTTTGTTCTTGTTATATGGTCGTAAATTGGGCCAACATGCACAACCAAAAACACGCATAAATTGGTAATCAGGTGTCTTGTTATAGAGAATTTCGTATGGGGACTTGTAATGTAATATTGGTGTTGGGAGCCGATTGATAATGTATGTGGCAGTGGTGAAAGCATCTTCCCAATAAATCATTGGTAAATTGGAATGAGCTAAGAGACTTAGACCAACTTCGACAATGTGTCTATGTTTGCGTTCAATGGAGCCATTTTGTTGATGGGTGTGTGGACAAGCAATTCGATGATGAATGCCATTGTTGTGAAAGTATGTGTTTAGACGACGATACTCCCCACCCCAATCAGACTGGATAGCCTTAATTTTTCTATCAAACTGTTTTTCCACATGTGTTTGAAAATTTAAAAACACATGTTCAACATCAGATTTCAGTTTAATAGGGAAAAGCCACAAAAATTTGGAATAGTCATCTAGGAAACTAACATAATATTTGGCTCCTGTTGTAGATGGGATGAATGATGGTCCCCATACATCGGTGAATATTAAATCTAACGGGTTTAATGACACAGACATGGAAGAGTGAAAGGGCAAATTATGGCTTTTTGCCATTTGACAATCAGGACAAACATGAGCATTTTTATTCGGCAAGACACGAAATTGAAGAGAGGAAAGGACTTTATTAATAACGGGAGCAGAGGCATGTCCAAGTCTCCGGTGCCAGTCATTTGAACGAAGACTCGATAGTGCCCGTGGAAGACTTGGATTATTGAGGAATTTATAGAGACCATCATGAAGTAAACCGTGATGAAGGACCTTCCCCGAGTAATCCTTCACAAGAAAATGAAACGAGTGAAATTCAAAATAAACATTGTTATCAACACAAAATTGATGGACTGACAGTAATTTTTGATGCAATTCGGGAACAAGAAGGACTTGATTAAGAAGGAAAGTGGATGAGGGAGTGGACAGTATAGAGGATCCAGTTTTTGAAATTTGCAAACCTTGACCATTGCCAACTTGTACATTATCTGCACCAGTATAATCTGATTTCTGAAGGTTCAAATTATTAGCATCATTTGTAAAATGATGTGTGGCACCAGTATCCGCATTCCACGCACTGTCCCAGTTATTGTTGCCTTGATGCATTGTCAACAGCCCTTGTTTTGGTGGCATGGTGTTTGTATCCTGGTAAGTGACGTCAAACCTGAAATAACACTTCTTAGCATAATGGCCAATTTTGTTACAAATTTGGCACACAACAGATGGTTGATTAAAATTTCTGCTGCCAGAATTGGGACCACCACGTTGAGCACGCCCCCTGTCACGAAAATTGCCTCGCCTATTGAAGTTTTGTCGCTGAGCAAAATTGGCTGAGAGTTGCTGGTTGACAGGGGAGATTTGGTGGCGAGATAAGCGTGCCTCAGAAGTCAGTAGCAAGGAGTATATCTCTTCCAATGTAATGTCATCTGTGCGTGCTGAGATGGAAGCCACAAGACTATCATACTCGTGGCTGAGACCTGCAAGCAAATAAGTGATAATGTCATCATGGTTTAGTGGCTGTCCAGCGACAGCAAGTTCATCCGTAAGCCTTTTTATGAAGTGAAAGTAATCGGTGGCTGTCTTGCCGCCTTTTGTGGCAGTTGCAAGTTGCGTGCGAATTTGTAGAATTCGTGCACGAGATCGAGATGAAAACGTTTCATCTAGTGCGTTCCAGACACCTCTGGAAGTGGTATATGTCACCACTTGAGCAAGAATCGGTTCAGACAAGGAGGTCATGAGAATGCTGAGGATGATGTTATCTTGACGAATCCATTGTGAGTAGGCTGGATTAAGTCTTTCAGTAACAGAGGATGTTTCAGAATTGGTGACTGAGATGATTTTGGGTGGTGTTGGAATACTACCATCAAGGTATCCAAAGAGTTCTTGGCCTCTAAAATAAGGGACAAGCTGAGCTTTCCAAAGAAGGAAGTTGTCATGGTTGAGTTTGACAGTTGTGACAGAGGGCATAGAGATGATAGAAGAGGAAGATTGAGCTGCAGAAGAATTTGAGGAAGACATTGAGACGTTAGTCTTTTAATAGCTCTGATACCATATAAAAGAATTGAGATTGTTAGTTTGATGAATTGTATTTCCTTCAATTGCATTAGTCTGTACATACAATCATATATATATAGTATTACAGTGATGACAGTTCACGTCTCTATTCTAGTTTTCATTATTGTGCAATTTAATTAACATAAATTGCATTGTTTCCGTTGCTTGCTTCCGTTACTGTAACTGGTGAATTGATGACAGTAACGGGTGGCTTGTATTCATTAAAGTCTTGATCTTCATGTTTCAGTTCAGCTGCTGTTACGTGATCTTCCACATCCTCACTCTTGAGTTTAGTTGTAATTAAGGCTGCATTATCTTCATGTATTCCATTGAATTCAGCTGCCGTTACCTGTTCTTCTACAGTAGTGAACGAGAAAAGATATTCTGAAAAATTAATATTTACCAATAAAACTTGAAGAAAAACTGCACGCACAAACACAATATATATTATATGAAAAATGACTTGAATATTTAATGTTTAGTGTTTTTCTTATATATAATAATCATAGTTATTTTATTAATTGATTAAAGTATAAGGATTTTTAAGTGCGTGTATAGTAATATGTTTTAAAAGCAATTTTAAAAATATATATATTTTATTTTTTCCTTGAAATATATTTTTTTTTATATCTTTTTGATGTCATAATTTTAAAGTTAATGATAAAAAATATAAATATTTAAAAAACACTTTAAAAATCAATTTTTATCACACTCTCAATTAAAACTTAATCAGTAGTATGTTTTTATATTTGAACCATATGATTAATAATATAATAATTATTAAAAACTTCCATAATCATTAATTTCAAGAGTGTGAAATTAATAAGCTCAGCAATATAATCATATTAATAAAAAAAACTTAATCAGCCAACAAAAACAAAAGTCTACACGTCAGCTAAAAAAACAAAACAAAAAATCACTATTAACTTTAACACCTAACTAATAAATGAACCCTAAAAAGATAAAAATACCTATCCAGTATTCCTCAATTCTCCGTCCACCAGCACCGTAACCACCGGCCCCAACCCTTTCAGTGTTTCTTGGTGCCTGTATAGCACGTACATCTATTAATTTTTCAGTTTTTCTACTAATTAATTTGAGAAGCTGTGGTACTAGAGAAAAGACATCAGAACTGTTGGTATGACACATCCTAGTACATGTCCTCGCGGAAACATGATAATGCTGTTAGCTTAATAAATCCAGCCATCTATCATGTACATCACTCATCAAGTCATCGGCAAACAATCCTGCAGAAAAGTGATTCTTATATAATAATAATAATAAATTATATTTTATAATTTCATTTAATAATTTAAATTTTTAACTGAGATAATTTATTAATATAGTATCAGAATCTTGTTGACCTAGCAATTAAGAGTTCGAGTCTCATCACCCTCATTTATTTGATAAAAATCAAGCATAAAATAATATAGGCATGTGTGCAAGTTTCAAATCTAAAAATCTTTCACTTGAGAAGATATGTTAAAGAATAATATAAATTATATCGTGGAGTTTTACCTAACACTTTAAATTTTTAGATAAAATAATTCATTGATTCATATGATTGTTATTGTCCATAATACCCTAGATGGGACCCAATTTCCTTGTATGTGTGCCACGTAGGTTGTAAGTCGTTTACCCAATTTATCAAGTTAAATATTAAAGCAGAGCAAGCGACAGAGAGGTGGAGTGGAAGAGGCCCACATGGGAAAAGTGGGAGGTGTTGGTTTCATTGAACATTAGCGAGCTATGGAAGAGCTCAGTATTATGACCTGTCGTTCTCGTTTAATTTTTTACAACACGAGGATAATTAACGAGTTCTATACTGTACCTTTTGCTCATCAAAATATGCCCCCGTTAGCTTCTCGATTTTGTGCTCTATCGGAGGAGGCCCGGCAGGGTAACTGGTGATGGGATATGAGATTTCCGACGGGATATAATAGCTTCATCTCTTCCGGTGGCTTTATCTGGTGATGGGATATGAAATTTCCAACGGGATATAATAGCTTCATCTCTTCAAGTGGCTTTATGTGGTGGGCTTGCTGTTGAAACTGGCTTTTGTATTTTTCTTGTGGTGTATGTGCTTCAGTTCTAGCTCTCTTTGGTTTGGCTGCTACCACGAGTTCTACTTTTAAATTTGGTGCTAAGATAGTTGCCATCACTGTTTGTTTGCTGAGAGCAGGGTCCCGTTTCAGCCCACTTTTTGCCTATTCTCTCTGCACTTTTTGGGACTTTTTTATTTCGGCTGTGGATCAATGAAAATTATTTGCAGATTCAGAAATGCCCTATAATATATCTTCAAGTTTTTGTTATTACAAACAAATGTGCTCAGTCCAACATTTAGTTTCTATATTAACTATCCCAAACCAAAAAAAATTATGAAATGCAAACCATGTTAATTTTGAATAAATTCAATAAATAATATTTGGGTCATTTGGTATAATTTATGGTTTTACTTTTTTAAAATAAAAATTAGTAACCACGTACATTGTCAAAACTTTTTGAAACCATGATTTTTGTTTTAAATTTTAGCAAATGCTTGTTGGTTTTGATTTTCTTAAAATTAAAAATTAAAAACTGAGCCCAGATGGTCAAATGGTTTTTTTCTAATCTATACATCATCTTGAAATAAATTTTAAAATTTAAATTCATGTATAAAAAATAAGAATGAATAATCTAAAAAAATTAAGAGCTAATAAAAATATCAAGGTTATGGATAGAATGATAGAAAAGTGAGTTTTTTTATTGGACATCATCAATTATCAGTGTTTTTTTTATGTTAAAACTTGTTTTTAAAATGCTATTTAATTTTTAAAACAAAATATTAAATTAGTATTTTTAAATAAT
Source organism: Salix brachista (assembly GCA_009078335.1). Lineage (NCBI taxonomy): Eukaryota > Viridiplantae > Streptophyta > Magnoliopsida > Malpighiales > Salicaceae > Salix > Salix brachista. Next base: position 9,720,336 of record CM018589.1, on the reverse strand, counting down.
TTTAAAGTGTTGTTGTCAGAAATAAATAAATAAATAAAAAGTGATTTATATTCACAAAATATTTTAAAAGCACTTTTCTACCACAATATCAAAGAAACAACCAAATTGAGCCTTATCCACATCTCATTCGATTTAGTAAAATAGCTAAAAAACATAATCAAGAGACAATGAAAAATGATTTGTGATGCAAGATGATAGGTGGCAGGCAAAAAAGCAATTCAGGTTGACCTTCGAAATTGACACGTCGTCTATTGGAGGCTGAGTTGGCACCACTGAGATTCTTCGAATTAGGGGGGGATGCACATAAAACTCTCTCGCCAACACTCTAAACACAATATGGGTCGCTCTTTATTCATGTTATTTGTCTTTATCTTACACACTAGGTGATCTAAAAATGTGTTTGAAATTATTTTTTTTAATTTTTTTTATTTTAAACTAAATTTTTTGATATTTTTTTATCATTTTTATGTGTTATGTCAAAAATAATTTTTAAAAAATAAAAAAATATTATTTTGATGTATTTTTGAAGAAAAAAACACTTTTAAAAATAATTGCAACAACACTCTCAAACATTCACGTAATCTATTGTGGGTCTAATCTTTTTGAAGATGAACACTATTTGATCCACATATTTCAAAAGATAAAGAGATAATACATCCAAGCATGCATAACGTTGGAAGCAATCCATGTCACTTTGAGTTTCAGTGCAGTCAAATTTAGAGAGAGCGATGGGGGGCGGTGTCTGTTGTCTTTCATCTGGGTTGTATGCCCCCCCTCCTCCACCGCCTGCAATTTCGACTTGTATGATAATATTGATTAGAATGCTAGACCTCCCATATGGCATGCTTTCTTTTTTTATTTTTTAGAAATTACATGATAAAGTTATAGTATTGAAGAATCTTTATAGTGTAAGAATTATAGAATTACCAAAAACAAATTAGGATACCGTAACTTCCTGTTTCATAATAGTTTCATTTTGTTTCTCTCCTCTCATAAATAAACAGATATTCCAGACATGTTAGATAAACTTCATAGACTTCGTCAAGTTGGGTTTAAAGTTTAGATACTATTAGGCACGATGAGTACATCCCCTATATATTTCTTAGACATTTTTTCATACACCTAATAGTCATTATGAGTATTTAGTTATGTCTTATGGTTTGTATAATGCACCATCAACTTTTCAAGCTATCATAAACTCCATATCTTGTTTTTCTTACATTCTAATTCACAGCCCTCGTCTGTACCATGTATCTTGCACATGTTCAGCAAGCTTTGGAAACTCTAAGGAATAGCCATTTGGGAAGAAAGAGCTCTTAAAATGATCATGGTCTTCATATACCGAAGAGATGTTGACTATAATTTACAAGCCAGGACGAGAGAATTCAGCTGTAGATGCACACTCAAGGATACAAGAAAGTCTAACTCTTAATGTTGCGTTATATACAGGTTCAACTATGGGGTGAAATTAAAGCTTCAGTTAAGGGAAATTCTTATATATATGGAGGAAATTAGTAAGATGGCCATTAAAAACCCTAGCAATCCTTGTACAAGGCATAATGGCTTCATCTTCTGTCTGCACTACTATGTCTTAATTTTGTTATGTGTCTCAAATATAGTTGTCTGCTTCGGCCAAAATAGCTGAAATGTTTTTTATTAGTTAAAAAATGAGACAAAACGGAGTTGTTTTTATCTTTGTTTAAATTCCCTCTCGTTCCGGTTTTGTTCCGCTAGATCAATTTCGACCAAATAGTGTTTTTTAAAAATAATGAATAATTTTACAATATCAATCATATCTCTTAATCCGACCGTTAGATTGAGATGAAATTTTACGAGGAGTCTCTTGATATATTTATATATATTATGTTAAAATTTCAGAGCTATCAGAGAATGTAATGACGTTGCGAGATTGATGATGAAATTCTCGTAATATTATACATGTTCATAATTTTGTTCAGAAAAATCATTTTATTATCTTTTTTTATATTAAATTACACAATTCTAAATAATTTTATTTTTGGATTTGAAATAAAAAAAATAAATTAATATATTTAATTATATATATACACACACATAAACAGTACAATTTTGAAACGGCGCGCCGAAACGTTCTAAAACCAAAATATTCATTTCCAACTAAAAAACAAAACACCAACCGAAACGGCATCGACAACTATTATCTCAACAAGTTAAGGCTTCAACACTTCGTGCCAAGTACTGGATGATATAACTATGGATTTCATTGAGAGGCTCCCCGCATCAAATGACAAGGATACAGCCCTAGAAGTTGTGGATCGACTTAATCAGCAAATGTACGGTCGGTGTGATTAAACTCCATGGCATGCCACAGTCAATTATTAACAGCTGTGATTGAGTTTCTTAAGTAGCTTCTAGAAGGAATATTTATGCTGATCTTTCTCTTTTTAGTAAAAAAAAGGTAATTAATTATTAATAATGAGTTATAATTTTCCAGTTGAGTTTCTGTTCCTCGTGGATCATCTCAGCAAAGGAAAATATTTCCAGCCCGGCATTTCTAGTCTATAAATATACTGGTTTACTAAAACGTTGTTGAATTTTCGGAACGTAGAAAAGAGGTGAAATAGATTAAGAGCTACGGCCCATTTGTATGGAAGCCGAGGGCCCATCCCTTTTAAAACCATAAGCCATAACCTGAATAAAGACTCGAATGCTTTTTCAGACAGCATCATAAGAAAAGTCGCACGTGCATAACATGGCATGTGGTGGACATCGGACAGTGGTCTGTGTGTCCTCTTAGCAGCAAATTTTTAATATAAATAATTAATTGATAAGTATGTGTATGTTTGAATTTTACGCCTTAATTCAGCTATCCAATTTTAATATAAATAAACTTTTTTTATTTTTAGATCGTTTTAATGTAATAATATTAAAAATAAATTTTAAAAAAATAAAAATATATTTTTTTTTAAATCCTGTAAAGTGTAAAGCAATATTTATATTACTTTCAAACAGACTACAAAACGAAGCAAACTCAACTCTACTTGGGTCAGTTGTCTAAATATATATATATATTTATATTACTGTCCAACCTTCTTTTTTTTTTCTTGTTTTGATCTGAAAAATCATTTAGACTTTGATCTAGTCCACCACACATCTTATTTTAAAACTTCTGCAAAACGGTTATTAAATCATTTAGACTTTGATCTAAAAAATAAAATAAAAATATATTATCTTGTTGCACGTTTTGCATGCCGCTGGTTACGAACGCCACCCTTAACATAATTAATTATATTATGCTGGGTTTTCTGCATTAAATTAAACATTTGGAATTTATATTTTGTGAATACTTTAAAAAGTAGGGGTCTTTTTAAAGAACTTTCCATGATACTATATAAAATTCTCTATCTTCCTGGCCGACCGTTGCTTGGGCCCCGTTTGTTTGCTGGAAAGTGGTTTCCTTTTGGAAAGTGAATTCCGATTTTTGGTAGTGTTATGGAAAATGAACTAGAAAACATTTTTCAGTGTTTGTTTGTGTTATGGAAAATGAACTGGAAAATAATTTATTAATAAATTAAATTTTTTTTCAAGTTTATTAAAATAATGAGGAACAAATCTTACAAATTAAAAAGTTGAATGAGAATGAAATTGAAAAAAAATATAATTTTATAAATTATCTCAAATAAAATAAATAATAATCAAAATAATAGAGATCAAATCTAAAAAATTAAAAAAAAAATGAAAGGTGAATAAATGAAAATAATAATAATTAACATTTCATAAATTATTTCAAATAAAATAAGTAACAATAAAAAAAATGAGGACCAAATTTGATAGATAAAAAATTTCAATAAAAAAATGATAAGAAAAAAGCAAATAGCAATTATAAAAATAAGGACCAAAATTAATATAAAAATTAAATTTTAAGAGATGGAATTGAAAAATAAATATTCAAAACAAATTATATATAGCAATCAAAAGTTTGAGGATCAAATTTGATATAATCAGCAAATAATGACATTTCTAAATTTTTCACAACTTCCGGAAAGTGTTTTCCGCCCAAATTTTCCGAAAAACACTTTCCTGAAAACCAAGCCAAATTTTTCTTTGACTGGAAAGTGTTTTCCGTTGACCAACTTTCTATAAAACAAACAAACACAGAAAAGGAAACCACTTTCCTTGAAACAAACAAGGCCTTGGTGGGCAAGTTCAAGATAGACCATAGCCCTGCCCTTGCGAATTTTTCAAATTCAAATGGCAGGCAATTAGGCTTGAGACGATTTGGTCAAAAGCCACGTGTATATTAGTTCCAAATTAAAGGTCCAGGAATATGGATTAATTGTTAATCATTTCAATTCACTCCAGCAGCCATATCCCCGTAATATATTCTTTAATTTACAGCTAAATAACGAAGTCATCTTTAATTATAGAAGCTGTTTGACACGGTGTTTCACCCGCCGTGCCGCAGCTTTTGGTAATTTTTTTCATTTTAAATGAATATATTTTGGTCTTTATAGATTATTTTGATGTGTTGATATCAAAAATGATTTTTAAAAAATAAAAAAACATTATTTTAATGTATTTCGGCACGAAAAACACTTTGAAAAGCTACCACAACATCTCTCCCAAACAGTCTCATCCTTCCTGAGACGGCTGCAATTTTATGCAGATCATAAACCACCTTTTCTGGCTTAACCTGTGCAGCGCTTGGAACTTGGAAGGAAGGGATGCTTGGGATGCACAGGAATCACATTATCCTTCCTCTCATAACCCTTTCCACATTTGATTTTGACTGAGTCAACTGGTTTTTCTAGATGATTTGAAAAAACTTTTTTAAAAAAGATTAAAGAAACTTCTTCACGTAAATGCAAAAATAGTTTAAGATTCTTACTTTTTATAGGGGTATTTGAGATTGTATTATTAATTGTTTTTTTAAAGTGGTTTTAGCTTGAAAATATTTTTTATTTAAAAAAATTATTTTTATATCAGTATATTAAAATGATTTTAAAATATTTAAAGAAAAGAAAAAAAAATAAAATAAAAGAATGTTTTTAAAAATGCCCTATTCTCCGATTCGACCAGTGCTGCTGTGTGAAGGATATGGTCAAAATCTACTAGTTTGGTTGAAAAAATATGATAAGATGATTAATTAAAGATAAGAATTGTATTTAAAGTTTGATCGGCATAATTAAATATACATACTAATTGGAAACTCATCCTATTACATAAAGTCAGATCAAGCTAGCTAGTATCCCAAACTCAATGTTTTGCTCTGATAGGTATTCAGATGTTTCATTTATTAAATCGGAGTTTCTATATTATTAATGATAAATTAAATATCACTAATTTTTAATGGGTACAAAAATTTATTTATTTATTCAAAAAGTTTATGCTACGTGCTATAATGTTAATTTAAGAGAGCAGACTTAAAACAATGTTTTTATTATTATTATTTATTTAATTTGACATTGATCTTGTAGTTAAAAGACATTAAATATTAGTGGAAAATATAAATTTGTGTTTAACATAAATCATATAAGAAATACATGTTTTAAAATACATACTGTAAAATATGCATGTGTTGACTGATGGTTTAAAATACTGAACCAAAATTTGTGATAAAAATGAAATTATTTCATGGTTTTTTATTAATTTTTTTAATTTGTTTATAGACTTGATAATTAAGGAATGGGATGACAGTTGGAGGATAAATACGTTCTTTGACTATAATTTTCTTAAGCGGATTGCTTAGCACCTTCGTGATGTGATAAACGCCAAGCATCATCTAGGATACCCAGCTGCCTCTGCATGCTTACTAGTAATCTCATGCTGCTATTAGAACCATTCAAGATTTTGACCACAGTCTAATTCCTAACTTCTAATGATCCAAGTTAGCGTATCATTATCACGCGGTTTGTCATCTCCAGACGCCATGTTTTCTCTGAAAACTTGCGCAGCAACTTCATATTGCTTAATACTGATGATATAGAAATCTCTTTCACACAACTCTCTATATTCCTTCGACCCCACTTCACCATCCTCTATATAAAGGCTAAATTTCACCATTCTCACATAAAAAAAGCTTATCAAACACTCGCCCCTCTTTGTCAGTGATAAATTCTGCTACTCAAGAACATGGGCAGGGACAAGTGGTCATTGCTTAGCCGCCTGAGGATGGCAATCAAGAAGGTAAAGATCATACTAAATCTGGATATGAGTCGTTGGAGCGTGGCTTCTATGATCGGTGCTGCATCTTCGAGCAGACACCAACTTAGCTTTAATGATCGACCAGGGTTAAGGGGATGTGCAGATATTGATGGTGATATGGAATCAGAAGACTCGGGTACTTGGATGGGGCTGCAGAGAACCATCAGCTATCAATCAGAAGATGATATTGATAAGAGAGCTGAAATGTTTATTGACAATTTCCGACGCCAACTTCAGATTGAGAGGCAGATTTCCTTGGAGCTCAGGTATTTACGAGGTTTGAATAGCTTCAAATCGATTTCTCCATGATTAATTCTTTTTGGTAATCCTGAATTTGGTGATGGGACCTGTGTTTTATGAGAGGTTTTCCTGTGCCAATTAACTCGATGGTAATGATATCATCTTCTATATTCAAGGCTTGGGCTTCGCTGCTGAGACATGACAAGGAGAATATTCTCCAACCTGCTGAGGTTAATTTCAGACATGGTCGTTTTATGGGCCTTTTTTTTCCCTACTAAATCTTGATTCATTGGGTTTTTTTATACCGGTTGTGGGATTGCTTTATCATTTCATTGTAGAACAGGGATGTTCGATTTTTTACAAGTATTCTTTTATTTTTTAAGAAAAAAAATGGTGTGTGAATTTTGTATATAGGAATAGATGTTTGCATTTGGATTGTTGTAAGTGTCGATTGGTGTGTGAATATTATACTTTGTGAAATACAAGCTAATTCCGTTGTCATTGTGTTTATTTATTGTCATGTATTTTATCATAAAATATTAAAGGTCAAAAATAATCATCTTCTTACATCCTTATATACATAAAAGTCTCCAAAAAACTTATCATATTTTAATCAACATTAATTTTGTGCAAAGGATATTCTAGAGAGTTCAATTTGATCTCTAATTTTTTTAAATTTTACCTTTTTTATCCATATAGGATTGGGTATTTCTATTTTGATCATAATAGTTTATTTTTATCATGTATTACTCCCTGGATTTTGAGGGAAAGGAATAATATAATCCTTAAAGTGTTTGTGAAAGTTAAATTGGACCCTAAGTCATTTTATTAAATATTTTTAGACCTTGTAGTTTTGGATGTTTATATCTCTATCCTAAAACTACATTTCCCTAACACGCAATCCCTAGATATTGATAAAAGTTCATTTTAGTCTTTTAATTTTTATAAAAACTAAATTTTATCCCTAATGTTTTCAATATTTATATTTTGGTCCTTATAGTTTTTAAGAGTTTAGATTTTTGGGTTTAAGTGTTTGGGATTAAGAATGAGATTACTAAGACTTTTAGAGTATTTTTAATTGATAAGAATTTTAAATTTGAGTTTTGATGCTAAAATAATGAGACTCTAATATTTCTAATAGACAACCCTTCATTTATCTAGATGTACGGCTTGTTGTCTATTCTACTTGAAAAAGAATTTTAAAAGATGATATGTGATCTGTTTATTTTTAGTTTGGAAAAATAAAAAAAAAAAAAAAAAGGTTTGCTCTTGCAAGCCATGTTTGGGCCATTCTTTAAACCTTAGGGGCGGGCTCATGGGCTTCATTCACTTAGTTGTTAGGTTTATTTATATTTTAAATAAACTTCTTTTTAAATAAATAATTACAATATATTTAAGAAATTGTTCGGTTATTTCATTATCTATAAATAAGATTATAGACTTTGATGATATTATTTGAAATTAATTTATGACTAATTATATATAAATCTAGTGTTTTTTTTTTTTCTTAAATATATTGCACATGAATATTCATCAAGAATAAAATATACGAAAAAATATATTTTGACTAAAAATTATTTTTGTATCATTAATTTAAATTATTGAAATTGTTATGAATACTTTTTTTAATTACCTTAAGTTTTTATTAAAAACAAATGTGTTGTTAATAAAAAAAAAAACATGTTTCGTCAAGATAAAGCAAAAATGCATAAATAAAAAATGAGGATTTTGACTAATAAAATATATTTTTTCTAGTATTTAAATATTTAAAAATTACTTTAATTTTCAAAAAATTAAATATAAAATGCTTTGAAAATGGTTAGACCACCTTCACTCTTTCTTTTATTTCACAGTTTATTGGGTTCATGTTATTGTTATCTGGTAATTCCCTCCTAGCTTATACTGTAAAATATTTACATATCTATCCATTATCTGCATATTATTAAAAAGACTAACCTTTTACTTTAATCTTTAATTATTTTTAACAAAAAAAAAGATTTATATATTTTTAATTAAATTCATTATTTTTTTTCATTCCTCAATCAATAAATTGCATGATATCAAAAAATACATTTATTATATCAAAACTATTTTTTCTTATATTAAAAATTGACTCGAAATCTAGCAAGCATCGGACACAATAACTAATGATATATAGATAAAGTGATTTCAAGAAAAATAAATGAATAAGGGAGTAAATGGTTAGGCAAAGAGTTCAAACCAATCAAATTGAGTGTTGGCAAAATTGTAAAAAAAATCATTTTTTTTAATAGTCGACATCAAATCAGACTTTGCTTCTTTTTGTATGCATGTCCCTCGAAAAGACACCGCCAAATATTGCTCGTTTTCTTTTTTCCTCCCTTATTTTCCTTGTTCCCGTCTAGCAATCTAGCACTTTATTTTAAAAATATGTTTTATCTGTGCAAATATATATATATATATATATATATATATATGAATAAAAATAGTGAATAAAAATAGTGTTTTCAAAAATCAAATACAAACTAAACAATTTTTTAAAAAACATTTATTAAAAAAACTTGTAAAACTCGTAATCTAAGTTATGAAACCGGGTTCATAGAATATAAATTGAAGATAGTCACAAAATCAATTTTTAAAAAATAATTAATGTAGAATGATAAAATCATAAAAGAAATTACAAAGATAAAATACAATAATGCAAATAAAATTAACTTTTAAACTCACAACCTGAGTCATTATATCAAAATCACTAGAAATATAAAAGATACAAAGTCCACCCTAGCAAATCAAACGTCAAATGATAAAACCGAGAAAAAAATACACAAAGAGATTTAAAAAAAAATGTAATTAAAAGAATGAGTGAAAATGAAAAAAAAAACATTAGATGGCAAACAAGGGATTTCAATTGGATGGTTAAATTAAAATGAAAAATAACTTTAACAAGAGAAAAAACAAATCAAAATAACGAGGGTTGAATTGGAAAAAAATAAAACAATATAAATTTTGATTGAAGGATGAAATTAAAAGCCAATAAAATTTTAACAAAAAAGATAATCGTGCACAAAAAGGATAATTGAAAGCCAATAACGAGGGTTAAATTGGAAAACTAAAACAATATAAATTTTGATTGAAGGATGAAATTGAAAGCCAAAACCAAAATGAAAAAAATAACATATGAGAATTGTAATTAGAAGACTAAATTAAAAACATATAAAACTTTTATAAAAGAGATAATAATAAAATAAAATAAAACTAAGAATTTAAATTAAAATATCAGAAACAAAAAGGATAATCGTGCACTTTTTCTAATAGAAAAGAGAGAATAAAGAAAAAAAATAAACGATCATGGATAATAAATTGTTCATCGTCTACCATCACACACCCCATTTGAAAAACAAAAGATATGGTGTCATTTTCAAGAACAATGTAAAAGTATAGGTTTGGTCACCATAAAATGTCTCTTGCACTATTTAAAGGGCGCATATAACACTCAATTATTATGTTCTAACAAATTTTTAGAATAAAAAATCAAAAATTCAATGTCAAAAGATAAAAAAAACACCCCTTAATACATAACTTAATTTGTCTTTTATAAGGGCAAATATATATTTTAACCATAGCCTAAAAAGAGGGGGGAACCTAAAAAGTGGGGGAAACCTTGACTGCAACTCTATTCTTTTTTACTCTACAGCAAAGACTTATTTTAACCGTGAAAAAAAAAAAAAAAAAAAACCTCTTACTTAACTATTTTAAATTGTGTTGACTTTAGTGCTTTAAAACGAACTTCAAAAAATAATGTCATTAAATAATATTTTAATGATAAATGAACCTTTGAAAAGATAAAATTATCACATAAGGTTTTTTTATTGAGGAGAAAATGATAATTTCACTGTAATAATTTAGTGTTACTAGAATTATAAAGGGTGTGACTCAACTAATCAGACCTTGTGTTTACTCTCTAGAAATCATCAATTTGAGTTCTATATCAGTCAGATCACTATAAGTTTTAATTGATCATTAATTTTAAAATTCATCGAATTAATCGAGGTGTGTGTAAGCTGGATCGAACACCCACGTTCCAAAAAATAATTAGTGCTGCAATAACAACAAGAATAATAATAAAATATAACCCTGTATTTCTTGCTAATTATGCGTCTTTTCTTTCGTTTTTAACACAAAAAACCAATCCCCATATATTCTAAGTACTATTTTCCCGCAGATCAGTATAGAGTGTATTTATTATAGGGGTCAATGGTATTGCTTTGCATTCAAGTATGGTGAGCGGTACGTAAGGTAAAGAGGTCCTGAAGCCTGCCATGTTCATGCCATCATACCTAATTACGAAAAGTTGACCAATTGGCTTCAGCAATGTGCAAGCAAAGACTAAATAAAGTCCAGCCAAATTTATTGGCCCAATCCCACTATCCCCCACTACTAAAAATTTATTTTCACAGGCACGAAAACGTATAGTGCAAGCCCTTTATTCATGGAATAGACTTTAAGCTCCTTGGCATCGAAAAAAGAAAGGCCTGGCTCGTCCCTAGATCCAAGGACATAATGGTACATTCAGTGGTGCGTTCTCTTTTTCTCCTCTGACCAACACCTTCCTTGGTGGAATAAAAGTCAACATAATAGTCTCGCTCGCACGAAATTGCGAGTTTATGCGTTGAATCTAAGAAAATTTGGGATTTATCAATATCAATCACTACTTAACCTGTAGCTGCCCTTAAACCATACAAATCAAAGAGCCAAAGTGTGGAGGAGCTTGAGGAGTAGTAACAATGAAGAGCAGCTCAAAGCCAGAACGGCACCGATTCATTCTCTCCTCTTTACTTTTCATCTTCTTCCTGTGTGTCTTGGCTACCATCAACGGAATCCGATACGATAGCGTATTGAGGTTTGGAAGGTGTGCTCTCGATAACGCTCCATCGCAATCCCCCAGTTCATCTTCTGACAATTCTCTTGCCGTGAATTCTTCAGCCTCAAGTGATATTCGCATTCTTATAGGCATCCTGACCCTTCCTGATCAATACCAACGGCGACATTTTCTACGTCTCATATACGGCACCCAGTCTCCGGCGGGTGCACAGGTTGACGTGAAGTTTGTGTTCTGCAATCTCACCAAGGAAGATCAAAAGGTTCTCGTTGCTCTTGAGATAATGCGGTACGATGATATTATCATCCTGGATTGCAAGGAGAACATGAACAAAGGTAAAACCTACACTTACTTTTCAAGCTTGCCGGAAATGTTGAGTGACACAGATAGACCTTACCCTCCTTATCATTATGTTATGAAAACCGATGACGACACATATTTCCGGCTAGATAATCTGGTGGAGTCGCTGAAACCATTGCCCAGAGAAGATTTGTACTATGGTTATGTTATCCCTTGCCGGAGCATGGACCCTTTCGTGCATTACATGTCCGGCATGGGATATATGATCTCATGGGATATTGTAGAGTGGATTAGAGAGTCTCCGATACCAAAAAATCACTTGGAAGGGCCGGAAGATAAAGTTTTCGGTGATTGGATCCGGGAAGGTCACCGTGCAAAGAATCGGTATAATGCAAAGTGGTCAATGTACAATTTTCCGGAGCCGCCCACAACATGCACGCATGAACTCTGGCCGGACACAATTGCCGTTCATCTGCTGAAGAATCAAGAGAAGTGGATTCAAACGCTGACGTATTTCAATGTCACTAGTAATCTCAAGCCTTCTAAATTATATCATATACCTTAGGTTAGACCTTCATTCAATATTTTGTTTTGGATTATTTGAATTACATTAGGAGTAATAGAATTCTACAAGTCCAATTTTGACTTTGATTGGAGTTCTTTTGCTTTTCAATTTCTATACATACTTGGTGATCTCACTCATGTAAGTCTAACCGGTGAGTAAACATGAAGGGCACATATTTTGGTGCCTCAAGATTATAAAATCAGTGGAATTCTTTTCCAGCTATCAGTAATGATCTGCTGATTTGAATCACAATTTGAGTTCAATTTTATTTTAAATTAATTTGGAGATCGACCAACTTCATGAATTCTTTTTCAATTTTTGTTATATATATCATTTCATTCAAAATAAACATTTTTTTTTTAAATTAATTTAAGTTGATCCAATAAAATCATGACTCAGATTTTAAATCAGGTAAAACTCATATCGGGTCTTATAAATATATTCTTGAATTAGACTATCCATTTTAATTTCTAGGATTACCAACTTCACCGCTATAATCGTATTTATTATCATTTGACTTTTTATCATCAATTAAATAATTTAATGATTTAAAACTTATTTATATTCAGATTTACTTTGAGCTAAGTTAAAAGTAGTATTTGTTAAATTTGAGTTAACTATATTAAATTTAGTTCCAATGATTTATTTATCCAAATCAACTTTAATTACTTTTTTAATTTTTATCTAAAGTGATATGATTATTTTTATTTTTATTTTTTTCAAACCAACTTATTTTATTAGAAGATAAACAAAATAATATTATTTTAAAGTTATATTTTAAGCTGACTCAACAAAATCACGATTTAGATTTTGAGTCGGGTGATTTAGATTTTGAGTCGGGTCAATCGTGTGATCATTTGATCTCGGACCCAGCTGCCCATTTCAAATTCCAAGGTGACCATAGAAACCATATTTGTTGGCAATATTGTCATTTAACTCTCAGCTAGATTCGCACCGGCCTGTTACCTGGATCACTCACAGTCAAATAAGAACGCTAGACTCACATTTATCTTTAAAACCTCTCTCCAATCGAGATCCACGCCTGCCCTGTTCTATATCCATCACCAGCCATTAAAGTAACCTAATCACCCCCTCTTCGACTTTAGTGTCCCGTTTTTGACCTTGGCCTTCCTCGCCTGGCCTTAATTTGGTCACTACTAGACAAGTGCGCCATTCATAATAAAATATCACCTCTGCTTATTCTTCACGTATATAACCTGTCTCCTGATTCTTCGGCCGCCGCCGCCGCCGAATTTATAGGCAACGTTGGCGTTTTCCATTTCTCTTCGTCTTCTTGTCTCCTGTGTAAGTATTTTCTTTCTCGTGTATGGGAATTCAAATATTGATGTCTAGGTTATGGTACATTTTCGTACTTTGATTGATTCAGTTCGTAATTTGTTTTGATTTATTTATTATTTTCCTTTTCTTTTGTTATTGTTAGTTTTATTTTTCGATTGAGCTTGGTGTTATTCTAAGATTGGTTTTGTAAGTTGAGAGAAATTAAATCTGATTAATCGAATTGATGTTTTGTTTTTCATTAATTTAATTACATGTATAAATGAGGGAGAGATTTGACAGATATCTCAAGTAATTACTTTTTCGTAAGGGTTGCTTTATCATTCGTTAATGCATCATCATGAGTTTTAAAATCACTGTCACTACTTTTAATCCAGTAAGCACCTGCAATGACCATGCTTATTGCGATAAAAACATTCTGTCTAGAGGTTTTGAAATTTGTGCAAAATCCCACTAGTTGTATTGGAAACTTCTGTAAAGTGCAATCCACTGGTTTGTGCACCTATGTATGTAGATGCAGTGTCTTGCAAAGGCTTGTATCGTTACTATCTTGTATGCCTGAACACAAGTGTTTTGCGAGGGCATCTTTCATTTTCTCGTTTGTTTTTTTTTTTTTTTTTTTCCTTTGTTGTTGATAAAAGGCTTCTTTTTGGTCTGTGGTTCATGTGAATTGTCTTGGTTTTACAGGGTATAGTTGGCAATTCATTTTTCCTAATTGAATATGGGTAGCAAACCAGCTCCATTTTCAGATATTGGCAAAAGAGCCAAAGGTATCTTCTATATGGATGTTTATATGTAACCATGTTGTTTTATATTCTTGAGATACTAGATGTGTGTTTGCATGCTAGCACATTCATATATTGATGTGTTCATCTATGTGCTTATCTGTGAATGCTTAATAGTTTAATATGGAGTTTCGACTATTGAAATTTTACCTGAAGTTCGACCATGACTAAACTTACAGAAAAAGCACCCTTTTTTTTATTAATCTGTCAGAGTGGAAATTAATTCCACCATCTATTTATATTTACACAGAGTAATACATTACATCATTTGGACCAAAAATATGTAACCATAACCTGGGACTTGAGGTAGCAATCCTTCCTGTAGAATGCTTGTTATGGACATGATAGATAGCCTTGTAATCTCAATAGAACTGTGTCCTCAACCTAAACATCAATCAAATGATCATGTAGACACTCCAAAGGACTTTTCTTGCTCAGCTCTTTTTTCTTAGTGATAGTGACTTTTAATGTATATTGTCTCTCATTGCTGATGCCGTGTTGACTGAATTAGGCTTGTACAAATTTGCTTTAGCTTTAAATTCTGATTTTTCACAAACATTGCTTATCTTATGCAGACCTCTTGACCAAAGATTACAACTATGATCACAAGTTTACCCTCTCAATTCTGAGTTCTACTGGAATGGTACCATTGAATTTACATCTCCTTATTTAAGTTCCTTATTCATTGCTTTTCTTAATAACATCTGTTTAGGGGATATCTGTCTGGGTATCTCATATTTCACACCAAAATGCTTTAGTATATGGTTTTACCTATTCTCTTGTTAAGGCAGTGAACTATTGATCTATGTGTCTCCTTGAGATTGTAAATGTTATGCATACTAACTGTTGGTGTTTATAACCCACTGGAATGATATCTGATACACTGATTAGATTGTCAAACCATGAGTACTTTTAAATGATTTATATGTTGAGCGTTGGGATGCATATTCTAGCATATGCACATCCAATGGTGTCAATTCTATGTGTGCTCTATGTACACATTTAATGTTCTAAGTGTTCAGATTTTAGCGAAGGGTTGGGTCATGATTAATTATAGAAACTATTGACTAACCCCACAAAAACTATCAAGCTGGATAGAGATAAGAAATATTCCTGAACGTGTGAGAAGACACATCTGTCAAATTGGAATGAGTGCTATAGTGTTGTGTGCCTGGAAAGAAAGGGTGTGTGTTTGAAACAAAATGGAGTTGAAAGGCCATAAATGATTGAAAATGACTTGGTTTTGCAAGGTTAGCCAAATTCAGGACAGGTCTTCTTAGTGTCTTGCTTTGACCATATCAACAAGTTAATGAAAGAAAGAACCATATAGATTTTCATTCAGAACTCATTCTCATAAGGATTTCTTTCAATGTATCTTCTATGTTTGGAATATTGAAGCTAATTAATGAAAGAGATTAGGTGAGTTCTGATTTGGCATGCCATGGATTATTAAGAATTTTCTTTTCCTAGTGTTGAATATTTGATTTGGGAATCAGGCATGTAAGATTGTCATAGCGCTCCTGTTTTTCAGAAAAAGGACCCCATTCATAAATAAATTTTGATGTTATTATTTTTTCTAAAAAAAAAAGAAGCATTTAGAGCTCGAATGATGTTGTGATGCTGTCTAATAAAATATATCTTAAAACTGCATGTGCAGGGGTTCACAGCCACAGGTTTGAAGAAAGATGAATTTTTTTTTGGTGATATAAGTACTTTGTACAAGAGCGAGAACACTGTTGTGGATGTGAAAGTTGATACCTATTCCATTGTAAGAGAGAAGTTCTTGTACTTGATCAGAAGTTGTCTTTTTCACTCACTTATCTACAATTGAATTCTTACTCTCACCATGGTCATTTGGAAATATAGTCAATGCTCAATTATTTGCATTCAAGCATGCCTTGATGGTATGCTGATCTGTTTCTTTGTATAACACTTTGACAGGTGTCTACCAAAGTGACTGTTAATGACATTTTTCCCAGCACCAAAGCAGCGCTTAGTTTCAAAATACCTGATCACAAGTCTGGCAAGGTCAGTGCATTTTAAATTGTGCAACAACAAAAAAAAAAATGATAATAAGAATTTGCATGCTGCATGTGCATGTACCTGTTAGGGATGCGTATGTTTTGGAAGTTACTTGTTCCTTGCATTACTTCCCAGTACTTTTTCTTACTTTCAGAATTTGGTGATCTTGTTATCAAGCTGTGCTTTATAGAGCCTATCCATGTTGCTTAAAGTGGAAAATCTATCTAGTGTCATTCAGCTGATCTATAGCTGGGTAATGGCCTTTTCTTTTTACTAATTATGAGTCATACCATACTATTATTCACTGTGACCTGCAACCCAACCCAAAGTTTTAACCACATAAGGAGGCATAAAGCTGAATGAAGATGGTACTTAACAAGCAAGTACTGGTTGTAAAAAAGGGCAATATAAGTAAGTGATTAAATTGATCTATTTAATGGCTCTTAATCAAATAAATAAATAAAAGATAAAATACCCATTGAACTTGGAACGTAATTGCTGCAGTTCTATGGCTGTTTTCCGCAATAGGGTATGGCTAGCAATGGAATTAATCAAGTGTTAATATCTCATAGAAGATGAGGGAAAAGACACATTACTGGATTAAGGGCGTGTTTGAGAGTATGTTTGAATTTTATTTTATTTTATTTTTTACTTTAAATTAATATTTTTTGTGTTTTCAAATCATTTTAATGTACTGATGTCAAAAATTATTTTTAAACAATAAAAAAACCATTATTTTGATGCATTTCTGAATGAAAATCACTTTTGAAAAACAACATCTATCACACTCCAAACAAGCCCTAAGCTTTCATCTAACAGTATCCTAGTCAAATAAATAATTGAAAGTTGAAATTCCAATTGAACTTGGGACTTCATGATTGTAGGTGTTTCAGTATTATGTACGATCATTTTCCATCATAGAACATTGTTAGCTATGTTTTATATTTTAAAAAAAAAATACAAGGCAAGGTCATCTTTAAATTAATTGTCTGCATTTGCTCTAGTTGATAAGCACGAACTAGAAACACACACACAGTCAAAAAAAAAAAAAAAAAACAGAGAAGAAGAAAAAAACCCAAAATCATGCTTTGATGATTCCCATGTTTGTGCACATGAAAATCCTTCAAGGTTTGGCAGGTGAGGCTGGTTCGTAAAATAAAGGAAACTGAGCTTTAAAGGTGTGTGATGGAAAGAGAGATGGTTATTGGATATGCCAACAATGGCATTTATTTAGTTTTTGGATTGGGCTCCATAAATAGTTGTCCCTACCATGAATGCTGACTTTTTTTTTTAATTAGCAACCGGTATCCGGGTCTTGGCCCGACTAATCCCTGGGGTGTACAGGCCCTTGGCAAGGAGTTTCCTGCAAGTGCACCATGGTTAATTCATGGGCTTTACCCAAGCCCGATGGCCCCAATGGAATTGTTTGCCCCTGGCAAGAGTCGAACCTGGGATCTTGGACAGGAGCACACTGCCAGTTCCCAGGCCTTCTTTGCTAGGCCAACTCCATGGGGTTATGAATGCTGACATTGTTGTTGTTTCCTTTCTCTTTTACTATAAGAATTAATATATGGGTCCAATTAGTCTTAAGCGAACCATTAAGTTGAAAAGGCCCAAAATATGGTTGGCATGTGAATTCAACTGCGCCAATGTGCTGAAATGCAAAACAACAATGATTTTATAACATTGCAACTGTTTAAACATTGTAATATTGTTAGCATATTCCAAATCCCAAAATGCGATGATTGTAGTGATACAACACTTTTTTAACAACCATGGTTGCAGCAATGCTGAGCAATAGTCAAGTTTTTCTGAGACAGCAGCTGTATTAATGAGAGAATGATAATCTGAATGACTTTATATCTGGGACCCTTCCTTAAACTACATGAGAGACTATAGTACTGAATTGAGGCAGGCAGATTAGATTACTCTTCCTCGGTAATGACTCTGATGGCCTGCCCCCAAGTTCTCGTAAAGGACTTTCTGATAGTCGGAGTCCTAGGAATGCACAAGAAAATATGCATGTTATTGAAGATGTCTTCATTTAGTGAAGTCTTTAATTCCATGTTTTACTTAATTTTTCCCAACATCTGTCATCTTTCCAATAAGGTGAAATAATCTTTGGTAGTTTTTCCTTGTGAGTACATGAAACCTCCTTGCTTGAAATTTACTAGATTTACATTAAAAGGTGAACTAGTGGAAAGAAGCACCAGTTTTGTTTTAAACTAAGTGGCAGCAGGTTTGAGATGCTGGTAGAACATAATAGCCAAGAAAAGTTCGTGAGATTTCATTTTGTTGCAGAGGTACTTGCTAATTGTGGATAACTTTATGAAATTGTGTGCTGAAAATCTGACTTATCTCTCTGTTGTGTCGCAGCTGGATGTGCAGTACCTTCATCATCATGCAGCCATTGAGTCCAGCATTGGCCTCAATCCAAATCCTCTTTTGGAGCTCTCAGCTGCAATTGGAAGCAACAATCTTAGTGTGGGTAGTGAAGTTGGATTTGATACTGCTTCCTCTTCATTTGTCAAGTGTAATGCTGGGATTGGCTTGAACAAGCCAGATTTCTCTGCTGCACTTTTACTGTAAGCATTAGTAAAGCTTGTTCTCTCTCCTTAAACCATCTATTCCTTCTCCTGTTTTAATATTTTATATGCCGTGCCTTTTGTCTTGGTTTTTGCATTTTTTTAAAAATTTGCCGAACTGTTATTTTTCTATGAAACATGGACATCTAATTAGATTTGAGCATTTCTGGATATGTTATATTTCACTTGGCCTGCATGGTACATGATGGCATGCGGCAGTGAACAGAGTACTTAAAGTATATTAATTTGTATGGTGATGGAATATTTTTCAACACAGTGAACTGTTACCTAATTTCACTATTTAGATTGGCACTTCTGTTATTTTCAGCTCATATTGGCAGGCTGTTTGATGCAATGCCTTTCAATATATTTTACCCGTGCAAAATGATTTGATTTTTGGCTGCCAAGCTGAGTAATCTTCATTTAAAGACAAAATGAATACTCTTAAATCGCAGCAGTTACTGTATTAGATGTGTTAGTAGTAAAGATACTTTGTTCTTTTGTAGTATGAACTCATCAGAAGCAGCTAAATAATTATTCGCAGTCGCTGGGAGTTGTTATTGTCATTACATTTTAGGCCTTTCCATGTCTTTCGTTATTCAGAATTGTTGCTGTTTATTGGTCTAAAGTTTGTTCTTACTTGCCTTTAAATTGAAACTCGTAATTGCTATGTAGGACGGACAAAGGACAAACGCTCAAGGCATCTTATGTTCATTCAGTGAACCCCTTGCATTCGGTTGCCGCAGAAATGACTCACAGGTTATCCTCCTCTGAGAACAGTTTTACCATTGGGAGTTCTCATGTAGTGGATCCATTTACAGTGGTAAAAACTCGATTCTCTGACAATGGCAAGGCTGCAATGCTATGCCAACACGAATGGAGACCAAAGTCTCATATAACTTTCTCCGCCGAGTTTGACCCAAAGGCCACCCATGCAGCAGCCCCCAAGTTTGGCCTTGCCCTTGCTCTCAAGCCATGAATGTGAAATCACCTTCTATCCTGTTCAGCAATTTGAATTGAAGAACAACTGAATCCTGTTATATTTTTTTCCAGAACCTGAGGGTTCAAGATTTTACCATATACATGTAGGTAAACCAAAAGATCAGGTGAATGATGAAAGGTTCTCAAGTAGTGTTTGGGAGATTGAACCCAATTTTGATCAACTTTTGAAAAAAACTAAGATCAATTTTTTCAATTGAATATTCAAGGCTGCTGCAGTGTAAGGGATGCTTAATCTCTCTCTTGATATTTCAGCCTTGTGATGCCTCATGGAATAAATGTATTTTCAATTTGCTAGTTGATTCACTGCCCCAATATAATTACTGGTCTGTTCGTGTTACTTTTATATTCTTATCAGTAACCACCATGCGTGCATATGACTGCCCTGATCCTTGTAATCCAATCCTTTCAGACCGCTACCTGATCTGGAAGAGGACTAGAAGGGCTCTGTTTAGAATTGTACCTTATATGGCGTTTCATGAAAATCTAATTTTTTTTACATGTTTTTAAACTATTTTGATGTGTTGATGTTTTTTTTTTTTAAAAAAAATAAATTGATATTATTTTCTTATTGATTGAAAAAGGGGTAATATTTTTTCATTTGTATTGTTGATTGGTTTGTCTTTCTATATTTTGATCCGTCTTTGTAAAAATTTACATTTTAGTCATAACCTCCATTGCTTTTACATTATAGGCCGGGTGGTGGAGAGATGATAGAGAAACTCAATGTAAAGGGAAGAGAGCGTGAGAACCAATTACTTCAGCTTTTATGGATAAAGCTCAATGAGGATGGATTCAGCTTGTAATTGTGTTGAAAAACATAGGTCAAGGTAATAAATTTCTGTTTTTTTTTTTTTAATATGATATTATTTCATGTTCTTAAGTTAAAACATGTTGAAATTTGGGTTTTAGGTTCCGGAAATTGTAGACACTGATTTTTTAGCCATCGAAATCTATTACAGTGAGCGTTATATTTTTTGTTCAGACAAACAACACGCTGTCCACTGTCTTAAAAAAAACCAAAGAAGTGTGAAGGCCTAGTAGAGACACCTAATCTTTCAAGCCCAAGATCGCTGTCCACCCTCCTCTTTTTCTTTTTTGTTATAGTTTTTTTATATCTTAACCAATAATTATGCGCCTTTATCTCACGATTCAGAAATTGCATTCCTCTTACCCGTCCACGCAACGACGACGACGTTTCCATCCTCCCTCACGAAACACAAACAAAACCTTTCCTTCACGATCCATAAATTTAAAACACCAGATCCTCCTCTCTTTCGATCAGATCTAAAACAGAACTTCCCATTTTCCCTTCACTTTCCCGCGAAAACTAAAAAACAACATTTTCCCGGAAAATAATCCAAAAATGTCGCACATCAGCGACACGATCCCTCTACACGCTTCTTCTCAATCAGACATCGACGAGATCGAGAACCTAATCAACACCTCCATCCAATCCAGTTCTTCCACAGTCCTGCCCGCCCGACCACCAAGCCCGCCTCGAATACCCGTATCCGCCTCTCCCTTCATCCAATCAAACCTCCCCCCACTTCAACCAAAACCACAATCCACCGTCCAGAAACCGCCGTCCATCGTCCCTTCCGCCCCTCTACCTCCTCTCCCACCTAGCTCTGGCAACTCTGCCGGTGGCAGTATTTCTGGGACCGGGTTCGGGTCCCCTCCGAATACGTTGACGGAGCCAGTTTGGGATACCGTAAAAAGAGATCTTTCTAGGATTGTGAGTAATTTGAAGCTGGTTGTGTTTCCTAACCCGTATCGTGAAGATCCGGGTAAGGCTTTGAGAGATTGGGATTTGTGGGGTCCCTTTTTCTTCATCGTCTTTTTGGGACTTGCTCTTTCTTGGTCCGCTTCTGTTAAAAAGGTTAGTATTTTTTTTTCAACAGAATGGCGTTGATTTTCTGCTAATTGTTTTTTCCACCTGTTTGAACTCTTTTAGATGTTTTTGGTAGCTTAGAGAATAGAAGAGGGTGAATTAGTAAGAATAAAAGGTTTTTAGTCATTTTGATTCTGCACGGAGTAATGGTGTTGGTGATAAGGCAGGGATAGATGATGGGTCCTGGCCTGATATATTTAACTATGAATTTGGAGATGAGTTAGCCAATTTGGTTTTTGAGTTTGGGACTGCATTGTGGCCCCAGGCACATGATAGGATCTGAATTTGCTTCCACATTTAACCACTGCCGTATGATGGGGATGTTTGATTGAATCTGTAATGTTTATAGAGATTATTTTGTAATAGTTATGATCGTTATTCCAAGCTTGAATCTGTAATGTTTAAAAAGCTCACCTAAAATTAATGAAAATGTCTGCATATTATTGTTAGTCTGTGAAACTGTGAGAGAACACTTTTTTTTTTGTGTACATCATAGCATTGCAGTTTAAGAGTCTTTCGTTTTGGTAGCTCTACTCATTTGCCCCTTCTGGTGAATTTGTGGAAAATGTGGAAGATAGTTTTTCAAACATTGTTTACAATGCCATGCATTCAATGGTGGCTCTGACCAAGATGTAACACCCTAGACAGTGAAAATTTGTGTGATCAGGAATGCATTCTTATAAGATCATTCTTCTTAACAGCTGCTAGTTACAACCAAGATGTATAATTTTGAGTAATCAAAAACAGGGAACAATGAGATTTGAGGTTTCTGCCCAATAATGGGAACACCAGAATGAGTTAAAACAGGCCTGTTAGTGATACTAGCCCTTTTTTCTGCTTTCTAGATCAACATTTCAGCTTGTGATATGTAAGCTATTGTTTGGTGTCAAATAGCAACATTTTCAAACAACTTGGCTTTGTCTTTTTGCTACATAGTGACCGCAGAATTTACTTTTGGTGCTTGCAGTGTTTCACTGTTTGCTAAGCATCTTTTTGCTAATCCACAGTAGTCTTGAGTCATATGAGAATTGAAAATTTGATCTTGGAAAAAAGAATGGGGGCATCTATGCTTATCAACTGATGTGTGGTCTTCACGCAACTGACAACAAAGCCAAGCAAACCCTTGGTTATTACATGGGGCACTGAAGCATTTGTATAGTGACCAAAAAGTAGTGCTAAAACATCTGCTTAAACAATCAAGCATTTGATATTTAAGTGTGTTCTTTTGTCAATGCCTTGCAACATTTTGTCACCTTTTATATGTTGACTAGTTATCATCTCCAAGGCAGAATGTGCCAGATAAATCAGAAAGGTTAGTTGGTATTTAAGTGTTCCTATGTGATTTTGGTGTTGACCTGTGATTTATTTTTCTTTTCATTTTCTTTCTCTGTATATGCCTTTTCATATTTCAATTGTGGCGGTGTTGAAGTCAACCATGATGCTCATGCAAGATCTAGAAATGGACAAGTTCTCAATTTTGCTACAAATGTAGCGTGTTCCATGTAGAGAAAGACTAATATTGCCCCATTCTGGATTGATGATTTTAGCTACCTGTCTTGTTCATATGTTTTCTTTACTCTTCAAACAAAGCATGTTTTTTTTATTAGAGGAAAATGTTGCGAGTTTTGTTTAGTTCTAACAATTTACATGTCATTTTCCAGTCTGAGGTGTTTGCTGTTGCATTTGCACTGCTTGCTGCAGGTGCTATAATCTTGACACTGAACGTTCTGCTGCTGGTAATAGCTTCTTCCCTCTCTCTTTCCATGAAACACAATCATACATATCCATGTGTGTATGCTTTTACATCCCACAGGATTGAACAAAAGAGCTAGCTCTCATTCTTGGTTTATTGCTAGTTTTATTTTAAGTCAAATATTATTGTTGCATGGAATGGAAAAAAAAATCAACGAGCATTGACATACCATCATGCTCAAAGTTTGGTAATCTAAAAGCCTATCACATGCCAGCATCACAAGTGATTTTCATTTTTGCTGTTTCAGGGTGGACACATAATTTTCTTCCAAAGTCTGAGCCTATTGGGTTACTGTCTCTTTCCTCTAGTCATTGGAGCTCTCGTCTGCATGTTGAAGGACAATGTAATAATAAAAGTGATTGTAGTATCCGTGGCACTGGCTTGGAGCTCGTGGGCTGCCTATCCTTTCATGAGTTCAGCTGTCAACCCAAGAAGAAAGGCTCTTGCACTTTACCCTGTATTTCTGATGTATGTATCAGTTGGTTTTCTCATCATCGCCATTGATTAATGCATTGGCAGCTCCCATTGTTGGGACTTTCCGTATACAATTTTACTTCAGCAGTACATAGGAACTTTACATGGTGGTCAATCTTCTTCTCATGTTACTATATTTTTTGGTCCGTTTTTGACTTGAGATTTTTGGAGATTCAATCTGCCAGAAATTATATAGTATGAAACTTTGATGTGGTTTTGTACCCTGTTCATGTCATTTCTGAAAGTGGTGTCTGTCCTGGAGGAAATGTCTTTCAGGGAGAAGATAGATCCTGAGCTTGATCTCCTGAATTTTATTTTATTTTTCCACCATTTTTATGCTTCTTCTAAAGATGTCGGTTGTTCCAGTAACAAAAATCTCATGACTATTCTGCTATTATTTCTTCGCTTCTCTTTTTTTCAATGTATTTACTATGAAGTAAGAATTTAAAAGGAGAAAAAAAATGCAGAAACTTTTTCAGCCTATGGGGCTTTTTTAAATGTTATTGTGAAGCTGGAATTTCTCGAATTTCATGACATCAGGAACATTATAATGTTTGTTGTTCGAAGAAATGAAGAGAGAGAACACAAGAATGCCTTATGGTAGATTCTGGTTTGTGACTTGTGGCTTGTGATTTGTTAATTACGCTGGAAAACGACATGCTGGTTCTCATTAAGCTAGAAAACAAATGTTAACCATGATTCTAACGGCAAGTCCTTGTATTTCGTTACACACACTGCAGATCTTAAAGCTTTTTCTAACTTAATTGTATATTTGATGCATGGGTTTTTCAGAGAAATAGATCTTTATTTATTTATTTTAAGAAAATATTTTTCTATTTTATTTATTATATTCGGGTTTTTAATTTTTTTATAAAAGTTGTAATATTCTTGACAGAACAATTTTTAATTGAAAACTTAATTCGAAGATGAAGTTCCTGCCATCATGAGAAGCTGATGCGTGAAATAATTTAGAAAAATAGATATACTTTTATTTTTTATAATAATACTTTTCTAGTTTCTTTTTTATATAGTTAGAGAGGGTACTTTTTCTACTTTATTTTTTACTATTCTAAGGTTTTATAAAAAAAAATTGTATACAAAACATTATAATAAACCCTTACTCTTCGCTTTATTAAATTAAACATTATGAAATGATATTCAATTTGAGTCAATGAAGTCCCTTACTCTTCGCTTGATTGAATTAAATTAAACATTATGAAATGATATTATAAATTAAACATTATGAAATGATATTTTTGGTTTTAAGAGTTTTGACATGCAATAAACCCTTACTCTTCGCTTTATTTTGCGTCAATATTTATGCAAGGAACTTCTGTTTCCCATCCTTGTTATCTTTCTTCAGATAGGGAAGGAGGGCGAGACCTTGAAAGATGTCCCGAAAAATCCTGCTAGAAATGTAGTTGATACTCTATTAATTTAATTCTGAATTACAGATTAGTAACCTTTTCTTGGAGGGTTGAAGAGGCGTAGATCCATGAAAAAACACAAGCAAAGCACCGCACAGTAGTCAAATGCATGCCACCACACGACATTGCTCGTTGAAGAATAAAAAGTAAAAAAACTGGAGTCAAGAGAAATAAATGAATTCCAAAGATCTACAGCAAATCCAAATAAGTTTTTAATTACTTCCATCACAAAACATTTATGGATCCCAAGACACCTATGCAACATGACGAGTGATCATTTTTCTATGCAGTTATTCAAGATATATCCGAAACTTTTAAGATTTTAAAGTGCAGGTGCTGCTGACTAACTAGACAAAAATGTCTCCCTGCCTTAATCCTACTGTCACAGCGATGATACATGTTTGGGAAAATAATCCCATGCTGTGATTAACAACCTACCGTTCCAGAATGTGATTGAAAATGCTTTATCTCATTCAACTCAGGCTTGCCAAAACTTGAAGCCATCCAATTTCCCCCTCTCAAAGGAAGGGCGAAGAGAAAACTAGCAGAAATTCTTCAAAATCAAAAAATGACTGCACAAAAATTGCTTACAGCCAAGAAAATCAAATTGGTTTTGACTCAAAACAAGTCCACCACCAAGACAATTCATATGTGTTTACTTGATTGAATATTGACTCAAATTTACTTATTAATGGGGACCACATGGTTAAATGATTTAATTATATTCAAACTCATAGAGCTCATATTGACTTACCTGCAGTCATCGGGGAAGATATATTATCAAGATTACACTTTTCGCATCATCAGTAGAACTACTGCCCTATAATTATTAAAGTTTCATTCAACTAAATCATACGAGAAGTAATAAGAAGAGCATTCTGACAATTTTCACCAGTGAGAATTCCATGCTCTGCGATCATGAAGTACTTCAGAAATATAAAGCGGTGTGATATCTGAATTTAACTCTTCATAACTTTAAATTTAGACAAAATCTCATGTATGGGAAACCCATACCTCTTTTAAGATGCATAAAATAAACAGAGTGTACTTTACAAGAATGCGTTGTAGTAGAGTACAGTTCAATGCATATCTTTTCTTGCCAGCATTATGTTTTATGCATTTGATTAATTGCTGTCAATATTACAAGCAATTCTTCTTTACAAAATTGCACACTGGCTCAAATTCGACTTTCATGCATAGTGCAGACAATCGCAGCATAGCTCATCGTGTTAGTAATGTATAAATTTTGAAAACCGCACTCAAAACATGGTAGATCTATTTAATGTTTAGAAACAATGGAACATGTCCAACACTCAGTACCTGAAACGTTCTCTGTCATTTGAATTTCCAAAGTCATCTTCAAGCACATGTAGAAGCTCTCTGTAAGTTATCCCATCCACAAGGTCTTTTTCTTGCCACTCCTTCAGCAAACTCGTGGCCTCCCCGACCCTTCCTTGCCTGCAGATCTCATCCAAGACTGTCTTGTATGTGATTATATCAACTGACCTATGCTTATCAATCATCTCCCACAAATAATTCACTGCCTCCTTGACTTCTCCACCGAGAGCCAAAGCATTCACAAGTGAGTTGAATGACTTGTTGCTTAGCACAAATCCTTTTTCCTTCATTTCATCAAACAACTCTATAGCATTATTTGTTCGGCCTTGAGCACATAATCCATGAACCAGATAATCATAGGAAAATGAGTTGGGCAAACACTTGTAGACCACACCCATTTGATGGAACACTCTCAAAGCATCATTGATATGCAATGAAAGGACGTATCCCTTCATCATGGAATTCAAAGAGAAAATATCAGGTTCGATTCCATCATCCACCATCTGCTTAAACAAGCATCTCATAGTCTCCATATACATATGATTTATATAAGAATTCCTTCCCCTACCCAACATTGCCGTTAAAAGAATATTATATGTTTTAATTGACGGTCTGCAATCTAAGTTTCTACTACTTTTCATGCGCTTAAATATATTCACAGCTCTAGTCAGCTTCCTAGCTTCAGTAAAATAATAGATGATCGAATTGTACAAAGCCTCATTACCGATTTGAGGAACAGCGAGTAGTTGGTTGACAACATCATCCATCTCTTGGTACATTTTGGCAGTTCCAAGCTTCTTTATAGTGACATGATAAGTGGATGCATCATGCCTAAACCTATGTTGTTGTGATGCCCAATTGAAAAGCTCCAAACAGACTAAAGGATCATCTTCAAGTGTTACGATCTTGCACAATTCTTCATTGATGAATCTTGATGGAAGTTGGGAAATTGCTTGTTGAAATCTAGCTTCATCAAGAATAGGCTTGCTGTTGGCTTTTGCTCGTTTATTATTTCTCTTTCTGAAAGATCTTGATGGGGCTTTGGTCGAGTAGAAGGCAGAAAATTTGGAACTAGGGAGAATTTGTGTTTGAGCTAAAAGATCTGTATCTTTCAATTTTCTGGCAGTGGGGTTCAAATATGAAGAAATGACTGAATATTGGATCAGCATGGGAAATGGAAATTTAGCCAAGTTTTTGGAATGAAATGTGTTTATGCCAGAAGGTGGATTGATAAAAAAAAATTTAGAGTAGATGTATCTCAAGCAATCTCCACCAATAGCACCCTTCTTTTCCCACATCTTGGAAACTACAGAAGCAAACCAAGAAAGAGAAAATTAATCTCAGTTAATCTCAAGAAAGCAATCAGAAACAAACTCGCATACCAGGAAATATTTGATCATGCAAATTCCTAAACTGGATGCTCTATAACACACCAATAACAAAAAATGGATGTCCACATTTACTTCCAATCATCAAGAAAGAAAGTAAGGAAAAAGAGAGAAATAGGTCTTCGTCATCAATTGAAATCAATGGTTAAACTAGGAGGAACAACAGAGTCTCAATTTCTAACCCCCAAAGTTCAAATATTAAAAGAAGACTGTATATTATTTGCAATAAACTTCTATCACAGATGCCCTGCAAATTATCAATTTGAAATCACCAAAGCTTAGTATATTAAGTTATAAAACCAGAATCATGAGTTGGTCTTGAGGATCTTCATGAACTCTTTCATTTTTTTTATTATACTCCCCGCCATCCACCCCTCAATCGAGTTGTTGCAGTTCATATTAACGCTCAATTTACTACTCGACATCAATCTCTGTACCTGTGTGATACCAATCACTAACATAGCTATCTTCCGCATGTGACTGTGGGGGGGGGGTTACCACCTTGAAAACTTATAGCACCCACCACCCATCGCCCCATGGAATTTCTGGATTCAATCTAACAAGAACAACACAGTAAAGGATGCTTTCATCATGGCCAGTTGTCAGCGGATAGACAGACTACTGATAAATGTTATAGATGCAAGAAAGCAAGTCTACTTTTCAGAAACAAAAGGATGCTAGGAGGGAAACATTTCCAGTCAATAGGGTCCTCCTCGTAAACATTTTGAAATTACAGGAAAAATGAAAAACACAATTCCATAAGCAGTAAAGAAGCTTCACACAGAATTCATTCTTCCCATCACACAAAAGAAAACAAGCAATAGATAGGTTTGATATCAAAGGAGGCGAGTGAAAAGCGATCCCAGCTGACTACGAGTCTAGAGGAAAAAAGAAAACGAAGGAATGAATCCATGAAAAGAGGGACTTACGAGTTTGAAGAAGAAGAGAAATGGGAGTGGAGCGAGGTGAATTAGGGTTTCAATTCTTTCCTTCTGTCACAACTGAAAATCGAGATGGAAGCTTGCTTCTTCCAACTAAGCATTGCAATTTGCAAGGAAAAAAATCCAAAAATAAGTGCTACTCAGTCTGCTCTTGTCTCTTGATTTGTGAAAGAAAAGGTTGTCTGTAATTTTAGACTCCGCTGATGGGCTTGTGACGCCCAGGTAGTGGGGGTAAACTTTGAATCTTGTGCTGGATCACAAGCCCATAGGCCCATGGAAGGTGGGCAGAGAAGAAAATGAAGTTTTCCAGAATCTGTGATCACGTACGATTTAGTTCTTTGAATGTGATTTAATAGTTAATTAATGGGTTAGTAGCTACTGAAACCCTCAATCTCATGCTTCTGGACAGATCATTTTACTAGCAGCGTATGTAATCTATCTTCGATCTGTTTGAAAATATAATCGAGATTTTTTAAAAGTATTAATGTCAATTTATTGGGCCTATGGGCTTAGGATCTAGCACCCGATTCAATGCTTGCTCCCACTAACTGGGCTTCATAAGCCCATCAAAGGGGTCTAAAATTACAGACAACCATCCATTAACATGTGGTCAAGTCAGAAATATTGGCAGGAGGCACCTGAATGCCCCAACTCGTAATTATTTATTTGACCATTTGACCTTCCTTCATGTAAAGTCTCCTTCGCATTAAAAATAGTGTCCTACCGATCCCAATAAAAATCACACTGTTCACGATAAATTTATTAAATAGATTTTTAAGCTTTATTTTTCAGAAACTACGGTTAAAAAAAATAAAAACGAGAGTGCTATTTAATAAATGCACGAACGCTTTTCAAACCATCGATGATATGCTTTCTGTGCGTATTATCTTAATTTACTTCAATCTTTAATAATAGTAAACTGATTTACTTTGAGGATTTAGTGATTATTTGTGATTATGGTTGAAGTTGTTTTTTAAAGTATTTTTTGTTTAAAAATGTATTAAAATATTTTTTATTTTTAAAAAATTAAAATTAAAAATGATCTAAAACACTAAAAAAATATTAATTTAAAATTAAAAAATATTATTTTTTTTCAAAATAAATTTTGATTAAGTATACCAAAACGAGAAAAATAGATTCAGTGCCAAATCTTCCATTGATTCGCTTAGTCAGGATAACAGACATGGTGTGAAAGACACGTGTCCTCCTGAGGGTCAGAACAGCATGTAAACCATCTATGCAAGCAACCCTTGTTTTAAATTACAGTTTCGATTTACGGTTGTGATCATGTTAGAGATTATTTTTAAAGTATTTTTTCATAAAATAATATTTCAAAATATTTTTAAAAATATTATATCATTGTATAAAAATTATCTAAAAATATCAAAAAATAATAATTTAAAATAAAAAAATTCAAAAATATTTTTAAAATATAATGTCAAACACTCCTTATATGTAGAGGAGGGAAGCTAATCTATTGAATTTTGTAATATTGCTTTTGAGATATTTTTCAAAAAATATTGAATTTTATTTTATTTTTTATTTTTTATTTTTTATTTTAAATTAATAATTTTTAATATTTCTAGATAATTATGATGTGTTAATATAAAAAAATAATTGTGAATGATAAAAATATTTTAAAAATAAATCACTATTATAATATCAAATAAATTTTAAAATACATTGTTTCGCTAATAGAGTCATAGTAAAGTTAGTGACTTGACAATACCTGATTTTAAATGTGTTTGAATTAAAAATATATTAGAGTGTCGTCGTTTTATTGAGTTTTAAAAGTATATTTTACTTTAAAAAATATTAAATTAATGTTTTATGTTGTTATTTCGAAAATAAAAACAAAAGACTGAAAAAATAATTTCGTGGCACTTTGGTTCCTCGAAGTACATACATGCACCGATGCACGCTCACTGCTGTATGTGCAGTGTTTGGCCGGCAAGAGTACAGTACTATTGGAAACATTGGTTGGATTATGTTAATGTTTTAAAGTGTGTTTGAGTTTTTTTTTAAAAAAAATTATTTAGAAATGTATTAAAATATTATTTTTTTTATTTTTTAGAAATTATTTTTGATATCAGCACATAAAAATATCTAAACACATCAATTTTTTGATTTAAAATAAAAAAAATTATTTTTTTTCAAAAATATTTTTAAAAACAGTATAAAATATAGTCTTAGGTCGTAAAATAGCACGGTCAAAACTGGTGTTTACCTCCCTGTAGTTACAGACATGGACTGATTGGTTGTCTGGTTTGCGTGAAGATGAACACATAACATTTCTTGCTCTGTCCACCATGCTTGGACAAAACAGTAATGGTTGGGGGAGAGGGATCAGATGGTTTGGTTTGCTTATTGGGCGAGGCTTACCTTTTCTTGCAAGTGTAGTCATGTGCTGGCGGTGTCTTCTTTTTGGCATGCAAAAGGACACGGGAAAACAAGCCCCAATAAGGATTCTCTTTGGACAATAACTACACTCTACTGCTGTACAAGCAAAACACAGGGAAACAAAACCTGAACCTAGAAAGAGAGCAGAGTTTGATTCTTGCCATTTTGTCTCTAGTGCTATCCTGTTAAATTTCTCTAATTTAGGAGATGTCATTGCAAATATTGACATGGTTTGAACAAAAATTTAATTTTATTTAAATTAAACTGCATAGAGCGGTCTTAATGTAGTTTAAAATTGTTGATGGGTTCGTAACCGATGAGTCGTTTATGACTCGTAATAAAGATATAGGTTTATGAATAAATTTGATATTTCATAGATAAATTATTATAGCAAAAATCTATGAGTGTTCTAACAGTGTTCATTTATCCTAGAAGATGAAAGTGTTTTCCACAACTCATACATTGCAAATTTGTTGTAAAATTTATGCAATACTCTTTTTAAGAAGCAGAAATGCCAAGGTATGTGTTAAGAGACGGGGAGATATTACTTTTTAAAATGTTTTTTAATTAAAATAATATTATTTATATTCTTTTAAATTGTCTTTTGACATTAACATTAAAAACAAAACAAAAATCAACTTAAAGTGAAAAGAAATTTCAAAAGTACAATCAATACCAAACAGCACTTCAAGTAGTTAAATTAACATACAACATGTAATTAATACTAGATAACTGACACTATGCTCACGCGGATTAGATTTTTTTCCAGCAAAATATTCTGTAAATGAGCTTTTTCGACATGTTTTTATGGTTAAAACAAAGCATAAGTGAAAATTAAAAAATATACACTTATATTTAATCAAATAAATCGAGAATTATATATATTGAAAAAACTATAAATTTAAATTAAAATATCTAATATCACTTTATGGAAAAATCGTTATGGTCTATTACTAAATCCAGTGGCCAGAGAAGAAAGCCACCACTGGTCACGTGAGACAAGTTTCATCCATATCCATCTAGCACTCCCTCGTTTCCAAGAACATGTAAAGTGTTCTCCTCAACACCCAAACAAAGCTGCCAGCAAGAACCCAACTATCATCAGCCCATTTGTCAGAATTCTTTGGTGCAAAATTTGCCAAAAGAAATACTTTAAATTTGCAAAATTTAGTGGTTTCCAAAGCTGCAAGCAGGAACCCAACTATCATCAGCCCATTTTGTAAAGTGTTATCTTCAATACCCAAACAAATAATTTGTCTGACTAATTTTTTAAAGTGTTAAAAAACATTAAAAGCGTGAACAATTTTTTTTATATTAAGACAATTATAAAAAAATAAAAAAAATAATAAAAAAATGCAAGTGGAAAAATGGAGACAAATTAAGATATTTGATATCGCAACACAAGTTATTTATTTGATAGTGTTTTTTTTATTATTATTAAAATAAATTTATAATAGAGATTGAAATATATATATATATATATGTAATTTATTTAATAAAAAGCAAGAGAAAAAAAATTATGCAAGGTTATATATATTCACACAATTATTAAAATAAATACTTAATATAAATAAAACATAATAAAAATTACAGATGCGTCATACTAACTTATTAACAAATCAAGAATATCTAAAATAATTAAATAATAATTATAATCATGATTTAAAAAGAGAAAATATCATAGATCGTGAAAAATAAAAGGAATGTGAATCGTATAGATAATACATATTTTGAATAAAGAAGCCTGACCTTTGGAAGTAAAGTTTAAAAAACCTAAAAGTCTTAAAGTTTATCAGGTTGTGCTTATAAAGAACTTCTTTTATTTGATCATATAATTGGAAAAAGAAAAGGAAAAATAAAACACGTTTCTTTCATGACTATTTGTTTTTTCAATCTTTAATATCAAGCTCCTTATTAACCAATATAATTCCTAATATAGGTAAACCTCTATTTTTGGGACCATGGAGTTTTGTTAATTAGTTAAGGTATTATTTAATTGGTAAATTAATAATTTATACATTAATTGATAAATAAACTATTAATTTATATATTGGAATCATTATATTTTTTTAATGTATTATCTTATAAATTTAGTAATGATAATTTGATTATTTTTTTAAAATAGTGATGTATCTCCTATCAATTTAATGAATATAGTATTTAAAAAATAAATAAATTTAGTAATAATTTAATGAATTATCACATTACAATATCAGTTCTAAGTAACTTCTAAGTGGGAACCACCAATAAAAAAATATTTTTTAATCTATCAAGGATACAGTTGTTATACTCTAGTTGGATAAAAGACTGTTTAGTTGTGAAAATGTCAAAGTCAAACGGAGCTTTTGTACCCTACATCTGTTTTTTTTTTTCCAGTGTGAAATTGAATTGTATGGATAATGTATTTCAATACAAGTTTGATAACTAACATCACCTCCTCCCTTCCTTTCTGAGTTGTTATTATCATTTTAAGTCAAAGCGAAATTATACAAAAAGAGAAAACAGTCATGATGGATGATGGCTGAGATTGGACGGAGGAGAGTAGAGAGCAGAACATCAATGGCTGAAGTAGAAAGGGACACCGCAATCCCTTTTAACTAGGAGCCTGGGATATAGCAGCAGGCGTAGAGTAATAGGAGTATTGAGTTTTTCGTTTAATATTTTTTTTTATAAATAAATAATTTTTTTTTGTTTTATATTAATATTTTTTAGATTATTTTGAGATGTTATTATATTATTTTAAAAAATATAATGGATTTATTCGGAACAATCTTGATAAAAATACCAAACACATAACTCGTATTTAAAAAAAAAAAAAAACAATATTATTGCAATCCAAAGTAACCTTGGGTTTGAGTTAACAATATTTTTCCATATTATTTTATATTTTTTAATAAAAATTTCTTTGTAATGGACGATACTATTCAAATAACATATTATGTGAGATTATATCCAATGTCATGACTTTGTAAGTTTAAATACAATCCAGATGATTGATAAAAATATAATTTAATTAAAAATAAATTCAAGACAATATATGTTTTTAGAATATTTAAATAATAATTTATTAAATCAAATTGATTCAACGCATATTAACTTATCAAATTAGCGATTCATATCATGATGACCCTATATAAAATAAATTTAAATTAATTATAACACTTAATTCTCAATCAGCACTATATTTAAGGATAAACTTAAAAAAACTCGACTAAATCATGTTAACCTACCAAATTGGTGACATAAATCATAAAATTAAAATAACCAAATAAAAAGAAAATTATCACAAATCATAAAAGTCAATTTCTATCAAACCAAATAGAAAGGTGGAATCAACGATATATATATCTCAGTCGATAGTTTATGTTAATTTACTAACTCAATAGTTAATAACGTGAGAAGGTGTTTAAAAATGTGATAATAATTGATTTTCACTTTAAAAAATATTAAAATAAAAAAATAATTTTACATAAGCATATCAAAACAATTTAAAGATATAAAAAGTAATTTTAAACAATTATTTTTTAAGTTTTTCGAAAACACGATTTCAATTGCATTCCCAAATGACCTTTTAGCACCCGTTTGGCATTGCGATCCCACAAGCTGATTTGTAGTGTTTGGTAAGTTAAAAAAACGCAGATTAATTAATGTCGGACCCACCAAAAACAATCCAAACCACGGTCGACGATAAGCAGCAAATACATATTTTTTTCTGCGATTGCAAACAATTTTTTTTACGCTATTCCTGCGATTGTTGTTGTTTTGCCATGCACAAAATCCTTCGACGAAATTCTGCATGCAGCTCTGCACAGCCATGGTCGATCGAGAGAGAAGCCACGACCACAGGAAGAAGATTACAGTGCATGCTTCACAAGCCACGACCACGAGGAAGAAGATATGATATATTTTATTTGGCTTCTACCCCATCGAGAAAATGAGAGGAAAATGGAACCTAAACGAAAATGAAGAACAGGAAATGAAAACTGGTGTCTGGAGAATGAATCCTCCATCTTCCCCATTGCCTTAGATCCCTTCCCATAGGTCCCCCCTCCTTCGTTTTTCCCTTTTTTTCATGTTCTTAGCCTCTCGGAATTTTTCCAGCCCAGTCTTATTTGAATTCCTTCGTCCGTACGTTTTGCCGCCAATTCACCTTCTTCACCGATTGTTGGTTTTGGGTGTTTTTCCTGGTAAGTTTGGTTTCGTTTTCAAATTTCCTTCGTGTCTCCTTCCATTTGGTTCCTTTTCTTGCCTCTTTCCTTAGCCTCCCGTCGATTTCCATCTTCTTTGTTTTTCAAAATCATCGTATCTGTCCAGTTTTTTCCGCCAGCCTTGCATCTTCTCGTTTTGGATGTTTGGGTCCTTTTTCTGGTTGGGCTAGCTTTGTTTCTAGGTGCTCTCGGAGTCTCCCTTCTTCCTTTCCAGTTTCCCCCCCTCTTTGTTGCCTTCCCTTTTGGTTTCTTTTCTAACCGGTCAACCGGTTTTTTGTGCTCTCCTAGCGGTCGACCGGTCCTGTCATCTCTTCCCAGCTTCATCTTGCGGTCGACCGGTTTATTACAATCGGTCGACCGTTTACTTCCCTTTCTCAAGTCCTTCTCTCAGTTTCGTTTCAGTTTCAGCTTAGCCTTCTTTTCTTCCCTTTTCCGTGCCAGCAATGGCAAAACGTAAAGCCAAAAAGAAATCTTCTTCCTTTTCCACTCACCCCCCCCCCTTCTTCCCCAATTCATCCCATGGCTTCGGGTCCTTCATCCCCCACCAAAAAACTTGCCCGTCACTCTTCCCTCCCCCCCCTCTCCCGCTCATTAGACTTGGTTCTTCCTTCCATGAAGCTTTTCGGCCCCAACTGGCTGCCAGAATTGAGTGCAGTCCCACCCTCAGTTCTGGTTTCTTCGGGCCCAGTTTTGGCTGCTTCGGGTGCAGCCCCCCTGGCCTGGCTGTTGCGGGATCATCCCATGTTTTGGTGGCTTCGAAAGTAGACCCCTCATTGGTTGCCTTGGGAACTCACGATGTTGATCAAGCCCCTTCAAGTGCTTCTCCTCACCCTCATAGACAGCAGCTTCCTATCTCCGAGAATTCTCCCTCTCTCTCCGAGATATTTGCTCCCATTGATATGGTCAGCCCAGGAGGCTCTGATATCGATAGCTCATCTGCATATCACTCAGACTCTACCTCTCACTATGGGTCTCATGTTTTGGCAAACTCGGAGTTCAAAGCCCGTCATCCGTCTCCAGTTTCATCGGCTCCTGCAATTGCCGAGGGTCCTTCTGCAAATCCAGCAGCCTCTCCTTCAGGTTCTGCCAATCCTCCCCCCCTTGGACCTTGGAAAAACTTGTTTGCCTCAAATAGAAGCCCCTCTAGTGGTGCTCAGCTCATTCATTATGCTGATTTGATTGACTCTGCAACTTGTGAAATTTTGATTGATGACTTGGATTGTGCTTGTGATGTGTGGAAGTCTTGTTTGATTGGGTATGTGTCGGGGAGATTTCCTGGGTTTAGAGCTCTTAAGAGCATGATTGTGAATACCTGGCGTTGTGAAGCTGTTTTGGATGTGCATGATTTGGGATGGTTGATATATAAATTCCGTAATGAGGTTGATCGATTGGCTGTTTTAAAGGGAGGACCCTATCTTGTTTTCGGCAGACCTCTAATCCTTAAGGAGATGCCTGAGTTTTTTGATTTTAACTCTGCTGAAATGTCCACTGTTCCTGTTTGGATTAAGTTTCCAAACCTCCCCCTTAGATGTTGGTCATTGAAATCTCTCTCTAAACTTGCTAGTATTGTTGGGAAGCCTTTGCAAAGTGATATGCTCACCTCTTCTATGTCTAGGCTTTCATATGCCCGTGTTTTGGTTGAGCTTGATCTTTGTAAACCTTTGCGTGATCATATAGCCGTGAAGTTGCCAAATGGTGAGATTATTGATCAGCAGGTTATTTATGAGACACTGCCGAAGTTCTGCTCTCACTGTCATGTTATTGGGCATACTGTGGACTCTTGCTCCAAAGCTCCTAGGAAAGTGGGGGTTAACAAATCTCAACCTTCGGCTGCTCCAGTGCCTCTTTCATCCTTCTCGGCCGAGAAAGCAGTTTTGTCCTCAGAAGGGACCGAATCCGTCCAAGCCTCTGTTGCCTTGGCTGCGCCCTTGGTTGATAAGGGGATGCAAGATCCCATGTTTTGTGAGGCTGCGTGGAAGCCCGTCCCAAAGAAGCTAACCAGTAACAGGCAACCTAAGATCAGTTCGGTTCCAGTAGATTTGGCTCTCCGGAAGGGTAAATCAGTTGCGGCAGTTGGTCCTGCTACTGGTGGTTCAGATTTGTCGGCTTTGTGTGTTGCTGGTGCAGGTTCTGCAGGGGTTATGGGTGGTGTGGGATCGACTGACCAATTGGTAGGTGCTGATCCGCAAGCTTCTGGTGCTGCAGATTTGGGTGCGGGCTTGAAACCAGGTTCCAAGAGTGTTCTGGGTGGTGCTCCAATTGCTCTGCAGCGAGTTAATGGTCGGGTCCGGCCTAGGAAGGGTTTCGGGCAAGGAGGGCATACATGGAAGGGTTTGCAATCTAAATCACAGTTATCTTGCGGACACGGTAGGATCCTTCCTACCACTACTGCCCGATGATGATTGTTAAATGCTGGAATGTTAGGGGGCTTAATAGTCCTCTAAAGCAGCATGAGGTGGTCAACCTCATGAAGAAATCTTCCGTTGATGTTTGTGGGCTGTTGGAGTCTAAGCTTTCCTTGTCTAAGGTTTTGGTTCTTCAGAAGCTTCGACTCAAGAAGTGGAAT
The DNA here is from genome assembly GCA_009078335.1 of Salix brachista. Taxonomy (NCBI): domain Eukaryota; kingdom Viridiplantae; phylum Streptophyta; class Magnoliopsida; order Malpighiales; family Salicaceae; genus Salix; species Salix brachista. The sequence goes on along the minus strand of CM018589.1, from coordinate 9,682,114 downwards.
TTTCTGACGAATGCTGCTCAGTCTTCTTGGGCCCGCATTGTTGTTTTTTGGAATCCCTTAACTGTTTCAGTGGATATGGTTAGCAGCTCCCCTCAGGGTCTCCATGTCTGCGTCAGAAGTCTTGTGAGCCAAATTTCCTTCCACATTACTTTTGTTTATGGGTTACATACCGTTGTTGCTCGAAGATCTCTTTGGGACAGCCTGCGTGATTGGTGCCCCCCGGGCCCTTGGATGATCTTAGGGGATTTTAATTCTATTTTGTCTCAGGATGACAAGTTGAATGGTTGTGTTGTTTCCATGTACGAGACTGCCGACTTTCATAAATGCTGTCTTGATCTGGGCTTATTCGATCTCTCCTACACTGGGTGCCATTTCACTTGGAGTAATGGTTCGGTTTGGAGTAAATTGGATAGGGTCCTTGTAAATCCTTCTTGGGCTTCTCTTTGCCGTGTTGCTCATGTTCACTTTGGAAATCAAGGGGCTTTCTCGGATCATTCTCCGGTTTTGGTTCGGCTTGATCCCCACGTTTCAGGGCGGCGTAGTTTCAAGTTTTTTAATATGTGGGCCTCTCATCCTGATTTTTTCTATATTGTCTCCGAAAGTTGGCAGTATGCCGGAATGGGTTCTCCTATGTTTTCTTTCTGCAAGAAGCTAAAGGGGTTGAAGCGTCCGCTTAAGCTGCTGAATAGGCTTCATTTCAGTCATATCTCGGAGCGTGTCTCTCGGGTGGAATCAGATTTGGATCTGCTGCAATCTGTGCTTCACTCGGATCCCTCTAATCCTCAGCTTGTGCAGGAAGATAAAAAATTGCGCTTTCAGCTCATTAACCTCAAATCTTACGAAAAAATGTTCTTTGGGCAGAAGCTGAAGTGTGATTTCCTTAAGGAAAGTGATAAAGGCTCCAGGTTCTTTCATGCTTTGATGAGTCATAAGAATGGCAGAAACTTCCTCCCGGCTATCCAGAAGTCCGATGGTTCTCTTTCCGTCTCGGAGAAGGAGGTTGGGGTAGAGTTTGTGGATTTCTTTATGAAGCTCTATGGTTCCTCGAAGCCTACTTTGCCTTTGGATAGAGATATTGTCGGCCTGGGTCCTCGTCTCTCTGCTTTTGATTGTGGGCTCCTTTCTGCGCCTTTCTCCAATGATGATATTAAGGCAGCCTTATTTGGGATTGATAATAATAAGGCCCCGGGTCCAGATGGGTTTTCCTCTTTCTTCTTCAAATCGGCTTGGTCTGTTGTTGGGGAAGATTTCTGCGCTGCAGTTCAGGATTTCTTTGTCTCCGGGAAGATGCTGAAGCAGATTAACCATTCGGTTATCTCTCTTATTCCTAAGTCTGCTCATGCCTCCTCCCCTGGTGATTTCAGGCCCATCTCTTGCTGCAATGTGGTCTACAAGGTCATCTCCAAGCTTCTTGCTGGTCGGTTGGCTGTTGCCTTGGGCAGTATCATCAGTCCAATGCAGAATGCCTTCCTGGGTGGAAGAGCTATGGTAGATAACATAAATCTTGTGCAGGAGCTCCTTCGTCAGTATGGCAGAAAGAGAACCTCTTTTAAGTCCCTCTTGAAGATTGATTTCAAGAAAGCTTTTGACTCTGTTCAGTGGCGGTTTCTTCGGGATCTCTTGCTCTCTCTGGGGTTTCCCTCTAGTTTTGTCCATCTGATTATGCAGTGTGTGGAAACTTCTTCTTTCTCTGTAGCAGTTAATGGGAATCTTTATGGCTTCTTTCCAGGGAAAAGCGGTATTAGGCAGGGTGATCCCCTATCTCCCTATCTTTTCATCACTTGCATGGAATACTTCTCCAGGTTGCTTTCTAAGGCTTCCCAGCAGTCTCCTTTCAAGTTCCATCCGCAGTGTGCGCCTCTAGGCATCAGTCATCTTGCTTTTGCGGATGATGTTCTTTTACTGGCTAGGGGGGACAAGCCATCCGTCCTCTCTCTTATGGATCAGTTGAGGCTATTTAGGAGTGTTTCTGGTTTGGAGATTAACCCCTCCAAATCCTCTATTTTTTTCGGTGGGGTCCCAGAAAGTGTGAGGCAGGAGATTATCTTGGAAACTGGTTTCAGTGCTGGCACCTTTCCTTTCAAATACCTGGGAGTGCCTCTGAGCCCTCATCGCCTCTTGGTTAGCCAGTTTTCTCCTCTCCTTCGCAAGCTGGAAGCTGCTGTTCAGAGTTGGATTGGCAAGCATCTTTCTTTTGCTGGTAGGCTTGAGCTCCTGCGCTCTGTCTTGTATGGCATGGTTCAGTTTTGGCTCCGCATCTTCCCCATCCCAGAAACAGTTATCTTACAGATAGTTCGAATATGCCGGAATTTTCTGTGGACGGGTACTGTTCAGAAGTCTCACTCGGCTTTAGTTGCTTGGAAGTCTATCTGCATGCCTAAGAAGGAAGGGGGGCTTGGGTTGTTCGACATTAAAGCTCGCAATAAGAGTTTTCTTGTCAAACACATTTGGAACATTCATCGCGAAGCCGATTCTCTTTGGATAAAATGGATCCACCATTTTTTCCTCCCAAACCTCTCTATTTGGGATGCGCAAGCAGTGAAGACTTCCTCCCCTCTTTGGAAAGCCTTGGTCTCCCTTAAAAACAATCTGCTAGCCGATTTTGGGGGCCGCTCTCCCGCTGTGGAAGCTATGTCTAATTGGAATGTTGGGATTAGGGGTTTCTCTGCTAATGCCTATGATCACTTTCGGGCCAAAGGCAGGGAAATCAGATGGGATTCGGTGGTTTGGGAGAGCTGGTCTCTGCCAAAGCATTCCTTTGTGCTGTGGCTTGCGGTGTTAGGGAAGTTGCGTACTAAGGACCGCCTGCACTTCGTCCCTGCTGATCTTAACTGTGTCCTCTGTCATCAGGACCAAGAATCCCATTGTCATCTTTTCTTTCGGTGCCCTTGGACTTCATCTTTTTGGGGAAGTATTGTCCGTTGGCTTCACCTTCCTCGGCGATTACCTACCCTCTCTAGTGCCATTCGTTGGCTGGCTCCACAGAAGAAAAGCATGGTTCATAAGATGAGAAGAGCCTCCCTTAGTATTGCTGTCTATTTGCTTTGGGAGGAAAGGAACAAAAGACTGTTTGACAGTTCTGTGCAGTCTATTGAAAAGCTCTTCCGAAGATTTCAGGTCCTCTTCTACACAGTGTATCATTTCCATGGGAAAGATCACTTCTCTATTGATGTTGGTTGAGCTGCCAGCTGAGCTAAGGGTTTGGGTAGTTTGTGTTAGGCCGCTTGTTGTTTTCTTTTAGTTTAGCTCGGTTGTGAGCTTGTTTTTCTTGCTTTGGCTTGAGGGTCCAGTCCTCGGGTCTTTGGTTTTGCTGGTTGGGAGTATGTTCCCTTCCAAGCCTCTCCCCTGTATTTACAATTTTGTTTGCTTTCGGTCTTAATATACTTACATTTGACCAAAAAAAAAAAAATATGATATATTTTCCAAAATAGAAGCTCTCTCTCTCTCTCTCTCTCCAAAACAAAACAGCCATGGATGCCGGGATCTTTTATCACTGACTCCGGACACCATATGCCACCATTTACGACAAAACCACCACAGGAAGAACCACCCAAGCCTCCTCTACCCATCGGCATCGTCCGTTGAAGCTCTCGTCGTGGTCGGTGAACAGTACCGCAACCTTCCAACGCTGCCTCCGGCCACCATTTTAGACGCCACCACCACAGGAAGAACCACCGCGGCCTCCTCTACCCGTCGGTATCGTCCGTTGAAACTATCTTGGTAGTCGGTCGGAAGCTACTGTGCACGTGAAATAATTCACGTGCACAAATGCGCTGCACTGTCACGCGAAGAAGACGTGAACAGTGCAGCGCATCGTTTCACCTCAAGCTTGTTTTTAAGCTGGACTTGGGCTGGGCTGCACTCGGCCCAGCCCAAGTTCAGCAAAGTTGGGCTTAGGCCCAATTTGGTTGGGCTGCCCTCGGCCCAGCCCGTTTTTTTAAAATATATATTTTTAAAAAAATAAAAAAAATGTGTAGATACATATCAGTCCTAATGGAAGGAAAATATATGTTCGTGATGAAATTGCAAGTGGTTTGATGGGAGAATAAAAAATAATATTTGTTTTTTCATGAATTATTAATTATATTATATTGTTATAATTATTAAATTTACAATATTTAAAAAAATTATATATATACCCTTTAAAGTAATTTCACAAGTTAAAAGCAATATGAAAAGCTTGGTAACCAAACACCCAAAACTGTTTTTTTTTCAACCTCCAACTCAACCACATTTTTAACCAAACACTTCACTGCTTATTTTGAACCACAGTAAAAGCGCTTTTTTTTAAACTGTTTTTTTCAAACCTCAACCACAAAAGCAAAAGCAATGACAAACACACTCTTAATTAGCAAAATATTTATATAGTCCTTGGATTTGGATTCAAAGTATAATATAGTCCCTGATAATTTAAAATATAAAACTTTAATCCTTATTTTTTTAAAGTAATTTATCATCAACTCTCACCTTTTTCCATATGAATTCTAAATTTTCATCGGTACATTTAGGATTTGGATTAGTAAAAACCAACACATGTTTTACTATGATATTGCTCGGCAAAAGTTAATAGCTAATAATATATTTGATATTTTTTTCTAGTATTTTTTTGTTTTGAAATGTATTAAAATATTTTTTTTTTTTGACATCAACCCATCAAAACAATTTAAAAATATAATTTAAAGAAAAAAAACATATTTTCCCAAAACAACTTTTAAAAAATAAAAACAAATATACTTTAAATTATTATAAATTATAAAGCTTTCAAATTTGAAGGGATAAGTTATAAATGAACTAAAAAACGGATACTTTTATCTTCATTAATCATTACCTAAATTACTCAACCATCTTTTCCAGGCAAGAAAAATTGAAAGCCTGGAAAAGTTAAATAAGAGTATTAAAGACACAAAGGTAATTAAAGGTGTCTGTCTCAGACGATAGAGACAGGCTACGACGACAGGCTCTAAAGCACACACAGCCCATCATAACAAACCTACATGTATGTATATGTGTGTGTATACATGTACACACACATGTACATGTCGATTTGATGGGGTTTGCAGTACATGAAGGGTCAGCATCCAAACTCCCAGTAAGATATCGACACCTGTTCCCTGCCAGATTAAAGAATGAGGCCATGGTTTTGGCTCATACCAAGGAGGTAAAATCCAATGACTGAAAAGAGAATCACCATCACTAGCACATCGACTGAGATCCGTTTATTTAAACATCCATCTCAATCTTTGAAGATCTTTTCTCAGCTAATTCCAGAAACTTTGTGACAGAACAGCGCAGCAAGATGGGCAGAGAAGGGGAAGAAATCTTCCATTTCTGAAGAAGAGTTTTGTTTCAGCGGAGCAAAAAAGAGTACGCAATTACGTGGCGTTAGCATGTTCCTTTTGAGGTAAGAATAGTACCGCACATGGCAAGTTTTGTCACGTGTGGGTGCCTGAAGGGTCAAATAGGGTTCCACAGAACACTTCAGCCTAGGCTCTGCACTCATAAATAGTAATGCATTGTGCCTTTAATGTCGTGATTGATCAGCTGGTAAGTGAGTTTTGATTTTTTTTCCTGTATTTTAATTTCAGCCAATTCACATGCACAAATCCTTGTTGAGTGTATTTAATTTGTGCAAGTAAAATTTTCACTCGAATAGTTAGTGCTTTTCATTTCTGATTACACCACAGGTCTGCTGTCCAGCAGTAAATCCTCTTCCAACCTCATTCATTGTCCCGTTTACAGATCTTGAAATATCAGATCTCTGTCTCTCTCTCTCTCATTGCACAATCCCTCTCAGTTTTGTTCATGTCAGCAAAAGAATTAATTCAAATCCTCCATTATAGAATACAGAGAGAAAGCAAAAAGGTTCCAACAAAACCTCCTGTAAATCACTCAAGTTTCCAACCCTTCACATCCCCACCTGGACCCCTCTCTGATCTTCTCCAACTCAAAACTCCAAACCCTTTTTGTTTTTTTATTTCCATTTCTTCCTTGCTGTTTTCCTTGTACTTGTATATATACATATCCTGGCTAACCGATCCCTCCGCATCTCAAAACCTTTCCTTTCTCTTTACTTTTTTTTTGTGTCTTTTACTTCTCCTTTATTCCTCATCTCTATCCACGAATTTCTCAATCTCTACAGAAACCTCTCAAAATTCCAAGCCCATCAGTCCTATAAATTAAAGCAAGACCCTTTTACAGAACCTCCTCAAACCAATCTCCCCTCTCAAAAAAAAAAAAACTAAACACCACCGCTCTCTCAATCTTCGCGAAAGAACACAGGGATGAAGGAATATTGGGGCTCTTTGGCCTCAATACTTGGTGTTTTGGCCTTTTGCCAAAGTCTCCTTCAAGTATTGTTTCCACCAGAACTCCGGTTTGCAACCCTCAAGCTCTTCAACCGGATCTTTAAAGTGTTCAATTCTTACTGCTACTTTGATATTACAGAAATTGATGGAGTTAACACCAACGAGCTTTACAACGCAGTCCAGCTCTATTTAAGTTCCTCTGTCTCCATCTCTGGTAGCCGTTTGAGCCTCACTCGTGCTCTCAATTCAAGTGTCATAACTTTTGGCCTAACAAACAATGACACACTCTTTGACACCTTCAATGGTGTCACTGTCCTCTGGGAACATATTGTGACTCAAAGGCAAGCACAGACATTTTCCTGGCGTCCAATGCCTGACGAGAAGAGAGGCTTCACTCTACGTATCAAGAAAAAGGACAAGTCTTTGATTCTTGATTCATATCTTGATTACATTATGGAGAAAGCCAATGATATAAGGAGGAAAAATGAGGACAGGCTTTTGTATACTAATTCAAGAGGTGGGTCTTTGGATTCAAGAGGGCATCCTTGGGAGTCAGTGCCATTTAAGCATCCGAGTACTTTTGAAACTCTGGCTATGGACCCTGCCAAGAAAGCTGAGATCATGGAAGATTTGAAAGATTTTGCAAATGGTCAATCTTTTTATCAAAAGACTGGAAGAGCTTGGAAGAGAGGTTATTTGCTTTATGGACCTCCTGGTACCGGTAAATCTAGCATGATTGCTGCCATGGCTAATTATCTTGGTTACGATATCTATGATCTTGAATTGACGGAGGTACACAATAACTCTGAACTTAGAAAACTTTTGATGAAAACAAGCTCAAAATCTATCATTGTTATTGAGGATATTGATTGCTCTATTAACTTGAGCAATAGGAAGAAGGGTACTGCTAATAATAGTTCAATTGGGAGGAGTTACTGTGACCCAGAAATGCGATCTGGGCCTGGTGGTGGTACTGGCGATGAAGGAGGGAATTCAATAACTCTATCTGGGCTATTGAATTTTACTGATGGTTTATGGTCGTGTTGTGGAAGTGAGAGGATATTTGTGTTCACTACAAACCACGCTGACAAACTTGATCCAGCATTGTTGAGGAGCGGCAGAATGGACATGCATGTTTTCATGAGTTACTGTTCATTTCCTGCACTGAAGATTTTGTTGAAGAATTATCTGGGGCACGAAGAAAGTGAGTTGGATGAAGGGGTTTTGAAGGAACTGGAAGAGGTTATTGCCATGGCAGAGATGACTCCTGCTGATATCAGCGAGTTACTGATCAAGAACAGGAGAAACAAGGACAAGGCAGTGATTGAATTGTTGGAGGCATTGAAGGAGAGGGCAGAGATGAAATCGAAGGGTGGAGAAAGTGTTAGAGAGAAGAATTTGAATGACGTGGAGGAGGAAGAGCAAGAGAAGAGAGCTTTGGAGAGCCCTAAAGAAGGCCGTGCCTTTGACGACAGCTGCGAGAAAGACGAGGAGGATGAAGAAAAGAAAATTGAATGACATAAAAATGAAAGCTTTTTGATTTTCTTCTTCTTTTTGCTGCTGCTGCTGCTGCTGCAGGACGGTAAAGATGAAAAGGATACTCGTCTCTGAAAGTATTATTATATCTTCAAATTTTGTTGTGGTGGGCTGCTGCGAAAGATTGGAAATGAATCTGTACTGGATAATATCACGTCTCCAATTTTTTTCAATGTTTAATGTTATCTATCTTAATGTTAATTAAATAATGAAAGTAGTACCATATGATCAACAGATAAGCTTATTTGCTTGCAAATGGTGTGGTGGTTAGGTCATTGGGATTTTCTTAAATGTTTAAAACTGGTGTAGAATGACATAATTTTTCCAGCACGTGCTCTCAGCAATGGAATGAGCCTGTCATCTATCTACAACTACAACACTGCTGATTAGAATCGAGGGAGCACATGGGAAGGATACATCTGCATCCACGCTAGTATTTCTCCATCTCTTTTGTTCTTTCTCTCTTGGGTTTTTTCCCATCAGGATTCAGGGGAGATTTGTGACAACAACTGGCCTCGTAATGGCCAGAGTCATCGATTACTGATTGAATGAATTGAGGTGATGCATGAGAAGAAAAAAAAAAGAAAAAAGTAAAACATGATGGTTCGGACGTGAAAGCGCTTCTCGTGACTAGGAGTTAGGTAGCAGATCTTGACAGATTGTTTTGTAAACCCCATTTATTGTTGTTTTTGCAAGACAAAGAATAAAGGTTCTTTGTCAAATCGAGTCTTTATTTTTGCAGTGGACGAACATATTGCTATAAACTTGGTAAAAAATGGACCAATCTACTATGGAGTACAGGATAATTTGATTAATTCCACGTTATATTGTAATGATAGTAAGAAAGAAAAACAAAACGATGCATGTGTTCGTGTTTACAGCAATTTTTTATTAAGAAAAGCTGGTTCAGGTATGGGGGAAACCACAACCAGGCAACCACTTGGGACGTAATCAGCAAAAGTTTTCATAATCTTCTCGAGTTCTTCCTTAAAATTTGATGAAGTGGGCACTTTCGTTTGTCTTTTTCTAATTATGTAAGAGTAACAATACTAATCTTGAAGTGACATGGCTTGTGGATAAGATTTAAAGGGCAGTTCAGGTAAAAACAAACATGCAAAGGGCAAACAATCGAACAAGCTCAAGATTTCATGTTGGGAAAAAGAAGGGCTGAGTAGCTAAAGTAACTAAAAAGTCTACATTTGCAATGAGAAAAAAGTGGACATTTTATTTTTGGGGTGTGTGGTTGTTTAAATGATTTCGAGACTGAGTTGGAAAGGCATTTGGGTGTCAAGCCTATGCATAGATCTTGCCCTACGCGGTGAAGTGATAATTTACTCTCCAAAATTAAAATATTTTCCATTGAAAACATGCCCTTTTGCGAAGGAAAAGGTGGGACGATAGCTGGCAGGGCAAGACATCTCCACAGTCTTTCTCAAAAGAGAGAGGCTTATTACTGTGATTTTTCGAGAGTAATACGATTGTTTCGAGAATATTTTTTATTTAGAAATATATTAAAATAATATATTTTTTATTTTTTAAAAATTATTTTTAACATTAGAACATTAAAATGATATAAAAATATCAAAAAAATAATTTAAAATAAAAAAATTTCAATTTTTTTCAAAAGCGTTTTCCAAACACATTCTATGGCAGCTTGCAATGCACTAGGTGTTTGGAAGTGTTTTTAGAAAGCGCTTTTGAAAAAAATTTAAAATTTTTATTTTTATTTTTTACTTTAAATTTTTATTTATATATATTTTTAAATGTACTAATATCAAAAATAATTTTTAAAAAATTAAAAAATATCATTTCAATGTATTTTAAAACAAAAATAATTTTTAAAAACAATCACAACAACAACCACCCGCCCAATACATTCACTTAAATACTACCTCTCTCTCTCTCTCTCTGTTTTGTTTTTAACCTAAAATTCCCATTAAAAAAGTAGTGTAGTTGAGTTGGATTCGCAGATAAGACAACAATAACAATGGCAGGCACAAAGACTTGTTTTTTTTTTTCATGCATTAATGAGCCAACACTGCTTCAACACGGTAATACGATGAGTCTCACGTGCGAGCTAGCCTTCGTCTTTAGAGTGGAGAGAAAGGTTTCTTTCTGGGGCATGGGCAATACTTTAACTGCACCTGCTAACTGTCACGTATGAGGCAACACAGGATGTTGGAATGCTGGGAAGGGATTAAAAGTAGCATGTGGATTGCCATTTCCTCCAAGCTTTTTCATGCCAGACCATTCTTTCATATTCTTCTTCTTACAAGTTTGGTTTATTGGACTTCAATTATTCTTATTAGACTCTCTCTCTCTCTCTCTTCCCCTAACAAATAATGCTTGAGAATCCTTATAAAAACATGATCCCGGATTTCACAGAAAGCATAATGATTGCTCACTTGATTCTTTCCATTTCAAATGCAAGTGAATTTTGACCTCCATCCACTTATTATAATAACAATTTTTTTTTTTTTTGCCTGCAGCGTCTTGGTCTGGTGATCAAGAAAGACTTTTCCCTTCCTCTTATCCCAGGTTCAAGCCTTTTGTCAGGCACGTCTGTCACCCCCGCGGTGCCTTACATGCTCATTGGTTTTGCAGGATGTTTAGTGGGTCCGAGGATTTAGTTGTGGTGCGCGCAAGCTGGCCCGGACACCTCGATTATAAAAAAAAACATGTTTTCTTTGTAAAAAAAAATCGAGTTTATTAACAAAGCTAGTACAAAGTATTAGTAATTATATATACTTTCCTAAACATTTCTCCCCTAAAGCTTGATTAATTTGACTAGATACTAAGAGATGTTTGACACTGCGTTTCAAAAATACTTTTTTATTTTTATTTTTTCTTTAAATTAAAAACATTTGGTGTTTATATATCATTTTCATGTACTGATGTAAAAAATAATTTAAAAAAAATATCATTTTAATGCATTTCTGAACAAAAAATATTTTCAAAAACAATCACAATTGAACTCCCAAACAATTACTATGCAGGATTTGGAGAGTGGAGAGATTCACACACCATTTAATCCTCAAATTCTAAAATTACAGTTTTTTTTTTATTATTAAACATATACTTTCTTAAAAGTTGATTTCCTAAAGCTTAATCAGTTTGACTATACACTACGAGGAGATGGAAAGATTTTAGTCTAGATCTTAGTTTCCCAAAATTAATGAGAAACATTTTTTTTAGTAATCTTAATTGGAATTTCTTTAGGGGCCAAAGCAAAAAAAAGTTTTTCTTTTTCATATATGGTACATATAAAAGAAAAAATCCGAAAAAAATCCATCTACATGTTTTTCATACCTAAAACATTCAATTCATCACAAGCAAGCAGCTTTTAACTAGTGATATTCTCTTGTGCCTTTGGTTGAATAGTAACAAAATAAGGTATTATCTTTTATGCTTGACCTAGTTCATATCCAGTCATAATGGGACACTGATCATGAAACTCCATGTAAATTTATCAATCGTTCAAGTGAGGCTCCTCATGAAATATAACATTTATTCTAGATTTGTATATCCAATGTTTAAATGGCATTATCTCATCTGCTTGTTTGGAGAAAAAAAAAACCCTAATGGCATTATCGCAACCGTGCTTAAGCTGAGCCTTCAGATCTGAAATCATTTTGCGTTGAACCAAAATGATTCTAGTCTTCACCTCAATTATAACAAGCAGCATTTCATGCATACAAAAAAAGAAAATAAATAAAAAGTATGAAATTATGAATTGACGTTCCTGCAGACAACGAGGCAGGTATATATTTGAGATAGCTCAGCTCCATCCAGCACACAGCACTAATCGCAATCCATGCATGCTAAGCAACCAATAGCTGAGTCTTTACATCTATAAAGTCTACCTTCATTGGCCAGAAAATACAGCAACTTTTATTCTTATCGTTTCCCACTGAAGCATTTGCATGTCCCACATCGAGAAAAAATTGACTGGTAAGGTCGGCATTCTCTACCAAACAATTCATGTCTGGTGTTCCTGCGTAATTGCCGTGCTGCGATAAGCAAAAACAAATACAACGGTGTTGGCTTGTTGATTCTTTTTCAAATTACGCTACCGGACATGAAGGGATGGAAGACTCCTTTCATTATGCAGTTAGAAATCAATAAATAAAAAAAAAAAAAATAAATAGAAATATATGTGGGTTAATATTGCAAACATAATTACTTATGAAATATACAATACCCTTACCCCTTTCATTTTATCACAAATCAAGCTCTCTTCGTCACAATCACCTCAACACTAAATTTACTAATTTCCTTGTTCTGGTTCAGTTTTATTTCAAAGATTCGCCTCATCAAGTGAGCAAACTATCTATTTTTTGTTGTAAGTGATTTTCAATTTTTGTATTAGTATATAGTGTATGTAGTTTTTAATGTGTTTACTTATTTTATAACTTTTTTCCTGTAGAAACTCGTTGTATGAATATATAATTTGTACGTACATGTTAGAGCTTGTTTGATATTTTGAAAAATTATATTTGATTGTCATTGATGAGATTGGGTTTTGATTTTATAACTTGAATGTTTTATAATGAAATGACTAATTAATGACTTATTTAATGGGTATGTTTTATATTTAATCAATTTTATTTGTTAAGAATTTTTGTAAATTTGGAGGAATTTGATTTTTTAAAGAAAATCAATAATGATTTAAAAGTACTATTAAAATAGATTGAAGAAGTTTGAGTTAAACTTATTAATGATTTAAAAATACTACAAGAAATTATACAAATTAACCTGAAAAATAAATAGGTTACAAGAAAATGGGCGGGTCTGCTTGCTTTTTTTTTCTTTTTTTTTTATCGAAGCTTCATAAAAAATTCAATGATGAATGTTAAAACTACTTATACAAATGGCCATCGATGTCATCGAGGGGAGGTGAGTGGATTTGTGAGAAAATAACGAGATGCTGGTATATTTTGGCAATAATAAAATGAGGAAGAAGAATAATAGAAGAGAGAATAATTCCGATTGAATTATAAATAAAAATCTTTGTTTATTTATTTATTACCCCGTCAAAAAACTATCAACAAAACATAGCCCACCATTAATTATTTTTATGGAAAACTGTAGATAAAATTCTGTCACTATTTTTTTCTAAATTGCCAATGGAATATTACTTGTTGGTGCTTTGTTGTAGGGAAAGTATCTTTCAACAAAGAATTAAGCATAAATGACATTTGGATTAAAGTCTAATGGTATTTTTTTTCTGGAAGAATTTACCATTTATTTTGTGAAACATGTTGAACACAGAGTTTTGTTACAACCTCGTATATTTGTTTTAAAAAAAGAAAATCATCAGCCAGGGCGAAAATTGATCAGCATCAGATTCTGATTCAGGAGTACGGGAGTGAAGAAATTAATGGGAACTGATGTTTTATTGATTTGATAGATTATCAGCCATCATAAAAAGATTACCATAAAAAGATTATAGAATCTTAGAACAAAGGAAGGTGTATAATTAATATAAGATGAGAATGGTCAAAAACAATTGACGTCGAATTAGCTGTCGAAGATTGGATTCTCTAAGGCTAATTTGTGAACCAGTGAGCCAACCTTTTTGCATATGCTATGTTTCTCCAATTAGGACCGTATCTCCAGGCTCCCACGACCATCCCTTTGTCCCCTTCAAGTTCTAAAGGACCTCGCAGGTGGGAACCGTATTTTCTTACCACCATGCAGAAGCAGCATCAAATCAGAAGAACAATTTTGGTTCTTCATTAAAAGTTAGCCATGTTGATGAAACTGGACAGTCTCACACAACAATCACACGCTTTCTTTTCCAGTAAGAAATCAAATTAAAAGGTCGAATAGCTATCCAGCTCGTTCAAAGAAAACGACCGATCATGGTTTGAATAACAATTTGTGCGGTGCAGATCTCAGCCATATTGATTTGCATATTCTGAAGAATTCTATATAGGGTTCTCAGCCATATTGGTCTGTATATGGTGACACATTCATGAATTATTCCATTCTGTGGATGGTATCGAGCTTCATGGATTATGTGATCTAGATATACCAGTAGTGAATCATATACATACATATATATGTATGCATGTATGTTTATGCAAACCCCAGGGGGTTGGCCTGGCGGTGGAGGCCTGGGGCTCGTGGGTGTGCTCCCCATGAGGTCTCAGGTTCGAATCCGCTCAGGTGCAAACAATTCCTTGGAGCCATCGGATTTGGGCGAAACCCTTGACTTAACCGTGGTGCACTTGTGGAAAACATGCTTGCCAAAGCCTTGTGCACCCCCGGGATTAGTCAGGCCCAGTGGCCTGGATACCCGTGGTTAGCTTCGTCTTATCCACACAAAAAAATGTATGTTTATTATGCATATGATATAGCTTTGTTTTGACTAGACTGCTGTTAGAACTTAGCGGCAGCCTTTGCAGAAACGCTGAAATGAAGATACTAGAATTGCGTGCATGGGAGATATCAGCCCAATGGATACGTCAAAGTGCGTACCAGCCGGATCGATGAGCATGGAGAGTTTCTTGCATCATGTTCATATATATATATATATATATATATATATATATATATATATATATATATATATATATATATTATAGTCTTTGCAGCAGTATATCAGATCTCATGTTTTCTGCAATATTTTCCGATTAGGGCTCTGGAAACATATAAAATATATACAGTAAAGGTGGTCAAGGATTTGAAAAGAAATATGGGACTTCTGCGTAATGGAACTGTGTTTCAAGACAATATCGATAGCATTATCCATTACTATTTCTCTCTTTCTTTTCAAAAAATAAATATATAAACAGACTGATTATACATTTAATGATTAAAATAAAACGACATATTGTATATTTTACTACCTCATGTCGGAAAAAAAGGATTTCAGCTTAAGTTCTTTTGTATTATCATCCTATTATCTAAACTTTTCTTTTGAATGAATACATAGTTATAAAATCAAATTTGACCAGTCAAAACCTGCTAATTTGAAGCTGGGAACTATGTTTTTGTTAGAATAATATTGTTTTATGGTTTTTTATTTTATTTAAAAAATACATATATAACATCATTTTAGAAAATAGAAATAAAAATAGAAATAAAATTCAGCTCATTAACTCACGAGTTTGATCTGAGAATTGAGCTGGGTTGGAGGTCGGAGGCCAGGATGGGCCTTATTTATACTATTGAAGCATCTAATGCCATTACCCAACTATAGAAAATGGGCTTATCGAGTGCCAGTGGACATTTAATGGGAGAATCAGGCCACTGGTATGCGGGCCCATCATAGCATACCTTGTCCTGTCCTATCAAGAGCATGGGTTAATGATAAGTGGGCTTAAAGTCCATTGGAAGAGGCTTTGAGAGCAGAAGAAAACTGGGAGCTGCCCCTAACATAACACGTCAGCTAAGAAGAAAATAAACACGAGAGAGAGTACCACCACGGCCAGCAGCAGGACACTCACCGGTATGGAGCTTCATCGTCTTCTTTACTTTTTTACTTTACCGCTTATTGCTTCTCTCTCTGCCCCCAAGTTTTTTGTTCCTTCTATATAAAAATCACAGAAGCGATTGTGTTACTTTTCTTGGAAGGTTTTCTCAAGCTCATTGAATTCAGATTTATCCCAAATTGGATTTTAGGGTTTGATTGCTTATGATGAGTTTATACCAGAATTCAAGCTTTTTTCAAGCTCATTGAATTCGATTTATCCCAAGTTTTTTCAAGCTTTTCTAGATTCTTGTTTTACTAGTTATGGTGATGAGGAGTGAAAAAACATTTGCAATTTTTGGTTATTTCATCTTTTGCTGTGCATGCATGAGTATGATAGTTGCCTGTGTTTTGAAATACCGCAAAGCTACCTCAAGAAAATAGAAATGTAGGGTTTTCAGATTATTTTGCTCCAGAAAGTTAATGTGCTTCGTTGTTTTAGAAAGTCGACATTGAATATCTGCATATTCAGTTTCTAAGACTTTTGAATTGTTGAATTTTAATGTCACTTGTAAATTGCATTAGGAATGTTGCGAAATGGGAAATTTTATAATCAATTAATTAGTTTTCTTGTACCCCTTTCAAGTTTTTCTTCTTTCATTTCCTGTACTTCTTTTTTTAGTTATTTTTTTGCAATAGTACTTTTAAATACATTCTATAGCGATACTTTTCCATGCTGCTGACAAGTAATTTTAACTCGTTGATTTTGTAATTAAATTGAATGCTTACCTATTATCTTAAAGTTGTGCAAGCTTCCTTTTTCATGATTCAACATTTCACATGCGTTGCATTAATTGATAAAGACATTATTTTCTATGAAAAATTGACACAAGTTAAAATTACATAATAAATGATAATTTACAGTATTGATTCATTGGATTTCCAGTAGTATAGAAGCTTATGCTAATCATGGGTGACAAATTTTGTGACATTATTTTCCTTATATAATTTTCAAAAGTTTCCTGTAAACAATATTTAGAGGTAGGGAGAAAATGAGCAAGGTGCCAAGAAGAGAGAGTCCATGGGGGATGCCAGAAGGAGACAATCGTGAACCAAAGGCACATCGATGCAATGATCGAGTTGAGGATGTTATCCAGGTTCTTATTTTATGGTTTTCAATTTTATTTTTCTTCCAAAATGTTGGGTTTTGGGTTTATAAGGTTTTTAATTATGTAAATTGTTTCTTTTTTTTTTTGCAATATTTTCTCTTTAATTATTCTTAAAAATCTTCAAACAGGTTTGTGGAACAGTATATTTAGTTGTTGGAAATTGACAGTTTCTAAGATTAAAAATATTCTAGTTTCCTGTTATTTTCTGCCAAATGACACTGATTGTCTCATCCTCTTTTGCTGATAACCAAAATGAGCACGGCTGCTTGTAGGATATTGAGTCTGTGCTTTAGGCTATTTGGATCTCTCAGGGTCTGCTTTGAAATTAATGAAGTAGATTACAGCTAGAAAAATTGTCATCATGACATCTTAGGAAACATGATTTAAGTTGGCATGCTAAATATTACCATCAAATGCCTAGACAACCATTTATCTGAAGCAGCTGAATAAACCACCCTCTAATCAACTTCGATAATGTTTTCTCAAAAAAACTCTTCTTCCAAGAATCAACATTAAGATTAGTTTTTAATGCTCACCATTCAGATTCCGCAGAAGATTAATTCCCAGCAGTGCTGCAAACCCACTGAACAAGAAACCAGTTGAGCTTTGATGTAAGTCATCAGCTCCTGGTAATACCTGCATTTCCCATGCTTCCACCATCAGTATCAACCTTGATCCATCCATGAGTTGTCAAAGATCAACTACTCTTCTTGGCATGCTACGTTTTATTCTTAAGAATGTTTATAAAGCATTTGTTTTAAGTAAGATAGTTTTAGTTGATGTTAGGAAGTTTATCGGGCTTCATTCTTTGTTATCTCTGTGATAGTTTTACATCTTGGTTACTTCTTATCTTCAAAGAAAAAAAAATCATCTTGATTTGCTAAGAATCTCCATTGTACTGTGTGCAGAAAATGTTTGTGTTTTCTTAACAATACTTGGAAAAAGAAAATCTTAAAATGCTTTATTTGTTTTCATTTTGGTACTTGATGAATATCAGTCTATGAAATCAAATGGTTTTCGTGAGATTAACACTTACATTTCTGGAATATTGATCTAGAGTAGAATTTGAAGTCATAATAGTTTATCATGCGATCAACAAAAGAAAATAAGAAAAGATTTACATAGAAGAGTTAGGCACTCATGGCCTTCAAGCATCAAAAGTGTACCGTGACTCTATAGTTGTACACTGAAAAGAAAGATTACAAGCCACATTCATAGACTCACAATCTAGCAATAACAAATCCTAGTTTTGAATCAAATTGATTTTAAAAATTGAAGTGTATATTTGCAGCCAATGGATATGTACTCATACTAGTAGAATTAATGCTGTCCAATGCAAAACTAGTGAGAGAAACTGTACTTGCATCGTGCTTTGACATTGATGTTGACTCCTAAAGATTATGATAGATCTGTATCAGTTGCTGTATGTGGAAACAATCTGGTTCTGTTTTCTCTGGCTATACTGGCACTTCCTATAAAAAGGAAAATTTAGGACCATTTTACTTTTTCCATCATCCATGAACATGATATTTTGCCTTACCAATTCCTTAATCTGCTTAGTTGTTAGTGTGAATAAAAAAAATTCATTGCTTTTTCATTATATGTTCTGAATGTGTCATTATGTTTTCCTCTGGTGTAGGCTTGTTTTGAGGGAAACCCGTTTAAGACAGTTCCTGGACCTTTCAAGCTCTTTTGGCAATGCATGCGCTCTAAACCTGGGTAAGTTTTGGCTTAGATCTGAAGTATCCTTGTCTGTGCTCTCAACTAGTTTTCCATGACTTCTCTCAATTGCCACTCGTGCCTTTTGATTGGTAATTTTTTTAAGAAACACTGACAAAGCATTTCAAGTTGCGTTATCTCAGTCTTCTCTGGTCAAACCCCACAATTTGAGACCTGCCATGGTTACATTCCTAGTGATGGCACTTAAGTTCATCTTCATTCTACATACCTCTATGATGTTTATGAGAGTGTAAATGGCTGCATCATCACTCGTGTTAGTTTTTTCTTCTTCTTTTTTCAATAGTGCTGGTTAGAGCATGTGACATGTAGTGTGCTTATGCAGGGAGGAACCAACCGAGCCGTACACCTATTTGCAAATTGATCCCCCAAGGAGAGAGGTGCAACTTGAATAAAATAGCTTCTTTCACAGCATTCGTGAGATTTCCATTCGTTCCAATCTTATGTTTTCTAGGCTTCCAGTTATCTCATCATATGCGTGAATTGCAACAAACATTTCGCACTTGGAGTGGCGGCATAGGTATTCTGGCCTTTTGCTTTGCATTAATGATTTGGTTCATTGAGTACAAGTAGTAAATTCATGTGAGTGCTTGCCTCGACAACGTTTGTTAATCAAAATATTATCGAAGTTGCAAAACGTTGTCTCAACTTTGCAGATGCTGCCCCACATGAAGCTTCTTTAGTGATTTGTGTCATTTATTTTTTAACACCTGACAAACACAGCAAGGATCAATGATTTCAAAGTTGGGTGATCAAATAGTGTCTATGGTTTTTTCCTCCTTAAAAATTGTAGCCCCTTTCACAATATTTATCAAAATCTTCATCGCCTAAATTAGGGTAGTTGTAGCAAAATTTACCAGTGCAATGGCCTCACTTTCTTCCTTTCCGGATCGTATTCCTGCTACTCTTAATGCATTTTTTTTAATGAAAATTCTATTCAAGTAATCGTTTCCAACTTATAAAAGTTGCTCGCATTACAGCACTCCACTCAGCAGTGCATTTCAGCATCATTCCACAAGTAGTGTTACAGTTGAGTCGAGTGCCATTGTTGATGGTCGAGTGATATTATCATCACCCATTCGTAAATAATTTATGCGTTTCCGCAGGCTCGGTTTGACTCATTGTAGGCTCAATTTGACTTTAGTGAAAGTTAAATCTAATCACATGGGTTTTATTTTGACTGCATATTGGGCTTGGTTTGACCTTTTTTTTACTTGGTTCAATCAAACAACTCAATCTTCTTCTTCTTTTCCCTCCTTTTTTCCTCTTCCTAGTTTACTTTTAGGCCTTGTTTGTTTCAAGGAAAGTGAATTCCCGGATTTCACTTTCCTTGCTTTCCGGTGTTTGTTTGCTGGAAACAACTTTCTGGAAAGTTGTTTCCAGCAAACAAACACAGGAAAGTGTACTCCTCTTTTTGTGTTTGTTTGCTGGAAACAACTTTCCAGGAAAGTTGTTTCCAGCCAAGGAAAACCTAAGGCTTAAATCCGGAAAGTGTACTCCTCTTTTAAAATCCGGAATACACTTTCCGTGAGCTAGCTAGTTATTGTTTTTTTTTTTAAAAAAAATAGAAACATGTTAAAGTATTATTTTTTATAAAAAAAAATAATAATTCTGATATTAACAATTAAAAAACACAAAAACTAATAATTTAAATCTTAAAAATTCTATTTTTTTTAATCACCTAAATTAAAATTTTGCATTGAGATTTTGATTTAAAATTAAAAAAAACTTATTTTAAGTTTTTAAAATTGGAAAAAATATATATTAATAATAAGTTTTACTTAAAAAATATTTCACAAGCTTATTTCTCTATAATATGATATGACATATATTGTTATATTTTATAAAATAAGCTATGTATGAATATAGGATATAATAAAAAAATTCATCATTATACTTTTTAGATTTCATTTTTTTATTTTAAGTGATTAAAATATTTTATATTAAATATTTTATATATATTAGATAATCTTGAAAAAAAAATTAATTTATTAATAAATTATT
This sequence comes from Salix brachista, assembly GCA_009078335.1. NCBI lineage: Eukaryota > Viridiplantae > Streptophyta > Magnoliopsida > Malpighiales > Salicaceae > Salix > Salix brachista. The sequence continues at coordinate 9,661,946 of CM018589.1, read as the reverse complement.
TTCCAATTCCTTTTCCATAACACAAACAAACACAGTTCATTTTCCATAACACTGCCAAACATCGGAATTCACTTTTCAGGAATTCACTTTCCAGGAAACCACCTTCCAGGAATTCACTTTACAGGATTCATCACTTTCCAGGAATTCACTTTTCCAGGAAACCACTTTCCAGGAATTCACTTTACAGGATTCACTTTCCAGGAAACCACTTTCCAGCAAACAAACGGGGTCTTAATCATTTTGACTGCTCAAATGTCGAGAATACTGTTATGTTATACATCCTAATCTTCATTAAGCTATTACATCATAAATCATACGTCTACACCTATTTCAGCTATTTATAATTTATAATAAGCTATTCTTTGAATATTTTTTCCTGGGGTAAGGTATATTAATAGAGTAAAATGAAGAATAATAGGATGAATTTTTTGTATTCACAACTATATATTTTATAACTACTCCTTTTACATTTATTTTTTTTAAAAACACCCTTCATATACTATACTGATTTAATAATAAATCGGAGTATTATTTTGCATGTAACATGCACATGGTAATATTATCCTCAAAGAGAGCACGGTAAAAGAAAAGTTTTATGAGCTATCAAGTATATTCTATTACGAGCTGATTGCCCAGCACTTTTAATGCAGTCAAAATTATATTTCTTAAAATATATATAAAAAATTCTTGAGTGTGAATTTTTTTTTCATGGTGCTATAAATCCGGGTAAAATGATAAATTCTTGAGTGTGAAATTTTTGTCAAGTGCGAGTTTCTAATAAAATATATAAATTCTAAATTAATATGAATTTATTTGTTTAATAGGTATAATAAAAATTTGAATGACTTTTTTTACAAAAAAAAATAAAAATGTTAAGCAATACAATTTTTTTTAAAATAAAATAAAAAAGAACATTGAGCCACAAAACAAATTCAAATCATCAATCTGAGATATTAAATCTGAAATAACATATATGAAGAAGTTGCAAAACTCAATCCTTGAAAAATATAATATTGAATGTTAAATTATTACAATTATTATTCTCATTGTTAAATTGTCACTATCATTATAGTTGTCGCTATTACCACTACTATAAATTATTAATATCCTAGTTATTATTGGTATCAATTTCGTTGTCACCATCATTACGGCTATTATCGTTGCTATTATTATCGCTATAATTATTACTGTTTAAACCATTATTATAGTTATTATCGTCACAACTATAGCAAATATTACCATTATTTATATTTTTATTACTATCATCATCATCATCATCATCATCATTATCATTATTATTATTAGTACAATCATTTAATTATTATTATTATTAGTGTCATCGTCGCTTTCACTATTGTCATCATGATTATAATCACTATCATGATTACTAACACTATTATTTTTATTAATATAATTAAAATCATTGCTAGTATTATTATAATTATTAATATCATCACTATAATTGCTTTTATTATTATTAGTGTTTTTTTAATATTATTTTATTATTATTACCATTACCATAATTATTAATATCATAGTAACTATAACCATTATAATAAATGATTATTGTTATCATCAATATAATCATGATTACAACTGCTAAGATTATTATTATTATTGCCTAAACAATCAAAATCATAAAATTATTTCAAAGAATAAAATAAAAAACACAACTTTTAACAAAAGATCAAACAATTTTTTTTAAAAAAATGATAAAACTAAAATAAATATTATTAGTATTAAAAAAAACCATTTGATTTGAAAACAAATAAAAATAAGAAAAAATAAGAACAAAGAGAAAAAATAAGAAATAAAAAGAATAAACACCAATTTTAGAATGTTGATCTATACACATTAAAATTAAAGGACTAAATTTAAAAACAAACCTCAATAAAGGAGAAAAGAATGAAAATTAAAAACCAAAACTAAGAGTATAGACAGTGTCAGCCTCAATCCTCCTCCCCTGTCATCAACAGTGTCTCCATCTTCCTCAACCTCCCCAACGACAATTTCTTCTTCCTTTGATAGCATGCCAAACAACAATTTTTTTTTTCCTCCCTCGTAGCAGCTGCACCTCCAGTGACAGAACCAGCAACAACAACCTCCTCAACAACAACACCTTCCTTCTTTTCTTGTAGTCACCACAGGCCACCATTCTCAGCGCCACCATCGACGATAGAACCAACCCGACCTTCTCTACACTGTAACAGTGACATGTAACCTCCTCCTCCGTTATTTACTGTTCACCATGCAAATGAACAGTAGGAAGGAGTGGACATTCTGTCCAGCCAAACCTGGGGAGCCAAGTGGGCCAAAATGACCTAACATGGTTGGACCGACCCATTTTGTGAGGTCCGATCCAGTTTGATATTTTTTAGAAAATAAATATAAAAAAATGCATGTTTAGAAAAAATAAAAAACAAGAAATGTGTTATTTTCGTGCATACAGTCGAATTCTAAAATTTTTCTAAGCATATTTTTTGTTAAAAACAATTGCATAATTTCTCATATTTTTAAAACAAAAATGAGATATTATAACTAGTTTATGATTATTCATTAGATTTCAGCCAAAATATCAAAAATCTTTCAACAATCTTTATTGTTCATTTTTTAGCTGTAAACTTTAATTATCGTGGTGTAAAATTACATTGTAAAATACACTATCGATATTAAAGAACAATAAATGCGATGCTAAAATTTGGATCCTATAACGGATAGGTTTCGACCCAATGAGGTAGAAACTTTCTTATGAAGAGAGATCTACTTCGAATCTTAGAAAAGACCAACAAATAAAAAATCTAAGCTAGAAAAATAATTAAAAAATAATGCAGCTTACCTTAGGTAGGGTGCACTGGGGGTGATGCGTTTTCCTCTTGCACAACAAGTCCCCTTACTCGGACTCTCGCAGACCATTAGATTTTTTAATGATCTTAATACTAGGTGACGACTTCTAAAAATTATAGTCGTAATTTTATGATTATAAAAAAATCTCTTTTCCCGCGTGCTATCTCTCTTCTCCAGGAATGGTAGTGCGCGAGGCGTGCAAAAAAACTGCCGTCCCGACAACAACTAACATGAGTGTGAAAACAATGTAGCAATTTAAAACTGCAACCAACATAATTAATAGTGGAAAAGCAATGTAGCTAACAATGATGTTATGTGAGAATAGCTACAGTTCTCTTCTCACATGATTTAGCTTTTAGGTTAATGGGTTGCCATCTCCATTACTGGATGATCTACGTAGAGCTTGTGATACTGCCCCACACACCATAGACCGATAATTGTAATTTTATTTCTGAGCAGTTCATGCCGATTGCTTTGTGCGTTTTCCCCACATTGGCTCGTCTTTGAGTATATTTATCTCTAACTCTGCCTGACTTTGACATCTGTTTCTCTGAATTTTTCAATTTACTGGTAAAATTAGGAGGCGTCAAGCCTGGAGAATGGAGTAGAAGCTCTCCAGTCAACCTCCAGTAGCATGGTGGAGAATCTTGGCGACGCAGATCTTGTCAACGCCTTTCATGAAGCAAGCAAGCTGTTTCCGTTTTAAATAATATAATGAAAGGTTTTCTGCCATCCTTGCAGTGACGATACCAGCTGGGATGTGAAGATGACATTGTAGTTTAAAGGTGGAGCACACTGATCACGACGCAGAAATCTTCAATGGCCTCCCGGTGTAACCCATCACAATTATATATATATATATATATATATATAAAATGATTTAATGGGGGCATGAAGCATGGAGTCATCTGATTTTGGTTGCATTTTGTTCCCAATGCTATTATGTGTGAGCTTCTTTTTCTTAACACCATTGATAGTGCAGCTAACCTTTATGGAGTACTGTTTGCGTTCTTGGCAAGGAAGGGAAAGGACATTTAAGCGGCGATAAATTTTTGTTTTCGTGCTTAAAAGTGGTTTTTTAATATTTATTTACCCTTCATTTGATTTTTATATATATATATATATATATATATATAATGCAACAGTTTATAGGTGTGGACAAGGACAACAACGATCGCTAGCTGCTTGCATTTTGCTAGTTGCTCCCAGGGAACTTGGTGTATGAAAAAAATACTTTTAAATTATAAATAAATTAAAATAATATTTTTATATCAACATATTAAAAATACTCTTAAAATTTGTTCATTGTCTTCCACCATAGATATTAGCACTTCTTTCACCAGCCACAATCAACAATTCCTTTCACATCGTTAGGATAAATGTTTAAATCCCTTGAAATCAGGGTTTTAATTGTTTTTTATTGACAGGATAATAAATAAATAAATAAAGAGAGAATATCAATTATCACATGAGCAAGAATATGACAGAGAATGCACTGGCTTATAGCTAATGGGCAGCCCACCACCGCCACCCTCTCCTTGTCCTTTCCATGACGCCGATCTTCCATTTCTTAATTTTTTTTCTTATTTTATTGCCGCATGCAATGATATTAATCAAATAAAAGAGACCTTATCTCCACAAGATTGTCTTCCTTATAAAGTTGTATAATAATTTTTAAAAACATTTTTTGTTTTGTTTTTGTTTTTAACATAAATATATTAAGATTACTTGAAAATTATAGATTTTAATTTTTTAGTAATTTTAATATATTTATGTTAAAAAATATATTTTAATATAATTTTTTAATGTCTCTGTAACGTGTAAAGAACATATTACTGTCAATTATGTATATATATATATATATATATATATATATATATATATATATATATATATATATCTTCTGAAGAAAAAAAAAAAGAAACTGTAAAGAGAAGATGGAACCACTTACATTTATTCCAATTTTTTTTAAAGAAACGAGTATAACGAGAGGGGAAAAATAGTAAAAAAAATAAATTAAATAAAGCAGAGCACGAACGCCCAGGATGAAATGGAAGCGTTTTTTTTTTTTTTTTTTATTAATAAACAAAACTTTAAAAGAGAGGGTAGATAGCTGGTGAAAGAAAGAGACGTTTAAGCAAATTCGCCCTCTCTCTCGCTCATTCTTTCTGTTTGCTCTCTCTCTTTCATTCTTTGCTTCTTCGTAGCACGGAAGAGAGGAGAGAAGCCAGAAGAGGGAGAGAGGAAGTGAAAGGAAAGCATATCCGTCCAAGCAAAAACAGAAAAGAAAAAAAAAGAGCACATTTGTTGTTGATTTCTGGTTTTTTTATTTGTTGCTTAAAGGATTTGGATTTGCTTTGGTTCTGTTATTGAATTTGAACTACAGAAGATGATGGTAGCAAACAGTTTCGATCTATGGCAAAAAGATGCTTTCTTTTCTGCTGCAGAGGAGGTCCAGGAATCTGCTGATGCGTACGTTTTGCATTTCTCTTCAATTCACGCTTTACATTCTGTATGCAGTTTGGTACAAGAATTTGGCAGCTGGGTTTGTTTGATTTCTCCATTTATATGGGGTTTCGTTATGATTTGGGCGTGACTGAATTTTCTTGATTTTGGTTTTGCATGTTGCATAATGATGTTTATGATATGTTTTGCTTTTGAGGTTTTCAAGATGTGTGTATATATTGCTTTGTTTTAAAAGAATTTTGTCTTGTGGATCTTGGGTTTGTTTTCTGGTTGGGATCATGAAATCTACTTTGTGTAATTCTCGTGCTACAAAAGTGAAAATTATACGGGTTCTCTGTTGAAGGCAGGGAGCTATATATATTCTAGGAAATCAGCAAGTTATTCTTGTGCTACAAATTTGACAGTTATTCACAAACTTTTAGTTAATTGAAATTTGAAGTTGTCGGTTGTTTTTGTGCTTGGCAGAATGGAGTCTGCATATAGAGTGTGGATAAGAGAGAAGAGAGATGGGTCAGAGCCAGGGGATTTGGATGAACTATCCAGAGAGCTCCAAACCGCCTTAGGAACTGCCAAGTGGCAGGTATAATTTCATATCTTGAATCTTTAAATTTGTTACATGCGTCTCTAAATCCATTTCTTTAAAACCGCTTATCAGTTTATGTTTGTGAACTTCACTTGATTGGTCTGTAAGAAACTTCAGGTGAAGGAAAACTATTGTCAATTCTATGATTTCTATTCTTTACATTTCTGACAATTGAAAAGCAAACCCCAACTCATCCAACTTTAAATCCCTTTCTTATCATCAGTATTAATCAAAATACTTCTCCCCTTTTACTGCACTCTCTAGCCAACCAATCTGAGCATAAAGAAATCATTATAAGTTGTGTTTTCAATTCCATAGCTGGCTCATTTTTTTTATTTTTAAAATTTGCAAATAGCTTTCTTTGTCCTCTCTTTTTTCCTTGTATCAATGATCCATGAACTCTGAAACAGTTGGAAGAGTTTGAGAGCGCTGTTCGGTTGAGCCATGGACATCATTCTGATGATATCACAGCATCCAGGCATAAACAATTTGTTGCTGCTATTGAAAGTCAAATATCTTGTGTTGAAGCAGCACTAAGGGAAGCTTTTAGTGTGGAAGGAAAGCAACCTCTTCGATGGGTGAATCTGGATAAAGAAGAATGCGATGATTTGGCCATGTTTCTATCTGGAACTGTCCAAATTCCACAGATTGTGAAAGATGATTGCACCACACTCAAATCTCCTGTGGAAGGTTCTCTTGGGGAGAACCATCATAAAAAAAGAAATTTGGACCATAATTCTACTGCCACCTGTAGTAGAGGTACTTCGGATGAAAATGAAATAATTACTAATAAGAAAAATAGAGAACATATTATAGATATAGAAGAGAGAGAAAATCTTGGAATGAGGGACATACTCTGTCAAGTTGATAAAACAACTGGCTCAAGGAGAACATGGAGTTCACCAAATTTTGGTGCTTTGAAAATCGTGATTGCTCAGGATGATGGACAAAGGGATAGAGTGATGTCATGTGTTGAGGCCACTCCTAAAGAAAAAGGGTACAAACCTTTCTTCTGGAAGCAAAGGTGTGGAGAACATTCACGTGCAAAGGGATCGATTACTTTGTTCAATAAGGTAAAATAGCTATGCTATGGGATGTGAAAATGGATGTTATCTATCTGAAATAAAGATGACCCTTTAGTAAAAAAGAAAAAGGGCAACGATGATCTCTCATATTGCTGTGAACCTGAATAGATCAACACCTTACAGCTGTCAAGATCTGTAGTTTTTCTACGGTTGCAAATCATCATGTTTTGGTAGTTTCCCAGGAGATCTTACAAAACTTTAACCTTCCGCAGCTCTTTGGTCAGGCTGGTGGTCTCCAAAGGCAATTGCAACCTCCAGTGCACCTGCAGTCCAGCTGTTCCATCCAACTTACTCTTGCTTTAATGCTAAGCATTTTCTTATTTGGTAAGCTCTTAATTCTTTTGAACTTCATGCACTCTTTTTGTTGAAAATTGATTGCCGACCATCACTCTCTCTGTTCTCCCCTTCTACTATCTGGTCAAAGCACAAAGCCAGCAGTTGGTATTGGACACTTAACTTGAGCCCACTGATCAGCATATTGGAATGATCTGGTATAATGGACACAGCTGAACAAGTATGCACACCAGGAAGCTAAGTAGTTATAGACAATTTACTGGCTTAATGAAGTCATTTTGAACTACGCAGATATTTCATTTTTACTTTTAGCCTTATCAGAAGATTTGGTTCCATTAATTTAAAATGATTAGCTCCTTGGAACTATCATTTGTTGGCTATGTTGTTTGGATATTTAGCATACCCTAAAGCAATTTCTGCACAGCATGCTGTATGGCCATTAGATCGATGAATGCTTACAGACAATACTATAATGATACCATGTCTTAATTGATCAAGCAACAACCAACGACCTCATCCTCATGCCATCTTTTTATGGCGGAACTCCTTTATCTTGTTGAAAATTCATTTCATGTTACAAGGTTATGCTTGGAAGTCCTTGCTGTGAATATCCAAAGTTTAAGATTTACCCTTTTAATATCTCATCAGAATGTGTCTACTTCTATGTAATCTCTTAACCAGAATTGTCAAATCCAAAATTTCTGAAGCTCATCTTCTGTCAGACGAGCATTCAACATTTTTAGATAGTAGGAGCTCTTTCTCTTCAGTTTAGGCCCCGGGCATGATAAGGAACTTCTTTCATTGATCAGTGTGAAATATCTGATTATTCTGTCAACTTTGCTAGCTCATTTGTTATTTTTACATTATTTTAGCTCTATAAAAGTACCTACTTCGGAAGTATTTACTTTGCATTGAAACCCTGACTCTGTTTTGACATTTCCTACTTTACATGTGTCTGTGGATGAGATTTTGGTCTTATGGAATATTTTCTTTTGCTCAAGGGAGCATTTTAAATAACAGAGTTTTTAAGGCATCTAGGTGCAAGATATGAAGCAAAATTGAATGAGATGTTATTGTCATAAGCAAAACGGAAAAGAGAACAGAACATGATAGACACACCTGCAATTCATACATTTAGGTGTAAAAAAACCATCATGTGATTGATATGGATCACTGGATCACTTGTTACTTTGGGTTTAATCAGTCTTCAATTAGTGAAGTGAGGAAATAACTTGGAAATTCGTGTGCTTGATTTCTTATGATAGAGAGAACTGTTGCAATTCATGTTTTTTTCTTCTGTTGAATCCTTGTTAAACATTAAACCGATCAAGGCTATTAATTTTCTTCTCTCTGCAGTGCCTTTTTTAGTTTATTCAGCTTGAGAAGTTGTTTTCACTGCTCATTATCGAGGTGAAAGGTAATTCTATTGCTTGTTATAGTAATGGCCTATGAACTCTACTTATGAGACTATAATAAAAATATAAACTGATGTATTGTGGCATATACTTATTTGCGGATGATAATAATCCTCCACAATGCCAACTCTGAGAGAAAATGATGACAACTTTCCATGAAACACTGACACTGTGACTTTGAGCGTTTAATTGCAGTTCTTATTTCAAAACTAAGACAATTGTTACAAGGAATTTTGGTCCCCATTTTTTCAACAACTTGTCATCTTGACCCCACTCTGAAACTTGTGATGATCGTTTATGCAAACAAAAACGGAATTCTTGATGCTTCTTTGTGTTTTCGCACTCAATTTCATGCATATTGTAAATCTTGAACCCTCAGAAAATGAAGTTTTTGCAGCTACTATCTCTCCTCTTGAAACTTAATAGCATAAGATCAACCCTCTTCCCCGACTTATATAGCATAAGATCTATTCATGTTTATAAAAGTCTATTTCTATAGCAGAACAGAAGTTTCAAATTTAGGAACAGTAGAGAGAACTCGTTGGGAAAGAGTTGGTAGCCCCTTTTTGCTTTGACATGCTGCAGAAACCAGTGTCTCCCAGAGTCATGGACATAACAGTCTTAACCAGTAGCAAATTTTCATTGTCGTGGGCTGCTGCAATGGCTAGTTATCCCATCAAACAGATGCTTAGCTATTTATGAACGCTGATAGGGCTTCCCAGTCCAATCGAAGTGCAGTGTTGAGTCCTGAATTGGTCCAATCAAAATGGGTTTTATAGAGGGAGGTTGGAGATAGTCTTTAAATGCTGGTGTTTGACTAGATATGTTGCCCATGTTTCACCATTGGCCAAATAAATTTTTTACGATGTAAAAAATGTGATAGGAAAAACAATCTAGCTCTAAGTTGTTAGTTAAAGTGGCGATTTAAATAACTTGAAAAATGATAATGATAAATAAGCTGACAAAATATTAAAAAGAAAAAGAAAAAAAAGGACCACACTGACAAAATATCAAACAATTCAATGTTAATAAAAAATGGAAAAAATGAGTCAAAACTAAAAATAGGAGTAATGTAATTGAATTTGTTAAATCAAGTCTAATCTATAAAACTTGAAACTTAGTAAATCATGGATCCAGGTTCAATAAAGGTAATGTTATTCAATTTAATTTTGAAAGATGAAATTGCTGAAAAAAATATTAATAAAAAAACTTGCAAAAGAAAAGAAACAAAAAAATGAATATGGCTAAAATTTGACACGGAAAAACCCAATGAAAATCATAGTTGAAAGAAAAAACAATATTCCAAACAAAAAAAATGCAATTAAAAGAATTAAGACATGAAAGATGGAAAAAAATCATAGGAGATGAAAATGAAAATCATTTGTAGTAGATTAAGAAATAATAGGGGGTAGAATAGAAAAAAAATTGTGGAGGGATTAATCCAACTGAATCAAACTGAGAAAAATGAGAAAACAAAGTTAAAAAAAGATTAAACTGAGAGAATATATATAAAAAAGGATAAAAAACATCAAATTTGGAGATAAACCGTTAACTTTTGAAATCTTATCTATTCTTTAAAAGACATCTTGTGAAGATTTTATCAAGATCCATGAAGATTTCTCATCTTGTGAAGATTTCTCAACCAATTTAATTTCTAGAGACTGGTAGGAAAATATGAATGAAGAAATATTAAAAGAATAAGGATGGAATCTTAAAGATTAAGAATGGGGATAAAATTGGTGGAGTAAGAATTAAGAGGCAATAAAGTAATGATACCGTTGTAATATAATGAAATAGCACATTGAATAGTGTTTTGTATCTTGGTACACTGTAAGATGCCTAGGGGAATTAGTGTTTTGGATAATATGGCCAGTTAATGTGAATCAAGTGCAGTTGAAAGGGGGACTAGGGTCGTGTTTGAAATTGTCGTGCATTGTCCTCAAAATATTTTTCTCTTGAAAATCTATTAAAATAATATATTTTTTAATTCTTAACATATATTAATTTGAAGCTTTTATTAAAGAAATATTAATTTTTTTTGGAAAAGTGCGGGTCAAATTGCACTCCCAAAACCATGCCTAGATGTTAGTTAGTTAAGACTTGAACCTCCACTTTCACGATCTGCAGCCTTGTTTTCTTCCTGTAGTCAGAATTTGATGGCATAACATTTACATCATATCAATTAAATTGACATCTAACGGAGATTTCCCATTATTTCTGCCATGATACACTGATAATCCCCCTTTTCTTTTAACGGAATAATAGAAAGGATTCATGTTTTGCGTGCAGGTACTGAATTTCTTTCTAGGGTGTAGAAAGAAAGCAGCAAGGAGGAAGATAACAGTCGCCAATATCTTCGATGTTCTTGAAATTCAGGGACAGGAAAATCTCCTCTATGAAACACGAGTAGCAGGATTGGAGTGTTATTTCAGATTCCATAGCCACAGAAAATGTCCATGTATTCATTTAGTTTCAAATGTGCTCCAAAGAATATTTGGTAGTTCACACAAATCCAAATTATATGTAAACTGAAAATATACGTCGGAGGATTGCCGATCATGACATTTTCGAGGGACCAACCAAACCATTTTATAGTTTGTAAAAATGTCATGGGCTGTTAATTATATATACTTACTTTACGTACTGGAATGGAAGTGCAGCCGTCGGAAAGTGCTGGTCTGGTTGAAGATGAAAAAACAAGCAAGAGAAGCCATCTCCTCTTTTTATCTGTCGACTCCCAAAACCCCTTCTCTCCTAATTACAAATTCACAAGACAGACCTGGCAAATGTGGCGCAAAAACAACGTGAAGACGTCTCCTCGTTTGCCTGGACTGAAAACCACTCTCACCGCCACCCACCGAACCACTCTCATATTCATCTTTGGACAAGAACAGCCTCGAATTCACACAGTTAGCCCACGACAATCCCAAAGCCGGACAAATCCTGCGTCCAGACGAATACATACCATTCAAATTCCCAATCCTCATCTCGTTTGCTCCCTCTCCAGAGTCCACAACATCCATCACTTGATTAGTCACCAGCACGACCAAATTAAACCTCTTCGCAAACTCCTTTAGCTTCCCAGATATCTTAAAAAACAACGACGACCTCCTTATAAGATCACTCGCTGTATTGTCAAACTCAGCCCTAAACAATGCAGCCATGGAATCGATCACGATCACCCTGACAGGCAACCGGGTTTTTGAGTTTTCAAGAAATGATTCTACCTGCGGCATTATATCGAGCAGTTGGTCTGCGGTGTTTACACTTTGCAGAAATATACCATCACAGGGATCATAATTGTTGACGAATATTTGTGGGTATTGAGATTGAAGGGCACTGGAGAGCTGGTGGAGGCGGCGAGTGGGAAACGGGAATTCAGTGTAGAGGTAAAGAGAAGAAGCGGAGAGGCCGCCTAGGAAGGGTGGGAGTTGAGCGCGGAGGGAGAGTTGGAGGCAGAATTGGGTTTTGCCGGAGCCACTTTCTGCCACGATTTCGGTTATGGAGTTGCAAGGGATGCCTCCGCCCATGCAGCAGTCTAGGATGGGGCATCCCAGTGAACATTTTTCGTCTGGGAGAAGCTTTTGCGGTGTCATGAAGGCGGGACGAAGTGTCGAGGGATCCGATTGAATTTGGGACATTGCGCCGGACATATGTGATTTAGGGTTTAAATTTACTTTTCTTTCTTAATTAGAAAAATAATGCCATTTTCTTATGGTTTAGGGAGACGCATGCTTTTTACTGCCCGTTGCCATGCTTCTTCTTAAAGATATATTTTTGTCTAATTTCTATGTGATATATAGGGCTAAGAGCTAATAAATAAGTTATTATTCTATAAAATACTAAAAAGTATTGACATTTTAATCTACATTGTTCAGCATTTCATATCATGTGGATTTACTTTTCACACATCCTCGAGTTGTTTTTGCATTATTATATCTTTTTAGATCAAATTAAAAAAAAAATTTAATTTAAATTTGTTTACTAGAGTAAATAATTATCAATAATAAAGACTGGAAATAGTTTATGATTTTCTAAAAAAATTCAATTTAGTCGTTAAATTTTTTAAATTATATATATTCGTTCCTCAATGTTTTTGTAATTTATTTTTTGATTAAAATTTAAAATACAGTGTCAAACATCCAATCTAAATTTTAAATTAAATAGTGTAGAATTTATTGACTAAGTCTAAAATAACTAGACAATTATTAAAATAAATTAAAAATAAATTTTTTAAAATGATAAAACTATAAGAAAAAAAAGGTAGGGAAAAGGAAAAAAAAGAAATAGAAATTAACGAATTTGAGTATTAATTTTATATACAGTCACTATATATATAAAAAAACATGGTTATATTTATTTTTCTAAAACGTATTCTTAAAGCTTATACAATCTTTAATGTTTTATCATACGCCTCTGCCCATGTGGCGGTAAAATAAAAATCCATCCAAAAAATATTTGTGTTTTCTCTGTGAGGGAAATCCCCCTCCAAAACGCCCCCCCTAAAATTTCAAACTACTAAACTACACGATCCGCCCCCTCGTATTTTAACCAATCAAATTCAAGCATTCTCAATCCAGCGACAGGAAAACCCAAACGCAGCCCTCACACAGATCCACGCCTCATCCAACGGCCACCAAAAATCCTCTCCTCTTATTAAATCAGCCCTCCGATTTCTACCTTCGTCATCTCGAAAAAGAAAAGAAAGGAAAGATCAAATCAAGGGAATTGTTTGAGAGAAAATGTCAGGGAGAGGAAAGGGAGGGAAGGGATTGGGTAAGGGAGGAGCCAAGAGGCATCGTAAGGTTCTTCGCGATAACATTCAGGGTATCACCAAGCCTGCCATTCGTCGTCTGGCTAGACGTGGTGGAGTCAAGCGTATCAGTGGTCTTATCTACGAGGAAACCAGAGGCGTCCTCAAGATCTTCCTTGAGAATGTGATTCGTGATGCTGTGACATACACTGAGCACGCCCGGCGCAAGACAGTTACTGCTATGGATGTCGTGTACGCTTTGAAGAGGCAGGGCCGTACTCTATACGGGTTCGGGGGTTAAAAGGTATATTTGTTTTGCTGGGATTGTAGAGGTGGGTTAGGGTTGTTACGTTTCAAAATCTATTAGGTTTAAATTTGGTTTAATCCTTGAAATTCAGTGTTCAGAATCAATGAATATTTTACGAGTTTATGAATTTCTTGAATGCGATTTGTGTGTTTGATTTTGAATGATTTGGTTTAATCATCGTCCTGCAAGTTCTTGTTGGTTCTCACGCGAGTTGTGGTGCTTTGCACTAAAAATCGAACACTACATTTAAGGGATCGAGAACCTGTTTTCTTCGAGTCAATTCCCGAAAGGAAGAAGCTATTACAAATCGCGAATTGTAATCAAAGGATATGTAGAATTTGTTATGAATTCCGGAGAATGGACGAGTTGTAGCGTTAATTTTTCAAAATCATCGATCAAAGTGGAAGGGAATTTGGGCCTCTTTAATCGAACCATCTTTTTGATGGGCATCCAAGCCCAGCCCTACCTTCATAGAGGCCATTTGGACTGAAATAGGGAACATGAGGCTGATTTTAAAAATAATTTTTATTTAGAAATATATTAAAATTATTTTTTATATCAACTTAAATTAACTTCAAATATTAAAACATTAATTTAAAATAAAATAAAATTTTGTAAATTATTTTAAATTGGTTCTTAAACGTGATGCATAATGATTTATTTGAAGTGGTCATAAAACTGGAAAAGTCAACCTTGCTCTCTCACCGATGACTCTCATATTTTGATTTTGTTTATTGACAAATCAAAATATCTAGAATACTCTTTTATTTCAATAAACAGTCAAATAACCCTTTCATACTTTGAGAGAGAGGTTAAACTATTATTTTATTATAACAGGTGAAACGGAAAAGACAAAAATGCTTCCAAACATAAAATATTTTTTATGAGCTTATTTATACGGATTAACTCTTTTGTTAATGTTAATATATTTCTTTCCCAGGAAGTCAATTCCATATCATCTCCCTTTGTTCTCATCTTTCCACGTGTCTTTCTCGTCCTTTCTGTCCCTTATAGAAAGCCGAAACGCAACTTCCATGATGCGGTGTTCGTCATTAGTTTAAAAGTTTTTTTAAAAAATTAAATTAAAAAATTATTTTTAATTTAAAATAATTATTTTTAATATTTTTAAATTATTTTGATTTGTTGATTTTTTAAAAAAAATTAATTTTAATATATTATTTTTTAAAAACACTTCAAAAAAAAAATCAGTAATAAATACCCCACAATATCCCATGTGATCTCCGCCTCTCCCCTTTTCTTTCTCACTCTGGCATGAGTATTTATATTCTCCATCTCCTCCATTTTCACAAAGCATTGTTAAATGCCAAGAAAAGCAAGGGAGAGGGAGACAAAATAAAATAAAATTAAATCTCGTTCTTACAAGCAAACCGATCCTCTTAAATTCTTAACGTAGAAACCAAAAAACCATTTGATTTGTCTCTCCCGGCCCAAAATATGGGAGATTACTCCAATATTGTTCTCCACCATGATCGAGAACACGAACACGAAGAGGAAGAGGAAGAAGAAGAAGAAGAAACACTCTCTCTTTGCGACTTCCCACTGGAAGGTAGGAACATAGAAAGCCCAAATATGGCCATCCACAGCAGTGCACGATCATCATCCGAGCCTGCTGAATTCTTCGAGTTCTTAAGCGACCTCAGCTCAGAGATACGTTCAGCTGAAGATATCATCTTTCGGGGTAAGCTCGTTGTCGAAGAACCCTACTTTACTCCCCAGAATCATTATAAAGAAGACAAGCCACGCATTTCTTTTCGTCGCCGATGTGAATCTTTATCTGAGCTGCAAAGTTCTGTAAGTCGTTCAAATAGTATCAAGAACAATATTGGACTCATGAGAAACAGTCGGTCTCTGGATTATCGCAAACTCGAAAGGTTTTCTAGCTCTAAAAAAGGTTTATCGGAATTGGATATTGAAAGAAGTAGCTCATCATTAAAGAGTACGCATGCAAAAAGTGATGTAAAAAAGACGGGCGGCTCAAAGCCCCGATGGTATCTGCTGATGTTCGGCGTGGTCAAGCCCCCTACAGAGATGAACCTTAGCGATATAAAGAACCGGCAAGCTCGCCGGAATTATCCGATGTCCATGTTCCCACCAGTTGACACCGACGGCAAGAAGGCTCCGGCTAACCAGAGCTGTATTAGCAAGGGCTCCTGCAGGTTGCTTAGAGTATTAAGCTGCAAGGATCCCACTAGTGTTGCGGTGGCCACGTCGTTCCTCGTGCCGCAGGTATAGAATCGAAGCTGGCAGGTGCCATGGCACGTGATGTCGGCCCAAATCCAATCCCCATGTAGTTATATACTGGGTCTAGAATTATGATATTTGAAAAATGTGGCAGCGACACGGGCATCTGTGTGGTGAGGGCAAAATGGTAATTGGATTCATTTGATGCCTTGTTTTTTAGGGCAATGTAATTGTGACTTTACGTCGAGGGCAGTCGGTTCTCTGACAGAGGAGAGTGATGGAACATAGTCATGGCCCCTTCGTTAGTGAGCATTTAAGGTTTGTGAGTTTGTTTTTATTTATTTATTTATTTATTTTTCTTTTTTGTTTGGTGGGTATACAAAGCAGTGAACGACGATCCGGAGACTCCTGCGAATGGCATAATTAAAAAAATTATATCGATGTAAATAATTATCTTTATACCATATGAATGATACTATCTCTTTTGGAATTTTGCCTTTGTATTTACATTTATATATACATTTCTGAGAGTTGGTCGAAGATCCATATTGTATATTGGATGAACATTTTTCTCCACGAAATTGACGTTACAAGCTGATGAAAACCTTGCAGAATATTATGAAGACAGAACAAAATGCAATCAATTCAAAACAAGTAATAGATCGGATGACGTGTAACTCGAACCTCGTCTAAGCTTATGCCTGCCAAGTCTCGCTCAACTCAAAGACTACGGTCCCATAAATTAAGTTTACAACCGTAATGTTCTTATGCATTAATGAGATGCCAACCTATCGACTTTAAATAGATTTCAGTTCCTATCTGGAAATATAATTGATAATTACTTACAACACTGGTGATTAATACATTTAGGGTTTATTTAAAAATGTGGTTGAAGTTTTTTTTGAAGTGTTTTTATGTTTAAAAATACATTATAATAATATATTTTTCATTTTTTAAATATTATTTTTAGCATTATCACATCAAACCAATTGTTTTTTTTATATATATATATAAAGCAGACGACAAAAACCGAAACATTCATTAAGAAATGAAGCTGCCGGCTTCCTTGTTGACCTTGCTGCAACCCTTGATCACTTGGTTTTAGAATGATTTTTTGCTTTATATCAAGAGTGTTGAAGAGGGCTTTGTCCATTTTGCATGCCTATAACGGGAACATTAATTAAAAATTAAATGATGACCAAATATGAAATACAACAAAACATGATTTGAGTGTATTCTATAATGCTTGTTGCAAGTAATTTATTGACCATGGACAAGGCCAGGTAATTCACTGTGTTTTTTGGGCTGCTCAAAGTATTTATCCCCATCTTTAATCATTCCTCGCATCCATGCGAAGAGGGCCGGGGGGAAATCATTCTCGCGTATGAAGCAAAGAATAGCGATGCATCGATCCTTCCCAAATTATGAAACTAGTATTATGTTGTCAATATAGAGTGACAATGGCGGGAATCATGGCTTTAAATCCTAATGGAGAGAACAGAGTCTGAAAAATAAATAAATATATTATTAACTATTTGAAAAAATAATAATAGTATTTTCCCATAAATCTAAGCTAGGGGCTAGCTGGTGTTCCTAGTCATTAAAATTATGTCTCTTCCTTTCAGTAATGATCGATGTTCACCTAAATGAATCCAAGTAGGTCTAACTTCACAATTTTGAGCTTAAATAACTTTTATTATTGAAACGACATTCAATCCCAAAACGTCAATTTATAATTATAATTATATAACAAGACAACAATACCTCAGCCCCAACAAAACAAAAACGAAAATCCTTTGCAAAAACCCAGTGGATCCCTTCTAGTTTGGCAATTTTTAATGACACTTTTAAAGCAGCCGGTCTGGAAAATAATGGTCGCGCTGCAGAAATTGGAGCCAGTATTTCGCTACCCTATTCATTGCATAAAATAATTTTCAAACCGCGTGCATATGTATATGTATATGTATATGTATATGTATATGTGGGGTTGTAAGTGCACTAAGCTCTTATGTCAGCAATCCGGTCGTTGAATCTGTCATAAATCTTAACCGACCTAGATGTATTTTTTGTTGCCAATAATTATCAAAATAGACAGGGTGAGGAAATATGGGAACTGCTCGATAGGCTAGATTTCTTCGAAAGGTAAAGGCTAGTTAATGACCTTCATTTATCCTGTCATCTTCTTCGCATGACCTTTCGTCTACTTTCTGTAAATCTTGTTTCACTATATGTATACCAGCTTGGTAGAGGTAGCAATCTTGAATATCTAGCAGGGAGAGAGCATGGAAATATCTGTAATGATAATCTGGCATCATATCTTGGTTTAGTTATGTTGGATTTATTCAGGACAATCTTGATTGTTGCGTTTGGGAGATTTGAAAAAAGGAGAGGAACTCTCTCAGCTTTAGAAAAATGTGATCAAATTATTACTCCATGCATGCCTAAAAAGAGAAATCATACGAGCAAAATGTTCATTTACTACTATCCTCGTCTATAAATAAATAGAGACAACAAGACTACTTATTGCTTTGCTCGCCTCTTTTTTTCTTGTACTGTCAGCCAAGAAGATCAGAAGACGGCACAGATCTTTCCTCCCATTAAAACAATTTAAAAAGTTACAAAAAAAAGAAGATGATTAAGGGTATGATTACGTTTGAAAAGTATTTTTGAAAAAAAAAAGATTTAAAAATATAATAATTAAACATCATTTTAATACATTTTTAAACAAAAAATATTTTCAAAATAAACCTTAACCACCATCCTAAATACCTAAATATTCACTAATAACCTGATGGAAGTTGAATGTCACCGAGTCAAAATTGACAGGTCATGCGTTAGCCAGCTTACAATCCATCAACACTTATTCCTGTTTTCCTCTTTTTGCACAAATTACTCTTATATTAAGCACACGACGCTCGGGGATCATCTATCCGGCTGGATCAAAGAACAATCAAGATCTTCCAACATGTCTGTCGTCAAACAAAAATAACTGATTATATATATCATAGTTGTCAATATCGTTCTGGTCGTCGTTTCGGTACTGTTCATATATAATTAATTATACATATATATAATATTAATTTAACAAGCATAATTAAAATTTGAATTCTTTTTTATTTAAAAGATTTTGGTGTTTTTAAATTATTTTGATGTATAGATGTCAAAAATAATTTTTTTTTTTTAAAATAGATTTTGAACACGGAACGGCACGCCCGGAACGGAACCGAGGCGTTCCAGCTGGAATTTCCGGATCGGACCGGAATTAAAACCGAGATGAAAACGATGCCGTTTTGTCTCGGTTTGTTGAACGGAACGGAACGTTCCGGCCGGAACAGAACGGAATTAACAACTATGATATATATATATATATATATACATACTTATTTTTAAAAAATAAGTGCTGCATTTAAACCATATTAGTGTGGAACTCATGAGTCAAAAACTTGGCCTTGATAGTCACTTAAATCCAAGGCTATATATTTAGTCTTATATAATCATTAAAAATAAAAGTATTAAAGACATGATAAACTACTATGTATCTTTATATAGAATAATAATTTATATTGATGTAATGAGCTATCTATGTTCTTGGATGTATACAAGATTACTTAAAAGATTTATCATACTTATTATCTCATTAATAATATATAAGAGATATTTGTATCTCATTAATTTTGCCAAAAGTAGATGACATTTCAATAATTTCTCTCTCTGAAAACTACAAGGTTCAGGAGGTATAAATATCACCTGACTCATCCAAGTAATGGCTTAGAAGTTTTTATCTTTTAAGATAAACTCATATTTTAACCCATTAAAAAATTTAAAATTCAAGGACCTTGAATTTAAGGCTCTTTTAAGTTATTTATTGTTTTCCCGTTAATGTCTTAAATTTATCATCAAAAAGTCTTTATGCCCCCTAATTAGGATTGTTTTTGCAAGTGCTCAAGTTTTTACCGTAAGCCTAAAACTTTTTAGACTAAGAAAAAGAAATTCAAATACCTAAATATATCGATCAACCAATATCTCAAACACTAAATAACCGATTATTTACATATCTTTGTTTTTGGGATATCATTTCTGGTGTTGTTTGTGGAAAAAACTTATAAAATTTCATATATAGCTTTATTGTTTAAAAAAATTATATATTTTTAATTATTTTCGATGGTTAAAAATTAGGAGACTTTTAAAATAGGACGAGTTACTAATTTCCCTACCATAACATATATTTCAATCCATGCATAACCAATCATTCAACAACTTATAAAATAAATACAACTCCTTACCCAAACAATATTAGGAAACCAATAAGCAAGAGAAAATCCACCTCAGCAAATCTCAGCTCCCTTTTAACAAGTTATTGCTCTCTCCATTCACCTCCACGACAACCGATCCCATCTAGTGTCAGCAGATGATTACATTATCTAAACAAATATGGACAAAACAATCCACTAGAGGGTCTTCAACCTTAAAGTTCATTGAGCCATCTAAAGGAGTATACACATCCGTATGATGCTCAGGTGTAAAATGGTTTTTCTAGGCATTCATTTTGAAAATGTAAGAAAAAGGTTGTCAGCCAATCACATCACCCTAGTATAGAGACTTTAAGTTCCTCTAAACCTAGCAGGCATAAAAGTGGAAAACAATTGGAAAAGGAACCCATCAATAAAGTTGTTTGTACTCCTCACCAAATCAGAGATTCTTTTCTCTCAAGACATGTGTTGAACACCCATATATCTAGAAACTATGTCTCCACTAAAATAACCTTAGATAATTAGTCTGTTTTTATAGATACTAAAAAACATTTACAAAATATATACAACAATGTAGAATATGTTATTAAGGATAGATATGTCATGTGTAAGATCCTTTCTATAACCTTTAGAGATTTAGTAAGAGCATGATACAAAAATCTAGAATCATGTTCAATCGTTGACTTTAATGTTCTCAATGCTAACTTGGTGGCACATTTCAGTACAAGCATTCCAACAAAAAAAAAACATTTAGTTGAACTTTTTAGAATCACTCTTGCAGATCCAAAAGTTGAATTTCATAACAAATATGTCATAGATGTCAAGTATTAGTCCAAAAGTAGCTACCCATCAGTTAAAGGTAGGCTCAACTTTTCACCTGGACCTTTTAAAAAAAGTTTTTAGGCGAGAGACAAAGGGTCATATCTCAAGAAGTAAATTTTAACAATTGACTTTATCAAATAGATGTTATACCCAACTTGGTTGGAAAATGTTTTTATGGTTAAGAAAAATAATGGTAAGTGGCAGATGTGTGTGAACTTTATTGATTTAAATGAAGATTGTTCAAATGACAGTTAATACTCTCAAGAATTGACTATTAGGTAAACACTAAAATAGGTCTCGAATTCTTGATTTCTTTGGATGCATTTTAGGACATCATCATGAACATTTTCTTTTTATTAACTCGATTGGTGGTGTGAGCTCATCCAATCACCAATGAAATAACCATTAAATTTATTAACTCGATTACTGAAATAAGAAAACAAATGAGATAACATTCCTTTTTATTGTCTTATTCTCAATGACAATATTACATGAGAGAAATTCCACCACTTGATGACATGAGTAGATACAAAGAGAATTGACTACAAACCCCTAAAAGTTTGATTTTATAGCATTTTAAATTCAATCGAGATAAGATTCATACAAATTGCAGAATGTTTTATTTATTTATATTCAAAATCATATTAAAGAGAGAAACAAAGATAAAGTAGGATAAAGTTGTTTTTGTCATTTAATGGGTAATTTGATATAATATATATGGGATTAATTTAGTCAGTTGTCATGATTTAAAATTTCTTATTGGCCAAAAATATCCTGTAATTCACAAACAATGAAGGTAATGGAGCAAATCATAGGATACTTAGGGTGATTGTCCCTTAATAAAATACTTATCTATTAATAACAAGTAACAACAAAGTTTACACATCTTAATCTACACTACAAACTCGATATCAAAGATTGCTACATGCACAAGGACACAACAAACCTCATTGAGCAAAAGGAAGAAACACAATAATCTGTAAACAAGCAATTATAATATCATTGATCAATTGCACATCTAAACCATACTCTTATATCGATGAATGACCAGAAATGCTTGTCATACCTTTATAAATAGATTATAGGTAAACTTCGTATTGCTAGTGGAGACCACTCACAGGTTCGGAGGAGGATGCTCAATATATTTGAAAGTTGCAAAGATAATCTTAGAAAAGATATGATAGTAATTTAGATATATTTGTTATGAAGTATGTAGGTTCAATTTATTTAAAGTAGGTATTATATTTATATATATATATATATATATATAATCTTGGGTTATTTAGGAACAACAAATACTAGAGATTTTTATGGTATCAGAAGATATAAAGAAATGCATGAGAAGTAGAGCACTTGACTCAGAGAAAAGAAAGGATGATGAGTTATCATGTGAGGATTTAGAAATGATAATGTGGTTGTGGGCTAACGTAATTGAAATAACATAAATTATTTAAACCCAAATCATATGATTTTTCTTCTATCAAGTCCCCACGAAACCAATCCATGTCCATATTCATTATTTATGGGGAAAAGTTACAAATAAAACAAACAATAGCATACTTATACAATTGAAAACAATAACACTTCATTTAGATTAAAAATTAAAATAACACCAGTAACTATTACTATATACATAAAACTTCCTTGCATTTTATTGTTTCTTGTTAACTTAAATAATAAACACATGAAACCCTAAACCAAGATGATTCCCCTAGAAAAAATTAGTCTTTTCAACCACTAAACCTATAGAATACATGACCTTACCTCTTTAAAGTATACACAACATCCATGACAATCATTGTCTTGCAACGAGCGTGCTTAATGGGATTTATAGCATCACAAATCATATTCTCCAAGAATATCCTGAGAACATCCATGGTCTCCTTATAGATAAGACCACTAATACGGTTAACCCCGCCATGTCAAGCTAAATGATAAATCATGGACTTGGTAATATCATAGATGTTTTTATGAAGAACTTTACGATGCATCTTGGCTCTATCTATTCTCAATCCCTTTTCTCTTTTTCTCTTCCTCTCATTGACATATCGTAGATGTTTTTATGAAGAACTTTACGATGCATCTTGGCTCTATCTATTCTCAATCCATTTTCTCTTTTTCTCTTCCTCTCATTGACATTCTTTTCTTTTTCTTTGTTTTCAAAGAGAGTTTTATCTGATTTTATTGTATTCATGAAATCTTTTGGGGCAAGCTTGGAAGGTTGGCTTTATAAAAGGCATGTTTGTATTGTGACCGTTTGATTAAATAGCGATCCAAATGAGAGGCTAAGTTTAGGTTATTGGTTGTTGGATTATGGGTGCTTGAAGATGATTGGTGATTAAAGTTTGAGTTTTTGAAAAGTGAGATCTTGGGCTTTATTTTGAAAGGGGAACATTTTAAGCGAGGAGGTTTTGGGGTAGTTGAAATTTTTAATTTTCAAGTGTGAAAATATGAAATAATTTTGGCGCATATGTATGTATGATATAGAGAATTAAAAGTGTTACAAGATATGAGATACTACAATAAAAAAAAAAGTGTTATGAAAAACATTTTTATATCCTATTACTTTTCAAAAAATAAAAAACTAAAACTTAAATCCTATGGGAGTTGCTATAACATGACTCAATCGACTTCATGATTCTTAAGATAACTTAAATGATTGATAAAAAAAATGTAATTTGATTTTTTAAAATTAATTAAAATGATCATTTTTTAATATTAAAACAATAACATATTGAATAAACATGGTTTTGTAGCTTAATCCGTCACTCTTGATCTGGATTATAGACTCCATTGGGTTAAAGAACTTGTTTTTTTTTTTTAAATATCTTTAAATTAATAATAGAATAAAAAATAGATGTTTATAAAATCAAGCACAAAACCAAATGCAAATTAAATGTTGAAATGTTTGTTTAAAACTATAATAACTTTATAGAAAGAAAAATGAAATAATTTATGAAAATAAACTTAAAATTATACAAACATTAAAAAATAATCAACTCTTTCACAATCTATATTAACAAATGAAAGAAGGGAGTTAACACATCAATTATTTTAATATACCAAATAATAAATAATTATTATGTTTATAGGAAATCAAGATCAATTATTTTAATATACCAAATAATAAATAATTATTATGTTTATAGGACATCAAGTAAATGACTCCTAGTAGTTTAAAATCTCGTTTGATATTGAGATAATTGTTGTTTTTCAAAAAATATTTTACTCAAAAATACATCAAAATAATATATTTATATTTTAAAAAAAATATATTTTTTCATGAACATTAAAATAATCTAAAAATATAAAAAAAAATTAAATCAAAAAAACTTTTAAAACATTAAAAAAATATGATTGATTCATCCTTTAGATCACTAAAGTAAGTGTAATAAAATTTTATATATCAGATTTAATAATGGCGGGCGTCGTCATCAAATTTGCTAACGTTTTTAGATAGCTAAGCCCAAACGCTGACTTTCAGTTTAGCCTGGAGACCCATTAAACTTCCCTTATTACAATTTGAGGCCCAATAAACTGAAGAACAGCTTTCACTTGTAAAATTCCAATAAAAATCCTCATGGCAAACGCTGTTGATGCAGCTCAATCCTCCTCCATTGGAAATATTTGTATTTGACCTAACCCCAGAATTCTTCATCTAACAACTTCAAATACTTTCTTTTTTCGATGAATCATCAACTAAAATCTTTGATTGCAAGATGTGTAGCATTGCTTGGTAGAGGCAACCCATTTTCAAATTATCATCTGCTTGATAGTTTCACGAACGGAAGAAATGTGTTCAGCAATTTTTCTGTCCTGAGAAAATTCCAAAGAATTGAGAAGCAAAACACAGGTCAATTGGACAACCAGATTAGAAAACCCATCAGAAAGCAACAATCATTTCAATCGAGATCTACAGTAAAATAGAACATTTTAATTGAAATTCCAATATGATTGTTCAAAATTAAATCTGGTTCGGCCAACGGCAATGCATCCAAGACAAGCGGCGTCGGCTGCTTTCAGATCCTTACATCTTCACGCCCGGAATCCTGAAATTCCAGAAGCGTATATATTTGGATTGCCATAAGCAAAACATGGACCAATCTTAAAGCGGGCGAGTATGGAACTTTTTAGTAAAATTTTACTCAAACTCAACACCCAGTTTGAGGGATTGAATCAGAAGATTGAAACTAGTCAAGATGGAAAACAGAATACGATGCAATAAGAGAATTTCATTAAGAACAATTATCGAAAGAGAGATACAAGACGTTTTGCAAGTAGAGGAGTCAGATATCTACTACCATTTCTAAAGCTAAAGCCTAATTCCTATCAAACCACATACCCAAGAAACACAAAAAAAAACCTAGATCGACCACTAGCCCAGAAAATCCCCAAATCCCCTTAACCACCAAACCCATAGAGAGTGCGTCCTTGCCTCTTCAAAGCGTACACAACATCCATAGCCGTCACTGTCTTGCGACGAGCGTGCTCAGTGTACGTGACAGCATCACGAATCACATTCTCCAAGAAGATCTTGAGGACGCCTCTGGTTTCCTCGTAGATAAGACCACTGATACGCTTGACTCCACCACGCCTAGCCAGACGACGAATCGCAGGCTTTGTGATTCCCTGGATATTATCACGAAGAACTTTCCTGTGCCTCTTGGCTCCTCCCTTTCCCAATCCCTTCCCTCCCTTTCCTCTTCCTGACATTTTCACCTATCCTCTCTTGATTCACTCTCAAAAATCCCAAATTGGCCTTATGATTGCAACTGGATGTCCATGTTTGGATTCGGAAAGGTTTATTTTATAGAGGAGGAGGCGGTGTGGTAGCCATTGGATTAAATGTCGATCCCTGCGGTGGGTGTGGTTTGGTATATGGACCGTTGGATTTCGAGTTCTTGGTGTGATTGGAGGAAACTAGGAGAGCTGGATCGTTGTTCCAAAAGGCGTTCAAAAGCTTTTATTAGTCCCTATAGTATTGCTTGTGTCCTCTTTTGATCTTTTTTTATTTATTTACTCTAATCTTAACCCTATGGTTTCAAAAAGTTCTTGATCCTTGTTACGGGTGGTGTGAGCCCGTGGTCCATGAAAGGGCTTGAGTGGTATCGATTCTTACATTACAATTCTGGATTTGTATATATTTTGTTCACTGAGAGATCGATCACACGTTTTGCGATTAAACTGTATTTTTTAAGAATTTTAATTCTGTTTTAATTGTTTTTATGCTCTAATAAATGCATTTTGGGCAAAAATTTATTTGAAAAGCAATATCTACCATACAAATTTGATATTTAATAATATTATATTAATTTACTACGAAACTATATACATGAAAATTTACTCTCATGATTAACTACTATTATTGAGATGTTTTAATAAATGAAAATTCAATATAAAAGTATTAGTTTTTATTTGAGCTAACATGATTATATTTGTTATAAGAGTAGACACCCAAATTATTGCAAATTTTGATGCTTTGCTCTAAAATATAATGCCTATAAATTACAATATCTCAGGTGTCATCGGCAAGTAATGATCCCCCATCCTTTCATTTACCAGTAAGAACAGACGTTTCTTGGAAACTTGTCAAAAGTGTTCGAAGTATTTGTGTGGTTTTTGATACTGTTTTTCAAAAATATTTTAAAAAAAAATATTAATTTATTTTATTTTTATTTTAAATTATAAAAAATTAATATTTTTAGATCATTTTCATGTGATAATATCAAAAATAATTTAAAAAATATATATATATATATATTATTTTAAAAGTAACAGAATCCACTTCCAAACAGTCACTAAATGGTGGTCTCTGATCGTTCAACAAGGCAAGGACTGCCCCATCAGGAGCCTGAGTTAATGGCTTTCGATAGGGTCTTCAATTCATATGAAATTGACGACAACATGAAAACCACCAATTCATAGAATTAAGCGATACATGCGAAAAACATCCTTAACAAGACAATGAAGAAATTCACTCCAAGAACAGAAAAGCTAGCCAATACAAAAATGAACCGACAGTTAAAAGACTTGCTCAAACACCCAAACCAAAATAACTGTCGTGGATCAATTATCAATTTTGAGAGATACACGACATACTTGACTAGGTCTATGGCAAGTTCAAGATCATAAGTAAGACCCATAAACTGTCGTGGATGTTTTTGCCCCCCAATAATCCTCCATGTCATCTCCCCGAACATTTCTTTAGGTCTTGGCTGCAACTGCACCGATAATCTATGTAATGAGGGGCAGGCTTCTAACAAAGAGTGGGAATAGAGGAGGCCCTCATCATCAAACGCATCTAAACTCAACTCCATTTGCTTAAGATTGTTTAGTCCAGAGAATTTCTAGATCAGAATGCCCCCAATTCATCTGAAATTCCAAAAAGTTAAGGTAATCATCAAAAGTCTTAAACCCTTCGCACCATGGTTGTCAAAATCGTGATTTTGACACGATATGGAAGGGGGTTCGGAAACTCGGATCGTAAAATCGTACCTGAATTTTTCCGTACAAAAATCGTAAAATCACAGCTAAAATCGTGTAGGTAGAAAAATCATAAAATCGTAGATAAAATATTTCCGAATACAATACAACATAATTATGGTCATAAAACTTCATTAGTTAAGGTTCATATATAATTCAAAATAACTTAAAAATACATTACAAAACAATTATGTCCATAGAATTTCATTAGGTAAAAACTAACAAATTTAAAATAAATATTTTGTTGATGTGCTATATAAATTACAACACAACAATTTTATTTTTTTATAATATATATTTTTTATAATTTTTTTAATATATATATATATACAAACAATTTGTCCAACGGAAATGTCGGACAAATATCATTCTCCACTTTAAACTTCAGTTTAAATATGTGGGTTGTGGACTTGTGGGAGTGGGACAATGCATTTGTCCCACATCGGACAAATAGCATTGTCCCACTTTGAACTTCAGTTTAAATATTAATCTGAAGTGGCAGCTTGAAAATTGAAGATGGCAGCTTGAAAATTTAAGATTTTGAAGCGGCAGTCTTAATATATAAGAATCGTAAAATCGGACCGATCCGGTCCGATTTTATGATTTTGACTGATTTTAATCGAGTTTGACCAAAATTGATTTTTCTACCCGAGTTGACAAGGTTTGATGAGTTGGCTCGTAAAATCGGACGATTTTACGAGTCAACTCGCGATTTTGACAACCATGCTCGGCACAAAGAAAGCTTTTCCAGCTGAGAAAGATAACTTGAAAATCTGATAACATACCTTTGAATAGATGATCACAGTAAGGTCCCCCAATTGATACCTCAACTAGTCGAGGAACATGCTTGTCTATCTCCCGTGATACTTAAAAGAAACAAGATCTTTGAAAGATATCTCAACATTTTCCACAAGATTATATGCTAAAACCAAGTGTTTTAACTTCACAAGTGAACTAGAAACTTTCAGATCACCCAGGCATGATGAACGTTCCACATGTAACCCTTCAAGAAATGGAGAATTAAACAAAAAGTGCTCAATAACTTTTCCGGTCAATTCCACGAATCAAATGCAGAGCTGTTAGAGAATTGAAGCTGGAAGAACTGCGTGATTGCAAGGGAAAACTGTAGTCTTCTAAAGGCCATTTTGTACAGCTTCTCAAATCTAACCGAAACCTTTTAACATCTTTTTCCTTTGCAAAGTGGATCCAACTATAAATTTCACATTTATATTGATCCACATCGAAACAAATCTTGAGTTCATCAACACTTAAACCCTGATACTGTTTCAAGGCTTGGTTCACTGAATTCACAAATTTCAAATTTATGTTGTTCGATTGGAAGAATCAACTCCCTCTCCTCGTAAGACTTGTTCTTCATTTTCAACATGGTACTTGAAGCATCAAAGTCCAGTAGACCAGGATAAAACTTCCACAAGCATCTCCATCTTCTGGAGAAGACACTAGTTCTGCCTACTTCTCTAAATGTCAGTCGAGACAGAATGGTAACCAGAACATCATCAGGAAGTCGATTGATGTAATCATTAGTAGTGATGAAACAACTGGAATAAAGAGAATCATTGCAGCTGCTCTTGTTAACTCCCCACCACACCAATCCACGAAAATGCCCGGCAATCAACTAATTGAGTTACTTTGCTCACATCCAAGTTATAAGACGATCGTGTCGGCACTGCACTTCTTCATCATTAAAACAACAATTTGGTTTTCCCTTTTGCTCCACAAGCTTGATTCAATTACAGGCCGCACCATTTTTCCGCTCTTTCTAACCTAAAATTACAGCAAACTATTGAAAAAAAGCAAAGGAGCAGTTCAAAGACAATCAGGTAGAGAGCTAACCCTAAAACAAAATATACAGAATGAATAATGCTTTCCCCTTATCATGTCACTACACAAAAAAACAACGCGTACAACTAATTCTCTCCAGCATCCATGGACAAAATTCTAACACGCCCCGTTCCTTAAAGGGTTCAAAGCCCCCCTACATTTTACTAAAATAATTCAAGAAAAGGGAAACATTTATTAAAAAACTAATACTGCATTGAAGTCTACATAAAAAGAAACAAAAACAATCCAGGCAATTTAGGGCAATTTCTGGAAAAACAAAACAAAATAATGGGATTATTAACGGAATTATTAATGAAAATATATGAATTACCTTATTGTACTGTTTGTTAAGAACATGTAGTAGTTTATTTCTTCGGACTTCAATGTAGGCAGGAAAAGATCGATCAGAGAGGGCCAGAGGTGAGAAGAGTAGAAAGATGCTTGAGCAGCGCGACAGGATGCTTTTAGTGAAGTGACAAGGATGCTGAGAATGTGAAAACTATTTTTTACTTAGAAAATTATTAAATATTATTTTTTAATTTAAAAAATATTATTTTTAATAATTTTAAAAAATACAGCAAATATAAAAATTAAATAACAGGTTAGAAATTAATTGGTGGAGGATCATGTTAATAAAAATATGAACATGGAATGACTTCTAAAGTTCCTTAACCGTGCATGGTCGTGCTTCGTGACTTCATATGGACTGAATTTGTTTTACCGCTGTAAATTGGTTTCATTTTAACCGGTTCTTTTAATACACTCCTTTTCCTTTTCAATTTTTTGCTGTTAAAATGATTTCCCCCCTAACATGTTCACCTTTTCGATAAAAATAGAGTTTTTAAGGTTTTTTTTTTTTTTTTGGATTATTTTAATATGTTATATCACAAATGAGTTTTTCAATACATATAGTATTTTAATAAATTTCTAAGAAAAAAAATTAAAAATTTATTATTATCATAATATCAAACAATCATTTACTATTAAAAAAAAATTCATAACAATAATCCTACTTGTGAAACAGTGTATAAAACTCATATAAAATATTGAATCAAACTGTTTGCAGATACTCACTTAATGGTTTAAGTCCTTTACATGTTGATATGCATGTATAATGTACTTCAAGTGACACAAGTCAAAAACATCTCTCTCTAATTTTTACTCATAAGTGCATGTCAGGAAATATAAAATTGTATTAAAATCATGGGATGTTACATTTTAAAGCTGACATCTAAAGGTTTTTTTTTTGTTTTGTATTTAACCTTTTTTTTTAGCTATAATCAAGTTGATATGGGAATAATATTATATTTTAATAAATAATAAATATAATAAAAAAACAAAAAATAGTTTACACATGCATATGCTAACGTGTAAGAGGTTCTCATGGTTTTCTAGTGGCATGATAGCTTAAAACTTATTTTTACTATGTCATTATAATTATTATGATGTCTTCTTCTTATTGGGCAGTTTATCACCAGCTATGTTTTATTTATTATTTATTTTCTCTCTCCTCCTCTTGAAATTTGTGATGACCATTAATTTTTTAGAGTTATTCTTTTATTTATTGAAATTTCAACTTTGATTCTTATTTTTTTAATTTTGATTGTTTGCTCTTTTGTAGAATTTCAATTTGTTTTCAACTTCATCATTCCATTCCAATTCATGACATTTTTTTTTCAATTTGATTATTATTCTTTTGATTGTTTTTTTAGATAATTTTGTTAAAATTTATTATTGGTTGACCACTAATTTACTTTTTAGTTTTTATAGTTTTAATTGTTATTTTTTTATATTTTTTAATTTCATCATTTAATACTAGATTGATTGAGAATTGAGTTTTGTAAAATTTTTTAGATAAATGCTTTTTGTCTAATAACTTGTGTTATAGTTTTGAAAAAGCATTGTAACTTGACATCTTTTTTTTGTTAAGAAAAATAGGCTTTGTGATTATTATTATTTTTTTGTTTTACATCGGGTTATCCTGATTGATTTCATGCCATGAGTTGCGAGTTTAATAATATAACTCGAGTTGACTTGACCTTTATTATTTAGGTTACAAATTTATCATGCTAACTTATGTTAGTTATTTTTTTAATCTTGTTATTTCATATTACTCAAGTTACAAATTTATCATGCTTTGTGATTGTTATTATTTTTGCAAGCAGATACAATATTTCTCTTCAAGATATTAGGACCCTGTTTGAAATTACGTTTTAAAAATATTTTTGAAAAAAATGATTTTTTTTATTTAAAATGATTTTTTTGTTGTTTTTAGATAATTTTCATTCATGTTTTGATATCAATTTTTTTTTTAAAAAAAATTATTTTAATATATTTTTAAATAAAAAATATTTTTGAAATAATAATATCTTTAAAGACTCGAATTTTTTTTTTTTTTAATTATTTTGTAAGAGTGAATTTTAGACAGGAAATTTGAAAAGCTGTCAACGAATGAAATGTCGGTGATGTCCCTAGACTCCTCTCATAGTATCACTTCCACTCAAGGCATCCACGCAATTAAGCTGCCTCGCCTTCAATCCTCCAATCCGCACGTCCCTCCTCCATTTGGAAATGGCCAATCCTTCCGCTCCTGTTTCTGGCGAGAAGGGACCCATCACTCACGTCATCTTCGACATGGATGGTCTTTTACTCGGTAATTTTATCTGATATGTAGACTTTATTTGCTGAAAATCCATTTATTTTATTTTATATTTTCGTACTGGATATATATAAATAGATATATAGATCTTGGAGTCTGTTTCTTGCAATTTTTAGTTGAATTAATGTGAATATGTATGAGACAAAAAGTTTCACTGAAATCCCATGTCGCATTAACAAGTTCGATCCGTCCTTGTGAAGAGGATAACTCTGGTCCTTTCAAGTTTAAAATGTCTGTGGGATTGAGAATGCTATACAACTGCATCGATTCCATAGGAAATGAAATGAGGTTATATATTTCATGGGTTTTTTTCAACTTCACTACGCTGCAGATACGGAGAAATTCTATACTGAAGTTCAAGAAATCATACTTGCTAGATACAATAAAACTTTTGATTGGTCTCTCAAGGCAAAAATGATGGGGAAGAAGGCTATGGAATCAGCTCGGATCTTTGTTGAGGAGACTGGGATTAGTGACTCTCTTTCAGCTGAAAACTTTCTTGTGGAAAGGGAGGCCATGCTGCAAAACCTATTTCCAACAAGTGACCTGATGCCAGGTTTTCTTTTTGCAAAAATTATTTTGCGTTACTTGGACTGGATTCTTTCCCTGTTTAATTTAGTCAGTATATTAATGGTTTTTCATTGGCTATCCTGAATAAGAAAAACAAAAAAAAAAGACTCCAAAAGCTAGGATCAGTGCATTTCTTTCCTTTTATTTTCTAAGGATTGCATTCTATGCAATATTGACATGTGTTTTCTTTTTAGCCCTATGTTATAGGAAATGAAAAAAAAAAAAAGGAAGCTGTTATTATCTCACTCTAACTGGAACTGTTTTTTGGCGATGTGAATTAAAGATAAGTTTTCTGCCTGGTTTCCTCACGGGAAAGGATGCTTTCATTGGCACTCCTAACATTCACTTCTTCAGGAAAAATGTTTCTGGTCTCAGCCTCCAGTAATCTTAATCCATTAAAATAGGACCAGGAACCAAGTGTTCTACTAGTAAATTTTCTACACAATCTTGTCATCAGCTAAACCTAAACCATTTATCCAGACAATAAACCATCTATGAAGTCTGTATTTTAGCCCTCAAGTTGATTTATTCTGTTATCTGATAGTAATCAGGAATAGTTCTTTCAATTGCTGCTCTCCATGCCAGTCATCCTCAAACTAATCAGGAAACCTATCCTGTTCCTTTTATCCAGCACGCACTTTCCTGTTGCTATTTTCAAATGAGAATTTGCATCCCCTGGATGAGAAAAATATAGCAGAAATATAATAGCTTAGTTAGAAAGGTGAAGGTCAAGCCATGAATACGTGAAGCCTTAGTCTTCCTTTGCATTGCATAATTACTTTTTAACTGTTATAGAATTAAAGTATCAACACGAATCCTCTTTGACCATACTCATGATTCACTTGGCAATTGAAAGCGCATGAATGTTGGGGATAGTTGGATCAAGTTCTTGTCAAGGGAATTAATTATGTACTAATTAGGAAACTAATTATAAGTTATAGATAGTAGTGTTTTAGTAGAACACTTATGCTTTCATACTTAGCCCTAATTTGTAGCTAGGTTTATTGTTTATTTAAGAGACAAGACACTCAAGAAGAAAGGGGCATTCAGTTCCTATTCAATACAATTTTGACATGGTATCAGAGCCAAAATCCTAAACACAAAGGAAACCCTAATTTTTTTTGTTTAAGGGGCTGCAGCAGCCAGCCCCCTTGGCAGCTGCAGCCCCCTCCCCGTGCTGTCCATGGCTCTCGGTATCTTTGACTGTATTTTTCCTAAATACATCTGTTTCAACGCTTATGGTGTATTCTTTGGTTGTGGCTTGGTCGGAGAACAGCCCCTCGATATCGTCTTGGTTTCTGGGCTGTATTTTTTAGAAACAAGGCTCTCGTGTGATTGTAGCGTCGGTTCTCTTTTGTTCTGGCGTGATTCTTGGTTGTGGCCTGGTCAAAGAACAGCCCCTCGGCATCGTCTTGGTTTCTGGGCTGTATTTTTTAGAAACAAGGCTCTCGTGTGATTGTAGCGTCGGTTCTCTTTTGTTCTGGCGTGATTCTTGGTTGTGGCTTGGTCGGAGAACAGCCCCTCGGCATCGTCTTGGTTTCTGGGCTGTATTTCTTAGAAACAAGGCTCTCGTGTGATTGAAGCGTCAGTTCTCTCCCGTTCTGGCGTGATTCTTGGTTATGGCTTGGTTGTGGCTGGGTCTGTTAACATACGAAGATTTTTTTTAATACTTGTGTGGCAGGACAATTTTTTTTGGTGTGTTGGCACTGTCGGTGGTCATCGACTTCGTGGGTTTTTTGTTTCGGTGGTTGTCGTGGTGGCTGAGTGGTGTTTATTGCTCTGTTTCTGGTTTGCAGTGGCACCTTCGGCTCTCTCCTTTGTTTGTTTTTTTTGGGCTTGCTTCCTTTGGGCTACCTTAGCCGGACTGCTATTACTATTTAGTTGACAAATTGATGCTTCTTGATCGACTAGCATCAATTTGAGGGGGGATGTCAAGGGAATTAATTATGTACTAATTAGGAAACTAATTATAAGTTATAGATAGTAGTGTTTTAGTAGAACACTTATGCTTTCATACTTAGCCCTAATTTGTAGCTAGGTTTATTGTTTATTTAAGAGACAAGACACTCAAGAAAAAAGGAGCATTCAGTTCCTATTCAATACAATTTTGACAGTTCTGTGGAGATGGTATAACTGAACTTTCTGCCTCAAAATGGGATGACTAAATATTGGAGGAGCTTTTTAAGGCTCATTCGCATGTTTTCTTTGTCTCGGTGAAAGAGAGTGAGAAAGGACTATACTTAAATGCAAGGTGTTACGCTTCTTAATTTTCATAGGAATTTCTTTGAGGAAGGATTTTTCCCTTGGAACACTCCAATTGAGCAAGAGAGAAGGAGGAGAAGTTTGTTGGATACTCTCTTATGTGGAGACTACAAGGGAACACGTAAAACAACTCATAAGTAGTGTTTTCTCCCACAAAATTCTATATTTAATCATCCTGTGAGGATTTCAATGTTTTTTTTACCAATTTTGGACTTGACATACTTTTATAAAATAATGTAAATTTTAGAAGTTTTAGTGCATAATATCTTTCTTTCTTGTAATGTAAGATCAATTGTGAGAAGAGTTTCTCGTGGATCCTTTTTATTGTAGGGGCAAGCCGTTTGATCAAACATCTCCATGCAAAAGGAATACCGATTGCCGTGGCAACTGGGTATGGTTTATGCATTCATTTCCCATAGAAATTTTTTAGTTTTTTTATGTGAATGATACGCCTTAAATTTGAGAAGTAATGAACAGGATTTGTTTTTCAGCTCTCACAAGCGCCATTTTGATTTGAAAACACAAAGACATGGTGGGCTTTTCTCATTGATGCATCATATTGTTCTTGGAGATGATCCAGAAGTTAAACAAGGCAAACCATCTCCAGATGTATTTCTAGCCGCTGCCAGGAGATTCGAGGTATTGTTGTGGGTGGTTTTTCTTTTATAGTTACTGATGAACTGTGAAATATGATGGGACAGTGAGTCTTTGGTTGATTCATTTCATCTTTCACTGTTGAGTTAGCTTTTTTTTTTATCAACAGTGCTCAACAGCATGTTATTATTTGTAAATTGATAGGGTGGCTCAGTAGATCCATTGAAGATTCTTGTTTTTGAAGATGCACCTGCAGGTGTTCTTGCAGCTAAGAATGCTGGGATGTAAGTGCAATGCTTGTGTATCTCATTCAACATATGTCGGATATTTCTAGTTTTTGTTGTAGTTCATATTACTTGCTTGACTGTACAGTTTTATTATTATTTTTTGGTTAATTAATATAACTGACAGTTTTAAACTTGAGCTATGACCAAAGATATTTAAGGGATTATAGCTATGACACTGAACTAATTGGAAAGTACTTATATGAGCACTTCTGCTATAATTCGGCCTTGTCAGAGATAATTTATTGGTGCAAAATACAGGAATTAATGTTCAGCATAAGGTATCAGAACTGAATAATGAGATATGGAATCAGGTCTTACAAATATTAGCATTCTAGATTTTGCTAAGCATGATTTTGCAACAGGTGCTGAAAACTAAATGCATCTTGGCTGTGAAGATTGGATTAAGAATAGCAAGCCTGACTTTGTTTATCCAATATTTTGTTAGTTATTTAGGTATTCAAGGTTGTTTGGTGGTGGCTTGTACACAATGTTTGAAGTTCTAGTGGTGAATATAGTTGCTAGGATGTTCATATGCCATAAAGGAGGGGGTTGATGTTTAACTTCTGTCGTCTTTGATATATCTGGTGTCCATATGTGGAGAATTCGAACCTACTTGCCCACTTCCATGTTAAGAGCCAAAGCTTGTCTTTTCCAGTTATCTACTTTGTTCCAAATACTCACCTTGGTCCTCTCCTCAATCAGAATTCTTGAAGCACGGTTGCTCTTTTTTAGAATTCATGATGTGTATAATCTGTGGTTTTCCATCTTGCTTGCTTCTATTGACTAGAGCTGCAAAACTCCATTTGGTGGCTCTCTTTTGTGGTTGTGGGGTTGAGGTTATATTTCACTCGAAGTCCAAGCAAGAAAATGCCATATCAAGAAGCATGCAGATCTTGAAATTGCCACGGGTTTTTGGATATGAATTCAAATCTAGAGAAAATTTAGGAGATTTAATAGTTCAGGGTTTACCTTAAACAGGTTTCTTGTGGATGCAATTTGATAATTCTTTATAGGAGATTGAGTTACCCTTATTTTGAGGTATATTATTTCAAACATCCATGAGCGTGATTACCCCAGCAATCTACTTTGTTTCTTAAGACTCCTTTTCTACATTTGTATGATAATTGTCTCATTTTATCAACTCTATACATTACAATTAACAAATGGAGTGTGCACTTTATTGACACAAAAAGTAGTCCAGCTAGGTGATGCCTATACATTTGAGAAACAAGAGGAGTGGCTCATGCTTTCCAATGTCCTTATCTTTTAGGTTTTTTGCCCCACATTTCCATTGAGGGACACCGCCTATTTTTGTTTATTCTTCCTTTCACTAACACATGTTGGCCACCTGGTGAGTCAAGAGGTCTTCTCTATTAATCAAAGTTATTAAATCTAACCCTTACTGTCAGGTCAACCCCAAGTATAGTCCGGGTTGGGTTTCCTTTTAAACTGTTTGGACATTGACCCGGTCAAACCCAAGTGACATGACAGGTCAACTTGTGTCTTGGATGAGACCCGGCCAAGTTAACTCCAATGGTTTGTTTTTTAAATCCAAAACAATGTTATTTATTTAAAAAAAACTACACAATTGACCTGCAGGCTAACATGTTGACCATGGGTTGACCTGGTGGCCTAGTCAGACCCTAGACCGGGTTTGACAACTATGTTATTAACTCCTTTGTCCATAGGCCTGAATCCTCATAATGAATTGATCAACATGATTGGAAAAGTGGAGGAAGCAAAGAAGAAATAGCTCCCGTCATGTTTCTTTTATTGGTTATAATGTGTCCTGCATGAAGATGTGCCTTTTTTTCTTTTGGAAAATGCAATGGTTGAATGACATTATCTTAGCATTATAGGTCCCTGATGGATGGGAATACCCAGTATCTGTAATTTGTTTCATCTAGAACAATTTGTTGATATCCTCACTAAGGGTTTAGGTGTTTCCTTGTTTCAGACTCATTGTAACAATCTCATGCTTAGTTTATCAAAGCAAGAGATTGAGGGGGGATGATAGAAGTATGTATAGCAGTTAGTATACGTATTATAAAATGAGTATAAATAGTGGGTACTTGTAATACATACAGAAAACATGTGCTTTTCTTTTAATAAACAGTATACAAATTCACTTTCCCTTCTCTCTCTCTCTCTCTCTTATTCTTCTCTCTCGAATCCCCTAAATATCACAGTGTTGTTAGCTTCTTTCACAATTGAATCACAATCTTCACAAGTTGTAACAGGGAAAGGCATTTGAAATGATGCAATTTAAGCATTTTTGACTTTTGAAATTGTTGAATGGCTGATAATATATTTTGTTGCACATACCATGCAGGTCTGCGGTAATGGTTCCAGATCCGAGGTTGGATAGCTCTTATCATGAAACTGCAGATCAAGTTTTAGGTTCCCTGTTGGATTTCAACCCAAATTACTGGGGCTTGCCTCCTTTTGAGGATGTGGAAAGCTGAATGTGCAAATTTATATGCGTCATGGTGAGTGTACCGTGAAAGAGAAGCTTACCTTTTAAAACTCCTCGATCTTTTTGTCCGATGAAAGGACAACTATTCTGGGGGCAATATTAACATATTCTCTCTTAAGGGATTGGCCATATACTATATATCTTGGAAGTACTATTCAATTTTCATTATATTGCTATTGTTGCAATGATAGAAATCTACTTGACTTTTAAAGATCCATGTAACAAATGATCCAGATTGAAATTGCAGCATAATGGTTAGGGGCTTCATTGAAATGCTAATTGCCAGTGATTTCAATCTTTTTCCCGATTCAAACATATGTTGATAAGAAATAAAATGATGAAAAGTTGTGGATATAATTTTTATAGGCAATCTTCTGTCGGTGCCGATGTGAAGGAAAAAGTCAGCTGTGGCTTGTTGATGCGGAAGATGATAAAAAATTGAAATGGCCATGCATCAGGGTGATGAGATTTGCATCATTCTGCCGTTAGTATTTCTTTCCCGGAATTTGATTTAGGCAAAGTGCATTATTTTCTATATTTCGAATAATATCTCAGCTCGGTACTGTTTCAATTTAACACCGAAAATTGTTATTGTTTCCATATATCTCTGCAGTTTATACTCAATCAAGAGATTGGACCTGCTATAGCAGCCATATCGACTCTATTAAGCCACCATTCGACCATCACCTCGTTTTAGCCAATCAAAATATCATCTTTTTATAGATTCCATTTGAAGCATCACTCTGTTTTGTCAGGATTTAGATCAAATCACCCAAGAATGTACCTAAACCTGTTCCAAAAGTTCATTCAAAGGCGTTGCAAGGACACCATTCTGCCGAGAAGGTAAACCTTTTACTTGAAAAGTCGCCTGGACAACTGCCAAGTGCTACTGGATTTTGTTCATGGCTTACCATATTCCCGTTTTGGTTCATCATTCAGGGCCATATTCGTGTTGCCTGTGCTCTCATGGATTTTAGATAGAGGATCTGCAACGTGACAAACTGCGAGACATATTTCTATACAGTTTCTTCTCCTATTGATTCTTAGAAAAATTGCATTTCTAGTTTCAGACTGCTATTTCCTACCGTGTTTTCAAATTTATACCAGTGCATTTATCAATTTTTATCTGTTGCATTGAAGTATCTCTATATTTTTGCTCCTGAATTGTGATAGTCAATTGAACAACGAGAAGAGACATTTGATACGCATGGTAATTGTGAGCAGTCAAATTGGTATTGCTGAAATGATGGTAAAAGAAATTAATTATGGCTTTTCAGTTCATGAAGAATCTTTACTGAGCCGAAGCAAATCATCTTTTGATGGTTTTTTCTCATATCTACAACATGATTGATAATTTGACATGCTAACTACGTTATAAGAAAAAACAGAAAAGAAAAGAAAAGAAAACACTGTTTGTCTGTCGGGAGGGATATTAACATTTTTTTTTTTATTTCAATTTTCTATTTTCTACATTAATTTTACAATTTATTTTTATTTGTTCTCTTTGTGGTCATTTCAATTTTTTTCCTTAATTGTGGATTTGATGAATTAACTTGATTAATTTTTTTTTTAATTTCATCATTTAACATTAAACAAAACAGAGTTGAAAAAATTACAACACTTCAGGTGAGAGGGAGCCACTTTTAGTTTTTTATATAATAATAATATCTATTTAATTTTAGTCAAAGTGAAAAACCCGAGGCAAATGATATTGATCAAATGAAAAAGAACAAGAGGGAATTGATATATATATATTTTTTACTTTGGTGCATGGAGAGAGAAAAAAATAAAATTTTATCAACCTACCATTATAAACCATATATATATAAAAGAAAATATATAAAAAATGAAGATATGAACAAAAGGAAAGAATATATGGTGGCAAATAAGACATGTATAAAGTTAAAAAAAAAAATTTCAAGAAATTATAGCAATACCATTTTTATAGTGAGCGAAAAACAAGGGTGAAATTAAAAATAATATTTAAAAAAATTATTTTAGAAAAAAAAAGTTTCCTAAAATTATGGCAATATCATTTTTAAAGTGAGAAAGCCACACTGAAACACCATTTTATAAAAGTTATTTAAAAAGA
Organism: Salix brachista; assembly: GCA_009078335.1. Classification (NCBI taxonomy): domain Eukaryota; kingdom Viridiplantae; phylum Streptophyta; class Magnoliopsida; order Malpighiales; family Salicaceae; genus Salix; species Salix brachista. Next base: position 9,621,660 of record CM018589.1, on the reverse strand, counting down.
AAATTTATCTTCTTTGGAATTTAAAGTGACAAGTCAAATGATTAGGTTAAGTTTAAGAAATTATGATAGCAACAAATTATATTTTTATATTGATATGAATCAATTCAGGTTAACACTCATATCTTGAGACCTAGATTTTGTCTTATGTCAACTCTGAAGTAAGGTCTAAAAACTATAATAAGAATTATTTTTATTTTTATGTTGGTCTAAGTCAATTGTCAACCTAACTTATGACTTGGACATTATTTCGAGTTAATCTCAAGTTTGATTTTATAATTATGATAATAATCAATTTTTATTTTTATATTGATTCGGATCAACATCAACCTTACTTGTGACTCAAAACTTGACTAGATTCATTTCTCAAGTTGTTTTTATTTTAAATTAAATAATTTTTATTTTTATATTGACTGAGTCAATCCGAGTTAATCATCCTAACTCGAGACCTACCTCAAATCAATTCTCCAGTTAATGAATTTTTTACAATAGTAATTCCTGTATATTAATTTGTTTTACAAAATTATCCAGTATGTATTTATTTTTATATTTTTATAATTTGTTTTACACATTTATTTATCAGTTATCTACTTCACTTCTGGGCTAACACGAAGAAGACAGCACTGTTATTAGAAGTTGAATCTGCCGAAACCTGAACGAAATTGATTTGAAAATGGTTCTTGGAGTCATACAAAGCCCACCTCCTCACATCGTGACCTCCAAGCCCCCCAATCATTACAACCTTCTTCTGCAGCATTTGAATGAATGCAAGGACATGTCACAGCTCAAGCAAATCCACGCTCTCTCTCTCCGTTCCACCTTCCCCAACCAGCCAACCACTCTCTTTCTCTACAGTCGAATTCTGCATTTCTCTTCCCTCCACGATCTTAACTACGCTTATCGAGTGTTTGATCAAATTGACAACCGTAATTCATTTATGTGGAACATTCTCATCAGAGCCTGTGCACAAAGCCAAAGCGTTCATCGTAAACGAGAAGCTATTTTGCTGTATAACACTATGCTACAGCTATCATCACCTTTCCCCGATAACCATACCTTCCCCTTCGTTTTAAAGGCTTATGCATATTTGTTTGCTTTGTTTGAAGGGAAACAAGCACATGCCCACTTGTTAAAACTTGGGTTTCAATCTGATATTTATATAAATAACAGCCTCATTCATTTCTATGCTTCTTGCGGTAGTTTGGAGTCTGCAAAGAATGTGTTTGATAAAATGCCGCAGAGAAGTTTGGTTTCATGGAATGCTATGATTGATGCGTTTGTTCTGTTTGGCGAGTTTGAAACTGCTTTGCAGTTTTTTGTTCAGTTTCAGCAGCAATTCTTTGAGCCAGATGGGTATACAATGCAGAGTGTTATAAATGCTTGTGCTGGCCTGTGTGCTTTGTCTCTGGGGATGTGGGCTCATGCTTATTTGTTGAGAAACTGTGGTGTTTCTGTAGCTAGTGATGATGTTTTGGTTAACAATTCTTTGTTGGATATGTATTGCAAATGTGGGTCGTTGGATTTTGCTACGCAGATCTTTGAGGGGATGCAAAAGCACGATATAACTTCATGGAATTCAATGATTTTAGGATTTGCCATGCATGGAAGAGGTGAGTCAGCATTGGAGTGTTTTGAACGTATGATTAGGACATCGAGATATGTGCCGAATTCTATCACGTTTGTTGGGGTTTTGAGCGCGTGTAATCACAGATATATGGTTAATGAGGGCCGCAAGTATTTTGACATGATGATTAACGAATACAAGATAGAACCTCAACTAGAACACTACGGATGCCTAGTCGATATCCTGGCTCGTGCTGGTTTGATTGATGAAGCTTTGGAATTGGTTTCAAGCATGCCCATGAAACCAGATGTTGTTATATGGAGGAGTCTCCTTGATTCATGCTGCAAGAAAAATGCAAGCGTCGAGCTAAGTGAAAAAATAGCTAGGCAGATCCTTGAGTCAGGAGAAGGTGATTCTAGTGGAGTTTATGTGCTCTTATCCAGAGTCTATGCATCGGCAAGCAGGTGGAATGATGTTGGCTTGGTTAGAAAACTGATGACTAATAATGGCATTTTAAAAGAGCCAGGGTGTAGTTTGATTGAGCTAGATGGTGTTACCCACGAATTATTTGCTGGGGACACCTCTCATCCTCAGACTAAAGAAATCTATCAGGTTTTGAATGTGATTGAAGAAAGGTTAGATTCGATAGGGTATAAACCTGACTATTCGCAAGCACCTATGGTTGATGAGCTAAATACTAGCAAGCGAGACACTCTTAGGCTGCACAGCGAGAGACTTGCCATTGCTTTGGGGCTCTTAAACCTGAAACCAGGAATGCCAATACGTATTTTCAAGAACCTCCGGGTTTGTGATGACTGCCACAAGGTAACTGAATTAATTTCTGAAATCTTTAATGTTGAGATTATTGTGAGAGATCGTGTTCGATTCCATCACTTCAAAGATGGTTCCTGTTCATGCATGGATTATTGGTGATGGTATTTAGAGCCATCACTCTACTTACTCATGTAAGGTCCATTTTAGTTAGAGCATTCAGAAAGTGGCTGTATGATAATATACTTTTACACATTATATCAATTTTTTGTACATTAATTTTGAGGGCCGTTGTGCCAACAAGTGACTCTTTCAGCCGAGGTCTTGTAGAAAGGGATTGAATGCCGCATAAAATGTTTCCAATAAGTGACCCGATGCCAAATATTATTAATTGCACTAATTATATGCCCGATTTAGTCTGGATTCTCTCCCTGCCTACTGTTGTTTAATAATAATTCTGAAAAGAAGATTTTTCATAAATTATCCTACATAAGGAAATAAAAAGACTGAAACTTCAAAAGGCAAGGATCGATGTTTTTCTTTTTTTGTGATGTACATTGTAAGAGCTCGAAGACCATCTCAAGGAAATCAGGATGAAGATTTGTCCACTCATTGCTTCATGTTGTTTCATTGAGCTGCAGAAATTAGTTCTGAGGATAAATATCAGAAAGCTGTGGTGTTAAGAGAAATAGCATTTCTGGATTGTTAGTAGCAAAAACAAGCAGATAAAGTACAAATATAATCTATCATATAATTCCTTTTTCCCAAATCACCCTATTGTTCTCTCTTGAAAATAATGTTAATACCATCAAAGAAATATGTTGAGTGATTTCTACGCGGAAAGTTATATTTTGTCAAGTTTGAGCTGCCTGTTTTCAAGGAACGTGGTATGACAAATGCTTGAGATCTGTCTTGCAGGTTTTGTATTCGAGTTATGACATGTTTATTCTGTAAAAGTCTTGAATATTCAGGGTTTTACTCCTTTAACTCGTAAAAATATATCTAAAAAAAGATGAGATTTACTCAAATCCAAAAACAAAAAAAAGTTTGAGCTGCCTCGAAGGTTTTCTAGGAAAGAGCAAATGAGTGAGGGTAACATCCCAGGAACTCAACGGTTGTGATCCTACATAATAGTGTCCAACATTCCAGCCTTTATTTAATTTATGAACTACTTTCTCTCACTCCATGCGGTTCCCTATACTGACTGCATGGGGAAAGACACGACGAGTTCCTTACTTCTCCCCTCAATACACCAATCTCTCCAGCTTGCTAGCAACTCCCTCGCCGTTTGATCTTTTTGAAGTCTGGATTGTAGTCTCCCTGCTGATCTATTCTGTACCTGAAAGTAATCAAGAAATAGATCTTTAAATGGCTCCTCCCATCAACACGAATCCTCTTTGACCAAACTTACGATTCACTAGGCAATTGAAAGTGCGCGGATGAGGGGATAGCAGGATGCAGTTTTATGAAGATGGATTTAAAAAAAAAAAAACACAACTACTTGATTTTTAAGAAAAGGGAGAGATTCTAACAGCGTGAAAAAGATAACACTTTAACAAGAGAAATCATGGGATAAATCGATTGATAGTGGGTTCGATTTTTGTTCAAAAATAAAACTAAAAAAGAGATAAAGTGTAATTTGTTAAGCTACAACGAACAACTACAATATTTTTTAAGAGGAGACAAATGATGTAACTCAATTACCGACCGACCTATTAAATACAAAGAATGGGATTGGGTAAGAAAACCTTATAAAATTAAGTCAGCTCAAATTAGTATGACAAACTTATAATCCTGGCAATAAAGGTCAAGCCAACTTGGTTAATTCCCCAAACTCACCTCTAAATCACGAGCTTGAATAACCCGTTAGAGAAAAAAACAAATAAAATCACAAAGCTCAATTAAGAAAATTAATGTCGAATCATGAGAGTAGAAAAGAAAATATGGAAACCAAAATAAAAAACAATGATGCCAATATGCATTAATTTCTCAAACTCATAACTTAGGTCACTATACTAATACTCTATCTGGAAAAACCATGAATTTTAATTCTCAATCAATCAAATGTTGAAAAAAAAAATTGAAACAATAATTTTAATTATATAAAAGGATTCAAAACAAAAAACAATAGCAATTAAATGAAAGAGGAAAAAAAATAAAACAATAAAAATTTTTTTTGATTAAAGGGTGAAATTGAAAAGAAATATCAATTTAGCAAAAGGAATAAAGAAAAATCAAAAGAATGAGGACCGAATTAAAAAAAATGCATATCCCAAATTTGGATTAAATGATGAAATTGAAAACAAATCGAGATTTTACAAAAAAAAGTCAGGAACAAAAATTAAAAATCAAAAGAATTAAGATCAAAATGAAAATCATAATAAATCAAATGACGACATTGAAATTTTGCATGACAAACAAAAATTTTGAGGAGAAGAGAGAGAAAACAAGGTGAGGCAAAAAGTTGTCGACAATAATTCATGTCACCACAACCATATAAGTCATCGTAAAAGGATTAGGACACCATAACACTTCCAAAGGCACAAAAGACCCAAATTATAGCCTCACAAAGGCATCGCATGAAAGGTATGTACAACCAATAACTTTTTCTAATTTTTCAATTTAATAAAATAAAAAATTAACCATTAGCTAACTTGATAATAATGAAAAAATCATTGTAAAAAGATTACAAAGCTCTTTGACACTAGTTTTAAGTTTTTTTTCACTTTTAAGGGCATTTAAGTTGTTTTATTGTACTTTTTGTTTTTTTATGTGTTAAAATATCAAATTTCCCCTCATGCAACTTGAAATTAATGAAAAACTTTATGAAAATACAGAAAATCCCCATGATGCCATGTTTATTTTTTAAGGGTATTTTGGCTGTTTCACTAACTTTTAAAACATAAAAAACTTATTTGTCTCCTACAAGTTTGTTAATGACTAATGAGATTTATGAAAAGATTTCAATGCCCTCAAAAGGTATTTTAATCTTTTTGATGTAAAACCGTGAAAATATTATTCCAATAAACAATTATCATTTACTATTTATAGTTTTTCCAAGCAATGTTAGCTTTGGTTAATTACTAGGCATAGACCAATGCTATATTGTGGGTATGCTTTTTTTCCCTGTAAAAATTATATTCAGATATCACAACCATGTTTGAAAGAAATAAAAGAAATCAAGCTTAATAAGTTGGTTTAATTTTAATTAGATTTTAAAAGAAAATGCAACAATAGCAAACAAAAAAAATTTTTACAAAAAAAAAATGAAACAATGGGAAAAGATTCATGGAGCTACAAAATTGAATAAAAAGAAATATAAAAAGAAGGTCTCATTTAACCTAAGATAATGTGATAAATATATAATATATGTAATAAGAAGCAAGCCAACATGTGGCGACTTGCAAAACTCATGGTCAAGGTCATGAGATGGGATAACCCGATATAAAAAATCAAAGAAAACCGTAAAGTCTAATTTTTCTTTTAAGAAAAAGTTGAACAATATTAAAAAAGAAAATAAGTAAAAATAAGATATTGTCCAGTATAAACTTTTGAAACTCGTGATTCAGATCATTAAACCAAAAGCATCATACATAAAAAAAAAATGGTGAAGCATAGTCCCTAGCAAACTAAATGTTGAAGAATGAAATAAAGGGAAAAAGAAAAATAACTCCAAGAAAAAAAAAGGACCAAATAAAAAAAATTAACACACCATAAACTTAGATTGAAAGATGAAATTGAAAACTAATAAAACTTTAATAAAAAAAATAAGGAAAAAAAAAAATCAAATTAAAAAAATGTTAAACAACAAATTGTAATTGAAGGGCTAAGTTGAAATGAAATAAAAAAAATATAAATGGTCAATGACATAACTAAGAAATTAAAACAAAAGGAACACAAGATTTTGATTTGAGGGTTAAATTTGAAAGCAAAAACTTAATAAAAGAAAAGAAATAAAAAAAAGGACCAAATTGAAAATAATAACATAGAAAAAATTTGTATTGAAAGTTAACATTTAAAACCAATAATACTTTTATAAAAGGATCTGGAAAAAAAATCTTAAGAATATGGACCAAGTGTGTGTGTGTTGAATTGAAGGTCCAAATTAAAAAGAAAAAAAATTGTTACAAAATAAACAAGAACAAAAATAAAAAATTACAATAAAATAAAAAAACAAAACAAAGAAGATCAATTTGCAATTTAGAAGGGGAGAGAGAAAAGAAGGGGAAAAGTCTACTGACAACAAATCATCAACATTTTGATTATACACGTAAAATTAAAAGAGAAAAAAGCAACAGTGCATCTAGAGAAATAAGGAGAGGGCAGGTTACATCACTAGACAACATTACAAGCATCGATCAAAGTCCACAGATATGAACCACGTGTCAACAACTTTTAAAATCAAATTTTAATTAATGTGTGTACAAGTATCATTCAACAACACAACAAAAAAATCCATCTTGAAAAGTGAAAAATAACTCTTGGTCGATTTTTTTTTTTAATTTTTAACTTTAAGAACATTTAAGTAATCTTATTGTTCATCCAAAATAAAAAAATAAAAATAACCTTACACGTAAAACATATCTTTTTTTTAGCTGTCTCTAAGAGTATTTTTTGTATATTTATTGTTTATTTAAAAACAAAAGGACTTAATGATCTCTATTAGCCAATAAAAATGTTATATGATTGAGGGTTAAAATAAAAAATATTATTAGATTTTAAGAAATTATTTGAACCGGAAAAAAAAACAAATAAAATCATTTTTGAAATGATCACGAATAGAAATTAAAATGTAAATATGAAAAACAAATAACCTTGATAACAATGGAAATGATAAAAATTGGTGAGACCATAATTATTGTTAGAGAAAAAAATTCCATATTTTTTTAACTTTTATATTATTATAGTAAAAGTATTCCAGAACAATGATATTAATTTTTTTTTTCAAAAAAACTTAGGTTATTTATATATATTAAAGCTCTAATATTAAATAAATACCAAAATATATAATTAGTCTGATATATTTAAAAGAAAAGAAAACTCACAAATTTGGACAAAAATTACTTTTACAAAATTCAATACCTAACTATATTAACAGAAAATAAATATTATTATATTTAAAGAAATTACTTAACTTGAAGAATAAAAAAAGAGAAATAATAACAAACATTATTTAGTAAAAATTTGGACATTGAATAGAGAAACTTAATAACATTGGAAATAAAGGAAAATTGAAAAGAAAAACAAATTTAAATAAAAAAATAACTAAAATAAAATCCAAGATTAAAATTATAAGGGATGAAATAAAAACACATATGTAACAAATTTAATTTAAAGGAGAATTTGAAATTAAATAATTTAAAAAAAAGAAATTAAAGGAATTATGATCGGAAATTAAAGGAATTATGATCGAAATGATCATTAATTTGTTGGGAATTATTATTTTTTTATACTTTAAAAAAAAGTTTATAAGATTTATTCATCATATGATTATATTAAATGTATTTAAGAATACCAAAAAAAAATCTTAGGTCTTTTTTCTCTATATATATTTTTAGATAATATATAAATATCAAAACATATAAATATGTTGACCGCAAGTGATGTCCCGCGTTAATTAACTTGCATAGAAGGATACAATTGAAAGAAATCAAACTTTGATACGAAAAATATTAAGGATTCATAAAATTGCAATTAATGAAAACTTTGATACCAAAAATATTAAGGTGGGGACCTAATTGAAACTATATATAATCAATTTCAATTGAATGATGAAATTGAAACAAATTAAAACCTATATAATAGCAATAAGGGCCAAAAAAACAAATTACAACGTTCAGGGACTGATGTGGAAAGTGTTTTTCGTTTAAAAATACATCAAAATGATATATTTTTTTTATTTTTTAAAAATCATTTTTGACATTAGCACATCAAAATGATATAAAAACACCAAAAATTTCATTTAAAATGAAAAAAAAATTAAAATTTGGCCAAACGGCGTTTCAACCGCTTAGCCATATAGGCACTATAAGATACATGCTCCAAGTGTAAGGAATAGAAAAGAGAATTTCAGGAAAAAAATGTAAGGAAAAAACATTGAAAAAAAAAACTTAAATTAACTTGACTAACTCACCCTTACGATAACTTCACACACAAAAAAGTCAAAAATATCAAATCATGAATTTAATAGAAAATATCAAATTTCAATTAAAAAAAAACATATATCAAGTCCATGTGATGAGATTGTGACTATCTTTATAGAGAAAAAAACATGAAAAAATAACAAAAAAAAAATTTAATCACAAAAAAATAAAATCCAAACAATGCTGATAGTAAGAAGGTGTTTGGCATTGTAGTGCGATCTGCGATTGGCAGATCGCACCACAGTTTTGGTGTTTGGTAAAAACCACTTCCTTCTCCGGATCTGCACAAACCACAGCACCCTTCTTCCTTCTCTTCTTCTCGTCTGCACACCCTTCTTCTTCCTTCTCCTTGTGCCTTCTCTTCTTCTCGGCTGCCTTCTCTTCTTATCGTCCTCAGTAGGAATAGGAATTGTTATTAGGAATTGTTATTTATTTTTACATGCATTTTTAGAAGTTATATATATATATATATATATATATATATATATATATATATAAATTTATATATGACAAAATTACGTAAAAAAATTAATCTACAAAATTATAATTACATATTTATAATTTTGTATAATAATAATCTATTAATTTTTGCTTGTCTTAGGATTATTTGTGTTCCAGGTGGTTGGGTTCTTGTAAGAGCTTTGAGATTTCGTTTCATTGCAAAATTAATTACATAATATTATAATTATTAAATATATAATTATATATATATATATATACCATTTAAAGTAATACGAAAAGTTTGGTAACCAAACACCCAAAACTGTTTTAACAACCTTGCTTCCAAACACTAAAGAGTAAGAGAATGATGCGTTAGCATCTTATTTTCTATTCAACCATAATTTTATCATGTTTTTTTTTTACAAAATGAAACGCAAGTCTTGTTCTTTTCAGAAGCTATTTCCACCGCATTTTTTTGCTACACTTCTTCTCTGCTTTTCATTGAGCTACTTTTTTTATTACCGTTGAATTTGCTACACACAATTCCACAGTAACCTCACTCTCCTCTGAACTAATTAAGGAATCAATGCTGAGCAGTTTTTGTTGAAGCTAAAAATTAATGCATACATGTCCTTTCAGCTTCTTATTTTATTGCAAACATTTATTTCAACTACATTATTTTTATTAACTTCAACTTCAACCACAATTTCAATTACAACAATAATGTATTCTCTTTAGATCTCAACCATAAAAACTACCGTAATACGCAACCGGTTCTTAGAATTTCCCACATCCGAGTATCAACTTTTGAAAATCCGCCGAGTCCATCCGCTTCTATCTTTTTGTGCCCACGAATAAAAAGTAGGAGAAAGTGGGACTACTGATATAATTTCTACTGAGTTGAAGAGGGAAAATGAACGAGTTAGAGCTATTCGTTGCCTATCACAATTCACCATGATAGATAGAAGTGGCCGGGGAGCTAGGAAAATTAAGTATATATGCTAGCTTGGTGACCATGCTGGGTGCAATTAAAAGCTACACCTATGTGAAGTGATGTAGAGAAATGCTAAGTGTGTTATTAGCTTAGGAGCAATTATGTAGTGATTCCGAACCTAAGACCTTTTTTTATGCGAAGAAAATCTACTTTTTTGGAAAAGTGTATTTTATTCATCTAGTTAAACGAGTAAAATCTTAGTTGTTTCAGATTATTACATGGAATGCACACTCTAACTTGAACTTGAAAGCTGCTATGAATATCATAATTTTTTTATCATCACATCACGACATCTAGAGACGTAGCTGTGGAACCTAAACGTTAAATTAGGCCTTGCATGTACGTTCAGGAGAGGGAATATCGATTTCATGAATACTGAAATATGTTCCTCTCTCCCATGCAGCAATTGATGTGGCTATATATTTTAAGTTATATTAAGTTTGAAATTTCCATTTCTTGGACGGGAAATTAACATAATCAAACAAATTTCGGTGACAGACAGAAAAAAATTATATATATAAACTAAGTTGACCCTTCAACAAAGGATTCATTGAAGACTGAGTTTTATAATTTGTTTTGATTTGTTTTCTATAGAGTTATCTCGGTATTATGACCCATGTTTGGTAGATTAACTGAAGTTTACTTGACTCTGTTTTTTTAGTTTGATTTCATTTTAAATTTCATCATTCAACATTGGATTGTTTGATAATTGAGTTTAATATTTATTTTATTTATTTTTTGTAGGGTTATCATGGTCTCATTACTTAGGAGCGGATTTGACAGGTTTGACTCGACTTAGATTTTTAGTTGGATTTCTGTTAAATTTTATCATTTAACATTGGATTGTTTGCAAATTGAGTTTTATATTTTTTTATTTATTTTTTGTAGGGTTATCGTGGTCTCATTACTTGAAAGCAGATTTGATAGGTTGACCCGAGTTGATCTAATATGTTGTTGTTTCAATATTTTAAAAAAATATCGTTGTGGTTTTTTTCAAAATCAAATTGTATTTATATTGGTTGTTTGAATTGTTTAAAAATTTATCAGGTCAACTACATTATCTAGAATCAATATCTATATAAATTTATTTTATTTTTTTTACTAAAATAACAGTAACAACACTTAATAATTTTTTTATATTAAAAAAATTATCATCCTAGGTACTGCGTGGAAAATTATTTGTTGAGTAGTTAGAACGAGCCGGTTAGCCTGCGCGTTGCGCCGGGCTTTTTATATATAGCAAACTGATTATTTATGTGGTAAGCAAAGAATTTTTTAGTTGATAAATAGAGAATTGTAAATTTTAAATTATGTTATAATTTTTTTTATGTATTGAATTAGTTGATTATTGTTATAAGCTTAAATACTCAGATAATAATTCAATTTCGAAATTTAAAAATTATAAGCGATAAAATTTATGAAAGATCAGCGAATTGTAATTTGAGTATTGCAAGACTATAATTGATTAATTGTTTAGTATGTATTAATTGTTTTGATGGTTATTTAATTGGTTGATGTAAAGCTGTAATCAATAAAATGAATGAAAGATGATTTTTTGTTGTCTTGAACTGAATGTATTGATGGTTAAATATTTTTTAACAGTTACTAAGCAGTTAACTGGTTGATAGCAATATTGTAATCGCTGAAATCTATTAAAGATAGATTATTTTTTGTTTGCATTGATCTGGTTGGTTGTTGACATTATTTTATTGGCTTGGAGAATAATTTAGTCACAGTTTGGATTTGAATTGTGTGTTGATTTAATTAACTCATAGATTGCAAAATTGCAATGTTTTGATTATCTGGTATGTTTTAATTGGATTGATAATTATATAATCAGTTGGTCGAAAAAATATAATAGATTATATTGATTAGAGATTTTTGTTTGCTGTAGTCAATTGGGAATTTGTTGGTGGTTGGTTTTGTTGTAATTGTGTGGCCGATCATCTAATTTTTCTTTTTTCAGTTGTGTTTACTGGTTATGGAAATATTTTTTGTATCCATTTGTATGGTGAATTATTTGATTGTTTGGTGTGATATTTTTTTGTTGTAGTTTATTGATCAATTTGTGAATGTGTTTTAATCGGTTATTTGTAATTGTGTGGCCGATCATTTACTATTATATAACTATATTAAATGTATCTCAGAGTACTTATATTAATTTTTTATATTAAAAAAATCCTAGGTCATGTTTTCTTTTCCCTATATATATTCTTAGGCTTAACACCATTATTGTCAAAATAATAGAAATTATTAAATTATGAAGAGCAAAAAAAATATCAACAAAAGAGTTACTAACAAAAATAATTGTTATTATTATTATTGTTGTTGTTGTTATTATTATTGTTATCATTATTATTATTGTTATTATTATTGTTATTATTGTTATTATTATTATTGTTATTATCATTATTGTTATTATTGTTATTATTATTATTGTTATTATTGTTATTATTGAAATAATTGTTATTGTTATTATTATTATTGTTATTATTGTTATTATTGAAATAATTGTTATTATTATTATTATTATTATTGTTATTATTGTTATTATCATTATTGTTATTATTATTATTATTATTATTATTATTATTATTATTATTATTGTGTTAAATACACTTATATATACATGGACAAAAGTAGACATTATTCTATAAATAAAAAAAATTAAATTTGTGAAAGTGTTTTAATCGGTTATTTGTAATTGTGTGGCCGATCATCTACTATTATATAACTATATTAAATGTATCTCAGAATACTTATATTATTTTTTTATATTAAAAAAATCATAGGTCATGTTTTCTTTCCCTATATATATTCTTAGATGAAAAACTAAAAATATATATAAAAAAAAACTAACACCATTATTGTCAAAACAATAGAAATTATTAAATTATGAAGAGCAAAAAAAAATATTAACAAAAGAGTCACTAACAAAAATAATTGTTATTATTATTATTATTGTTATTGTTATTGTTATTGTTATTATTATTATTATTATTATTATTATTATTATTATTGGTATTATTATTGGTATTATTATTGTTATTATTATTGTTATTATTATTGTTATTATTGTTATTATTATTTTTGTTATTATTATTATTATTATTGTGATTATTATTATTATTGTTGTGTTAAGTACACTTATATATACATGGACAAAAGTAGGCATTATTCAACAAAAAAAAAATTAATTTGTGAATGTGTTTCAATCGGTTATTTGTAATTGTGTGGCCGATCATCTACTATTATATAACTATATTAAATGTATCTCAGAATACTTATATTAATTTTTTATGTTAAAAAAATCCTAGGTCATGTTTTTTTTTCCCTATATATATTCTTAGGCGAAAGACTAAAAATATATATAAAAAAAATTAACACCATTACTGTCAAAAGAATAGAAATTATTAAATTATGAAGAGCAAAAAAAAATATTAACAAAAGAGTTACTAACAAAAATAATTGTTATTATTATTGTTGTTGTTGTTGTTGTTGTTGTTGTTGTTATTATTATTATTGTTATTGTTATTGTTATTATTATTGGTATTATTATTGTTATTATTATTGTTATTATTGTTATTATTATTATTGTTATTATTATTATTATTGAAATAATTGTTATTATTATTATTATTATTATTGTTATTATTATTGTTATTATTATTATTGTTATTATTATTATTATTGTGTTAAGTACACTTATATATACATGGACAAAAGTAGACATTATTATACAAATAAAAAAAATCAAATTTGTGAATGTGTTTGAATCGGTTATTTGTAATTGTGTGGCCGATCATCTACTATTATATAACTATATTAAATGTATCTCATAATACTTATATTAATTTTTTATATTAAAAAAATCCTAGGTCATGTTTTCTTTTCCCTATATATATTCTTAGGCGAAAGACTAAAAATATATATAAAAAAAATTAACATCATTACTGTCAAAACAATAAAAATTATTAAATTATGAAGAGCAAAAAAAATATTAACAAAAGAGTTATTAACAAAAATAATTGTTGTTGTTATTATTATTATTATTATTATTATTATTATTATTATTATTATTATTATTATTATTGCTATTATTATTATTATTGTTATTATTGTTATTATTATTAGTTATTAATATTATTACTGAATTAATTTTTTTTTCAATGTAAAAAATACTAATTATGTGTATTTTTTTTATTGTAATATAAATTTAGTTAAAATAATAAATCTGTACAGAGTTCATGTTAAGTGCAAGTTTTCTATAAAATATATGAATTAAAAATTGATATAAAGTTAAATAAAAAAGCATAAATTTATCATCACCATTAAAAAAGCAAGAAAACTCGGATATATGAATTATTCAGTTCACTGTATTAAGATTAATTCAATTTATAATTCAATTTAAATAAAACAGCAATAAAATTTAAATTGTGAAAATACCCACAATATTAAAATAAAAAATTTAAATTTTTGTTTTTTATTTTACATTTTAAATTAAAAAAATGACGTTTTTAGATTATTTTGATTTTGTTAATGTAAAAAATAATTTTTTAAAAAAAGAATAAAAATATTATAATAGTTTTCTGACCAAAAACACTATAAAAAACAAACTCAATTGTACTTAAACAAAATATTTATAAAAGAAAGTAAAAAAAACCAATAACAAAAATTATCATTATTATTGTGTAAATAGTTAAATCATAAAAATCATTCAATCCAAAGAAAAAAAAGAAGCAAAAAACAAAACAAATGAACAAAGAGAAAAAATTAGCAATATTAATAAAAAAGCAATTCAAATAATTAAATTTACATGAAAAATTAAAAAAAAAAGCAAAATATTTGTATAAAAAACAATAAAAAATCAATTGATCAAAAATAAAAAATAAATATTAAAAAAAAGAATTAATAGAATATATTATTTGAAAGATAAAATTAGCAATATTAATAAAAAAGCAATTCAAATAATTAAATTTCCATGGAAAATTATTAAAAAAAAGCAAAATATTTGCATAAAAAACAATAAAAAAATCAATTGATAAAAAATAACAATAAACATTAAAAAAAAAGAATTAATAGAATATATTCAAAAAAAATAACATATATTAAATTAATTGTTAAAATTAAAAAAAAAATTGGAGGACCAAAAATAAATAATGCAAAGTGCGGGAGGGACTGAAATAATAAAATCAGAAGAAGAGGGACTGAAATCAAACTTTGTATATATTACCAATTTCAATTGGAGGACCAAATCAAAGAAACCACAACTTCCGTACCGGAATAATTGAAGGAATGAAAAATAAATACAAAATCAAAAGTATAAGGACTGACATAAAACTTTCTTATATAATCAGTTTTAATTGAAGGGCACAATTGAAAACAATTAAACTTTAATTTGAATAAATTAGTAATAACAACGAAATCAAAACTTCAGGGATCAAAATAAACTTTACACAAACATCAGGGACCGGAGCTGACTTTGGGGGCGGTAGGAGAGAGAAAGCGACGTCCGTGAGAAAACCGTCCGGCGCCGCTTAACCGGACATCTACGACGGGAACGCGCCGCGACGGTAGAGAGAGGACATCCCGGCGCATCTTGTGGGACGGCGGAAGTCAATTTGTGACGGCGGAACGACACCGAACGCGCCGCCAACGTGGCGCGTAAGTGGGAAACCTCGCTGGCGCGGGACGGACACGCGCCAGTTGTCCGCGTGAAAATATAATAAAATAATGGGTCAATTACCAATACGCCCCTGTCCCCACCCATTATTATGAAAATACCTGATTGGAAAGGACGGCCCTGCCCCCCGTCTCCTGTGAGCTAATTTGTCGTTTTCCATACCCATTTTCGTCAGCGCACTGTGCAAAAAAAGAGGGAAAACCCGAGAGAGCCCCTGCAACTGTGCACTATTTTGTCTTTTTCGGGGGCTTTAATCGGTAATGCACTGTTCACAGGCGGAAAAAACAAAAAAAAGTAGGGTGGACGAACTCGCGCGACACACGGATGAAAAAGCTCGCGTCCACAGTGTGTGCACAGTGAGTGTGTGCACAGTGATTTTCGTATTCTTGTAGTTATTTGTTAATTATTGCTAGCCAGCTAGCATTGCAACGAGATGGAGATCAGCCATGTTTGCTTGCAAATGAAAAGGATGGTGTCATAAGAATTTGTACTCTTTTGTTTTTGATTTTTTGTGTTATTATTATAAAATACATTAAAAGAGATCGTGACATCATGGGTGAGTTACTGTGTATTATGAGATAAATCATTGTGGATTAAAATAATATTGCTCAGTTTTCGGGCTGGTTCGGTTCGGTTTGGGTCGTTCAGGTCGCTAGTTTAGTGGGTTTTTTTTTGCACAGTAAAATAACGGTTTTGTCCCTCGAAAAAGACAAAAAACAACTTCTGGCCCGAGGGGTTCCGCGTTAATTGCACGTTTCTGGTCCAGTCCGGTCCGCCGTACTTTTTGACTTTTTTTTATTTCTTTGCACAATAAAATAATTATTATAGCTCTCGAAAAGGACAAAATTCAGCTCTCGGCGGGAGGGGTGTCACATGCATTTCATAGTTTTTGAAAATGGCTAAATACGGATATAGCCCCGGATAAGACAAAATAGATGACTTGGGCACAGAGACAGACCGGTAATTGACCTTAATTGTTTCTTATTTTTCACAGAAATCTGTCGGCGCGTGTGACACACGCACACAACAGTATTCGACCTCACGCCCTGTTCGGGCGGCGCGTGAGGCCTGTTCCTATATACAAAAATGAGCTTCTGACGTCTCCGACGATGCGTCTTCGTGTGGTCGTCCTCCTGGTGCGGCGTGTTTTGGCAAACGGTGGCCGGTTAAACCTTTGTTTACCATTTTCTCCCTCCTGCACACTAAAGTGCATGAGAGACTCCCGGTTTTGTGCAATATTCACTTTAGTCCCTTCACTTTTAATTTTGTTTATGACCCTGTTTCTGTTATATAAGTTTTGATATATTTCAATTGGGTCCTTCGATTGAAATTTATTATATATTTAGATTACACTTCGGTCCTCTTTCTTTTAATTTTCGGATTGGGTTTAAATACCTTAATATATTCGGTACATAAGTTTTGATTTTTTCACTCTTGTCCTTGGATTGAAATTGATAATATATTTGACTTTCATTTCGGCCCTTATACTTTTATTTTTTTTATTTTAATCCCTTTATTGCTTTTATATTTCTGGAATAGTCCCTATTTTTGTCCATGTATATATGAGGGTGCTCTTAGTTTTGGTTTTTAATTTTTATTATTTTCTTATTTGTTGAGGTGGTATTTTTTAAAAACATTTAGCTCTTAAATTTTATTTTATGTCTATGATCATTTGAAAATTGATATTTCTGTTTTTTCTCTCTCTTTGTTCTTTCTTTTAGTTTTTTTTATTCATTTTTTTTGTTTTTTTTTTAATTTTCAAGTCAAATGATTTTTTTTAACCTGATAATTTTTAATTTTATTTTATCATTTATTTTATTTTATTGTTTGATCTTTTGTTAAAGTTTTTAGGATTTTTTTAGTCTTTCATTTATTTTTATTTTTTTTCAATTATTAACACAACAATAACAACAACAACAATAATAATAATAATTTAGTTTTTTTTCTTCCTTACTCTTTTATTAATGTTTTTGAGTTTTTTTCTCTCGGGATAATTTGATATTTTTATTGTTTTAGCAGTAATAGTAATGATAATTTTAAATGTTAAGAGTTCAATATTGTTGTTGTTATAATAGGGTGTGTTGATCTGTTTTGTTATATTAAACTTTGCATGTATAGAAATAATACCTTAGTCTTTTAGTTTTTTTTTATTTTCAAGTCAAATAATTTGTTTTCAGCTGATAATTTCTGTTTTTGTTTTATCGTTTATTTTATTTTTTTTGTTTTCCTTTTATTAAAGTTTTTAGGCTTTTTTTAGTCTTTGATTTAATTTTTTTTTTTTATAAACGCAATAATAATAATAATAATAATAATTTTAGTTTTTGTTCTTACTTACTTTTTTGTTTTTTTTTCTCAGGATAATTTTTTTTTGTTTTAGCAGTGATAGTAGTGATAATTTTAGATGTTAAGACTTTGATGTTAGTGTTGTTATAATAGGGTATGTTGATCTGTTTCATTATATGAAACTTTACATGTATAAATATTATATTTTAATCTCAACAGTTATAAAAATTGTTTACTCTGCCCGCAACGTAGTGCGGACAATTAACTAGTATTATGTACTAAAAGAGGTCATGGTTTGATTACTGTAGCATGTGAGACAAATCACTGTGGATTACAATATTGTTGCTCGGTTTTCGATTCTGTTTGGGTCGTTCATTTCGTTTGTTTACTGCTATTTATTTATTTTTGCACAGTAAAACACAACAAAAGGCCTGTAGCTTAGTGGAAATCAGGCGTGCCCTATCTACGGAGGGCAGGGGTTTGACCCTTACTTAGCGTGGTTTATGCTTTTGCTTACAATTTTTTTTAATTTTTTTTTGCTTTTTTGATTTTTTTTTCACTTATGAATTTTTTTTTCATTTTTCTTTCTTTTGATTGTTTTTATTATTTTTATTTATTTATTTTGATGTCAAATTAGTTTTTTTTTGCGAATAATTTAATTTTATTTTCATTTTTTGTTTGTTTTTTTGTTAAAGTTATTGACTTTTTTTTTTCTTTGATTGAATTTTTTTCTCATTATTAACACAATAAGAATAATAATTTTAGTTTTTTTTTCTTGCTTCCTCTTTTTTTAATGTTTCCAATTTTTTTCGTCGGGGTAATTTAATAATTTTTTATTGTTTTAGCTGTAATAATAATGATATTTTTAGATGTTAAGGCTTCGATGTTCCTGTTGTTATAATAAGGTGTATTGATGTGTTTTATTATATCAAACCTTGCATATATAGATGTTATACTTTATTTGTTTTTTTCAATTTTTCATTTGATTGAAATTGATAATATATTTGGTTTTGTTTTCGGCCCTTATACTTTTGATTTTTTATTTTAATTCCTTTAATTTTTTATAATTCTTAAATAGTTTCTATTTTTATCTATGTTTATATATATGTACCTTTAGTTTTAGTTTTTAATTTTTATTATTTACTCTTTTGTTGAGATAACATTTTTTCCAAAAATTTTGTTCTTAAATTTTAGTTTGTGTTTATGATTATTTGAAAATTGATATTTCTTATTTGTTTTCCTTTGTTTTTCCTTTTGATTTTTTTATTAGTTTTTATTTTATTTTAAAGTCAAATGATTTTTTTAGCTTATAATTTTTATTTTTATTCACTTTTATTTTGTTTGTTCTTTGTTAAAGTTTTTGGGTTTTTTTGTTCTTTTATTAAATTTATTTTCCCATTATTCACGTAATAATAATAATAGTTTTAGTTTTAGTTTCTTTCTCTACAAGAACATCATCTAGCTTCTGTCAACAGAAATGGAAAATCAATCCCCCTTCCCCTACCTCACTCAATTTTCTTTTATTCAGACAGTAATTATTTTCCCAAAATTACCAGTAACAACCACAAAACAAAGCAAAAAAAAAAAAAAAAAGCCCAAGTTTCAAAACAAAGCAAATCCAAAAAGAAAGAAACTTTACAGTCAAGATCCGTACTTTCACTTGCAATTCACTTGACAAAAAAAGAAGAGAAAATGGAGTGCCGAAATTGCAAAAGAAGAAAAATTACCGAAGCCATCTTCAACAAGAAAATTAAAGGTATGGTGGTCACAATTGTAAGTGAACTTGTCATTAGAAGAAGGGAGTTTTTGAAGGCACTGAGTTGCGATCGCCGGAAAGTTGCCAGTGAACTCAGTGTACTCGGCTACAATCATTGTCCCTCGTGCCACGAAGCTGTATATGGACGTTTCCTGACTCATTACTTGAGTTAATAGTGCTCTGAGTCAGCTCGGGTAGAGAGACAAAGATTTGCTAAAACGGAATTATTTTCAGAGAGAGGAGAGAGAGAGAGATGGTTCTACGTTAAGTGTGTTTTATTAGGCCGTGTTTGGTTTGTGTGTTTTCTTTGGTGCGAAGAAAGAATTCTCATAAATTATTTTGCAAGTAAACGGCGGCGTATTTGGTAAGGAGTGTTATGGTTCATGGCAAAGGTTGTTAATTCCATTCTGTTCTGTCCGAAATGTATGGTATATTTTGTTCCGATTCAAAAAACAGAACAAATTAGAATAAATTTTATCTCGCTCAAAATCTCAGCCTGTTCCAAAAATTCTGCCCAAATTCCGTCCGGAACGTTCCGGTTTCGTTCCGCTCATTCCGTTCTAGGCAAATAGTGTTTTTTTAAATCATGAATAGTTTTATAATATCAATCATATATCTTAATCTGATCGTTAGATTGAGATGAAATTTTACGATGAGTCTCTTGACATATTTATATAGATTATGTTAAGATTTGAGAGCAATCACAGAAAGTAATGATCTTGCAAGATTATTGATGACATTCTTGTAATATTATTCAGGTTCATAATTTTTTCAGAAAATTATTTTATTGTGTCTTTTTTTTAGATTATTTTTTTTTTATCAATTTCTTTATTCAACAACGAGTTTATTACATATTGAACTTTATAATTTGCTTTGATTTGCTTTATTTAAGGTTATCATAGTCTTAGAATGCAGGTTATACATTTGAAAGGTTAACGTAGGTTGACTCGAGTTGATCCAATACATCTTCATTTCAATATTTTTTTAAGATGTCAACTTGATTTATTTAGTTAAACTATTTTTTTTTTATCAATTTTCCATGTTATCTTTGAACTCATTAAGTCGATCGAGTTATATGAATTCAACTCTCAATTTTTTTACTTAAGTTTGAAATTTAAATTGCATAATTCTAAATAATTTTATTTTTCGATTTGAACTAAACTTTTTTGTTGAATTATTTCCATGTCAGCTTTGAACTCATCAAGTCAATCGAGTTATATAAGTTCAACTCTCATTTTTTTTACTTAAATTTGAAATTTAAATTGTACAATTCTAAATATTTTTTTTTTATTTGAACTAATTTTTTTTTTGAATTAATATATATAAATAGTGCAATCCTGAAATGGAATGTCAAAATGCTTTGAAACCAAAACATTATATTCCAATTGAAAAAACAAAACAGCTACCGAAAAAGAATTGGCAACCTTAGTTCATGAAGACCGGTATTCAATTAGACTCTTTCAACTTAGGAAAATATTGCTCTTTCAAATAATAATAATAATGATAATCCATTTGTATTTTCTTTTCAATACGCTATCTACTTGATGAAAAATGTTTAGACTCTTATGTGAACAACCTATGAATCTCTTTAGTTATGCAAGAATGATAAAAATAAGCAACGTTATTTCACAAGGAAAAAATGGGTTGAAAATATTTTCAAATTTTTATATTTGTGTCTTTAATTTATTTATATATATTAGGTTTTTCAAACTTTTAATTTTTTCAGTTAATTTTTTTCCATTAAATTGCATTAATTATCTGATTATGAATCTGTTAAATTGATATATAACATGTTGATATATCTACTATATGATAGTATGCGTAAATGTAAAAAATATTATATTCAAGTCATGAATTTACAAATAACTTCCACTTTGGTTCTCTGGATGGATGATGTATTATTTATTCTCATAATTTATTTCTTTTTTCTAAAATAGGATTATTTTGGAGAAATAAATTTGTCATCAAGATTGGTTTAATAATAATAATAAAAGCATTATACATAATAATGGTTTGACCGAGTACAAATATCATGTTCATGTTTGATAGGTGACGACTTACAAATTTGAAATCAAAGATCTCAAAAGCATATATTAAATTGATAATTATATATTTCAATAACTATTAGCATTAATTATGTAAATTACCCTATTTTATTTATTTACAGGACCTGAATCTTTTTACCGAGATTGTATACCCCATTATATTATTTTTATATTTCTAACACTAAAATAGATTAATTAACACAACAGGCAAGATTTCCCTGTATATCCTAAATGGATAATCAGAACCACATGCATAAAATACCAGTCGAAATGCGTCGGGTGCACGAAATAACCTGTGTATAATTAGTTCACAAAATTTACGGTACCATCCCTATCTTGAATCAAACTTCACATGGAAGGGGCAGGATCCTTTTTAGAAACATGACTTGTGTGTTTCCTTTCCAGGCAGCTGCTATATATAAAATGTTTCATAGCTGCTTAAGATAGAAAGTTCATCAAGTGGAGGATAAGGAGGAAGAAGGAAGAAAACGACATCTTCGTAAATGAAGGCGCATGGATGAGAAATTGTGGGATACCATAATTGGATAAAAACACCAAGTAATTTGTCATTTGTTTTTGCCTACAAAATCGTGGTCACTAACCGTTTGGGAGTGCGTTGCAACCGGTGTTTTCAAAAAAATTGAATTTTTTTTTCATTTTAAAAACCGGCGGTTTGATGTTTTTAGATCATTTTGATGTGCTAATATCAAAAATGATTTTTAAAAAATAAAAAAACATTATTTTGATGTATTTCGGCATGAAAAACACTTTGAAAAACTACTACAATCGCACTCCCAAACAGGGGAGAGAGAGAGAGAGAGAGCCCTCTCATCTCCCTGGGTTGATTAGGAAATGAGGAGGTGTTTTTGGGTTCCCAAAATGGCTGCAATCACAGTTCATACATCAGAGGCTGATACTGGCAAGGAGGGTAGGCAGCAGTTGAAGATGTGGGACCCTCCACGCACATGATACTGGCAGTAATTAATTACTTTATATAACCTTTGTACCGCAATAGCAAAGATCGGTGATTCGTATAAATCATTTATCGAACTATAATAAATACAATAAAACAAAACAAGACAAAAAAGGGAAAGCTTTCAGAAGGCAATAATTATTTACTTTATATAACAAAAATGCAAACACTATAAATGACCCTCAGGAATATAAATAGTCATGGTCTCGATTTTATCATCCAAAAAGTTGCATGAATCTTGACTTGAGCCTTAAAAGTTTTAAATTAAATAATATTTTTATCCAAATTTAAAAAAAAAATATATATATATATAGAAATTACCTGGCCAAACACTTTTTGTAAGGGAATGCTCAAAATTATACGATGCCATTCTGAAATCCAATTGTTTGTTGGCAAAACAGACACTATCTCAACAATTAGAGGGTACATTCATGGTTTGCTCAGTTTTTTTTTATTAAAAAAAAGCAGAAAAAGGAAATGATGTTATGAGAAATCACCTACAGTTAGTTGCATGATTAAGTATTCTTTTGGAGTGTTTGGTTGGGAAATTGAACATGCTTATCATCAAAATTTAAAATTTTATTGAAATTTAAAGTTGCTCTAAACAGAAAAGCCATAATACATATTCTCACTGTGTTCAACGTAAATAAATCACCCTCCTCTCTTCATCTCCGCTTCCTCCACCTCCCAAGGCGTTGCCTGCCCTCTTCCAAGCCCCATAACAACCGGTATATCCACCCTCGTTGGCCTCTTCCTCTTCAAGACCGTCGCGGCCGACCCAGACCCCGAAGCCAAAGAAAAAGTAGAATCGAACCCAGTTAATGGTTTTTGAAGGCGAGATCGAAGCGGAAAGGAGAAAATTCTAACAAATACTATGTGGTGTTGCAGACAGGCAAGTCTCCTTCTTCAGTTCCTTAGTCTCTGTTTTGTTCTCTGTAATAATAAAAACAACAAAAGCAATTATTTAATTATTGATCCCCTGTTTCATTCAGCTCATCTCCGTCATTCTGTTTCTTTTCTTTTGCGGTTTTCTAAGAGTAATTTCTCTCTGGGGTTTGTTTGTTTTTATGGATAATCACAAACTGCAGGAGGCCAAATTTGGTGGTTAGATATTCAATTATTGATCTCATTTTATTTTATTTGAAGTATATCATGCATGCTTCAGGGTGCGTATCTGGCAAGTCTGTACAGAGCAAAGAAAGAAACGTCAAAGCTGTTGGCACGGCTTGCTGGGTACTTGAACAACCGAACTTTGGTGGTGTAGACAAAGTAGGTAACCGTCACTTCACCAGAACAGAAGAGATCGATGGTATCAGTAAGTGGTGTTCTCCTCTTCCTGATTTCAATTTGTTTCTTTTCTTTTCTTTGCACTTTTTTTTATTAGTTTGTATATTTGTTGATGTTTCAGTGAAAGAGAAAAGATGGGTGGTATTCAAAGGGGAGGAGGATCCAACCTCACTTCCAGGTACAAATTTTAAGTCTTGGAAATTCCCCCCTCTCTGATACAATATTGCATTCCATTATGTACTGAATTACGAGGATCATTGGTCATCAATTAACCTTTTCTCATCCATTGACTGTCTTTAATAAGCTGTTAAGTCCATTCATGATTGTTAAAATAGATGTCATTTCGAGTTTTTGATATGTTGCTGGGACTTGGCTGTGAAACTCGGTTATTCTGCATGGTGTACTCCTTGCACTGAATGTTTGTTTATGTGGGTATTGTAGTTGAATGGATATGCTGGCTGAACGGACAGCGTAAAAGGGCTCCAACTCCTGAGGTATATCAGTGACATTGTTTATTTATTTTTTTCACATATGCATAAAATAAAGAAAAATGGGAGCAAGAAGAGGAAGTCCTCTCCAGCTGAAATATATTTAAGAGTATGCGTGTTAGCTGGAATTGTGTTTATTATGAAAACTATTGTTCAGTCTTGAGCACTTCGTCACCACTGGACAACTCAGTGAATGCTATTATAAAAAAAATGGTTGATGTATTCATCATGCATGCCACATCCCATGGTGTAATCCTAAGTTATCTGGAATCAAATCCTACTCTCATTTGGGGTGGTATCATCCTAATGAGCCTCCTAGTGAATATGTTTTGAAAAAAAAACATTAGAAACACCAAGCTTTGTGTGGACCTAGGATATATTCCTTCAGAGAAGCAGAATATTCTATTATTTTTGTGTAGTAGCAAAGGTGTTTTGGATTTTAAAGATGTTTTCCACACAATAAATTTATTCTTCTTCAATCGATTTTAAATGTGGATAGTTTGAAAGGTTTGTTAAACAAATGCAAGGCATCTTCTTTCCTTAAGTAACTTGATGAAAAACAAACAGTTCTCCATCAGATGCTGAATTGACTTCATCATTCCTTTCTTGGTCTCTCCAGGCAAGTTAACAATGACGTTTACAATGCACCATTAGTGTGTTGTGCCTTGTTGAATATCTATATTTGTGGATGGACAATTGAGTTTTGAAAAGACACAGGAGGAATAAGTGTTTATTTTATTTCCTTTTTATCATTTTAGTGAGCTACAATGTTGGAGTTGCGTTATTCTTCTATAAATACACTTGATTTTCTTCAGGAACTGATTGAGATGGAGGCTAGGCGTGAACTTGTGAAGCAAAATGTGGCTCGTACGTTGCTTGTAGAAATATATAGATCTTTCTGTTTCTTCATGGAAACTATTTTCTGTTTAATAATATTATTTATGTGTTTTATTGTTGGATTGATACCTATAATATTGCTTGTTGTCTCCTACTATTGTTTTTGTCTCCAACTTCTGCAGCTACATTGCCACAGCTCTCCCATACTACTCACAACACCCAAGCAAACCTAAACCAGCCCTTCAATCATTAAATTAACCCTTAATTTTAACTATCGCAAATGTGTGTTTGATGATGTAGTCTCTTAAGGGCACTGTATATATTGTTAAGGAACCATCTCACCTAAAAGCTCAAGCTTGTAGGTGAGGCCCCATAATATGATTATATTATACTCTAACACCCCCCCTCAAGTGAAAGCCCTTTGGGCTTGAAACTTGCATAGGCCCACATTACCTTGTGCTTGTTTTTTTTTATCAAATAGAATGGGGGTGGTGAGATTCGAACTCGTGACCGCTGGGTCAACAAGGCTCTGATACCATGTTAAAGAACCATCTCACCTAAAAGCTCAAGCTTGTAGGTGAGGCCCCATAATATGATTATATTATACTCTAACATATATATATATATATATATATACATGTTTTATACATGGGGTTTTGAAGATCTTGACTTCCCATATCTTTCCCTGTATTTCTTTATGTCTTCTACATGATATGTAAAACGATTTTTGCTTCTTTCTTGAAGATTTTTGATTACAAAAGTTGACCATTGAGATACCCTTTTCATTTTGTACAGGTAAAACTGGAGGTCCAGACTTGAAAAGTTTCATTCGCAAATTTCCTACTGCTTCTGAGGGTATTGCATTCTTTCACTGAAATATAATTAAAAAAATAATAATTATATTGTTGGAGGGTTTTTTAAAAACAATTATTTAATTATATAATTTACTCTTATTAATTGTCTAATTAATTGCATAATTAAATTATATACAAAATAATTGCACTATATTTAAAATGATATATAAAAAATAGTTTTTCTAAATAGCTTTTACCATTAGAGTAGACATAAACAAAAAAGCTATATTTACATTATTCAAAAAGCCATTTTAGAGATTTAGCTCTCTAAAATGACTTTTACCATTGAATTTGCTTAACAATCTAGATACAGACAGGTTACAAAAGCCACCACTAAAAAAGATGTTTAACCTTATGCCACATTTAAGAATCTAGCATAATTTATGTAAGTGTGGATTGCAAAAGAAACCTTAGAAAAAAAAAAGGAAAAGGAATTCGGAGTTGGACTCGTTTTTCTATTTCTTTGAAATAAATTGTCATCAAAGTTATTAAACTATTTTGATTCATGATTCTACCTAAAACTTATATTATAGGTTGAACGTACTATTGCAGATCAATACAAAGTAAAATTATTTTAACTATTTTCTTAAAAACACTAGGTCTTGACCAAGTTGATTGTATTGTATCACTAGATGATTAAGTCAACTTTGAATTGAATTTTATTTAAAACTTAGCCTGAACAAAGAATTTATTTAGTTAGATCTCGAGTTAACCTGCTAAGTTAAACTACATTTAATAAATATGATTGTCATCCCATTCTAAACATAAATTGTAACAGTGTTATGGATGCTTCAACTAAGCAACTATTTGGTTCCGCCATCTCCTTTCATTGCACTTCTTCCAACTCCCTTGCTCTTTACCTTTAGCTTCTACATGTTCCTGATACAGTTTGTTACCTGGGCTGTTTTGTAGGTGCACTATCTCTGTCTACAGCATTGCCTGCATTAATGAGCAAGTATTTGCTGAGAATTAGCTTGTTGGGTTTCTCCTCTTGTGGAGGTGGCGCAGAAGATTTCGAAGTAGATGGCCTCTCACCTTGCTCTGCCAGAATCTTATCCAAAGCATCTTTTTCCTGAGTAGTCCTTCCACTCTTGTTCATCTTCTCCGAAGTCTCTGCCACCGCTTCACTCCTAGTAGCTTCAGCAATTTTAGGTTCTTCTGGTTCCACCATCTCTGCAACTTCTCTTTCACCCTCTACTAAAAGCATATTACAATTAGTTTTCTCCTTGACTAGTACTTGCTTTGGTTTTTTATTTGCTTCTCGATCAATCTCTTTGGCGTGGCTAATAACATTCATCATGTGTTCTTTCATGATAGGCTTGAAATAAGGAGTGTATAGACTCACTTTAAAGTACAAAACTCAACTTTAATATGAGGCACGAGAGGATCAAGATGGCTTCTCATCAGGTTAGATCATTTTTCGTTTATTCCTCAACTTACCGATAATTAACGATCTCATGTCCATATTTTAGGATCATGTTGTAGAACTCTTACATATTCAAGAAGAGGTACCCCATGAAGATGGATGAGAACAAGAGATTCAGGAAGAGGTATTTTTGTTTGTTTTGAAGTCTTATTTAAAGATTTTGCATGAGCTTTTCTTTGTTTATTTATTTTTAATGTTCAGCAATTAAACCCCTCACTCTCTCTATACATATATAAATATTAAAGATGTAATACTTTATACTTTTTTCTCTTCCGTAGTCAGCAACCCAATTTCGAGGCATGACACATTTATACATCTCTAGCTGTTATTAGAAACTGCTGACATGAATAAAACATCTCATCTTTTGATATAAAATGTGCAATATATTAATGTTTTTTGTTGTTGATTCAAATACTTTTTTTCATCAAAGTTGGAGGAAGCTACTGATCATATTGTACAACTCTCGAAAATTGTAGAAGAGGTTCCAAAAGAGGCACCGGTGACTCAAGATGCATCGCCCACCATGTAATGTCTTTTGTAATTAAACTTCACTCATGGTATCTTGTGTGTCTGGGTTTGAGTGCAGTCTTACTTAGAGATTTCTTGTGTTTTTGTGAATTTTTTTTTTGTCTTATTTTTTCAATGTTTAGTAAACCTAAACTACACAGGCACTAATACAACCATAAATAATTAATTAAAACTTTAAGCTTATTATGAGGGGGAAACATTGGTTCGGCGTTATACACTTGGCATTCCAATGCATTGGAGTCGTGTTTGGTGACTTAGGCACGTCTCATTTGTATGTGCTGACGAGCACCTTTCCTAATGGTATCCAAGACCCTGATGACATTTTAGGAGTCTTATCGGTCATCATCTACTCCATCCTCACCATCACAGTCGGAAAGTACACATTTATGGTTTTATCCGTCAACAATAATGGAGATGGTAAGCTTAAATGTTATTCCATAATCCATATTTTGCTCCCTTTTTTTATACATACGTTGAATCCTTGCAGCTGACCTCTAAGTACATTATTCATCCATATTCAATTATCATCATCATTGAACTACAATCTTAATAACAAATGAAATAGATGAATAAGGTACTTAGAGGTCAGCTGCAAGGATTTAACGTATGTATAAAAAAATGGAGCAAAATATAGATTATGGAATAACATTTAAGCTTACCATCTCCATTATTGTTGGCGGATAAAACCATAAATGTGTACTTTCCGACTGTGATGGTGAGGATGGAGTAGATGATGATCGATAAGACTCCTAAAATGTCATCAGGGTCTTGGATACCATTAGGAAAGGTGCTCGTCAGCACATACAAATGAGACGTGCCTAAGTCACCAAACACGACTCCAATGCATTGGAATGCCAAGTGTATAATGCCGAACCAATGTTTCCCCCTCATAATAAGCTTAAAGTTTTAATTATTTATGGTTGTATTAGTGATTGTGTAGTTTAGGTTTACTAAACATTAAAAAATAAAACAACAAATAAAAGTTCACAAAAACACGAGAAATCTCTAACTAAGACTGCATCAAACCCAGACACACAAGATACCATGAGTGGAGTTTAATTACAAAAGACATTACATGGTGGGCGATGCATCTTGAGTCACCGATGCCTTTTTCGGAACCTCTTCTATAATTTCCGGGAGTTGTACAATATGATCAGTAGCTTCCTCCAACTTTGATGAAAAAGAGTATTTCAATAAACAACAAAAAGCATTAATATATTGCACATTTTGTATCAAAAGATGAGATGTTTTATTCATGTCGGCAGTTTCTAATAACAGCTAGAGATGTGTCATGCCTGGAAATTGGGTTACTGACTACGGAAGAGAAAAAAGTATGAAGTATTACATCTTTAATATTTATATATGTATAGAGAGAGTGAGGGGTTTAATTGTTGAATATTAAAAATAAATAAACAAAGAAAAGCTCATGCAAAATCTTTAAATAAGACTTCAAAACAAACAAAAATACCTCTTCCTGAATCTCTTGTTCTCATCCATCTTCATGGGGTGCCTCTTCTTGAATATGTAAGAGTTCTACAACATGATCCTAAAATATGGACATGAGATCATTAATTATCTGTAAGTTGAGGAATAAACGAAAAATGATCTAACCTGATGAGAAGCCATCTTGATCCTCCCGTGCCTCACATTCAGGTTGAGTTTTGTACTTTAAAGTGAGTCTATACACTCCATATTTCAAGCCTGTCATGAAAGAACACATGACGAATGTTATTAGTCACGCCAAATAGATTGATCGAGAAGCAAATAAGAAACCAGAGCAAGTACTAGTCAATGAGAAAGCTTGTTGTAATTTGCTTTTGGTAAAGAGGAGCTGCAGAGATGGTCGAACTAGAAAAGCCTAATATTGTTTAGCACTCTTCCAGGAAAGATGAAATTGGTAATATTATTGTGTTTTACTTGAAACAAACATATTATTTGTTATGACAAAGAAAAAAAATCTAACTTATCAGGGTATAATTGATCTTACGGTGTCAATTCATGAATTCTAATATCTCTGGTTCTTAGTTATATGTTAACTATGGGTCAAGGTTCTCAAACTTTATTTTCATCTTTCTAGGAGAATTATCATATTCGTCGGAGGTTTTTTGACCACGTGATTAAGAGATCCGTATTATGTTAAATGATTTAACTTGAATCTTTATAAATATTTGATGTACGATGGTATTTAGAAATGAGATTGATTTACAAATATGGATTATATTTTCTGCGTGGTCATGAATTCATGGAATGAGTTTACTGGTATACTAATAAAGATGTCTCTCATTAATATCAATAGAGACATGTATCTAGGACTAATGTGAGAAAACACTTATGATATAAAAGTATATGTATGTCACCTTCCTTCTTTAATTTAAAACATGTTTTTTTTTTATTAATGTTTCATTGACTTATAAAATAGAGTCCGAAAAAAGGATTACTTGAAAATAAGAAAAAAATGAGTTGGCCATTTGGATGAGGATATGAATTGGAAGATAATAAGATATAATGATAAAGTTCAATGAGGACTTGATCTAAAAAGGAATATTGAATAGACCGCAACGACATAAATTTAATAAGGAAAAAATTGAATTGACTTTGATGGCATAATCTGTCATGTTACCTTGAATTTGTATGCAATGTTGAAATGTATTATATGAGAAATTAAAGTATCATAGTGGAAGTTTAATAAGAAAAAAATGAAATTAACTATAATGGCAAAATCTATTTCGTCACCTTCAATTTATTTGCAATGACAAAGTTTATTATTTGTCAAATTAAGGAACCACCACTGCAAAGTTAAAAGACGAATATTGAATAGACACAGTAGTAGAAATTTAATAAGAAATAAGTTGAATTGAATGTAATGATATGATTTATTAAGTGACCTGGAATTTGTCTACAATGATGGGATTTATTATATGAGAAATTAATGGATTAAAAACATTTAAAATTTGAAAAATAATTAAATAGAGTGTAATAGCAAAAATTTAAAGAGCAAAAATTGAATTGACGGTAATAACATAATTTATTACATCACCTTGAATTTATTTGCAATAACAAGATATAATTAAAAAATTTGAGTTATCAACGGTGGAACTCTAAAAAAATAATAATGAAAATCGATTGCAATGGCAGATTCAATATACTAAATTTTAATCCGGCCACAACATCAAGAGATATTCTAATTTAAAATATGAGCTATGTATAATTAAAAGGGACTTCAAATACCTGTTCATAAAAATTATTTTATTGTATTTTTTTAGATTAAATTGTACAATTTTAATAATATATTTTTTGGATTTGAACTGATTTTTTTTTGAATTAATATATTTAATTATTATTTAGGACCTTACTCCCCTTGGCTTCGCCACAGTACATTATTTTATTATTATTATTATTTAGAAGACTTTATTTAATTGTATGCTCCCAATCACGTGATGGTACGCTTTCTATATAATATTAGCCAATGCCCCCGCGTCTCGTTGTGGGCAGCACCATATTTTTTTCAAAACAAAAAAATTAAACATGTAAGATTTTTTTTATAATATAAATTTATGTGAAATAATAAATCTGTGCAGAATTCCTGTTAAAATAAAAAAACAAAACATTTTTACAAAAAAAACAATAAAAAATAAAATTATCATTATTATGGTGCAAACAATAAAATCATAAAATCATCTTATCAGAAGAATAAATAAAAATAGCAGAAAACACAAAAAAAGAACAAAGGGAAAAAGGGAGCAATATTAATTTGAAAATGATCACCAACATAAATTAAAATTTCAGGACTGAACCAAATAAAAATAAATACCTAATAAAAAATAAAATGACAAAAATTAAAAACAAAAACTAAAAGCATAGATGCATAAATACGGATAAAAATTAAACGATGTCCAAGAATGACTGAAAAAACAAAAAATATTAATAGCAAATAAAATATTCAAACAATATGAGCCTAAATGAAAAATAAAATATATAATTAATTCCAATCGAACAACAAAATTGAAACAAATAAAAACATTGGGATCTAAACAAATAAATATATTTAAAAAAAATTGCAGTATAATTTTGTTAATAAAATTAAAAGAATAAGGATTGAAATATGACTAATTTCAATTGGAGGACACAATCAAAACAAATTAAAACAAACTATATAATTAATTTCAATTGAAGGACAAAATTGAAATAAATAAAACCTTGGGACCGAAATAAATAAAAATATTTTAAAAATATTGTAATGTTTTTATAAAATTAAAAGAATAAGGCCCGAAATGAAAGATAAAATATATGACAAATTTCAATTAGAGGACCCAAACCGAAAATCAAAAGAATAAGGACTAAATTGAAACCCTACATATATAATCAGTTTCAATTGAAGGGCACAATTGCAACAAATCAAAAACTATATTGAAAAAAACAATAATAAAAGTGAAATCAAAATACCAGGGACCAAACTAAACATTTCACAAACATCAAGGACCGACGCGTATTTCCGCACAGCAGAAGAGAGAAAGGGAGTGAAGACATAAAACTGTCCACCGGAGCTTCACCGGCCACCGTAACCAGACACGCGCCGCACTGGGAGAAAGAGGACATGTTGGCGCACCATGTGACACGATGAAAGCTGGTTTCTGACCACAGGAAAGATACACAAGCATCGCCTAATGGGCGCGTGCGCCGGAAACACTGCAGACGCGTCCGTACGACGCGCCTGCAGTATTTTAGAAAAGAAATAATAAAATAATTGGCAATTACCTATACACCTCTGGACCTACCCGATAACCATGAAAAAACCACCGTGGAAAATTCATAAATATCCTCGAGTCCTGCAGCTATTTTTTGCCGTTTAGGGGGGCTAATATCGTCATTTTACTGTACAATAAATTCGAAAATACCATTCATGTCCCTTGGAAATTGCTAAAGTACCCCCGGTTCCAGTTGCCTTATTTTTTCATTTAGGAGGGTCATTTCCATCGTTTCACTATTCAACAAATCCTGAAATGTCATCCGTGTCCCCTGAAAAATTCAAAAATGCCCCCAGTCTCGAAGGTTAAAAATTCGCGGACCTAGGGGTAAAATGGTACTTTTACTGTGGATTCGCACAGTAAAACCGCGACGCGTTTTATATATATATAATTATTTGTGCTTGCAAATTCATGTCAATTATAACAGTTATTACAGGTTTTAGAGTCATTCAATCTATGTGGGGAAAAAATCAACCTATTTATTCTAAAAATAATTTTAGCTAATCTATTCCGACAGCATACATTATAATATGTTCTATTAATGAATTATGTGGGTAGATTATACATGATATCCAAGCAAGCATCCAATGAGGAAATGCTCTGAATAATAAAGGATATATACATTTGAATTCTAGGAGTTAGTTTATCATTAGGAGCTGTTTCGTAGAATAAAAAAAAAGTTGCTAGGAATGAGAATGGAAGTTTTAATTTAATTGTGTAGGTGTTGGATTGAAAAGAATGAAATCGTAATTGCAATGGAAAAGAAAAGAAAAGTGGGAATAAAAATGAAAATTCAACATAGATTTCTTGTAATGAGGATGGGGAATTAAAAAAGAAAAAGAAATGAGAACAACTATTTTTTTATTATTGAGTTATTTCAATCACATGATTTAAATCATGAGTTTAACGGGTTAATCCAAGTTAATTCAACCCTAATTATTGTAATTAAAGGTTTGTCGTGACATATTTTTTATATCTTTTTCTATCCCAATTCAAAACTTGAACATTGGTTTTTACACGCAAAAAAAGCCTAGCTTCACAGTGAATCGTGGACACTAAGGCTAGTCTTACTCTATTTTACAAATTTTAATGAGTAAATTTAATATTCAAATAGATTTTTCTTTTTATTTCATTAATATAAATCCTAGATGTGTTTTTAAGATTGTTTGAAAAGGGATTTAATGTCATGAAATAAGCTAGTTTGCATTCACTCTCTTGATAGAAATGTCATCAAACTCGACCCAATCTATTGAAACTAATGCATTAAACTTGGTTTATCTTTATGGATCAACTCAAGACTTTATCTAATCCAAGTTTTAAAAATTCATTTGAGAGTTAAGTCATAACTTGGTTATAATCCAGTCTAATTTTAAAAATTCCTTTAAAAATTCATTGATATTGCTTTAACTTAAAAAAAATTAAATGATATTATTTTATTTGATTCAAATCAAACTAGGTTAACATAATAACCTACAAATCAAACTTCAAATGGGGTTTCTATGAAGAAGTAGAGAGAAAGGGAAAAAAAGCTTAAAACAATAATTAAATATATGTTTTTTTCTTATGAATTGGTCTCAATTGTTTAAAAATTGAATCTATAAATCGATCCATGTCCTCGTTCCTTTTTACTATCCTTAATTAATTGGGCCATGGAACCCGGTATAGGCCATATTATCGAAAGCCCATAAAGAGATAACAAGCCCCTGGGTTTTGGGTCATTAAACGTTGGCTCAACATCACCAACAAGCCCTTCTGAAGTTTTTATTACAATACAAAAACCCATTTCATTTGATTGACCGCAAAACTCAAACCCTCAAAACCCTTGACCCTACTCGCTCTCTCTCTCGTTTGCCATGGCCGTGAGTTTTCTCTGCTCTTTATTTAATTTTCTCTTGTTTAGGCGTTAATGATATTTTATGTTTGTCTTTAAAAGGTCAGTGTGTTTAATGTAATAGTTGATGGTAACTAAATTTTATGTCTGCAGACTGTACCAGTTAACCCGAAACCATTTTTGAACAATCTGACTGGAAAGACTGTTATTGTCAAGCTTAAATGGGGAATGGAATACAAAGGTAAAAAAATCTTCCCTTTTTAGTTTCCCATTTGGTTTTACTCCTTCGTGCTTATGATTTTCTATTGGTTGGTTGGTTGGTCAGGTTTTCTTGCTTCTGTTGATTCATACATGAACCTCCAGGTACTCTTTCTTTGCAGTTTTCTTATTTTATTTCTTAGCTTGCATGGTTCATTTGTTTATACGTTTTGAGATTAAGTTTTATTTCTTTATGTTAAGTTACCTTGGATTTTTTTTTCAGTTTCAGATTTTGTTTTGTTTTTCTTTTTGGCACACATTATCATGCTACTCTGCTTTTTACATTTAATGGGATGTGATTCGCAGCTGGGAAATACTGAGGAGTATATTGATGGACAGTTCACTGGAAATTTGGGAGAGATTTTGATCAGGTAAATTGAAGGAAGTTTTTGATTTTTAAGTTTATATGTTATTGAGATATGTGTTTGTTGGCATGACCAAGATAATAAGACATGGCTAGCGAACCTCGAAGCTCCTTTAAGTTTCT
The DNA here is from genome assembly GCA_009078335.1 of Salix brachista. Classification (NCBI taxonomy): domain Eukaryota; kingdom Viridiplantae; phylum Streptophyta; class Magnoliopsida; order Malpighiales; family Salicaceae; genus Salix; species Salix brachista. The sequence continues at coordinate 9,586,269 of CM018589.1, read as the reverse complement.
AGGCAATGGGCACAAGAAAAGCATTTCTGTCTCACTGATTGTATTTTTAAAAAGCTTCTTTATGTTTCGACATTTTCTCAACAATTGGACAGTCTTTTGAGGTGTTGCTATTGAAAAAGTAGGACATTTGCTCCTCTGGTAAGAAGGTTATATTTGTGTCTCTTTGTTGATGGTTAAGCTTAACTTTGTTAAGCTAAGCTTGCACATTTTGCATTCATCTGTGGACTAGAATGTTGGAGTAGTTACCCGCTTTAAAAGTTGTCAAAGGGATAAGGTTCAACTCTATTGCTGATTATCAAGGCCTGAGAAACTTCGTTCTACTGACACTTGTGCAAACTCATGCTCACTATTATGAATTTATCCCGGGTACTGTTTCTTTATGAAATGTTTGACCTCATTTCTATAAGATGAATTACAGTGAAAAGCTAGAATTTATCCCCATGAGGAAGGGAATGCTGGCATTATAACTAAAAGAGGGAAATACTGAGTTAAATTTTACCGTTAGATTAAAGCTGTTAAGGAAAAAGGTTGAGGGTAAGATGTTAGCATGATTAGTCCTTGTAAAAGCTAGTAACTATACTCATGAGGAAAAACATCATGGCACTATAAATAAAAGAGGGAAATGTTTTGAAGTTAAAGCTTACCATGACACAAATTGTTAAGATAAAGATTGGGAATGTTTGTTAATTAGCATGGTCTGTCCTTGATGGATCCTAGAGCTTGTTCTTGTGGTAATTGTGCCAAGAATTTCTAAGATTCTTACAAGAATGTTTAGATAAATATTCAAGGTTTCTAATTTACCATATTCCTTTTTTGTTTATATAGACTCAATGAATGCAATCTATATGTCAGTGTGAATTTTAAATTGGATATTTTCCCTTTAAAGAAATGTTGGGAACTTTATAAGGTGCAGTAGGAAAGGATTTGGCCGTTAGATTGCAATGTCGTAACAAATGTTCTCAAATTATAAAGCTCTCTAAAATTATTTATGCAAATAGGGACAGAGGGATTACAATTTTGGAACTGGGATTAGATGGAATGGCAGGGAGATATCTTAGCTAGGCATTAGTCATTTTGCAGTGAAGTGACCATTTTTCTATGAACAGTAGGTCAATGCTAAATGAGAATAGCTCTCTCCAAAAAATTTAGTTACTTGTGTAACTGAAGATAACTAGTAATTCCAGCAGGTTATTTTACTTGTACCACTGGCTGAATCATAGAGCTGTTTTGTATGTGTATTGAAGTACTTTTAGCCTCAAGTCTTCTTTGAAACCTGTTTGACAACTGAGTTTGAGACCCATAAAACCCTTTTCAAAGTTTTTCAATTGTAAAGCTCTAAAGGAAACCTGTTGTCAGTTCTTCTTGCTCTTACTCTGTGAAGGACAATAATGATTTTTATAAATTGTGTTCATATTAGCATGTTGATGATTATATTACTTCGTTTTTTCATCATTTAAATCGGTTATGACTTAAGGCTTTCAGCTGTATACGTTATCATACACTTCTCCCTGCCTCAATTCTATCTAGTGCCAAGAGAAAGCCAACATTACTACCAGATGGACCCTTGATCTGAAATATATTCTGTTTCATGTTAGAGGTCATCTAATACCTCTTCTGTTTTATGCTAATGTGGTTGGGGCCTGGAAGCTTTTAAAGTTTAAGCCCCATTTTGAAATGTTTTGAACTTGGAAAGTATGATAAATATCCTTACAGAAATGTTTAGACAATGGGATATTGATTGATTTAGATGCTTGGAACCAATAGAAAGCTGAGAATAGAATTTGAAGCAGTGGCATTGAAAAATAGGAGGCTTGAGCATAACATGGCTCTTAATGATTTGACCTTGTAATTATTACTTCATTTATATAAAACTGAAAATCTCAATGTTGCTATGCAACAACACATAGGTATGAATTGACTAAACTCAGAACTGGTGATATTTCATTAGGTCATGATCTCAAATATGTTGGAAGTTCAAACATGTTATGGTATTGTGGTGTTATAACTTCATGAAATATCTTTGATGTTCAATGGAGTGTACAAATTCCCTTTTCTTTTTATTTCCTCACTTCATATTCTTACACTTGTGAGCAAAAGCTGAGATTACTTTCAGATTGTAATTATAATAGAGTTGGGCTCCTTTGAATTGGTTTATAATAAAGTATGAAGGTGTCACATAGACATGAGATGTAGATACTGTGAAGTCTTGTGATTTGGTGATTGTGTAGACCTGGAAGTGGATCCCCCCCCCCCCAGCAACAGTAATAAAAACATGTCAAAGATTACTCTCAAAGATTTTATGCAATTTAATGAGTGCATGAAGCATTTAAATGGTAATAAAAAGATAACAATGAAGCATACATTTTTCTCTGCATTGAAAATGTCTACTCTGAATAGGCATCCTTTTGTATATTACATAAATGTTTGTTGTTCTTATTTAGGTTGTGGGTTTGAACTGCAGGTAGAGTTCCAGACATCAGTAGTCACAGACAATCTCTTATAGCCACAAATAAAATACTGCATTAAGTTTTGGTTTCTATCATGCCTTTGTATGGTGTAATTGATGTTGCTTTTGCATGCCATTAAATTTATCAAACAGTAACTGAGATATCAATAGTTAGGAGTAGACTTTGAGGCAAGGTCCTCATAGGAGGACTACAAGTCTGCACAGCTTCTAGAAATATCATATTGTAAATTGCTTTAATTTGTCCCGATTTCATTAGAATTAAGCTTCATATTACTTCAGAAGATTTACTGGGTCTTGTTGCATGTTATCTGCAGATGCAACAATGTCCTCTACCTTCGTGGAGTTCCGGAGGATGAAGACATAGAAGATGCCGAGCGAGACTAGGAAGAGGTGTTCGATGTCTCTTGGTCTTCGATGTACTGAGTTAATAGAACTCCATTTCCATTCCAGATATGCTATTTTGTTTGTGTTATAATTAGAGTTGTGTTGTTGTTCATCAACATGATCCATGACATTTACTGCACTTGACTGACAAATTCATATCACCTTACTCAACTCTTGATTGCTTGCTTCTCGAATTTCTCTAAACACTGTTTTTCACTTGTTCTAGAGTGATCCAGTTGAATGATGCACCGATTCCATCTTTTGTGTCACACAACCTGTCAACATATTGTCACAGCCTAGTCATCATTACATGGTACTAGCTATTTTGTATGATTGCCTGGAGTTATCAAATTATGATGACTTCATTACAGAACATTATCCTTCTTGGTTGGAAGGATGGAAATGTAAGATGAGAGATGAGAGAATAGGTCTTCGTTGATTGAAGAAATTCTTTGTAGTTATCTGGTTAACAAGTAGAAAAAGGAAAGTAGTTTTATCTTTTTTCGAAGCTTCTTTTTTTTCCCCTTCCTAAACAAACTCAGTTGAATACAGTGATAACAGATAAAGAATGATGTAATTGTTAGATTGTCAAAATTCTTTGTAGAAGTAAAGGGCATGCTTGCCAAATTCTTATTTGCTTGAAAAGGAATAATATGGTGGTTTAAATCAGAATAAAATGGATGCGTCCTTTTTCCAGTTCCCACTTAGCCTAGGGGGTCCAGTATTTTCTTTCTTCTCTAGTTTGAGGTTTGTTCCCCATTTTGTCCGAGTTTAATGACATCAGGGTGGGTGGTTTTATGTTCTTCAACTTCCGGTGCCTGCATGGTGTCTTAGTAAATGATCCCTGGTTCCTTCCTGTTTATTTTATTGGCAAGGTTTGGAGTGCTGGTTTTGCTGGCTCTGTTGAGATACCTGGCTTTGCACGGGTATTATCGTCTCTCACATCTCTGCTTATCTGATGCTTTTGTTTTATTTAATTGTCCTTAATTACACCTAAGAAAGGACGGCAATTGTGGTGGCCCCTTTTTATGTACATGACAATAATGTTGATCTGATCCCATGTGTTTAATAACAAGGAAAGCTTCGTGACCATCTTTTTTTTATGTTTTGTTAAAAGTGGGTGTTCGGGCTTGTTTACGCTCATATCGATTAATTTCACCGGTTCTGGAGTGAATGACCATGTGAGATTTTAATGGCCATCATATTAGCAATCATAGAGCTCGAATTTAAAACAACAGGGAAAACAGATTTTTCGGTTTCAAGCTCTGATCACTCACTGAGTTGTTTCGTGACCATCTTTATCTAGTATTATAATATTGATTATTTTTTATTTGAAAATACATTGTAATGGTTTTTATTTATTTTTACTTTTTAACATTAATGTATTAATACTATCTGAAAACATTAAAAAAAAATTGTTAAAAAAAGCTAAAAAAAAAAATGGGGGTTGAGGAGTTTAGTTTGCTTTTATTTCAAGAGCTTTGTGGCCCATTAGATTAGTGTACTTACCACCACTTTGTCCTCTTTTGCCAAGAAATTATATTGGAATTGCTGGGGCTGTTTGTTTTATCTTTTATACGTTAATGTTAAATATAATATTTTGTATATTTTAAATAAAAAAAGTATTGGAAAACAATAATTATCATGAAGAGCGACACACCGGTATCGTAATGAGTAAATGGTGCTCTATTTGCAAGAAATGTTTCCCTCAGTGCTCCAAGTCAAACGTTGCTCGATAGATACCTCTGCACAAAAAATATAAAATAAAAAGGAAATCAAACAGGTTGGAATTCCGTCTCTTTCTCAGCTCTTGCGTTCTTTATACAATCCCAAACGCTATCTCTAGCTTAACCTTTGTAAATTAAAGGTGCGAATATATATATATATATATATATATATATATTACAAAACAGATAAAAGGCGTCGATAGTTGCACTGTGCACCCTCTCACAATCCACTGTGGATTGCGACAGTGTGCGTGCGTTTTTGCCCTTCATCAGTCGGCGTGTGTGCATTTTTTGCTGGGGGTGTTTCCTTTTTTTTTTTTATTAGCCGCAATGTGTACAGTGTATTAACAATTCTACCCCCCGAAAACGACAAAATAGTGCACAGGAGACAGGGGCGCCCTCGGTTTTTCCCAAATTTTTGCACAGTGCGCTGACGAAATAAGCCCCCGATAACGACAAAATTGTGCACAATTAACGGGGGCTTCGGCGTCCTTTCCCGCCCGGTATTTTCGTAAATACCCGTGGGGCCAGGGCTGTTTGGGTCATTGCACGGGGGGATAGCTGGCGCGTCATTTGGCCGCGCCAGCGGCGCTCAACGCCAACGCGCCATGGAAGCGGAGCGTGCGGCGCCATACGGTGGTCAAAAATTTCGTTTCGCCGGTGCATACGGTGCGTTGCCTGGTCCTCTATCTCCCGTCGCGGCGCGTGTTAGCCCTCTATGTCAGGGTAAGCGACGGTGGCCGGTTTTGTGGCGGCTGTCGCTTTTCTCTCTCCTGTGGGCCCAATGTCAGGTCCAGTCCCTCATGTGTGGTAAGTTAATTTCGGTTCCTGAGGTTTTGATTTCGATTGTCTGCCTGATTTCTTGAATTGAAAGTTTGATTGTTTTCAATTGTGCCCTTCAATTAAAACGAATTATATAAAGCAATTACAATTCGGTCCCTATACTTTTGATTTTCGGTTTCTTTTTGGTTCCTTCAATTTTTCCGGTACCGAAGTTTTGCTTTCTTTAATTTGGTCCTCCAATTGCAATTGGTAAAATATACAAAGTTTGATTTCAGTCCCTCTTCTTCTAATTTTTTTATAGAATGGCAGCATTTGATCATTATTTAATTTTTGGTCCTCCAATCATTTTTTTTTTCAATTTTATCCTTCAATTGGAATTAATTTATATATGTCATTTTTCATTTTTGTCCTTATTCTTTTAATTTTCTATTTGATATTAATTCATGTGTTCTTTTTTTAATGTTTATTTTTTATTGGTATTTATTCATCTATGCTTTTAGTTTTTGTTCTCAGTGTAACTTTTGTCCATGTATATATAAGTGTATTTAACACAATAATAATAATAATAATAATAATAATAATAATAATAATAATAATAATAATAATAATAATAATAATAGTTTTTTCTCTTACTCTTTTGTTATTTTTTTTCCCTCCCGATAATTTGATAATAATTTGTTGTTTTTATCCAGTAATAACAATGATAGTTTTTTTTTTCTTTTGTTAAAGTTTCTGGGATATTTTTAGTCTTTCATTTAGTTTTTGTTTCTTTCATTATTAACATAATAATAATAATAACAACAACAATAATAATAATTATAATATGAATAATAATATTAATATTGATAATAATAATAATAATAATAATTTATTTTTTTTTCTTTCTTACTCTTATGTTAATGTTTTTTTTTCCCTCCGGATAATTTGATAATTTTTATTGTTTTGACAGTAATAGCAATGATAGTTTTTTCTTTTTGTTTTTTTAATCTTTTCTTAAAATTTCTATGATGTTTTTAGTCTTTCATGCATTTTATTTTTTTTCATTATTAGCATAATAATGATAATAATAATAATAATAATAATAATAATAATAATAATAATAATAATAATAATAATAATAATAATAATAATAATAATAATAATAGTAATAGTAATAATACTAATTTAATTGTTTCTCTTGGTTACTCTTTTTTTAATGTTTTTGAGTGTTTTCTTTCAGGATAATTTAATAATTTTTATTGTTTTAATAGTAAAAACAATTGTAATTTTAGATTTTGAGGCTTTGATTTTGCTATTGTGATAATAGGGTGTGTTGATCTATTTTGTTATATTAAATTTTGCATATATAAATATTATATTTTAATTTTGATCCAGCAAATCCTATAAAAATTATTCACTCAACCCGCAACGTTGAACATATATTTTTTTAAATTTTCTGATTAAATGATTTTTTTCAGCTATTAATTTTTATTTCTGTTTTATCATTTATAATATTTTTTTATTTGCTCTATCTTTTAGTTTTTTATTGGTTTTTTTTATATATTTTCAAGTTAGATTATTATTATTAATAGCAATGATAATTTTTATTTTGTTTTCATCTTTTGTTCAAATTATTAGAATTTTTTTTTCTTTCATTTATTTCTGGTTTTTCATCTCACCTAAAAGTTTAAGCTTATAGGTGAGGCCCCAGAATATGATTATATTATACTCTAACACACCCCCTCAAGTGAAAGCCCTTTGGGCTTGAAACTTGCACAGGCCCACATTACCTTGTGCTTGATTTTTTTATCAAATAGAATGGGGGTGGTGAGATTCGAACTCGTGACCGCTGGGTCAACAAGGCTCTGATACCATGTTAAGGAACCATCTCACCTAAAAGCTTAAGCTTATAGGTGAGGCCCCAGAATATGATTATATTAATAATAATGATAATGATAATGATAATGATAATAATAATAATAATAATAATAATAATAATAATAATAATAATTATTATTATTATTATTATTATTATTATTATTATTATTATTATTATTATTATTATAATTTAATTGTTTTTCTTGCTTACTCTTTTGTTAATATTTTTTTTCCCTCCGGATAATTTGATAATTTTTATTGTTTTTACAATAATAGCAATGATAATTTTTATTTTTTCTTATTTTTTCTCTTATCTTTTGTTAAAGTTTCTAGGATATTTTTAGTCTTTCATTTATTTTTTTCCTTTCATTACTAACATAATAATAATAATAATAATAATAATAATAATAATAATAATAATAATAATAATAATAATAATAATAATAATTTAATTATTTGCACAATAATGATTTTGTGATTAATTTTTTTTTCTTATTAAAATATTTTGCTCTGGTTTTGAAAATGTTAGTTCGCGCTCTTTTGTGATCTTTCATAACGTAATATCTACATTCTAAAAGATGTAATTTATGCTTACGCAATAAATTGTACTTAAATTTTTTTACATTTTATCTCCTGATGTATAACTTTTATTTGGTTATATCATATAAATTTATCGTTGTTGATTTAATTATGTTAAATTATATACACAGAAATGCCCGCGGCAACGCGCGGGCAATATAGCTAGTATATATATATTGTGTGCGCGCAAGCTTTATGCTGTTCTTGATATAGACTTCTTTTTACGAGAATAGAAAATTCATTTTGATAATTTTGTGCGAAATAAAACATTTTGGTGACTCCTATGCCTGGAATTGTAAACATTTTGAAACGGTGTCGGATCTGCCGATGCAAAAAATCAGTAGCACAAGGAAAGGAGATACTGAAACATGAGAGAACCCAGGCAAGATGTAAGCAATTAAGTGAGAAAATAATATAATGAAGCGTACTGATCTCACATTTGTCAGTATGGACGCCAAGTAGTAAACCTAACACCAAAACATTTTGTGGTCTTAAGTGCTGACACATATTTTGAAGTCTTCAAGTGAGGAATCACATAACTCCATCTACCACCAACTAACCATACGAGATATGTGTGCTGTAAATGGTGGTTTGCCTGCCCAAAATTCATTGGACTACCCTTCTTCTCAACAACCATGTGAGCCCCCTTTCATTTTTCAGAGTGAATGGCCCTGGATGCCTCCAAAGTCCTTGCCTTGCATTTATTAAGTTACTTTGCAGGACATATTTGGTGTTAGCGAATCGTCCCTACCAATAACAGCCTGCCTTCTTCAGAAAACATTGTGTATATGTGCTTGGGTTGACCAATGAACCAAACAAAACTTTGGAGATGGATCAAAGATTCGCTCCAAGTTTTGTCAGGGTCAAAAGTAGCTTCCATGTTGTGTTGGTCTGGAACAAACTTGCCTAATTAACTAATATAATAATCTGTGAAAAGTGATTCTCCTTCTTGTTAATTCAAAGCCACGGCATTGACGAAATCTTTACAGGGCCGAGTCGAATTACCTCGGAGTTGAACCTAATTTATCAGTGCTGGGAACATCCACCTTCACCTCAGCTGCCAGCCCGAGTCTGTGAAATAATTCGAACTATTTTTTCAATATTTCCATGCTTCTGGATTCATGAACTTCAATTTAACTTGACAGACCTTGTCGACATCATCGAGCCTTCCAGCACCTGTGACATTTTGAGCACCTGATTTTCATGCAGCAAGAGAAGAGAATATTAAAAAAGGTCATTGTTGCACCGGTGAGGATTCGGGATTTGTAAAGGGACAGGTGACGACCTGGTAGAAGACTTGGAGTACAGAAGCATGCAAATGCAGAACGAGTAAATTTCGAGTGACAGAATTCAAACTTGGAATCATCCATTCATACAAACCCTTACAACACGTACTACAAGAATATTTGTCTGTCATTTGAACCTTTGTTGGGTTCATGAAAGGAAAATGAAATCATGAACTAGGGCTACTCATTTATTACATTATGTATATATAAATTACAAGGGAAAAAAAATTCCTTCGTAGGAGATGAGAGAAAAGAATCACAATTTGCTATAACGATAGCACGTTCGATGACCACTTGAAGGGACACAAGGCAGGCGGGCGTCATAAGTAGCCTCTCGCTTAAAATTCCTTCAATTCCAGTTAGGCTTCTCGGTATTATAGAGTAAGCTTTTACATCACCCTCCTTTCTTCATGGCTTAACGAACGATTCATTACCATACATCACGTAGATACCTGCCATTCATTTGCAGACTTTTCACAAAGCTCTCTGTCTTTGAGTTGTCCAGCGATCCCTGAATACAAGACCAGGTTCACAAAGTTAATGCGACTGGGCGGAAAGTTGATTTGAAACCCACAAACAAATTCTTTCCGAATATGTAATTGGACAAGAAAAACAATGATGGAAAAAGTAGCACAAGCAGAAATTACACCAGTAAAAATTAAAAAGGGCGTGTGATGGGGCTCTCAGGCACCAACAAAGGGACAGGTTTGTATTACTATGTGGACTCTAGCCTTTCAAGGAACTAAAGGGCGTGTATGAAATATGTCCGCGTTCACAACTAGAAAGCAATGTCGACATGGAAAAAATCTCAATCACAGAATAGCAATGGATATGGTGGGGCCCTTTGCCAGCCGTATATGTGGGGTAGTTGTGTTAGATTTTTTCCCCTTATTTTCGTGGCTATTAACCATGAAAAAGAACGCAACATTAACACTTTTAAAGTGCGCGCTGCATACAGTGATAGAGCCAGCTAGAAACTCTTAATAAGAAGGCTAATTATTTTACCTGCTCTTGCACAATGGTGTGGAGCGTTCTGTGGACATCTTTAGCCATGCCTTTGGCATCACCACAAACATATAAATATCCTCCTTGTGAAATCATGTTCCAGATATCAGAAGCCTGAACCAAAGAAAACACATTCTCAATGCTTCAGCTAATACAAAAAAAAAAAATAACATCGCGACGTTTTGATTTCAACATGAAATGTGTTAGGTGAAACAGAACAGAACCGAGTACCTTCTGCATCATCTTATGCTGCACATATTCCTTGGTAGATCCCTCACGGGAGAAGGCAACAACTAGTTCAGAAAGTGCACCACTTTCAACAAAGTTGCTGAGCTCATCTTCATAGATAAAATCCTGCAAAGTTTAAGCGTGTTAATAAAATTCTTGAAATGAGGGTAGAAAGATATCCATCCCTACACCAAACAGATCATTCTAGAACTGATAATAACATAACCTACCATTTTGCGGTTCCTGCAGCCAAAGAATAATATGGAGGATCCCAGTTCTGTTCCTGCTTCTTTCAGGGCTAATCTTTCCTGAAAAAGGAAATAAAAAATAAAGATTACACGATTGGATACTTCATTGTGATAACATGGATCACTTCAAAAAAAAAAAAACTGCACATCAAGTTAACAAGTCCAAACCTGGAGGAAACCTCTGAAAGGAGCTAAACCAGTTCCAGGGCCAATCATGATGACGGGAACTTTAGCATCAGCTGGAAGTTTGAAGTTTGACTGCCTAACAAAAACAGGTGCCCAGCTGCAATCATGGCTTTTCTCCAGAGGCACAGCATTCTGTAGAAGGAATAAAATAGGAATTAACCTTGATAAACTTGGTGTATAGAATATCCTATTACAGATCAGGAGTAACATGGATGAAAGAATCATAATACAAACGTCAGTACACATGAAATGAGCTGGACTAACCCTAGCATCAAGCATTGTAAAAATGTGGATCACTAATTTCCAACCCCTGTGATAATTTAAGACACCTCATATATTTACTACCCAATTTGCCAACTTGAGGTGTTGCTTTTTCATAAAATGAAAAAAATAAAGTAAATAAAAAAAATGAATTACCTTCATCCATGTTGAGCACACTCCTTTGTGAATACGACCTCCTGGTGTTTTGTCAAGAACCAGTGCACATGTCACATGAATTCTTGATGGAGCCATGCTGCAGGACATAATTTCAAATATTAGGCACATAATTCCAAAGAACAGAATTACATAAAAGCATGGATATAGAATGATAAACCAAAGAGGGAGCTGGTGCAATTTTTGTAAGTAAATGGTCCTTGAATACATAAAAGTTCCCTTTGTGCTAAAAGTTCCTCTAAAAGAATTACGAAATACAAAATCCAATTTTTTGCTTCTCTTCAATATCATGCCGTTGATCAGTGGAACTTTTGTTTGCCACATTCCATTCCATAATTCAGTAAATAGAGCAAGCTAAGAGAATTTGGGTTTTAGATTAAACATGATATGAATCCCTTGCCATCTTCCATCACAAACTAAGATTAATTCTGAACCTTTTCCAGAAAAAAGGGTGTAAAACAATTCTCACCTTGGAGATGATGAAATAGAATAGTATCTTGGTTGCAATCGAGGTGCAACTGAAGCAAAGAAGACACCAAGTGGGGGCTTGGCCGATCGAAATTCAGCCATGACCTCAAGGAGGCTTCTCTGATTTGCGACTAACCATTGTGCATATTCATCCTGTACAGGAGCAAATCAAAGTTACATCCACTAAAAGCTACAAACCAAAACAGGGACTAACTTGATGACAAAATATTATTGGTAGATTTACAACCTTCCCAGCAGGCGATGCAAGATGCCTTAGTCGATCAGCTTCTGTTGGATCAGTAGCATGAGCTGCTAAAGCCATTAGAGCAGTCTGCAAAGCATATGCATTGCAACAATAGATTACTCAAATGTGAAAAAATCCTAGAAAATGAAATTTAATATTCAATGATGCTTCAACTTAAGAAAACAGCTAACCTTCTTTGGCAAACTCAGAAGATCAGCATATCGAGCTAGAGCAGTTTTTAAGGTGGATGGTGGGAATGGAGGTGGCAAGGCGCTTCCACTAAGTGGTGTGCCATCCTCGTTTTCCGTATGGATCGAGAAATAAGTATCTGGTGATAAACCCAACAACTGCAGTGCTTCATCAACAGTTTCACTTATATTTTCACAGTACACGCCAACATGATCCCCAGTTCCATATCTGAACAACAAAGGAACAGTTGTGAGCACATAATAAATTGTTCCTTGCATGGCCAGTGCACGTTGTTCTCTTAGAATTATTCCCCGTGAAAATGCATTTGGATGTCATTTTCAAGGGGGGGACGAGAAAACAACAAAGATATTGGCAAACTTACGCCAGTCCGGTGCCCGATATTTCAAACTCCAGATGGGTACATGAGCGATCAGAAGCTGGGGTATGAAGCTCCCTCCTCACAGCAACATTAGCCCTACAGTAGCAAACAGAACACAACTTAGATCAAATTAAATTACTGAACTGTCACCAGAAAATAAAAAAAAAACATTATTTTAAAATACCTGCATGGATGCTGAGCATCATAGACAGTGTGGCCATTTGCATTACTCCAGTTATCATCCTCTAATGGGGCATCTTCAGGATCATGGAATACAACCCGATATTCTGATACAGTGGCAGTATAAGGGGTAGAAACAGCTGTTGGATCATCTCCATCCAGAAGCAACTGGTCCATCTCAGGCCACAACAATTCCCGCCTAAAATAGCAAGAAGGATAGGATGAGTTCTCTTGATACAAGAAAGTTCATTCTGTTCGTGCAATATAACAATTCAAGTTCTCCTTACCATGCAGCAAAGTCATCTTCCATGCATTGATCATCATCGCCGAGTCCCACTGGGGCAAGGCGCTTTCCACCTAAAAAAGCAAAAAGAAATATGGTTATGGCAAGTAACAAGGAAAACTGAGTTGCTAGGAAGAATGAACAATATCAATGAGCACATTTTGACTCTTGAAGACCATTTGATGATAATAAGGAAAAACATCGAAGACCCCATGTGGCACACAATTAATCATAAAACTCTTCTAATTCTTATATTAAACATGCGGCTAATTGGGTTTGAATTATTAGCGAGAAAGACTCTGTACATGTGGGAAAAAAAATCCATATGGATTTTCACTGAAACAAGGAGCAAACAGAAATGTAGGCATACCCTGGTCAGCAAAGATTTTATCCACCACTATAGCAATCTGTTCAACAAAACAAAACAGGTATATAAACAATTAATCAACAGAACAAGGAAATAAAACCATCGGCTAATTGTGAAAGAAAGTATAAATAGTCACATTCCACACCTTGTTAAAATGCTCGTATTGCCTGTTGCCAAGGCCAAAAACTGCATATGGAATGTCCTTAAGCCATTCCCCTCTCTCATCTCCCTAACGATCATAAAAACCATGAGCACTAAATTATCAAATCCTGCTCTGCAATACCAAACCAATCATTATTTCCCAGAAACTCACCTCTGTAAACCATTTGTAGAACCTCGCCGCATTATCAGTAGGCTCACCATCTCCATATCTAAACACCCCCATACATCAAAAACAATTTAGACAGAAAATAAAACTAAAATAAATTACAAGTAAAGTATTATCAAAATTACTCACGTGGCCAAGAAGAAAATAGCCAGAGACTCTTTCTTCAATTTCTCTTCGTATTCATCATCATCAACCGCATAATCATCCTATCATAAATAAATCAAAAAATTAGCTATCAAAAAATTAAAAATAAATAAATAAAAACAGTCTAGAAAAAAAAAGTCCACCATACCAGATCAACTGTTTTAAATGTAGTCTTGTCATACCGAGCTTTTGCCTCCTCGGCTAGAGCCTTGAAAAAAAGAAAAAACTACTTAGCTCAACTACTCATCAACTAAAGCTGAATTCTCACCGTACACGTGGGACATCATCGCACGTGCTCGGTGATGATTACCGAGTCATGTCACTCTATCGAGTATCGACAGCAATGCGAGAAACTAAAGTGTACCTTAGCAAATCCTTCTGCGGTACCGGTTTGGGTGCCGAAAAAGATGGTGACCTTTTTCTTGCCATCGTCAACTTCAGGTTCAAGGTCTTTAACAATCAGGGGCTTGGGAGGTACAGGTACTTTGGGTCTCTGATACCCAGATGATCTTCTCCAAATCAAAACGACGACGCAGCCGATCAAAACAGCGATGGAAGTAGTTAAGATCATAACAAACTCACGATTCTCGAGAATCAAAGTTGCCACCTCAGCAGCATAACCACCGGATTCCGATGAAACATTCGCGGGGTCCACTTTGCCTTTGATTATGGCTTGCATAAGATCAAGCGGTGACACTTTGATCGAGCTGCTTGATGGCTCCATGTTGTTTACAGAAATCCACAAACCAGGTTCTTCCTATTATTACTCTTCTTCCTCGAGGACGAAAAAAGATCTCTCCCTGCTTCTTGCTAGTTGTGTGGTTGGTACGGCGCAAGCAAAGATATAAATAAGCAGAGAGAGTTCCCTGAGAGAGGAAGGCAGGACAAATGAGAGGGGGTAATAAAGGGAGGAGGGAGGTGCAACGCCTACCAAACCAGACTGGTCAAACTCACCTAACTCTGAGTTAACCATGGTTAAGAGTTAAGACTTTCGTTTAGAGTTGAAGGCGGTTGATTTTAGATGGAGTCAAGTTATGGACCGGTGAAGTTCCAAAATGCCCTTCTCTGTTCTTATATTTTCTTATAATTATTATTATTTATCAGCAAAGTAAAATTGTTTTATATTTATGACATTTGATCTTGCTTTGCTGTGCTGGCCTTGAGATTTGGATCTGAGATTAGATTTAAAAAATAATAATAAATAAATAAGCAGTAAAGGGTTGTTGGCGCAAGGATGCATCTACGCCTTCTCTACTCTGCTCCCCTACTGTCCTCCTATATTTAGGGTGGTAGTTAATGTTATAATAATGGTTTTTTAAAATGCTTTTATTTAAAGATTTATTAAAATCAAAAAATAATAATTTTAAAAAACTAATTTTGATATCAGCATATATTTTAAAATATCAAAAAAAATACTTTTAAAACACAAAAATAAAATATCTTTTATTTTTTTTACTGGACAATTGCACCGTTCGTACTGGTACATCAATTGTTTTAATTTTTCTTTTTTCAGTGCATGGACTTTAGTATTTTTAATTTTACACGACCTTTTCAAAACCATGAGATTGTATTTCCGTCTAAAATCCTTCTATTTTACGAGCTAGCTTTAAGTTTTGGGATTTCTTTTGTTAGATAAGATTCCTTCTAAAATAACCATGTTTGGTTAGAATAAATCCATTTAATTGGTTAAGAAAATACAATATTTAGATTTTATTTGTTTTTGCGGTGGCATAGTGCCTTTGAAAAAAATAATTATAATTTTATTGTGATTATACTTATGTTAAAAATAAATTATAAAAATAAATATTATTTTAATATATTTTCAAATAAAATACATCTTAAATAGTAACTACCTATATATATAAAATAAAAAAAATGAAAGAAGCAAGGGTTTCTTGATGTTGTTAAGCGTCTAAACAAATGTCATTTCAGATTTTGTTATTAGAAAACTACGATAAAATACAGTCATTTAAGATTTGGTTGGCAGGGTGACAAGCAAAATATTTGCTAATAAACATAAACTACTATTGATTATATTTTATATATATGATAGGGTGGATAGTGTTTAATTTAGTGGTAAATATATTTATAATGATTGAATAAATATTCCTTTTTAATATTTATTCATTATAGAACCCTATATATAAATATAAATATTCTACATTTACACATATTTTTGCTCTCTGTTTTAACCTTTGTTCCATCGAATTTTTTTCTTCCCTTTTTACCTTGTTATTACTTTGTTATCATTTGTTTTGCATATTCCAGAAATAAAAACATCAACAAAAAAATAAAAACAAACCATAAAAAACCAAGTATTTTTCATCATTAACTGTTTTTTTATTAAAAAAAAACTTCAATAAGAAAATAAAAGAAACCATAAACACAAAATACTAAATATATATATATATAAATAAAAAATAAAAACACTTCCGGATTTTTAAGACTTGCCACTAATGTTTTTAAAAATCATTCATGTTAATGCACTTCACATATTTAAACAGCTGCTGTAAAAAATAAATGCAATATTAATAAATATAGTAATTAGAAGACTAAATAAATACAATCCTTTAGTATTAGTTTGTAGGTGACAAGCACGATTTTGTCTACAATACACTAAAAGTGGATAATATTTCTCGACAATACAAGGTAGATAATATTTCATTAATTGATTGACATCAATTTAGATTCGCAGTGATTAAATAATCATTTGTTAAAATGCGAGATGCCGTCCCACTCTATTCCGTGGATCTATATTATTTTTTATATAAAAAAATATTTAATACTATAAGCATGATTTTTTTATAAAAATAATAATTAAGTTCTAACCGACTTGTCAAATAATCTTATTTTATTTTAGATAGAAGATAAAAAAGGGCAAGAAAAGTAAATAGACAAAAATAAATTTAAAAAGAATCATGATCACTAAGGAAAAAATCATTTTTCTAGAGAAAAAAAAATAATATTCTTCAATTCTTAGCCAATTAAATATGAAATAATAAAACTAAATAAAACAATAGATATAATGTAACCTGAGTCAACTCGAGTTAACATAATAAACATGTAAACTAGACAATAAAAAATTAGTCAATCAAAGTTAGTATGTCAAACTCATATATTAAGTTATAAGATTCAGATAATTGGATATAAACAAATAACAATTTTAAATTCAAATTCAAGACACTCCCGGACACT
Source organism: Salix brachista (assembly GCA_009078335.1). Taxonomy (NCBI): domain Eukaryota; kingdom Viridiplantae; phylum Streptophyta; class Magnoliopsida; order Malpighiales; family Salicaceae; genus Salix; species Salix brachista. Next base: position 9,569,307 of record CM018589.1, on the reverse strand, counting down.
AAATTGTCTGCGTTACTTTGATTTCAAATTCTTGAAATTGTAGCATATATAAAATATTATTTAATATCAAAAAGGTTAGTGATACATTTGCGCGCATGAATACATTCAATCATCCATGCTCTTTAAACAGCGCGCTCGGAGTCTTGTGATTGCAAACACTGATTTCTGTAGTGTTGTTGGAATCTTCACGATAATCTCTTCTCTTTGAAGTTGTTTGGGGTTGAGGTTCTACTGAAGATTGAAAAAAAGTTTATAGTTTTTGTGTTTGATTATAGTTGATAAGCTGAAAAATTGATGTGAATCTCAACTCAAAAATTCAACAAAACTTAGATGCATAAAAAACAGTTAATAGCTGCTTTTCATGAGTCTTGCTTATCTTGAGTTTGGGGGGCGGGGGGCCGGTGGTATTTCTTAGTTTATTATTTATTATATTTTTTTATATAAAAAATATTTTTAATATTAAAATAATCTAAAAATTAATTAAAATATAAATAAATATATTAGAAGGAGATCACATTATAATTTTTGCCTCGTGATTCTAATTTTGTTTTAGATGATATTTTACAATATGTTGTTCCGGGATCGTAGAGGCATTCACATACGGATTTATAGTTAGTGATGAAATTACAAGTAGTTTGATGGGAGAATAAAAATAAGTGTCTAATTTACTTGAATTATTAATTATATTTTATTATTATAATTATTAAATATTTCAAAAAACAATATATATATATATATACACACACACACACTTTAAAGTAATTTCACAAGCTAAAAGCAATATGAAAAGCTTAGTAACCAAACACTTTAAATTGTTTTTCATTAACCTCAAATTCAACCACAATTTTAACCAAGCACTTTGAAAATTATTTTGAATTGCAGCTGAAGTGCTTTTCATGAAACTGTTTTTTTAAAACCTCAATCATAAAAACAAAAGTAATATCAAACACACATCTCATCCCTAGATAACAAATCTGGGTTTTGCGCAAAGAATGTTTATTTCTTTTTTTTCTTATCTTCTCATTTTTCGCATTTCCTCCTGCATATTTTTTAAAACAACTTTTCGATTTGTTTCTCTTTTAAAATTTGATGTTTTTATTGTTATTTATTTCATTTCAAATAATTCATGAATTTATAATTTTCTTTCAATTTCATTAATCTTTGATTTTTTTCATGGCATAATTAGTCCTCATTTTTTGAACTATAATTTGTTTTTGTTTTTGTTTTTAATCATTATTTAATTGATTTTTTTTAATTTCATTGCTTAATATTTTATTTTATATCAGATTTGGTCATTATTTTTTTAATTGATATTTATCTTGTTTTGAGTCATTTTGATTAGAACTTTTCTTTTCAATTTCATCCTTTCATATTTTATTAATTATAATTCTGACTTTTTGATTTTTGTTGTTTGCCTTCTATATAATAACTCTAGCACCAGGACCCGAGTCATAAGTTTAAAAAATTAGCTCAAGTTAACTTATATATCTTTTCATGGTCCTTTTTTATCATTAATATTTTTTGACTTCATCTTTCTATAAAGTTATCTTGATCTAATACGTCAAGTTTTTGTTTCCATGATTTTAAAAGTTTACCAAAGTTCACTTAATTTATTTATTGTTATTGTCTTTTTTTTGTTATCATGTTATTAAATCAACTAAGAACATCACATCTAATAAAATCAACCATCCAGCCATTCTCTACAGTTAAAAAAATCTGGTCCGAACCATAGGCGATGACCCACCGATCAAGTAACTAAGTTTGATATTGTGTTTAAAAAATATTTTTTGAAAAAAATTAAAAAATATATATTTTTAGTTTTTATTTTAAATTAAAAAATTAATTTTTTAAGATTATTTTCATTTGCTAATATCAAAAATATTTTTTTAAAAATAAAAATATTATTTTAATATATTTTTTAACAAAAATCATTTTTAAAAACAATTTTAATAATAATATTTATTAAAGAAACTAGGATAAAAAAGAATCGCAAAATCATCAAAATCCCGACACTAAATCATCACAAAATCATCACAAAATCCCGTTACAAATCATACCAGTCAAGTCACTAACTAAAGAATCGCAAAATCCCAATACAAATCATAATAATCATTGCAAACTCATATAAAAAAGTGTTAATAAATAGCACATTTGTGCTTATAAATGATATACCTTCTTATCTAATTAAAAGAGAGGCAATAAAAGATGTTTCCCCCCTTAAATTCATTTTTTTATATATATTTTGTTAAAAATAAATTTAATAACAAAACACTTTTGCTATTAATTTAATTCACGAGCATAGTAGAGCCCTTAAAACCAAAGTAAAAATAACTTTTTTTATTACAAAAGGAAAACTGCAAAGTAAAAATATAAAATCATTAAAGACCGTAAATCACTACTTTGTTAATTTCTAAAACTCTCAAAAGAAAATTTATTGTTTCTTTTACGGCAACCCGTAGATAACCTCGGTATAATTAGAAGGAAAAAAGAAGCGTGCGGTAAACACGCACCGGAATGGCGAGACCATTAGAGTTCACGTGAACCCCAAATAAAATCCACGTGCCTCCAATCTACCCAGTCCCTTCCAGATTCGTGGCCCTGTGCTAAACAGTAGCAAACTAGCAATAAATGCAATTTGACAAGTGACCGTATATTTTTAAAATATATAATTTTCAGCGTGAAATTAATTTTAAAAAATGCTTTTAAATTATTTTAATAGAAATATTTTAAAAACAAGTATTACAACACTATCATTATTACAACCAAATAAAATTAGAAATTCAAAAATGCCAAACTATGCAACGTCATATAATTGATTGAGAAAGGGACCCACTCATCAAAATCTAAGGACTAAATTGTCACAGGCTGTATGGGTAGTGGGCAGCCACGAAATTGATCAGAATATGCAAGTGGAGGAGAAGTGGTGGCTCTTTTCTCACCAAATGTCTTTTTAAAAACTTTGATGGCTACTTCCCTTCCTCTGCTTGTCCCTGGAGAGGTTGTCGTGCATGTTTTTTTAATATTAAATATTTATTAACAATAAAGTAAAATATTATTAAATCTTCTCTCCATATATCTTACTATTTTTAACGTCAATTATACTGCCATTTTTTCTTTTAAAAAATATATCATTTATTATTAATAAATATTTTCTAATTAAACATACAGACTCACATGAATTTATCTAGTTTATTAAATTGTTGCATTTTTTTCTCCTTCAAAATAGATTTAATTATATTTTATATCAAACATAGCTCTTTTTACTTGTAGAGTTTGTGTGAGAATAAAATGGAGTTCGTGTAAGAATATTTAATTAAGATAAATTCATGTGAACCTATCTGTTTGATCAAAAAGTATTTATCAATAATCATCTAGTAGTTAGTTTAATGATAAGAGCTTGAGAGTAAATGGTTTGCTTTTTTTATGGTCTCAAGTTCGAACCATATAATTGTTAATATAATAGTTACTGAAGAATTACATGGTCATTAACTTCAAAGTCCGTAGGAATAATCAAGGTGCGCGCAATTTAATTCGGACACCCATATTAATAAAAAAAATATTTATTAATAATAAATAAAATAATTTCTTAAAGAAAAAATGACAGTATAACATGACGTGAAAAAAATAGTAAGGAGATGAAGAAGCAAATTAAAAAACATTGTATTTATTATTATTAAATAGTTTTTATTTATTAAAAGGATAGATGCATCTGATTTATCTTAAGTCAATGTTGTCACTTTTTAGAGCAGTTAATATTGCATTGTAGAGTTTGTATAAGAATAAAATATTTATTTTTTCTTATTAAAATAATCTTATTTTAAATTCAAAAGTACAATTAGATGTTATATATAATTCATTTATGATTCTCTAAACTGTAATAAAAAAAAACCTTTTCCATTTCATTCTACTTGTAAGTCCACGCCAATATTTTTGTTTTTCCAGGATTTGGATATTGCTAACGGTCAAAAGTTTGTGCTTAAAATGCGTTGTTTAAATGTTTTTTTTTTCTCAAGGTCAATTTCCGTGTAGACCAGTAGCCTTGAGTTGACCCGCAGCTCTTCAGGATGTTAAGAAGTACTATGCTGCTTGCATTTTGACAACGTCTCAGCCCGTGAAATTAATTTGAATTGGTAAGAGTTAGGACATCTTCGTAATAATGAAAAAAACAGACGGCGACAGATGGTTAACCATGATTAGTTCAGTTAGATGTCAGGATTTGCAGGAAAATAATATAATAAAATACTAGCAACAAAGATTATATATTTTAAAATGTTATTAAATTCTTTAATTTTATTTTTAAATATACTAAAATCAAAAGTAAAATTTAAAAAATATTCAATATCACAGTACCAGTTTTTTTTTTTTTTTTTTTTTCGTTTGTTTGGGTTGACGCCGATGAAGGATAATTGTGAAACCAATGAGCTTGGCGAGGCCGAGGGTGACATACCAATTTATCAAGGTGACTTGTGTGTTGAGGTTGTCATTTTCTTTTGTCACGACAAACAACTTCCAGACAAAAAAACAAATTACTTTAGTATGGTTGATGAAAGCTTAGATAACCGTAAAACATTTTTTGTACGAGTTTTACCATTGTTTTTTAGAGAATTTTTTATTAAGATAAATATCAATATATATATATATATATTAAAAAATATTTTTGATATTAATATATCAAAAGAACATGAAAATACTAAAAAAAAATAATTGGAAGTAACAATATTTTAGAAACACAAAAGAAACAAGCTTTAAATCTAGAATGGACTCTAAGTTAGTTTAGGTAAAAAATGAAGGTCTTGTAAAATTATCAACGTGTGTATTTAGAGCTAAAAAAGAGAAGATGAAGTTTTATTGCGAACATTAAATTTATTTGTTAGTTTCGGGGAAGTGTTTATTATGAAGCACAATTAATTTACGAAGCACAATTAGTTCAGGAATTGTGTGAAAATGGGTATGCAAGTTATTCTATACTGGTGATTTTATTTTTCAAATTTTATTATTTTATTTTAAAAAAAAAATGTTAGAGGGTGTTTTAAGAGCATTTATTTAATTATATAAATTACTCATATTAATTGTATAATTAATTAAATAATTATATTATATATAAAACAATTGTACTTTATTTAAAATCATATACAAAATATATTAAAATATATTTGGCTCTTCTAAATGATTTTTACTACTGAAATACATATAAACTCAAAAAAAAATTACATTTACACTATTTAAAAAATATTTTATTAATTTAACTTTTCAAAATAACGTTTTACAAAATCCTCCCTTGTCAAATCCTCCCTTGTCAGGTTTCGAGGTCTAAAGTGACAGCATGTGAACACCAAAACCTCTGATGGTGGCAATTATTGGATTGATTCTCACGGTAACAAGAGAGGTACTTATAATTATTCAGTAGTTGGCCTAGTATTTTTTACCAAGGGTGCTCATAGATCTTGCTCAGTCTGGTCCAGGGAGGGGCATTTCTTCGTCTGTTAATCCCCAGAGAGTTTCAAGGGCCATAATGGTCTTCAGCCAGGGTCCCAATCATCACCGAGGGGTAGGTCATTGGCCCTGTCAGGAAAGAGTCTACACCAAGGTTGTCAAAATCGCGATTTTAACACGAATTGAAAGGGGCTTTGAAAAATCGGATCGTAAGATCGGATCGTAAAATCGTAAGATCATACCCGAGTTTGTCCGTACAAAAATCGTAAAATCACAGCTAAAATCGTGTGAGAAGAAAAATCATAAAATCGTATGTAAAATATTTCTGAATACAAAATAGCATAATTATGGACATAAAACTTAATTAGTTAAGATTTTTTTGTTGAATAGTGTATATATGGTTTTTAAAATAGCTCTTTGAATAATGTTTATATGGTTTTTCTGTTGATGTGTTCTCCAATGGTAAAAGCTATTTTGGAGAATTATTTTTTATCTTATTTTAAATAAAGTTCAATTATTTTATATATATATTTTTGAAGAAAAAGATGAATCAGATGAATGTGAAGAAGAAAGGCTGCTGCTTTATTTTCATTGTATTAACATTACATTGTAGCACATGTATATATATACATGAATTGTAGTAAATATTACAGTACTGATATTTCTCCTAATACAAAGCCTAAGAATCAGTGAAATCTTCTTAATAAGGAAAGAGGAATTATATCAGTTTGGTAACAGCAAAACCATATCAAAATCATATCTCCCAATACTCCCCCTCAAGCTGGATCAAGAAGATTGATTGAGCCAAGCTTGGAAAGCAATAATTGGAAGTGAGCGGAAGGCAGTGCCTTGGTGAACAAGTCTGCAAGTTGATCCTGACTTCTAGTATATTGAGTAGCAATTATCTGAGATTGAACTTGTTCCCGGACATAATGACAATCAACTTCAATGTGCTTTGTTCGTTCATGGAATACCGGATTAGAGGCAATATGCATTGCGGCTTGATTATCGCAACAAAGGGACATGGGTTGATTATGACAAACACCCAAATCAGCAAGCAATGCTTTTATCCATATAAGTTCAGAAGCGGTGGAGGCCATGGCACGATATTCAGCTTCGACACTAGAGCGGGCAACGACTGATTGTTTTTTACTTTTCCAGGAAACAAGGTTTCCACCAATAAATATGCAGTATCCGGTAGTAGATTTGCGATCTATGTGATTTCCTGCCCAGTCTGCGTCGGTGTAACCAAGAATTTGTAAGTGACCATGTCTTTGCATAAGAATTCCACGTCCAATCGTGCCTTTAAGGTAGCGAAGGATACGTTTCACTATCATCATATGGGCTGTAGTGGGAGCATGCATGAATTGACTGACAATACTCACTGAATGACTGAGATCAGGACGTGTAATTGTAAGGTAAATGAGCTTCCCCACCAGTTTTTGATAAAGCTGAGGTTGATCGAAAAATTCCCCATCCAAGGTAAGTAGAGATTTGCTATCCAATGGTGTTTTTGCCGGCTTGCAGTCAAGCATATCAGCATCACGCAACAAGTCCAGCACATATTTGCGTTGATTCAAGAACATCCTTTTATGCGAAGTGGCCATTTCTATACCGAGAAAATATTTGAGAGCACCCAGATCTTTAATAGCAAATTGCTGATGAAGAACACCCTTAAGTTTGCTAATTTTTGCCTGATTGTTACCTGTAACAATAAGATCGTCAACATAGATTAAAACAACCAAAGTTTCTTTTGAGTGGATGCGAACAAATAAGGAGTGATCGGCATTGCTTCTTGTGAACCCAAGCTTGATAAGGACGGTGCTCAGCTTAGCATACCAAGCACGAGGAGATTGCTTTAAGCCATAGATGGATTTATGCAGTTTGCACACCAATTTTGGATCATCACTTTGTGGATGGCCAGGTGGTAGCTTCATATACACTTCTTCCTGGAGATCGCCATGTAAGAAGGCGTTTTTTACATCCATTTGAGACAAATGCCATCCATGATTTATAGCAACTGATAGCAAGGTTCGAATGGTGGTCATTTTTGCCACGGGTGCAAAGGTTTCTTTGTAGTCGATGCCATAAGTTTGAGTGAAACCTTGCGCAACTAATCTTGCTTTATGTCTTTCAATCGTCCCATCTGACTTGAATTTAATCTTGATACCCATCTACTACCAACAACCCTCTTATTCTTTGGCAGTGGTACAACACTCCAAGTATGATTGTCAGCCAAAGCTTGAAGCTCGTCGTGCATAGCCTTCTGCCAAACAAGTTGTTGAGAAGCTTCACGAAAACTGTGTGGTTCAGTTGCTTTAGTGATGGTGCTGAGAAAAGCTCCAAATGCTGAGGACAACCTGTGATAAGCTAAAGCATTAGTGATAGGATGCCTCACTGCATATGTCACAAAGTCAGTAAGCCGTGATGGTTGTCGGCGATTACGAGTGGGATTACGCCTGAGAGATGGATTAGGATCAGTTGGAGTAATCTGCAGATCTACCTCCTCTGTTCTCTGCAATTCTACCTCTTCTGCTATGACTGGAGTAGGATCAGTAGAGGGGTCTGCATAACATCCAGGTTGGTCTTGGGAACAAGTCTCAACAATAGGAGTTGGTAATGGAAAGAACTCGAAAAACTCCCCCTGACTTGCAGCTTCACTGGAGGATGAATAATAGGGTGTGTTTTCATCAAATCTCACATCCCTGGTAATGACAAGTTTACGGGTAGTCTGATTGTAGCACTTGTATCCCTTCTGGATTGGAGAATAGCCCAAGAAGATGCATTTAACTGCCCTGTGGTCCAATTTGTCACGTTGCGATGATGGTATATGCATGTAACAGGAACACCCGAAGACTTTTAGGTGTAGCAAAGATGGCTCTTCCCTGTTAATAACTCAGCTGGAGACACAAACTTGAGATGTTTACTGGGTAATCGATTTATTAGATAGGCAGCCGTGAGTACTCCTTGAGACCAGAACACTTTGGGAACCTGTATCTAAAATAACAATGATCTGGTTTTCTCCAGTAAATCTCGATTCTTTCTCTCAGCTATTCCGTTTTGTTGCGGAGTGTAAACGCAACTAGTTTGGTGAATAATACCATGCATGCTCAAGTATTGTATCATGATGTTAGACATGTATTCAGGGCCATTATCTGATCGCAAAACTTTGATATTGGATGAAAATTGAGTATGCACCAATTTATGAAAGTCTTGGAATACATTTGCAACTTCACTTTTCGATTTCAACAAATAAAGCCAAGTGAATCGAGAAAAATCGTCAACGAATGTAATAAAGTATTTATAGCCATCAAAGGATTCAACAATTGGACCCCAAATATCGGAATGAATTAAATCAAATGGTTTAATTGAAAGAGAAGTGGAAGTGGGAAATGGTAAACGAGTAGATTTTGCCAAATGACAAACATCACAATTTATTGAATTATTTTTCAATTCTGGAAAAAGTTTCGACAAAACAGGAAATGAAGGATGTGCTAAACGCTGATGCCATAATTGTTGTTCTGAAGCCAAACAGCCAGCAACTTGAAAACTCTTGGGGATGCAAAAATCATTAAAAAGATAATAGAGGTCATTAAGAAGGAGTCCTTCACCAATCGTCTTCTTGGTGATTAAGTCCTGAAACACAACATTGTGAGGAGAGAAAATAACACGGCAATTTAGTGCTTTTGTGATCCTGCCAACAGAAAGTAACTTGAAAGGAAAAGAGGGAACAAACAAGGCCGAAGATGCAGTTGTTTGTGAGAGAATTTTAATTTTTCCTTTTCCAAAAATTGGTGCATGTTTACCATCGGCAACAGATATTTGAGCTGGTGGGGAAAAATTTTGAAAATCAAGCAATTGATTTTTTTCTATTTGTAATGTGATCAGTGGCACCTGAATCTATAATCCAAAAATCATGTACCTTACTAACATCAAGAGCAGATGAGAAAGCATTGAGGATACCTGGAGCATCTTCTGCCGAGACATTTTTATTTGCAGCTAGGAATCCTGCAAATTGGCCAACCAGTGCTGTTGAATCATTGTTTACTTCTGAGTTATTTGCATTCTGTCTTGCACCCTGTTTTGCATGAAGATAAGAGGCAAATTCGTTGATGAGATCTACTGGACTGGAAGTAAATGCTGATGTTCCATTCATAGGCTGGTTGGACACTATATTGGCTTTATACCGTGAAGGTTGAGCCCTGTTTTGCACTCCCTTGCTGTCTCTTGAAAACTTGGGTTTCAGTTCGGGATGAAGTTCCCAACATCTATCAACTGAATGCCCTATGTTGTTGCAGTGGTTACATTTTAAATCAGGTCTTCTGCTTTTGTACCCTTTCTCTTCATAACGTTTCTGATGAGAAACAAATGCACGGGTTGCAGATAAGTGATATTTGGGGTTTGGATTCATAACTCTTTTTCTGGTTTCCTCCCGTTGAATGGTTGCACAGACACATGCAAAAGATGGCAGTTCAGAATTCATGAATATTCGGTTGCGAAGATCTTCATATTCAGGAGATAAATTTGCCAAAAGTTGGAAGATTTTATCTTCTTCAGCACGCTTCAATAAAATTGCAGCATCTGTGGTGTGAGGTCTATAAATTGCCAATTCATTCCATATGCTTTTCATGTTCCCAAGATACTGGACAAAAGTTTTACCTTCCTGATGCAAGCATGAAATATCTTTCTTTAGTTGAAACACACGAGCAGCATTATTCTGGTTTCCATACATCTCCTTGACAGCATCCCATAAATCTGCAGCAGAATCGGAATAACTGAAGATTTCTGCAATGTGTTGTTCCATAGTGTTGAGTAGCCATGATTGAACCATTTGATCATTCGCAAACCATGATTTGTACTGAGGAGATTTGACATCAGGAGCAGCACAATTTTTGTCAATGAATTCCACTCTAGATCTTCCACCAAGAGCTAATGTCACAGCCCTTAACCAAGGAAGGTAATTGAAATCATTCAATTTGACAGAACACAGACGTTGATTTGTATTTAAATCAGATAAGTTCATATCAGCACACACACGCTGATTTGAAGAAGCAGAGCCTTCCATACCACTCTGATTTAGTGAAGAAGGAACAATGGAATCTTCCATAACTTTCAATTCAGAAGATCCTTTAACAAAAGAGAAGAAGAGCCTGGCAAATATGAACCAGCTCTGATACCATGAAGAAAAAGATGAATCAGATGAATGTGAAGAAGAAAGGCTGCTGCTTTATTTTCATTGTATTAACATTACATTGTAGCACATGTATATATATACACGAATTGTAGTAAATATTACAGTACTGATATTTCTCCTAATACAAAGCCTAAGAATCAGTGAAATCTTCTTAATAAGGAAAGAGGAATTATATCAGTTTGGTAACAGCAAAACCATATCAAAACCATATCTCCCAATAATTTTAATTATGCAATTAATTATATAATTAATAGGAGTAAGTTATATAATTAAATAATTGTTTTTGAAAAACCCTCCAACAATAAAATTATTTTTTAAAATTATATTTAAATTAAAAAATGAATTAAAAAATGAATTTAAATATAATTAAAAGACACACAATATTTGAGATTTGAAATTTAAGCTACTTATTGTATTTTTTTTAAGTAATTGAATGTTTTTTTATGGTAGTTGTATTTGAAGTTAATTAATGTTATTTATTGTCTTAAATTAATAAGATTTTTTTAAAATTATTTTTTTATGCTAACTATTTTTTTATGCTAATTAATAATAATAATAATAATAATTATTATTATTATTATTATTATTATTATTATTATTATTATTATTATTATTAAACCCTTAAATTCTTTATTATTATTATTATTATTATTATTATTATTATAACACCCCCACCCCCCGAAACCTATTATTATTATTATAAAAGATCCCCCAACCCTAATTCCCTTACCTAGCCCCCACAGTGCCCACACACATCTCTCTCCCTCCTTGTGCCGCCGCTCACCTCCCTCTCTTTTTTATGCAGGTGCGTGTGCTCATCTCCCTCCCTTGTGCTCATCTCCCTCCCTTTCTTGTGCAGGTGTGCTCATCTCCCTCCCTTGTGATCATCTCCCTCCTTTTCTTGTGCAGTTGTGCTCATCTCCCTCCCTTTCTTGTGCCTTTGCTTGTGTTGCCGAACTGAGAAGAGCAAAGAAGATTTTGATTTTGAGTTCGAATGTAATTGACAAAATGAAAAATTGAAAATGAAAGTCATGTCCAAACACCATAAACTCGTAAAATTGGACCGATCCGGTCCGATTTTACGAGTCGGACCAATTTTAAACGGGTTTGACCGAGTTTGACCGGATTCGAGTTTTGAGTCCGGTCCAACCAGGTTTGCAGAGCCAACTCACAAACTCGTACGAGTTTGCGAGTTGACTCACGAGTTTGATTACCTTGGTCTACACCCAGGCCCATCTTTATAGAATTTCATGCTTTTTATTAACATTTTTTTTAATCTGGAAAATTTCCATCTATGAAAATAAAAGGTCATGGTGTTTATTTATTTTTATTATATATATTCAGATAAAGTCTGAAAATAGATCTTCGAGGTTAAACTTCACTGGTTTGGCCATCTTACTTGACATGTAAAATTTGTGCTCCATTTGAAGATTAAAATTCTATTTATTTTTTTTTTTTTTATTTACTTCAAATTAAATATTTGCTAGTGTTCTCATATTATTTTGATATGTTGGTATCTTTGAAAGAGAAGAGCCAAAAGAAAAAAAAGGATAAAATCTTAGTTGTAATATCAATAAAAAAACTATATTAAAGAGCTAAAATAATATTTTTATGTGGGGAGTTCCTACATGTCAGTTAAAAATGTTAAAAACAAATTAATGTATTTTTATGCAAAACAAGAGTTTTGACTTAGAGTTGTATTAATTAGTTGTAATTAATAAAAAAATTTATTAATATAAATATTAAAATATAATTTGTTTTCTCTAAGATATATTTGTTATTAGATCATCTCCATCCAGGGAAGATGCCGAGTGCATTTGTTTTTGCTGTCAAGTTATTGTTTTTTTTAATAATTTTTATTTGCTTCAAATTATTTTTTATGCTTTTTATTGTTTTAATGTGATGATATTATAAATATTTTTTTAAAATATTTTCAAATAAAAAATACTTTGAAAAACAATTACACCCACAATCTAAAACATTACATAAAAAACAAACAAAAAAACATAGATTTTGTCTAAACACAGAGAAGAAAAAAATAGTAAAAAAGAAATATTCTAATGAATAATATTTTGATATTTTTACAAAATAGGTAGGAATAATTTATTTATAAAAAAAAATGATATCTTATTTACCACTCTCCTCAGCACATTTAAAATAAAAGACTAAAATAATATTTAAAAAACTATATTTGTACTATTTAAAAAACGTTTTTTATCCATTTGACTCTTTTTTTTTAATAACATTTTCTCATGGAGATGCTGTAATCGCTCACACCCGTAGGAGTAAGAATTGATTGATAAGCACCTGCAAGGTTGTGGCCCAGCGGTGTAGGGGCGCGCCCTCCATCTTTCGAACTTTGGTTCGAGTCTTAGTAGGAGTGGAGCTGGAGGCTCCTCCCCTCATGTCCCTCTGGGTCCTTCCTTGCGTGGTATGCCTGTCACCCTCGCGGTGCCTTACCTGCTCATTTGGGCTTGCAGGATGTTCAAGTGAGCCCGGGGAATAGTCGAGGTGCGCGTAAGCTGGCCCGGACACCCTGGTCATCAAAAAAAAAAAGAATTGATTGATAAGCTTGTCAGCAGGGTATTGGCCTGGTGGTCAAGAAGGGCTCTCATTTCCTCTCATCTCAGGTTCAAGCCTTGCTAGGCACGCCTGTTACCCCCGCGGTGCTTTACATGCTCATTGGGTTTGCAGGATGTTCACTGGGCCCGGGGATTTAGTTGTGGTGCGTGCAAGCTGACCCGGACACCCCGATTATCAAAAAAAAAATTGATTGATAAGCGCCAACAGGTCTTGGCCTGGTGATCAAGAAGGGCTTCTTCGTTCCTCTCATCTCAGGTTCAAGTCTTGTCAGGCATGCTTGTTATCCCCGCGGTGCCTTACATGCTCATTGTGCTTGCAGGATATTCAGTGAGCTCAAGGATTAGTTGTGGTGTGCGCAAGCTGACCCGGACACCCCGATTATCAAAGAAAAAAGAATTGATTGATAAGCATGTGGGTTCTTGGCCTAGTGGCATGTAGTTGTTAATATAATTATTAATTTTAAAATTTATAAAATTAGTTAAGTGAATACAAATTGATCTGGAAATTAATGTTAATAAACGATGGATGCTGTAGACATTTAGAAATTTCAAGTTTTTTTTTCTTTCTTATAATATATTTTTTTAATAGGATAGCGAAGCTCCAAGCGTCTGCATGATGCAAAAGAGGCGTCTGCATGATGCAAAAGAGGCTTGACTTCGTATTACTTGAATGGGTTGAACAGGTGTCCCTGGGCAGCCAGCCTATGTGAATCGAGTAATAGACGACCGACATTGCCATCTTCTAAGAAAATAAAGTTATATCTGATTAGATGTTTGACATTAAGGATTTTAGAAAAAAATTGATTTTTTTTTTATTTTATTTTAAATTAAATTTTTATTTTATGTTTTTATATTATTTTCATATGCTGTTATCGAAAATAATTTTTAAAACCTAAAAAAAATATTATTTTAATATATTTATAAACAAAAAAATATTTTTAAAAACAATGAAATCGAAAACAGTGACTAAAATCTGGCTACCCAGTTTCTGTGTGCTGCGCTGGTATGGGTCAACATGAATGAACTTGTGTGTTTTAAAAGCATTTTTGACAAAATAAATTAATTTTGAAAACAGTGACTAAAAAACTCCTGTTTCAGCATCGATTATGACGACTAATTAATAATTTGTTGATCAGTTTCAGCAAGAAAAAAGTCTTTGTACTGCCTCTAATAAACGATAGAAATGCTGGTTGGAACTTCGTTGATGGAAACAGCTCGAGTGTTTAATATATTGAGTTGATTTAGGCAACCCAGATTAATCAACTCTTCAACATGAGATTATTTTCCCTTTTAATACTATCAAAACAATATTATATTTTAGGCTTCTTTTTTTTCATAAAGAGATTTATAGGTTTTAAATAGATTCTCTACAATATATTTATTTCCAAAATATATTTATTTAATATTATTGTATTTTTTTCTAAAAACAATCACCGATATAACTATTATAGTCCCTAAATTCTTTTAAAAAAGATTTTTTTTGCATGTATTAAATACCAACCGCCTAAATTGGAGAATGGATTAAAATTTTAAATCCAGTAGATTTACAGCTAGATCAACATATTAAAAAACATACTAAAAGAGATCAGGAAAACATTGTAGCTTGTGAGTGTTTTCACTGTGGATTTCAATAGTATATTTTTTGGTCGATTCGGTTCTCGGTTCGTTCGGTTCAGTTGGTTTACCGGTTTTTCGATTTTTTTATCATTATTTGCACAGTGAAATAGCGATTAAAGCCCTCGAAAAAGACAAAAAACCGTTTATAGGTGGAGGGGCTCAGCGGTAATTGCACAATTTCGGACCGGACCGGTCCGCCTACCTTTTTATTATTTTATATATTTTTTTAAATGACTAATTACTAATCTAGCCCCTAATAAGACAAAATTGCTGACTTATGCACAGGGGTGTACCGGTAATTGACCATCATTTTTTATTATTTTTTTCTTTATACTTTCGGCGCGTGTTCCACACGCCCTGTTTAGGTAGCGCGTGAGGGCTGTTACTGTGGCCGGATATGGGATTCCGGCGTCTCACTCGATGCGCCGACGTGTGGTCTTCCTCCAGGTGCAGCGCGTTTTGTCATAGGACGACCGTGGACGCGGCGGTGGCCGGTTAAAGCCGCTGTAACCGTTTCTCTCTCTCCTGCACGTCAAAGTGCAGGCGAGTCCCCTGGGTTTGGTGATGTTTCACTTCGGTCCCTTTACTTTTAATTGTGTTTATGGTCCTGATTTTTGTTTTATAAGTTTTGATTTAGTTCGATTGGGTCCTCCAATTGGAATTGATTGAATGTCAATGTTTCATTTCGGTCCTCCTTCTTTTAATTTTCAGATTGGGTTTAAATAATTAAATAAATACGGTACAGAAGTTTTGATTTCTTCAATGTGATCCTTTTATTAAAATTGATAATATATTTAATTTTCATTTTGGCCCTTATACTTTTAATTTTGGATTTTAATCCCTTTATATTTGATTTTCATTTCGGCCCTTATACTTTTAATATTTTATTTTAATCCCTTTATTTCTTTTATTTCTAGAATAATCTCTACTTTTGTCCATGTATATATAAGTGTGCTCTTCGTTTTGATTTTTAATTTTTGTTATTTTCTTATTTGTTGAGGTGATATTTTTTCAAAAAAAAATAGCTCTTAAATTTTGTTTTGTATCTATGATCATTTGAAAATTGATATTTGTGTTTGTTTTTCCCCATTTGTTCTTTCTTTTAGTTTTTTATTCGTTTTTTTATTTTTATTTTTATATCAGATGACTTTTTTTCACTTGATATTTTTGTTTTGTTTGATCTTTTGTTAAAGTTTTTAAGATCTTTTTAATCTTTCATTTATTTTATTTTTTCCATTATTAACATAATAATAATAATAATAATAATAATAATAATAATAATAATTTAATTTTTTTCTTGCTTACTCTTTTGTTAATGTTTTTAGGTTTTTTTCTCTCGGAATAATTTGATAATTTTTATTGTTTTGACAGTAATAACAATGATATTTTTTGTTTTTGTTTGATCTTTTTTCTCTCAGGATAATTTGATAATTTTTATTGTTTTGACAGTAATAACAATGATAGTTTTTGTTTTTATTTTATTATTTTATTTGATCTTTTGTTGAAGTTTTTACGATTTCTTTAGTCTTTCATTTATTTATTTATTCTTTCATAATAGTAATAGTAGTAGTAGTAGTAATAATAATAATAATATTTTAATTGTTTTTCTTGCTTACTATTTTGTTTTTCTCTCAGGATAATTTGATATTTTTTATTGTTTTGACAACAACTGGAATGATAGTTTTAGATGTTAAGACTTCGATGTTACTATTTTTATGATAGGGTGTGGTGATTTGTTTTATTATATTGAATTTTGCATATATAAATATTATATTTTAATTTTGGACCAACATATCCTATTAATTTCTTTCATCCCAACAATTATAAAAACTTCTTACTCAGCCCGTAACGTAGTGTGATAAATTTTTTTAATTTTCAAGTCAAATGATTTTTTTCCCAGTCAATAATTTTTATTTTTTTTCATTTATTTTATTTTTTATTTGCTCTTTTGTTAATGTTTTTAAGCTTTTCTTTAGCCTTTGATTTAATTTTGTTATCTTCCCGTTATTAAAGCAATAATAATATTAATATTAAGAATAATAATAATAATTTTAGTTTTTGTTCCAACGTGCTTTTTTATTAAAAAAAATTTTGTTTCTCTCTCAGATTTGTTGAATAATGTTTATTGTTTTGACAGTAATAGTGATGATAATTTTAGAAGTTAAGACTTCGATATTACTGTTAGTATAATAGAGGATGTTGATCCATTTTAGTATATCAAACTTTACATGTTAAAATATTGTATTTTAATCTTAACAGCTGTAAAAATTATTTGTTCCGCCCGCACAACGCCCGCAACGTAGTGTGGGCATTTAGCTAGTATATATATATATACACACACACATGGAAGGTGAATATATACTTTATATAATTAGAGTTTTTTATACGAAGAAGAAAAGGAAAAGTTTAAAGAAGGGAAAGTAGTGCCCAGAACCACACACACAGAAACAAAACTAGAGAATTTCCATAATAGCTAGAAATAAAACTTGATTTTCTCATTTGTTCTCTAATGGGCTTTGACACCGAGTTTCAAAAATATTTTTTTTAAAAAATGATTTTATTTTATTTTAAAATATTATTTTTGATGTTTTTAGATTATTTCATGTGTTGATGTCAAAAATAATTTTAAAAAATAAAAAATAATTTTGATATATTTATGAACAAAAAACATTTTAAAAAACAGTTTCAACTACAATCATAAACATACATTAATAAAAGTGATTGGGATTAAGTTGCTATTTACCAAGTGTAGTGAGAAATTTTACAGTAGTTTCATTTTAGGGAATTCTCGTATTGATATTGCTAATTCTCATAATCTATTTTGATTGATAGAATTTGAATCAATTTTTTTCATCTCAATATTTAAAGTGTTTTAGATGATACTATTCTATTAAATTATACCTAAAAAAATCCATTAAATGTCACATGAATAGAATCTAACCATTAAATTTGAAATCATGTTAAAAATAAATTATAAACCCTATTATTTGTTTTTTTTTGTAGGAATGAGTTATTTATAATTTAGTATTTATAGTTTTTCAAAACTAATTAATTAATCTTTGTAAAGTAAAAAACTATCAAGAAACGTTTTGATCAACATTTATTTTTGGATGCGAGGAAACCTCACCTTCCAGAAACCGCATTTTTTGAGCCTAGATGAGCGAGTAAAACTATTCCTATCCCAGACTCTTATAAGAGGTGCACACTCTGAGTCGAACTCGAAACCTGCTGTGCAGGTCACTAGTTCTCTGTTATCACGTCACATCTCTTGAAGACCTTTTGATCAACTTTGATTATCCTCATCTCATCAACTTCCCTTTTCTTTTTTCTATCTCTTAAAAAGGATAAAAAAAAAAGGGTTGAAAGAATGTTGAAAGCACGAAGCTATAAATAAATTTAAAACACAAGGACTAAATATATAGTTTATGAAACCATGCAGAAGACTCATTAATTAGAAACCAAGAAAAGAAAGGGAATATAGGACGCGGTGCCATTCGGCCTGTGGACGCATAGGCATAGCCCAGCTCCTTCAACGCTCAACCTTCTTATGGGCCTGGGGTTATGCATAGGCATAGCCCAGCTCCTTCAACGCTCAACCTTATTATGGGCTTGGGCTTACGTTCTCATCACACTTTTAACTAATAAAATGCAAGGATATGCAGTAATAAATATTATAGAATGTCGACAAGTTTCATCTGTAAATGTATTATTTTAACGGAAAGTAAATTGTCAAAAATCCTTTTTCTTTTATTATAAAATTATCAACTCTGCTAAATTTAACATAGGGAGATTTTTATGGCATCAGGTTCTTGAAAGATGGATTTAGGGTTTCAAAGGGATCCTCTTATATTCTTTCTTTCAATAGTTTGATGACTGCCTAGTGGTAAAAACACTCCCATCTTTCTTTCAGCGAACGTTAAAGATTCATGCTATTAACAAAAAAAACCAAAACAATGCTTGACAGTGTGGAAATACTAGAGAAGAGATTGGTATCTCCCATCTTTCTTCTAGAGATTGTTAGTGCCTTTTGCTATCATTAACAACTATTATTGCATTTATTAATACTATTGTTTTTATTTAATTAAAGCAACTTGATTACAAATGAAGTTACATAATCTACAAGTATTATTTTTTTTCTTAATTCAACTTGTACCATATAAGAAAAAAAGGATTAGTTGGGAAGATTTCCTTTAATCTAACTACAATATTACCTTTATGAAAATACAATAGGATATGGGAATTTGGCATGCCAATCTTATTTATCATTTAATTCATCTTGACATATATTATATATTATGTGAATGTGTTTTTTATATTTATTATGATGAATGTTATCTCTAAAGACTTAGAACTAGTATGGTTATTATGGTTTCAACAACAATAAAATGAATTAATTTGTATATGAGTGTTTATAATTTATAAATTGATGTTGTTTCAAAAATCCGAATAGTTTGAGAGTTAGGTTATTTGGTATTTGAATTTTATTAATTAAATGTTCAACTTAACATTCTTTTCTCCATATAGCCTAAGGAGTACATGACTAATAGTGGAAGTTTTGATACCTACAAAACAATCCATTTCAATGGGATTTAAGAGTCATATGATGTTAAATTCGATGATTTTAAATGAGAATTTTCATAAAATAAAAGAAAGAGCTTTCAATAAATTTTTTAAAATATTTTATCTTGTTTTTGTATTATAAATATTCTAAGAGTTAAGATTTGAATGTTTGGAGAGTAGAGAAAATAAACTTTTTACTTGGATGATTCAAAAAGTATATATAATCCCCGAACATGCTAATTTGATGAAGTGAAGGGATCGAAAAGTCATTTGATACTAGTGTAATTAATATGGGATAAAAAATCCTAACAAATTTTTAATGTGATAGAAATGTATAAATCCTTTTGAGACCCATTATACACCTACAAATATAGAAAGATGATTATCCATGATATAACTAATTCATGTTAATAGGTTTCAAGATAAAACTCAAACTAATTGAGTTTGTTGCTTAGTTAAGCTCATAAGAGATGAGTATGAAATTTTATCAAACACACGATGCCTTAGATAAACCTAAATAAGATGGATATGACAACTTTCCAAATCTTTACGTTGACTCGAGTTCAACACTTGATTGAACTCAAATATATTAAATGTAGCACTCATTTTGACTTGGATTCAACAATTGGCCTTACCCAAATATATTAGTTGTAAAACCCATGATATATTAGGTTCAACACATAGCCGAACCCAAGATATATCAGGTTTGACAGCTTTTCAACCCACATTGATTTGAGCGCAATACATTATTGAAATTAAGTATATTAAGTCTGGTAATATGTTAGATCCATATTGATTTGAGCTCAACAAATAACCGAATATAAGTATATTAGGTTTGACAACGTACAAAAATCACGGTAGATTGGATTCAACACATGATCGACCCATGTTTTTTGGATTTTAGGTTCTTTTCATGCATCAAAATATAGAGTCAACAAATCATCCTAAATATATTCAGCAAACATAAAAATTGGTTTAATCACATATTTAAAAACATCTTATTTCAAGATGCAAATGTAAACTCAATGATCTCAATTGAATACATATTAAAGATGAAAGATTTAAAGAAAAGTCTTGAAATATGAAGAAGTGAAGGGCATTATTTCAGTACTCCATGAGAACTCGAAAGAAAGGTAGAAGTGGACTGTTATCATGACAATGAATTCTTTAAAATATTTTTTTTTATATAATAATGTTAAAATAATAATAAAAATATTATTTTAAATAAAAGCTCTTTAAAAACATCTTCCAAATATATTCTAAGTATACCAAATGCTTTAATATTCAAAAACCACCCAGATGCATATATTCCTTTATGTGTAATGTTATTTTCCGTTTATTTTGTTTTTGCATTTTGAAGCAAGCATGTGTCATCCAACTGTATAAATTGGATCCTGAATTGATTTTTTTTTATCAAGATAATGTTTGCTATTGTCTTGCTTTAATTACATTCAACTCCTTGATGGAAATATTTATATTCCTTACATTGTTTTGTTGGACAAATCTTGTTAATAATGAAAAAAAAACTATCAAACAAAAAGGATTTCATTTTTTTAATTAATTTTTATTTTTTAATTAATTTCATTTAAAACTATTTTTAAATCTTTCATTTTTTTCCTTTCATTATTCGCACAAATATAATAATAATAATAATAATAATAATAATAATAATAATAATAATAATAATGATGATGATGATGATGATGATGATGATAATAATAATAATAATGATGATGATGATGATGATAATAATAATAAAATTGTTTTTCTTGCTTACTCTTTTGTTGATGTTTTCTGGGTTTTTTTCCTCTGGATAAGTTGATAATTTTTATTGTCTTGACAGTAACAACAATGATAATTTTAATTTTTATTTGTTTTTTTTATGATCTTCTATTAAAGTTTTTCGAATTTTTTTAGTCCTTCATTTATTTATTTGTTCTTTAATAATAATAATAATAATGATAATAATAATAATTTAATTGTTTTTATTGCTTACTATTTTGTTGATTTTTTTTTTCTCGGAATAATTTTATAATTTATATTGTTTTGGTAGTAATAACAATGATAATTTTAAATGTTATGACTCCAATGTTGCTATTGTTATAATAGGGTGTATTGATCTATTTCATAATATTAAAGTTTGCATATATAAATATTATATTTTAATTTTGATCAACCAAATCTGATAAAAATTGTTTGCTCAGCCCGCAACGTAGAGCGGATAATTTTTTTATTTTTCAAGTTATATTATAATAGTCAGCTAATAATTTTCCTATTTTTTTTGTCATCTATTATATTTTTTTATTTTCTCTTTTATTAAATTTTTATGCTTTTTAAGTCTTTGATTAAATTTTTCCTTTTTTCATTATTAGCGCAACAATAATATTATTAATAATAATATTTTTAATTTTTATTCTTATTTGCTTTTCTGTTAAATTTTTATATATTTTTTCCTCGGAGTAATTTATTAATTTTATTTTTTTCGCAGTTATAGTGATGATAATTTTAGATGATAAGACTTCGATGTTTTTTTTAATTACTATTATTTATATTTGCTCTTTATATTAAATTATTTTCATGAATTTACTATCTGCACAATAATGATGATGATTTTAGTGATTATTTTTTTTTCCTTATAATTTTTTTGCTTTTTTTAAATTATTGTTCAGGTCAATTGAATTATTTTGATTGTTTTAACAATAATATTGATAATAATTTTAATTGCTATAACAATGATAACGACAATAACGTGAGAATGGAATTCAATTTATGTTTTCATGTTTTTTATCGGTAGAAAATTAACTATTTATATTTGTTATTTGATTATTGCAAATTTTGATTTGGTATTAATTCATTTAGTTTTTTTTTTTAATAATTCTTGGATTATGTTTATTCTTTATTCGTCTATATGCATATATGCTTTTAGTTTTTATTTTTTTGTTTGAGTTTTATTTTTAATCGATTCAAGCCTGAAATTCTTATTTATGTTGGTAATTATTTTAAAATTAATATTACTCCCTGCTTCCCTTTATTCATTTTTTTCCTGTTTTCTCTTATTTTTATTTGTTTGAATTATATGATTTTTTTTCACTATTTGCACAATGATAATTAAAATTTTAATGATTTTCTTTATTTTTTTTTATAAAAATATTTTGTTTATTTTTTTAATGTTTTTCCAAGTAATTTATTTATTTTAATTGTTTTTGTAATAATATTGATAATAATTTTAATTGTAATAGCAATGATTATGAAAATAACGTTGGCATGAATTTCCAATTTATATTTCTAACTTTTTATAAGTAGAAAATTAACTATTTATTATTGTTATTTGATTATTACAGGTATTTTCACTATTATTTTTTTTGGTTTAAATTAAATTATAAAATAAACTAATCTTAATGCAGTAAATTTAATAATTCAAATATCTTAATCTTCTTGCTTTTTTGATGATGATAATAAATCAATGCTGGTTATTTCGTTAAAAACTGCTAAACAGATAAATTTATAGTGATTTTAAATTCATATATTTTATGGAAAACTTGCACTTCACTGGATTTCTGCACAAATTTATTATTTTGGCTAAATTTACAGTTCGCACCATTAATCATCCTCACCAATCGTTTTTTAGATATTTGCTACATTTTCAAATGATTCACATCAATTTAATGTTCATTTCATTTAGTTGCTTATAATAATTTTTTGAATTGGAAAATTAGTAGGGATATTAGATGTCTCATTTTGAAGAAAGGTTTTGACTTCGTTCTTCATGTCAACAAGCCTCTTTTTGGCAATGATCCGCAAGTTATATAGTTCGCGCTCTTTTGTAATCTTTTATGACACAATACCTACATTCTAAAAGATGTAATCTATGCTTGGGCAACAAACTCTACTTGAAAATTTATACATTTTATCTCCTAATCTATAACTTTTATTTAATTATATCATATAAATTAATCATTATAGATTTAATTATGTTAAATTATATACACAAAAATGCCCGCGGCAACGCGCGGGCAATATAGCTAGTGTACATATATATGAACTAATCAAAATAAAGAAATTCACAAAGGATATAATAATAATGCTACTATTGTTATATTAAAATTTAGTGACTTGTTATGAGTGTGGCTGTAGTTGTTTTTTAAAATGATTTTCGTTTAGAAATGCATCAAAATTATATATTATTTATTTTTTTTAAATATTTTTGACATCAACACATTAAAATAATCTAAAAACACTATTTTTTAATTTATAAAAATATATATATTTTTAAAATTTTGTAAAAGCACTTTTGAAATGTAATGCCAAAAAAATAAAATTTAATTTAAAATAAAATAAAAAATAATTTTCAATTTTTTCAAAAAACTTTTTTGACAAATATTTAATAAGGACTACAATAAAGTTTTTTGTTCACACCATTTATCTTATCTATTCATGCAATACCGTGTCAAACATTTAATAAGGCCTACAATAAAGTTTTTTGTTAACACCATTTATCTTATCTATTCATGCAATACAAAAAGAATTTTTTTGAATAAAGGTTTTTTAGAAAAACATATTGTAATATGATAGTAATTGTGGTCGGAAAAATGTGATAATTTCACAATATTAAATACAAATATAAATGTTTAACACCCTGTGATTTATTAAGTAAATATGACGAAATTTTTATTTAGTACTTTTAAAATTAATTTCATATGTTTCAAATATTTTAGTCAATATACACTGAAATTAACTCATTTATATATAATTCTTAAAAATAGTTTATATATATATATATATATATATATATGCGAAGAACATAGAAAAGAAAGAAGCTAGGAACAATAAAAAATATCTCAATTGCTATTAGGGGTGAGAAGGTGACGATGAATGCTACCACGCAGGGGTCATTGTGCCATAACTGCCTCCACATGCGTTCCAATTCAGGCAATCAAAAATTGTCCAACCATATTCATCAAAGATACAAATAAATGTCCAATAACGCAGCGCCATGTCATAAACAGAACAGTGGCACCCTATGTAAAATAGACCCGGCTGCACAATATACAAAATCTTAAAGAAATTCCAAAATCCAAACAAGCCCGTGATTCAATTTTCAAAAAATTTGCCCACCACTCTCCCTTTCCAGATCTATCACTCAGACAAAGGCACATTCAATCACTGCTTATAGCTTATACTCCTCCCCACCTCCTCCTACAACGCACTCTCCCTCTCCCTCCCAGGCTAGCAATGCCAACTTCAGATAACGACTTCGATCTCAGCGTACGATCTCTCTTTCTTGCTCTCACTTTCACTTCCTGTATGCATCTCCTAACTCTTTCTGTCTTTTATTCGCAGTCCTCTCCCGCATCTGCCTTCTCAATCGGGTAAGTTTGCTTTAATTTCTAGGGTTTGTTATCGATTTCAAAATGCGCGAACACTCATGCTTACTCTGGCTGTGCAGAGAGTATACATTTGCCGATGTGAATAACTTGGAGCATTGCGCAAAGTACTTGAACCAGACTCTTGTTACCTTTGGTTTCCCTTCCTCTCTTGATCTTTTCGCTAATGATCCGGTATGTTTTGCTTCTTTTTCTTTTTTCTTGTTCGCGTTTTATTTTTGTTAAATTCTATGTGATTTTTGTCAAATTTATTGTGATTAGGTTTCAACCGCGCGGACCTGCAACTGCATTTACTCTTTGCTTCAACAGAGGCAGCGCGACGTTGAATTTAGAGAATCTGCCAATGAGCAGAGACAGAGGTAGAAATTTTGGGTGTTAGTTTCTGAAGAGTCACCTGATTAAGTTTACTTTCTGGGTATATGTGTAAATTTTATGTGGGTTTGATTTACTCGACGGGTTGTATTCAGCATTCGATTGTTTGGTTTAATTTTAGTTCTCATTGTTTATATGGTGTTGGTATGGTACTTGGATGCTTAAATCTATGTTTCTACATCTTGTAGACTACTATCAGATATATCGAGATTGGAAGCGAAGGTTGAGAGGCTCGAGTCGCAGTTACAAGCCAAAGATAGAGAGATAGCGACAATAACTAGAACAGTGAGGGTTTTTAGTCTTATGACATGAAATTATGTTAAGTTAGAATAATTGATCAATTTTTGATGCCTGTGGTGCTAATTTATCAATAGGAAGCCAAAGCTACAGCAGCATTTAAGGCCCAGATTGAAAAGCTTCAACAAGAACGTGATGAGTTTCAAAGGAT
Source organism: Salix brachista (assembly GCA_009078335.1). Taxonomy (NCBI): domain Eukaryota; kingdom Viridiplantae; phylum Streptophyta; class Magnoliopsida; order Malpighiales; family Salicaceae; genus Salix; species Salix brachista. Next base: position 9,543,717 of record CM018589.1, on the reverse strand, counting down.
GGTAATCGGTAATCAGGTTAGGGTGCTTTATACTCACTTTAAGTTTCTTTGCTTGCTTACTAGTAGTGGAAAATGTGCTGAACTTGATTAGTGTTGTTGATGTGATGCATTTTTGCTGCTTAAGCAAGTGAGGACTCAACAAATACATGAAATGAAGAAAAAAGAAAAAGAGTATATAAAGTTGCAGGTAGGTTCTCTTTTGCAAACAGAATTGTGCAGGTTTCCATAAGCACACAAGTTACCGCCTACAGAAATGGTAATTCTCCTAATTATTTGCAGGAGAGGCTAAACCAAGTGTTAATGGAGAAAAAGAAGGAATCACGATCAGGCATGGAGATAATGAATTTGCTTCAGGTACTAATTCATGCAGTACATTGTTTCAATGTGATATAATTTCTGGCTTCTTCTTCTGATGTAAAAAGATGATATTGCCTATCTGATTGATTCTCTAAACAGAAAGAAGGGCGGCAGCGTGGGACATGGAACGGAAAGAAGGCTGATAATGATTTCTACAAGAAAATTGTATGTGTGTTGATTGGCTTCTTTAACAATTATGCTAGTGAGTTGTATTTGACAATGTGCTATTGGCAGGTGGATGCTTGTGAGGCTAAAAATCAAGAGTTAATGGCAGAGAATAATGATTTAAGGGCATTGCTGCGGTCAATGCAGGTAAATTTTCATCACTCAGCCTCTGTTTTTATGCATACTATTTTTGTTATTTCATTAGCTTCTTCCTTGTTTTGGTGGCGAGTAGAGTGAGTTAGAGCATTGTAAAAATAGTGTTTTTCAATTTTTAATATTTTTTTAGAGAATGGGCTGGTATATTTTGTTTGATAGTGGTTTTTCATATCAACTGAGTGTCTAAGATGTAACCCTTATTTTCTCCTTCTTATCCCAAATTTTTTCATACCCATAGTCTTAATCCTTTGTTTGTAGAGCGGAAATTCCAGGTGCTAGAATCTATGATCACAAGTGCAATAAATGAAGTTTATCTCACTTTGAAAATCAGCTTGCCCCTGCATCTCTTATTTCAGCTAAATAAAGATATTAGGAAGAACTTTCTCTTTGAAGAAAATAAACATAACGATATAAAAGATTTTAGTCAACAATAAAAGGCTTCACCATGTTTAATCATCAAGTCTTCAATTATTAGTGGTTTGTGCTAAAATCTTTGATTTTTTCTCGTGGTAACAAATTCTAACCTCAGTTGGCATGCTTGGCTTACAGGTTGACATGCGTGATTTCTTCAATGCACCAAATGGGTCATCCAAGCAATCCCCACCTGTCAATGAAAGACTTGTAGCAGACCCCACACAATCTCCCCTGGGTGGGAGGACGGTATGAGAATCCCCTAAAGGACGCTTTTGTGTTTATTCTTAATGGGTTGAATATTCTCTGTAATCATTGAATGCTTCCTTATTTACAGGATGTGTTTGACTTGCCTTTTCACATGGCTAGAGATCAAATTGAAGAAAGTCTCCGAACCAAGATGTCGTCCATAAAGGTATTTTCATTTATGCAATCATTCTTATCTTTAGATTCATAAAGTAGTAACTTTGGGAGTTCCATAATCTTGGCCACATCAAATTGTTTGCATGTTTATACTTTTGTAAATTTGAAGGAGCGTATGGTTCAACTACAAGATGCACAGAAAGGAGCAGAAGTCACTTCTGAAGCAACTGAGAGAGAACTTGAGCTCGAAGCTCAACTTGTTGAGGCAAGAAGCATAATCCAGGAGCAGGTATTTGCCATTGTTCAAACATCATAAATTATAGCATTCTAGTTTAGTTGCTATCTAGGCTAAATGATTTATAAGACAATTGATTTGCTGTTATTTTTTGTTTATCATTGAAGAATTTGATATGAATTTTTTAAAGCAAAAATCAGATTTTGGTTCAAAGTAGCTTATTGACTAGTAAGCTTTCTGGATGCATTGAGACTGTGTTAGTTCTTTCTGTTATTTTTTATTTTTTTGCAGTCTCCCCTCCCTTGACTTATCTGTTCAAATATATTTATTGCATTTTCTCTAAAATCTTGTCATCTAGGTTCTCTCGCTTGTTTGGAAGTTGTTTTGATAACAATACTGTATTTTTTGGTGATGAATCAACCTTTCAAGATGTTTTTCATCTTTTCATTTCTAACATAATATTGTTACACTTAAACACCTACAAGTTTAGGAGTATTTTTCCTGTCATTTTGTTGATATTAGGAATATAATTGTCGGGTTTTGTTGCAGGCATCTATAATGTCAAAGCATCTTACTAAGTCAGAGAGGCCAAGGTATTCCACTGACTACTCATGTTCTGTGGAGCACAGTGTATTTCATTAGGCAACTTTGCAGGAGACTAATGGCCTTTTAATTTTGACAGGGAATCTATCATGTCTTCACCAGCTGAGGTATGATATACATCTTCATTGCAGTTAGTTTTTCTAACCGCTTGCCACCAGCCCAATGGAATTTAGAATTCAGTTGCCATTTTCATGATGATGAGTTCATTTTCACGTGATTAGCCAAAAATAAAAAGTTTGATCATTCTGCTTTGGTGGTACTTGCCTGATTTAGATACTTCATGGACAAACATTAGCTTTTCTGATTTGAGAATTGTGGTCGATGCTGGAAGTGTTGACCATAATTTAGTGTAATATGGACCTCTGCACGGAGTACTAACCTACTTTGCCCATGTAAGGAAATGTCTTCTGGCAAATCATAAAATTTGAGGAACATGATTGTTAACCATGTGATCAAGCTGAGCTTTACATTCATAATTGTTGTCTTTAGGAGTTGATACATAATTTATGGTTTGCATGGACCTCTGGTTGGAATGCTGACCCTCTGGTCTGGCCTCCTTTTGTAAATACTGACAATCTTCTGTCTAATTTCTAGCCAGCCAACCTGAAAAGCGATTTCTAAATGTTAATGTGGATCGAAACTTGAAGGAAATGTAGTTTTATTCTCAAATATTTTATTTATTCTCAAGAATGGAGGATTAGTGGAGTTAGATTGGTTGCATCTGCTTTTACTACGATGTATTTTGGAATTGTTTCTTCTGCATTTGTGTATCCAATTACATACCATGGTTGCTGATCTCGTTGTCTCTCTTGATTTTCAGGGAGTACGAGATCAACGTGGTTGATCTCCATCTTCGGCGTGAAGATTGATTCAGTTGGCCGCATTCAAAGGTGAAGGGGTCCAGCAAGTATGTTAACTCTGTACAATTTCCTAACCAGAATATCCAGTATGGGTTGTCCTGTTTGTTGCAAAACCTTGAGAGCATAGTTGAATATTAGCTGTGGTGGTAATGTAATTAGTATCTTTAATGTGCATACAGTTGATTCTAGTGCAATTGCATCCATCCATTCCGGTAAGAATCACCTTGGTTCTGCAAATCGGCCTTTCGATCGGGTGCACCATCTAACATTATGTTGCTTCTGCAAGTCGTTTGTGGAGCTCATATTCTTAGTTGTTCTTGTTGGATTATGCCTGTAATCTTCAAATATATATAAATTAAAAGGTTCAAGTGGCAGTTCCTCCTTGGAATTGTGTTCCAGACAGCTATTCTTTGGAAAAGATACCGGAATCCACCTCTAGCAGTGAAGGTTCCACCGTTTTTCTATTCTTTAGTGCATATAAAAAAGAATATGGTGTTGGAATTTTGTTTTAAACATGGTTGATGAACAAGTTTGAAATTAAATTAAAAAATTCATTTTTTAGATAAAATTTTTGTAGAAATTTATTTTTCAATATAGTTTTTTAACATGATTAAAATAAATTATCGATAAATAAATAAATTAACATTAAATAAGATTTTCTTGTTTTTTATATGGTGAAGAGTTAAAATCGAGTTTAAAAAGTATTTAAGTTTTTAGAAGAAAGAGAACCTGAGCAAAGTGGTATTTAGTCTTTTTTCTCATGAACTAGAATATTTTCAGTATAAAAAATATCAAATTTAAAGTTCAAATTATTAGATTTAATATTGTTTGATGATGAGTAATTAAGATTGATAATGATAGGAACTAATTCACTTCAATGATTTTTTATAAGTTTTGGTTCCATTTTTGTTTTTTAAAAAGGGATGAAGAAAGTTTATGTGCATTGTTTTTCTCTCTCTAGATTTTACAGGCTTTTTCTTAACCTTTATTTTTTCAGTTTATTCTCTTTTGTTTAAAGCTATACTATTTTCTTTGTTTTTTTTTCCTTCCAATCTAAAGCTAAAGTTCATTCATTGTAGAAAGACATTCAAGTTATATTGTGAAGACATTGTATGAATTGTGAAAATATAAAAAACCTTCGAGTATATACCTCAAAATATAGAGTATGTTACAAAGGTGATTGTTAATGATAATAAAAAGATCAAGATAAGATCTAAAAAATAATGAATCTTGTTTATATCGGATATGCTAATTCTATCTATATTAGTTATGCTTATAATAGTAGTGAATATAAGTTTCTTACATACAACTAAAGTATTTTGGAAATTTATCCTATTTCTATAATAAAATCAATGGATGTATATTTTTAACGATATATTTTTGTTAAAGAAAGCAAAAGAAAATTATTGATTTAAAAGAATAATTGAGGTTAACTCAAGTAGTCATCATCAATAAAAAATAATAATGAAGTTGAGCCTAAAATAAGGTTTAGAAAATAAACCTTAAACCTATTCCACGACAATGTCCTATCCTAAAACCTTTTATTAGAATGAGGTAGTCAATAGTAAAAAAAAATCCATGGAAATTAATTAATCTTCCAATTAAAAGTGAACCATTAGGGCTTAAACAAGTCTTTAAAAGGAAGATGAAATGTGATGAAACTTGTCACACGTGTGTGCGTGGCATTGCGAAGTCAAGGTGAAAAAATCACCACTTAATTGTTTGGTTTAAGGTTACTACAAGATCCAAATGGACTAGTCTTATATGAAATTCCAGGGTAAGGGATTGATTATGGAGAATGAATGTATTAACACTTTTAGTGTATCATACTCTAAGTAAGCTGCTTTGTGTAGTTTGAAAGTGATTTAAAAGTGTTAATGAGTTCATTGGTGGTCAATTTATAACTTAAAGAAAACTTTTAGGCTCATGAGTAAATCTAGCATTTTGAATTTATTATGGGCTCATATGTCTAGGTATATTCTTATAGGAAGAATCCAAATAGGTTTCTTAACAAAGTCCGCCTATCTTGGAAGGAGAAGTGCTTTACACAACTCATATATTATGGTGAAAAATAATCTCAATTAAAAATGGTGAATATCCAAAATAATTATGAAAACTTTGTAGTCAACTTCTAATACTTAAATACCAGTCTACTTATATGTTGAACATTTATACCGAAATATTGATCATTAATTTTCAATAATTAAAGGATTTAGGATTATTGAAATAATAGCCAGAACCTTAAGGGATTTTACAAACTTATTGTGAATTTTAAAGACAGAAGCAAAATCGAAGACATATTTTTTATAAAACAATGCTAGAAAAATTATCTCATTTCATAAATAAAATAATTTTTATAAGGATCGAGTCAAATATAATAAATATTTTTTTATTTCTTTAAGGTCATGTTTGACAAAACCATTTTTTCCTTCCTTGGAAATTGACAAATAGACTTAAAGGTATATTTGCCAAACACTCTCGTAGTCTAAAAAAATCTTTAACAAAAACATTGCTAGCCAAATAAGACTTTAACCATTTGACTTGATTTTGACATGACAAATTAACGTCAAATCTTTTGTTGGACCATAAATCGAACTAAAAACCATTAGTTTGATCCAAAAAACAAATTAAAATCTAAAAGAGAACCCAAAATTAATCAAACTTGTAAAACATAAAAACTCAAAATATTCTGGTTAAAACAAATCAAAGCTTAGAAAAATGAAGAACACAAATAACAAATGAAGAACATCCAACAAGAACCCAACAATATGGATAAAGATTCAAACCATATTTCATGAAATTAAAAGCACATAAATGATGGAAATCACTCACTAAACATAAATAAAACATTAAACACCGACGATTATCACCAATGATCATGAGTTAGTCAAAATAAGTTTGGTTCAAAACCAAAATTCTAGGATTAAAACCACATGAAAACTTGTTATTGATACAAATAAACCATAGATTATTAATTAACCAATTCCAAAGAAATGTCTAGTGCGAAGAAATGAACCAAAACTTGTCCAAATTATGGAACTTAGAGATATACTATTCTCTAAAATACAAAAAAATTATCTTAGGACCCAAATAAATTCTTTGAAGTACGGAGCACCGTTAAGCACCAAAATAGCCTTCTAGCCCTTTAAACACATTACTTATGCCCCTCACAAATCATATTATCAATACCAAGCATAATAAAAAAAAACTATTATAGTAAAGTCAAAATCCAATTTTGGCTAAATATAGATATGACTCTCTAATACTCATCATCTCCAATGAAAAAAGTTATTTAAAAAAATCAAATTAGTAATATGATTTTTTAAATAGTTTAATATAATATTATTTTTATATATGCACTCTAATAGATAAAAAACCATATAAAAAAGCTAATTCTATTTTAATATTTATAACATTGATATAATTATTTATTAATAGCAACTAACTATTTATTATGAAAACTTGATTTTTTTTACTTTAAATTATTTTTTTGGTTATTTTAAGATGATTTTGATGTGCTAATATAAAAAATAATAAAATATTATTTTATGTATTTTCAAATAAAAACCATTTTAAAGAACAATCTTCCCCCACACATTCACATAATTTCCCCCGGTCAGGTTTTAAATTATTTCCGAAGTAGTGTCTTACCATCATTGGATGACGAGGAAGATGATGATGATGATGATTGACTTACTAAAAAAAATATCAACATGGTCTAACCTATCATGCAAGCACGTCGAACTGTTTATTTATTTAATTCCTCTTACATCCAATATACATTTATTCCTTCCAAGTCAAATTAATTAATTATTAATTAATCAGCCAAATGCATTATATGTAGACAAAGACATCCGTGCCATCAGTCCATTGGTGAGTTTTTTTTTTTCTCGAGACCGGCGACGAACAAAGCACGCATACCTCGAAGCTTGCAGAACCAATGGCGCACACATGCTTTGTTTAATTAATCCGATGAGGCATTTTCTCTTTTTAAGCTCTTGTTAAGCATCAAGAACACAGTTTTCTTTCTTTCTACGGCTTCGTTCACAGCCTCGTTAATATATAATAATCTCCACTTGCTTTAGTAAAATCACGAGTTAAAGAAAGGAAGGAAACCCCTCAAAAGTCAACTGATTATACAATCTGCCTAACGTTCAGACTCAGTGAAACAATCTTTAAGGTATCTCCAAAACGGGGACGTTTTCCTCCGTGCAGCAATAAATTCAGAAAATGATGGTGGTCGCCTGGTGGGAACTTTGACAGTCACTGTTTGATAGCGTGAGATGAATTGTTTTTAAATTTTTTATTTATTTAGAAATATATTAAAATAATATATTTTCATTTTTTAAAAAATATTTTTGATATTAATACATGAAAATCATCTAAAAATATAAAAAATAATTTTTTTTTAAAAAAATACAGTGCCAACCGGGCCTATTGACAAGTTTTTTTTTTTTTTTGTGAAATTATTTTTTAATTATTTTTATGTTTTTATGTTAATTTTTTTTAAAAAATAAAAAGAATTATTTTAATATATATATTTTTTAAAAATCATTTTGAAAGAACAACATTAATCATTGTCTAAATAAATCCACTATAAATCATTTTAAAAAAAAGTTTTGATTGGAATTATATTAGTTACCATTAACAAATAGTTGTATTAATATTAAATATATTAAGATAAAATTAACTTTTCTAAATTATTTTTTCATCCAATGTATATATATATAAAAAATACCATATTTTTAAAAAAAAAACTATATTACTAATTCGAGGATACTCCTACAGTTGAGAATGATAGGGCTAGAGGTAAAATATATATATAGCAAGAAAAGTTTTGCCACTGGCTTAAGTTATGGTAACTGCATGTGCGACAGAAACCGGCCAACAAAACGACAATCTTGATTAACGTGACCTCAAGAACAAACCCTATTCCTCTCTTTTCGTCTGTTTTTTCTTGCCTATAACTAAAAGAGCTCGAGTCACTCAAAAGAGAAGTAACCACAGATATTCAAAGTGAGAAGGGGAATCATCAAAAATCTGGATCACGAACCACAGACTCCACCATCGTTGCATCACTTCTGTTTTACAGAAACAGCACAGATTAGCTACTAAATTATTCAGGTTGTTGAAATATCACCCAAATATCTGTTATGGATTTTATGCGCGGCCGTACTGTTACTCCTGAGAGGAAAACTTCTGTTCATCAAGGAGATAATTTCTTCTCCGGTAGAGTTATCTCAAGAAACTCTTCTGCGGGTTGCTCTTCGCGTATATTCTACAACCGGAGTGCAGAAGGGGTGCCGTTTAAATGGGAAATGCAGCCAGGGACACCCAGAGATCCCCCCAGAGAGGAAATTATTCCGGCACTTAGCCCCCCGCCGGCTATGCTCAGCTTAGGGCTGCGAAAGCCATGCGAAGACATGGAAGAGACTAAGACTTCAATGCGGTCAAGGTTCAGATTCTGGAAACTCATCGAGAAAAACAAAAGAAAAAAGAAATCCCAACAAGGGTCTGAGGGGAATAGTTTTATAAATATTGATAATAATGAGTCCTGTACATCTGAAAGGTTTGAGTTTTACAGCTCTGATGGCGATTTCATGGCCTCGCCTCCGCGCATTTCAAGCTCTTCATCTTCACTGTCTTCCTCTAATGGCCATTCAAGGCGATTGTCGAGAATTGAGAATCCTTCAAGGGGATCAAAGCAAGATCCTCACGGTTGCTTTCCTTGGATTTTTAATGCAGCTCTTGCTAGTGTTGCGAGGCGAAATATCTGACAATTTTCCTTGAGATCATATGCTATCTGTAGTACGTAATCGTGCGGTAAGTATATTAATTTTTTTTTTTTTTTGTGCTTTGTTTGGTGAAACAAATCAAGAAATTCGCGGGGCTACATATTATAGCACGTAATTAGTTATGTATTAATTTATCATAATTCTCAGAATCAGATTAATGATCGCTGCCTCCCATTTTTAAATGCATTAATCAATATTGCTTTCATTATTAATTAATCTCGCTGTTTCACTCCAATCTGTATTTTAGCTGAACACTACAAATTAAGAGAAAATCATATTCCATTAATCATTGCTTCTTTGAATCCAGTGGTTAGGTGTAGATTCTATACGGGAAAACTTAATTGTGATATTCCGTTTTCTTGTTTCTGGATCTTTGTTTCAGGACCACTTCGATTACTAGAATCAAAGCTATGTTTCACGGCACGAACACATAACAAACATTAGGTTATACAATAAAGATTGAAAATCCGTCCCTAATTAACCCTCTCATTTCAAGTGATAGCCGGGAAATAATCCTAATCCCTGCAATTTGTTTGGTGGAAGTCAAGTGTATTTCTCCATATTTGATGTTATTTATTTTTTGATGCATTATATAGCCCTCTCCAATTTTCAAAACAACAATTGTTCTTCCCTCAAGTACAAAGGGGACCTTTTGAATTTGAGGGCAGGTTCATAATAACTTCTTAATTAAGTAGCTCATGTATGTATTTTTTATACTGTAAAGGAAAGAAAGAAGGGAAAAGACAAAATAGGTATCGTAAATTTTTAGTCTATTTTACATTTTTTTAGCTTTAAAACGCAGAAATGTTGTTAGTATACATGGGGGACAGGATTTGCGTGTATAATGACTTGACGTAATTAATAGTCAACTTTTCTAGGTCGGAAATTAATTATAACATTTTTTTTGAAAATATAAAGTTGGAGAATTTCAAAAAGGTTTACCATGGAGTAAAATTAAAACTCGCTCACGTAATTTTGTTGAGAATTTAATTTCATGCCTCCTCAAGTGTAAGGGTTTGAATATGATTGTTTTCTCAAGTAAATTAATTTCAATTTAAATGAAGTTGATCAAGATATAATATATAGAAATATTTTTTTTATTGTGTTTGATTATTATTTGAGATAGAAAATACAAAAATAATGGAGAAAGAACAGAATAGGAAACAAACACATAATTGTATTTCATAGTGGTATACAAAACATAATAATGGTCTTTGTTTCTTGTTTGGTTGGTGGTGAACAAGACAAAATAAAATATAAAAAAAATATTTTATTCTCAATATGTATTACTCTCAAGCTTATATATTTTTAAAAATAATAAGATATTTTTTTAGTTTATATTTTTTGAGTGTTGAAATTAATATTAGCATAATAGCCTTAGTTATAAAATTTGGATTTGTCTGAAACTTGAGACTCGATGCCTTAACATGTCAGGATTTTAAAAAAAAGGAAAAAATTGAGTTAAAAATACCAATCAAAATTCTTGATGATAAGATAAAATTTACTCAAAATCTATTGACCTTTTTTTTTGTCAAAACAACTAAAAAAAAAGGATTAACCCAAGGTTAATTAGATCGACCATCTTACCTAGTGACTGGAGTTTTATCTCGAATTAACCCCAAATCAAAATTTTAAAGCTATAATAATAACTATTTTACCGTCACATACTTTAGTTGAATAATTTTGGAATTACAAGTTTTTCACAATGATATTTTAGGAATAAAAAATATTATCTTTTAAGACATGTCCTTTCCATGTCTCATGTTTTGAAAGTATATAAATTCATTCCAAGATTTTTCTACGGATATTTATTTTTCTATCTTCGCCTTTATATTTTCAACTAAAAACATTTTTGTTTCTATTAATTCTATCAGTTTTTTTATATTTTATCTCAGAAGAATAACCGAACATTACTTACATAAATGGTAAGGGAAGTATTTTTGACATTTGAGAATCATTAATTTAAAAAAAGAAAAAGAGAAAAGAAAAAAGTAGAAGGATTTTATTTATTGTACGTGGAAAGGTTTGCATACAAACATGTTAAAATCATTAACATTTTTCTCAATTAGGAAGATAATATTTTTGGTCAATCAGAGAAACAATTAGATTTGTGCAATTATTCTCATGTATCCAGCATGATGTAGTTTCCATAAGAAGGGACATGTGGCTCTATAAACTTGCCTGGTGACAAAATCCAATTTCAGTGTGATTAGAAGCCAACGCCGGGGCATATCGGCGCCATTAGACCCACCGGAAAATGACGTCGGAGCGCATAAAAACTGGAAGAGAAGAGAAAATTGTGTCTCTTTACCAACTCGACCCTGGCTTCTACAAAAAAATCCTCTCTAGGAATCCTTCTCTCAAATGTTCCAGTAGCATTTCTGTTTACGGAAACCCTGGAGGGGTCCCTTTCACATGGGAAATGCAGCCTGGGAAGCCTAGAGAAGAATCTAAAACGGAGATAGCACGGCCGATTAGGCTCCCACCCGCCGTTCACGGCCTGAACATGCCAAAGCCACGGTTTCATCACTCCGGGCCTCTGGCTTACTTGTCGAAGCACGTCGAGAAAGCGAAGAAGATCAAGAACATGCAGCTCAGGCTACCACCAGCTGTTCCAAGCTGGAGCATTCCCCGCATGGCGCCGGCTAAAGTTAAATTTTTGAAGTGCTCGGAGAAAGTAAAGAAAATCAAGAATGTTTATCTCGGTAAGAAATGGAAAGCGAAACCTGTGGAGACTAGTATTGGCTTCGCTACTGGTGCAGACGAGAGTGACGATTTCAGGTCCTCCATTGATTTCACACCATCACCTTCAACTTCTGATGCATGTGTTTCTACTCTTTCTTCATCATTTTCATTTCATCAAGCCAAGAAATCGCCGAAAAGATTTCGATCATGGAATCTATCCATGGAGCTTACGAAATGTAGAATCAACAATTGATAATCTGAATGACTCTTACGCTGCCATTGCTGCTGTTCATTTTGTTCTTATGCAATTCCGTGTTAAGGTAATGCGTTGGTTTTTCTTTTTTATGATTATAAAAATACATGGGATTCGAAATGAACACCTTTCTTTCTATAATCCTCATCTTGAATCCGAACCTGCAATTATTATAAATATGTACCTTTTATTTCATTAACATGCCTACATAGTGCATTGAAAATTATTAAGAAAGATATAAATGTATATTTCATGAAATTATTTTTTAAAGTGTTTTTTATTTTAAAAAAAAATATCATAACAATGTTTTTTTTTTTTTTTTTTATATATAATTTTTAATATTAACATATCAAAATAATCTAAAAATAATTTTTTTTTCAATATTATTCAAAAACATTGCTGAAACATGATGTCGAACAAACAATAAGATTAGTTCCTTATAAATGAAAACAAAAGATGAAAGGGCGAGAGCGAGGACAATGATTTCTCATACACTAAATAATGTGACAAAATAGAAATTGAGAGTAAAATTCCTAAATTCTCGATTCAAATTTCAAGCAATCAATACTTCTATATAAACTAGAAATCTTGTTTGAACACTTACTTTTCTTCTTAAATAAGAGATAAGGATAGAGATTTTGTGACTAAAAAATATACTAAAAGTGAAAATGAGTCCCTCGACACATGATTTTCCCAATTGATTCCCACGTCTAATTAATTATTATCTAGATTCCATCCAATTGCCTAATCTCAAAATTCTGGACCACATCGAACTCGACGGAGGCAAAATTGGGTAGTATTAAACCAGTGTTGTCAATACCGTTCTGTTCCGGCCGGAATGTTCCGTGTCATTGAAAAAACCGAGACAAAACGACGTCATTTTCGTCTCGATTTTAATTCCAGCCTGTTCCGGAAATACCGGTCAAATTCTGGCCGGAACGTCTCGGTACCGTTCCGGCCTTAAAATCCTCCTTATTTTGATTAACTTGTGATTGTGTTTCTAATTTTGAGATTATGTTTGTTTGACTTTGTGTTTATATTGTATAATTTAAAGTTAATTTATCTTGAATTTTAATTATGCTTGTTAAATTAATATTTTAATTTTTTTCATGTATATATATAATTAATTATTTATGAACAGTACAATCCCGAAACGGCATGCTGAAATGCTCCGAAACCGAAACGTTCCGTACCAATAGAAAAACCAGAACGGCGACCGGAACGGTATTGACAACTTTATATTAAACAGATTGGAGGTTCAATTGAAAAACTAATTAATTTGTTGATGGAGTAAAGGATGAATATTAGGGTAAATAAGTGGATGGTTTATTTAATTTGTCCTTTCTCCTAATAACATGCGTATAAATAAAACGGGTAATGTACCACTGCTGTTTTTTTTGTCATTTTTATTAATATTGGTATCTGAACTAGCTTGTATATATCTTAATTAATTCTATAAATTCTAAAATGAATGATCAATTATCATATTTCAGTGACCTAAAAATTATGAGATTCAAAAACTGATGTGATTATCAATTCATTTAGAAACTAGTAAGAGATCCGCTCAATAATGCTATGATGGTAGATTTAATATAAAATTTTGCAATTTAATGTGTTTCCATTTCTTTTTGTTTTTCTATATTTCTACCACAACTATAATAACAGTTTTATCAATTAAAGTATTTGTTGATTTTTACACTCACAGTCCATCACTACTTATCTCACCGACGATCTCATAAACATAAATTGTTCATAGGTTTACACTCACAGTCCATCACTACTTATCTCACCGACGATCTCATAAACATAAATTGTTCATAGGTAAAACTCTTTTTAGTAATTTCTGCTTTTGTTGGGAAAAGTACTCAATAATAGGGAACCAATTTTGCGGATTACCAATCAAGTCCCAAACCTTTTTCCCTCTTTGTGCAATCAAATTATGGGATCAAACAATCAACAATATAATGCAAAATAATCAAACACATCAACACCAAGATTTTTACGTGGAAAACCCAATGCGGGAAAAAACCACGGGACCGTAGGCCACTTAAAGCTTCCACTATCACAAATAATGGGTTCACAATATTCTTCCTTAGATTCAACTAAGGGCTACAACATATATCATCAAGAACAACCTATTCTTGGAATACAACAAGATTAAAGAGAACAAAGTTTGAGAAAAGGCTCACAATACTGACAGCCCCGTTTTCTGTCAAAACGGACAACTTCCACAACTCCAATCTTCGATCCAACCGTTCAGAATGAAGATTAATGTGTCTAGAAGCCTCTGTCCAAATCTCAGCTCGATCCAACGGTTAACGAACTGGCAATCAAAGAAACAAGATGGTTTGTTCAGCAGCCACCACTTTTTCTTTCTCCCTCACTTTTCTCTTTTTGTCTCTTGTTAAGTATAAAACCCTAATACCCTTTTTAGGTGATGTGGCAGCCCCCTTTTATTTTAAATGGTGCGGGACCACCCAACAAATCTCCCCCTCACGCACCATGTGAGGAATTCGCCATACTGGCGATCAATTTGTAAAGTTCAATTTAGGAGGCTCTACCAAGCCTACTTCCTTTCTGCAAAACTCAAATTTCTCTCTCGGTAAAGGCTTGGTCATCATATCTGATGCATTGTTATCAGTATGGATCTTCTCAACAACAAATGACTTCATCTCCATAGCATCTCGAATCCATTGATATCTAACTTCAATGTGCTTTGATCGAGAGTGAAAAGTAGGATGCTTACTGAGATGGATTGCACTTTGACTGTCACAGTGCAACACAAAGTTCTCTTGAACTAGACCAAGTTCATGCAAGAACTTCTTCATCCATAATAACTCTTTGCCCCCTTCAGTAAGAGCAATATATTCAGCCTCTGTAGTGGATAATGCAACACATTTTTGCAACCTTGATTGCCATGAGACTGCTCCCCCTGCAAACTTCATCAAGTATCCCGATGTGGACTTTCTAGAATCAACATCACCAGCCATATCTGCATCTGTGTATCCTTCCAACACAGGTTTGTTATTGCCAAAACACAAGCTGAAGCTAGAAGTGCCTTTGAGATACCTGAGTATCCATTTCACTGCTGACCAGTGTTCTTTACCAGGATTGGAGAGGAACCGACTAACCACACCAACTGCATGAGCTATATCCGGCCTTGTGCAAACCATGGCATACATCAAGCTACCAACTGCGGATGCATAAGGAGCCTTTTTCATCTCATCTTTTTCTTCATCACTTGAAGGACACTGATTAGAACTTAGTTTAAAGTGGCTTGCAAGTGGAGAACAAACCGGTTTGGAGTTGCTCATGTTGAATCTCTCAAGTACCTTTTGAACATATCTCTCCTGAGATAGCCAAAGTTTCTCCTTCTTCCTGTCACGTGTGATCTTCATGCCAAGAATCTGTTTTGCCGGGCCTAAGTCTTTCATTGCAAAAGACTTACTTAACTCTTCCTTCAAAATCTGAATCTTCTTAGCATCATGGCCAACAATCAGCATATCATCCACATACAATAACAGAATAATAAAGTTTCCATCTGGAAACCTCTTCATAAATACACAATGATCAGAAGTGGTCCTGTCAAAACCATGATCCACCATGAAAGAATCAAACTTCTTGTACCACTGTCTTGGAGCTTGCTTTAACCCATATAGACTCTTTTTCAACTTGCAAACTAGTTGCTCTTTGCCTTTTGCTTCAAACCCTTCAGGCTGCTCCATGTAAATTTCTTCATCTAAATCACCATGGAGGAAGGCAGTTTTTACATCAAGTTGTTCAATTTCAAGATTCAAACTAGCAGCTATACCAAGCACAACTCGGATTGAAGACATCTTGACCACTGGTGAAAAAATTTCTTCAAAATCAATACCTTTCTTCTGACCGAAACCTTTCACAACCAATCTTGCCTTGTACCTTGGTTGCGAGCAATGTTCATCAATTTTCAACCTGAACACCCATTTGTTCTTGAGTGCTCTCTTACCATTAGGAAGCTTCACTAAATCAAAAGTATGGTTTTCATGCAAGGATTTCATCTCTTCTTGCATTGCTTTCAACCACTCACTTTTCTTCTCATGTGACATAGCTTCTTCAAAGTATTCTGGTTCTCCCCCGTCAGTAACCAGCACATAATCATGAGGAGGATATTTGGTGGAAGGTTGGTGAGGTCTAGTTGACCTTCTCAACTGTGGCTCATCTGGAGCTTCTTGCATATCCTGTTCAGGAATAACATCAATATCATCATTAGTTGCTTCAGAATCACCAACTAATGGCTCAATAAGAAAACCACCATTATCATCATTTTGCAAATCTCCCCCATGATTAGCAAGCATCAAAGGTAATTGTTGAGTAGGTCTTGGATTTGAATTTGATGGAATAAAAGTAGCAGACTCTACTTTCTCTTTCTGTTCAAAGTCTTCAATGGTTTGATCTTCAAAGAAGATAACATCTCTGCTTCTCACAATTTTCTTCTCCTTTGGATCCCACAACCTATAACCAAACTCATCATCTTCAGAGCCCAAGAAAATACACTGCTTTGTCTTGCTGTCGAGCTTAGACCTTTCATCTCGAGGAACATGTACAAATGCTCTGCACCCAAACACTCTCAAGTGTGTATAAGAAACATCCTTTCCTTTCCAAACTATATTCGGAACATCAAATTCAAGGGGAACTGATGGAGAGAGGTTGATCATGGCAACTGCAGTCTTCATTGCCTCACCCCAAAAGGACTTAGGCAGCTTTGCATGAGAGAGCATACATCTAATTCTTTCAACAATGGTTCTGTTCATTCTCTCAGCCACTCCATTCTGTTGTGGAGTCTTAGGAACTGTCTTCTCCAACTTAATACCATGTTCCCTGCAGTACTTTTCAAAAGGACCTCTGTATTCACCACCATTATCAGCTCGAACACATTTCAGCTTTTTACCAGTTTCTCTTTCAACTCTGGCATGGAAATCCTTAAAGACATCAAGCACCTGATCTTTGGATTTCAAACAAGTGGCCCAAATTTTCCTGGAGTGATCATCAATAAAACTAACAAAGTACAATGCACCTCCAAGAGACTTATCAATCATAGAGCAAACATCAGTATGAACTAAATCAAGAACATGTGATCTTCTATGTGAAGGTAATCTTTGAAATGCAACTCTATGCTGTTTACCAACTAAACAATGAGTACATGTGTTCAAGTTCATACCTTTTAAAGGAAGGTAGTTCTTCTTGGCAAGGATGCCAAGACCTTTCTCACTTAAATGTCCAAGCCGCTTATGCCATAAATCAGTAGAGCAATCTTCAATTGCATTCACCTCCCCTTTGATCACCTTGGCTTGTGACATGTAAAGACCCATCTTCTTCCCTTTAGCAACAATTAAGGAATTTTTGGAGAGCTTCCATTTACCATCTCCAAAGTAACTGTGATAGCCTTCTTCATCAAGAGTACCTGTAGAGATCAAATGTAGACGCATATCGGGTACATGTCTAACATCTTTGAGTATCAACTTGCACCCAGTATTGGTTTCCAACCAAATATCTCCAATGCCCACAACACTAGCCATCCCTTGATTTCCCATCCTAACTTGGCCAAATTCGCCAGCAGTGTAGGATGTGTAAAAATCACGTCGGGGTGTAACATGGTAAGAAGCTGCTGAATCTGCAACCCAGGTGGTATCCTGACTTGCAAGGTTAACACAACCATCATCACAAACAATGGCAACATCACCATCAAATACAACTGCAGCTGTACCATTCTCTTCATTCCTGTCTTCATCTTTTCCCTTCTGATCTCTTTTATACTTTCTACAGTCTTTTTGAATATGCCCAGGCTTGTCACAATAATAGCACTTAAATCCCTTCCTTGACTGAGATCTTCCTCTTGGCTTCCATTTGCCTTTTCTATTACCAGATTCTCTATCTTGTTTGCCGTGAGAGAACCTACTTTGACTTCTCCCTCGACTTTCTGTAACAAGTGCATGAGACTCGGAAGTGTTTGTCCCTTTCCTCCTCTTCTCTTCATTGAGGATACAATCCTTCACTGTTTTCAAAGTGATATCTCCATTCGGAGTAGAATTGCTAAGTGACACCACCAAAGTCTCCCAACTATCCGGCAATGAACTCAACAGGATTAGTGCTTGCATCTCATCTGCTAGCTCAAGATTCATCAATGACAACTGATTTAAAAAACCTTGGAATTCATTTATATGCACTGAAGCATCTTCACCATCTCTATACTTCAAATTCACAAGGTCTCTAATTACAAAAACCTTGTTTTGTGCACTCTCTTTGGCAAATGTTTCTTCCAACATCTTCCACACTTTATAGCAGTCATGTTCTTGAGAAATATGATTGATAGACTTAGAGGATACCCATTTTCTAACATTAGCGGTAGCCTTTCTATTAATCCCCTTCCATTTTGCATCATCCATTTCATCAGGCTTTACTCCTTTACATTCAATCGGCAAAGCCAAATCATTGCAATATAAGTGATCCTCCATCATTGTTTTCCATAGAAAATAATTTGAGGAATTGAGCTTTATCATGCCCGAATCTTCCTTTTCCATTTTAACTGCACAAGATATTCAATCTACACAACTAGGCTCTGATACCACTTGTTGGGAAAAGTACTCAATAATAGGGAACCAATTTTGCGGATTACCAATCAAGTCCCAAACCTTTTTCCCTCTTTGTGCAATCAAATTATGGGATCAAACAATCAACAATATAATGCAAAATAATCAAACACATCAACACCAAGATTTTTACGTGGAAAACCCAATGCGGGAAAAAACCACGGGACCGTAGGCCACTTAAAGCTTCCACTATCACAAATAATGGGTTCACAATATTCTTCCTTAGATTCAACTAAGGGCTACAACATATATCATCAAGAACAACCTATTCTTGGAATACAACAAGATTAAAGAGAACAAAGTTTGAGAAAAGGCTCACAATACTGACAGCCCCGTTTTCTGTCAAAACGGCCAACTTCCACAACTCCAATCTTCAATCCAACCGTTCAGAATGAAGATTAATATGTCTAGAAGCCTCTGTCCAAATCTCAGCTCGATCCAACGGTTAACGAACTGGCAATCAAAGAAACAAGATGGTTTGTTCAGCAGCCACCACTTTTTCTTTCTCCCTCACTTTTCTCTTTTTGTCTCTTGTTAAGTATAAAACCCTAATACCCTTTTTAGGTGATGTGGCAGCCCCCTTTTATTTTAAATGGTGCGGGACCACCCAACAGCTTTGTTGGTGAGTCTGTCGATATTTACTTGTCTTGGAGTGTGATTGAGGTTATTTGTAAAAATGCTTTTCGTTTATAAATGCATCAAAATGATGTTTTTTTTTATAAAAAAAAATTTATTTTTGACATCAGAAAATATCAAAAACACTAAAATAAATTTAATTTAAAATATTTTTTTTTAAAATACTTATAAAACACAATGTACCCGTTTGGCATTGTGATGCCACCCACGTTTGCCAATCAGTTTATGCATTTAGTGTTTGGTAAAGTTTTAAACGCAGAATTTTGACATGAGCCCACACAAATAATGGATGAAAACGGCGTTTTTGAAAAAGCTGAAAATACATGCTTTCCATTTCGCGATTCATCACTTTGAAACACAGCTAAACGGCGATTCCATGTTTTACTGTCTCTCTCGAAGTTATAAAATGAACTTAAAACAGGGGAGGGTATAAAATGAACACATATAGCAGGAGAAAAACAGCCATGGGTTTCGGTTGAGCTTCTAGAGAGAGGAGGAGGGGGCGTGTTAGAAGCAGAGGGTCACGAAGCAGAGGTGGGTGGGTGGGTTAGAAAGATGGAGAAGTTGAGAGCTTCCATGGGGGGGAGACGAAGCAGATGGGTGGAGAAGATGAGAGCTTCCAGAGGGGGGGAGACGAAGCAAATGGGTTTGGGGGGGAGTTTGTTAGCAGATACAAATATTAAAAGATAATAATATTAAAATATTAATAGTTTTTAATATTAAAATAATAATATTAAAATATTAAAATAATAATATTATTAAAATAATAATATATTTTTAAAAATCTAAAAACTTAATTAAAATATAAATACATATATTATAAGATATCACAATATAATTTTATCTCGCAATCCTAATTTTGTTTCAGATGATATTTTACCAGATGTTGATCCTCGATCAAATAGTTAGAGATCGCAGAGGTCTTCACGTATAAATTTAGTTCGTGATGGAAATACAAATAGTTTGATGGGAGAATAAAAAAAAGTATCCAGTTTAATTAAATTATTCATTACATTATGAAATTATGATTATTAATACAATATCTATATATATGTGTGTGTGTGTGTACATGTTTATGTCCTTTAAAGTAATTTCACAAGTTGAAAGCAGTATAACAAGTTCGGTAACCAAACACTTCACTGCTTATTTTGAACCGCAGTAAAAACATTTTTTTTTAAACTATTTTTTTTCAACCTTAACCACAAAAATAAAAACAATACCAAACACACTCAATGACAAATAAAATTCTTGGCTAATTATTTTTCCTTACATAATTGAAATACTTTTATTTATTGACGAGTCCGAGTTTTAAGTTTTAACAGTACCGAACCTAACGTTCAGGATAGGGGAGCATAATTTATTTCTCCTTTTGTTTTGTTTTATTAACATGGAACATCAACTTACGAATAAATATTATAATTACCAAGCTCACTTGGATAGGTTAACATCAAAACTCAGCTAGCCTAGGTTTTCAAATCATTGATTTGATTTGTTTGATTTTATAAGACTAAAATCAAATAAAATTAAAAAAACTCATTATTTAAAATTAAAAAAAACTCATTATTATAAAATTTAATCAAATAAAAAAAACTTGTTTATCATGATACTTAAGGTTGAGCAAAGAATATTTTTTATTGTTATTATTTTAATAAGCATTTAAAGATTAGGTTGTGCTTGTATGACGTTCAACTGTTTTTTTTTTTTTTAATTTTATTGTTTAATTGGTTCATGCGAAAGTAATTTTTTTATATATTTTTAAATAAATAATAATTTAAAAATAATATTTATCTCAATATCTGACAGAAATTTACTATCAGCCGCGAAATCTCTTAAAAAGAAAAAGAAAAGATGGCGGGAAGGATGAGAGAGTGGCAGCAGTGTAAAATTGTAAATAAATGACCAAAGGCTTCTTTGAGAAGCTAATCACAGAAAATTTATGATATAAACAGAAAACGCAACAGCAGAGGTTGTAACGGAGAGAGATACTATGTATGGGAGCAGCCAATTCGATGGAAGCGCCGCAGCCTTCATGGGCGGCGGATTCATGCCTACTCAATCCGCTCACCCTCCTTCTGATTCCTCCTCCATCTCCAAAGTACCTTTTCATTTCTCCTGTCTTTTTACTCTGTTTTACTTTGATCATCAAATAAATTTAAAATTTCCTAATTTTGTCGTTTAAATGAACGGTATATTAGGGTTTTGGTTCATGCTTTTCCTGAACCTAGGAAAATTAGCTATACCTTGTAGTTCGTGGGAGCATAAGAAGATTATTAGGGCTTTATTTGTATTTTTTTTTTTAATGGCAGAATCGGGAGACGCGGTGCTTGTTTCCGCTGACTGTGAAGCAGATAAACAATCTAGCAAGTAATGATGAATCGAATTTCATCATTGACGGTGCTGAAGTTAACAATGTAATGTTTTGTTTTTATTACATTAGTAAGACTTGGGTTTTCTTTCTTATTTTTAAGAAAGAATGGATTATGAGTTTTGTTTTTTCTAAAAAAAAATGTCTAGGTTACAATTGTGGGGAGGGTATCCCACAAGGAAGACAAGGCCAGCGAGCACACTTTTTTAGTCGATGATGGAACTGGACAGATTGAATGTACCAAATGGTGAATTTCCTTTCAATTTTGGTGTTCTTTTTTTAAGAAAAAAACCATGCCGGGGAATTGCATTGTAGGGTTATTTAGTGTTCCATTTGATTAAGTTGTGTAAGTGTTTGAATTAGTAATATAGTGGCTATAATGCAATTTTTTGGTGTTATACAGGGTTCAAGAAAGCTTAGATACAGAACAAATGGGGGAAATCGTGTATGTATTGTACTGCACTCACACTATGCCCACTTGCTCTTTCTTGAAATTCCAGTTGCTTATAGCTTAATCGATTATCTTTTTTTTTTGTCAAGTATAATTTTCCTCCACATCATTTTTTTTCACTGAAAAGATTGTGTGCATGTCGGGCTGTTAAGGTTGTGTGAGGAAAATAAATGGAAGTTTGAAAAATTATTGCATGTTGGCTTGGAATGGAAATTGCTGGTGTAGGATGCCAAGTTTTATTTCGATTTCCTTCAACCTCAGCAGCCATGATGAGCATAAGATTAGTCCTGGAACAATTGTTTAACACCTAAATAGATTTCCAAGTAACCTCATCTTCTTACATTCAAATTAATATGTTTGATACTATTTTAATTACCTTTACTGTAGAGTTGGCATGTATGTTCGTGTTCATGGACACTTGAGAGGGTTGCAAGGCAGGAGGTTCTTAAATGTCTTCTCCATCAGGTGTGCATTTTTATTTCCTTTTCTTTCATCTGTTTATATTTTCATGAATACAGACAAGGTAGACCTGCAACCCAGCACAGACTGCCTGTTACTTTATAGTTATTAGGTCGTTGTTGGATAAGGTATAGACCCTCAAATTGTCTACATTTTTTATTATTTTTTTTCTAAGCCATTCATCTTTTGAAATCCTATATGGTCTAATCACTATCGAGGTGTCTGGTTAACTTGCAATTTGATTTTTTTTAGTGACCTTTATTTATTTTTTAACTGCACAACTCACTCTATGTAATAATTCTCATGTCAAAACTTAAGTTTTTCCAGTCCAGACTGTTCCTATAAGGATGCTACTTTGTATTTCAAAGTTCCCTCACCAGGGAAAAGTTATTTCCTGACCTCAGGGCAGTTGCTTTGAAAAAATAGGAGAGGCTGCAATGTGATTCTTTTAACAATAGTTTGGAACCATCCCTCTGATTTATTAGGACTAAGGTGTGTCCTTCTAAGTTGTTTCCTTTTCTGATGGTAGGCTGTGGCGAGGTTGAGATTGCATCATTTGGGATTTCCTTTCGAGACATGAGCTTAACTCATCTCTGAATTTTACCAACATGCCATGGATCTCTTTGGGTTTTTTCCCCCTTCTCCTAGAGGAGCTTAGAATCTGCTACATCATATACTTGAGAGATCCTAGCCAATATATATACTTGAGAGGGTTTATTTTCATTTTTTTGCAATTATACTGAATACGAATTGAGTGTTAACTCTGTTATTGGCTAACTCAACCCATCTTAAGCTGTGTGGTTAGGTGTCTTGATTGAGCAATTTTGCATTTCTGGTCTGAATGCATGGGCTATGGATATTCTTAGCATGATGTTCTCTGTAGTTTTCTGTCAGAAATGGTGTTTGCATTTTAACTCTCTAGCGGCTAACTCTGATTGCTGGTTATGAGTTTGGAGTCTAGGCAAAAGATGACTAGTCATGGCACAGTACCACTTCAACACTATTCTCTTGGCTCTCAGAACCTTCTCTTGATGTTTCACCTTTTATAAATTAAAATAAAATTATTACATTTTCCCTTCCAAATATCAAAGTGACATTCTTTTGTTTGTTAGCATTAACATCCATTGACAAGAGATTCCCTTTCTGGACTTTCTTTTTCATAGCTTAATTTTATGCATCTAATTAATGAAAAACTGCCTATTTTGACAATAGGAAGCTATCACGGTGACAATTGTTTGTCCTGTTACCTAGTCGAGTTATTTGTCTGAATAAAACCTCCAGCATTGTATGTGTTGTTTTTCAGACTACTAACATGACTATTCTCTTTTAGAGTATTAAATTCAAACTTTTTGTGTGTTTTTTCAGGCCTGTTACTGATTTTAATGAGATTCCAAGCCATTTCATTGAGTGCATATATGTCCACTTCTACAATACCAGGTTACGGGTATTGGTCTAATTATTGCAGTGATGCTCTAGTTTTTTTTCCAGTATGATTTTGTAATTAATGCGATACAGTAGCTTTGATTGTGTATCACATTTTCTCACTGGATATGACCTCATACCACTAATTCAGGGTGTCACTGCTCAGCCCCCAGTGGCAAATTCAACAAGTACCCCTTTAAAGGGATACCAAGCTGCCCCTCCTTATCAAGTAATCGATCCCATCCTGAGAATATTGTTTTGCTGACTTGTTGAGTGATCTTTTTATTGGTGCTCAAATTTTCTTCTTTCAGTCATCTGTCTATTCCAGTGCTGATGGACTGAACAATGTTAGCCAGATGATATTAAATTTCTTGCAGCAACCTGCATATCTGTAAGTTACATTTGATACCCTGAAATTCTCAAGCGAAACTTTTACTTTAATGAATGTTTCTAGATGAAATAGAACACAAACCATTGGATACGACCCACAGATGAGTGCCAGTACCACATATCCAATGGTGCTGGGAAGTCATGTCCCTTTTTTCATTAAAAATGGAATGACTCAACTCTGCAATGAAATTCCTTGTCTTCTTAGTATTGAACTCTTATTAAGCTCCCTTATATTTCTACTTCAATCTGCATGTCTGCTGTTGCGTATTCAGTTTAACCTAGCATATCATATAACAATTTGGATGTGATCTGTTGTTAATTGTTTTATATTCTTGAAATCTTTAGCTGAACACTTGAACTTGTGACCAGGAAAATCTATAGGCAAGTGGTCAGCTGGTCATATCTACAATATGCCCGTGATAATTTATATGGAGAGAATAGCTATAAGCCTTTTGGCAACTTCCAGCAGCTACTATAACTCCTTTGTTTCCCCCTTCTTCCTGCAATGCACACTGCTTACAAATAATATTAACCTAGTTACAGTTTGCAAGAAGCAGATAAAAAAACTTAGAACATGCCAATCCGGTGAACCAGCTTCTATAAGGTGGTCAAAAGATGACTGGATAAAGAATGGAAATTAATATGCTTATCAATATTTTCTGCTTCCGCAATAGCATCTACATGTAACTTATGAACGCTCAAATTCTATTTAATGCTTTGTAATAACGTACAGCAAAACATAATTTTCTCAATGTTCTGTTAACCCACTATCAATAAACCATAGATTAAATAAGATGATTTGTTTTTTGGCTGCTTTATAAAAAAATGAATAGCTAGTTCATCCGAAGACAGTATTCTGAACTTCTGTCTGCACAAATGCGCAGGCAAGTTCTTGTGTTTGTGCAATAGATGGAAAACATAGGTGAAAATGTCTGAATGCAGACATGAATCCATTTCTGGATGTTAGCAACTTCTGGTCCTTAATGAAAGATCTTGGACTCTGTACTGAGATTCGACACGCTAAAGTTGATCCAATATTCAAGCTTTATTGTTATTCATGTATTTGAAAGTATTTGCTGCATGCTCATTAAATGTTGCTTGAGAATTTGACCCGTCGTGATCTTCAATTCTCTAGGAGCACCGAGGGAGCTCACTACGATGTCATTGCCCGTCAGCTAAACATTCCGACGAATAAGCTCAAGTCTCTCTCGATACACCTCCCCTTCTCTTCCGTGTAAGCTTTCAGAGAGGAATGTGCTAACACCCCCCCTCCTTGCTCTTTGACAGGGAAGAGCTACAGATACTGGTTGACAATGGCCTCATTTACACAACGATCAACGATGATTACTACAAGTCTACAGTTAATGCCTGATGAAATCCTGTATGTTTTGCTGATGGTCATGCGGCCTTGGATATCCACTTGTCAATTAACCAGCTCATGTTCGAGAAAAGTAGCACCCCCCTTTGTGCAAGGTTTGTTTTTTTATGAAATGAAGTAGTCCCTGCTGTTATGTTCTTACATATATACCCTTTCTCCACTAACAGCTGCAAGAATGCAGCCGGTTTTTACTCGGTTCGTGCCCAAATGTTCCTCTTGATAACTTTCAAATCACCGCAACCTCTTGGTATTCACGCTTTTTTGTCAACGTGTTTTTTCCGGGTAAACGGTGCCTTGAGCCCATTTTCTGGAAGCCCACACGTGTGAACCGATAGGGTTTTACCAATTCACATGCCCTCACAATCCAACGACCCACCTCCGTAGCCCCGCCCCGGTAACCGAGCAATTCATCTAACTTAACTGAGAGAGGGCACGTGCACTGGCCCTGTTTACCAGCAACTTGTTTAAAAACAGTAAGTCACAGCCTTTGTCTTATTGAAGTTATTAATTATGCCCAAGTAGACTATGACTATGAGGGCTTCCTTTATTCCCACGGCTTGGCTGTTACTGTAGAATCAAGGAAGGGTAAAATACGTCTTACTAAAGAGAAATAATAATAATAAATGACAATAAGGTGTGTATATATATATGTATATATGTATATGTATATATACATGGATAAACAATGAGGCATGCCGTTGAAAAATGTTTCACAATTTCAATCAAAAAATCAATTTTCTTTTTTATTTTCATAACTTGGAATATATTAATACAGGATCTAATTCTTTTTTGTGTTGGAAGTTTAGGGTATGTGATTGATTAACAATCAATATTTTTTTTCATAACTTGGAATAGATCCAGGTGGTGTTTGTGCTGAAAAAGAATTGTTTAAAATTATTTTGACTGATGATATCAAAAGTAAATTTTAATCTATATATGTATTATTGTGTTTTATTCTTAAACGGAAACTCTTTAAAAGGTTAATTACTAAGATTTACTTTCATTTCAACAATTCTGTCAAATAAAAATAATGGGGGGAATTATCTTGGGAAAGATTATATAGCTGCTTTAATTTATTAAACGACAACCCGCGGAAGATGATGCAAATAGGGTCTCCTTTCCGTTTTTATAGAAAATCCTGACATGACTAGAAAGCCACTATTGGGAACCAGTGGTGTGTGATTGATTTTTTCTATTTTTTTTCACGTTTAAAGTCTGCATATAACACTAACTTAAAATTATAGTGAGAAACTAAACTATATACTTTATGCCCAAAAGGTATTAACAATCGGCTATAAAAGGACACACATTTATAAATGGATCAATATTTTCAAGCATGTGTCAAGTCTTGATTCCATTCGGTAACATTGCAAGAGTCTGTCGATCGGACGGTGCAGAATAATAATCATAACGAACCCACCAGGGTCCATACATTCCCACAAAAAGACAAGTTCTATATATAGAGAAAGAACAAACGAAAGACCTTTATCATCATGCACAGGAATGTATAAACATTTAACGTAATAAAAATTTAGTGGTTTCAGGCTAGCTAGATGCAAAAGCTGATAAGAAGAAGAAGAACAAGTGGGGGGAGAAAATCCCTCCAAATAAAATACAAAAGATGTCATGTGAGTTGTGATCATGAACTAATAATAAAAAAATGCAAGCTAAGCGAACGTGAGGAATGATTCGTTTCACGGCAACAAATGTCACTTTAACATAGTTTGACCAGGAACGAACGAAAGATGGCCTTGAATTTAAATTTTTCAATGGTAGCTAGCTTTTGCTGTGAAGATGGGAACACTCTCCCGCCGAACTCTCTGCCAATAATCTCCCTTTTAACTTGGAAAATTATCTCCTTTTTGCGACTTTGCTTCGTGTAAAAGCGTTGTTTTACACGATCATCTAGCCGGGTTATGAGGCCACCGTGTGAGATTACCTTATCTCTTTCATTGTGGGTTTGGTTAACTGGTGGGGTGGTGCTTGTCTGTATCTTCTGAGTCACTATGAGACAACCCTTTGTGTTATGTCGCCGCCATAGCTTCCGCGGTGGTGGAGGTTGCAACTCTACAAGTGATGGGATCTTGTTTCTCACCTAATATCACCATATCCATATCCCCTTTGATCATACTCGATGTTTAAAATACAATTTGAATTAGATTCACTTTACTTTATCTAATTAAGATTCATCATGTTATATATAGTGTTTGGACCGACCTTACGCTGCTTCGTGCTCGAGGAAAAGCATTGCAATCAAATTTTCATCCCATACTCGGAATGTGGTTCATAATTATTGGTTATGGAGTCCCCAAGAGGCATGACATGATGATAAAAGATTTAAAATCTACATAGAAAGTCTCGAGTTCGAGTTAGTATGTGCATCTCTTGTATGAGTTTGGGATATCCGGGTTTTACTCGTTTATTTAGACCCATAAAATATGTTTTCTAAGAGGTGGGGTCTTTTTGAATTAAAAAAAATATTATTGGTTATGGTAGACACATTGTTACGCGAGTATTCTTGTGTTAGCACAATTCCAAAACGTTTGCTGCCACTTCTTTCATCTTCTTCTTCCCTTTACAAGCTGGAATGCATGTTTCTGCCGAAATAACATTTCCACTTAAGATTAGAGCTAGCACGCAATAAATATTATTGGTTTGTTCTTACATGTTTTTGACCGGCATAGATGATATCATTGTAAGAAATATTTTAAATTGTATACATGAATTTAAATGTGAAGCAATTTCTTCATAGTTCTTCACTTATCTTTTTTTATGAGGTGGTTGGTTTCAAAAGTATTTTTAAAAAATTTAAAAAAATATAATTTTTATTTTTTGTTTTAAATTATTGTTATTATTTTAAAATTATTTTAATATGGTGATGATAAAAATAAATTTAAAAAATAACAATAAAAAAATTATTTTGATGTATTTTTTAACAAAAAAAATATTTTAAAAAACAATTTCAACTATACTTTCGAATAACAAATACTGTCAAAAATATTGTAAGAGGTTATGTATATTTTATCTGTGTAATAATTTATTTTAAAAAAATATTTTTATATTAGAACACAAACAATACAAAATTATTTATGCCGGAAAAACAACATGCCGTGCATTACCCAGCAGAGCACCGCCTCTGGAACCCTCTAGGGCCTAGGCACCACATACTCTACAAAGAAAGATGCTAATCAAAATCTTGCGTATTAAACCATGCCTGGCATCTTCGACATCCAGTTGACACGTGTGGATAGAGTAATGAAAGATTAATTATTATAATGCACACGTGTCCTGTGAGAGACATGCAGGCATGTGGGTGCCATTAGCAAAATCTATCTTCTTTTCTTAGCAAAATCCTTCCATCCCCTGGTATCCTACTATCCCTGCGCCTGCCTTGGATTCCAACTTATTCTCCAGCTACGTACATGTCACCTCCGTGAGAAACCAAGTTCCACGCGCTTCTACTACTGTTTGTCTTCCCTCCGCTTTAAATTCAATTATGCATCGAACTTGCCCTCTTATTTGTTCAAGCAAACTATTATATAGTATTGTGTTTTTAAAAATATGCTTTCTAAGAGGTGGGGTAATTTAGTCGTGTGATAATTTGTCGTGTGATAATAGATTTGTTTTTAAAATCATTTTGCTTCTTATTTGTAGATTAACTTAAAAATTTCTAACCTAGACTTGAAAAATCATACAAAAAGAAAGGTACTAGATAATAATTTAGTCTATTTGTTTTTTTATAATTGATTTTCTACATACTTTATAAGTTTTACCATAAATTCTATAATGAAAATAGAGAGATATCGAGTTCAAGTGTCATCATGAATAGTCTATGTAAATAATTCTTGATTATCAATAGATATGAAACTTATTTATGAACAATAAGAAGATAAGAAGAAGTTAGGCTCTCAACAATTTAAAAGGACTAGTTTATTTTGGCATAGCAAATCCCAAAATATTAAAAATTAGTTGTGAACACCCAAAAGATCCATAAGAGAATCCACATCCATACTCCTTATTTTATAGCTAGATTTTAGTTAAAGTAGCTGAAAATTCATTTTAACTAGCTCTCTAAAAAATGTGATCATATTCATGCCTTTTAAAATATAGAGTCATGAATATTGAAGTGTATGTTATTTTATATTGTTGATCGCTAGAAATTATGTTAATGGATTTTCTAATTATTTAATAACACTTTTAAAAATAATTTTTTTATTATAATAGAAATTGAAAAAAATAAAAAAAAATGTAAACTGAAAGAGATAATAAAAATAAAATATGTACACTTAAAGAAATAATATATTTTTTTAAAAATGTATACTAATTAAAACCACTATTACACTTAATTTTACGCATCTTATAATATTGAAGCAAATATTAAGGTATGTTTGACATATCTTTCAACATTATTCTATCTTCTTCATTTTGTTTTTTAAATAAAATTTCTTCCATGATAACAATCATGTTTGGTTGTATCTTTGTGTTTTCATGTTTTGCCTTTACTTTATCCTCCTTTAATTGAAATGATTTTTCAAAAAAAATCCATTATTTTACTTTTAATTTCTATTTTATGTTCTTTGTAATTCTCTAAAATTGATCTAATATAAATTATTTTTTTTATTGTCTTTCTATGTATTGACCTCTATATTGTCATTGACACCAAGTAGAACATCATTACTTCTAGATTTATTGAGATTTAGTAAGAGAATAATAAGTCAACTACTTATTGGTGGTAATTTTGTCTCTTGGCATAGAAAAACATGTTATACATTCTAGTGCCGAAGTTGAATATTCTACAACGACATTAATTGCTTATGAATTAATTTGACTTAAATGTGTTATCTTTTAACTGGGTTTTCCAAGTAATATTCCTATGACTCTATTTTGTAATAATCAAGTTGTGAAACATATGGCAGCAAATCATGTACTTCACTAAAGAACAAAACATATTTTGATTATCAAAACATATTACACTCACATTGATCATCTTGCTTATATATTCATCAAGGTCACCGATTATCATCCAAGGTTAGATTAATTATCCTCTTCATCCAGCTTGAGGGGGTATTGAAGAAAAACTAAATTATTTTTGATACTGTAAATTAGGTGTTTGGATTAGCATAATTGTAAAAATGATAAAAAAAAAAAGAGATGTAATATGCCAAGATTTTATGAGTAAAATTTGGCATGCCAAGTTTATAGTGCTAGAGATTGCCATTATCCTTTCTATTAAAAACTTGTATTCTGAACCATGTAGTAGATGATCTAGTGGTAAGAGTTTGGGACTAAAGGGTTTGCTTTTACTGTGGTCTTAAGTTTGAGTCATGTGATTACTAATATAATGACCACTGGAAGCTTCCATGATCATTAACTTTAGGATCCGTGAAATTAGTATAGGTGCGTACAAGCTAACCCGAACATCAATGTTAATAAAAAAACTTGTATTCTAAACCTGAAATAAAAATAATTATAGTAAAAATGATAAAAAAAAAATGTAATATCCAAGATTGTACAAGTAAAATTTGACATGCCAAGATTATAGTAAAATGATAAAAAAAAAATGCAATATCCAAGATTGTACGAGTAAAATTTGACATGCCAAGATTATAGTAAAATGATAAAAAAAAAAAAGTAATATCCAAGATTGTACGAGTAAAATTTGACATGGCAAGATTATAGTACTAGAGATTGTCATATTCTGAACCATCTAGTTGGTGATCCAGTGGTAAGAGTTTGAGATTAAGGGTTTTGCTCCTACTGTGGTCTTAAGTTTGAGTCTTGTGATTGCTAATATAATGGTCACTGGAGGCTTACATGGTCATTAACTTCAGGATCCGTGGAATTAGTCAAAGTACACGCAAGCTGATCCGGACACCCATATTAATAAAAAAAACTTGTATTCTAAACCTATAATAAAAAAAAAAACTGATTCTATCCCTATAGTTTCTTTTGTAAGTAAACACATCTTTAGTTCCATTTCTTTTTTCCATGGTGATTCACCAATCAAATATAATGCAGCCCGTGATGCTTCAAACACAAAAATGCTTCCCGTGACCAACACGCGCTTCAAGTTGGAATAGGGGAAAACTAGATCGGGCATTCATAGTGATGCGAATTCGAGATGAAAGCAAGTGTTTCTCAAGCCACCGATGAGTGTACAGAAACGAAGTGCCCCAAATTTCCTAATGGGATAAAAAATAATAATAAAACAAAAAGGTGAGAACCCCCGAGAGGCGCGAGTTGTCTTTTGCTTGCCTTGCCTTTTCCTTTCTTCTGATAATGATGAGTCAAAAAAAAAAGTCTTATTATTAAAGACAAGACATGACACGCGGCACACGTTGGGACCAATTGTAATGATTCGGTAGAAATAACACAAAGTCCATTCCTTCATGGGTCACTGTGTCCCCTTTTCTCCCCTCCTGCTTCCCCACTTTCATACACCTATATATATATATATATTTTTTTTTTTTTTTCATACACCATTTTCTCACTTATAAATTTTCAATTTCTTCTCTTCTTAAAGTTTAATCTCGATGCGTCGTTCGTTGTAGAAACATTTTCCCCCACATAAATGGTCGTTTATTTTCCTGAAGGTTGATCGTGTTATTTTTTCATGCCCATCCTCGCATAATTTTAGAATCAATTATAAATTAGTTACTGTAATTTAATAAAACTTATTACTTAATCCTTGTGGTTTCAAAAAAAAAAATTATTTTAAAACTAAAAAAATAAATAAGTATATGAGATGTAAACATTGATAATATAAATAAGATATTTCTGGAATAAAATACTACTACATTAAAGTAGTGTTTGACATTGCATTTCAAAAGTATTTTTTTTAAAATATTTTTATTTTTATACTGATATAAAAATTATTTTAAAAAATAAAATTAAGTTTGATTAACATTGGCTGAGAAAATGTGTTAAATAAAATAAAAGTATTTTTAAATGAAAGACATTTTCAAAAGCAACCTCAACTACACTCCCAAATAGATATTAAGTTTGATTAACATTGGCTAAGAAAATGTTTTATTATTTTTTATATAAAAAAACTACCTTGATTATTCTACAGTTTATTTAATTTTATAATTTAATTCTATTAATTTAAAAATTATATAAAATATACTGAATTATATGACTTTATAACATTTTACATGGTCACAATAAATAAATAAATAAATAACCAGTTATTTAACAATTTGCCATTATATTATACTTAATGAATAAATATCCTCTAATACATCAAATTAACAAAATCGCCACTGAAAATGACCTTTTTTTATTTTTTAAAAAGTAGTCATTGTGAACCTTTATGTAATTTTTTCTTTTGCACCAAATCCTTTTGTTTTCTCCCATCATAACACAACATAAAAGACACAAATATATCAATCTAACATAATTAAATGAATAATTGAAAACTAACATGAGACACAAATATATCAATCTAACATAATTAAATGAATAATTGGCCAAAACCTCAGATCAACAAGCACACACGTTAACAATATAAATTCATCTATATCAAATGGTAAAAGTAGACAAAGTTGTAACAATTATAATGGATTGAAGCTCAATAATAAAAAGTGTGTGAAATGTGAAAAAAAAATTAAGATATAACAAATAAATGATAGTAAAAATAAAATATTCTATAAATATAATGACAGGTCATCCAACAATACCTTTATTAATTGGTGTACATCTATAATTGAAATTGAATTAATAACAAGAGTAAAATGAGGTATTAATGATCTTAATCTTATACTAGATGAAGTGAATAAAATAAAATAAAATAAAATAAAATAGTTACATTAGGTTCAGATCAAGAATCATAATATAGAGATTACCAATACAGCTATAAAGTTTATAGTGGTTGCTAATTTAATGTGTTGAACTATTATATTGTTCATGTCGAACAAATAAAATAAATTCAATGTATTCCCTAATATTAAATATTTGAATATAAAATCAAATATATTTTGAAGTCAGCTATGCTACCTCAAACAAAGCATTCAAATAGCAATATTGCATTAAAATTGTCTTAAAATACATTAACAGTCTTATCACAGAGCATTGACATTAAAACATTAACAATGCAATATTATGTGTGTTGCACATCAATGGAACTTGACATATATGATAAGACAAAAAAGTCAAGAGTCTTTTATATTTTTCACTTAATTCAACTTGTTTATGTTAAATATTGAAAACGTGTAAATATATTGGTCTTTAATTGTAAAAAAGAGAATTAATTTGTAAAATATAAAAAAAATATTTCAACAAATAAAACTACCATGGATATTTAAGAGAATACCATGTATTTCTATTAAGGGTTATTAGGAGATTGTACCAAAGCCACTTTTGTCACCTCTACGAGCTTTACAATCTCTAGAACCTTTTAAACCTCTCTTAGTAGAATTGGATACTCTCACAATAATATTGGATCCCCGGGAAGCACCACTACATCCTATGGATCCCTTACAAATATCATTAGATCATCTTTCACCTCTAGATACTCTACCACCGCTGCCACTAACAATTTGGGAAACATTATCCCGTTGGCATGTTATAGAGTTATGCTTGTATTGTTTGTAGGTGTTATACTTGAGTGTGCAAGCCCTTTCTATTATTGTACCAAGTCCATCTATAATTCATTTCTCTTGTCAATTCTTCTTCGATCTACCCACACCCTTTTTAGTTTGGGGTAGAACAATTATATGTCCCTCTTCACAAGCCATTACAATTTTTAGTAATGGGTGAACAACATCAAAATATGTTTTTCTAAATATTTTCATGGTTTAATACAAATGACATAAGTCTTCC
Source organism: Salix brachista (assembly GCA_009078335.1). Lineage (NCBI taxonomy): Eukaryota > Viridiplantae > Streptophyta > Magnoliopsida > Malpighiales > Salicaceae > Salix > Salix brachista. The sequence continues at coordinate 9,509,287 of CM018589.1, read as the reverse complement.
AACTTAATTTTCTTATGATGCAAATAATGGAACACATGGATACATATAATTCTAGCTATTCATCTAACAATATAGATAGTTTTTTTTTCTCTAAATCAACACAAAGTATTATTTGACCATTATTTACTTGATATTCATCAAAACTAGATGGAATCAATCTGATGTTTCTCTCATCATCAACAAACTTATCCAACAACTTTCTCACATGAAATGTGGTATTTCTTTCCTAACTGGCAGACTATGAAAACCTATCATAAAATTTAGTCATTAGTCTCGAACCATTTTTTTTAACAACATAGCAATTAACATAAACCTATATTTCCTAACCTAATTATTGAAATATTCAACCAACTTTTTAGTGATATTTTTTTATCTTAACTTCATGGTGAAACAAATACCTAACCTATGTCTCATTATATATTTTTTTCAACTAATTTAAAACTTCATCAACTATAACCTTTATAGTAATTAATATTCGTATAATTTTTAAAACATCTTTAAATCTCATCTTTATTCATAAACCATAACATTTTCTCTCTCTTTAGATTGACATAAATAATCTGAAACAATGTCTATATGTTTCCTTTAAAATACCTCTATAACAACTTATGATAAATTTTATGAATAAAAACACTAACAAATATATTAAAACATAAAAATGGTTACAATAATTAGATAAGAAAACAAAAATCATTGGGGAAATAGACCTTTTATTTTTAAGACATGATGTAAAATGACCTCTTATGTATTTCACACTTGATGGATCCATGTATTGAGAACAATTTATGGTAAAGAGTTAAGACTTGAAACATGTAGTTTGAAATCTTTAAATTCAAATATTAAGGCGAGGAGATAAGAGACGAGGAACATTTTTATTTGTATAACTAAAATTACTAGCAACACTAAAATATTTGAGAGAAAATCACATGTTTTCACAGTTCATATGTAGAATGCATGCAAATGATGTGATACCAAAAAAATCTAAAAGATTTGAGGCAAATCACATGTTTACACCATTTATATGAACAATACAAGTGTGTTACACACTCTCTCTCTTTTCCTTTCTTTGATTTTTTAAACATTTTTTTTATCTCTTAATACTTGATTGATTTTGAATTGGCCTTTATGATTTATATTAGTTTGTTTTTTTATAAGGTTGTTTTAGTCTAAACAACATCCTAAAATTTATTTGATGTTTGTTTTTATAATTGTTTTTTTCCTGTTTTTATGTAACTAAGCAAAAAAAGAGTATTAAACTTTGTTGAGTTTAAGCAAGATCTAAGTCACAGGTTTGGAGGATGAGCCACAAAGTAAGATCAAACCAATAAGTCTTTGTTTCAATATTAAAAAATCATCTTGCAATTTTTTAAAGTCATTCATATTTTTGCACATCATTCTAGACATGCTAAGTTAATTGGGTCATGTTATGGAAAAAAATAATTAAAAAAAAAGTTATTATACCCAAAAGAGTCCATTGCCATGGTCATTGATTTGGCTGGTCAAGCCACAAAACTCAACATTTTTTTCCTAATATAAATTTATGATATAAAACTCATGAATGTCACTCAACATATGAGATTATCATTATAAAATTCATGAATATAAATTTTTCTTATTGATTTAGTCAAATAGATTTTTGTAACAAAAAAAAAATAACTAGAGTCTATTAAAAGGAATGATATAAAACTCAACATTTTTTTCCTAAAAAAAATCAAGTATAAAAAAGTTATGTAAGACAAAAAAAATATTATATTAAAAACTTTGGATTCAATCTAATAATATAGACTATTGTTTTTTTATATTATTAAAGTTTATCAAAATGAATAATATAAATATCCTGAAGGGGAATTATAATGATAATTGCCAATAACATTCATGTCTTTCTTATACTATGTGTATTTAAAAACTTTTCACAAACTTGTACCTCTATGTATTCTACCCCTTTCTCTCTTATCTTTTCTTTTTTCTTTTCTCTCTCTCTCTCTCTCTCTCTCTCTCTCTCTCTCTCTCTCTCTCTCTCTCTCTCTCTCTCTCTCTCTCTCATATGATAAATGAGGTATCCACATTCTGTTTTTAAGTACCCAACTCTAATTAAAAATCAAAATTATGATAAACATTCATAAAAATATAAAAGACTTTAAAAACATTTCTAATATAAAAGATTATGTTAAGAAAAATATTAAGATTGAGGAAGAAATCACATGATCTTATCTCAAATTGTATCAATTTCTACAAGGAAGAAAACGAGAATTCATTTTACATGTTAAGGGGAGCTTGTAATCCAATTTAGATCTACCTATTGATAGGATAAAAATGATTAATTATGATTATCATAAAAATAAAAACATTAGAAAAAAAAAGCCTTGAGAAATTCTAACCCTATAATGTACTCAACTTATTCTTGAACATTTAAGGTTTGATATTTAAAATCCATAACATATTTTATCTCTGAAGCACAAAATAGTTAAAAAGTCCAAAAAACATAAAACACACATAAAATAACCAGAGATATTTTTTTTAGATTATTATCAAATTTAGGATACGTGCTTGCTAAAAACATGTCCATTAGAAAAGAGTTACATCAGATAGAACTTTATATTTAATTGATTGAGGAATTACAAAATTTACAAAATATGATGATGAAGGATTAATGAGTTTAATACATTTTCATACACAAAATTAACTAAGAAAAGATTAAGTATGAGATATTAAGAACATGTTAGACGTGATTATGAATCAAACTTGTTAGCACTTCAAACTCATGTAAAAAGGAATCTATATGATGTAAGATCATTAAAACAAGAAGTTGATCAACATAAAGGTAAAAATAAGTTTGTGTGCTACAAGATCCTTAAAAAAATGATATAGATTGAAATAGAAATCACTAGCAAGTACCTTCAAATTCCATATTCAAATAAGGATATAAAGGATTAATAAATCATTCAAAAAAATCATTAACAACAAATGCTATGTAATTCAACCAAGTTCACAAGATTTTCAAAACATATGTTATCAAGTAGGCTAATAACTTTGTACTCTAACAGATTCAGTAGGTTTATAACAATTGACTTGTAACCAAAAGGCATTAATCTTCATTACCATAAAAGAATAATAAAAAAATTCTTCTATTAATAATCTCACTTATATAAGAATCAAATCAATGATTGAAAGTTCTATTTGCAATAAGATTTCTAGTTATTTTTTGATACTTTAATTGAATGATTATTTTTTATTGCTCAACCTTGAAATTTAAAGTATTTTTATATCAGGCAAGCAAAAAAGAATTTGAAATATTTGGCTACAATAGTGGTAGTGTCATATTTGTTTTTAAAAATAAACACTTAAACGATAAAAACTACCAAAAACTTACAATAAAAGGAAAAATTCGCAGAGGTCTTTGTTGAATAAAAAACATATAATCAATTCTTCAATGAATAAAGCCTAGAAGGAATAGGAAAGTCTATCCTAATAATAAACAAGTAAAAGAAGAAAACTTTGAAAAGGTGGCAGTTCAAACTATTAATTAGAGTTTATTAACTTTTTAGACAAAATAATAGGTATCGGGTAAATCAAAAAATGAGAAAATTAAAAGAATCAAAGACAAATTATATTGGCTCAAAATCTAGAGAGAAAAAAGATCTAGAGTTCGAAGAAACACTGGATTCAAGGAAAGGATCAAAGATAAAAAAAAATATATATATATGATCCAAGGCTAAAATCATCTTAAGATGAAAGATAACAAAAATAATAGGAGCTTTAAATGAAGAGAAAATTTGAAATTAGGAAAGTCAAATCATCATATAAAAAACTAATTGATATAAATGTAGATGAAGATATTAAAGTCTTTTCAAGTGCTTATTAACTCCTAATTTTAGAAACAAATCAATCATTAATAGGTTGTTTGAGGGAGGAATAAATGTTATACATAAGATTAACAAAAAATAAATAAAATTTAGAACATGCATGAGTTGATTGTATATCATTAACAACAATTGCTCTGCAATTAAACCAAGTTTACAACCTTTTCAAAATCTATTTATTAAATAGGTTGATAACCTTATAGATTGATAGATTCAGTAGAAATTATTATCCTATATACTAAAACAGATCAGACCATTCCTGTAGACTGGACATTTTTCATTCATTATTATTATTATTTTATCCTATATACTAAAACAGATCAGACCATTCCTGTAGACTGGACATTTTCATTCATGATTCGCGAGCGTTCGTCCACCTTTTTGTTTTGGGCTCTAAAATTACGCCAGGTTGTTTAGCTAAGGAAGCAAAGCGTGTTGTTGCTCTTAAAGAAAAGATACTCTGTTTCTCTTTCTCCCCTCATCCCAAACACAACAGCACACAAAAGTGTGGTGCCCTTATTACAGCACACTGTCCCAAACGCCACCCCTTATTATTATTATCCTATTTATTTTATTTGTTCTTTCTTTTATTTCTTTTATTGTTTTATTATTATTATTTTCAAATCAAATGAATTTTTTTACGTCATAATTTTTATTTGATCTTTTGTTAAAGTTATTATGATTTTTTTAGTCTTTCATTTTTTTCATTTGTTCTTTATTTTTTCTGTTATTGTTTTATTATTATTATTTTCAAATTAAATGAATTTTTTTTACCTCATAACTTTTATTTTATTTTTTTGTTTGATCTTCTGTTAAAATTATTATTATTTTTTTAGTTTTTCTTTTTTTTTTCATTATTAACACGATAATAATAATAATAATAATCAGAATAATTTCAGTTATTTTCATTACTTACTGTTTTATCAATGTTTTTCAATTTTTTCCTCTCCGGACAATTTGATAATCTTTATTGTTTTAATAGTAATAACAATGATAATTTTAGATGTTGAGACTTCGATGTTGCTGTTTTTATAATAGGGTGTGGTGATCTGTTTTATTATATTAAATTTTGCATATATAGATAGTATATTTTAATTTTACACCAGTAAATCCTATTAGTTTCTTCAATCCCGACAATTATAAAAATTTATTGCTCAGCCTGCAACGTAGTGCGATCCATTTTTTTTTAATTTTCAAGTCACGTAATTTTTTTTGCCAGTTAGTAATTTTTATTTTTGTTTTATCATTTATTTGATTTTTTTTATTTGCTCTTTCTTTTTTTTTTTTTAATTTTCAAGTCAAGTAAAAAAAAATTACCTCATAATTTTTATATTTATTTTTTTGTTTGATCTTTTGTTAAAATTATTTGCATTTTTTTAATCTTTCATTTATTTTTGTTTTTTTTTCATTATAATAACAACAACAACAACAACAACAACAAGAAGAAGAAGAAAAATTTTAGTTATTTTTCTTACTTGCTTTTTTGTTAATGTTTTTCAATTTTTTTCTCTCGGGATAATTTGATATTTTTTATTGTTTTGACAATAACTGCAATGATAATTTTAGATATTAAGACTTCTATGTTACTATTTTTATAATCGGGTGTAGTGATTTGTTTTATTATATTAAATTTTGTATATATAAATATTATATTTTAATTTTGGACCAGTATATCCTATTAATTTCTTTCATCCCAACAATTATAAAAAATTCTTACTCAGCCCGCAACGTAGTGCGATAAATTTTTTTAATTTCCAAGTCAAATGATTTTTTTTCCAGTCAATATTTTTTATTTTTTTCATTTATTTTATTTTTTTATTTGCTCTTTTGTTAATGTTTTTAAGCTTTTTTTTAGCCTTTGATTTAATTTCGTTTTCTTCCCGTTATTAAAGCAATAATAATACTAATATTAAGAATAATAATAATAATTTTAGTTTTTGTTCCTACGTGTTTTTTATTAATATTTTTTTTTGTTTTTCTCTCAGATTTGTTGAATAATATTTATTGTTTTGACAGTAATAGTGATGATAATTTTAGAAGTTAAGACTTCGATATTACTGTTAGTATGATAGATCCCTTTCAGTATATCAAACTTTACATGTTAAAATATTATATTTTAATCTTAATAGCTGTAAAAATTATTTGTTCCACCCGCACTACGCCCGCAACGTAGTGCGGGCATTTAGCTAGTGTAACCTATATGCAGTAGTTTCCATAACCACCCAAAGAACAAAAAATATGTTCTTCTATAAAAAAAAATATCACTGAGGTAAGGAACAACTCCATAATTGGAAGTCCTATTTCCAATAAACTTCACTGTTCTTGAATTTCAGTTATTTTTTTAGTATTAGTGCTTGATCTTGAAATTCAAAATTCTATTAGTGGAGACATAATATATCTAAAACTACCCTGAAAATAAGTTTAGAAATAGAGATTGTGAAAAGAACTAAAGTTATAAACCTAAGAATTAAACAAAATAAAATTGGTTCTTCCATTATCAATTTTTTAAAGTTACAAATGGGTGTCTAAATAGCAACTATTGAAGGATTGTTTAACACAAAATAAATTATTTTTTTGTGTTTTCAAATCATTTTGACATGTTTATGTCCAAAATAATTTTTATAAAATAAAAATAATAATATTTTGATGTATTAAAAAAACATTTTGTAAAACAACTGTCATAACTCTCGTAACACCCATTGAAATAACTATCTCTAGCATTCTACAATCATATATCCTTTTATTTTTAGTGATAAAAACAACAACATAATCCCCTGAAAAAATAATAATTGAGATCCAAATTTTATTAATTTTGAGGTCAATTAATGTTTGAGTTTTATCCTGGTTTGAAGTTTTGTTTGTGTTAGAAATATATTAAAATAAAAAAATATTTTTTTTATTTTTAAAAAGTTATTTTGAAAAACATTAAAAAAGTTAATTTAAAAAAAGTACGAACCCTCCACGTAAACAAAAAAACGCCCTAGATAACACTTTAATAATATCTGAACTGTTGACGGAGCGGCATTTATTTTTGTAGAGAGATTCAAAATTCTCAATCTGTATAAAGTTATTGATAATGCCTCTCTCTCTCTCTCTTCTCTCCTCTCTCCCGAGTCTTGACCAGACCAGAGAGAGAGAGACCGCCTCTGTCATCCTATAGAAAGCTTCCACTTACGACGCCCTCTCTCTCTTAATATCTCCCTTATCAAAACTCCATTTATTGTTGTTTTCCTTTTCTCACTCTCTTAATGAAAAAAATAATATTACAAATTAAGCCCTCGATCATCGTGCCGGCCTCAGTCTGTCTCTCACTTGAAACTCATCTCTCTCTCCTCCTCTCTGCCTCTATATTTGTGTCAGCTTCTCTCCATTACTCCCATCAAAGGAAAGAAAACCCATTCTTTACTCTCACAATCTCTCTGTAAGCTTAGAAAACTTGCTAACCAGGTTGCTATTTCCAAAGACAAACGAGGGAAACAGAAACCCAACGATCTCTCTGTCTAGTACTGTACGCCCACCAGCTTGAACAACAGTTAACATGGATTCTACTTCTCATCAGAACTGGCTCGGTTTCTCTCTTTCCAACCATCATCACATGAATAATATCAGCATCCCTTCCTCTTCTGATTCCTCTCACCTCTGTCTCTATGAAGCCTTTAGCACCACACCCACCACCACTACCTCAGGTCCCTTTTCCTCTCTCTCTCTCTCTCTCTCGATTCTTCATTTTTTATTTGCGCATGTTCTAGCTCAAGCAACTAGATTTGTTTTCTGTTTTTATATTAATAGCTTGTGTGGTGTTTGTACAGCACAAGAAGATAATGCAGTAGCTGCCGGTAGACCAGCTGACATCTCTTTATTTACCACTTCTGGACCAAAATTAGAGGACTTCCTTGGTGGCTGCACCACTACACAGCCACCACAACAGCCACTGGGTGGTCTGTTCTCGACTGAGACACCCGGGACTACTACGCCTGCTACTGTATCTGACAATAGTAGCTCTGAGATATATGATTCCGAGCTCAAAACTATAGCTGCCAGCTTATTTCGTGGTTATTCCTCTACTGATCACCAACAAACCGGTAGCTCTCAAAAACATCAGCAGCTTCTTTTGCAGCCTGAACATGCACCAAAGAAAACTGCTGATACTTTTGGCCAACGTACTTCAATTTATCGAGGAGTCACCAGGTAAATAAAAGTTGTAAATACCCTAAATCTTAGAAGGAATAAAGAAGAAGAAGAAGAAAAGAAGTGTTATTTCTTCCCAATTTCTTGAAAATAATCATTAAAAAGTTGATTTTATGTTATTTCTTCTGCGGTTTGTGCAGGCATAGATGGACTGGTAGATATGAAGCTCATTTGTGGGATAATAGCTGCCGAAGGGAAGGCCAAAGTAGAAAAGGAAGACAAGGTGATTAGGCTTTTCTTCATGTTATTCTTGATTTTTCTGAGGATTCTTTTCTAATGTGCGCCCATGGTGCGCATGTCCGTAACATGGTGTATCCGAGATCTAGGATTGAGGCTCAGTGTGAGCAGACCCCCTGGTAGATTGTGACAGAAATTAATGGTGTAAGAATACAGTCAATGAAATGGACTGCAAAACCCAAGAGAAAATGAAAAATAATATAACCTGTTTCATTAAAGGGCTAAGATCTTCTGGGGCTTGGACGGCCATTAGATTTTGCTACAGGGTGTGCATTTAATAACCTGTTTCTTTATGTGGCATGTACATGGCGAATGATTGCTCTACCCCATGGATGGATGCGCGATTTATCATCATTGTCCTTGCAGTCTATTTGGGTGAGTTCTTTGTTTTTTGCCGTCCATCGGTCTCATGATATTAATCATGATTAAAATCATCATTTTGTTTTACCCTAATGTTTTCCTTCGTGAATGGATCGTCATCATCTCCTAGTTCAGATTGGACACTAGATTTCTTACACTGTGACTTGAGATTCCTTTTATCCCATGAATGTGTCATCAAGTTCAGTATCTATGTATCTAGATTCTTGTTACGATGGCATTGTTTTTATTTTAATGATCATTTCCTTTTTTGTAATGATATTCTTAGGTGGCTATGACAAGGAGGATAAAGCAGCTAGAGCCTATGATCTTGCAGCTCTCAAGTACTGGGGTCCGACCACCACTACAAACTTTCCGGTGAGTGCTTTATATATATATATTTAAAGCAGGAGAACTTTTTTTTGAATTCATTCTTGAAATTTCTTTTTCCTTTCATGGTAGTATTTCAATTTGAATTTTCATATATTGCTTCAGGTTTCTAACTATGAGAAGGAGCTGGAAGGGATGAAGCACATGACAAGGCAAGAGTTTGTTGCGTCACTTAGAAGGTAATAACCATGCTTAATAGTAAATGCAAGTATTCTTTTTTGTTTTCTTTAACATATTTAATAATGGCATCTCATTATCTTTATATATGCTCGTCGATCTTGTAGAAAAAGCAGCGGTTTCTCCAGAGGAGCCTCAATTTACAGGGGAGTAACAAGGCACCATCAACACGGCCGGTGGCAGGCAAGGATCGGAAGAGTTGCCGGCAACAAAGATCTCTATCTCGGCACCTTCAGTGAGTTTTATAATCATCCCCTGTCATCCATATCTATATTATGAAAAGCACACCACAATCTTTCAAGAATCTAATGTTTCTCATTTTATATTTATTGAGAGTACGTGTGCAACGTGATAATAGAGTCAACATTTCTTTGGTCAAACAGGCACCCAGGAAGAAGCTGCCGAAGCTTATGACATTGCAGCAATCAAGTTTAGAGGCCTAAATGCTGTAACCAACTTTGACATGAGTCGCTATGACGTCAAAAGCATAGCTAACAGCAATCTTCCGATTGGAGGAATATCTGGCAAGTCAAAGAACTCATCAGAATCAGTTTCTGATAGCAAAAGCATTGATTTAAGGCGATCAGACGATCGAGATCTCTCCTCAGCGTCCTCTGTAACCTTTGCTTCCCAGCCTACGACTTCTACTCTTAGCTTCTCCATGCCCATCAAACAAGACCCATCAGATTACTGGACCAACATCCTTGGATACCAAAACACCACCATGAATAATACCAAGAACAGTAGCAGCATTGTTGCACCGTGCACTTTACTTCAATCTTCCACAGGTTTTCCTGCTTTTCAAGGTCCAACAGCTTTCAGTATGGACTTCAACACGCATTCGTCAGTCAATGAAAGCAACCACAGTGGGATCTTATTCAATGGTGGTTATATAGAGCAGCAGAATGGTGGCGATGGAATCAGTACATCATCGTCAAGCTCGAGTATTCCATTTGCTACACCCATTGCCTTGCACAGTAATGGAAGCAGTTACGAGGGTAACTCGAGTTATGGTACCTGGATTTCTCAATCTTTGTTCCAATCTGCGAAGCCAAACCTCTCAGCGTATCAGACACCTATTTTTGGAATGGAATGAGCTCAGAAAAGAATCGGAAGGAAAATGAGAATCTGTGCAAGCATGCAATGCGCAGATGGGTTTACTTTTTTACTTTGAATAGATGAGTTGGGACTGACAAGCATTTCCACAGTAGCTGACCTTAGTACTAACTGCTAGTTCTTTCTCATGGTCTTGAGTTATCTTTCACTTTTGCTTTAGCTTTTTCACTGACATGAATTTACATGGTGGTATAAAATGAAGGAAAAAAAGAAAAAAAAAAGAGAATTATCCTTTTGTCATCTTCCATCTTGTTAGCAACTCGGTATTGGATTATGGATGTGAAAGGAGTTCCCATGTCAATTTATCTCTCCCTGCCATTTTCAATTTCTGTTGTTGAAAGAAAGATTTGCAAAAATATTCAAGTGGCCGACACTTGCTTTCCTCCTTACAGTCCTCATTTTCAAGACAGGCTAACATGCACAGCAAGCAAGAAATAGAAAATGACAATATTAAAGATGCTTGAATTTTCATAGTTATATTTTACAAATTAATTAATTTGTAGGTAGATATATATATCTAATTTGACATCAAATTAAAATGATTAGCTAAAAGTATGGTGAAAGAAAAAGTAGAGATGCTTTTAGTTTCTTAATAACATTTTCTGAGGGGTCTTAACAGGAATATTTTTCATTTTTTACTAGTTATAATTTACAATCAAATAAAAATGATGTTCATTGAGATTACAACATTGTTTTGGATTTACTTAACAAAGGGAGTAAATTCCCTCATCATTGAAAATTGAGAAATAATATTAAAAAGAGAAATTGATAAGCTCTACATCATTCAATTGGGAAACAGTAGTTTCCGGGTCCTTCAACAAAAGGAATTTATTTATTTATTTATTATTATTAGCATCATAAACATAATCTTTTCCAAATAATAATTTAAGATTGGTACAAGGTCAAGCTCAGATTTTGTCCTTATCTAGCTTTAACTTGATCCCCGATTAGTTTAAGAAACCAAACACTAAACACGAACTCTTTGTCGTCTCTTTAGGCTAGGAAGCCAAAAGCAAAACATATACAATGCCCCATCATATTCATTAGTGTTTGTTTAAGAATGTTATCGATGTTATTTTTTAATATATTTTTTTATTCAGAAATATATCAAAATAATATTTTTTTTATTTTTTAAATATCATTTTGACATTAGCACATGAAAATTGTTAAAGGACCATCTCACCTAAAAGCTTAATCTGTTAAGTGAGATCATAGAATATGATTTGTATCATTCTCTAACATACTCCATCAAGTGAAAGCTTTTTAGGCTTGAAACTTGCACAAGCTCACACTACCTTGTGCTTGATTTTTATCAAATAGAATGAGAGTAGTGAGATTTGAATTCATGACCGCTGAGTCAACAAGGCTCTGATACCATGTTAAGAAATCATCTCACATAAAAGCTTAAGTTGTTAAGTGAGGCTCCAGAATATGATTTATATCATTCTCTAATAAAAATATTATAAAACACTATTTTTTTTACTTTAAAGTAAAAAATAAAAATAAAATAATTTTTTTAAAACATAATGACAAACAAGATTTTAGTAGTACTATATGTGAAATGGCTTCTTTATCATCTTGTCACAAGAAAAGAATTTGAACTCGAGATGAATACTCATTTGCTTGTGACATTATGCCTTCTTTTTTGACAGGAGATATAGACTTACACAAAATTTCACTGTTCATCCAGTGAAATAGGAGATACGAGGTAGGGAACTAGGGTATCGTTCCCTTTATTTGCCTTTGAATTAAATTCAATTGAACTAGGAGACAACTTCATACACTAGATTTTGTACAATCATGCTAAACTAGAAATAGTTTAAGTATTACATAATTGACTTGTGTTACATTACAAATTTGATTGTTTCTTTAATGTAAGAATATATTTTGATGTTACTAATATTATTTCTATAGAAGAAAAAAACACAAATTGATCTAATATGATTTGGTAGTCTTATCGGGTCCAAAAACAAGTCGGGTAATTAGCAAAAATATAATTTGACTCAATATAATATTTAAGATATATTTTTAATAAACATTTATACAACAACATATTGAATTGATTTGGATCAATTTAAATTAACAGGTCAATCCACAAACCAAGTAATAAGATCATGATTACCTCTTTTAAATCAAATCAAAATAAATTATCAAATTGAATTTTCAATAAACTCAATGTTAAAAGATAAAATTGGAAAAAAAAATAATTAAAAAATAGCTTAAGTCAACCTGGATTAGCTTACCAAACCCGTTACTCGGGTCATTAGATTGAGATAATCCAATAAAAAATCAAGTAAAATAAATTATGAAGTTCACATTAAATTGAAAAAAAAATACAAAAAAATAATTCGGGTCAACCAAGGTTAACTTGTCAAACTTGTGACTCGAGTTATAAGATGAGAACAACCTAATAGAAAGCAAACCAAAATAAATCACAAAGTCTAATTTCCTACTAGCTCAATATTAAAAGATGAAATAAAAAAAATGATCTGTTGGATATCACTTAGGTGTCTAGTCACATAACTTCCCCACAACTCAGCAATATAACAATATTTTCAATGCATTATTGCTAATGTTTTGTTATGAATGATTGTGATATTTGAAATGTTGAGATCCAAATAGTTGTGTTTTAACCTAAGAGGTATGATGCCACTAGAAAGTTTACTTGCATGGTGAAATTAGTCTGAATGAATACCCTATGATAGGATTGAGTTGCAACAGGTTTATTCAATGTGTACTGGTTTGGTTTGAGTGTGAAAATCTGATGAGTGTTTATCTGATTTTGAATTATTTGTCATGTTGATGCTTATTTTTTATAAGTGATAACATTGTTTTTTTACTTGTTATGGAGTGGATTATCAAGAGACTTTTGCTCCGGTTGCAAAAATAAACATTATCCGTATTCTCATATCTCTAGTAGTAAATTGAGATTGGATTTTACAACAATTCATCGTCAAGAATGCTTTCCTCAATGGAGATCTTAAGAAAGAAATCCACATGGAACTACCACCTGGAGCTAAACCCAAATTCTCATGCAGAACAGAAGTTTGCAAATTAAAAAAGGCATTATATGGTCTGAAGTAGTCCCCTCGGGTTTGGTTCAGAAGATTCTCCTCTACGATGAAAGAATTTGGCTATAGGGAAAGTAATTCAAATCACACTTTGTTTGTAAAACATAAAGAAGGGAAAGTAACAACATTGATTATATATGTGGATGATATGGTCTTTACAAGAGATGATCCAGGGAAGAGAAAAGCACTACAACAGTTTTTAGCATCAAAGTTTGAAATGAAAGATCTCAGATAGCTGAAGTATTTTTTAGGAATTGAGGTCTCAAGGTCAAGAGCCGGAATATGTCTATCACAACGGAATTATGTGTTAGATGTTTTAGTTGAAACTGAGATGTTGGCCTGCAAACCTATTGAAACATCTATAAAAATGAATCACAAGCTTGGAGAGTCAAATGATCAGGTTTCAACGAAAAAGAGATGTTATCAATAATTAGTAGTGAAACTAATCTATCTATCACATACAAGACCAGACATAGCTTATGCTATAAGTGTGGTTAGTCAGTTCATGCACTCACCAAGTGAAGAGCATATGAATGCTCTATATCGGATTCTGAGGTATCTGAAGAGTGTGATTAGAAAAGGACTATTTTTCTCAAAAAATGGAGTCAATGAAATTGAAGGATATACAGACTCGGACTAGGTAGGAAATCAAATCGATAGAAGATCCACATCGGGTTATTTTACAGTTGTAGAAGATAACCTTGTCACCTGGAGAAGCAAGAAGTAGAAGGTGGTTTGCTAGATCAAGTGCAGAAGTAGAATATCGAGGCATGGCGCATGATGTGTGTGAATTGTTATGGATAAAACATATATTACAGGACTTGGGAATTGAGTATGAGAAATCTATGAGTTTACACTGTGATAATAAGATAGCCATCAAAATTGCACACAATCCGATGCAACATGATCGTACCAAACACGTTGAAGTTAACCGACAATTTATTAAGGAAAATCTTGATTGAAAAATTATGCAATTTTAGTTTGTTTGGTCTGAAGACCAGCTAGTTGATATACTCATGAAGGCAGTTTCAGGAAGGGTATTTCATGATGCAACTAGCAAGTTGAGCATGATAAATATCCACGCTCCAACTTGAGGAGGAGTGTTAAATTACAGTTGTTTATTTGTTGTTTTGTGTAACATAATTTGTTGTGTTATGTAACAGAATAACTAGTAATTAGGAAAGGATTAAAAGTAATCCCATAATTTTAGGTAAAGTTGTTATTGTATTCCTATAAATTCTATATTGTAAACATAATAAAATACTGAAATGAATAGATATCTAAATTCTTACAATCACAAAAACAAACATAATCTAAATAAACATATCCAACTTTGTAGAAATAAATACAAAAATTAAAAAAAAATGATATACAACTTATGTGTATTGGTAATATATCTATTATGTAATTAAGTTTAAAACAAATATATCATAGCCTTAAGGTGATTTATATTAAGAAAGATGAAAGAATCGGGGGGAAAACCGGGTCCATCGGTGCATTTACAAAACAATAAAAATGGATATAGCGAGGGCAAAATAATTGTTCCAAAACCCTGAGTGCTCCAAAAACAGAAAAGGCAGTCCAAGCTCTTGATTAAAGGGAGACGAATACCTTGACCAAGAAGATAAAAAAAAGAAAAAAAGAAAAAAAAAGGTGAAATAACATAAAGTGAGATAACAAGCTTTAAGAAGAAAATAATTTACAAGAGGACAGAAACAAAAACCAGAGGTATTGTCTGCAAGCTTTTCGGGTGTGTCCCTTTCCAAACTAAAAGAGTAGATTCAATTCAAAATTTTCTGTCCTTTCTTGTTTCTTACATTCTTGGTCTTGGATGATGCTCTGTCCTTTCGGCGCTGGTTAGAACCCACCACCCTGCCCGTTTGACCACTGTTTTGACTCTATTATTTGTGTTAATAACCAGCTATGATTCTCATCCACTAGGTTACTGTGTTGTGTGAGAGATTTTTTTTTAAAAATTTATTAAAATAATATTTTTTTATTTTTGAAAAATTATTTTTAATATTTAAAATTAAAAAAAAAATCTCAAAAATATTGTTGAAAAGCAGTCCAGTAAGCCCCTTAGCGTTGATGCACTTTTTAGGTTATAGCATTTTAAAATCTGTGATGATATTCTTTAGCAATTATTGTTTTTTTAAAGACACCTTTTTTTGTTCTATTAAAAATCGCCCTCTTTTTTCCTTAAAAAAGACCATTAAAATGGAATAGTCTTTTAAGTGGCTGTACTTTACGTTCTAGGGAAATCATTTTGCAATTTAGTCTCCTGGCGTAATGATCAAAATTGTGTTTCATTATCTGTAATAGGACAATTTTGATTTTTATGTTTTCATTTAAAGATTAAGGTATCGGGAGACTGGTTTTCAAATACCAATATTTTCTTCTTTTTTTTTATGAAAAGATTATTTATATATGAATAATACAACCACAGCAGAACTTCTTATATATTTAAATTTGAATCATAATATCAAAATATACAAAAAGGAAATTTGTTTGTCATGTTGTGATAGCAATTGCATTTTAAAAACAAATCTTATAAAATATTATTATTTGTTATTTTAAAAAGTAATCTAAGACAATATGTTTTGTTAAAACTACGATAAAATAGATTTTTGCATGCAAAATAATAATAATAAAAAAAAAAGTCTTCATGTACAAAAAGCAAATTATTTCAACTTTTACATAACTAAAGTTAAAAATACAACCATGTACAAAGCTTCAATAAATAAAAATAAAAATTACTTGATTAATTAAATATATTGTTCAATAAAACGTAAAAGTTATCGTAATAGTAATCAGTATCTAAGCATGATAAGTCTTAATTTGGTGTATATCTTGCCATCTTCAGAGCTAAGTTTCAAATAGTGCGGCTTAATCATGTGCCTATCTTCTAGAAACCATTATGCCTCATATATCTGATCTCTAATTAGTGGGCAAATGATCCAATCATTTCATTGAAACTGCAAGGTTATACAAGGTGGGCATGCATAATTGATGGCTCATCTTCTTTTTTCTTTGAAAATCAAACCATAATGGCTCAGCTTTAAACGCAATGATACTGAGGTCTTTAAAGGGCATGATATATGGTAAAGGGTTTGAGATGTGCACAACAGATTTTGAGTTCGAGTCAGGACGTGCACCTCTTAACATGGAACAGTCAGGGTTTTACTCGTTCATCAAGGCATGTCATTTGAAATCTGCTCGATGATTATTTTGGAAGTTGAAGGTTTACAGATGCAGAAATGAATATCTACGGGATGGAAGAGTACGATCGATCCATACATAGTGTAGTTCAGACTTCTTGCATGAAACCTTCCTACTTCCTCGTCCAGTCTTCTCATTATAATGAAGACCAAGTTAATCTATATATTCAGCTGGTTTTTCGTTTCTGACGAGGAACTCGATCGTAACTAGCTCAGGTCCGTTAATTATCAGCTGAAACGAAAACTATATGCAGAAATGGTTAAAAGACCTTGGTTGGATGATTTATATACAAAACCTTGCTCCCATCATGGAAAAATTCAGATTCAAATTCGTATCTTTTGGAAAGTGATAGCTGTGAAAACATACAAGGTAGAAAATACGATGGTGTTAACAGATTAAATCGCCTGCATTGTTCTACCTAGGCATGGGAACAGTAAACTAAAAAAGATTAGATCTGGTCGTAGACAGTGGCTCTACCGGAGCAGCTTAATTCGCTGCATTTCTTGCTAAGCAGATCCATCCGTATAAAGTATTGCAGTAAATCAGCACCAGCCGGCTGTATTATTGATATGGCCAACTAAAATAATACTCTCAAATTAAGACATAAATTCCACGATTCATGTGCGTAATGTGTGAATAAGGTTCTTGATCCAAAAAAGATAAATATCTAAACATTCTCACTACTTTTTTTAGCATAAAGATAACGTGTGATCTAAATGTTTTCATATTTTATGAAAGCCAGAAACATGCCGACCTTAAAGTCAACGCATATGTGGTTTGAATGTACGCATAAAGCAAATGGATTTCAGTAAATTTAATACAGTATCGGTGCGTGTTTGATGAATTTGCCATTTAAACTAATTTGGAAAAACAGCAAATTTATATATTTAGTTTTTTTTATAAAAAAAACAGCATCATTTTGGATGACGGGAGTGCTGCATGCATGGCCCTCAAATTGAGTTGCTGCGTTGCAGTTTGGTACTGAATTGTTCCAACAATATGCAAAAGATTCTTGAGTTTAAGTTAAAATATATATTTTTTATAAAAAATTAATATAGTCAGGGTTTTATTCATTCAGATAAACACATAAAATATATTTTGCGGGGAATAAAGTTTCTTAAATCCAAAAACAAAGAAAAAAAAAGTTCGGTACCGAATTGAGCCTAGATAAGCTAGCTAGTTGGGTTCGTCTTCAAAGCAAGGTTAGCACAAGCACATGCCATTTGCTGAAAAGTCTTCAGCGGTGTTTGTTTTTTCAAAAAAAAAAAAAAAATTGAAAATTTTGCATTTTTATTTTTTGTTTTAAATTAAAAAAATTAAAATTTTATATCATTTTCGGATATCAAAAATAATTTTTTAAAATTAAAAAAATCATTTTAATATACTTCTAAAGAAACATTTTTAAAACTAACACTAACTACGTTCCCAAACATTCCATACGTTTCTAAAATGAAACGAGTATTAGTCAAAAATGTGATTCCGCAAAAGTTCATTCCTTTGCCTTTTCTTTATCCTCTTTTAAGAACCGGTGGGGAACCCTAATTATTACTTCTTTTTCTTAGCTTAGTCTCAATCCTTGCTTCCCTTTTGTTTTGCCTGCAAACAAGAGATGTCGGCCACACCACCATGCACCCTTTTTTCCATTTTTTTTTTTGTTTTGTTTTCTTTGACTGGATCACTTTTTTAAATGCACAAAGTGTATCTTAGCAAACAAAACCACTTTTTCTGGGCTGTTATTTAATGATTATGGGATTAGGGTTCTGCCCTCTTGGATGTGGACAAGAAATCGTGATTCAAGGACGCACATTATGGTTTCTCCCAAACTTTTGATTTCTTTATGCTTAAAATCATCAGTGAAATAGTTGTATTTTCCATTAATCATATAGTAATGAGGCCGCACGTTCACGTTGACTGGACTGGCCCGGGAAGCGTGCGGTTGAATGTCTGGAATTTGATTCCCCCATATCTTCATTGTAAAAACTCTTTTTCTTTTTTTTTCCCATTTTGATCATCTAAAGAACTTTGTTGTTATTCAAGAGTCAAGATGCTAATCATGTTTATAAAATGCCTTAGAAGCAAAACTGAGATTCCCATTTTGGCGTGGAGCCAGAGACAACAAAAATTTGCATTGTGATAGGGTAGAATACTATTTTGGAACACGTTTCGTGTGGGTTAGATATGAGAATATATAATTGTATTAAAAAAAATATTATATGCGATAAAATAGTTGAAATGATGATATTAGTGTATTAAAATAAATTAATCATCTATTATAAACATTAATAAAAAAAAAAGTGTGACTAGCTAGACAAAGCAGTCACAGAATAAACTAGTTGTCTAACTCAAATGGTGTGATTTGATAAAAAATAAATACCTTTCTTATTTTAGTTTTGTCTATCCTTAGCTTAAATGTGAAAAAGAAATTATCAAATAATTATATTTGGAAAATATTAGGGAGAGAAATGAAAAAACAAAAGAAAAATATATCAACCTAGGTTAAGATGTATAAGTTACTACCTGTTTGATTAACACAACCATAATAAGTTAACCCAACTCGATAATTTGCCTTTTTTTTCCCTTCCCCTATTCTTTTCTTGGCTAGACCTTCATTGGGTCTTAATTGAGTACAAATCTATTAAATCTAAAAGTAAATAAAAGAAATATAAAATAATTTAAGCTATAAATTTAAAATATATGTCATTATATTGATGTCAATCAAATTTAATTAACAAAAACAATTAGGACGTATGTAAGAATATTATCCCAATTAGGCATAATTGATTTAAGATAAGTGATAAAAAAAATGATGAGATTTAGTTTTTTTTAATTTTAAGTTAAATAAAAAAATAATGATCATAAAGGGCCAGACTGTTTTATTTTTAGTTTAGGGGAAAATGGATTAAAAAAAACCCATATGTTTTATCATAACCCGTCACATTAGTCAATTAAAATCCGGGAACTTAAAAATAATAATTGGAGTTGTGTACCAATATTACATGTTATAGACATGGAGATTAAAGTGTATTTCTTATTACCAGCTTTAAACGCACCATTTATTTTCGTCGCTTTTTTTAAATGGTTCTTTGTCCTTTAATTTTTTTCCTAGATGATAAATTAAAAGCAAGTGGATGCTAATCTTGCAATTAAAGGACACAATAAAAAAATAAAAAACCAGAATGAAATATAATAAAAATGGCAAAATACTCCAATCCACACAATACATTATTATTATATGCATGTGAACAGTATTTTTCACTCTTCAAACATATATTTTCGATTTTGAAACGTAATGACAAACATGGTTATTTATATGATGGGCCAATTTCCTTAACCTTGTAATTTGGGTCAAAGCCCATTAATTGTTGAGATTCAAGCCCCATTCAGTAAACAAAAGAAGAAGAAGTGTGGACCAACCAAAGTGTGCGAGTTGTGAATCACGAAATGGGCTACCCGGAGACCTATAAACCAAGATCCATGTCTTTGCCGACAGCTGTAAGGGTGGTGGCATTCTGCTCGTTTAAATTTTATGTATTCTCAAACGTGTGAGCAACTTAGACAAAGAACAGTCAAACTCAGATGGTAATTAAAGTAATGAAGCCTCGGCATCTCAGGCCTCCTATCTGTCAAAGTAGCATCTAATTTAATGAATAAATCAAACGTGCCCGCTACGTTGCATTAGCCGAGCAAGTTGCAATCATATAATATAATTCTCAAAGAACCTCAACATAAAATATGTGGAGCTCTTAAAGATAAAAATTTGCAGGGAATTTACGAGAATCACGATGATAGCTGTAGTGGTTTTTTGCCAGTTTCAAGGCAATACTGTGTATAGCTTAGATAGGGCACTCATTTATTGTATTGATGAGGTTTATAATGACAAGAGATGGAGAAAAAGAAAAGAAATTTTTTTATTATTTAAAAAATAACAATTAAATGAAGAGTTAATTTTTGTTGTTGTGAGGTGAATAGAAAAAAAAACTTCACAAATGAAACCCTAGAGAAATAATAATTTTCTAGTGAACAATTATTGTCCATTTTTTAATTGCCTGTGCAGTGTGCACCACAAAATATCTATTCTTTTTCTCCACCACAGCGCAAATTAACAATCCAAATTAAGCGCAGCAGGGTCTTGGTCTGGTGATCAAGAAAGGCTTCTCCCTTCCTCTCACTCCAGGTTCAAGTCTTGTCAGGCACGCCTATCACCCCCGCGGTGCCTTACATGCTCATTGGGTTTGCAGGATGTTCAGTGGGCCCGGGATTTAGTTGTGGTGCGCGCAAGTTGGTCCGGACACCCCGGTTATCAAAACAAAAAAAAACAATCCAAATTGAGTTGGGAATGAACCATATCAGTCTCTCTCTTTTTTTCATTTTGTCTTCACTTTTTTGTTTTCCTGTGTTCTTACATCCCATTTAATGAGACTAATAGGTGAAATTAATCATAAGAAAAATAAAATTTTAAAAAATTGGATTAAAATGTAAGAAGTAGGGAAACCACCTGACCAATGTAAGATTTACATTAAAAATTGGTTAAAAAGGTTTTTTTTGTAGTCTCTCGTATAAAAGAGGAGAGAAAGTTGCTGAAAAATAGTAAATATGAGAAAAAGTTGTTAGTTTGCCACAATATTCGCAAACTCTCTCAAATATAATATATTTTTCTATTATAAAAGGTAGGCGTGTATGTGTATATATGTTTTTTTTATTATGAAAATAAAATAAATATGGTAGTAACTTGGTCAGATTATTATTTAGGTTTAGGGAAAAATTAAAAAAAAAAAAAAAAAAAAAACTGCTGGCCCTATCCGAAAGATCTCCATTTGAATAGCCTAACTCATAATAAGTAAGCCCATGAACCGGGTCATTCCTTCCCTGGGCCGAATTAAAAAAGGATCAACATTTTCGACCAAATGGCCACTTCCTTCTCTCTCTCTCTCTCTCTCTCTCTCTCTCTCTCTCTCTCAGCTAATTTATTAAATTATTTAATTTACCTTTTATGAAAAACAAGCCATGAACGTCGACTCGGTCTCTAATGACCTAAATTAGTTCAGGTAAAATTCTAAAACCTTTTTCCCTTTGATTATTCTTGTCACCATTCGATATCATTGGCCCATTCACTTGGCAGGTCTTTGTTTTTCGATACTTTATATCTCCAACATGGGAGCATATATTTAGATACTTGATGATAAGTAATAACGTGGAAAAATAAAAATAAAATAGTGATGAAATATTGATGGGATGTTACCAGTGATGATGGTAGCAGTGAAAAATAAAGGGCAAGTGGTGCGAGGTGATAGAAGAATTGTAACGGTGATTGATGATTAGATGGTGATGATATCTGCAATGACAACTCTTTTTTCGGATAAGATTTATATGTATAGTTATAAATTAAAATTCTAGTTGTTTCAGATTTTTATAAAAATTATATGTTCTGATTCGAACTAAAAAGTTATTATTCAGATTGTAATTTTTTTTTTATTATGTAATATCCTTTGGAGACTGCAATGATAATGTTAAGTGTATTGTGGAGTTATTCCAGATTCTTATAAAAATTATACGTTCCGACTCGAACTCAAGATTTACTATTTAGATTACAGATTCTTTATTATCATGTAATGCTCTTTAGAGACTGCAATGATGATGTTAAGTATTGTATATTGTGGATAAACTTAGGAATAGTTAAATAATGTGAAGAGATTTGGATATTTTAAACTCGTTTTCTTATGTGGATGATTCTACAAGCTTAATTTTATAGAAGAATTGATAACTTATTATTAATAGATGAGTTCTAAAATATTCAATGATGTTGTTTTTGCTATTTAAAACATGCTTTCTAATTAATTTTGGAATTTAATTGCATTGCCTACTTAAATTTGGACTCCTTCTAGCCACATCAGTTTTAACTTTTACATAAATTATTGGTGTGTTATTCTCTTATTAGATTATCAAATTACAAACTTTTTAGAGAAAAAAACATCCTATTTTTCTCTCTATATTTTTACAGCTTCGAATTATAGAATTAAAAATTAAAAACTCCATTTTTATCTCCATTGCACGTTGTGTCAAATAGCAAAGAAGTTGGTGGTAATGATGTTATAGCTGGTGTGGTGGCTAAAAAAATGGAAGTGAATAAGTTATTATTTATAAAATCTTCTGCATGTAAAATATATTATAAA
Organism: Salix brachista; assembly: GCA_009078335.1. Taxonomy (NCBI): domain Eukaryota; kingdom Viridiplantae; phylum Streptophyta; class Magnoliopsida; order Malpighiales; family Salicaceae; genus Salix; species Salix brachista. The sequence continues at coordinate 9,486,502 of CM018589.1, read as the reverse complement.
TTATTTATTCTACAAATTCATCCAGCTTAATGAAGCGATGCCCAGTTGTAACCCTTCAGTAGCAAGCATCGATAAATTTCCAGTTGTTTTATTCTAAAATAAATAAATAAATAAATAAATTATTGCTTGCTACTCGCTAGGGTTTCAGTTGCAAAAGCAAGTGGAGTATACTCGAGACTTTTCATGCTTTCTTTGCGATTCTTTACACGATAAAGACAACGAAAAGGATTCTCTCTATTTATTTTCCGCGGATGCGTTGCATGGGGATGCTTCCTTTCTGATCAATTCCAACTTCTTAGTCACCTTCTTAATAGTGATGACAATTTCACCTCAGAGTCATCCAAGTGTGTGAATAGCAATTTTTATCTTGATTTGACTGGTTAAACAAGAGATGAATAGAATAAGATAATGGTTTGATTAAAGTGAAATGTCGACTGTCGAGGTGAGTGTGTGGCTTAGGATCAGGATTTCAATTTCCTTTTTTTTTTAATTAAAATAGAATATTTTGATTTTGAGATATTTCATCCGTGTTATTTTAAAATTGTACTACTATATGTACATAGAAAACTATGAAACAACATGCTTTAAAATAAAATATTAAAACAAGTATAATCTCTTCAATCCAATTGAACAAAATCTAATCCCAACGAGATGAACTATCAACCTTATTTCTCAAATCTAACCCAAAAACAATATGTAAACTTTATAAACACAGGTTAGTTGTATTTTCAGTAATTATTTTTAATGAGGTAGATTTAAGTTTTCTCTCTTGTAATGGAAAAGGTTTGCTCGTGCATCCCATCATAAATGAATGAGGTGTACAAATTTACAAGAATAATCTTGAAAAAAAACAAACTAGAACGTTAATTATCTAAATAACTCAATAATGAAGAACAAAATTAATTAAAAAAAACTCGTTTAAAAAAAAATGAACTTAGATCAATAAACCAAACTTTTGAAGCACGTTATCACAATCGATCAATTTTTTATCTAAAAAATTATTTTCATTTAATAGATTTTTTAAAACGCACATGAATTTCTTTGAATTGAATGTTTCTTACAAAAATAAATCATGAGAACAGAAAGCAAAAGCAACTCATTGATAACAATGAGTGAAATCTTTTTCTTTTTTTGAAGTATTAAGGGATAAAAAATGTATAATAATAATAATAATAATAATAATAATAATAATAATAATAATAATAATAATAATATATCAAATTATATGACTTAGGTCATTAAACCTCCATACAACAAGATGAGGGCGACACCATAAATTTTTCAGCATAAAAATTATTAATTGTGTGTATTTGTTTTTAAATTAAATCGATATAAATTTATTTATTTAATAGTTTTTAACTAAATAACCAATATAAATTTATCACCATCAATAAAAATGCAAGAAAATCCGGGTATTTGAATTATTGAATTCACTGCATTAAGATTAATTCATTTTATAATTCAATTTAAATCAAACAAAAACAAAATATAAATTGTTAAAAATACCTGCAATAATTAAATACCAAAAATAAGTAGTTAATTTTCTAGCCACAAAAAGACGAAAACATAAATTGAAAATCCATCATTATATTATTGTCATTATCATTGCTATAGCAGTTAAAATTATTATCAACATTACTGTCAAAATAATTAAAATCATTAAATTTCCATGAAAAATCATTAAAAAAAAGCAAAAGATTATTATAAAAAAAACAATAAAAAATAATCACTAAAATTATTATTATTATTGCGCAAATAATAAAATCATAAAAATCATCTGATCCGAAGAACAAATAAAAATAACAGAAAACACAAAAAAAAACGAATAAAGAAAAAAAGGGAGCAATATTAATTTTAAAATGATTACCAACATAAATTAAAATTTCAGGATTGAACCAATTAAAAATAAAACCCCAATAAAAAAGATAAAAACTACAAGCATTGATGCATAAATACAAATAAAAAATAAACATTGTCCAAGAATAAAAATAAAACCAAAGGAATTAATATCAAATAAAAAATTCAAAGAATAAGGACCGAAATAAAAAATAAAATATATAATTAATTCCAATTGAAGGATAAAATTAAAAAAAATAAAAACCTTGGGACCAAAATAAATAATGACATTTCTAAAGGTAATTGTTGTGTAATTTTATCAAAAAAATTAAAAAAAGGAGGACTGAAATGAAAACTAGCATATATGACCAATTTCAATTGGAGGACCATATTAAAATAAATCAAAACCTTCGTACCAAAAAAATTAAAGGAACCAAAAAGAAATCAAAAATCAAAAGAATAATGACTGAAATAAAAATCTCCATGTATAATCAGTTTTAATTGAAGGGCACAATTGAAAACAATCAAACTTTCAATTAAAGAAATCATGAATAAAACCGAAATCAAAACATTAGGGACTAAAGTAAACATCCTACATACATCAGAGCCTGGACATACGTTGCGGCGGTAGGAGAGAGAAAACAGATAAACGACATAAAATCGTTCATCGGCGTTTACCCGAACACCGATGACCGGAACACGCCGTGACGGTAGACAGAGGACATGGTGGCGCACCGCATGACACAATGGAAGTGAATTTTTGATCACCTGAACGCGCAGTCCTAAGGGCGCGTTCGCGTGAAATAGTGCTGGCACGTCTGATATTCACGAAAAAAACATGTGAAGAAAAAACAGCTCTACCCCCGGATACTGTACGCTATTTTGTCTTTTTTGGGGGCTATTTCAGTTGTTTAACTGTACGAATATTTTGGAAAACCCGAAACAACCCCTGGTCCCTGTGGTCATATTTTGTCGTTTTCGAGGGTTATTTGCGTCGTTTTATTGTGTAACAAATCTGGAAATGTCATTCATGTCCCCTGAAAAATTTGAAAATGCCCCTAATCCCAATGGTTAAAAAATTTCAGCACTAGGATAAAATGATAATTTTACTATAACAATGAATAGTAAACTAAGTTTATGTAAACAGTAAAAGAGACACGCAACTTATTATTTAGTTAATAATATATACATCTAAATGTAAAAGAACGAAAAAAGCGACTCTATCATTGTGAGTATATGCTTCAACGCATTGGATTTTAAAATGGAATAGCCTAGGTGTGTGAAACTCTAAGCCTAGCCAGCCCCTAAAATGTTTTTTTCTCTCTCTCATTTAAAGAGGCAAGTGACATGTGGTATGCTTTTTTTTTAAAATAATAATAATAGATAAATAGCATGTCATTTGCCACCTTTGATTGTAACTATGGCAGCTAAAAAATTAAAGTTACGAGTTTTTAACTTAAAACCCCCTTTTCAACTCATTGAATGCCAAAAACACCTTATAAATACTCACCAAAAGTTTTTTTTAAAATTAAAATCACAAATTAAGTCGAATAATTTTCTTGTCCATATAGAGACTCAAAACAATTATCATAAGACTCTCCTTACTCAATGGAACTTGTTAACCCTAATTTCAATAATTTTAGTGGTCAAAATAAGTGTTAAAAGTGGGTCTCTCTCTTTACATTCCAAATCAGCGAATCCTTCTCTTTTCTTTCAAGAAAAAAGATAGAATCTCTTAATCTCATATACTAATGCAGATAAATTGATTTAATATATTATTATTTTAATATTTATAAAAAAAATATTATTTTAAATTAAATTATATTTTTATTAATTCAGATTATATCAATTTAACTAAATCACATCAAATCAATCTTTGATTGTTTTAAAAATATTATATCATAGTAAATGTTAAAATGATATTTAAAAAAAAATTATTTTTGATATTAATAAATGAAAATATTTAAAAATATTTAAAAAAAGTTAATTTAAAATAAAAATAAAAAATTTCAATTTTGTTTAAAACATTTTTAAAATTCAGTGACAAACAACTATCTAAACGTAAGTGTTAATAATCTATTTATTATTATTTCTTGGTGGAAAACATTAAGTTAAAGATAGAAAAGTGGATTAACGTCTCATCACCGTCACCGCGTCCATTGGAGGATTAGTCACGAGTCATCACGACTCGTTGCATCCCAGGATTGCCTGCCTGGAGTTCACCCTCAAAAGCGGAATGTCAATCAGGGGGGGGGGGGGGGGGGGGGCGATAATTCAAATGGGGTTTTTATTTTCAATGCATTTTAAAAGTATTTTTTAAATAAAAGTATTTTTTAAATAAAATTATTTTTTACTTTAAATTAATTATTTTTCATGTTCTTAACATTTTAATGGGGTGATATTAAAAATATTTTTGTAAAAATATATTATACATTTATAAACAAAAAAATATTTTAAAAAAACAATTTTAACTAAAGTAAATTTTACTACAGAACCTAAAACGCCATGTGATTGAAATGATTATTAATAAGCGTCAGCTCCAAGTGGCTAATTGATAGAAATAACGTTAGGTATGTCAATTCATATTTTCATTTCGTTTTGTTTGAAGAATATTATTACCTGAGTCTATTGTCTCCTTCAGAATTGAATTTCATTATTTTTATAAATTTAATATTTCAAATCTAATGACCTGGGTCATGGTTTAAAGAGTTAACATAGTTTTTTTTTTTTAAAAAAAAAAGCTTTATAATTATTTTTATTTTCTTATTGAGTTATTTCAATCACGTGATCTGAGTTGCAGGTTTGGTAAAATAAAACTTTAATTAATTTTTAATATACAAAAAGAACATACAAGCATTAAGAAAGCATATTTCTTTCATTATTAAAAAATTTAATTGAGAAATAAAAAATAGATGCATACATTAATGAAATGTACGAATGAAATAGTTGAATGTAAAGAGAAAAAAAGAAACTTCCAGGAAAGTAAAGGTTGATATGCATCTCAAGGATTAGGTGAATGCTAGCTAGCTTGCACGGTCATATCTCATTTCTCACCTAGGGCCATTTTTTATTTTTTATTTTTTATTTTTATAATTGGATATCCAGTCAGTTTATATATATTACTAGCAAATTGCCCGCGCGTTGCCGCAGGTACTTTTTTTTGTATATAATTTAACATAATTAATTCTACAATGATAAATTTATATGATATAAGTAAATAAAAATTATAGATTAGGAGATAAAATGTTTACAATTTTGAGTTGAGTTTGTCACGTAAGCATAAATTACATCTTTTATAATATAGGTATTGCGTCATAAACGATCACAAAAGAGCGCACACTAACATTAGAAAAAAGAGCAAAATATTTGAATAAGAAAAAAAACAACTTACTTAAATCATTATTGTGCAGATAATAAAATTATAAAAATCAATTAACAGAAAGAGCAAACAAAAAAAAACAGGGAAAAGGAAGCAATATTAATTTAAAATATTATAATAATAGCAACATCGGAGTCTTAACATTTAAAATTATTATTGCCGCCAGAATAAAAACAACAAAAATTATTAAATTATACCGAGGGAAAAAAATAAAAAGCATGAACAAAACAGCAAACAAGAAAAATCAATTAAAAAATTATTATTATTATTATTAGTATGAAAGAATAAATAATCACTATTATTATAATATTGATAATAATCACTATTATTATTATTATTATTATTATTATTATTATTATTATTATTATTATTATTATGTTAATAATGAAAGAAACCAAAATAAATGACAGACTAAAAACATCCTATAAACTTTAACAAAAGATAAAAAAAAAAAACTATTATTGCTATTACTGTAAAAAAAAATTATGAAATTATCCGGAGGGAAAAAGAACATTAAAGAAAGAGCAAGTACGCAAAACAATTTAATTATTATTATTATTATTATTATTATTATTATTATTATTATTATTATTATTATTATTATTATTATTATGTTAATAATGAAAGGAAAAAAACAATGAAAAACTAAAAACATGCAAGTAATTTTCACAAAAGATAAAAAAAACAAAAAACAATTATTATTGCTATAACCGACAAAAATAAAAATTATTAAATTATCGGGAGAAAGGAAAAAAACACAGCAGAGTAAGAACAAAAATTAATTAAGTCATTATTATTATTATTATTATTATTATTATTATTATTATTATTACTACTATCACTATTATTATTATTATTATTATTACTATTATTATTATTACTATTACTATTACTATTATTATTAGTATTATTATCATTATTATTATTATTACTACTATTATGATTATTATTATTATTATTATTGTGTTAAAAACACTTTTATATATACATGGACAAAAGTAGGGATTATTCTAGAAATATAAAGAAATAAAAGTATAAGGACTTAAATGAAAATCAAATATAAAGGGCTGAAATTAAAAAATTAAAAGTCAAAGGGCTGAAATACAAATTACATTTATTCTCAATTGAAATCAGAGGATAAAATTGCAAAAATCGGAACTTTTGTACCGAATTGATTGAGTTATATACAGCCAATTCGGAAATTGAAAGTAGAAGGACCGAAGTGACACTTTGGCATTCAATCAACTCAAATCGGAGGACCCAATCGAACAAAATCAAAACTTATATAATAGAATTGAGGACCAAAAACGAAATTAAAAGTCGAGGGACTGAAGTACAAATTCAAAATACATGGGGGACTCTCCTGCACATTGACGTGCAGGAGAGAGAGAAACGTGGCCGGCGGCTTCAACCGGCCTCCGCCGCGTCCACGGACATCTGGTGGTTACACGCACCACCGCGGGAGGAAGACCACGCAGTGGCGCTTCGTTCTGGCTTCCGGTAGACAATTACCGGGCACCGGAGGAGGCCGCACGCGCCACCTTAACAGGGCGTGAGGCGGAAAACCGTCTGGCGCGTGTGCCTCACGCCCTGACAGACGTCGATTAAATAATTCGAAAAATAGGGTCAATTACCGTTCCACCCCTGCACCCAATTCATGGTTTTTGTCTTATTAGGGGCTAAAACCGTAGTTAGCCATTTCCGAAAATATTAAAAAAAGCAAAAGTTGCGGCGGACCGGACCGGACCGGGCCGGTCCGGCCGCGCGCAATTACACGTCTGTCCCTCAGCCCCAGCCGTTATTTTGTCCTATTACCGGGGGTGAAAACGCCATTACACTGTTCACGGAAGATTATTTAAAAAAAAAAAGGACATAAAGAGGAAAATCCGAAAATGGCCCCATGACAGCAGCTCCTTTGGCCGCGCGGGCGAAGGAGAATTCCGTCTGTGCACTGTCGCAATCCACAGTGGATTGTGAGACAGTGCACAGTGCTTTCCACAGTAAAATGGCCACCGCTTTTAGTGTTTTGGTAATAATTAATCTTTAAATTTATGAATAACCTGCAAACTCAGAAAAAAAATAAATCATTTTCACCGCTAGACCAAGACAAACTTGTCACCTAGGGCCATTTTGCTAAGCTCTGAGTCTGATGCTGTTTTCTAGGAAAATTATTATTTTAATTATAGTATATTATGAAAGACACGTTACCATCACACGTTTAATATATTATCGATGAAACTGAGTCTTTTTATAATATAGCTGAATTATCAAAAACAGTCTAGCTTTGAAAATACGTTTTGTAAATCATGCTGACAGCAGGGCAGTTATTCTATTAGTGTGTAAAATGATTACTTAGTAGTTGATGAATAAGTAAAATCCTATAAATGATCCATTTTTTTAAAAAGAAGTACACGTTGACTCTATTTAAAACTCCACAATCATAGCAATTGATTAAAATAATTATTTATTATATTTTATTTTTTGCCCTTATTTTTCTGATTTTTTTTTTGTGTTGAGGTTTTAATTGTTTCGATTTTGTCTTTTGATAGAAATTGCTCATGTATTATGTTATTCATTTCAACCTTTTTTTTTATTCTTTCAATTATATATTTTTTATATATTAATTTTAGGGATAAAGTGTTGAAAATAATGATAGCGATTATATTTTATAATATTGTTTCCTAAAAATATGTTAGACTAATTATATATATTGATATTTGTTTAATATTTACACATTAAAATAGTATAAAAAAACTAAACATAAATCTTTCTTAACATTATTTGAAAGCAACTAATTTAAAAAATCATTTTTTTATAATACAATGTTGATACAAGCAGCACCAATAAAAAATATTGAGCTTATAGTTTTTTTTATCTCACATTAATTTAATTTTAGTGTTCTTAAGTCAACTTACTGTGTCTTTTGACGCATATTGTATTTAATGCAAATATAAAATAACAATAAAAATCAAAACTAAAAGTATAAATATATAAATACAAAAAAGGAATTATCCAATAATGACTGAAAAAATTAAAACTAAACTAAAAAAAAAAAAAAAAATAGGGTCAGAATGCAAAACAAAAAATAATAAGACAATTTCTTTTTGTTTGAAGCTAATGTTAAGTAATACAATTTTAAAGAAATAAGTTGAAAAAAATTAAAGACAATATTAAGCCACATAATTTTTTCAGATCATTAATCTAAGATATTGGATTTGAAATATTATATATAGAGAAATTGCAAAATTTAATTTTTAATAAACACAACATCTAATAATAAATTACTTGAATTATTATTTTTATTATTTTTATTATGATTGAAGATAAAACAAAAAAAAAATTAGTAGCAGTAAAAAACAGTATTTAATCTGAAGAACATATGAAACCAATTAAATGACAAAATTAAAAGACAAAAGAAAAATTAATATTATTATCGTTATGAATATAATTATTCTAATTGTTTATATTATGATAAAATTTATTATTATTGGTATTCTAAATATTATCTTATGAGTTATGGTTACCTTTAGCACCATAACCATAAGCACCATAGCCATAATAAATTTTATTATCTTGTGAGTTACTATTATTAATATTCTTAATATTATTTTACTAGTTATTGTTACTATTAGCATCATAAGCACTACATCATCATAATAAATTTTATTTTTATCATTTTTTTCTTGAAGTTTTGTTTTTATTCAGTTTAATCTTGAAATTTCAATTTATGATGATGATCATTTTAAAATTGATTTTTCTTATTTTTCACTTTTTTATTTTTCTTTGGTATTTTTTGTTATTTTTATTTGTTCTTCAAATCATATAAGTTATTTTTTCTGTTCATACTATTTATTTTGTTTTTTTTGGTTTTTATTAAAATTGATATATATTTTTTTCACTGTCATTTTTTTCTCCTTTTGCTCCTATTTCTATTTATTCTTCGAATCAAATGATTTTTTAAATGCTCATAATATTTATTTTGGTTGTTTTTATGTGCTCTTTTGTTAGAGTTTTTTTGTTTTTGTTTTCTTCTTCAGTATAATTTTATGGTTTGAATTGCTTACACAATGATAATAATCTTACTAATTGATTTTTTATAAATATTTTTTTACTTGCTCTTCTGTTACAGGTTTTTTTTGTTATGCTTCGGGACAATTAAATAATTTCATTATAATCCAAATGATTATAATAATTATATTCATAATAATAATAATACTAATTTGTATTTTGTTCTTTAATTATTTTCATTTATTTTTCAAATCGAATAATATTTTTTTATGCTGCTTTTATGCTGCTAATATTTTTTAAATTTTGATTTCAATCATAATAATAACAATTCAAAATTTGGATTTATAAATATATATCAATTAATCAATTTGCTGCAAAAAATAATAATTCATCTTTAGGGAATTTTATCAATTGCAGTTTTATTATCTGTCAATTAAATATTCAATCAAACAATTAAAACAGACTCAATAATCAATTAATTTTCTATAAAAATCAAATAACTTACCTTTAATATATTTTATTAATTATCCGTTCATAAATAACTTGGTGGTGAGTTTTTTTCTTTTTTAAGTGAATAAGCCTACTGCGGTATGCGCATTGACAAGTCCATATCAAACAAGAGATTTGGATGTGTAAAACAACGTTTCTATTGAAAATAAATATGATTTTTTTAGCAACGCGTTAGCTGGCTCAAAATAAAATATATACTCAAGAGAGAAACTACGACGTATCGTTTGGTACTCCACACAAAAGATGGAGTATGTATAATGTATAAACAACTAAGCAATTTGTCACCTTCTCGCTTTTAAATAATTAGAAAATGAGTGAATTATGAAGTGATCACGGCTAGCTGTTGCATTGATTTGCTTATAGTTTTTGAACCACATGCTAAATGATTGCAAGTACTCTCCTACCTATAATTGGGCTAAACATTCGAGACTTGCATATAACCATATTTTTTAATTGATTGATGTCATGAACATCTAATTTTTATTGTATAATTAAGTAAAAATAAATAAATTAAGGTGTTTTTTGGAACCTCCAAACCTTTTTTTATAATTTTTTTTTCCTCTTGAAATTTAGACTAGTTAAATTAAGAAAGAATCAATGTTTCTTTATGCATAAAGTCATATTTTACTATAAGTTTACGCAGTAAAATGACTATTTTTCCTACTAAAGAAACAAATAACTTGGTTTAAAGAGGTAACATGAACTTTTCGTAGGATCATCTAATCGACTTGGAGCATCTCGATCCTCTTATATTTTATTTTATAGCAGAATTATTAAATAGCCCTTAAAAAGCAGAATTCATTTATTAAAAAATGAGTTTTTTATTTACTTTAAATTAACATAATCCGACATGACAACTTGAGTATATAGTTTGCTATGCTAACTTATGTTTTTTTTATAATTTTATTTATTCTTTGCGTGGCATATATTTTTTTTTCTTCGTATTATCATTATCATCTTTTTTTAAAATTCATTATGTTTATTATCATTGTTTTTTTTTTATTATTTTTTTATGTTAAATTATGTTATTGGGCCGAGTAGATCTATAACTTAAGTCAAAAGATTATTGTTTTAACTGTTACTGTTGCTTCAACATTATTTTTTTATTAAAAAAATAATAATCACGCGGCTGGCCACGTATGTAGTTTTAATTAAACTATGTATCAGCGATCAATAAATTAATTAAACTTAGGTCAACATCAAGCAGAGTCACAAATTAATTCATCTTTGAACTGTCGCAAAAAAGCCTTCTACCTTGTGAAAAATAATAGGAGCTACGATTTTTTTATTTTTTTTAAAAAAAAAGAGGAAGTTGGTAGCTTTTTGAGGCACCACACCATCATGGAGAAAGTGAAAGCTGTATACTATTTGATATTCCTATTCTTCTAACTTATTGGTTTCTTTTGAGATTAATAATATTCACCCAAAAACATTAATTTTATTATTCAACCCTTCCACCTAATTATATATTATGTCTACAATGAAATATTTTTGAAATGAAAAATATAATAAAAATTTAAAGAAAAGGCATTTTAGTTATGGTTTGTTTTTGCATTTTAAAAATACCTTTAATACAATCACTATTTTTTGTTTTATTTTTTTAAAATATATTTAAGATTTTTTGGTACATTATTGTCAATAATATTTTGTTTAAATATTTATTTAATTATATTAAAAAAAACAATCACTACTATAATTAACAACACATCCAATGACAAGTGGGGTTTTGACTTAGTAGAGGAAGGGACTGCATCAGAGTTTAAGTCCCACCATACATGCTTGTCATTTTAATAATATTTTATTTGTTTATTAAAATTACGGGATATTAAAATAAATTTAAAAATTAATTATAATCCACCTGAATAACTTGATTATTAAAAAAATAACACACCCACCAAAAGTAAGCATTACTACTACTATTATTATATTGAGGTCCAATAAAATAACACGCTCATAAGGAAATGGATGGCATGGGGAGCATTATCATTTGTGCATCTAAGGAACAAACTTTAAGAAATAATGTACGGCCCTACCTTTTTGGCCTGATTGAGAGTTATATTTTTTCTCGGGGGCCACTTGCATTGAATTGACAAATGTACCCCCCATTCATTGCTTCTTGTCTTTAGTGTAAGCAATCCATTTATATATATATATATATATATATATATATATATATATATATATATATATATATATATTACAAAACACATAAACGGTGTGGCATTTTGCACTGTACACACACTCACAAAACACTGTGGATTGTGGCAGTGCACGCCCGGTTTTGGCCCTCGGGCGCGCGGCGAGAAGGGGCTGGCAGGCGGGGATAAAATCGGTTTTTCCTTTTAATTTTCTATTTTTTTTTAAAATATTCATTTGTGAACAGTGTATTGACGATTTCGTCCCCGATAATAAGACAAAATCAGGCTTCCGGCTGAGGGGCACCGGCGTCATTGCGCGCGGCCGGCCCGGCCCGGTCCGGTCCGGTCCGCCGCAACTTTTGGATTTTTTTTATTTTCTGAAATGACTAAATACGGTTTTAGCCCCTAATAAGACAAAAACACTTAATTGGGTTCAGGGCTAGAACGGTAATTGACCCTATTTTTCAAATTTTATAATCGGTGTCTGTCAGGGCGTGAGGCGCACGCGCCAGGCGGTTGCCCGCCTCACGCCCTGTTTAGGCGGCGCGTGCGGACGTCTCCGGTGGACGGAAATGGTATACCTGAGGAAAGAACGATGCGCCGCCGCGTGGTCTTCCTCCCGCGGTGGTGCGTGTAACCACCAGATGTCCGTGTACGCGGCGGAGGCCGGTTAAAGCCGCCGGCCACGTTTCTCTCTCTCCGGAATGTCAAAGTTTCACTTTGGTCCTTTTACTTTCAATTTCCGGGTTGACTGTATATAACTCAATCAATTCGGTACAAAAGTTCTGATTTTTGCAATTTTGTCCTCTGATTTCAATTGACAATAAATGTAAGTTGCATTTCAGCCCTTTGACTTTTAATTTTTTAATTTAAACCCCTGATATTTGATTTTCATTTCAGCCCTACACTTTATTTTTTTTTAATCCCTACTTTTGTCCATGTATATATAAGTGTATTTAACACAATAATAATAATAATAATAATAATAATAATCATGATTTAATTATTTTTCATTTTTACTCTTTTGTTATTTTTTTTTCCTCCCGATAATTTAATAATGTTTTTTTTTGCCAGTAATAGCCATGGTAATTTTTTTTTATCTTTTGTTAAAATTTCTAAGATATTTTTAATCTTTCATTTATTTTTGTTTCTTTCATTATTAACATAATAATAATAATTATAATAAGAATAATAATAATAGTGATTATTATTAATATTATAAGAATAGTGCTTATGTTTTCTATTATTATAATAATAGTGATTATTTATTCTTTCATAGTAAAAATAATAATAATAATAATTTTTAATTGGTTTTTCTTGCTTGCTGTTTTGTTCATGCTTTTTATTTTTTTCCCTTGGTATAATTTAATAATTTTTGATTGTTTTTATTCTAGCGGTAATAGTAATTTTAGATGTTAAGACTCCGATGTTGCTATTGTTATAATATTTTAAATGAATATTGCTTCCTTTTCCCTGTTGATTTTTTTATTTGCTCTTTCTATTAATTGATTTTAATAATTTTATTATCTGCACAATAATGATTTCAATAATTTTTTTTTCTTATTCAAATATTTTGCTCTTTTTTCTAATGTTAGTGCGCGCTCTTTTATGATCGTTTATAACGCAATACCTATATTCTAAAAGATGTAATCTATGCTTACGTGACAAACTCAACTCAAAATTTTAAACATTTTATCTTTTAATCTATAATTTTTATTTACTTATATCATATAAATTGATCATTGTAGATTTAATTGTGTTAAATTATATACAAAAAAATACCCGCGGCAACGCGCGGGCAATTAGCTAGTATATATATATATCATGTGTTGCTACTGTTTGGAAGTATAATGTTTGAGAATAAAGTTGAAATTGTTTTAAAAAATGTATATTTTATTATTTTTTTTAAATTATTTATAATATTATCACATTAATATAATTTAAAAAAATTAATTTAAATAAAAAATAAAAAAAAGTTTTTTTCAAATTTTCTCGAAAGAAACACCCCACGTCATCGTTGGACTGAAAGCAACTCCACACCAAATTCCCCTCGTTTTTCTTTGGAATCTCCAGTCCCAAAAAGTAATTGCAATCTAATAACTTGATTATTAAAAGGTTGGTTGTTTTTAAATTTAAAGTTTTTTGATTTGAATCAAATTAATAGTTTTTCTGTTTTTTTATATAATTTTAATATAATAAAATAAAAAATTACTTTAAAAAACAACGCTACCCACGATACCTTATCAACTTCCACAAAGCGAAAACAAAAATTATGGTTGAGCAATGATCGATTGTGTAGAAGGGTTTTTTTTTTATTAACTAGAGAAAATAAAAAAATAATTTTAAATAAAAAAACTTGAATATTTCCAAGGTCACACCCGGAAAAAAGCAATATTGAACCACAATGAATATGATGACGCTGTTGGCGTGGGGACGCTAAAGACATGGAGGACAGCTGAAGATTTGACAATGGTAGTTAAGTATAGGTAAAGAAGAGAGTACCAAAAGTCAAATTATCAACAAGTAATTTCCTTTTTCTTTTTCTTTTATCCTATTTTCAATCAAAGTACTTCTCTTTTTATCTTATCTTACTACTTTTGATAGAACTTGAACGGTTTTCTTTCCATGCTCGAGGGTACAATCAATGTTATTTTTTATATTAATATATATATATATATATATATATATTTAAAATCATTTTTAATATTAACTTATCAAAACAGTCAAATAACATTACGAAATATTATTTTTAAAACTCGATTAGACCGTGATGAATTATTACTAATAAATTATATTGGTAAATGTTGGACAAAACATTATTATATTATACTACATTTTGATATAAGATATGGTAATTGCTCCTAATATGTTTGATTTTATGTCAAAAAATACATTCAAAAGAAAATAAATTGTTGGTATCTACAGATAATCCATTACAGAATAATTACGAGATTTGCAGTGTTAATCGTTGTTTATGCTTGGTTATTATTTTATGATAAAAAATAAAAGATTAAAAACATGTTTAGTTAAATAATAAATTTGTTCATATGATAGTTTTGGAATCTATACATTTAAAAAAAAAAGTACAAAAAAAAAAGATTTCCCCACGATTCTTATTCTCATTCTTTTGTTATTTTCTGTCGTCAATATAAAGAAAAGAAAAGAAGAAAATAAAAAAAAGGAAAAATATAAAGAAAAGGATAAAATAAGAAGGGACGTTGGTTGAGAGGGTAGAAAAAGAAGATGACATGCAGCCGCATTGCAGAGCCATCCTTCCATCATAGGACTTGGTGATTTGGGACACCATTTATCTCCCCCGCCCCTCTCTCTCTCTCTCTCTCTCTAAAACAAAAACAACTCCTCCTCGAATCTCCTGTCACTGCACAGGGTTGGGTTGGGTCCTGAAAACAGGAGGAGAACCCATACACACAATCACTCACAATGAAAACTACTACTAGATAGATTGAGGAAGAGAGATAATATTGTTGTCTATTTTTTTGGACAGCTATAAAGAGGAGAGAAGAGAGAGCATGTCTTTTTATTAAGTCATGGATTCGCTAGTTGTGGTCGAATTTCCAAGTGCTCTTTCTTTGGGTATCTCTTATTCCCTTCCCTCCCCCCCCCTCCCTCTCTCTCTATTACAAAACAAAGGCATCAATTTCTTCTTCTTTTTCCTTTTATATGGTCTTGTTTTGTTTTTGTTATTTATTGTTTATATAAAGTTTCTTTTCTTTTCTCTTCTATTTGTGTATTCCAGTTTTGTTTTATGTGATGGGGTGTTAGGGATCTTCTCTGTTTTGCAGGTTTGGGTTACGGTGGTAATGTGATGTGCTAAGTGGGTTTTTGTTCTTTGATAATTCTGCAATGGATTTGTCTTTTGAGGGTAAGTTTTATTGTGTTTTGATTAATTGTGCTTGATTTGATAGTATCTTTGGTTTTTTCTTTTGTGGATTTGGGGGAGATTTATTATGTCAAGCATTGAATCTTTCTCTTGTCTGATGTCTATTCACGGGCTAAAGTTAAAATCTTGCCTTGGATTTGTATTTTTCATGATGATTATTTTGCAGAAATATTGTTATTTTCGTTTTTAGGATTTGGGTTTTTTGTCTATGCCAAAATTTTTTTTGCTTTGTGAATGTTGATTAAGAGCAGTTGTTGAATTTGTGATCACCAGTCTCTTTTATTGTTTATGAAAAAATATATTTTGGTGGGTGAATTTTTGAGGTTGGTAAACTGCATTTTTGTTTGATTCTATAGTGCAACTGTTTTCTTTTCTTTCTCATATATTATCTGCTTTATGTAGAATTTGTATTCATTTATATTGAAGAAGCAAGTTTATATTATATAAAGGATTACTGTCTTTCGGGCTCGCTATTGTTTGAAGTAACACTTGCAATGACTTTTGTGGAAGCCCAGAGGCAGAGGCATTTCAGAGTGAAATCAAGTTTTGTGTTGATTCTATAATTCATGCATGTATGATTGGTTATTTTTAATAAATTATATCAGAGCATTCTTGGTGAAACTGTTGGGATTATTTGATGTAGTTGAAATGTCTTTTTTAATGAAAGTCAAACCATTTTGTTGTATGCTTCGATGTACCTTATGGAAAAATGGTAACAAGTTGTTTAAAAGTATATAGAGAAAGGATAAGAAATTTAGGTCAAGCTTTCAAATGAGTCTCCTAACTGGTTGGTAATGGAAACATGTTGACTTCAACCTGGGTACATGTGGTCAGTTTAGCTGCCTTTCATTTAAGATCATCATTTTCCCGTGTTCTTCCTTTTTGACATGTAGAGCAAATGGGTCAAAGAGATTCAAATTTACTGCTTATTTAGGATTTGTAATGGTTTATAATGTAAAGCATGCTTTAATGTCTTTTAAAGCATGATCCCCCCTCCTCTTTTTATGTTCCCATCAAATATATGTCTCCCGATTTTTTTATTCTTCATTTAAATTATTTAAAAGCCTGTCCTGAAGCTTTTTTTTTAATGCTATACAGGAGGCCCTCTTGATCCGTCAAAATGCAGCAAGTTAAGTATGAATGAAAAGAGAGAACTTGTCTATCAATTATCAAAGTGGCCAGGTGCATCTGAAAGGCTACAGTCATGGAGCCGTCAGGAGATTCTGCAGATCCTATGCGCTGAGATGGGGAAAGAAAGAAAATATACAGGATTGACAAAGTTGAAAATCATAGAGCACCTATTGAAAATTGTCTCTGAAAAACAATCTGAGGAGTGTGAGGCCTCACCTGACCTTGAGACTGAAACGGCTCTTGCATCCACGCATAGAGCTTCCAAAAGGCAGAGAAAAACTGATAACCCATCTCGAGTACCGATTCCATTTAACTATGTTGCGACAAACAATGGGATTAGTGATCAAATCAATACTGTATACTGCAAAAACTCAGCATGTAGGGCTACCTTGAAACCAGATGACATATTTTGCAAGAGGTGTTCATGTTGTATCTGTCATCAGTATGATGACAATAAAGATCCCAGCCTGTGGTTAATTTGCAGTTCAGATCCTCCTTTTCAAGGTGTTGCATGTTGCATGTCATGCCATCTTGATTGTGCCTTAAAACATGAAAGTTCTGGCATTGGGAAAGATGGACGTCATGGGAGACTTGATGGGAGCTTCCGCTGTTTTGCTTGTGGGAAAGTCAACGATCTGCTAGGGTATTACTCCTGTATTTTGTTTGCATTCCACATTTAGCTTTTGCATTCCACATCTAGCTTTTGCATTGTGCTGTATTTGCATCTGGTTGGTGTGTTTCTCTTTTTGATACAGTTGATTATTGGCTTTTGGTATTTTTTGGACAAGCACTTTCAGCCTGATGCTGTGTTTTTCCCCTTCATCAATGAAAATTCTTAATTCTGATGCTAAAATAGTTTGTGGGTATCATGTCACATTCAATAGCAAAGTAAACTGTCTAATTATTTTTTCTTTGCGACCACCCCCCAACCTACATTATCAGAGCTCTAAAATAAAAATATAGTTTTGCATGTCATCTTTAACAGACTAATGCCTTATAGCGGTAGCAGTCATTTTACTGGTTGTGGGAAGCTTGTCTTTTGATTTCTGGTTGCATAATCAGATTGAGACAGCTTTATATATATATATATATTGGAGTTGTTTTTCTCATGCTTAGTACCACCAGCTCTATCTAGCATGAATATCCACAATAGTATCTGATTCTTGTGCATGGGGCATTGATAAATAAATTCTTCATGCGACCTGAGAATTATGTCTGCCATGAAATTAGAGCAATTAACAAACTTTCGACCATATGTACTGCTAGTTTTGGAAGATCACAATATATAATAATTCCCAATATTTCATGTGTTTCTTTCCAATATCTGATTTTGAATGGCACACGATAAAACTTCCATGTTAACACAAACATAAATTCTGAATTTGACAGATAAATTTGGACTGATTGAGTTGGTCTCTTGAAAATTTATTCAGATGCTGGAGAAAACAATTGATGATGGCTAAAGATACCAGGAGGGTAGACATTCTTTGCTATCGTGTGTCCTTGAGTCAGAAACTTCTGAATGGGACTGAAAAGTATCAAAAACTTAAAGAGATTGTTGATGAAGCTGCAAAGAAGCTAGAAGCTGAAGTGGGTCCATTAATTGGTTTACCTGTAAAGATGGGTAGAGGTATTGTCAACAGGCTTTCTTCAGGGCCAGAGGTCCAGAAACTCTGCACTTTAGCCTTGGAGTCACTGGACAGAATGCTTTCAAACACCATCTTGCATCTGTTGCCTGATCCAAATATGCAAGGTAATCATTGGATTTTGTTTTTGTTTTTCATGTTGTGACAAAAAAAAATTCTTTGAGAGAAAAAAAATAGTTTAATTGGAGAATGAATCAACCTTGTCTAAAACACAATGCAGCAGAGAACAGAGCCAAGGAGCACATTTCATGTAACACATAAAATATATGTGCTCGTGGGAAAAAGCTAGATTTTTATCTGAAGACTGATAATTCCATATTGCATCATGGAAAGTTGTTACGTGGTTGTTGGAAATATTTACTTCTCTCGAGCATCTGCTTTCTCTGAGGTATTGACTTTTCAGGGAAGTATTAATAACCATTAAGTGCTCTCATGTCCCTACAGATTCAAACGTGATTGCTCCAGTCACAGTCAAATTTGAAGATGTACGTGCAACTTCCCTTGCATTGGTTCTGGGTTCTGAAGATTCTTCAACTGATGATACTGTTGGTTATACCTTGTGGCATCGTAATGGTCATGACCTGGATTATCCAGCAGAACCTACTTGCAGACTTTTCTTACCAAACATAACATATGTTGTCGCTGGTCTATCTCCAGCCACAGAGTACCATTTTAAAGTTGTTCCTTTCAATGGTGTAAGAGAATTGCGCATGTGTGAAGTTCAGTGCTCAACCAGCTCCACTGGCATTACTCAGGACGAAGTCCCAAACTATTCAGTAGTTGAAAGAAGTCAAAGTCCAAATACCAATTGTAGCAGCCTCTCTAATCCATCTTCCGTGGAGGATGAAACAAATAACAATCCACCATGCAATGATCATACTGTCAACCGAGCAGACAATTATCATCCCTATTGCAAGGACACCGATAAAATTGTTTCTAACAAGTCTAATGGTGCTTTAAATAGCTCTGACATCCTAGCAGATGCAATTCCCTTGCTAGACGAGGGACATGCAACACAGGTGGTAAGCTCGAAGCTCAATTCTGATACACAAATGCTTGATAAGAAGCGCTTGTTAGAGAACCAGATCATTGAGGAGATAATTACAGATAATGGGTCAGATACCCCTGTTCAAACTGCCATGGAAAGCGTGCCATTTGTGAGAAACTCTGAAGCTAGCTTGCCCATCACTCCCTGCAAGCTGGAAATGCTCAAGGATGGGCAAGGAAGAAATGGAAGGTGCAAATCCATCAACAAAGACATAGTAATTGTGTCTGGAAAAGGAGAGGACCCCCAAGATGGCAGCACTTCAATGAAGAGAAGTGGGGAAAGGCGAGATGAGGAGTGTATGGCAAATGGTCATTCAGACAGGGACTTTGAGTATTACGTGAAGATCATCAGATGGTTAGAGTGTGAAGGACATATTGAGAAGAATTTCAGACAGAAATTCTTGACTTGGTATGGCTTGAGAGCAACAGCTCAAGAGGTAAGGGTTGTGAAGACATTCGTTGATACTTTTATTGCAGATCCTGCTTCTCTTGCAGAACAGATTGTAGACACCTTCTCAGAATGTTTATCCAGCAGGAGATCATCTGTTGTGCCATCTGGGCTCTGCATGAAGCTCTGGCATTGACATCCTTATCATGGTTACTTTGACTAGGTTAAAGTAAATAGTCCTCGCTCAAAAACCCGCCAAGGGAGGACTGTGTAGCAGTAATTCTTTAATTAGAGACCCAATTAACATTCTTCATTCAGACTATCATCATTCACACATATCATCAGCATTTGTCATTCTTGTGATGTAAGAATGTCAGAATTCATTGCCTTTTATAATATAGCATCCATCTCATTCATTTATATTTCCCCAAAAATGTTACCTGTCGATTTACTTTACTGTTTAGAAGTTAGAACCTTGGCAGATCAGACAACGAGCATTGAGTGGGGATAAAATGTGTGAATAGTTCTATATCAATGGAACAGTTCTTGAAGCAGAAATATTGCTGATATGGAAGCAGGCGGGGCAATATGATTTCTCTTTGCGTTGATTAACGAGTGGCTGGTTCATGGTGATAGTGAGGTCCTCAAAATAGCTCAAAACTTTCTTCTGTCTGGTATGGCTCATAATAAATCCAATAGCCCCACACACACACACACATATATATATATATATATATATATATATTTTGTTGATATTAACCTATCAAAATAATCTGAGAATATTAAAAAATAATTAGTTTAAAATAAAAAACAAAATAGATCGGTATATGCCTTTCATTCATGCTGATGTATAAGCTTGACAGGGAATAACGAGTTACACCATGCAGTTTCACTTGTAAATTTTGGATACAAATCAACTATTATTTTTAAAATTTATTTTTAATATCAATGTATAAATATAATTAAAAATAATTCAAAAGGCAACAGTGTCAGCTGTCGCTTCTAATTAGTGGATTCTAGGTGCTGTATTTGTTGATGGTTTCATAAACTCAACAACACCATGAGCTAGTAGTGGGTCCCAAACTTTTTCCTGATACCAAAGTCATAGAGCTTACAGAACTCTCCGTCCCGTCTCAGCCATCGTCTCTTCCAAACTTTACATCACCCACCATCACCCAAGTAAACTTCTTTTGTCCTTTTATCAAACCATTTCTCTTACCTGCCGATCAGTTTTCCTACTTCTATAACCACACCTCTCTTCGCTGTTCTCCCTTTCGTTTGTGAATCTCAGTTTAAGGAAAATGTCTGCCGGAGTCTTTGCATATCCTGCGGTGGCTGGTTCTGGTTATCATGGCTTAAAAGCACTCCCCACAAAGCAGCTGTTTCCTACCAAGAATTCTGTTGCGCGGAGCAGCAAAACTGTGTCCAATGGCTCTAAAACGTTTTGTATGAAGGTAATATGATTGAATGTATATGTCATCAACGATCCTTGCTTTTTATATTTACTGTGTAATTAAATCTGATGAGCGTGTTTGCACGCAATATTTGCTGATCAAATAGACATGGAATCCAATCAACAACAAGAAGTTCGAGGTTCTGTCCTACCTGCCTCCTCTTACTGACGATTCAATTGCGAAGGAGATTGATTACATGATGAAAAAAGGATGGATCCCTTGCCTCGAATTCGACGAGGTAAGCCAAAGATTAAGCTTCTCTTCTCAATCTGAATCTGATCCGTGTAAGAGTTGCACAGGTGTTCTTTGTTTTAACAACTATTCATGCAATTTAACGTTCAAAATTAGGTGGGGAGCGTGTACAGGGAGAACAGCAGGATGCCAGGATACTACGATGGAAGGTACTGGACACTGTGGAAGCTCCCCATGTTTGGATGCACCGACTCTTCCCAGGTCCTCCAGGAAATCCATGAATGCAAGGAGGCGTATCCAAATGCCTACATCCGTTGCATGGCGTTCGACAACAAGCACCAGACTCAGTGCATGGCTTTTGTCATCCAAAAACCTGGCAACTGAAGCACTAATATGGGCCGGCCATGGTTTTCTGTATCGAGAACTGGGTTTTTGCTCCGCTCTGTCCTGTGTTAATCCCTCTTTTTTTCTGCAAATAAAGATGGTGGGAGGTAGGTCAGCCAGGCGGCTTGCTTGTGGAGATGCTAAAATAATAATATTTCTGTTGGACTGATTGCTCATGATAATATGATAATATAAACGCTAGTCAAAGTGTTTAGCCCATGGTTTTGGTGCAACAGGGAGGGACTACCCATGGTTTTCCTCCCTCCGTGGCCTTCCCTGTTCTGTGTTGAATCACCTTTGTACGGAACTCAGTTTTATTCGCACAGCTGGAAGCGCATCGCTCACTGTAACCTGTCAGCAACTCTCATCTTTTTTTGTCTTTGACGAAGATGCACGCGCCAGTAGGCCTATATTTGTTTTTTTTGGCGGGCACTCGGGAAGATTGTTATAATCGGAGATCTGGTATGTTTTTTATATTATTATTTTTTAATGTATATTATTGTGTTAGTTCATTTTTTATTTTTTTATTTTATTTTTTTAGTTTTAGTTTCGCATAAAAAAAACTTATTTTTATTTAATATGAGAAAAAAAACAACTTTTTGAGTAGAGAAAAAAACAGAGAAATAGACAAATTATTTATATATAAAAAAATAGATGGTCACATCTATATATATGGCCACTCGAACTATGCTAATTTAAGAAATAGGTTTAGAACTTATTTTATCAATTTTATTTATCTATATAAAATGACAGGATGAAATGATTTTAATAATAAAATTAAAGGTCATTAAATATAAAAATCGAGGGATGGGATTAAAGGCAGCAGTTTAACTAGAGAAAAAAAGTTCAATTCCTATGCTTTTACTTGTAAAATACTATTTATTAGAATAATGTTTTTTATATATAGTTTTAATTTTATCATTTAATATCGGATGTATTAAATTTATTAAGATTTAACCTTCTAAGTTGTTTTTTTAATTTATTTTTTATGTGATTTTTTTAATTTATTTTTTATGTGATTATCTTACTTTTATGATATGTACCATGGTTCACTTAAATGTTTTTTTTTTAAAATTTTATCATTCATTATTTGATTGAATAAAATTAGATTACATAATTTATTTCAATTTATTTTCTATAAAATTATTTCTGTTTTATAACTCATGCCATAAATTTGGCGTGTTGACATGAGTTGACTCAAGTTTTTTTTTAATTGATTTTTTAATTTCAATTACATTAGCAAAAAAACACTATTTGATGACAGAGGGTTTATTGTATCCTTCTAGTTTTTCTCCGATCTCAATTCCATTCTTATCATTAAATTTATTAGAGATTGAATTTTATAATTTTTTTCATTTTATTTTTATATGGTTATCTTAATCTTATGTCTCAAACCGTAAGTTTGACAAGTTAACTTGAGTTTTTTATTCTTTTCCTAATTTATTTATTTAGTTAGTTTTATCTTTCAAATTAGAATTAGACTTTGTTGTTTGTTACAATTTATTTTTTATGAGGCCATCTTTGTCTCATTACTTATGTCACAAGTTTAACGGGTTATCTCTTGTAGCATCTAACTTCTTACTTGTAAAAACTAAAATAGGAATGAAATGTGTGTCATGTGGTGAAAACACTATTCATTGAAAAATTATTTTCATTATATTGCTCTTCTAAAAAAAAATTTAAACTTGACTATTAAGGGTATTTATGTATTTTTACAAAACCCATTAGTCATTACTAAATTGATAGAGAACAATGAAGGGTTTTTTTATTTATTTTTATATCAAGTACAATAAAATGACAAAAATAGCATTGATAAAAAATAGCATTAAAGGATATTTTGTATTTTCATGATGGTTTTTTCTTTATTACCATGTAAACTGAGGAGGCAAATTGGTAAAATACCAAATTGCCCTTGAAAGAAAAAAAAAATTAGTGTAAATGATTTTTTTTAGATTAAATTGATTTTTTTTTCAATTTCTCTCAAAAATAAATTTTATTTTGTTTTAATATTAATCTTTATTCTTGTAATTGTTAATTTTTTTATGATCTCTTTTGTATAATTTTTTTTATTTTCAATTTCATAGAATTGAGTTTAATGTTTTTTTTTTCATATATGATATTTTTCATACAATAATGAGTGATAAGTTTAAAATCATATCTAATTATTGAAATTACAAAATTGTTATGTTAACTAGGATTGATTTAGACTAATGTCTTAGATTTTGTTTTACCCAACCATGGACATATTTAATAGAATGGAAATTAAACTATAAACACTATTTTGTAAAGTTATTAATTTTTCTACTTAATTTAATTCTTATACCATTGTAAACCTTTTGTAATCGTTTAATTAAAATAAAGTCATTTGACTCGGTAAAGGTTATGATATGACTTGAATTTATCTCTCTTTAAAATGAGTTGATGACCGCGCATATATATATATATATATAACGCGTATGTTTTTCACTGTAGATGCGTGCACTGTAGCATGTGAGTAATTTAACTGTGGATTGTAATAGTGTATTTTTGGGTCGGTTCTCGGTTCTCGGTTCGGTCGGTTTGCCGGTTTTCCAATTTTTTTATTGTTTTTTGCACAGTGAAATAACGCTTTTAGCCCTCGAAAAAGACAAAAAACCGGTTATGAGTGGAGGGGCTCCGCGGTAATTGTACACTTTCGGACCGGTCTGGTCCGGTTCGCCTACCTTTTTATTATTTAATATTAAACCTGAAATGACTAATTACAGTTATGGGCCCTAATAAGACAAAATAGATGACTTAGGCACAAGGGTGCACCGGTAATTGACCATTCTTTTTTTATTTTTTTTCTTTTTACTGTTAGCGCGTGTGTCACACGCGGCCGACAGTATTCCACCTCACGCCCTCTTTGAGCGGCACGTGCGTGGTCATTGAGTCGCCAGAGATGGGCTATCGGCGTCTCGGTCGATGCGCCGCCGCCTGGTCTTCCTCCCGGTGCGGCGCGTTTGGGCCTACGACATCCGTGGACGCGGCGGCGGCCGGTTAAAGCCGCTGCAGTGTTTTCTCTCTCTCCTGCACGTCAAAGTGCAGGAGAGTCCCCCGGGTTTTATGCCTTTTTATTTCGGTCCCTGTACTTTTAATTTTGTTTATGGTCCTTATTTTTGTTATATAAGTTTTGATTTAGTTCGATTGGGTCCTTCGATTGAAATTAATTGGAAGAGCAATTTTCACTTCGATCCTCCTTCTTTTAATTTCTGGACTGGGTTTAAATAAATCAATAAATGCGGTACAACAGTTTCAATTTATTCAATTTTGTCCTTTGATTGAAATTGATGATAAATTTGAGTTTCATTTCGGTCCTTATACTTTTAATTTTTTTTGGTACAACAGTTTTAATTTTTTCAATTTTGTCCTTTGATTGAAATTGATAATAAATTTGATTTTCATTTCGGTTCTTATACTTTTAATTTTGGATTTTAATCCCTTTATATTTGATTTCCCTTTAGGGCCTTCTACATTTAATGTTTTTTTTTAATCCCTTGATTTCTTTTTATGATTTAAATTTTCTTAAAGTTTTTATGGTTTTTTTAGTCTTTCATTTATTTTATTTTTTATTATTAACACAACAATAATAATAATAATAACAATAACAATAACAATAACAATAACAATAACAATAACAATAATAATAATAATAATAATAATAATAATAATAATAATAATAATAATAATAATAATAATAATTTAATTGTTTTTCTTGCTTACTCTTTTGTTAATGTTTTTTAGTTATTTCTTCCTCGGGATAATTTGATCATTTTTATTGTTTTGGCAGTGATAGCAATGATAATTTTTGTTTTTGTATTATTCTTTTGTATGATCTTCTGTTGAAGTTTTTAGGATTTTTTTCCCTTTCATTATTAACACAAAAATAAAATAAATAATAATAATAATAATAATAATAATAATAATAATAATAATAATAATAATAATAATAATAATAATTTAATTTTTTTCCTTGCTTGCTCTATTGTTAATGTTTTTGAGGGTTTTTTTTCCTCGGGATAATTTGATAATTTTTATTGTTTTCACAGTGATAGCAACGATAGTTTTTGTTTTTGTTTTATTCTTTTGTTTTATCTTTTGTTGAAGTTCTTAGGATTTTTTTTTCTTCCATTTTTTCCCTTTCATTATTAAAACAAAAATAAAACAAATAAATGAAAATAATAATAATAATAATAATAATAATAATAATAATAATAATAATAATAATAATAATAATAATAATAATAATAATTTAATTGTTTTTCTTGCTTACTCTTTTGTTAATGTTTTTTAGGGTTTTTTTTCTCTCTCAGAACAATTTGATAGTTTTTATTGTGTTGACAGTGATAACAATAATAATTTTTAGTTTTTATTGTATTTTTTCGTTTGATCTTTTTTTGTAGTTCTTACAATTTTTTTAATCTTTCATTTATTTATTTAATCTTTCATGATAATAATATCAATAATAATAATAATAATAATAATAATAATAATAATAATAATAATAATAATAATAATAATTTAATTGTTTTTCTTGCTTGCTATTTTGTTCATGCTTTTTATTTTTTGCCCTCGGTATAATTTGATAATTTTTATTGTTTTCATAGTCACAGCAATAATAATTTTAGATGTTAAGACCCCGATGTTGCTATTGTTATAATATTTTAAATTAATATTGCTTCATTTCCCCCCTTTTTTTTTATTTGCTCTTTGTATTAAATGATTTTTATAATTTTACTATCTGCACAATAAAGATTTTAGTGATTAATTTTTATTTCTTATAAAAATATTTTGCTCTTTTTTTTAATGTTAGTTTGCGCTCTTTTGTGATCTTTTATGACGCAATACCTACATTCTAAAAGATGTAATCTATGCTTGCGTAACAAACTCTACTTAAAATTTTATCTCCTAATCTATAACTTTTATTTAGTTATATCATATAAATTTATCATTGTGAATTTAATTATGTTAAATTATATACACAAAAATACCCACGGCAACGCACGGGGGCACTTGGCTAGTATATATATATAGCTCGCAGCATAGAGCAACTCGACAGGAAGTTCAAAACTATAGTCGGTTCTTGTCTTTACGATGGCCCAACTGTAGGGAACATCTCTTGTAACTTAACATGGCAACTGAAGACGGCCACTTAAACCTTGGAGCTCGTGGTGGCGGCGGCTACTTAAAAAGGCTGAACAGAATATATAAACAGAAAACCCTGTATCCATCCGTAAAAGGTATGATCAAGCTCGAATGAACTGAGAAATTCCTCAGAAAAAAGAGATCAATCCAGTTTATGTTGTAAAGTATAATTAAGGATCTCAGTTAACCTACAATTTCATACGGACGCCACATGCTGCTGCTGCTACTGCTACTGAAAATTATTAGCCATTATTTGTTGTTTGAGATTGTGGTTAATATTATTTTAAAAATAACTTTTATTTATTTTTAATATTAGCTATTCAGAAAATAATATAAAAACATCAATTTTTTTAATTTAAAATAAAAAATAAAATAAAAATTAATTTTTTCAACACTTTTAAAACGCAATTTCAAAAACACTTCAGTCATGACAAGCTACGTTGCCTTACAGAGAGTGGACTTCCCAAGTCAACCCCCTCTCATCTCACCTAAAATGCAATCTGTTACTCGTTATTATTCTTGGCATTTCCAGTTCAGTACCAGTCTTAATTCAAGATCTCTTAGAGCTAGGCTTGAGGGCACATGTCAACCCTTCCGGGAAATTGACCACCGGAGGCCTTGGCCAGTTCCACCAGTAGGACGATGGGTTGAGGCATGTAGAGTCGGAGTTCTGGAGCATCATGAAAACGATATGAATGCTCTAGAGTGAAACAACAACACAAAATTTGAAAGGAAAGATTGAGCTAGAAGATATCTGATAATATAAGCCATAACCAATCTGAAAATCCAGATTGACAGGAAGGGGGTTTTTCAGACCAGACAAACACCAGTTCCGGCAGTGTCAACCACAAAGTGATGAGTTAATTATGTAACTTGCTCAACTGCCCATCTGGACACTAAAATTGAATCAAAGACCGTCAAAATCTATTCAGAGGTCGCAAATACTATGAAAGAATGTAGTCATCAATTTGTATGAGCATATATAACGAAAAAAAGCACCGAGTCTAGGTGTGGCAAACCCTCACCAGTGTAGTACTCGGGGCCTTGGGTTCAAAACCCATCTTCATGCTCACACAATACTGGCCATTACCTAGCCAAGTAAATGACAAAAAAGTGGTAAAATGATTAGAAAATAAATATCCACGCGATACCCATCACTAAGACTCCATTCATCAGAATGCTGACCTGCAATTGCTCACCATAAAACCATTCATATCCACAAACAAAAAGAATTAGCAGCCTCAACAAGTCACTATGGTCCTCTAGGCATTGCACTGTCACAAGCAATGGCAGTTAGAACCATGTTTTGAAGTCTTAGCATATTCGATTATTAGGATCATTTCATTTTGCAAATATGTCTCCACACGAGATGATCAATCACAACGGCCATGCCTAAACCAAGCCACTCCAAGCACTTCTGAACCAGTAATTAATAACACATTATATCCATACAAAAATCTCAGTTCATTGTAGAGCAGAAAAGTCAACCAAAAAACTGGAGTCTTACATCAAGGCCCTACTGATGGAATACAGGCATGATCTCAGCACCGCCGAGTCATTTCATTTTTTTTTTCATGCTAGAAGATATTTGCAATCTGAAAAAAACAAAGAAACGATGATCAGGAGAAAAAATCAGCAAAATGTTCACTCTTAATTGATTTATTCTTGCTGTAGTGCATGCCAAAGGTGCAATCATAGTCACAAAGTTCATAGGATTGCCAAGATGTATAAAAAAGGAAAAGAAAAAAAGAAGTGGGGGAAGGTGCATTATGAGTGTAAACATGTGATAAAGAGGCAAAATAATAAGCATCCCTAAAAACAGGCCTCTGCGTAAATTAATAACACCTTTTCATCCACTTTGGTAAAGAGACAAATACACGGTTTCTTTTTCCTTTTGTTTTATTTTTACAAGTGACAAATACTTATTGATAGGGCACAATAAAAAACAGCAATTCAGATACAGTTATGTAACAAGACGAAACAAGATCTTAAGGCAGCAAATACAAAGAATGGCTCAATTTGAAAGGACCAGGTGCAGTTGGGCTGAGAAGAATATGAGCCAATATCAAAGAGTTGTTGCTATTAAGAATAAAAAAAACACTCATTTAGCTGTGTTCTATTGTGATAAGACACAGACCAAAAACCACCATATGTTTCATCCACACTATTAACACTTAAAATCTTACAACCATGTATATTAAGCAAACATGCCTCGTCTAAAAAAAACAATCACAGGTCAATTTTTTCATTCCAAGATAAAATGGAACTTGATGTCTAATGGATATGAAATGTCTTATAAATAAAAACATTATCTTGATGATGTTCTAAGAAAAGAAAAGGATCCTCATATTTTTGCATTGTGTCCAGAGAGGTAGAGAAGAAGACATTTAACAATTGGGACAAAAGCTATTCACAAACTAAATACATCCTATGACCAAATTTCATTCAATATTCTAAAAGCGAATTCATTATTACCCGCTACAGCAAATCTGAACTTCAATCTAGCGTTCTCTGTTAAGTAGTGAAATTTCGTTTATTTACCAGTGCATGAAGCAATTTGAGTTTGAACTAATATTTCTTAATCAAGACCAAAGTGCACAAATCAAGTCCACATAATAAACAGCTAAACTCAACCAAGAAGAGTTTCATGTTTCTTGTTTTTTTGGTCTGTAACTTTAGAAAAAAAGAAACAAGATGTATACAACCAATCATAAAGATAGTCACATGTTCAAAAATCTAACCTCGAATAAACAAGCTCAAACAGCACCTAAACTATTCACGTTAGGTTGCAACTTGAAAAAAAAAAAGCAAACCAATATCAGATTACACTTCAAAAAAGATAAAATAAAAGTTCACTAAAAACCAAGAGTAACAATAACATTAGATTTGATTGAATGCAGATAAAAAAAGAAATTGCAATTCCAAGAACCTGAGAAAGAACAACAGGCACAAGCACTCAAGCAGTTCACACTTCGGAATACCAAGAATATTTTCCTTATTTCGATAAAAATCATGGCTCAATTTTCATATTCCTAAGGAGGCATTACCACATTAAATAAATAAATAAGTATATAAATAAATAAAATGCAGAACAACCATCTTAGCAAATCAATCAATTTCAAACATAGTTTGTTGTCATCAAAACTAGATTGCAACACTGTCAAAACTCAACTCCCTCTCCCCATTGATCGAACATCAAACAACATCATTCAATATGCGTATTTAATACTTAAATTTCATAAATCATTAAAAACATATTAAAGGAATCATTACAATATCCAATCCAATTCAGTCAAAATTGAAGTAAATAGATAAAAGCAGCACCAAATTCTTCCTGCAAAATCCTCGGAAACGACACAAAAGAGCAGAAAATCATTAAAACCTAAACTAACAGAAAATGAGTCAAAATCCCACACCTTGTGAAAACAATATCAGCGATTCCGCTCCAGGGGCAATGGCCGATTAAACCCTCCTCTACGATTCATATACTGCCTAGGCTGCCGTTTCGTAACGGCTCTAATTCCACTAACATCCGCACCAGGCACCGGCTTCCCTTTCGTCGAATCAAACCCCGTTGGAATCCCTAATTTCTTCATCATCTCCATCTCATCCTCATCCATCAAACTTCCACCCTCTCCCACTCCATTATCATTATTATCACTTTCTTTCTTCTCTAATTTCTCTCTCGCTATCCCGTCCACAAAATCCAAAGCCGCCGCTCCTTGCTTTTCCCTCTCTCTATCGTCTTCGCTCTCTGGTCGATGTCGCTTTCGCGGTGGTGACGAGGACGGGGTCCTCTGGTGGCGGTGGCGGCGATGAGACCTGTGAGACCGTTCCGGGGAGCGTGAACGAGAGCGCCTGTGTCGGGAACGCGTGCGGTCTGGTGAGCGCGTGCGAGAGCGGGTGCTTCGGGTCCGGTCCCGGTCGCGGTCTTCTTTATCGCGGCGTCTTTCCCTTTCTCGGTCTCGGTCGCGGTCGGAGAGTCTGTTTCTGTCTCCCATGGATAGGTAGGGTAACAGGGGAATTGCAGAGATTATGATCTGATTCCGTGGAGTGATGTTTTAATAACAAAAGTTGAAGACTGGACGCAGTTACTCAATGGCAGTGAGGTTTTTAGTGGGAATTTCCCATCTCTTGTTCCCATATTTTAAGAAATATAGCATTAAAATAACAAAATATTATTAAAAACAGATAATAATAATAAACAAAACATTATTATATCACCTAAGATCTTTTGGGCTTGTTTGGGAGGGCAGTTGCGGTTGCTTTTGAAAATGCTTTTTATTTTGAAATACATCAAAATGATATTTTTTTAGTTTTTAAAAATCATTTTTGATATCAGCACATCAAAATGATTTAAAAACACTAAAAAAAATTCATTTAAAATTAAAAAAAAACAAATTTTGAGGAAACGGCGGTACAAACGCCCTCCCAAACAGCTTCTTTAAGTAAATAAAAATAATGTATAATTTAATTTGTGCTCTGTGTATTCATTTTATATCTGTTATTAATTGTTTTTAAAGTCATTTTTATTTTTAAATAGATAAATAGCTATATATCTAAGAAGAAAAAAATAATATAATTTTCATTGAATCTACTTATCACTCTAGAAGTTAAACAATCAAGAACTAAAATTAATTAGCAAAAACTAAAGGATAAAAGGAAGTTATTGTTCCTCTAAACTTAGAAAATTATTCATTAGAACAGTATTATAACAAATTACAAATGAGGATTAAATTGAAAATAAAAAAACACTTTTACATTGAAAATATTATATAAGACAAATTAGAATTGATGGTTAAATTGAAAAATAAACAAAACTTTTAGAAAAGTTCTAAGAAAAAAAATAAAACAAATGAAACAATAAGAATCAAATTGAGAAAAAAAATAAAATATGATAAATTAAAATTAAAGAACCAAACTGATAAAAAACAAATTTTTTATAAAAATCAAAAGATTAGGGTTCAAAATTGAAGAATAAAACAAAAAAGCACATACTTGCATTTTTTTATGGAATGAAAGAAAAGAATAAGAACAAGAGAGGTCAAGTGACAACAAATACCATCATTGACATAAATATATGCTTGCACTTGGAGGAATATGACACAACGTATTTAAGTTAAGATGTGTATTTCTTGTAAGAGTCCAAAATAATCGAGTTTTACTTGTTTACCTGTGTCTCTAAAGTATGTTTTCCAAAAATATTTTTAAAACATAATGTAAGTAGTTAGTGATCTCAAAATAGCAACAACAACATTCCTAACAAACATCAATTGCAAAGAAGGAATCACTGTAAAGAAGCTTGAAAACTCATAGAATTTGAGAAAGATTGTTACGTGGACTATCTCATATCTCATATATTGAAAGCAGCGGCTTCTACAAGGATTTAACAAAAAAAAATAATTCGTTACCATACTATTTTGGCCTTTATTTACAAGGTGAATAAAAAAATATTCTCAAATATTTCGATAGAGGTGGTGCCATGCAATGGTTAAAGGCTTTTGATTCATTTTGGACTACGGCTAGTGAGGCTCTAACTATGGCCTACAATGATGGGCCTATAACTCACAAGGGCTTTGGGTTTTCATATATATCGGGCTTGAAGAAAATTATAAGCTTTCTATAAATATAAAATTTGGACTACAATCATAACATAAAAAGGGTAGAATAAAAACCCATGTCAAAAATTAAATAACTTTAACCTTACTGCTTACATGTTTTTCCAATTAATTCAAATCTTTAAAT
Source organism: Salix brachista (assembly GCA_009078335.1). NCBI lineage: Eukaryota > Viridiplantae > Streptophyta > Magnoliopsida > Malpighiales > Salicaceae > Salix > Salix brachista. The sequence goes on along the minus strand of CM018589.1, from coordinate 9,453,580 downwards.
AATCATTAAGCACTCTTAATATAATATAATATAAATTTGGTACTAGAAAACTCCATTTCATAGAAATTTCTTAATCATCCTTAAATACATCTAAAAATTCAATAAAAATAAAAAAAGTAGAAAAACTCACTTTGGAGTTGATTAAATACATGTATTTTGGTCCTAGTTTGAACCTTCTCTTTGATCTTCCTCTTCTTCTTTATGAAGCTCAAGGTTATGGATGTTTGAGAAAATAATATAGAGTATTGCTAACTAGAATAATTATTCTCTTAATTATTGAATATTTACAAAAATACCTTGTATTTGTATCAAACCAGTAAATTAAATCCTATATGAATAATTGTATGTATTCGATCATATGTTTGTTACGACTAGACAATTCAATCTAGATTTCCTTTATTCTTAACAAACAGAAATTATTATAGCCACAACGCCCACAAATTTTACTAAAATGCCCTATTCTAATTATAAAAAATTAAAAATGAATAAAATCACGTTAAGAAATGAATAAAATCATTTAATTTTTTTTTAAAAGAATCATTTTCAGAAAAAATCATATCCCAATTCCCACATCGTTTCCTTAATTTTTGAAAACGATTTTATTGATAATGTTTTTCTTTTAATTTAGGACAGCATTTTAGTTAAGGTTGTGGTCATGGTCAAATGTTTTTTTTTCCGGGTTTGGGCTTTCACAAACTTTGCTTTCGAATTTATTAAATATATAATAATAATAATAATAATAAGTTGCATGCGGGCGCGATAAACATAAAAGCGTATATACCACTCCACTCCCACATACAAATACGATTGAAAGTACTATCGCACATGTCCACATCTTCGATGCAAAAGACAAACTTTTGTGAAAAGCACCAAAAGCAAACATGAATAACGACAACATCTACAGTTGAAAGTCTTTTTTATAATCAACCTTGTCTTGTGTGAAATTAATGATTGTTTAGGTGATGTTAATTTTGAAAATATATTGTGGTTAGAATTATATTAAAATATTTTTAATTTTTTTTTATATCAATATATAAAAATAACTTAAAAATATTAATTTAAAATAAAAAATATTTATTTTTTAATTTTTTTAAATATTTTTAAAATGCAATAACAAACTATACTTTAAAAAGATGCTATAGTTTTTTCCTCTTCTCCCCAGGTGCTACGAAGGCCAAGAATTAGCCTCGTTTAAGGAGCTCCCATTACTTTTTTTTATTTAAAAATTAAGTCTGCATTTTAAAAAATATGATGGATCACTAAGAAAAAGAGAGGACAGAAATGGATGCTACGAGGATAATGCATCTCTTTCAAAGTTTTACTAGAAAAGTTATAGCGCTTCCCTTTCGGTGCCCTAACAATTTCTTTTAAATAAAAACTATAAAGGTCGGTGGATTTTTTTTATGGTTGGCTAGTGAGACCATTTAAAAATATTTCAATTCTTCTATTTTGTCTAGCTATTATTTCAAATCAAACCATTTAGAAAATGCTTTGATATACTATAGTCGACTTTCAAGTTCAAAATTAATTGAATGAGTAGTGAAAATATGACATGAGTTTAAATATAAATTCCAAGATGATATAATTTTATTAAAAATATTGAGATGTTGATTTATTGGACCGATCAAGTTTTCAAGTCTAACATGCTACATGGGTCATCGACCCCCCCCCCCCTCTTAAAATGTTTTTAGACTATTTTTTTATATTTAATTATATGATAACAAAAATAATCATTTTTAACTTTATCTTCTAGATTCTAGCCATTATAGATGGCTCAAAAGTTGAGTAGTCAACTCTTATAAGTGAAAAATCTATTTCAACCAATTTTCAACTAAAAATACTTTAAAAGCCTTTAAAGATTTTTTTAATATCAAAATATCATATATAATCAATCCAAAAACTCATAATTAACCTGTATTCAAAAAAATTTCGGAACTCATTAACACCAACATCAATTTTTTTCTTGCTAAAATCGGTGTCAACCAATGATTTTCTCTTTATATCATTGAAATTCAACAATTCCTCTCCCATCTCTCAAACTAGAGATTGAAATACAAGAAAACTAAAAATTTGGATTGTAATTGAATTTTTTATATCTGGCGGGACCAAAAATTTATCATTTGGAAATAATAAGGACTAATATGAACATTTCATACCAACTATAGAATTATCACTCATTGTCCTTATTTTGGCCCTCTATCTTTTAATTTGATTTTTTCTTAACAAATCAAAAACAATTAGCTACTAAATAGGGGCATAAAAGGATCAATTGGAAAAGGCTGGTATCCAAAATAAAATACTATAGATTCCTATAGAAAAAATCTATGTTTTTTTTTTTTTTAATTTGATATTATCTCATTAGAAAAATAAAAGTATTCTTGGAGGCTAGATGTTTAATATTCATTTATATTATACTTTAATTTTCATAATTCTGGTGTGGATAAGGTTTATACTATATTACCAATTGTTTTTTTTTAAATCAATTGATTAAAAATACTATTGATTAAAAATTAATACCACCATCATAAAGGTTACAATGATAATAAGAAAAAAAAAAGAGATGGTGGAAAAATGTGATGACATGGAAGAATAATGTTGTAATAATAATAATATATTAAGACAAATATTCACAACCACCAATGGTGAAAATAAAAATAATGGTAAAGAAAATAATAATGACTAGTTAATTGCAATAAATAAAAATAATATATCAATCTTAAAAAAAAATCATTTTCATCATTGTTTTTATCAACATATTCCCCATAAGAATTATATTATATTTAATCTTCATTATCTCTCTCACTCCTCATACCTTTCAACCAATTAAACACTTATAAAATAAAAATAAAGCATTTATTTTTTATTAATTACTAAAAAACACATAATTCTATCACCAATAAAAAACATTATTGCTTGATTAACTAGCTAACCCATCATTTTTGTGATGGTGGGTTCAAACAACATAACCAAGTTGACTTGTTGCAACTGGTTTAAGAAACATATCAAGAAAGAGATTAGTTTTAAAGAAAATTATTCCCATATACTTTGTCATTAATTTGTCGAGTTAGATTAGTAATTGATGATGCTTAAAATAAAGTTCAATAAATTTTAGGCCTTTCCATAACTAGTTATTGGGTTTTGAAAGTTGAATAAAAATATTTTGACCGATAGTCCACAAGCTTTTCAAAATAAGTATCCAATGTAATATAAGAGAGCCTTCAATGACTAAATCAATAAAAATAAAATATAAGCATAAACAAAAAAAACTATCTTGTCTGATATATGGGTAATTATAAAGGATATTATCCTTTAATAGATTATTATGTTTTGTTCAAGGTAAAAGACCTTGTCATATCCACGACTCATAAAGCTTAGACAAGAGCAATACGACAACCATTAGTGCATAGGACCCATGACAATGTGATATATAGAGGATAATGTCTAGTAGGTTGGTAAGAGAAGTTATATGGTTGAGCTTTTTAAATGATCATGCTTTCCAAGTCTTCAAGTCAATATTTATCAATGATCATGTGTCAATTAAAAGTATTGCAATTTCTAGTAAATCACCTTTAAAAATTTATATCAATAAAAACAACCGAGATAAAATTTGTCTAATTAATGTAAATGCACATATACGAGTCTTACCGACCAATATGTACAAATATTGATCTGGGGCAACATCTAATAACATAAATATCATCATGATTACTAAAGTTTATCAATATATCTTAGGAAAAATGAATCCATAAAGGTCATTATCCAAAAGATATTCAAGGCATTAGGCCATCAACGTAGATGAACTTATAAAATGTCATTGCTTGGGTATTCAGGGTTAGGGTATAAAACCTCCTTCAATAAAAAAACATGCATAAGTCTTGGTATTATAGGGTAAATGGCCCATAATAAGCCATCATCCAAAGGCTATTGTTGCATAAATAACACGTTTTGCAAAAACAACTCTTGAGATTTAGATTGAGTTTAATAAGCCTAATAAAGACCTACCCAATTATTCATTGACATGAATTGATAGACCATTATAGGTTACATATTATGATAAGGATTAATTAATATAAAAATGTTAATTCACTAAGCAATTAGAAGTGACAAACATAACTTTGACCTTAAAATAGATTGGTTCAACCTTACCATCCACCCAGGGTTTAACTTATTATAGTAAACCAACTATCACTCATACAGGAAGACAATTAATAGAATATACATAATAAACCATTAGATATAAAAGACAAGTAACCATGCAACTTATCTTAGGTATGATGCTTTAACATGATAATATAATTTCTTTTAGCATAATTAGTCCCTTATCTTAAAACTTTGAAACCCAATTAGATTTTTTATTGACCATAATAGTTACTGAAAACTTTTTTTCATAACATAAGACGTTTTCTCCATCACAGTACAAAAAATTCATTTTCCTTTTTAAAATGAGGGTTGGTTGTCGTGATGTCGGGTGCGATAAAGATTTGTATATGAGTTTCATCCACATTGAAAAATTCTTCCTCCACAAAAAAACATATTCTTTATTTTGAGTGCAAAAATCACCATTTGAGCTCAATAATTTCATGAAGAGTTCACCAATCTTACAAGAGTTTGTTCATTCAAGAGATTGTTTCTTTCTTCAACTTTTAATTAAAAAGTTGTGCCATACTATTTCATGAGCCATTCATTTTGCTTCCGTATTAAAAACTCCACTTAGTTCTTCGCTTTTATAATAAGATGACATTATCTTATAAAAGTCAATCCATTTATCTCAATACTAATCCTTCACTACCACTTGTCATGAAGATATGCATTAACAAGTCATTTGGCCTGCAGGATGAGAGAATTATAGACTACACTAACTTTGGTCTAAAACTTTAAACTAATATGCTATAATTAAATGGGTAACTTGCGCTAGGATAAGCTTTTACTAACATAAAAATATAATGTTTAGGCGATGACAACTTTTTTAAAAAGAAAGAAAAAATTGAGATTTGTGTTTTGTTTAATAAGCATGATTAATTTAATAGTATGATTAAAAAAGATGTTGACAGTAAATAAAATAATTAACCATAAAAAATAAATTATCAATACTTGCATGTAATCATACGTAGCAAATCAATTTCCAACTTTCAAGTCAATTATTATAAATGTGGGAAGGGAACTATCTATGCAAAGCCCCTTCCAAAAAAAAAAAAAAAAAAGAGACTAATTATTCAATTTTTTATATATTTTCTGGCTGTGTTTTCTTACAAATTATTTAAAACCACACTTAAATTTATGTTCTTGTGATTACCTATAATGCAGAGATCTACGTTCCTTTGTGGATGGAGGCAGCCAAATTAAACAATCAAAGGCCCAAGAAAAGTTGAAGCATATCTGCCCCAAAAGGGAGGAAAAAACCCTTTTCTTGCCAATCATTTTCATTTTCAAAATCAAACCAACAGTTTCACTACCCCATCAATTTTTTTTGCCACCCATGCACTTGGAATCCACATAAATGAGCAATAGAAACACACACACATGGCAGCTGCTACTTGAATAGTTGAATTATTAGCTAGCATTTAAACACTCCAACCTCTCCTAACACTCCTGTCTTGTATTGTATGTGAAGCAATTACAGCATGCACACCCACCCACCATCTCTCCTCCTAGTCCAATAAACACAAAACATCCCTTTGAGTTTCGACGACTCTTCTGTGTCTGAACTCTGCCATGTTTCCTTAAAATCGTTTCTCACACAGACAACAGGGTCAGTTGCTGTCTTTCTTCTCTCTCTCTGGATGAAACAGAGTGCTCTGCTTCACTTGATATTGCTACAATGAAGTACCTAAGAACCAACAGCTTGAAAAGACTTTTCTCCTTGAAAAGACGAAGTCTTGAAGATATAGTTTACACCGATGGAGAAGGAAGAAACAGCGAAAACACCAAGATTGTTCAGGAACCGAAACTGTCTCCAAGACCCTCTTGGAAATGCTTTTCTTTTGAAGAAATATCTGATGCCACCAATGGCTTTAGCCAAGGTTCGCTTCACCTCCATTGCAAGGTTTTAAATTATAATATATCTGTACACATATGAGTTTTGCAATTAATTTGTTATCTTGGCGTGTTAGATAATCTGGTGGGGAGAGGAGGCTATGCTGAGGTGTACAAAGGAGTGTTATGTGGTGGAGAGGAGATTGCAATAAAGAGGCTAACAAAAGCTTGCAGGGATGAGAGGAAAGAGAAGGACTTCTTAACAGAGATTGGGACAATTGGTCATGTCTGTCATCCTAACGTGCTGTCCTTGCTGGGTTGCTGTACCGACAATGGGCTTTATCTCATCTTTCATTTCTCCTCCAGAGGCTCTGTTGCTTCCCTTCTTCATGGTACCGAAATATAAGCTTGTTCTGTTCGTAGTATCAGTAATTAATGATGTTGTTTCTTACTGTATCTGGGTTTTTTTAGTTCTTGCAATGTTTTGATGTGTAATCCTTTGATTTTCTTACTGTAGATGAGAATCTGCCAGCGATGGATTGGAAAATAAGGTACAAGATTGCCATTGGGACTGCTAGAGGCCTCCATTACTTGCATAAGGGATGCCAAAGAAGGATAATTCACCGTGACATTAAATCTTCAAATATTCTCCTGACTGCAGATTTTGAACCATTGGTAAGGTATCCAATGTAAGTCGAATAAATTTCACTTACTATAATGAGTTTGACTTTAGTGTTGTTTTTCTTTGAATGTTACAGATTTCTGATTTTGGACTGGCAAAATGGCTTCCATCTCAGTGGACTCACCATTCAATCGCTCCGATTGAAGGAACATTTGGGTAGGGTATCTCGCACCCAATTTTATTCCATCGGAGGTATGATTATCGTCGCAATGTATTGCTACTGAAACTTAAAACGATGCATACTCTTTTGCAGGCACTTAGCGCCCGAGTACTACACGCATGGAATAGTGGATGAGAAAACAGATGTGTTTGCATTTGGAGTCTTTTTGCTGGAGATCATTTCTGGCAGGAAACCAGTTGATAATTCTCACCAAAGCATACATATATGGGTAAGAAATTTGTCATTTATTTACAGTATAAAATGATTTTCCATCCCATAATTATTTATGTGTTCTAGACTTGAGTGAAATGTATTGCTAATAGATTAAGTTAAATGGACTTGTGGGTTTCTGCTGATTAATTAACAGGCTAAACCAATACTGAACCAAGGAGAGATTGAAAAGCTGGTGGATCCAAGGCTTGGGGAGACCTATGACGCTACACAGCAGAAAAGACTTGGCTTTGCTGCATCCCTTTGCATACGAGCTTCTTCAACATGGCGCCCTACGATGAGTGAGGTAGCTATTTGCATTTTCAAAATGACCCTGACGTAATGCCACTTCTTTTTCCCTCAGAAAATTTTCATAAACTGCAGAATTAAATTGATAATTACAATGAACTTGCTGATAAGGTGGATCATTGCTTCATGTTTAATTGTATGTCGGGTTCATGATTCCAACAAATTACCTCTAGTTGACCGGCCGAGGGACCAGTTTTCAGAGTCCCAAGATTGAAGTTTCTGCTATTTAAATAGGTTAGATATGAAAGCTGAGTGTAAGCTGTCACCTTTTCCATTTTTTGATTGCTTTCGTGTTGACGACTTTGCACATCCTTTTCAGCAATTAGAAGACTTCAACATGAGAACTTAGATTTGATCCTTTAGGTACAGGTAGCTAGCTAGCAGGGTGTTTGAGTTTTTTCACGCAATTCCATTAGTCAGAGGATGTTCTATCTTACCTAACCTAACTCTTTAAGCTAAAATACTAAGGTGGTGTTTGATTTTGTGGTTAAAACTATGTTATATGATATCAAATTGCTCTATCTGATGTGTTTATATTTAAATAAAATATTTTATTTTAATATATTTTCAAGCAAAAGATAACTGTAACCCCAAGACTATAATAATTATAGATGTCTCATGTGATTAGAAAATGAGAATCTCTGATTATTAAAATCATTCCAGCTTTTTCACTCATTATTTAATAGAATATCCTGAATAAGCGTTGGACTAATTTTGTTGGCCTATTCCAAGGTATTGATTTGATCACGCTTTCGGACATGGACAAGTGTGTTTGTTCCACCCTTTTGAATCAGCTGCAGTGGCAGGATATTAATTGCTGGAAAAAAATATTCTTATACAGCAAGTTGCAAGGTCCTGTCAAGATTAATTAAGTTATAATACAGGCATTTACCAAGATAAACTAATGATAAACTTCTTGTTGTTGTGTTAGTGAGCTAATCTTAAACAAACAAGAAATCATATGAAATAGATATTGAATTGATAACTTTTTAGTGGTTGAAAAAAAGTTTCTTGTCTTTTTTTTTTGGTGATAATGAAAAGAGGATTGGGATATTGAATTGCAATTAGTCGTATTATTCAAGAAGAATGGGATGCACAATATGCTTTTCGATCAGCATCATTTCTTCTACCAGATGAAATGATGCTAGCCCAGAAATTTAGAGAGCTGATATATCACGAAGTCAATTACCTGACAAAACAAAATGATGATCTCTTGTAAATTTTGCAGGTACTGGAAGTAATGCTAGAGGAGGAGATGGATAAGGAAAGGTGGAAGATACCTGAGGAAGAAGAACAAGAAGAATTCTGGGGTTATGAAGATCTAGAACATGAATGTGACAGTTCCTTCTCAATTTCTCCACAGGATTCAACCTCTACAAGAAGTACGATGACCATTTTAGATTAGCAGCTCAACTCCATCCTAACCACCACTTTGATTGACATGTAAATACAGCACGTATGTTCAATCAATGATCCAATATGAACCGAGCTGTTTACCTGCACCATCACCTTTTCGTAATCGATATCTACCTTTAACTGGCTGGCGCGGGGCCATGATTATTAATGATTAGAACCGATCTGGCTTCCTACAACTCATCACACCGCCATGTTCGACTACTTTATGAAAAAATCCCAACTTTCTATGTTTTCTGGTTCGAAAATGTCAATGGAAGGGAAAAAAAGTTGGTTTCCTTTACTGATCAATCACTATACCAATAATTCGGCTTTGTATTCTTGCTAACCCTGCATGTATAGCTATGTTTGATTATCGTTCAAACTGTGTTGCGGTTAAGTTGAAAAAGAAAAAAATGATATATATATATGTCAAAATCATGGAAAATCACTTGAAAAATCAATAAATTAAGATTATATGCACAACATCACCATGTATCTATCTAGTAGTGGTGCTAGCAATTTAATAATTAAATTATGCTTCCAAACCACACAACTCATGCAAATTCTTAACCCTGAACATATTAAACCCGGGGTTGAATAGACATGGAAATAATTAAATGCAAATTTGAGGATTTATGGACATGAAAGGAGAAGGGTCTCTTTCCATTTTTTAGTTGATGGGAAGTGACACGTTTGATGATAGGATCCTATAATATCCCCTACCATTATTGATTCGTTACATGGCCTGCTAGGCATGAACAATATATACATAAAAACAGACAGCAATTACAAAATAAATTAAATTTCAAGGTAATTACTTTTGAGCCAATGGATTGCAACCCATCTTTTCTCTTTAAAGGATTTCGGTTTCATATCTCTTAGTTGTGATTTCCACTATATATAAGAAGTTTTATGTTCAAATTTCAAACCATAATAGAGATGGAGCAGAAATTTGAGAGTAGAGAGAGAACTACTTTTTATCATGTAATTAAAAACTAATTGGATCTTTAATCTGGGAAATTTTTTTACTGGGCATCAACCTATATAGCATGCGTCCCTTGAGGAGCACTCAAGTGATTGCCAAAAAGAGTTGGAACCTCAGCCAATTTCCAGTTTAGTGATCATCAAAATCTCCATCTCATGCATCTGCAGCAGTTTGAAGATGGCAATTTTAAGTTCTCAGAAAGTGCTTCGTCATATAAAGTTGGCCCCCAACTCCATCGAAGCACTAAAATATCTAAATTTGGACTGCTTAATAAAAAGAGCATCGCTCTTGTTAATATGCTCAGGCTTTGCAGGCATGTAGTGGTTAATATTTTTAATGTGATCCCAAGAGTGAGCTAAAAACAAATTTGCCTATTCATCACTGTCATGCCAGTAGCTAGCTAGGCGTGATGTGCCAATAGTAAATCAGTACTGGGTGTGGATCCCATGCCAGATATGAACTTCAAATAATGAATCCCTTTTTATCGATTCTGGACCTTATTATTGGCTTCTCCTCCACCTAATTTTCATTCATTGTCTATAGTTTTTCACATATATACTTTCCCTGGATAAATATTTCAAATTCTGCAACACTTTCTTTCCTTGTATAGACAGAGACATGCTATTTACATAAAAATGCTTGCATTATTATTATTATTATGAAGTTGACATAGTGTTTTCAAAGTTCGAATTGTTGCATATATATATATATATATATATATATATATATATATATATATATATATATATATATAGAGAGAGAGAGAGAGAGAGAGAGAGAGAGAGAGAGAGAGAGAGAGAGAGAGAGAGAGAGGCAAGTGGAGAATTCACTATCTTGCTAGGTTCTTGAGCCTGACAAGATCATCTCAACTAACTAGAAAACTACAATTATAGATAATAAATAAAGATACCAAGGGGAAGGATGCACCATGCGCATGCAGAACAGTGAATGCATCTCGGATTACAGTATTAATTAATTAACTAATTACAGAATTAGGAAACTTGTTTAATCTCATAGACTATGATCCTGGACCAAGTTCATCACACTATACGATCGATCTTCTCAAACATATATCAGATTGCATGAAAAGGAGCAGATTAAGAAATGGCAGTTGACAAAACAGGTGGGATTACAATGGGGTCGGCAAATTCTAATGCTGGAAATAGGGCTACGACGAGACACATGAAATATAAAAGCTAAACAGCTGCCGTCGTTTCCATGCTTAGTTTATGTTCTTATATGTGTGTTGTTTACGTGATAGAAGCATCCCAGCCCTTATTTTAATGTTTCTTCAAGAATTAATTGCTGGTTGTTCAACTTAAAAGACCGTGCATGAGGGGCTGGTAGGGCAACGACAAATATCAAAGAGAGGCTTGACGATATATATACAGTGGGTGGTGGGCGAGGTGATAAACACAATGGATTTTAAAAAGTTCGATATGTTTAGAGACTACTGGATCTGTTTGAAATAATAATGAAAGATCCAAATGATTTGAAGGGATTCAATCAAACAAGATGCGAGAGAGTAGATAGGTCACCCAGTCTCTGGTCTGGAAAGGTAATGGTGGTGGGCACTTCTTCACCAAATTTTCAGGTCTGCAGAAGCCAGAATTTGGCCGGACAAATTGCAGTGTAAGATAAGAAAATCAACCCAAATCTATATGATATTATATCTAAGATGTAAAGTGTGCTGGTCTTTCTATATGATCTCAGAAAAAAAAAAAAAGTCAACAAAAATCCCATAACCTGTTTAGAGCTTGAAGATTTTTGGTTTAAAAAACAAAACCTTACTTCCGTTGCCGGGAATCGAACCCGGGTCTCCTGGGTGAAAGCCAGATATCCTAACCGCTGGACGACAACGGAAGAATTGGAGAGTCGATCCATTTAATATACTTCATACTAAACATTATATTTTATTTTCCATTCATGTCTATATAATATTATAACTTCTTGTTTTTTTATATATATATATTATGTTGTATTTATTGCATAAATAAGAAAAAGTGAATGTACAATCCAAATGGTCAGTTGGTTGATAAAAAAAACCCAATAACTCGAGTGATAATCTGTCAAACCCGATACGTAGATTATAAAATGAAGACAACTTGATAGAAAAGAATAAGAAAAAATAATCACAAAACCTATTTAAAAAACCATGGAATGATGAAAGCCGACAATGAAATAAGAAAAAAGAACTAAAATAAATGATGTTAATCAGCATTAACTTTTCAAACTTGCGGTCTAAATCATTAAATTATAAGCATCCTATCTAAAAAACTCGTAAAAGTAAATTCTCAATCAATTAAATATTGAAAGATATATAAAAAGAATCAAATATATCAAAGAATCTAGAAAAAAAAGCAATTAAAAAAAAATCAGAATTGCAAGGAAAAGTCGATTTATATAAAAAAATAAGAATCTAATTGAAAAAAATATCATATCACAAATTAAAATTGAATGATGAAATTAAAAACATATTGAAATTAAAAAAAATCATAAAAAAACTAAAATTTAAAATCATAAATAAAAATAAAACTTTAAAATCTTGAATGACCATCACAAAGAGAGAGAAATGAATGAAAAAAACTACTAGAAGAGAATTTTTGGCCGAAAGAAGATGCCAGAAGCACCACTAGCAAGCTCCAACCGCCGACATGCACCAATCATTTTTTATATATATAAAAAATATATTTAATATTTATAATAATGATCAAGGGGTCTTATACCTTCCTCAATAATCAGTTTAATGATTATTATTTTTATGAAAATGACAAAAGCATTGTTATACTATTCTTGGTTAAAAATAACTTCGAGTTTAAATTAACAATAAAGCAATCACCATTTCCTTAACAACTGTTTAGTAACGTGATTAAAGTTGTTTTTCAAAATATTTTTTGTTTAGAAAAATATTAAAAACATTAAAATAATTTAAAAATATCAAAAATTTTAATTTAAAATAAAAATAATTTTTTTTATTTTCCAAAAACATTTTTGAACCGTAATACATAGCATAGCAGGTTGTTGACATTTCATTGATAGCAATCCCTTGCAATTCGCATCTTCAAGTGGCAGGCATTAATTAGTATTGCTTTAGAGTAGAAAAGAGGCTAAGCTCCGAAAGCACTCAATGTTTTCTTCTTCTTCTTCTCATTTGTTATTCAATAATTTATAATTTTCCAAATATTCTAATGAACCATGCAATAGTTTAAGAGCTAGAAAATGAAATTGAAGACTTTATTTTCAAATCTGCTGTCTCCAAATGAAAACAGCCTACAAATTCATGTTAGAGAATTGGTGAATGACCGGCAACACGCCACCTAGCAATGTGAGTGCCGGCGTCACTTTACTCAATCGAGATCAGGAAAACCCTTAAAATTATTAGGGTTAAGTGCTCATTATTTTTTATTATTTTTAATTATTTTCGTAACCGCAAGCATAATTTTTATTTAAAATATGTGACTTGACCAAATTGATGCCACAAAAGATTACCCTAAACATATTAAAAAGTTTCAGACATCATTCCTACTCACACCCAAATACGAGGCTCTCCGTCTGAAGTAGTAAAATTTCATCACAAAATGCTGATCCAGTAAGAAGCATTCGACTTTACCATTTTTGGCAGGGACTCTCAGCAGGGTGTCGGTACAACTTCAAGGCTCCCGATTAATTTTATAATTCCTGAAGTTAATGAACATGTAAATTTACAGTAATTATTATGTTAGCAATTACATGACTCGAACATGAGATCTCTTATCACTAAACCACCTCCTACAGATAGTTCCCCATGTTTTTTTTTTAATGGGCATGAAACAGGAATGATCCTCTCTAATCAAAGTTAGAGCTTGAACAGGATTTGGATCCAACATCTACAATGGCTGTCCTCTTTTCCAACAAAGATTCCAAAAATGCTGAGCATAATTTGGCAAGGGGTGGAAGATTATGTGACGATCCACTACATATGCTGAACCGATGAAGCCTGTTTCCTCTTTCGGTCAAACTGAGGGACCTCTCCATGGAATTTCACTACATAAAAAGATGGATGAAATAAAATTTAGCAGCAGTCAAGAGAAAATGAATGTAAGGATAAATAAATCAAAAGGTTTGACGGCTGTTTCCAAGAGAACAGCTATAGTTTCCTTTCTTATCAACTATAATCATCCACTGAAATTCAGTACAAACCAAAAGAATATGAACATACATAGGCCTTGACTGTTTACTGATAAAGTTGCACTTCAACAGACCTCGTTAATCGCAGATAATCCATACACCATAAGCAAAAGTAAGAATTCTTGAAACTTTTCACCTTATGCACCTTTTAGCTTCCCTAATCTGTTTAAACTTTTCCAATATTGTAGATAATCCATCCACCACCCTCAAAAGCAAGAAGTCCTTTCCTTTCCAAAGTAATTGATCCATCAAGGACACAAGAAGGGAAGAACTGCTGTGGCAACAACAGTGTTTGATATTGCTGAATATTATTAAACCGCACTAGCATTTTCTGCAAGATTCATGGACACACGACAGTGTTTATTTCTTTGGCTATAAAACTATTAAATAACAGGACTCTACATTTGAGGGTAGTTACCGCACCAGCATCTTTTTTCATCAGAAGAACTGCTTCTAATTCTCTTGAAAAATGCATACCACATTATAAGGAGCGGCGAAATTCATAAGTATCAGGATTTTATAATATGACTAGCAAAAAACTCAAATAAAATATACAAAAAGTCCTATCTTTATTGCTGTCATAAGATTTAAAAAATTATTTTATAGCCTAGAAATTAGGCCAAGACAAAAGGTTTGTGAAAGAATTGATGAGAAAACCTCACATGCTGAACTGGATTAAGCAAATTTACCCTAAGGGTTTGACAGAACAAGTGAGCAGGAACATGATCAGCTGCATTGAACAGGTTTCTGCAATATTCATCGCTGCTGCATTAGCAGTTGCAAACAAGAAAATAGGAATTCATTTAAATTACAAAAGAAAATCGAATTTGGCAGGTTGGGGCATTGCAATTTTAAGGATTATGTAATGAAAAGCACAAAGAAAGTGTCACAAAAAGCAGGCATCATTAAAAAACAACATTTAAGGCCAGTTTAAAGCTGTGGTGACCATATCCTAACCAGTAGCCAAAGCAATAAGTGCCACTAGAATGATCAGTTGCTGTAGCCTTTGATTTTCATACCGTGATTCCTCAATTAGAAATCGTTTTGAAGTACTCATTGCAACAAATTAGTAGTTTGACACAAGAATGTTAAGCAGGCATCTTGTTTTAGCAGTTTAACAGCAAGGTTGAATATGTTGATTTTGTTCATATTCTATGTATTGCAAGGTATATGTGCATTCCTAACTTATTTTCCAGTGATTACCAAAAGGTATCAGTGCTCTCAAACTTCAAAAGCCAACCGAGCTTCCTCAACATTAGAAGGCAAGCAATCTCACCTTTCCATGAAACCATATTATACAATAGCTTTAAAGATCTCTTTGAAGTTTAAAAAACATTATAAAAGAAAAGGAAAGGATAATTCATATCAGGAGGAGAATAAACTTGAATCTTTCTGTTTCTATAAAAGGATGAATTTCTGCATTCCAATCACAAGATCATGAATATTCTTTCCTTCCTTTCCACCAAAATGCAAACAAAAGCAAGTTTCATGACAGGAAAAAAAATCTCTGCGTGTGAATAAAGCAAGAATCTTCGGAGCAAGTCATGACAATAAAAAGATAATCTGAACCAATCATCAACTGGTGCTAGTGGTGAGATTTAGCTCTTAAATACCTTTGAAGTAATTGTTAAGAGATGGGACATTTTCTTTGATACATGAATTGCATGGTCAGATTACATCTACTGGCAGCAAAGTTTTCATTATGCGCAAGATTTAATAAAAGAGGACATGCCACTAATTCAAGGTCCATATACTTATGCCAAGGTCAAATGCAGACACCTAATTTACTCGTAAATCCCACTACTAAAAAAGGAGGGTGTTTGCAACGGGGATTTTGTTTAGCAACGGATTTTCCGTTGCTAAACAAATTCCGGAAAAAAAAAAAAAACATGGGTTGCAACGGATTTTCCGTTGCAAATTAAATTTGCAACGGAAAATCCGTTGCAATTTAAACCCATTTGCAACGGATTATCCGTTGAAAATGAAAATTACTTTGCAACGGAATTTCCGTTGCAATATAAATTTGCAACGGAAATTCCGTTGCAATTTAAAACCATTTGTAACGGATTATCCGTTGCAAATGAAAATTACTTTGCAACGGATTTTCCGTTGCAATTTAAAAGTATTTGCAACGGATTTTCCATTGCAATCTAAATTTGCAACCGAAATTCCGTTGCAATTTAAAAGTATTTGCAACGGATTATCCGTTGCAAATGAAAATTACTTTGCAACGGATTTTCCATTGCAATTTAAAACCATTTGCAACGAATTATCCGTTGCAATTTAAATTTGCAACGGAAATTCCGTTGCAAATGAAAATTAATTTGCATCGCCCCGCGCAACAATTGTTTTTTTTTTTTTAAAAAAAAGTTAAATATATATTTAGTACCCGCATCACCCCGCGGGTACTAAATATATCCATTCTTCTTCTCTCTCGTTCTCTCATTTATTGAGAACAAAAGCAAATTAACACTCTCCATCTCTGCTTCCCGATCTCGACCTTCTTAAATCTCTCTCATTCTCTCATTTATTCACAACAAAAGCTAACTGTTACGTGCCACGTGAAGGCTGTCCTGCAAGTGATATCCAGCCGTCCACGTGGTGAGCAATGCCGGCTGAAAGGTGCCACTGTCCTGCAGAATCGTAGCCGTCCACGCGGAAGAGGGAGGGTCAATCGAGGCAGCATCCACCGTCCACGTGGGAAAGGGTCAGGTCCATGGCAGAGAGGGGACATTTCGGCAGGCCATGGGGTATTGAGTTTTAACAATTAGTTGAGTCATTAGTTGAGAAGTAACTAGTCCAGTTACAATGCCATATTAATAAATTGAGTCAGTTCGGGTTGAGTCAAATGGGTCAGTACGGGTTAGTTAATTTTGGTTGTTTTATTGAGTCAAATTACGTGTCTTTGAATAAGTCAATAAGCTGGAAATCAGCTGGGTATTTGAATTGTGATACTGGGTCCTTGGAACCCGGTAATTTGTTATTTGCTTTTAGTATTTATTGTCTGGAGTCTTATTAAAATGTACTGAACATTTTTTATCAATTAAATTCAAAGGAGGTTTTGGATTCCTCGAAAATCCACATTTTATTTCTTCAAATTGCTAGTAACGTGACATTGGTATCAGAGCAGGTCTTCCATGGCGGATGGAACGCGCATCTCTCAATTGGCAGACTCACTCGCATCTGTCAAAACAAATCAAGATCAGACACAAACAAATTTGAATGCCTTACAAGAAATAGTTCAAGGGCTAGCGCAGAAGCTGGATGTGGTGGCTTCACATGTGGAAGCCTTGGTGCAGCACAAGGCTGCCCAAAATTCGGGTAACCCGGGAGGGTCAACACAAATCACAAATCCTCTCTATGAGGATAATCCAGGAGGCATACAGACAAGGGCAATTAGGCTGGATTTTCCCAAATTCAATGGGGAAAACCCCAGCGGGTGGATCTACCGGGCGAACCAGTTTTTTAGTTATCATCAGACTAATCCTCATCACAGGATTCTTTTGGCATCCTTCCACATGGAAGGGAAGGCATTGGTCTGGTTTCAGGACATAGAGGCAGCAGGTGGGCTGAATAGTTGGGAAGGCTTCCTACGGGCCTTACAAACCAGATTTGGGGCCTCTCCTTATGATGACCCAATGGAGGCCCTAATCAGACTCAAGCAAACCTCTACTGTTGAGGAGTACAAGGGACGGTTTGAATATCTTTCAAACCAGTTAAGAGGGCTGGATGAGTCTTACAAGCTCAGTTGTTTTCTAAGTGGATTACGTGAAGACATCCGGTTTATGGTGAGGATGCTTAATCCCGTTAACTTGCATATGGCTTTTGGCTTAGCCAAAATGCAAGAAGAAAACGTAGCTGCTCTCAGGAGGGCTACCAGATTTGGGTCATTACCGAATGGGGCCCATGGGGCCAGTGGGTTAGTTCATGGGCCGAATGGGCCAGCTCCTCCATTTGAGAAGAAGGCCATCATTCCGATCCAAAGGCTTTCACTAGCCCAGATGAGAGAGAGGAGGGATAAGGGCCTATGCTATAATTGTGATGATAAATGGGGACCGGGCCATAGATGCAAATCGGCCCGATTATTTATCATGGAGGGTGAGGACCTTGACACTGAAGAGCCCATTAAGGAGGGTTGGGCCGAGGATCATAAGGGGCAGATTTGTGAAGGAATACTAGATGAAGAAATGGAACCAGAAATTTCCATTCATGCACTATGCGGGTCTCCTAACCCTAAAACCATGAGGATTATGGGTTATATTGGCAGGAGATCAATTGTGATTTTGGTGGACACGGGCAGCACTCATAATTTCTTGGACCCATCCATTGTCAAAGACAGTCAACTAGCCTATGATAACCAGAAAAGTTTAAAGGTGAAGGTAGCTAATGGTCAGACAGTATGTTGTGAGGGTAGAATTGAAGCAGTATCCCTAATCATGCAAGGTCATGTGTATGCAGTAGGTTTCTACATGTTGACACTAGGAATATGCGACGTTGTTTTGGGCATACACTGGCTGAGGACACTGGGACCAATCCTATGGAATTTCTCCAAGCTACAAATGGACTTCTCAATTTGTGGCAGACCCCGTAAATTACAAGGTATGACACCAACTGGTATTTCGTTGAGTGAAGGACAAATTTTTTGTAAATCTACTAGACAAAATACAAAGGAGCTAGTCATACAGTTGATTGGTTCTGAATGTGCTGAGCTATGGTTATTTGTTTATCCTAGAAATACCTTAATACACAACCTTCTCAACAAAATTTCTGACATTTCCACTGAAGCCAAGGAATTACCTCCTAACCGATCACATGACCAACATAGAGTCTTACTACCTGATTCAAAACCAGTTTGTGTAGGACCTTATAGGTATTCCTATTTCCAAAAATCTGAAATCAGAAAACAAGTCCAGGATATGTTGAAGGCAGGGATGGTTAGTCCCAACCAAAAATTTTGGAAGGTGTTTTTCAATCTACAGGAAACTACCTTACAGTTCTCATCAACCCTTACTACAAAATTTTTACAGTTCTCATCAGCCTACCACCCACACATAAGCAGCCAGACAGAGGTCATCAATGAAATGGTGGAGCAATACTGGCGTTGTTTCTCACGGAACAAGCCAAAAAAATTAACTAAATTCATTGATGTATCAGAGTGGGGGTCTAGTGCATCTACGCATGCATCAACAAATATTTTTGAGGCGGTATATGGTTATCTACACAAAAAACTATTACAATACTTGCCAGGCACAACAGAAATTCAAGGAGTAGATAATACCTTGAAATCTTGGAAGGAAATTCTTAAGCTCCTCAGTGCAAATCTGCAAATTACACAAGAACGCATAAAAAAGGTTGCTGACTTGAAACCAACAGAAAGAGAGTTTGAAAAAGGGAACTGTGCTTACCTTCAGTCGTAGCCGTACAAGCAAAGGAGTTTAGCTCAGAGAAGAAAGATGAAGCTTTCCCCAAGGTGTTACAGTCCATTCAAGGTGCTAGATCTGCCAGTGGACTTAAGGATACAACCAGTGTTCCACGAGTCTTGTTTAAGGGGAAAATGGAACAAAAGCCACCAACTGGTGGTGAACCTTCAAACCCCAGGCAAAGAAGGGGTTTTGAAGCCGAAGGCTGAAGAAGTTTTGGAGAGGAGAGAGAAGAAGATGAAGGGTCGAGCTGTCACGGAGCTCTTGATTAAATGGTGTGGCTTGGGTGCAGAAGAGGCGTTGTGGGAGGATACAGAAATTCGGGTTCTAATTTTTCAGACTTTGTGGACAAAGTCTTCGGAAGAGGGAGATAATGTTACGTGCCACGTGAAGGCTGTCCTGCAAGTGATATCCAGCCGTCCACGTGGTGAGCAATGCCGGCTGAAAGGTACCACTGTCCTGCAGAATCGTAGCCGTCCACGCGGAAGAGGGAGGGTCAATCGAGGCAGCATCCACCGTCCACGTGGGAAAGGGTCAGGTCCATGGCAGAGAGGGGACATTTTGGCAGGCCATGGGGTATTGAGTTTTAACAATTAGTTGAGTCATTAGTTGAGAAGTAACTAGTCCAGTTACAATGCCATATTAATAAATTGAGTCAGTTCGGGTTGAGTCAAATGGGTCAGTACGGGTTAGTTAATTTTGGTTGTTTTATTGAGTCAAATTACGTGTCTTTGAATAAGTCAATAAGCTGGAAATCAGCTGGGTATTTGAATTGTGATACTGGGTCCTTGGAACCCGGTAATTTGTTATTTGCTTTTAGTATTTATTGTCTGGAGTCTTATTAAAATGTACTGAACATTTTTTATCAATTAAATTCAAAGGAGGTTTTGGATTCCTCGAAAATCCACATTTTATTTCTTCAAATTGCTAGTAACGTGACACTAACACTCTCCATCTCTGCATCCCGATCTCCACCTTGCCGGCGTCGATCTGCTTCCGGTGTTGCCTGCACACACGGTACGGTCAAATTTCTATTTTTTAAATTCCTTAGTTTAAAATTTTGTTTAGGGTTTAGGGAGATTGGGGTGGGCGGGGGTGGTGCTGTGGAGAAAAAAGAGAAAACATGATCTTGTTTGTGGTTGAGAGGATCCTCTCAACCACCAGAGGAGGTGGTGAACGGTGGAAGAAGCCACGGTGGTAGGTGGAGTTTCTGGAGAGCATTCTGTAGAACTGAGTTTGTGGAGGTAGATTGTTTGGCTCGGCACCAGTTAAGTGATTTTGACTATTTTACGGATCTCTGAAATTCTTTGACTGTTTTCTCTATCTAGGTTTTTGTTAAATTTGTGAAACATTTATGGGTTGGAGATATAAAGCTGGTTTGTTCCTTATAGCCGCTGTTGTTATTATATGGGTCACCTCTGCGGAAGTTACCCAGGTAATCATAAAAAAAAATGACATTTGTTCCCCTTTATCTACTCTTTATTCTTGTTGAGAATTGGATTGCTTTTAGATATTTGGTTAAATTTGCTGGTCATTAATTATGCTGCTGGCCCAGTTATTAAAATCAGCATCTCCTTTGGTATTGTTTTGTCTTAGATGGTGTGTTTTTGTTACTGGAATTGTTTAGGTTGAAGAAATATAGTTTTGTGTGTTAAAAACTGAATTTGAGATTATTTTTCTATAAAACTGAACTGTTTTGATTCACCCTTTTACACTTGATGGGTGGTGTGAGCGTATTTTCGGTAAAATATTAGTTGGTTTACAGAGAAATTGTTGTAAATAATGAAGTTGAGAGATTATTTCAAAAGTTTTTTTATTCCATATAGGAAAGATATTATCTTCTTTGTTTAAGTTAAATTATTTAAACCAAAAAAGTTTTTGTTTCATATTGAAAAAACACATTTTTTTTCTTGTGAATATGGAGTATATATACTAATGAACTTTCAATCCTATATTGAAAAAATAAGACTGACTTCTACTGTTTATGTAGTGAACTTTGATATGGGATAATTACCAATAAAAGAATTTGGTAGTATCACACCTATAGGGTTATGCAAGCAAGAGAAACCAAAATGATTGCCCACTGCTCATGAGGCTTCTAGACTTTAATTTCCTTACTAGCTGTTGTAGATCTCTGATTGACCCCCTGTGCGCAAGCCTCAGGTTTGTTGTTTGTTTGTTTCTGTTCGCCAGCATTTTACAACAGAAATGAGTTGAAAAGAAGATGAATGCTGGATTTCACAGAAATTGAAAATGACCATGAAAATAAATGTTGATTATTTAGTCGAGTTGGTGATTGAAACAATGGAATTAATGTCAATGAATATAAGAGAAAACAATGCAGCTATTTAGTAACATAGGTACAATCACTCTTTACTGTCTGGTTTATTTGCAAGGGAATGGATTGTAGGTGCATGGTTGTAGGAATTATGTTAGTTCAAGTGTTTGTTATGCAGAATATTTGAATTTTTATTGAAAGTCTTAGAAACGAGTGAACTTTAATGTTTTGGCCTAATGAATGAGGTGTTAATAACAAAAATGCATTGCCCAACAGGATATCTTTGCATATTATAAGCAGCCATTTGCAGTGACATATCTTGGAGCTTCTCTTTTGGTGGTTTACCTCCCAGTGGCATTCCTTAAAGATTGGACATGTAATCTGCTAAAGCGACAGTCTTCTAAAAGTGGTAATGATGCAGCCAGCGTAAATGGGTCTTCTGATGAATTAAGCTCTCCTCTAAGTCGCAAAATCTTTGAAATTGAACTTCAGGGAACTTTGACTAAAAAAGACAGCGAACTGGACCTTGCATCTACAGAAGAAGGAAAGCCATTAGTTTCTAGACACAAGGATGATTTGAATGCTCTTAAACATGACAAAGAGCTCACAACCAGAGAAATTGCTATGTGTGGTTTTTATATAGCCCCTATCTGGTTTGTAACAGAGGTGAGTCTTCTCCAGGACTATCTTTTCCTTTTTGTGTTTCTCCACAATAACAATCAAGTTTTGATGTGCGTTCTCTGAAAAATCATGCAATTAAGAGAAGCAACTGTGTCTATAATCCCATATTTGACATGTTTCATGGGGGTGTTCAATGTGATGGATGTGGTGTTCATCCAATTAATGGACCTCGGTATAAGTCCAAAGTGTAAGAGATACAATTGAAGCTTTGATGTTGTGCCTTTTCTTATAAACATAATGGCTGTTGGATTGATTCTATTTTCTCTTTGTTTTTTTTTTGCAGGAAAGAAGATTATGATCTTTTCAGTATCTGCTTTGCTGCCATGGGTAATGAAGCTGATTTCATAAAGATGGACAGGCCGGTGTAATTTATGAACTTTGTGTTGCTTTTAGGAGTCTTGAAGTTCGGCATTTTGATCTTCTCCCAGAGAAAGGCTTTGAGGCTGATCTTGATGCTATTGTAGCCCTAGCAGATCAGAACAGCGAGGTCTTATGCTAGTTCTTTTAGCTTATAGTTTTGATTCCATAAATGGATCAGTAGCCAATACTTCAAAATATGTATTTTTTTATTTCATGTTGATTTACTTATACATGTAATTGTAACTGAATTTTTGTTGTATTATAAATTTTAATTTATGAAATTTTTATTTCAACTGTATTTATTTAGTTCTCAATATTAATAATATATCAATAATATTTATGAAAATATTTATTCATAATTAATTAAAAAATAAATAAATTCGAAATTGATTAAATATTTAATTGCTAATTTGCAACGGATTATGCAACGGATGTTCCGTTGCAAAGTTGCAACGGATTTTCCGTTCCAAATTAATTTGCAATGGAAATTTCATTGCAACAAAATTTGCAATCACGGATTTGCAACGGAATGCATCCGTTGCAAAGTCCGTTGCAAATAAATATTTGCAACGACCTCCTTTCTTGTTTGCAACGGACACGTCCATTGCAAACCACCCCCATTTTTTGTAGTGTCCGGATTGATTTGAATAAAATTTGCTTCATTCAACAACTTAAGAACTCTCCATTTCTTTAGAAATTAAATCGATTCTCAATGGCTAAAGAAAACTGAGCATTTCAATCACAAAAACATAATAACACAAACGATATTAATAATAATAAAAAAAATGATATTCTTACCTTTGTAAGTGTCACTCCACCGGCCATACGGGAATCACTCAAGTTACACTTTTTAAATTGACCACGTAAGAGTTTAGTAGACTCCTTTTCTGCTCGACAAATAAGCGAAAAGTTTAAGTGATTTCTCATTGTAATCGGTTGTTTGACTTAATAAAGATGGGATCAACTGAAATTATTATTAATATAATAACTTCAACGCTGAACTCTATGAATCAATTGAAAAAATAAGAGAACTTGAATCTAATTTAGCCAACAAAGAGAAAACTTTGATCATGGTGGAGAAAGAAAAGGATGGCCTTTAAGCCCATTTACAGCAGCATTAGCAAGACTTGTGGCAATTGCATGCCAAATTCGACCATTTTCATAAGCAGAAGAAAGGATAAAAGCATAGAATGATGGAGAATTGGCAGGGAGCTCGGGATGTGAAATTTGTAGTATTCACTGTATTGAATTGTATTGTTGTATTTACATCCATACACAGGGGTAGGTTTTATACACAAGTCTTAGCCTATTCTAGGTAACTAATCCCTGATTGCTAGAGATTACAATTTGTTTCCTATGACATTGCTCTTTAGACCGTTGGTCTATTACAATCCCTACAATCATGTTAAGGCAAATATACTTTCCTTTAACACTCCCCCTCAAGTTGGAGCATGGATGTCAAGGATGCCTAACTTGCAAAGATGGAAATTAAAGGTCGGTGTTTGCAATGGCTTGGTGAACATGTCTGCTACTTGCTCCCCAGTGTGCACATAAGCTGTCTCAATTTCCTTTCTTTAAATCCTCTCACGTATGGTGTGGCAGTTAAGCTCAATGTGTTTGGTGCGTTCGTGGAAGACAGGATTCACTGCAATGTGTAATGCAGCTTGGTTATCACAAAACAGCTTTGCCGGACCAGGGTGATTTATTTGTAAATCCTTCAACAAGTATCGCAACCATGTGAGCTCACAAGTTGCTGCTGCCATGGAACGGTATTCCGCTTCTGCCGATGATCGTGCTACCGTGACCTGTTTCTTGCTCTTCCAAGATATGAGTGAATTTCCCAAGAAAATACAGTAGCCTGTAACTGAACGTCGAGTAATTGGACAATGTCCCCAATCTGCATCACAATACCCAATCAGATTCAACTAACTTTGAGAGGAAAATAGTAAACCTTGTCCGGGGGCATTCTTGAGGTATCGAAGGAGTCTGTGTGCTGCATCAGGATGGTGTCGCCTCGGTTCTTGCATGAACTGGCTAAGGGTGTTGACGGCATATGTGATCTCCGGTCTTGTGATTGTCAAATATATCAATTTCCCAATCATTCGTCTGTATTGTGTTGGGTCTTTGAGTGGATCGCTGCCAGTAGGTAATAGTGCCAAGTCAGGTTCCATTGGGACCTTTGATGGTTTCGCACCAAGTAATCCTGCCTCCTCTAGTATGTCGAGTGTGTATTTGCGCTGGCTGATGGCGATCCCAGCTTTGGACCGTGCAACTTCAACTCCGAGAAAATATTTTAAGGGTCCAAGGTCTTTGATTCGGAAGAAACGGCTAAGGAATTGCTTGAGATCATTGATTGTTGTATCATCATTTCTTGTAATAACCATGTCATCCACATATAATAAAATGATGGTAATGGAATTGCCAGATACCTTAGTGAACAGGGAGTAATCAGCCTGAGACTGTGTGAACCCAACGTTATGGATGGCAGAGGAAAACTTTTGGAACCAACTCCGGGACGCCTGCTTAAGTCCATACAAGGATTTTTGGAGTCGACACACAACATGCTCCCCCTGTCGACAGTAACCTGGAGGTGGCAGCATATACACCTCTTCGAGGAGGTCACCAAGAAAAGGAAGGCGTTTTGTACATCCATCTGATGTAAAGGCCAATTTTGGACAGCAGCAATAGTCAACAAGCATCGGACAATGATTAATTTGGCAACGGGGGCAAACGTTTCCTTGTAATCAATCCCTCCACGTTGAGTAAATCCCTTGGCAACAAGTCGGGCTTTGTACCGCTCAATCGTGCCATCAGAATGATGTTTGATCTTGAATACCCATCTGCAACCAATTGCTCGGTGGTCGGCTGGTAAGGGAACCAATTTCCATGTTTGATTGGCCTCGAGTGCTCGGAGTTCGGTGTCCATGGCAGCAACCCAATTGGGGTCATGACGGGCATGTTCATAAGAGGTGGGTTCAAGTTGTGAAGAGACATTAGTGATAAATGCTTGATGAGCAGTAGATAAGGATGCATAAGAGACATACCGGTGGAGAGGGTGATGGGTGCCGGACATAGAGGAAGAGATGACGTGAGGTCCGAGCAGAGCAGAGTGATGGGCTACATAATCTTTGAGACAAGTAGGAGGTCGAGTCAGACGGGAAGATTGACGAGTAGGAAGGATTGAATCCGGTGGTGGATGGTCAGGTAAGGCCGGAGGGATGGGAATGAGGGACGGCTAGGATGGTGATGGGTGTTGGTGGGTTCGGCTACTGTTTGGGATGGTGATGGTGGGCTTGCCATTTGAGGGTCGGTGTTTGGGCTAGCAGGACTTGGGCTGTCAGGTATTGTGGAGTTTGGGCTGTCGTGGTGGATAGCTTGTGAGTTGGGCAGTGGGCCTGTTATGTTGGGTGACGGGTCGGGAGGGATAATTGGGAGAACAGGAGAGTCATTTCATGGTCTGGTCATGTGTTGGCAAATGGAAAGATTGTTTCATGAAATTGAACATCACGGGAAGTGGAGATTTGATGTGTGGCGAGATCATAGACACGGTAGCCTTTTTGACCGCGGGGATAGCCAAGGAAGAGACATCGTCGGGCACGAAAATCAAACTTGTGTTTGGGTGTGAGATTTGTGGCATAACAAAGGCATCCGAATGTGCGTAGGTGAGAGTAATTGGGTAAGTGGCCGTGCAAAAGTTCATAGGGTGATTTGTGGGATAATAGAGGTGTGGGAATATGATTAATAAGGTAACAAGCTGTTTGAACACTATCCCCCCAAAATTTTAACGGTAAATTGGCTTGGAAACGAAGTGCACGCCCAATGTTTAAAAGATGTTTATGTTTTCGTTCAACAACCCCATTTTGTTGGGGGGTGTGAACACATGAATGTTGAAATATGGTGTCATAAGTGTCTAAAAAATTGTGCATGGAGAGGAATTCTCCGCCATTGTCAGCGCGTAGGATTTTGATGCTTTTGTGAAATTAAGTTTTAACCCAAGAGAAAAATGATTTTAAAAGTGTTTGTGTTTCGGATTTAAAACTCATAAGGTGCACCCATGTAAAACGAGTAAAATCATCCACGATTGTGAGAAAATAGCGTGTCCTAGAGTGAGTGGTAATTTTGTGAGGCCCCCAAATATCACAATGAATTAAATCGAAAGGTGCATTTGATTGAATTGAACTAGAAGTAAAAGACATCCGAGTTTGTTTTGCCAAGGGGCATATTTCACAAACATGGTCGGGATCAAACATTATTTCTGGAATTGTTTTGGATAAAAAATGCAAAGGGTGTGTGGAGGGGTGGCCCAGTCGTTGATGCCAGAGACTGGTGGTGCGACTAACATGATTGGTAAGATGGGGATTTTGGCTTGGTGTAAGATAGTATAGCCCATTAAATTGCTTGCCCAGGCCAATCATCCTCTTCGTATCCATGTCCTGTATAACACAAAAATCCGGAAAAAATATTATCATACAGCGTAGAGCCCGTGTGAGTTTACTGACAGATAATAAATTGACACGAAATTTTGGAACATGAAGGACCCCATCAAGTAATAAATCATGTGATATTTTTACAGATCCAATGTTCTTAATGTCTGCCATTTCCCCATTTGGTAATCCCACAAAATCACAATCAGTATTAACCAAGTTATGTGTTAACGGTGAGTGTGATATGTGATCAGAGGCCCCGCTGTCTATAATCCAATAAAGGATTGAGTGTGAGTTATGTTTCGCCATATTGCATGTGGGTGTGATTATACCTGTGGCATTTGCAAGTGGCATAACTTTACCGTTCCCGGACCGAAGCAGCGCAAGGAGTTGATGATACTCTTCGGTTGTGAATGTTGGGCTGTTAGTCAGTGTGCCCTTGGTCTCGTCTTGAAGAACGCCTACGCCTTGTGATGCCTCAACATTGTGGGCTGTTGGTGGGCGTTTGTTTCTGGGGAACACTCGTTTCCCATGCCATTTATGGCCTTCTGGGAAGCCAATCAAGAAGTAGCAGCGATCAATGGAGTGTGAGCCATCACAGTGGCTGCACTTGGGTGCTCTGCATGGGTTGAAATTCCCAGAAGCAGGTCCTCCTTTTGGTATGGTGGGTTGATGGGTTTGCATCGCATGGGCGACGGGTTCACGGTGGCTTGTCACGTTCATCTGGTGCTCGTGTTGCAGCACCAACCCATGAACGCGCCGTGTGTCAGGAAGCGGATTCATCATCAGTATGGAGCCCCAAATGGTTGAGTAAGTCTCGCTTAAACCCATTAAAAATTGCATGACTTTCTCTTTTTCTTCCCTTGCAATACGGGTCTTGGATCCCTCACAGTTACAAGTAATTGGTTCATGGTACGAACCCAATTCGTCCCAAAGAACCTTCAATTGGGTATAGTAATCTGAAATTGATAGTTGTCCTTG
Source organism: Salix brachista (assembly GCA_009078335.1). Lineage (NCBI taxonomy): Eukaryota > Viridiplantae > Streptophyta > Magnoliopsida > Malpighiales > Salicaceae > Salix > Salix brachista. The sequence continues at coordinate 9,425,555 of CM018589.1, read as the reverse complement.
TCTGTGTTCAACAATTTCTTGTTGAATTTGGTAAATCCTTGAATCGTTGCCCTGTGAAAATCGGTCTTCAAGGTCCTTCCATGCTGCAGATGCAGTTTTGCAGTAAAGGATGCTTCGTGCAATAATGCTTTGCACAGATTGCCAGATCCAAGACAAGACCATGTCATTGCATCTCTGCCAAATTGAAAAAGTCGTGTCTGTGATTGCAGGGCACTGGATTGATCCATCAATAAATCCAAGTTTGTTCTTGGCACTAAGGGCGATGCGCATAGAACGACTCCATTGGCCGTAATTGTGTCCGTCGAGGACTTGTGAAACCAGGACCAGGCTTGGTGAATCTGAGTGATACAGTGTGAGGGGATCGGGCATGTGTGGCCCTTTGTCTGTTGAATTCTGTGCTATTTTATCTGATGCACTTTCGTCCCTCATGTTGATTGAATGAAAAGGTTTTGGGTTGTGTTTTAGCGGAAGTGAAGTGGTTGTTTTGGGTCACCAGGATCGGTGCTCTGATACCATGTGAAATTTGTAGTATTCACTGTATTGAATTGTATTGTTGTATTTACATCCATACACAGGGGTAGGTTTTATACACAAGTCTTAGCCTATTCTAGGTAACTAATCCCTGATTGCTAGAGATTACAATTTGTTTCCTATGACATTGCTCTTTAGACCATTGGTCTATTACAATCCCTACAATCATGTTAAGACAAATATAATTTCCTTTAACACGGGATGAAAGAGAAGAGTTGAAGCAACCAAGCAAAATAATCCACAAGATAAGCCAAAAATAGACTGCATTAATTACATATCTCGATCACCATGCTAACGGGTTCACTTCCATCAAACAGGCTTTGATCAAAGAAAGAACTGGTGCAATAAAAGTAGCATAACATCGGGGCTCAAAAACTATACGCTGCCATATTCAGGCTGAAGAAATTAGATTTTTTGCAATAAAATTAAAGGAAAAAATGAAAAATTTAGCCGAAGACCTGGTAGTGCCGAGAGACACACTTGTGAAATTCTTTAGGCAACTTCACTACTACATTAATCTAGTAGTAAAATATCATATGCTCTAAGAACATGAAAGGATTGAATAGTTTAATTTACAAAGATATCATGTATTAAGTAAATTGAACTTTTGATGAGTAATAAGTGTTAGAGAATAATATAAATCATATTCTGGGGTCTCACCTATAAGCTTTAGCTTTTAGGTGAGATGGTTCCTTAACATGGTATCAGAGCCTTGTTGACCCAGCGGTCACGAGTTCGAATCTCACCACCCTCATTCTATTTGATAAAAATTAAGCACAAAGTGATGTGGGTCTGTACAAGTTTCAAGTCCAAATGGTTTTCATTTGAGGGGGGGTGTTAGAGAATAATATAAATCATATTCTGGGGCCTCACCTATAAGCTTAAGTTTTTAGATAAGATGGTTCTTTAATAATAAGATGCATTATTTTGATCAATGGTCCCCAAGAGGCGTAATGTCATAACAAAAAACTTGAGATCTGTACAAGAGGTCTTGAGTTTAAGTCAGGGTGTGCATATTTTATAAGAGTCTGGACAACCAAGATTTTATTCACTCATCTGGGCTCACGTAATTATTTTAGGCACTTTAACTGTATTGCGCTTACAGTGTTTAATTTTTTAAAAAAAATTTATAGTATAGATTTAAAAAAGATTCACTCCAAGAAAAACCTAACATGCTTTGAGCAAACTAGTTATTACTAACAAGTACCAAGAAAAAACATCAACGTGTGAGGTGTTTACTCCTATTACTACAAACATATAAATTATTGCGCGACTCATTTTACATATTCTCCTTAGCTAGCTGCGTATTGTGGCTTCTCTATGTGAAACTTCATGCCCATTTCCTGGTGCTAATATTCACCGGGCACGCGGGAAGAAAATATATCTTGGAATATTTGAAGAAAAAGAGGCGACGAGAAAACGCGTTATCAAGACTGACAAATTAAGCTTGAAAAGTAATCACAGCTGAAACATTTAAGTTCTCTACTGCTATAAAACATGTTCATTTACATTAATCTTCAAAACTTCTATCATCCTTCACTTTTTTTCCCAAACTCTCTAATAGAAATGAGTAGTCATTATTATTATTCATCAAACCAAAATGGATTCGATCCAAACTCTCAAGACCCAGCAAAAATAGTGGACACGTTTGCTTCCTCAATGAGATGGGCAATATTATCCTCAATTGGTAAGCAACTCACTAACTGATGCATAAGTTTCATGTTTTCTTATTTTGAAAAGCTATATGTAGGAGCTATAGTTTTGATGATGATATCCTCCATAATTTTTCAGTCCTTGGATTGGTGTCAACGGTGGCTGTTGTGGCTATTATATATGCCATCATCGACTGCTTGAAGAAAACAGGAAGTGCAATTCCAGCTTATGCCCGGATTGCCAGCGATGAGATTGCTGGTAAATCTACAAAATCAGAAGGCCCAAGTCCTTTGTCTGATCAGCATGTGGGAATAGCAGTAGAACCAGAGTTCCCATTGATTCGAGACTCACAGGTTGAATTTGCAACAATGGAGAGATTCCTTAGTGAAATGGCAAGGTAGAAGCCCATCAGGTTTTCACCTCAGCAGATTCAAGGATTTACTAATGGTTGCAGCACAATATTGGGTTCAGGTGCCTTTGGGGTGGTTTTCAAAGGAAACTTCCCAAATGGAATCCCAATAGCTGTTAAAGCTCTCTCTAATCCTTCAAACAAGAAACTTGAAGAGCAGTTCATGGCAGAGGTGGGCACCATGGGAAGAACTTACCATGCCAACCTGGTTAGACTCTATGGCTTCTGCTTTGATCCCTCTATGATGGCACTAGTTTACGAATACATGGAGAACGGATCTCTCAACACCATACTCTTCAATGAAACCCGGGAGATAGAATGGGAGAAACTGCACGAGATTGCAATAGGAACCGCAAAAGGTTTGGCATATTTACACGAGGAGTGTCAGCAGAGGATAATTCACTACGATATAAAACCAGAAAACATACTTCTCGATGAAAATCTGAACCCCAAGGTTGCCGATTTTGGACTAGCAAAGTTGTGTAATCGAGAAAGAAGTGAAGTTACACTGAGTGGTGGTAGAGGGACACTGGGATATTCTGCTCCAGAGGTATGGCGTCGAAATTATCCTATTACTCACAAATGCGATGTTTATAGTTTTGGAATCCTTCTTTTCGAGATGATTGCCAGAAGAAGACATTTTGATGAAAATGTTCGCGAGTCTTTCCAGTGGCTCCCGAAATGGGTATGGGATATGTACAGGAATCAAGAAATGCCTGTCATGCTGTCTCTCTGTGGGGTTGAGGAGAAGGACAAAGAAAGGGCAGGGAGAATGTCTATCGTGGCTCTGTTGTGCATTCAGCATTCACCAGATGCTAGACCTCTAATGAGTGATGTGGTGAAAATGTTGCAGGGAAGCATGGAGATAATGAGGGAGCCTGAAAATCCATTCGGGTATCTAGAGTCAACTCGGCCGAATCACGCCATGGAAACCGGAAGCAGTGGAGACATGAGCTCATCTATATCGGGGACAAGTGGTTCCCAGCAATCTCATTCTAATCATAACTTGCCTGGAACTGTAGAAATTGAGTTAGCTTGCAAATATTAGTTCTATATCAAGCTGAATGCGTTATAAATGTTCCTTTCCTCGAAATTATTTTTTCTCAACACTCCTGGTAAATATAAAGTACGCACATGGTTTCCAAGTGTTTCATCTCTAGGATAGCCATATCGAGCCTCTAATGATATCCGCTTACACTGTTTCAACAAATTTCGTTAATTCCCTTTTGATGGTGATTTGTTTTTTTTAATTAGAGTGAAATGTTTTGGTTTTGGAGCATTTCGATATACTGTTCAGGGATTGCATTATTTATGTATATATATAATTAAATATATTAATTCAAATTTTTTTTATTTCAAATACAAAAATGAAATTATTTAGAATTGTGTCATTTAATCTTTAAAAAAAACACAGTAAAATAATTTTTCTGAACAAAATTATGAACAATGTATAATATTACGAGAATGTCATGATCAATCTCGCAAGGTCATTACATTATCTGATTGCTCTGAAATTTTAACATAATATATATAAATATGTCAAGAGACTCCTTTTAAAATTTCATCTCAATCTAACGGTCGGATTAAGAAATATGATTGATATTGTAAAATTATTCATTATTAAAAAAAAACACTATTTGGCCAAAACAGAACATTCCAGCTGAAATTTAAGAGGAATTCCTGGAATGAGCTGAAATTTAAAACGAGGTAAAAACTGCACTATTTTATCTTATTTTTTTAACTAATACAAAATGTTTCGACCAAAATTTCAGCCAAAACGAAACAAAATTAACAACACTATTTCACCATAAACTTAATTTTGTTGCATGAGAGAGTACTAGTCAAGGTTGTCAAAATCGCGATTTTGACACGACACGGAAAGCGTTTCTGAAACTCGGATCGTAAAATCGGATCATAAAATTGTAAGATCGTACCTAAATTTGTCCGTACAAAAATCGTAAAATCACAGCTAAAATCGTGTAAGCAGAAAAATTGTAAAATCGTAAGTAAAATATTTCTGAATACAATACATCATAATTATGGACATAAAACTTCATTAGTTAAAGTTCATTCATGATTTAAAATAACTTCAAAATACATTACAAAACAATTATGTCCATAAAATTTCATAAAATAAAAACTAACAAATTTAAAACAAATCTTCAGCTGGTGTGCAATGTAAACTAAAACCAGCCTCAGTTTCATCCCCCTCACTATGTCCAAGACTTGCATCAATAACATCTCTATCAAAAGAATTATTAGTACTACCACTGATGCTAACACCGATATTGCTAGTACTAGATCGAACTCCAATAATATTTAACCCTAAACTCCTTGAATTAGAAGTTTCAAAATCAACTTGAGTGGCTGGAGTACTCATCTCAACACCATAAAAAGTTTCTTCATCACTATCGTCTTCTTTTCCATTTTTTCTTTGTGTTGCACTATCACAAAAATGAAATTTAAAAGATTGTGTATTCTTTAGGAAGATAGTTTTTCATTTCCACTTCTAATCTTTATTCTAACATTTCTCTCCAACAAACTGTGTTTACTAACAATTTCTTTTCAATCATAAAAAACAAGGGTTTTGTTTCTAGGTAGATAACTTGGAAAACAACTGTTTTGTTATTCCAGATTTGTAGAAATTTAAAAAAAAAATTGAGAACATGTGTTACAATAAATTACAGTGATTAAATATGTTTTTCTAAAGTTTTCTGTTTCCTAGAAAATATTTCTAAAGAACTGAAAATTCTCCACAAGTTAACACAATCAAAGTGCTTCCTTCATTCTTAAGCACATCATTCATTCCAAAGCATGTGGAATTTCATAAGAAATACTTGGTGAAAAAAGGGAAAGCAGTCAGAAATCAAGGTAATTACCGTATAATAGTTTTTATAAACATTCTAGTTCCAGCTTCAATCTCACATGTTTCATGGATATCCTAAACAGAAACCTGATTTTAAACTATAACTAACGTTAATATTTTTAAAAAGAAAAACCAATCAAACACCAACAAGTTAAAGACTTTGATGTCTTAATTTTGGTTACTCATGCTTCTACATAAAAGCTTCAGTTTCAGTTAGTTAAAAAACTAATCAGAGCCCTAACCTGTGAATGATTATAACAAGTTAATTCCTTTTAATTTTGGCGATAACATAAGTGATTTCCAAAGAAAATGCCATAAAATAGCAGCTCAACAAGATGAAAAACCAAATCAAATCCAATAACTTGTTCTAACATTTCAAGATTTCAAATTAGCAGTTGTATGTTAGGTTCCTTAGAAAATTCATGAATGAAGAGCAGCTCTTCAAGATTTCAAAATTTCAACACTTCAAGATTTCAACATTTCAACATTCCATAAAATAGCAGTTGTATGTTAGGTTCCTGAGAAAATTCATAAATGAAGAGCAACACTTCAAGATTTCAACATTTCAACATTTCAAGATTTCAACATTCCATAAAATAGCAGTTGTATGTTAGGTTCCTGAGAAAATTCATGAATGCAGAGCAACACTTCAAGATTTCAAAATTTTCAGTTCAAATTTTCTCTACCTTGAGTTCTAACATACAACTGAACCTCAAATTTCCATATTCTTGGCAGCTAAACAGAATACTTTGTTAGGTTTGACAGGGCATATAACCTTAGTTAAATCAGTACTGACAGGGCATTGTACGAACTTGTTGCATTTGTTTATCATCAATGTTAAAAATGAAATCAAAATTGACTTTATGATCCTTTCAAAGGCTCATTATCATGAACACAAATTAATTCCCACTTGGAACAAAGGAAATCAAAATACTAGAAAGAAAAATAATCACACCATCGATATTCTGTTTTCATACCATCAACACCAAATCAAGCACACCGTTTTAATCATATTTTCTCACAATTTGCAGGGGCATATAACATTCAAAGATCAAGCTTGCACTAACCTTGAACGACGACGGCAACAAAGATAGACAAATTTGGGGAGGTCCGACAGCTCTTCTCCAGTAAGCGAGAAGACGATTTGAGAGATGAGAGGAGAGGACGATTCGAGAGATGAGACGAGAGGACGATTTAGGGAAGGAAGAGAAGGATGAGAACAGCTGGGGAGGAGATCGGGTGAACTGAGAAGAGGAACTGAGAAGAGAAGAAACGATTTGGGGAAGAGAATGGGTTTAGGGCAAATGACTATGAAAAAGAAAGATTGAAACTTGAAAGTTGAAGAGCGAAGGGCCTGAAGGCCGAACACCTGGGATTGTAAAATCGGACCGATCCGGTCCGATTTTACGATTCCGTACGAGTTTGATCTAAAATGATTTTTCTCCCCGAATTGACACGATTTGATGAGTTGACTCGCAAAATACAACAGAGGTACTAATTGCTTACTAGCCCAATCCTGCACATGTCTTTGGCCCCACGTTATTTTCCAGGAAAAGAAAGGGGAAACCAAGAAAACAAAATGGTAATCACTTACATTAAATAGTAAGGATCGGAAACATCTAAAATCTCTTTCTCATAAATCAGGCGGTTCTTGGTAGAAATAACTCGTTGCTATGGCTGGTAGAGGAAGCTTCGTACTCAAGAGAGTCTATTAAATTCAGAAAAAAGTCGTCGGTATGATCATCTGTGATAATCAAATATGGTTTTTCCATTAATTTCTTCATGTTTTTGAATTTGTCATCACGCAGGCAAAATGGACTTCACTTCAATTTATCTAATTACATCTTGATTTCCCAGAACACTTTCTCTAAGAGAAAAACTTGCTTGTACTCCTTAACTAACTCATCCCACCAATCCTCACCCGTACTCTCTTTATATACGAAGGGGTATTTAACACTGTGTTTTAAAATTATTTTTGAAAAAAATAAAAAATAAAAAATTCTATTTTAAATTAAAAAAAATGTTTTTTAAATTATTTTCATGTACTGATATAAAAAATACTTTTTTAAAATATAAAAATATTATTTTGATGTATTTCTAAATAAAAAATATTTTTAAACAACCTCAACCATATTATCAAATAATCACTAAAAGATATTACTAAAAACTTCTTTTTTTCCATCTCTTCAAACTACCATTTCTGGTCCTTTCACCCGATTATTCTGTACCAACTTAGCAAATGGCATGTGAGAAACCTAAAGCTGCTTCAAGCCTAGATAGCATTACCATTCTCTAAAACCCAAGTTGCTTCAAACTTTTATATATATATATATATAATTCAACATGCATAATTCATATTTAAATTCAAGAATTTGAAACTATAAAATTCAAATCTTAAACATAATGTCAAGTATGTAGACATAATTTAAACATTTATATATTTCTATTTAGTAGATATTGATCGTTAGCCCATGTTATATAGCAGGTCAGGTCAATTTTTCCTTACTGTAAAAAGAAACATATGGCTAATGTTTTTCTAGCTAAAAAAAAAATTAATCATATAACACCAAACAAGATTAAGAAAAAAAAAAAACAAATGGGAGACAGAGAGAACTCAAACTGGGAAGAAAAAATTAAGCTTTTAAAAGATTTAATAAACATGCTAACTGATTTTTCAGAACCTGTCATTCACTTCGAAACGTTTAAGGGATCTCTACACAGAAGCCATTACTTTAGAGTTGACTACGAAGATGATTGTTTAGGAGTGTGGTTGTGATTGTTTTTTAAAGTATTTTTCGTTCAGAATTGCATCAAAATAATATTTTTTTTATTTTTTAAAATCATTTATAACATCGACACATTGATCTAAAAATATCAAATTTTTTAATTTAAAATAAAAAATAAAAATAATTTTTTAAAAAAAGCATTTTCCAAACAAAATCTCAAACATCCCCTTCCTCTCGTTCTTCCATATTGACAAAAAAAAAAGATCCTATAATAATCTCTTCACTCTATCCCTCCATGCATCCTCATCAGAAGATAGAAGATAGTTTCGTACGCATATCCAGTTAATCAAGGCTTCCGTTGATTGGTCCACTTTTGTGAGCTTCCGTTGCATCCTAAGCTCTGTGAGTGTGATAGATTTGTCAAGTACGTGACAACTGTGAGATGTAAACTGGATGGTTACGACAGCATGATGTTTACATCAATTTAGTCAACTATAATTTAATCGTCCTCAATCTTACCTTTTTTTTCTTTCCAAAATTCAACCGTTTACAAGGTTCGAGTCATCGTTCACTACAAATTTTGTTTCGTTTTATTTTGATTGAAATGGTAATAATATTTTGTATCAGTTAAAAAAATAAGATAAAAATATTTATCTCAATTTAAATTTCGACTCATTACTGATTTTTCGGTCAAATATCAACCAAAAAATTTCAGTTTTATTTCGCCTGTTCTTTTTCGGCCAGATAATATATTTTTTTAAATAATAAATAATCTTATAATATCATTCATATATCTTAGTCCAACCATTAGATTTAGATAAAATTTTACAAAGAGTCTCTTAACATATTTATATATATTATGTTAAAATTTCAGAGCAATCAAAAAATATAATGACCTTGCGATATTGATGATGACATTCTTGTAATATTATACATGTTCATAAATTTGTTCAGAAAAATCATTTAATTGTCTTTTTTTAGATTAAATTGCACAATTCTAAATAATTTTATTTTTATATTTGAACTAAAAAAAATGAATTAATATATTTATATATATATACACACACACACACATATATAAACAATATAACCCTGAAACAACATGCCAAAATGCTCCAAAATATTTTGTTCCAATTCAAAAAATAAATCACAAATCAAAACAAACTTGGTACAAAGTACAGAAAAGGCAGACAGAATTTAATATTTCACCTTGCATCAGCATGAAGCCATGAATTTTAATCTTAAAAAAACAACTATGTAGGTAGGGGGACTTCCTGTTTCTGAGAAATTACCTCGCAGCAGTGATTGATAAGAGTGGAAAACAAAAGCGTCATTTAAATATTGTCTTGAAAAACAAATCTAACCATGTTTTTTGGTTGGTTATGAGCTCTCTGTCATGGGATCACAGCTTGCTGCTCTCAAACTTTTACTTCTCAACCAGTGGACAACTCCGCAACGAGCTAATAAAATTTGGGGTCCAAAAATTAGCCCTTTCTTTAATCCATAGCATCCGTTCTGTGTTGCTCCTCAACTTCCAGCACAAGAAATAAAGAACACCTCATCCCCATTTACTTTATTTTTTATTTCTAAGAAGAAATAGAAACTGAGAGAGGGAGAAAGAGAGAAGTATGATAAAGTGGCCAGCAGCGACAGCAAACGGACGATTCAGAAATTTCAGACCAATCCCAGCGACATCACAATATATCCTTGCAACTTGATAGTAGTGTTCTTAGATTGCAGATCAACAGAGTACATGACAAATAATGGGGAATGAAAATTTTGTGAGATTACATATTTCACAGCCTGGTGCACAAACAATTTCCGGCACGCTGCTGCAGCAAGTAGAGAATTCAAACGAGGATATCCCAAAAACTTGCACAGGGGTCCCTTCAAGCATCCAGATGCATTTCTGCTATGTAAAGGAGATTCAACGCGGGTCTTTAATGTAAAATCTGCATTTCAACAATCGTTCAGCTCACAAAAGTCCAGTAACAAGTATCTGGTAAAATAGAAATATATTTGAGACCCTTATTACCAGACAAACCATGCTACACTCTTAGTATTTTGCTAGATATTTCTTCGGCTTTTGCACCTTCCTTTTCCTGTCATTGATGAAATTAAACCTCATAAGATACTCATGCACGATCATTAATTTGTCCAAGTCCAAATCCAACGAGAGCAACAGCAACGTAAGAATCATATGAAAATAATCAAAACAAAATCTAGTTAGCAAATGAGACGTTCACATTAGTTTCCACACCAGAACAAACAATTGCCACGTCCATGATTTTGTCAAATGGATATAAAGCAAAAACATACTTGGAGAAAGAGATCCGCTTCCTTCACGACTTAGTATGAGAGAATAGGTCTAGTAAAATTTTACGACCCAAAGTCAAAGCGATCTCATTTATCAAGTAATTTCAAAGAAGATGCTTGGTATTAATTAGACGGTATCAACGTTCATTTTTCCTTTGTTTTTTCATTTTTCTTCTTCCTTTTTTTTCCCTAAAGGTAAAGACAGGAGAATGTATAGAAAATTAAAAATATTGAATTAAACCCAGTTCAGGAGGTGGGTTTAGGAATAAGTTCCTCCCTAGATTCAGCTTCAACATGCATCAGCCTCATGCATCAACTTGCAGTAGTATCCTTACATAGCATGCTAAACTGGATAAAATCTACCACGAAGTGCTATTCAAAAAGCAACCCAAAAGGAAGGGGAGACATATCTATGTGTTGAATGCAAAAAACCAAGCTGATGTATTTGCTGCACCAGGACTATAAATTCACATATTATGTGTTATTGATCCTCAGGCCCTTCTTAATAATTTCAGTCTGACAAAATATATTATTGTCTACTGCATTACAAGAAAACTAATCATTTCCTTGGGGATGCTTGTGAAAAAAATGTGTTTCCAGCATACACCCCCCTCTTCTTTTACAACCACTTCCTGGGTTATCCATCCATTTCAGCATCTAAGATATGCATAGTTAAGGCCCTGTTTGCCACAATTGGAAAATATTTATGTTGGTTGCAACTATGGACTATCACAAGTCATGATAGAAAACCAAATCTTCTGAAATTTCTCATATATCTATTTGAGATCTTATGAATAGCATTGATGATCGTATATCTGAATGATCAGTGACCTTGGATCTTTCTGTAATGTTTACAAAATACAACCACATAAAATAGAAATGCATTATAAGTGGATGCATGATATTGATCTGTTCCATAGAGAACTAGAATTATTATTTTTATTTTGTATGACCTTTTAGCACCCTTGGACATGCAAAAGTTCAAATACATCATCAATAATGCACCAAAAGAAAAATAAATAAATCAGTTTGACATAACAAAGTGTGGTGTTTAGAGTTAGTTTGAAGCCCAAGTACACATCAGTTAATAATCACGATAATGCATTGCCGCTTGATTATCTTGTATAGTCTTCCATGTCATTACAATTTTCAAGTTGGCGTGATGTTTTTATTTCCAGACCTTGCTTTCTAATCTTTCTCCTTTTCACATCCTAAAAATTGAAGACTGGAACTCTCACCTAACAAAAAACTGCAATTCATCTATTCTTATACTTAACTTTCCTATCAGTTGGCACAAAAGTGCAGCTCATATCTATTCTTACCCTTTTCTGTCCAACTAGTGGTTCATTTTTCTGTCTCTTTCAACATCCATAGATCTTCCTATTCAGGAAAACAAGTTAAAGCACAAAATATAAACAGTCTTTAAGCCAGTTATGATAAATTGAGAATAGGCTTTGTATTAAGGGAATTTGGGACAAGTTCCAAGATATTAGAGCTCTAAGGGACTCAGATCTCAGAAGTCCCACCTGAGATTGGATGGAGGACCACCACACAAAACCCTATAGGCTGAAAAATCTGTCAAAATTACATCAAAAAGTTTATTGCATGTATTCGAAGCAGGCTAGGAGGTGCTTTGAGGAGATTTCCTCAAAGAATGCCTCTAAGCAAGTTGAGTAAGCAGACAACATCATTTGAAGAGACTGCTGCTGATAATTAAGCATTTTGGTAATCATGGTAACAAAACTAGCTCCTGACATGAGTGCAAAGGTGAAAAATTAGCTCCCTAGATTCTTTTTCTACGCCGAAAAGCTTCCCAGGAGGATTTTTTTTTTAGATTAGCAAGGCGTTTTGCAGGTGCTTCTGCTTCAGCAATAACAAATCCTAATGGAGAGAATAACTTATCTAACCTATCCAGTGCAACCACCTCATAGAATTGATATGCCGGTGATTGAATTAGCGTGCAGTAACACAACCTTGAAGAGCATATTGCAGCAATCTTCACAAGATAACCCTTCACAATCAAATCATTTTTTTAAGGCTCAAACAAGAACAAACTCTACATATTGTAGAACAAAAGAAAACAATTAAGAAAGCAATTGCTTATAAGCTACTTATCATTTTAGCTTCAACAATATTAGATCCCCACCAAACCTGGTAAGAACATTCAATTGTGTAGTTAAAACTAATTTTGAACCACATTAAACGAAAATAAACATATGATGATCATGATGTTGGATATCATAAGGCTCTAAATTAACATAACAGATAATTAATGAACAACAGAAGCACCATACAAGAAATCTCAAGCTTACCAAACCCTTGGTTTCATAGTAATCATCCAAAGCCCACTGATACTTTGATTGATTTAACCCAAGCCACCTTGCCAAATGGTCATCGAAGCTTGAATGTGCTGAAGATGAAAACAAACCCTTTAATCTTTAGAGTAAAATTCAGTGCACGCAAAGAGTAACAATGTAGAGCACCGGAAAGTCCCAACTTTTCCAAAAGCAACAAAAACCCAAATGCAATAGAAAGAAAACGGAACGAACCATTTTGAAATTTGTTTACAGCATTTTTGAAGAAGCCAAGAACAGACCCATCTGAAATTTGTTGAGAATAAACAGACTTGTCAATTTGCTGAGGAGGAGGTTGGACTGGAGGAGGAGGTGAAGCAACCTTCTTGGGTGAATCAAAGACAGGTAATGTTGATTCATTAGAAGTAGTGGTAGTAGGAGGAGGAGGAGGAGGAGGTGGTGGTTTCGGACTAGGAGTGGAAGGTGGGGTCATGAACACAGTATAGGGCCCAATTTTGCCGATCATGGGAGGTGGTGTTGAAGGGTCTTTATTGATTGGCATTTTCTTGTTTCTGAAACTGGAGGAGAAGGGACAGGGAAGGAAAGCTATGGATGAAAGGAACGAGATTTGCTTTTCTAAGAAGAAGAAGAGTAAAGAAAGAGTGAGAAAAGTTAAAGCAGGGCAAGATTCCAGGGAGTTGGGCTGGTAATGTAAATGTGAAACAGTGCACACAACCCAAGTGGTTAGACTTTAGATCCTTGTCTTTGTGTGGTTAGTACAGCAAGTCTTCTATTTTTATTCTCTTTTCTTGAAATATTTTATTCTGAATTGGAAGATGGGGTATTCTGCTATTGTCTGAAATGGGAATTTCATATATATTTTTTTATTAATATAGATATTAAGTCAACTTGCAACTCGATTAAAATATTATTTTATATATAAGCAAGGGTGTGGCTAGTGGTAGAAGGGGAGCTCTCTCCTTCAAAGTACTCAGGTTCGTGTCCCAGTGAGAGTGGGAGTGGGAGCTGGATGGATCCTCCCCTCTTGTTTCTGGGTCTATTCCTGGGTGGTATGACTGTTACCCCCGCGATGTCTTATATATTCACTGAGTTTGAAGGATGTTTAGTGGGTCCGGAGAATAGTCAAGGTACACGTAAGCTGGCTCGGACACCCCGGTCATCAAAAAAAAAATACTATTTTATACTTTAAATTTGTTGGGTTGAGGTTTTTTGGACATTAGAGTCCTTGCAATCCAGCAACTAGCAACTGAAGTTGACTCCACCAAACCAAGACATTGCCAAGAAAAATCATTCTGTGTAGAGAGGATCTCTCTTTTATTTTTTTCAGGTTAATCAATTAGTTTCTATGCGAAATTATTGTGGGAAAATAGTGCTTAAATTACATGATTCACCATTGCACCCTTTTGTAATTAGATTGATATTTGTGTTGGTTTTAATAATTTCTTAAGTTTATTTTTATATATAATTTTATCCCTAAACATTTTATTTCATCTAATTTTTATATCTCATCTTTTTATTACTATTTTCATCCTTTTTATTGTTTGTTTTTTCAATTTTCCTTCTACATTTTAGTTCATTTAATTTTATATTCATTTCTTATCATCATTCTTTTTATTTCTATTTTTTACCCTTTCTTAAGAAAAATTAATTTAGTCCCATATCATTTTCTTTCATTTAGTTCTTAATATCATATTTGGTCCTCCTTGTTTTAATTGTCATTTGTTTTGTTTTTTATTTTTTTATTAGGAAATTTGCTTTATTTTCTTATTATTCATCTTTCACTGGGTAATCTTGGTCAACTTGAAATCATGTTTTACAAGCTGGCTAAGTCAATTCACGTTGACACTAGTATTTTTCTTTGAATTGTTTTTAAATAATAATTTGATTTTGAATATAAACTTGAAATCGTGTTTTAAAGGTTAGCTAAGTCAATCCATGTTGACACTAGTTTTTTTCTTTGATGTTTTTTTTTTTAAAATAATTTGATTTTTTTTAATTTTATTATTTAATATTAAATAATTGAACCTCAAAATTTTTAATTTTTTCCTAATTAACTCAAGTTATCTTTAACAAAACATTTTAGTTATGTTAAATTTTTGTTTACCCAACTCATCATATAGAATAGCAAGGCCATCAGCGAGGTAGTTCCGGCACAGCTCAAACATTTCAGAACCAACCTGAGTTTTCAAACTGTATTTGGATGCATTTAAAAATATATTTTTCTAAAAATACATCAAATTATCAGATTACTTTTATTTTCAAATAATTGAATTAATTTTATTTTTTAATGTTTTCTAATGATTCTGATGTGTCAATATTAAAAATAAAAAAGAATTTTTTTAAAAAATATAATATATTTTCAAATAAAAAAAACTTAAAAAACATTAAACATTATAATACCAAACACACGGGGAAAAAAATAAAAATGACAATCTCAAACGCTTGGAAGTGATTAATTAACACGCTATTTGTCTAGTTACAACTTTCAAACTAAGCAGCACGTAACTCATTATAAAACATGCACCACTTTTTTTCTTGTTTCGAACTTCTGTTTGTTTAAGATTACAGAACTGAATCAAGCCTGCAAATATTAATAATACCAGCCAGTCTATCCAGAGCCACTAACCTAACGAGGAAGAATCTCCATTGTGCATGTTGGTCGGTACATTACATATGAACCTTGCGAGAAATTAAAAAAAAAAAAAAAAAACCTGTTGCATGTCACCTTATGTAAAGTTCATGCCGAGTCAGAACTACTGGGAACAAGAAAATGCATCGATGGACACCACTTGGCACAGAAGTCCTGACTAGAGCAACATTCGTCAACAGTTATTAGTGATCTAAACAACAGTCCCATCTGAGTTTCAGATGAATGATCTCAGTTGTCGGGGTGTTCCTTTATCACAGCTTCCAATTGTACATACCTTGTGAAAATTAGGTAGCAGTACTTGCCAATGAGAGTTCATGGAGCTCACTCAGCATCCACTCCTCCCCAGTTTGACCACCAAGGACTATAGCCCTTGTGCCTCCAACAACACAGGTACTGTGTCCCCAAGCAAATCTTGGAGGTCGCCCAGGTACATTTAGAATCCTCCATGTAGGTTTCTCATCGGTAGGATCGAGGAGATAAAGCTGCGAGGCAGAGTGTAGACCTGCAACAGAGCCACCAAAGACCAGGATTCTACCACCAGGAAGGCTCACAGCTACATGATCAAGTCTAGGTGGAGGAGCTATGCCACCAGGGTTTCCAGCACCAGGCATTCCACTCCCTGTTACACATCTCCAGCAAGGTTCCTCCTCACTTAGATCCATAGTAAACACGTCACTGGAGCGGAACCGAAGGGGGCCACTCTTAGCCAAACCCCCAAACATCAATATTTTTCTTCCTCCATAAACTGAGAGGGTGTGACCTAGCCGAGATGGTGGGGTCCATGCAACCAGTATCTCCCTCCAGATAGGTTTCTCCATTGATAAATCAAGCAGAAATGTATCACTGAGAAGAACTCCAGAATCTGCACACCCACCAGAGACAATCAACTTAGTGCCATCAAGGGTGCAAGAACTGTGCCATGATCGTGGAAGTGGAGGGGCCAATCCAGAAATCTCACGCCAAGTAGGAGGCTTGGCATCCAAATCCAAAATAAAGACGTCATTCAATAGACCTTGCCTTCCACAACCTCCAAAGACCACCAAATGAGACCCATTAACACAAGAAAGTGTATGTCCCCATCGACCAGGAGGAGGGGAGCTCACTTGGACATGTTGCCACTCTGGGTTACTGGAGCTCAGATCCAGGACAAAAGTGTCATTCATTGGCTGCATGTTAACACCCTCACCACCAAAAAGTACAACTCGATTACCAACTGCACAAGCACTGAAATTGCACCTTGAGGGTTCAACAGCACCTCCAACAGTTAGCTTTCTCCAATTTGCTGCTTCAAGATTTGTCAATTCCCTAGCAAGCCGACCCCAGCCAAGTCTCTTTGCACCAGGCACGGTCTCTAGAACTCGTGTTGTTTCACTACCCCAAGCATTCTGACAGACCATTCTCCAGAGATCCTCATTCTTTGTCAACTCATAGAGTTGTCTGCAGACAGAACCAATCGAAGCTATATCCCTTGGAGTCAAACGTGATAATATTTTGAGAGACAGTACCTCATCACTCAATTGCAGTATCCCACAAATGCCACGACTAACATTACGATCGCCTACTGGGATTGGACGATAGGTGGGAAAACCAGAACGAAACTTATCAGCCAATTTTGAAGACTCCTTTACTGAATAACCAGGCACGGGACCTAGATCAATATTAGCTTCAGTGAAGAACTGGATTCCAATAACATGAGTAATTGTGTCATCCTCCCCATATATAGGAGTAAGCCGCAGCCTGTTCATCAATGGAGATCCATC
Organism: Salix brachista; assembly: GCA_009078335.1. Lineage (NCBI taxonomy): Eukaryota > Viridiplantae > Streptophyta > Magnoliopsida > Malpighiales > Salicaceae > Salix > Salix brachista. The sequence continues at coordinate 9,408,329 of CM018589.1, read as the reverse complement.
TTTTCTGAAGTTTAACAACTCGCCTTGGAATTCAATGCCCTCGTCAAGGCATCTTCTTATTTCTGCAACCACTGTGGAGTCGACCAATGGATGCCTTCGTTTAGCAAATGGTCCTCTACATTGCAAGAAACTACTGCAACAGCATAGTTTTACAATAATGAAAAAATAGTCAATAATCAATGACAACCATAAAATATCAACATCATAACAGCCAAATAAATAAACACATTGAATCAAAACAGATAAACCACCTAGTGTCTTTGACCACATAAAAACTTGTAATTTGTTTTACCAGTAATAGTTGCTGTGATCATTGACAAGGCAGTGTATTTTGATCATCAGATGATAAATTCCACACGATAATCAATATATCAATAGCTCTGGCCAGTACATTATTTGTTCCAAATATCAAATAATTAATCTTGAAATAAGATGATCTGTATAGTGTTCATCATCTCTTATCTTTGGAAAACCATATCTCCAGTGAGATGTGGTATGTAAGCATCAAATTTGCATTCTGATTCAACATAGTAACAGATTATATTGAAAGGACAGATATACTCATAAAAATTGGAATACTGTGCGAAAATCCCAGATCAAGAAATATGGAGATATCTTTAGTCAAGGAGCATCACTTAGATGATCCCATACCAAAAGATATGATTAGAAAAAGTAACACATAATACCAGTTTTATTAAAACTTGGCCCCTGGTGCTGCAATTCTTTTTTCTTTAATTAATACAAGCTAGTGAAAGAAATAAATAAAGTTAGTGCATTGATAATTGTGAGCACACAAGAATAGAAGCCAAAGATTGAACTGACTCAATGCCTCACTATCCATGGTTGCAATACACACACATGCGAACACACAAGCAAATTCAGTGCATGAAGATAAGCTTGGCTGATGTAACATTAAGTAGGTAAAACAACACATTCCTACACAAGAAAAAATTAGCATATGAGTTCTCAAGGTAGGGTGGTTTAATTGCCTCAACCAAAAAATTAAAACTCCAGTCTCAGATTTTTGCTACACTAAACTAGGTTAGGTGAAATCCATAGATGCAACTTTACCCGCTGCCAACAGTCGTGCCTCTTGTCCAGTTTTTTTCCATTCACTAGATCGATTTTCACTCTTACTAAATCCAAAACCACAGAGCACATATGGGCATCCTTGAAATTGAGGAAAAAGAGCTAATCAAATAATAAACCATCAGGTCTCCAGTAAAGCCTCAAGATGTCAAGACATGGAATGTTTACTTAAAAAAAATGAATTGGCAGATGAAACACATAGCATTCGATAACATTCGAGCACAACATCAACCATTTGTTTGACATCAACCATTTCATAAAACATCACAGAAATTGGGATCTATACATCTTCCCTGTAACCCATACCTTTGACACTTAAGACAATGACAACAAAATGTATGGAGATTAGAGTCCACACATCCCTGTGTCTCACCACAAAACAAATGCAGGCATTAAGAATAAACTCCACAAAGTTCCAAATAATGTTCGAATGAAATAAAAAAAAAATTAACATCCCATTTTACTCCCAAAACAAATGCAGGCACAAAGCATAAACTCCACAAAGTTCCAAATAATGTTCGAATGAAATAAAAATAAAATGAATCCTCCCATTTTACTCCTATCAAGGGGATTACTTTGATGCATTGACATTTTGATACAGCAGGAAATTGTTCATGACTTCACATCAATCATCAGTATTCATCAAATTGACCATGTATTGCATAACTTTGAGGAGGTACCTTACTAATAATGGTCAGCATGAAAGAAAATAATAACTGCTACCCAATTAAAGAGACTGTTCAATGAGGGAAAAGTGTTCTTTATACTAATTGCCTAGAAAGTTGTGAATTTTGAAATTATAAAACTCATTATAGGAACCACCGGTTCTATCATAAATTCCTTGTACAGCTTCCATAGAAAATCCCTTCAGAAACCTACAGTGAAGGAGCCCTGAATAATAAATAAAAGCTAATTTGGAAAACAAGATCCACGATAGCTCTGAAAGGAACTAATATGTGCATGGCCTAGTTTTATTACATTATGACTGTCTTTTGATTCCTGATTTTACTGGAATTGCCTACAGCTAAAGTCCACTGACTGTAACTTTGAACTTATAAAAGTTACTATGCATTCTTGGTAGCCTCAATCTACCATCAAAGTCCTACTAGTTGAATAGGAAACCAACATATAGGGCCTGCAAAAGGACCCTTCCTCCTGTGGGCTTCGCTTGTCAGCGCAGACCCATACTCAGCAAAATCGCGCCTTGCCAGCTTAGGCTTTCATGTTAACCTTTAAAAGGGCCTTTTACCCAAGGCTTTCTTATCTGTTCTATTTCCTTTTCTTGTAAAGCCTTTTTAGGCTTGTTCGATTTGGGCTGCTGCAAAGTAGCGGGCAGCCCACTGCCTTAGGCCTGGATCAGTTGTTACCGGCCGGGCAGGTTCTATGTACATTTCCCCCTTTTTTAATCCATCAGTCTTTTTAGACTGTTCAAAAAAAAAAAACATATGCCTTAATGTCTTAATACGGATGCGCTCCCCAAGATTCCTCCAAATAACTTGTATTACGCATCAAATTTTCCACCACCAGATCCACGCCTTTCAGATCCTAATCACACCACAAGCATCTATCTTATCCTATCCTCGTAATATTTTGACTGTAATCCTCGTAATATTTTGACTGTAACTACCATGTTCTCCAAATACTAGTCTTCAAACTAAAGCATCAACACGTGGATTTCTCAAAAATATCTCTCCTGTGTCAAAATCAGACCCTTCTGAGAAGACAAATTGGTTTTCATACAGGTTTAGGTTGATGCACTTAGCCAGCAATTATGTGTCTAACCTAGGAGATACTTGAGTTGATTACTTCATGAAAAAAAAATGGTTAAATGTCTAATTACCACCAGCTTCCTTAAGACATTTTCAAGCTGTTTCCTCTCATTTCTCTAAAGATTTTAAGAGCTCAAAAAATAGAAGGTGGCTTCTCAATAACCAACAAACAAAAAAGCATACGGACTCGCTAATTATCTTTTGCCCCATATCACCAGAGTCTAAGCTCAAGCACATCAAGTGACAGAAAAATTAAAGTAAAAAAAAAAACCATTTCTTACCCCAAACATCAAAACCCTACGTTCAAAAAATTGCCAGTTTCCTTAAACAAGATGAGCTAAGCCAATTAACCCTACAGTAAAATAAAAATAAAAAAAGGTATAGAAAACCCTAAAGCGGAAGAAGAGAAGGAAAACATACCAATTACGGCCAAGAACTTCCTCAGCTCGATAGCCAGTCACCATCTCGAAAACAGTGTTGACATAAATAAGAGGATGGTCAGGTTCAAGAGCATCAGTGACAACAAATCCACAAGGAGCAGTTTGCAGCAAATTCTCGACAGGAAAAGGCAAGGGACCTCCTCCTCCGTCGTTTAACATGTATCCCTCCTCATCTTCCTCCCCACTCAGATCCGAATCGCTATCCCACTCCATTTCTTTTCTTTATCCCAATTTATTCAATTGTAATAAAATTCCTCTGAACCATGAAATCAAAAACCCCAAAAATAAAAACAGAAACACCCAGATCAAATTCTTGCACAATTTAGAATCGAAGAGTTGGGGTATGGTATTGTGAGGTGAAATGAGATAAGAAGATGGTGAGACAATGAGTGGTGGCTAGTGATTCTGAAATTGAGCTACCACACCATAAAAACATAAGAATAAATAAACTCTTTGTTTGTTTGTTTGTTTGTTTTTCGTTTCGTTTTTTTTTTTTTTTTTCATTAGCTGTTATCGAATGTGTGTGCGTGGTGCGTTTTTAACATGACAAGTGCGTCTCCGACTGGAAAAAATCTGGGGGCTTAACATCTTGCCCACTACGCGTCGTTTTGGGCTGTTTATATATATATACTAGACAATGCCCCGCGCTTCGCCACGGGCGGCACAATATTTTTTTCAATGTAAAAAATATTAATTATGTGTATTTTTTATTATAATATAAATTTAGCTAAAATAATAAATCTGTGCAGAATTCATGTCAAGTGCAAGTTTTCTATAAAATATATGAATTTAAAATCGATATAAATTTGTCTGTTTAGTAGTTTTAAGCGAAATAACCAGCATAAATTTATCATCATCATTAAAAAAGCAAGAAAACTCGGATATTCCTGAATTATTAAGTTAATTGTATTAAGATTAGTTCATTTTATAATTCAATTTAAATCAAACAAAAATAAAATATAAATTGTGAAAATACCTACAATACTCAAATAAAAAAAATAAGTTGTTAATTTTCTATCAACAAAAAGATGAAAACATAGATTGAAAATTCATCCTGACGTTATTGCCATTATCATTGTTATTAAAGCTAAAATTATTACTAACATTACTGCCAAAACAATTAAAATAATTAAATTGTCACGAAAAATAAAATAAAAAAGCAAAAGATTTTTATTAAAAAATAATATATAAACAATAACTAAAATTATCATTATCATTGCATAAATAATAAAATCATAAAAATCATATAATCTAAAGAACAAATAAAGAAACAAAAAACAAAACAAAAATGAATAAAGGGAAAAATAGAGTAATATTACTTTTAAAATGATCACCGATATAAATTAAAATTTCAGGAAAATCTTTAAAAAAATCAAAAGATTTTTATAAAAAAAATAATCACTAAAATTATCATTATTATTGCGCAAATAATAAAATTATAAAAATCATCTAATCCAAAGAACAAATAAAAATAAAAGTGAACAAAAAAACGTATAAGGAAAAAAAAAATGGTTTGGAGATTAGTCATGGTGTGTCCACGCTGGCCTGAACACCCCGATTATCAAAAAATAGATTTGGTCCGAGGAGTAGTGGTGGTGCACTTGAGCTCGCCCGGAGATCGTGATTATAAAAAAAAATATAAGTGAAAAAAATGTATAAGTGAAAAAAAGAGCTTAAGCTGGTTGAGAGACCATGGTTACCAAAAAATGTATAAGCGAAAGAAAACAAAAAAAAAGTATAAGCGTGAAAGCACCGTAGCAATCCATATTGTTTTTAAAAAAATTCGGTCCAAGAATTAGTCGTGGTGTACTTAAGCAGGTCAGAGATACCAGTTAAAAAAAAAAAGAATAAGTGAATAAAAAAAAGTGTAAAAAAAGAAAAAAAAAATGTACCAGCAGAAAAGCATTTTAGAAAAAAAAAAAATGGGTCCGGGGATTGTCGTAGTACGCATAAGTTGGCCTGCACACCCTGATTATCAAAAAAATTTGGATATGGAGATTAATCGTGGTGCATTGAAGAGAGCTCGGACACCCCGATTATTAAAAAATAAAAAACCAAAAAAATATATAAGTAGAAAAAGAAAAAAATATATATAATAAGAAAAAAATGAAAAAAATATAATAAGGAAAAAAGACAAAAAAAAAAAGCAAAAAAAGAAGAAGCAAAAAACGGAGGGAAAAAAACAAAGAAAAAGAATAATTAGGAAAAAAAAGCAGAAAAAAAAAACAAACGAAAAAAAAACAGGCGCTAATCATAAAATAAAAACCAAAAAAAAAAAAAGGAAAAAAGAGAAAAAAACGTAAGCAGAAAAAAAAAAAAAAAAAAAAAAACACTACTGTTGCAATCCACAGTGCACTGAGTCTGTGTGCACAGTGCGTGTGTGTACAGTGAAACACCCACGCCATTTAGATATACTAGCTAATTGACCCGCGCGTTGCCGCGGGTATTCTTGTGTATATAATTTAACATAATTAAATCTACAACGATAAATTTATATGATATAAGTAAATAAAAGTTATAGAAAAGGAGATAAAATGTATGAAATTTTGAGTTTAGTTTGTTACGTCATAAACGATAACAAAAGAGTGCGAACTAACATTAGAAAAAAAACGGAAATATTTTTATCAGGATAAAAAATAATTATTTAAATCATTATTGTGTAGATAGTAAAATTATAAAAATCATTTAATAAAAAGAGGAAATAAAAATAAAATAAAAAATAAAGGGGAAAAGGAAGCAATATTAATTTAAAATATTATAACAACAGCAACATCGGAGTCTTAACATCTAAAATTATTATTGCCGTTAGTATGAAAACAATAAAAATTATCAAATTATACCGATGGAAAAAACATAAAAAACATGAACAAAATAGAAAGCAAGAAAAACAATTAAAATATTATTATTATTATTATTATTATTATTATGAAAGAATAAATAAATGAATGAAATATTAAAACAATTGTAAAAAAAAATGATAAAACAAAAAATAAAATAAAAACTTAAAATTAGCATTGTCATAACTTTTAACACAATAAAAACTATGAAAATTTTCTGAGGGAAAAAAATCCTCAAAAACATCAACAAAACAGTAAGCAAGAAAAATAATTAAATTATTATTATTATTATTATTATCATTTATTTATTTTATTTTTGTGTTAATAATGAAATGGAAAAAATGGAAGAGGAAAAAAATCCAAAAAACTTCAACAAAAGATTAAATAAAAGAATAAAACAAAAACAAAAATTATCGTTGCTATCACAGCCAAAACAATAAAAATTATCAAATTATCCAAAGGAAAAAATCGTAAAAAACACTAACAAAAGAGTAAGCAAGAAAAACAAATAAAAATTATAATTGATGATAAAACAAATATCAAAATTATTAGCTGGAAAAAATTATTTAATCTGAAAATTTTAAAAAATATATGTTCTATGTTGCGGGTTGAGCGAACAATTTTTATAGGATTTGTTGGATCAAAATTAAAATACAATATTTATATATGCAAAATTTAATATAATTAAATTGCTAAACACACCTTATCATAACAATAGCAAAATCAAAGCCTTAAAATCTAAAATTATCATTGCTTTTATTATTAAAAAAATAAAAATTATTAAATTATCCTGGGGAATCAAACTAAAAAACCATTAACAAAAGAATAAGTAAAAAAACAATTAAATTATTATTATTATTATTATTATTATTATTATTATTATTATTATTATTATTATTATTATTATTATTATTATTATTATTATTATTATTATTATTATTATTATTATTATTATTATTATGATGATGATGTTAATAATGAAAGAAACAAAAATAAATGAAAGACTAAAAATATTCTAGAAACTTTAACAAAAGATTAAAAAAAAACTATTATTGCTATTACTGTCAAAACAACAAAAATTATCAAATTATCCGGAGGGAAAAAAAACATTAAAGAAAGAGCAAGCAAGAAAAACAATGTAATTATTATTATTATTATTATTATTATTATTATCACTATTATGTTAATAATGAAAGAAATAAAAATCAATGAATGACTAAAAATATCCAAGAAACTTTAACAAAAGATAAAAAAAAACACAAAGAAAAAAATTTATTATTGCTATTACTGGCAAAACAAAAAATATTATCAAATTATCGGGAGAAAGAAAAAAAAACATAAGAGTAAGAACGAAAAATAATTAAATTATTATTATTATTATTATTATTGTGTTAAATACACTTATATATACATGGACAAAAGTAGGGATTATTCTAGAAATATAAAAAAATAAAAGTATAAGGGCTGAAATGAAAATCAAATATAAAAGGATTAAATTAAAAAATGAAAAGTCAAAGGGCTGAAATGCAAATTACATTTATTGTCAATTGAAATCAGAGGACAAAATTGCAAAAATCGGAACTTCTGTGCTGAATTAATTGAGGTATTTACAGACAATCCGAAAATCAAAAGTAGGAGGACCAAAGTGAATCTTTCAAATTCAATCAATTAAAATCGGAGGACCCAATCGAACTAAATCAAAACTTATATAACAGAAATCAGGAACAAAAACGAAATTCAAAGTAAAGGGACCGAAGTGAAAAGTAAAAAACCCGGGGGATTCTCCTGCACATTTACGTGGAGGACAGAGAGAAACGTGGTCGGCGGCTTTAACCGGCCTCCGCCGCGCCCACGGACATTTGGTGGTTACACGCGCCACCGCGGGAGGAAGACCATGTGGCGGCGCATCGGGATAGCCTCCGGAAGACAATTTCCGGCCACCTAATTACGCCGCACGCGCCACCTAAACAGGGCATGAGGCGGAAAACCGTTCGGCGCGTGTGCCTCACGCCCTGACAGACACCGATTAAAAAATTAAAAAAATAGGGCCAACTCAATTCATGATTTTTGTCTTATTAGGGGCTATAACCGTATTTAGCTATTTCAGAAAATATTAAAAAAAGAAAAAGTTGCGGCAGACCGGTCCGGCCGCGCGCAATTACGCCGGTGCCCCTCAGCCGGATGCCTTTTTTTGTCTTATTACCGGGGATGAAAGAGTCAATACACCGTTCACAACCGATTAAAATAAAAAAAAGGAAAAACCCAAATTAGCCCCGGTTGACCGTCTGTTTTTGCCGCGCGGACGAAGGCTAAAATCGCCTCCACACTGTCGTAATCCACAGTGTAATGTGAGAGGGTGCACAGTGAACAATTTCACACGGTTTATTTGGTTTGTAATGTAATAGTAATATATAAAGATTTGCCTTGATATTATAAAAACCAAAAACTGTAAGGTCATATGTTAGAAAATGAAATATTGAAAATAAATAATCAATTCAGCACTTTCTGTTTAGAATCTTGAAATTGTTTTTAAGAGTTGAATTCATTTTTATATTTAATTTTTTTAAGAGTATTAATTTTAAATAAAATTATAGTATGAAAAACAAATTAAAAGGAAAATCTTCTAATTTGCTATTTTTTTATAAAAATACTCTTATTTCTTTTAAAAAAAACAACAACACAAATTCACAGTTGCCACCCATACAGTACAGCACCATCCTAGCTTTATTTTTCAACTTTGCGGATAAACACACTTAGAACCCGATATTTATATTAACTTTACAGCCCCGATACTGACAATACCTAGAAAACCTATAATAAGACAAGGCTACCGCCTGATGAGATGCAGTAACTGAATGGTAGTGTGAATGTATTTATTTTAAAGTATTTTAAAAAATATATATATCAATTTAATTTTTTTATTTTTTAAAAATTATTTTTGATAATAAAAATAATTTATAATATCAAAAAATTAATTTAAAAAAAAATTAAATTTTTTTTAAAAACACTTTTAAAATACAGTGTCAAACAAGATTGTATTACAGTGCGGTAATAACTGTGTTTTTAATATATTTTTATTTTAAATTATATTAAAATAATATTATTTTTATTTTTTAAAAGTTATTTTGATATTAATATATTAAGATAATCTAAAAACAAACAAAAAAAAAATTAAAACGCAAAAATAAATATATTTTTATTCCTTTAAAGACGAAGGTGTTTGTGGTGTTTGTAATTGATATTAAATCTGTTTTTTTTTAAACTAATTGAATTTTTAATCATTTTAATATATAATATTAAAAATAAAATTTTAAAAGAAAAAGAAAAATATTTAAATATAAATTACCTTTAAAAATATTTCTAGAACATTCCAGTCCAAGGTACTAATTAGTAATTACCATCACCCTCCTCCGTTAAACCAAACTCTTAAATTTCTTCGTATATAACGACAAAATTCTGAGATCTTGTCTTCGCTTGATCTTTAGTAGTTACGAGTTACGACAACCTCCACTTGAATCCCTTGACTACTGCTGTCTCTTGTTTTTTTCTCCTTCATTGAGTTTAGAAGACGGACATGATAATTAATGCAATCTACAAATATGATTAGATGGATTAGATGCGAGTTTTAAGAGAGGGGTGATGTCTTTAAGTCAACTATAATTTGAATTTTTTTTCATATTATAAATTAATATTATATAAAATCCATTTCAGCATATTATTTAAAAAAAAACAAAGAAATTCATTCCTAAAAAAAAATTAGCATTCAAAACAAAATGTTTCATAGTTTACAAAGGAAACTCAAATTTGTTTTTTTCTAAACTAAGAGAGTATTATTTATGATTTTTCTAGTCTAGTAAAGAAATATAAAAGCCAGCAATATTGAAGGCTAAATGAGATTTCTACTATCTTATTTGTATGACAACAACTTAAAGTTTTTATTTTAAATTTATATTGTGTGTTTTATGGTTAATAAACATAAATTGAGTTTATATACTTAAAGATTTAGATATGATTGTAAGCGAGTTTTATACAAGTACATATCTTTTGGTATTTTAGGTTTAGCTTAAGTTAAAAACATATATACAACTAAGTTTTAAATTATATTTTTACTTAATGATATTTATATTACTTATGAAACTTTTATGTGCTTGTGGGGTGAAAATTTTATTTATCTTGGTTCTTTAAATAACTTAAAACGACTTATTGAGGTTCAACTGACTTTGTGATGTCAATACATTCTTCTCGTTCACGAATTGTTATCCGTTTGGTGAGGGTTCTAATATTAGACTCAGAGTATTTTTGCCTTTTTACAATGATCGATTGGTATTTTCTGGCTATTTGGGGATATTTTCGTGTTTACTAATTTTTATACAATTGAACTACGATTTTACCTTGTTATCAAACAAAATAGTGTTGAGTAGGCAAAGGTATTTGTGGTTTTTTATCTGTCAATGAACAGTAAAATAACTAAACCCTTGGATAAGACAAAAATTTGATTTACCAGGTAAGGGTATTTTGGGTTTTGTTATCGTTTGATGTACAATAAAACTATGAATATTCCCTCACGAACGACAAAATGGAAGAATTAGCACTAGGAGTATATGTGTATTTTCACATTCATTGTATTCTTTTTAAAATGAAAAGTTGTAGGTGCGTCTCGCGGACACACCGCCATTTCTCTTACGTCCGTGTCTTTAAGACAATGTGTGTAGTGTCCTGTGGTGGCCATACATGTCTACCCACCGTCTTCCCATGAGGCGAAGCCGTATCCCCTTCCATATGGTGGTGTTTATGTCGTCTCATGGTGGTCGGAGACGTGCCAGTGGCTGGTTTATCTTTTTTCACTTTTCTCTCTCCTCCTGCAGGCTAACTTACATGTTAGTCCTCTTGGTTTAACGGTTTATCATTGTAGTCCATGGGTTTTAATTGTGTTTTTTCTTCCTAATTTCTACTATATAAGTTTTGATTTGTTTCAATTTAGTTCTTCAACTGAAATTGATCAAATATTTATTTTTGTTTCGGTCCTTATTCTTTTAATTTTGGGTTTGGTTTCAAATCCTTTAATGTTTTTGATATAAAAGTTTTGATTGTTTTAATTGTGTCTTTCGATTGAAATTGACCATGTATTTATTTTCATTTAGGTCTTTATTCTTTTAATTTTGAGTTTAGTTTTAAATCACTTAATTTATTTGGTATATAAGTTTTGATTTCTTTTAATTTTATCCTTTGATTGAAATTGACCATATATTTTTATTTTTTATATCGGCTCTTATTCTTTTAATTTTTTTATTTAACTTTACTTCCTTTAATTTTATTGTTCCTTTTAAAATACTAACTATTTTTTTGTCCATGTTTATATATATATACTCTTGGTTTTTTATTTTTTTACTTAATGGCCTTTTAAATTTTTAATATATCATTTTCAAAAGTTTTTTTTTTTAAATGCATGCTTTAATTAAACACCATGTGTTGCTTTTTTGCACCTAAAGTATTTTAAAAAATGAGACAAGTTATTTAAGTAAATTGGTTTTCTAAAAAAAGAATTTATGAGGAGAGTAGCATGATATTAATTATTTAAAACATTAATTATTTTTTCTTAAATACTTTATATATTTTATATTTTTTTCCTTAGAATAATTTTTATTAATTTAAATGATATATTAAAGACTAAGAGAATATATATTTTAAAAAATTATTGTTTCAGTCGAAATTAACCATATATTGTGTTATTCATTTCGACCCTTATTCTTTTTTTAAAAAAAAATTCTTTCAATTATTGAGATTTTTGATATATTAATTTTATTATAAAAAAAGGTGTTGAAAATAATGATAGTAATTATTTTTACAGTATTTTTTCCTAACAAATATGCTAGACTAATTATATATTTTGATATTTGTTTTATATTAACACATTTAAATAATATAAAACACAAAAAAAAATCATTATAAACTCTATTTAAAACTCTACAAACACCACAACTCATTAAAAATATTAGTTGTTATGTTTCATTTTGGCTCTTATTCTTCTATTTTTTTCCTTTATTTTATTTTTTCGGTATCGAGGTTTTAATTATTTCAATTTTGTCCTTCGATTGAAATTATTCATATGTTGTGTTATTCATTTAGGCCTTTATTCTTTTTAAAAAAAAACATTATTTAGTTTTTCTTATACATTAATTTTATTTATGGATAAGGTGTTGAAAATAATATTAACAATTATTTTTAACATATTTTCTTCTTAAAAATATGTTAAACTAACTATATATTTTGATATTTGATTCATATTAACATAAACAAATAATTTTTTCTTTCTAAACATCATTTAAAACTAAAAGAATTTTTTTAAATATAATTTAAAACTCCATAAACACCACAACTAATTAATAAATCATTTTTTATAATATAATGTTAATGCAAGCAACACAAATAAAAAAAGACATCACTTTCTTTTTTATCTTATATCAATTTAATTTTAGTGTTCTTAAGCAACGCGTGGACAAAACAGGTGAAAAACAATACAAGAATAACAAATCACCGACAACAGAACATTCACTATACATGAATAAAAGAGAGTCACTTTTTTTCACACACCATCATAGCTAAACTTACTCTGTATGTAAACTATATTTAATACAAAAATAAATAACAATAAAAAACAAAAACAAAAAATATGAGTATAAACACATAAATACAAACAAAAAATAGGAACTATCACAAAAAGACTGACAAAATTAAAAAATCAAAACTAAATAAAAAAATTAAAACAATAAGAGTCGGAATGAAAAATTAAAATTAAATAAGATAATGTTTTTTGTTTGATGCTACTATTGAGTAATACAATTTCAAAGAAATAAGATAAAAAAATTAAAGACAATATTAAGCCACATAATTTTTCCAGATCATTGATCCGAATGTTGGATTTGAAACATTATATATAGAGAAGTTGCAAAACTTAATTCTTAATAAATACAATATTGAATAATAAATTACTAGAATTCTTATTCTTATTGTTATTATTATAATTGAAGATGAAACCAAAAAAATATTAGCAACATTAAAAAATATTATTTAATCTGAAGAACATATGAAAATAATTAAATGATAAAATTAAAAGATAAAAGCAAAATTAGTATTATTATAGTTACAAATATAATTATTCTAATCATCTGGATTAAATAAAATTCTGAATATTATTGTATGAGTTATTATTACTATTAACACCATAACCATAAGCACCATAGCCACAATAAATTTTATTATTTTATTAGTTACTATTATTGATATTCTCAATATTATTTTATAAATTATTGTTACTATTAGCACCATAATCATAATTATTAATATCATAAGTACTACAATCATTATAACAAGTTATTATTGTTATTATCATTATCATTGAAATTACTGTTTAAACAATGAAAATTATTAAATTGTCCGTAAGAAGAAAAAACAAGCAAAAACTGTAACAATAATTTGTTGTGTGAATTACTCAATAAATACAACATCAAATGACAAATTACCTAGGTTATTATTCTTAATGCTGTTATTATATTTGAATGTAAACAATGAAAATAATCTTGTAAACAATGAAAATAATCTTATAAACACAATTTTTGAATATAAGCAAAAATATTAAATATTTTATTTTTCATTTCGGTCTTTATGTTTTTAATTTTTGTTTAGTTTCACTACTTTGATTTTTTTTATCCTTCTTATATGATCTTTATTTTTTGTTTTTATTTATATATTCATGCTCTACTTTTTGATTTTTGATTTTTATCATTTTTTTCTTAAAGTTTTATTTTTATTCAGTTTAATTCTGAAATTTTAATTTATGTTGGTGATAATTTTAAATTTGATGTTTTTTTTCCCTTTGTTATTGTTCTTTAGTATTTTCTATTATTTTTATTTGTTCTTGTGACCAAATAATTGTTTTTTGCTCATAATATTATTTTTAATTTTTTTTAATTTTGTTGGTTTTGTTTGACTGTTTATTACAATTGATATTTTTTTTTCGCTTTGTCCCTATTTTTTCCTTTTGTCCCTATTTTTATTTATTCTTCAAATAAATAATTTTTTAAATGGTAATAATATTTATTTTGATTTTACCATTTATCTTGGTTGTTTTTATGTGCTCTTTTGTTAGAGTTTTTTGTTTTGTTTTGTTCTTCATTATAATTTTATGGTTTTAATTTTTTACACAATGATAATAATCTTAGTAATTGTTTTTTTTTATAAATGTTTTCTAGCTTGCTCTTCTATTATAATTTTTTTATATTTCGGTGAAATTTAATAATTTTATTATAATCTAAACGATTAGAATAATTATATTCATAGTGATAATAATACTAATTTTGTTTTTGTCCTTTAATTATTTTCATTTATTCTTCAATTTAATAATTTTTTTTTTACGTTGCTAATATTTTTTTTAGTTTTGCCTTCAATCATAATAATAATTATAAGAAATTTACAACAATCAATCAGTTTGGTGCAGAAAGAATAAAAATATTAATAAAAAATCAAAAGAATATTGATAAAAAATAAGAAGCATTATTCACATGAATTTAACACTATGCAAATCCAGGCAAGCCACATAAAACAAACACAGATGGGATATAGTTCTTTGTTTAATAATATAATATAATTAATTAATAATTTAATAATTGCAACAAGTACTTTCGATACTGATCGTCTCCCGCTATTGGTTCACTGGAGATATTTTCATTTTCCCAGCTGCCTGCGAATGAGCGTGCAACTGTTTGAGTGTGAGTGTGTAGTTGTGATTAAAGTTGTTTTAAATTAAATATTATTAACGATTTTTAGATATTTTCATATTTTAATTTTAAAAATAATTAAATTTTCTATAAATATCATTTTTAATATATCAAACCATACCACCCTCCACCAAGACAGTCAAGTCCACACTTCCACCCAGACAGTCAAGTACACAGTACACTCGTCTTTTGGTTGATTATTACGTCCACTGGCTTTCTAAGCAGGATCTTCTGGAGCCAGTAGAGAAACAACTGAGAGAGTCCATTTCTTGATTGATAAGGGAATTTGTTTTAAGAAAATGAATTCTTTGCTTCTTGGGTCCTTTCCTCATCTTTCCTCTTCACTTACTTCTGGTATTTGTTTCTTTTTCTCATCTGATTAACATCTCTGTCCAGTACTTTAATACACGGGTCCCTTTTTTTCTTCAATTTACTGCACTGTTCATCTGGGCTCTCTTTTTTTTATTCACATCTGATATTGCATGCAATTATTAATTGATTGACAGGTGGGGATTGTTGGGGCAAGACCAAATTCAAAGCGGGTCATTCTCCAAGTATGTTTTTGCTCACTTCCTATTTTTGTTCTAAATATTGCTGGTAATGGTATGGCTTCTCTCTGCAAAATTCGGTTGTTTTCCTTCTTTTTTTAATCCTGTTCTGACCCATGCTGATTTATAATTGCATGCGCTGGTTTTGGATCAGAGTTTAATTCAATTTGGGGTAACAAACAATTGGACTGAACAAAACTGGAAAACCCATATTTTGCTGACCCAATTGTATAAAAACTACTGAAAATGGTGAAATAGACGGAGATTGCTTGCGTTTTTTGTCCTTCAGTGCAAGCTTATTAATTACAATAAGATTTTTGTGTTGCCTTTGTTGTGAAAATGGGTTCATTTTATCTTAGTTTCTAATCGCGGAGCAAGGGATCCATATTTTATTAATTATCATATGCAACAAGCCACCGCTTAAATTATTCAACTTTTAATGTGATTTTTGATAGATATGACAAAGTTCATGAATTGTTCTTGTGGTACATGTAGATTGTTTCCAGCTCTCTGATTTCAACAATTTTACCTCTAATTACATGCTCACTTTGCTTCTATATGACCACAATTACCTTTTGTTCTGATTGTTGGTGTAACTGGTTCTATAGGAGAAGTTCAAGTTTACTGCGGAGCAAGGAATATCCTAGAAAGACAGCGTGTTGTTAGGTTTCAACATCATCATAGTGGATGTACTGTGAAAAAATCTACTATTTACCAGGAAAATAATGCTAAATTCTTAGTGCATGCTGCCTCTGGACAACCTTTTGAATCTGAGTCTGGAGCTTATAATCC
The DNA here is from genome assembly GCA_009078335.1 of Salix brachista. NCBI lineage: Eukaryota > Viridiplantae > Streptophyta > Magnoliopsida > Malpighiales > Salicaceae > Salix > Salix brachista. The sequence continues at coordinate 9,392,080 of CM018589.1, read as the reverse complement.
TGAGAGTACTTCAAAATCTGTCCAAAATGCATTAGATGCTTTCTACAGATTTTCACGGCCTCACACTGTTATAGGCACAGTTAAGTCAAAGTTTGTCTTGTAAATTCAACAAAAGTTTAATGATCATTGCATGTCATTTCCAACTTCTAAAGTTTTTGTAAAGACCACCATGTAATTGATGTTTATGAATCTGAGTTTCTCTCTCACACTTTCCAGTCAAAAGAAAAAGATAATGTTCACCTTTACTTCTCTGTCAACAGGCTTTGAGCATCTTATCAGTTTCTCTCCTTGCAATTGAGAAGCTCTCGGATATTTCTCCACTATTTTTCACGGGGGTGTTGGAGGTAATGCCCAACAATTTCAAGTTAATTTAAAGAGTTCATCAATTGGCTTAGGTAATTATAATCATCATCAGTTATTTGATAGTTATTTTTGTATTTCAGGCTGTGGCTGCTGCTCTCATGATGAATATTTATATCGTGGGTTTAAATCAGTTGACTGACATCGAAATAGACAAGGTAGCTTTACTTAGTAAATCATTGTAATAAATTAAAAACAAAAGGAACAGAATTTTTCCAACTAATAACTGAAGACACAGTGGACTGCAAGGATCAGTTGTTTATCTTTAAAGACTTCTTTTGAGACTACCAAATTTATCAAATAGTCTTTTTGAGAAATGATCACATAGTTTTCTGGTCTCCCTTATTCATTTACCTTCCAATCTGACCTTGATATATTAGTTGAGCGGTAGAAATGCCTACAAAGTTTGCTTCCGGCAATTTGTTTGACCATTTCTGGCTAAATTATGTTGAACTATCATCATTGGATTCACTCAACTTTCTGTCTATGTAGCTTGTATAACTTCACAAAAATAGATACGCAGATTAGTTTATTTGGGTTTCCATTGATATATGTGTGCTGTATGTTTCATTGCAGGTTAACAAGCCATATCTTCCATTGGCGTCAGGGGAGTATTCTATAAGTACTGGTGTGATGATTGTTACATCTTTCTCTATCATGGTATATATATTCAATAATATTCTTATCGGTAGATATTTACACGCTTATAGTTGTGGATAATTCTTAAATTCTTATGATTGCTCAATATAAATATAGTGTTATCCTCTCTGTATCTGTCTGTCTGCTCAAAATTACCCTAAGTTATTAGTGAATAGCTCCTGTAATCATGGCTAGAAAATCTCTGTATCTGTCTGTCTGCTCAATATAAATATAGTGTTATCCTCTCTGTATCTGTCTGTCTGCTCAAAATTACCCTAAGATATTAGTGAATAGCTCCTGTAATCATGGCTAGAAAATCTCAAACTAGCAGGTGGAGAGACCCATAACATGCACTACAAGGCTGTGCCAACTCAACCATTATGTGATTGCTCAATATGCTGTTTGAGAATTGATTGCAATATTATTCGCAGTTGCTGAGAGAGAGGGAAAGGGGAGGGGAGGGGAGGGGAGGGGAGAGGGAGAGAGAGCATATGCCTTCATCTGCAAACCAGTTTTTCAAAATTGTAGTGATATCTTTTGAAATATCATTATTTATTTGTATTTCTCTTCTTTCTTGTCAATGGATATAGTATGAATAGTAAATGAAACTTGGGGAATGTCATTAGATGGTCCATAATTTGTAGTAAAATACTGTGTATTTGTAAATCATCCGTTATAGTAGGTGGAGTTTCTCTTTCCACATTTAGAATACTCATTGACTGTATCTGAAATGTGGATTTCAATGAAAAACACTAATTACTCCTTTTTTCCAGAGCTTTTGGCTTGGATGGGTTGTAGGTTCATGGCCATTATTTTGGGCTCTTTTCATCAGTTTTGTTCTTGGAACAGCATATTCAATCAATGTGAGTTGATCTATCTGCTATTTCTATTATTGGAATAAGGGGTCAAACATTAAATAGCTGTCTTCTGGATATCATGCACTCTGCAGCACTTGTTTCTCGTTTACTATATAAAAAAAATTAAAGTTTTGCATCGGTGAACTGTGCATGCAGGCATCATGTCATTTTAGTGATGTAATTGAGCTAATAAAGATGATGGCATCAAATGTCACTTTTGTCTGTATATCAGTTTCATTTCAAGAATTAAGTTTACACTCCTGGTTAAGTTCAATTAACATTCATATTTTTGAACTTAATTGCTTTGCAGAGTATGTTTTCTGATAGTGCTTGCTGGATCTTTTATTACATAAGTTTCTGGTCACCATTTTGGAAGATTCAGTCGTGGTTAAATGATGATGTATTGCATGGTTAGTTTTTAATTGAATGGTCATTGTATCTTTGTGTTATTTCAGCTACCACTGTTGAGATGGAAAAGGTTTGCGTTCATTGCAGCAGTGTGCATCCTAGCTGTTAGGGCAGTGATTGTTCAACTTGCCTTTTATCTGCATATGCAGGTACTTCTTTCCTAAGCAAATGAATAGTAACTAGAAAAATATTGAGTACATAAAATTAAGGGCCTCCAAAATACCATTACTGGGCTTTTCCCTGCTGAACACTGTGTGGCACTTTTTCATTGTGTTGGTGCTTTAGACTGTTCTGACTGGAATGTAACAAAAATGATCATCATTGTTATATTAAGCAATTTTCTGGCATGTATGAGTGTGGAAGCTTTTGACTTTGGAGTCTTGTTACACAGTCTAGAACATGCTAAGAGCCTAATTATTACTTTGCTGACAATTTCCAGACCCATGTGTATGGAAGACCACCTGTCTTTTCAAGACCTCTAATTTTTGCAACTGCATTTATGAGCTTCTTCTCAGTTGTTATAGCATTATTCAAGGTAAATGGGATTTATTTATTTTTAATTTCAGTAATAATGGAGTAGAGGCAGACAATTTTGAAGCGAGTTGTTTGTCAATAAACATGTCCCTGTAAATTAAAGAGATTTATTTGCACCTTGTATGGGCAGGACATACCTGATATTGAAGGAGATAAGATTTTTGGCATTCGGTCTTTCACAGTGCGTTTGGGACAAAACCGGGTCAGTTTAGAACATATTATACATTTTCCAAATGTAAAACTCCTAATTACCTTTATTTATACTAATGTCTCTTAGCGGTACTTGATTTCTCTTGCTCAGGTATTTTGGACCTGCATTTCATTACTTGAAATTGCTTATGCTGTTGCCATTTTGGTTGGAGCAACATCTTCATATACTTGGAGCAAATGTATCACGGTAGTATTCTTGCTTCTTTATGTATAAAGCTGACATTTGTGAGCATGCATAGATTTTCTTTCTTCTTGAGTATATTTTGTTAGAAAATAATATAAATTATATCTTGAAACCTCACATAACAGCTTAATTTTTTAGGTGAGATGGTTACTTGACATGGTATCAGAGCCTTGTTGACTTAACGGTCACGAGTTCATAACTCACCACCCCTATTCTATTTGATAAAAATCAAGGACAATGTAGTGTGAGCCTGTGCAAGTTTCAAGCCCAAAGAGCTTTCACTTGAAGGGGTATGTTAGACAATAATATAAATTATATCTTGAAACCTCACCTAACAGTTTAAGTGTGTAGGTGAGATGGTTTCTTGATACATTCAGTGGTATAGGTTTTTTCCTTATTTTGTTTTTGAAGTGGAAAATGAAGTGTAAAAAATGACCAGTGTTGGAACACACGTTTCCACAAATCAGTTGAAATGATTACATAAATACTTATTACTAAGCACAAATCTAATTATAACTTGCCTTCCATTCGAGTTCTGAGACCCTGTATTTTTAAAATTCCTGTAATAATGGCATCCTTTACAAAATGGCAAAATTTGAAGCATTTAGAAACACTTAGACCAACATGGATTAGCAGTTTAGCACTGACTCTTATATAATGGAAACTGTTGACTAACAAGGAGATCTAATTTAAGTTTTATCATGAACTTGCATGGGAATGAGGGGTGAGGGGGGGTTTCATATATTGAGTGGTCTGAGATCTTTAAGATGTTGGCTGGATGTATGCATTATTTATAGTTTCATAAAAAGAATGATGAAATTTTTCTTACTTCCACTGCTACTCATTCTTTGCTTTAACTCGCATTGCATTTGGCTAGATATTGGGTCATGGCATCCTGGCTTCAATATTGTGGAAACGTGCCAAATCTGTTGATCTGAAGAGCAAAGCTTCAATAACTTCCTGCTACATGTTTATTTGGAAGGTAACCTTCTACATTAGATTATGATTTCAACATTGCAGGAAGAATATGTAAAAATAGACTACTCTATAAAACTGATCAATATCACTTCAAATAAATCAATGAATAGATAACCTGTTTATTTAGCTTGTAATGCTTCTCAATGTATGATTTCAGTTATGTATTTTTTTTCTTATCATCTTAAACTTCAGCTAGGTAGTCTTATTTGCATCCATCATTTAGTAATTGCATTCTTATTTTATTAAGAGTTCAATCTTTCTGTACTAAGAAACGTTGTCCAACTTTTTATTCTTATTCATTATTGGCTAGGACGTTTGAATTCAAAATCTAACAAACATGTTCCTTCATTGCTACCTGATCTGATTGAGTTTGCATAAAAATCTGGAAATCAGCATTCTATCTCGGTTTCTATTCTATTCGCATTCCCATTTCCTTTTTTTTTTAATCTTTTGGATAGGATTGTAGTAGAAACTTAGAGAAGTATCACAAATTAGAGCTTGTTTAGGCTGGTCCAAATTACAGATACTACATGCCTGGGTTCTGATGGATCATTCTATTTATATTAAGAGTAAATTGGCAGACTACACAAGTTTTGCATCTTTACATGGTGATTAATCAGTTTCTTCGAACTTACCACAGTGTTCCTCTTGCAGCTGTTTTATGCCGAATACTTGCTCATACCACTTGTAAGATGATAATACCGTGCACTCTTGAAAGTGGATCCATAAACTCTTGACAATTATGCTCTGTCCGATGTCCGAACGAAACTTGTAGATTTCGTAAGGTATTGCATGGCCTGGCTTCTTCTAATAAATTGTGAAATGGAAGTTTAACGTGGTTAGAAATCGATGCAGAAATGTCATTATCATGCAATGATAGTACCATGATGTAGCGTTCTTGGGACTGTTTGGTATTGTGGTTGCTGTTGTAGTTGAGGTTAAAAAATAGTTTCATGAAAAACACTTTTAGCTGCGATTCATAAGTGAAATTGAAGTGTTTGTTTAAAACTGTAGTGGAGTTTGAGGTTTAATAAAAATCAATTTCATGTGTTTGGTTACCATGCTTTTCATATTACTGTTAACTTGTGAATTACTTTAAAGGACACACACATATATATTGTTTTTTAAATATTGTAGATTTAATAATCACAATAATAAAATGTAATTAATACTTCAAGTAAATTAAACACTTGTTTTTATTCTCCCATCAAACTACTTGCAATTCCATCACGAACTAAATCTATACGTGGAGGTCTCTACGATCCCTGGTATTTGATCGAGGCACAATATTTGGTAAAATATCATCTGCGATCCATATTGAGTTTCAGGATCTCAATCTACATGTTGTAGAGATATAATTTCAATGCCAAATCTAGTTGCAGGTTTTTGAATTTCATCCACGACTTCACTGATCTTCTCAACTTTCTGACATAATCAATCGAAAACAACAGGGTTGTGGAGTTAAATGAAGTCATGCGTCTTTTTCTTTCATCAGAACTGATCTCTATCTATATATTTTTTATTTTTTTAAAATATTATTTTTATATATTTTTTTTAAAAATCATGTTGGGTCTGACCCAACTAAGGGCCTGTTTGGGAGGGCGGTTGCGGTTGCTTTTGAAAGTGCTTTTCATTTAGAAATACATCAAAATGATATTTTTTTATTTTTTAAAAATCATTTTTGACATCAGCACATCAAAATGATTTAAAAAAACCAAAAAAAATTCATTTAAAATGAAATAAAAATTCAAATTTTAGGGAAATGGCGGTACAACCGCCGTCCCAAACAACCTCTAAATGGGTCAGCCTAGCCAAGGTGGGCCAAAAGGCCCAACTTTGCTGGACTCTGGGCCGAGAGAAGGTCCAGTCCAAGAGTTAAAAAAGAAAAATGGATTGTTGCAATGTTCATGTATAGCATGAACAATGCAGAGTATATTAATTCACTTTTGCAGTGTTAATGCAATACGTGAACAGTAGCAGGGTGGTCAGATGATGGTGACGAGAGGCTCACCTATCGATGCTGCTGGGTAGAGAAGGGCAAGGTGATTCTTCCTGTGATGATGACGTCAAAAATGTTGGTCTGTGGTGGCCAGGAGAAGCGTTGAAAGGTGGTTGCTGCTGCTTGACGCCAGAGCTGTGAGAGAAGATTGGATTGATGCAAGTGTTGTCGGTGAAGACGAGAGGCCGCCAATGCCTAAGGAGCACCTGCTAATGCTCGCCGATGATTGCTATTGCTGGAGGAGAGAGAGGGTTGCCGGCATGACTTTTTTAGTGTGAGAGAACTGTTGACCGAGAGAGAGAGTGAACTGTAACTGCAGTGGTCCTGTCGACACTAAGGGTGGTTGTTGGTCTGTGGTTATGCTATGAATTTTTTATGTTGTTCCATCTTCCTCTCTGTTCTGTTATTTTTTTTTTGTCAAAATCATTTGTTATCCCCGTCGCACATGGGAATGAAGTTGACGGTGGTGAGTACTGTGTGTGTGTGTGTTTTGGTTGAAAAATATCAAAATGATACTTTTCGTAAACTGAGGTTTAAATCTCAATTTTATGAGTCCTACAGTTATAAAAATTATGGGACGAAGTTTACTTAACATGTTTGGCTTTGTGGTTGACTTCAACCGCAAAGCCAAACACCTATTTGATCATGTAATTACGTTAAGGCCTGTTTGGGAGTGTGATTGCGGTAGTTTTTCAAAGTGCTTATCGTGCCGAAATACATCAAAATGATGGTTTTTTATTTTTTAAAAATCATTTTTAAAATCAGCACATCAAAATGATCTAAAACACACAAAAATATATTCATTTAAACTAAAAAAAAAAAAAAATTCAAATTTTGGCCAAAAGCCGGTGGGATCGCAATGCCAAACGGGCACTAGATCTTTAACTTAGATACAATCGATCTCGAGCTGCACTTTGGCTCTCTCGATTTGGAGAGAGTACTCCATGGAAAAAATAGTAATGAGATGTTTTAATGGCCTACAAAGAGTCCAACGTCTTTTTAGATATTAATTTCTTCCATTATCCTGCAAAAGTGCTAAATGATATAGGCCTCGTTTGTTTTTCAGGAAAGTTATTTGTTTTTAAAACTTGAATGATTATTTTCTGGAAAGTAAATTTCTCAAAAGGGAATTATTTTCTAGCCAACATACAAGGCTCTAGATGCAAAGTAGATGAACCATACCAAAGTGCTCTCAAGTTGGCAAGCTTCTTACCTTGTTTCTAAGAGTGTTACAGAGTGAAGTTGTTTTTCAAATTTTTTGTTCAGAAAAATATTATAATGATATTTTTTTATTTTTTAAAAATTATTTTTGATATCAACACATCAAAATAATCTAAAAATATTATATATTTTTTTAATTTAAAATAAAATATAAAAATAAAATAAAAATAAAATTTTCAAAAATATTTTTAAAATACAGCGCTAAATAAAGCCTAAATTCTATTTGGAAAAAAATAAATAAAAAAACATCTGATTTTAGTTAAATTGAACTCTTGTAGTCCTAACTAGATTTTGACTCTTTTTTATATATTGTTTTTAAAAAAGAGGGGATTACTAAGAGGAATAAAAAGGACAGATAAAAGGATGTATCAAAAAAAAGTTAGAGAAGGATGGGGATTATTTTTTTAAAAAAAAACAATTATAATAATATAGATTTTTTAAAATTGAAAATAAAAATTTTAAGAAAAAAGATAAAAGAATTTAAAAATCTAAAAATATACACTACAAATAAAGCATAGATTCCACAATACGGAGGGGGAGAGGTTAGATATAGAAAATTTAAAAATAAAAAGGAAGAGAAAATTAACGAGATAAAAGAGAGAGAGAGAGAGAGAATCAGAGGAAAGAAAAAAAATCCAAGTGACAAGAAAGAAAAATATACATAAAATAAAATCCTAATTTTTTTCATCTTCTTCCCTTCTCACTCATAGTGCCTTTTTTAGAGTGTAATTGTGGTTGTTTTTGAAAGTGTTGTTTTATTTAGAAATACATTAAAATGATGTTTTTTTTTTAATTATTTTTGACATTACCACGATCTAAAACCACTAAAATATTTTAATTTTAATTTTTTTTTTGAATTTTTTCAAAAAATATTTTTGAAATGCAATGTAAAACATCCCATAATATGCCCTTCACGGGTCAGCACCCTCACTAGCCGCCCATAAAATCATCATTCGCCACCACCAGCTTCTCCTGCACCCTGTCTTCGTTTTCTCCTCCTCCATTGACAAACAAAAGCCTCCATACGTGACCACCATTGCTCTCAACAAAAGCCGCCGCAACACCACCATACCACGACACTATCATCAATGTTGATTCCTCTCCAACAACCGTGATAGCCATTCCAAGCGAAGCAAAACAACCTCCACCAAAATGGAGGACCGAAGGTAGCAAGGTCTTGATATGGCGATAAGTAATAAACAATAACAAAAGATAGTAAAAACAAAAAAGCAAGAGTGATGATACGAGCACCAGTCACTGATCATTAGCATTAATGTGAAACAATAATAAAATTAATAAAGAAAAAAATGAGGAATTAAAAAAGAGTTTATTGGATCAAGCTCGGTTTTTTCAGAAAATCTTGATATTTTTTTTTATCTCAATTTAAAATCTTAGATGAAACAAGGATTGAGAAGGCATGCAGTTTAAGTATGGAAAACGAGTAACTATTATATAGTGGTATTGTTATAAATAAATAAAAATAAGGTTATAAATACTCTTTTTTCCGTGCTATGTGGCTGACCATTTTACAATTAAATAGGGGGTTAGGGTTTCAAAGATTATCCATCAAACTTTTTAGAAAAACTCTAAAAAGAGTTAGATTTGAGTGCAAAAAAGAAAGAGTTTCTCGTTATTCAAGGGAAGGTTTGCAAGGATTAAGGGTTTTTAAAGTATGAAAAAAAGAAGAACGTTTGAAGCTAAAGGGAGAAGGAAAAGAAAGTGAAGAGGAATTTGATTTTCCTTTGTACTTTGATTCTAGAATTTTATTTATTTATAACCTTTTTTTAAAATACATTAACAAATCCAATACCATAAATAATAATAATTGTTACCCTCTCGAACATTATCACATCAATAATACATACAAATAAATCATAACTCATAAGAATTTATTAATCAACTATTTTGATTTCCCATGACTTATTCATGGCGGCCCTAAAAATCCTTTTCTTCCCTTAATATATCTCAATTCTCACCATAATTTGCATTGTAACCAATCCTTACATATCTATTAACTAAAAACACCATAATCAAGCATTTTCTCAAATTTAATTTCAAGAATCCTAAATCAAAGTATACTACATATTAAAATATAACAACATATAATAACTAAATTAATCTCTATAACATCATCCTTATACCAATACACATTAATTACATATAATTTATAAACATTTGGATCAATTAAACCAATTTTCTTTTTCTCCCTAATTTGGAATCCCCTAACTCCCCAGAACATCATGTTTTTCTTCTTCATTTCTCTATAATTTTACACTTATCACAACTCATTTTACACCAATTAACTCATTTAAAACCAATTTTGTAATTTCTCTAATTTTTAACTAACTAACTTTAAATATTTGGGGATTTCTTTCAAAATTGCACACAACTTCAATCAACAATAAAATTTATAGTAAAGGATACATTACTAATCAATTTTGGTGTCAAAACCACTTCCATGCAAGCTTTAACTTTCAATTTCTTTCATCTTCAATTTATTTGTATCATTCTCTCTTTAATCACTAGTATTTCTCTCTTCTTCTTAAAACCAAATTTAAAGCCTCCAAAGGTAGTTTCATCCTTAATTCCCTCTCATTTCCTATCTTCCTAATCAATTTCCCAAAGAAAAACCAAGAAGAAAAATAAAAAAAGAAAAAGAAATAAGCTAAGGTGTGTCTTCCTTTAATTCTAGTTGCATGTCAATTTATGAAGGGAAAAAATAAATATTTATCCTATTTATAATTCCTACAATTACTAATGGCCCACATGTTATTTATCAATATTTCTCTCAATTACTCGTAAATCTGTATAAACTTACCAAACCCCCATTGAATAACATGTTAGAAACTCTTCCAAAAATCTATAATATATAACTTTTTTTACTTATTATTTTTAAACCATAACCGCAAAAGCTACCATAATACAAGTGTGTATTTGATATTGTAGTGATAAAAGTTTTTTTAATTAAAATAATATTATTTTAGTTTTTTTAATTTAAGTGAAATCAATAGGATATTCATCCTAAATAACACCAAATTTAATATACACCTTTTCAATTTTAGTTAACTGAATTTTTGAACGGGGTACACTTATAATGTCGACTTATAGGAAGAAATTATGAATAACTTGATTTAATTTTTTTTATAAAAAATAAAATGTTTAATAAAACCTGAATTTATTGTGAATAAATAATACCGGGAACTTTTAAAAGCTTGAGAAAGGAAACCGAAGAGGAATTCAACGGGATGAGAGTTGATTGGAGAAGGGGAAGATTAGGATAAAAATAAAGATCAAAATTTAATATTATTTGGGTAGCAAGCAAACAAGCTCAATTAAGAAATACACTAACAATTTAATATGCATAATAATAAATAAGGTTTTATTTTTATTTTTTTATATATTTTAAATAAAAAATATTTTAAAAAATACAATTTTAGAGAAAACTTTTCTAAAGTCAAAGTCCTTGGACGCCAAGAAAAGGAGGACGAGAGAAAGTTTGATGTTCGGACCAATCATTTTCATGGAGATGATTCAAGTCTCTCAAACTTTAAATAATTTTATTTCATGGTTTCCTATGCGTGATGGGCAAGCATGTTTGCTTTCTCCTATGATGAAATTGTGAGGCAGCGAGAGGTCTATTGCCAAAATAATACCTTATACATTAATTTAAAATTAATTTAAAGCAAACAAAATATTTTTTTAAATATTTATAAAAATACTTTTAAAATATGAAAACAAATAAACTTTCAATGAAGTCAAAAGCAAAAGCATAAAAGAATAAGAATAAATAAAAAAAATAAAAGAAGAAGAGTTAAGTGTCTAGGTGGCGTTATTTTTACTACCATGATAACATTTACGCTACAGCAATAGTCCTTCTAAACCCCTTCCCTGCAATTTCCTCTTCTCTCTCTCTCAAAAACCTGAACTGCGTGCGTTACTGATTCAACACAACAATGGAGGAGACCGACGCTTCTGCTCCCGCTGAGAAAACCACAAGCAAGAAGTGAGTGTCTCTCTCTCTATAGATGTCTCGTTGATTTGTTATTGCTTAAAATTAATTTGTTCAGTGGGTTTGATTGTGGTTTGTGTATGTTGACATTGTTGTAGTGCGCTGAAGAAGGAATTGAAGAATAAGAAGAGAGAGGAAGAGAGACGGCTTAAAGAGGAAGAGAAAGCTAGACAGGTCTCCTTCCCTTTCTTTTCATTTTCTTTTTTATTATGCTATCTTCATTCCTTTTCTTTTTAGGTTTTAGATTATGACTAAAATTACAGCCTGTTTGGAAACTTTGGAATTGTGGACGCTCAATTCTCATGTTTGGAAACCAACTATCAATGACAAGAGATGAATTCCAGGCTAGTTATAAGGGGAGGGGGCATTTTGCAGTCTTCAAAATTTCTTTCATTCTATAAGATGATTCAGAGTAGACTTGCAACAGTGACAAAATTTTGCTTTCAATACATGTGTTTTTTTCTCTCGTTTGTCAATGGAGATGAGCATTATTTTTATTCACCAAGTCTTTTTATTATTGCCTGCTCTTATTGAGATGAAATTGGCTTCCCGGTATTTACCAGGAATAGTAGATGAATGGCAAGAGATCAATTGTAGACCAATTGATTGTGTTATTCTCATGTTTTCCATGCCATCGCAAATCACATCCAAAATGGAGCGATTTGCTTGATAAATTGAACCTCATAATTTTTTTTCCCAATGCACCCCTTTTCTTTTTCTGACGTTTTCTACTCTACTCCTAAGCTTTCTTTGTTTTTTTCCTTCTCCTGGGTTCCTGCACACTGATCATAATTTTTGTTCCCTTCGGTCTTCACAGTTGTTCTTCAACTAATATGCCATCCTCTTATTGCCGAAGGAATTTTCCATTACAATCATATAAAACAAAAAAGTTATCTTCCCTTTTGTTTTAATTTAAACATTTATGGTTATTTATGTTATGTGTTTTTCTGCTTTATTGTGTGTCTTTTAACAATTTTACTTCATTTCGAAGGCTGCTGGCAAGGCCAGCTCCCAGGTTCAGAAATCTGCAGCGGCAGCTGATGATGAAGATATGGATCCCACGGTATAACTTTTTCATTCTTGTTTTATCTTCTCTGCACTTGATGAGTACAGAAAACAGAAGTTTTGTTAAGGTTTGTTTTTTGAGGTTTTTATTTATTTATGTTACAGCAATACTACGAGAATAGGTTGAAATATCTCGATGCTCAGAAGGCGGAAGGGAAAAATATGTACCCTCATAAGTTTTTTGTTACACTGTCGATCCCTGAATATATTGACAAGTATGGGGGTTTAAGCAATGGAGATCATCTTGAGGATGTTTCTGTGTCTTTGGCTGGTAACATTGAATAGACACTTTTAGTTTATTGTTTTATGTAAGCTGTTGTCATGTTTCATTTTGTTGATCTTTATTTTTGTTTTCTACTAGGTCGAATAATGAGCAAACGATCTTCCTCTTCAAAGCTGTTCTTTTATGATCTGCATGGTCTTGGTACTAAGGTCCAAGTGATGGCTGATGCCAGGTATATTAGATTTCTTCCATATGTTCATCACTTAAAACTCATTTATGCTCAGTTTGTTGCATTTCATCCTGGTCATGGTCAACAACTCCTTTCTTTTGGATTCCTTTGTTGAAAGCAAAAAAGCATATTCAATTTTTTGTTGCTCAATCCATTAACTTATCATGTAACAGAGACTATTTTCATCTATAAGAGCACCTTCACCTTTTGAAACTCACATTCTTTAGGTTATTTTTAGCTGCTTTATGTGGATAGTGCTAAGTTAGAAGTTAACAACATGATCTCATTTACTTAGATGGATTATTGTGATCTTCCTTATGCTTTATGATTATATTTATGTTCCGGTAGTTTATATGCATGCTCGTATCAACTGATAGATTGATAAAATTATCCAATGTCTCAACTTCACCTTCTAGATATATTGGATTGATTTGTTGCATGCTATTGTGTCTCCCAACCCCATTCTTCCTTTTTTCTCCTTTCTTTGCTTCTTTTCTCACTCAAATGGATAAGTTTTCATTTTTGTAATTTCAGCAAGTCAGGCCTTGATGAAGTGGAGTTTTCTAAGCTCCATTCAAGTGTGAAGCATGGCGATATTGTTGGTGTCACCGGATTTCCAGGTTTGGTGTGGTACAAGTGTTGGTTAATATGCTTTACTTTTGAATTTATCTTATATTTATAAATAATAATATGTTAAAAAAGAACTAAACACGAGTCTTAGTTCACCTTCAATATTTGTACAATCAAACAAAATATTTTATTTCCAATCGTTTTCGTTGCCCTGACCTAATTGCAACTGAAGGCCACCAATAACTTTTGAACTTTGTATCAAGGTGTTCATAGGAGATTCAAATCTCCCTAGCAAAAAATATTGTGGTGAAAACTTGGGGTGATTGATTCTTTCTGAGATTGAGTAATCATGAGTTCAACTTGTGTTGAACTGGACCTCATTTGTTGTCCATATTGTTTAATCCTCTCCCTCCAATTCTGTGTGTGTATGTGCATGTGCTCTGGTATCCATGAATATGCATACTTGTAGAAAGCATAGGATTAGGTGAGAAAGTATTTAAGACCTAGTATGATGGCCATGTTCACAAGACAGGACTGCTAGCTCTATATTCTGAGCTGGCTAAAACGTGCAACTTGTGTATAGTGAGGTGAGAATGGAGAGCTACACTTATATTCTCCAGGACATATTTTTGAAACATTTGAGATATTGATGTCAAAGAATTCTAGGTGAATTTTATAACAATTTTATTGATCATTATCTCCATTTTATAAAAGTGTAATGAAATGTTCTCTCTGTATGTTGCAAGTATACCTTTGTTGTGTGCATGCTTGCGCATGGACATTTATTTGTATGCTTCTATCAATGTGCCAGCAGAATAATTAAAGATATGATCCAACCAAACAACACTTGAGAGGAGAGCATTTTTTTTCCTGGTTGAACTATTTTGATTATTATGTTGAAGCATTTGGAAAAATATTGCTCCCTTCTGTTTTATTCAAAGTCAGATTGAATGAGTACTGTTTTCTGGAAGCATCTTGGTATGGATGCTATGGTATACTGTAGTTTTGTCATTTGTTTTTTCAATCTTAAATATAGATTCTGCTAGGAATGCATCCTTTTAATTATGTTAGTTTTGCCTTTTTTTATTTGTTATATCTTTTTTCTAATTCAGGAAAAACCAAAAGGGGAGAGTTGAGCATCTTTCCAACATCTTTTATGGTTTTATCTCATTGTCTGCATATGATGCCAAGGCAGAAAGCTGGACCTGGCTCGGATGCTTGTGTGAAGGTTAGAAACTTTTATTGTTACTCTGATGCTTCAGACTGAAATTATTTTATGATGGAATTGTGTCCTTGTTCTCCAGAAATCTGAGGTTTGGGCCCCGGGAACAGTCAGGAACCCTGAGGCATATATTTTAAAAGATCAGGTATTTAGCCAAAAGAAATCAAGTCTGTTTTGAAAGATCAGACCTCTTTTCTTCTCAATTCTTTGTTAACTCTCTTTTTGGATGGGTGATTATCTAAACAAGACCAGTTTGTTGTGTTTGTCAATTACACTTACTATTTGAGTGGTTGAATTAGTTTTGTTGTCTATGTTACTGTCAGGCTGGATGAATTTGCCTAGAAAGGGTAATGGACAGAGCTGTCCTTCTGGCTAAGATTTTTAGCTAGATATAGTTGAATTAGCCTTACTAGTAATGATGTTAGCTGAAGTTGCATGACTTGCTGTCTAGTAAGATTTTATTCTCTGTTGACCTGGAATGATACTTGGGAAAACTGTTAAGACCATGCTTTCCATTCTTTCTAGCACTAGAATAGCCTCCATGATGGATATCTAACAATTTCCTTTGACCCTTTGGAGCGGTCATTTATTTGTTTTATTGTTTTGTTTTAGGAAACACGTTATCGCCAACGATATCTAGATCTAATGTTAAATTCAGAGATTCGACAAATATTCATGACCAGATCTAAAATCATTAAATATGTGAAGAGCTTTCTTGACAATCTTGATTTCTTGGAGGTCAGTCATCTATTTAGCTGTTCTGCAAGCTTCTACCTGTATTGCTTTCCTCATATGTAACTATTTACTTCTTGCTGATTTTCTCAACTTTTGTGGTCAGGTTGAAACACCAATGATGAATATGATTGCTGGTGGTGCTGCTGCCCGTCCATTTGTAACCCATCATAATGACCTGAACATGAAACTGTACATGCGCATTGCACCAGAACTCTTTCTTAAAGAGTTAGTTGTTGGTGGACTCGACCGTGTTTATGAAATCGGAAAACAATTTAGGAATGAGGGTATTGATTTGACACATAATCCAGAGTTCACAACTTGTGAGTTCTATATGGCTTATGCTGATTACAATGACTTGATGGAACTCACTGAGAAAATGTTGAGTGGTAAGAGTGAATATTTGGGAGCTGCAAAATTATTTTTTACATTGTATTTATTTTTCTACTTTACTGAAATACTTGTCTTTATAAAATAGGCATGGTCAAGGAACTTACAGGTGGCTACAAAATTAAATATCATGCCAACGGGATTGACAAGGATCCAATTGAGATTGACTTTACACCTCCTTTTAGGTCTGTTAGATATTGTTGCTTTTCATTGACGGGATAATTTTAACTTTTCACTTCATTTGTGGATAATTGAAATAACAGCTTCTTAACTGTCGCAGACGAATTGACATGATTGAGGAGTTGGAGAAGATGGCCAACCTCAATATACCAAAGGACCTTTCAAGTGATGAAGCTACCAAATATCTTGTGGCTGCATGTGAGAGGTTTGAGGTCAAGTGCCCCCCTCCTCAAACGACAACTCGTTTGCTAGATAAAGTAATTCTTCTTCCCCATCTCTTGGTTTAGTTGACTGTTGTAAAATTGTAGAGGTGAAGTAATTATTTATCATGGAGCTTGCTGTACTGATTTTGAGTTAATTTTTAAGTCAAAAGCTGAGTTGTTTTAAGCATTAAAAATGGACTAAGCGACTGTTCAAGGTTCATGTTATTGTAATTTTTCTGTCCGCAGCTGGTGGGACATTTTCTGGAAGAGACTTGTGTAAACCCTGCCTTCATCATTAACCATCCTGAGATTATGAGTCCTTTGGCAAAATGGCATAGATCGAAACCAGGCTTGACTGAACGCTTTGAATTGTTTGTCAACAAGCATGAAGTATTTTTCTCAACCACATCATTCATACTTTTCGTTCCTCTTCAATTCATCTGCTACTTATACTTTGATTTGTGCCTCTTATATGGTTTGATATTATGTGACTGCTCAGCTTTGCAATGCATACACTGAATTGAATGACCCTGTGGTACAACGCCAACGATTTGAATCACAACTCAAGGTAATACACATCATTTTGCAGTTTGCAATGTCAGTCTAATGACTGGAAATTATACCTGAAGGCAATTTGTTTCCAAATTTCAGGATCGACAATCAGGTGATGATGAAGCTATGGCTTTGGATGAAACATTTTGTATGGCTCTCGAATATGGATTGCCTCCAACTGGTGGATGGGGATTGGGTATTGATCGGTTAGCTATGATCTTAACTGATTCACAGAATATAAAGGTTTGTGGCAGATCACCTCTTCACATTTTATTTTATTTGTGTGTCCACATGTTTGCTTGTTAACGCTGCCACCCTCGCTACCATGTCAGCGCGGGGATTTAATTTTAATATATCACTCATATCTGCTTACTTTTGGGGGGCAGGAGGTACTTCTCTTCCCTGCTATGAAGCCTCAGGATGAGCCTTCTGCTAAAGGTACTTGTTCTCATCCTGACTCCTGTATCCCACTAATTTTTTCTTTAATTCCTCCTGCATTGCCACCTCCCCTTTCTTCTCAGTATCATAGAATATTTGGGCTGTATTTAGCTAGATGCGACTGCATTCCTCTTTTTTGTAATTAGCCTAAGCACCTACAGGGATAGAGGTTACACAAAAAGATGCATAGTTCAATCCACTTGAAGACTAGAGATATATGTTTCACCAACTCAGTTTCACTCAGTGCTTACCATTTGCCATTTAATATTTGTTTTGTTACTGCAGCTACTCAGGTTGTCTGAAATATGAGATCTGGAGCATGAACCTTCGGTCAGTTATAGAGGTGGCTGTGTTGTCAACTTCAGGATTTCCCCCCCCCCCCAACTGATAATTATTTGAAATTTATCTTTGGACCGTAGAAGGGCTTGGAATGGTATTCGATGCACTCATTAAATATATCATATTTGCTTTTGTTACAGTTCTTGCCTATGAGTTGCATCATTTGGAGATTGATTTTTTTAGTTTTATTATTATAAGAACATTAAAAGAGTTACACCGAATGTGGGTCACTTTGTCTTCTGTCAATGTGGGTTAGTTTTCTCTTGTGTCGCTTTACGATCTTGTTGGTGTGGAAATACCGTTTATATAATAAATAGTGAATCACCTCACAACTTTGAATCTTTCTAAAATTTGACGAGGTCTTTTTTTTCCAGGTATTTTAACTTTTATAAAATTAAAGTTTAAAATGCTATTATATATGAGTTCAATGTAAAAAGCTGACTAACTATAAATTTTATCTGTGGTTGGATACAAAATAAAAGTTATTACAATATCAAGTAGTCCTTAAGTTGAATTAGAAGTGTTATATGAGGTGATTGTGTTTGATGTTGAGTTAATATTTGATTTGGGATTTTTTTTTTATTAATTATGCCGCCCTTGATATATAAACCTAACCCTTGAGCATTATGAGCTATAACCTGAAACATGCCGTCCTGTTTTCCTGTAGTAAAAATTATGGCGATGGAATCCATTGAGCATACCGTGTTATATGCCCAGCTTGTCCTGCAGTGATCATACTGTGTTACATGCTTGATGCAACTACCATTTCTATTAAAAAAAAAACTAAATGTAAAAATGTCAAAAAAAAGGAGCCAAATAAATAGAACCGAGATTTTTTTTTTTAGAAAAACAATATAGAAACAAGAAAAACCATTCAGTCAGGTTTAGTTTGAACTAGTTTCAGTTTGATCCAAGATAAAAATCATAGAAATTAAAAAAACCAGGTTTGGTTGGATTTTTTTAACCTGAACGAAACCGTACCATTAACACCCATTAGCACATGCATGTATTTTGATTCGGATTTGGTAATATTTCAATATTCATATCCATTTTAAAACAGTAATTAAGAAAATCCACATGTTTTTGCCATGCGAAAGTGTATGCATCCGATTTTGCATTAACATGAATGGACTTTATTGGCGGGCAAATCAAAGCCCACCTGGATTACTAGGCTGATTATGCTCTATATTATTATCGCCGTACATTAACCACAATGGCTGGGCCTTCGGCCCTTTTGTTCTCGTCACAAATTCACTGAAGACTAAAATGGTGTTTAATATTATTTTTTATTTAAAATATATTAGAATATTTTTTTTTATTTTTTAGAATCTAAAAACAAAGAGAAATGAATCTTATGAGCTGGCTTATAAGGAAAAAAACAGCAGCCCTCCAGGGTCCCACACACGAGCCATTGCTCTGTTATCCGGTCAGCTAAGAAATCCGATTTGTTAATCAACTTTTGCGGCAAGGTGAATTAAGGGTAACGTTTTAAACGAGAGAACAATTGGTGTTTTGATCTATCTTCAGTAGTGGGGTTTGAAACTCCAGCAGTGGTAGCCGCCTGATTTATGATAGCACCATATGATCTTCCACAGCACCATGTGTTTTTTCTCTCAAAAAAAGCAATTACCCTATCATCACATAGTTTACTTAATTTTACACTTTGTTTTTATTATTTTAAAAATTACATAAAATATCCTAAAAAATCAGCAGAAAATCGAAGTAATTTAATATTATATTGTTTCAATGACTGATCAACATTCAAATTCCATTTTAGAACCCTCTAAGACCCCGTGGTTAGCTGTTGGCCGAGGATTATGACCTTCCCCACCACGCGAAGACCCCACGTTTAGTTCTCTCTTTCGCGACAGGAAGAACAAGAACCAAAACCTCAAATCGAACCACAGGTTTCAAAGCCACAAAACAAGCAGCAAGTCTATCAAATTTCAAACAAAAGAAGACATTTTGAATCGGGTTTTTCACTTCATGATCGAAACTCTTACCTTTTGTTTTTGTTTCAGATTGTTAGGGTTGTCATTTTCCAAGCATCAGTCTCCGAGAGTGTGACGTGATGATAAAAATCTTGAGATCTGCACAACATATCTCGCGTTCGAGTTACGACGTGCATCTCTTGTAAGAGTTTGAAACAATTAGAGTTTTACTTGCTTATCTAGATCTATAAAATACACTTTTCAGGAGATGGGTTTTCCTCGAATTTAAACTGGTTTTTTTTCCCAAACTACAAGTAGCAGGGCCAAGTCCTCTTCCTTCCATATTGAAACTTTTAGATGCTTCAATGCGATTGGTGATGAAGTGTTAAAATCACAAGTGCTTTCAGAATACGGGTTTTTAGGGGCTGAATTATACATGGGTTAATTGTCTTGTTGAATAGTTTATTTTTTCGGTGTTTAAGGAAAACTTTCTTGAATAATATATCTGAATAACTGCAATTTTTATTTTAAAAGAGCGATAAATACACTTAAGGAGCTTTCAATTTTGCCCTCTCTTAGAAAAAATAATTGGCTGTTAATTCGGGCGTAAAAGAGTTTAATTATACAAAACAAGAGATTGAGTATCAATTTTTTTTATAAAAAAAATCATTATTTCAATCAACGGTGATTCATGATACAGTAAACATTGAATAAATGCATAATAAAACTGTTACGCTTTGTCTAGTAAATACATAATATTTTTAAACCTTTTGTCCCTTCCTAAAATGGATGGATCATGCTTTTTGAGTGGCCTTTTTAGTGCATATGTAGTCACTTGAATTATTTTAATTTATTTTTACTTTTATTCCTTCCCAAAATGCAAGTATCATGCTTTTTGATCCCCCTCTTCTTTTTTTATCTTATTTAAAAACTTAAACTGTTATATAAGATTCTAAAATATGATTTATATTATTTTTTATCACAACTCCTCAAGTGAAAGCATCTTGTGCTTGAAACTTGTAAACAAACTCACTATACCTTGTGCATTTTGAGAGGCCTTTTTAGTGTATATATATTTTTTTTAATTTTTTTTTTTACCTCTTTTCCTTCCCAAAATGGAAGAATCATGCTTTTTGATCCCTCCTTTTCTTTTCGGTAGTGGATCATGCAAGCAATTTTGTTGGTAGCAGCAAGATAGCAACATGCAACTGGTCAAGAATATGTGTCTTAAATGCACGAGGCTTCCCTTTTCATTTATTGCTAAAGATAAAGCAGGGAGGATGTTATTTTATCGCACAGGATATTAATTTGTGTGGTGATGTTAATTTCTATCATCATGGAATTGAAACATATTCTCCATGTTATGTTTGTAATCTAGTGTTGTAAATTTCGTTTTATTTCGGTTAAAATGACAAAACGTTTTATACCAGTTAAAATTTCAGCCAGGTTGTTCCAGTTTTGTTCCACCTATTCTGTTTCAGTCAAATGATGTGTTTTTTAAATAATAAATAATTTAACAATATCAATCATATCTCTTAATCCAACCGTTAGATTGAGATAAAATTTTACGAGGAGTCTCTTGACATATTTATATATATTATGTTAAATTTTCAGAGCAATCAGAAAATGTAAAATCCTGCAAGATTGATGATGATATTCTCGTAATTTTATATATATTTATAATTTTGTTTAGAAAAATCATTTTACTGTGTCTTTTTTAGATTAAATTGCACAATTCTAAATAATTTTATTTTTGAATTTAAACTAATTTTTTTATAATTAATATATTTATATATATATATATATATATATATATATAACTCCGAAACAATACACCGAAATACTCCAAAACCAAAATATTACATTTCAATTAAAAAATCAAACCACCAACTAAAATGAAATTGACTATCTTATTGTAATCTAGCTAGCTTGACCCCAAAACACAAGTCATCAATGGAATATGCCATGGCACTCTTAAAGTTGTTGGGTTTTGTTTTTTAAAGCAAATATGGCGAGCAAATTCGTGGAGTGCTTGGAGATCCTCCCGAGAAAAAACACACAGAGAGAGACAAAAAGCTGAGCGCAGAAAACCTTATTGAAAACAAAACTAGCATTTGACAAAAGGGTAATAATAAAAATAGGATAGGACCTTAAACAACACAAAGCGAAAACATCCTGCTGCGAAATCATGGCCATCAAATGAGTTATATATATTACCAAAAAATAGAAATAAAGAGGAAAAGAGAAGAAAATTATAAATCAATGAAAAAGACAGGCACCAGTGCACTTTTCATATCCTCCATTATTTGAAGCCATTGCTGCTTCTGATTCAAAGCATCCGACCAACTTAAGACCTTTTTTCAAGAACGCCTTTACACTGCATTAAAGTCTAAAGGCAATACATATATATATATATATATATATATTGCTGAAGAACAAGTTTAGCTATGATTTCTTCTCTCTCTCACCTGCATTATTCTTGAAACATTTAGCCACGCTCATTTTCAATGATCTCTATAATGAGAAAAGAGAAAAAAAGAAACTGCACCACCCAGAAAAAAGCAGTGGTGGACAAAAATGGGTGGGTAGAATCACTTGTAAGATGCTTAGTTTCTCTAGTGGCAATAATAATTCGCAGTCTTTTCTGTTTAGTCTGATAGCTAGGATGAAGTTTTCTTTGCTAGCTGGTGCCAAAACAATCAGGTGGGGGCAGATGGGATGGGCTAGCTCTGGTGAAAATATTCATTTGCATAGATAAATTTTCCTAAAAAAATAAAATGGTCAAGAGCTGAAAGATGCTGGTCCAACATGCACAGTCTTTCATGTCCTAATTAATCCTATATATATATATATATATATATACTTGTGTCTGAACTCTGAATGAATCAATGCACACCATACTTCGGGAAATTATTCGATTCATGCTTTACTTAGACCTCCCATCTGAATGTATTGTTATAATAACATCCAAATCAGCAGAACCTTTAGTTATTTATTGGAAAAGTTCTTCAATCTTTCGTTTCGGCCGGTAATTGAATCATTTTGTCATACGTAACAGTGTTTTTAAATACGTAACAGTGTTTTTAAATCCATGTATTTCAAGTGATATACTTGTGTTTTGTCAGAATATATACATATATATATATTCTGACAAAACATTTCGAATTAATTTTACAATGAAAACTATGGAATATTGAACCAAAACACAACAGGAATGCCACCAGATCGTGGGTCAAAGCCTCTTTGTTGTTTTTTTCGAGTCTCCATTACATGTTGCAAGACGCCTGCGTAGTGGGTGTAAGAATAGTTTCAAGGTCAAGCCCTACAGAGCTAGAGACCCTCACAAGGTCATCATTACATATTCTTGATAATTACATATATGCCCTTGCAGCTAGATCGTTGACTTTTTCCGCAACAATTTTTCACCAGCATCAAGGGGATAGTTTCAGTTGCCATCACATCAATGAGACATTGACATTCCTGTAATTATCTTGTAAGAGGATAGCGATGGCGTATAAATCATCACTCCAATCTTACGGTCTCCTTCTTGCAGCTTAGGATCAAGCTAGCATATTTGCACGAGGCTTATTGCAAGAAACCATTTAAATTTTATTTATTATTTAATATATAAGAAAAACAATGAAAGCAATTATGAAGAAAAAAAGAAACTTTAAGAATTAAGTTTTGATGCAATTGTATAATAATAAAAATAAATATTCATAAGAAAGACAATGAATAAATTAGAAAGAAAAAAAATGTGTTTTTTATTTTGATATAAAATAATTATTTACAAAGTTTATTAAGTAAAAAGTAACAATAACTAGGAAAAAGATTCACATAAACTATAATGATTTGGACTAAAACATCATGAATGTATTATTTTTATGTACCTAAATGAAAAGAAACGACAATAACAGCAGCAACAATATTACTCTCATTCATTATTAATATGAAAGTTATTTAAAAAAAATATCAATATTAGGCTAACACATATTTTTTCATAAAAAACATTATCTTTGTAAAACCACTGATGTAATTGACAATTCTCTTAAATATTATTTAAAGAAACTGATTTAAAGATATTTTTTGTTTTTATATATATATAAAGTCAAACGTGCTTGTCCCAATAAAAAATGATTTAGGAGTGCATATGCTCTTGTTTTTATAAATTAAACGATGTTCATCCAAGTTTTTTATATAACAAAACGACAAGTCATCTTTTAGTTGACTTTTCAACAACTTTTGGTGGCTAGAAAGCAAGATTTCAGGTTCTTGGATTTTAAAAATATAATTTTCAAATCATATCTAGATAATTAAAAAGGATTTTGTAGGGGAAAAAAAGCCAGACTCAAGTAACAATTCACACGATACTACTAAGCGTGGTTGAACAGAAAAGGATAATGTCTTTAACTATTTCTATAATGTAATATAGTTATAATTATAATTATCTTGCGCGGTTGTTGTTCCTCCCACGGGTGTTGCTATTTGACTGTCCGCTGTATCTTCATCCCGGTTTTGCTAAATAAATACGATAGCATTTAATTTACACGATCAAGTTACTGGTCAAACAAAGCAAATTCCAAATTGTTCTTGATGTCTTATAATATTTTTGTTTTTTTTATTCGAGAAAACTTCATTATTTTTAGATATTCTTTACGAGCCAAGTTAGGCAAGTAAAACTCTGGCTGTCCTATATTCTTATAAGGTGAGCACGTCCTGGCTCGAACATGAAACCTGCAAGGCAGATTCATAGTTTTTTGCCATCACATCATGTCTGGAAGACATACAAGTGTAATATAAAATGGATGGTCTTAAGACTAAATGAAATCCATGATGAAGAGGAAGATGATTGGGATGATCACAGAGCCATTGAAGTTAAACTGGACAAAACCTGCTACTTTCATGCACATACTTGTTGTTAAAAATAAAAATAAAAAATTCGGTCGTAGTGGATGTGCGAGGGGACTAGATGCAATGAACTCACCTGGAACAAGTCTTGGTGGGTAGAAGAATTGAAACTGGGACAGGAGATTGTCTGTGTTCAATGATTCTTCAGATGGACCTCCTTGACAACAAATTTAGTTGAGCATCGTCCAAGATTTGTAATAGGATTAATCACAGTATAATAATTTTTCATAATTCACACAACTTGAAACAGTCCTCATTCCCACAGGTCTAGGGAAAAGAGGGCAATTTATTTCGCTATCAAAATGAAAAAGAATTTTCTAGGGTCGGCATTGTGCTCATTTATTACATGACCTCGTTGCTAATGGAGTTATAGTTGGTGTTTTTGTTGGTGAGGCCATTAATTGCTAATGGAGTTACCGATAGAAACTAAATTGCTAAACTGCTATTTACCAATGGATAGTTCCTGCTCATGTATTTATCAGTAAAACAATTATCGATAAAAAGTTCACATACAAAATTCATTAATAAAATAATAAATGTAGTACTGTTCATGCGAGTGCCGAGGGGTTAGTAAAGACCTTCGGGAGTGTTTGACATTACGTTTCAAAAATGCTGCTGAAATTATCATTTTTTTTTCACTTTTTACTTTAAATTAAATATTTTTGGTATTTTTAGATCATTTTCATTAAAAACAACCTAAACTACACTTTCAAACAGTCACGAACTATGACAGTCCATGGTCAAGAGGTCTAAAGATGACAGTCCTTTTGAGCTTCCAAAATCTAAAAAAGGCAGATCCCCAAATCAAGGATAATAAAAATGGCGAGAAAACACAATAATGTTACAATCAAGTTGCTTGGTCTCTGGCATCTGATGATCTTGTTCATATTATTGCATGGAACGTTCCTCGGTCCAACTTGAATAGTTTAACATTTGATCATGAACTCAAATCTTTTTTAATAATGAATAGATCCATCTAAACTCCTGTTTCATCGGATCAAATCGGGGGGGAAACAGATAAATTGGCGATTCATAGAGGGATATTGGTGTTGGCAGATGATTGATGAAGAAAAACACATGGTACCTGCGTAGCTGTACTTGTAGAAGACGGTGTTTTATGCCAAACTGTCATGACAAATCATGCTACGCAGATGAAATGGATGCACGATCGACCTTGTGAATCTTATAATAAAATTAATCGATCTCACATGTTTGCATGTTATTTGCGGAGCCTCTTCTGTTTTTATTTTTTTTTATTTTTAATAAACATCTATTTTTTGGGCGGAACTCTCCAATTCTTCATGCGTTACACTTCTTGGTGACAATAATAATAATAAAAACCATGTTAGCACCCCTGGCCGTGGATACTCAGATTAGGTTTTCGTACCCCCTTTTTTTTTTATTATTTAGTTTGACTTATGCTCTCTTATTCTTTGTTTTTAAGTCATTTTAAAGTGTGTTTATATTGAGTCTGTCTGCTAAAAATTTAACTTTTTTTTTTTTGTATTTTTAAGTTATTTTGATGTGCTGAGATTAAATATAAGTTTTTAAAATTAAAAAAATATATTTTAAGATATTTTCAAATAAAATAAAAAAACCACTACAATAACATCAAGCATGCTCAAGTTGAATTATTTTTTTAGTGATGGATGCATGTAGTATTAATATTAATCCATCACGTATAAGTCCAACAAAGTTAAAATAGATGAGATATAAATAAAATGACAGCAACGTCAAGGTTGTATATTATATATTTCATTATAAAAAAGTTAGAAAAACATGTTATTCTCGCTTGTGTTTTAATTTTAGTCCGTTGAATAAACTTTATTTTAATTAATTCTTAGAGTACTCTTTTTCACTGTGCAAATTATTATTATTATTATTATTATTATTATGAAATTTCTTTTCCATTCCCCAGATATCAATCAGCAATTATCCATAAATAATCTGAGAACCTCTCCAACCATCTAAAGTCAATCTCCCCCCCCCCCCCCCCCCCCCCCCAACCAGCTTCCATTGTTTTCCTTAGCTAATTTTACAATAGAGAAGGCAAGCGAGGAAGGAGATCTAGAAACAATTTTACGGTAAAAGACTCGGGAAAGAGATCGTAGAAAGGGACAATTTAATTAGTATATAAAAGCAAAACTAATGATATTTTTTTATATTCATTACACAGTTGACTTCCAAAACAAGAATAAATCTTGGCCCTCCGATAACTTGGCCTCTCAAAATATCATCAACCGTCCATCGTTTTCCTCGTCTCTCCCAAGTCCCAAGAGTATGCCTATTGAACGGTTCTCGGGATAGGGGGTGGGGGGAGACAAATGATAGTTCCAATAGCACGTTTCTCCTGAGGATAAATATCAAAACCTACTTCGATATAAATTATGGAGGCAATGGGTTACCTTTAATTTATAATATTCCATGGACCCAATCCTCTGTATCATCGTAATTAGTCGTTTAGGACTTGGAATTGGTTGCGTCGGGGTAAATATATATTGTAAGAATATTTCAAAAGAGTCTTTATTCAATATTGGAAAGTACAATTTTATCTTTTGTATACAAAAAGTATAGAGAGAGTTTTCTATCCCGTATTGGAAAAATAAGATATTTTCTAAGTATTTATATAATAAACTTTGAGATAAGAAAGTAATCATCAAAAAAAGAATAGTGGGCTCGCGCGTATAAAGTTGAGCCGAACAAGATTACAACTATAAAGAAACGAATGATATATAGAGCAATATGGTGACAATATACTACCAAAGATGTGGGAAAACAAAAATTTATCATTGGAAAGTTTTGCCAATGAGAGATTGTGGATAACAAAGACATCAAAGCTCAAATTAACAAATATCAGAGACTGTTTGAGGACATGAAAACTGAAAACATCAACCTTCCTAGAGGATTCGTTACTGGAATACTAATCGAAAAACTTCTCAACTCATGGAGCGACTATAAACAACAACTCACGCACAAGCATAAACAATTGTCTTTTATTGATTTTATCAGCGATATCATTATTGAAGACACAGATAGAAAGGAGTTGAAAACTCCTAGGAAGAATTAAATGGCCACCAAAGCAAACTTGGTAGAAGGGAATTCATATAAAAAAAGGTGTGAAAATAAATTTATTAAAAATAATTTTAAGTCAAATGGTAGTAGCAATATCAATATTTTCAAACCCAAAACCAATAATTTTAAGAAAAAGAAAAATTATTTTGTGTGTGTCAAAACTTATATACCTTATAAAAATAGAGAAGAAGTAGTCTATCTTGGATATTCAATAACAATAAATATTCTTGAAAAAAAAAGGCCTCATGAAATTAACTTTTTGCCTGCTATATTTTGACTAATGGAATGTCTGCCTTGTGGTTACAATATACCTGGGCCACATAAATTGATATGGGGATTTTGCTTGTGTAGAATAAACATATATCTACTCTTGGAGTGTCGTATCCAGATAGAACTGTTGCTTGCCTTTTTAGATTAAAAGCATTTTGTCGAAATCAAACTTTACATCATAGCCACTTTGACAGGAAATTTATAAGCAGCTTCCTTTTGCAGGCCAGAACTGATGAAACTTCGATCGCTCAGCTCAGAGAAATCATTACGCGCATAATAATTGATGGGTTTTTTTAATGGGATAATTCGGTGTTTTTTTTTTAAATATATATATTTAGGCTTTTTAAAAATAATTATTTATGCGTATAATAATTAATTTTTTTTAAAATAATTTTTGATATCAGCCCATAAAAATAATATAAAAAAATAATCTAAAATAAAAAATTCAAAATTTTAAAATCAATTTTGAAACGGAATGACTAACACCTAATCCCATAACGATCACTTTGAACAAAACTTTAAGATTTTGCTCTACCTTAAAAATATTTTCTAGCAACTTGTTTGTTTGTGCAAATGTTATACGTACATATGTTGTGGCACGTGCAGGACTGGCAATTTGTAAAGATTTTGATAACGGCCCCCGGAAGGTGCTCCTGCTGCTCCCGTTGGCTGCGCAGTGCTCAGTGGCACAGGCCCCCATAACATTCACGGAGACCTGCCTTTTCAAATATTTATTTCTTGCCGTTATAAAAAAATAGTATTTATCTCTTGTTTTTTTTTCTTGTTTTTTTCTGGGACTCTCAGTGATATAATAATAGCTTAATTAGTATTTCTTTTTGAAAATGTTTGAATTTTATTAGCAAGAAACTACCTTTCCCACTTGGGACTTGGGAGGGCACGTGACGAGCCTTATTAAACGGCTGCCTGCTCCTATGATTTTTCTTTTCTTTTTATTTATATATATTTTGAGAATGTCCTGCTCCTTCTCTTAATTACTAACAATTTAAAATATTTTTATTAAATAAAATCCCAATTAAAATAAAAGAGGAAAAAACTATGTTCCTACAAGGAGGAGTGTAATGATATAATTGGAAGCATTTTTTTTTACTATCGTAGACATAAATGTGTTTCTTAGAATATATTTTTTTACAGTGTTAGAAAATGAATAAAAATGAATTGTGTTAATTAAATTATTATTATTTTATGATAATATTTTAAGTGCTTAAAATAAATTCTAAATTCCCTGGACATCACTAGCTTAACCCATTAATAAATATCCAAGACATATTTTATAAATCCAAAGAAAGAACAACCCTAAAAGTAAATATACTTTTTTTTGGTCATTGAATTTTTTTTATTTTAATATTACATGTTATATATTTTAAGTCATGTTTTTTATATATATATATATATATTAGAGAGAACACGTCACCATAAAATATGAGCGAAAAAGAAAAGTGGTTGGTTTGCCACATTTCAACAATAAAAAACCTAATCTTGGGGGTTCTTCATGACCTAAGGAGTGACCGTTAAGGTGTTTTTAAATTTCTATATTAATTGCTAGATAAAGCATATTAGGTTTGCATTTTTTAAATTTTTAGATTTTTTTATATTGGAAATAAATGTATCGAGGTGCTTAGGGTGTAATCCACATGTTTCCATGTGAAAATCGTTGAAAATGCGTATATAGGTTCCGAAAATAGAGCCCTAACTTTTTTACAACCTCCAAGATTTGTAATATGTATTAGTAGATGATGGCGTCGTTTTTTTTTTTAATTAAAAAAATAAGATGAACAATGTATTATTTGTTTATTAAATAAAAATAAAAATAAGAAATTGACACTTTCATTTCAAATCATTATTATTTTTTTAACAAAATGGTTATGGTAATACATATGTTTTTATTTTTCATTAGTAATGAAATATGTTTAGATTGAAGAGACAACTGCTTATTTTAAATTATTAAAATTCTTTCAAAAAAAATATTTTAATTTCTTGCACTTATAATTCAGAAAATATGCTATTCATAAAAAAAATATTTTGGTAGAAAAATACTTAAATAAGAAAATAATAATTTATTTTAAAAAACCATTTAATTCTTACTTGGTTTAAATATAAAGAATAAAAAATTAAATTCTATAAATATATATATAAAAATATATACATGAATGAGATGCTGGATCTAGTGAGTATTCGATTTTATTTTATATTAATTGAAATAATAAATGAAATATATGCATTAATTATTTTAATTATAAAAGAAATGCATTAAAAACATCCTCACATTCTTTTCTTTTTTTTCATTGGTGGTCTATCCGATGCCGAAGGGCGGACCAAAGAGTACGTGGACTAAAACTAAATGCGTGAAGTGACCAAAGAAGACTTGAATCGGGCGGACCACTGTTAGTGGACTTTTTTTTTTTTTTTTAAATTTCCAAGTCAATTACAGCAAGAGAAATAAACTCTATTATTGAGTCGATGATTTCATCTTATTAAGACGTGCTATGAATTATTTATTTATATAGCTACGGCCATGATTGGATTTATTCAAATGAGTGCACGTAATTTGTTCCTTTTTTTTAATTTCTGAGATATTTTTTGATTTTCTTGATCGAGTTTTAAATAAGTGATTTACACTTAAATTAATTTACCCATAAAAAACTATTTCACTGTTGAGAGCATTGACTTTCTGAATGATTATATGGAAAAGAAACATATTTTAGTTTTTATTTTTTATTTTTTTACATTGAGCTGGGTGATGAGTGTTATGTACACATGCATGTAATATGAGTGACGAACTATAGCCACGCTCCAAGAAACAAATAATATATATTTATATATTAAATAGCCTATGCCCGCCATTATATTTGCAGGCGTTCACTGAAGATTGAAGAAGTATGTAAATATGTTTTAATTATTATTTTAATTTGGAGAAGAAATAATCCATAATTTGAAGTTTAAATATATTTATTTTGGTGTGGTCAACTAGCTGGCTAGGGTGGATGAAAAGGATAAAATACGGAGATGGTAATTCTTATCTCACGAGCTGTATTAGGAGAAGGTGCTTTTAGGGTGGGTGTCCATGTAATCCAGCCTATAAAAGCTTCAGTGAAGCTTACAAAATTGAAATCTTATCCTACCCCACCTTTTATTGGCACGTACTATGCCAGATGTGACCTCTCTTTCATTTTTGTCTTCGTTTTCGGTAATTGGATAGTTTTAAAGATAATTTAAATATAATTTAATTTAGAATAAATATTTTAAAGAGAATTTTTAATAAACATTGTATAATAAATTACTGAATCGATTCGATCAACTTATAAATTTGTTTATCAAGTCATGAAATAACGATAATCTAATAAAAAACAAATTAAAAAAACATGAGTTTATTCAGGTTAACTTGTTAAATTCATAATTAGGGTACTGAGATTAGAATAAACCACCAGTACAATCAAATTTTATTAAAAGAAAATATTTTGAAAATTTTATTAAAAAAATTAAAAAAACCAACTTGAATCAATCAGTGCTAATATGCTAAACTATGTTAAAAATGTGATGTGAATTCAAATGGTTTAGTATGAAGCAAAGGAAACTATACATGTTTAGGATTGGTTTTACCTAGCAATAAAAACTCTATAATTAAGTTAATTATAAATAAATCTGAAGGGATATCAGGGTTAAATTAAGTAAAAAATTGAATGTGTATCCCTGAACTCAACAAGTTCATTCATTTCTTAAAAAATGTGGAGGGTTAATTGACCCCTTAAATTACATATGGCTTTTATATATACATATATAGGTATTTTTAAAAATGTTACATAACAAAAAAAAAAGAAGGTAATTTAATAAGATAAAAAGAATTTATTTCGTAATGGTTTATGAAAATCTTCACAATGCATTAATTAATAAATCGACAGAAATTAGCAAGATCACTAAATGTAAATAATGACCCTTAACCTATATTTCATTGATAATTATTGTTTTCAATGAGAGAAAAAAATTAAAAAATGATGTTTTTAATTTTTAAATAGCCATGCCAGTCTTTTGACCTTCAACACATCCTAAGGCTTAAACCTAGAGAGGCACGACAAAATGGAAATATATTTAAAATTAGCCTTTATAATTTGTTTAATGTAAGAAGTTGAATACCGTTTTAGAGAATCCAAAGGCTAGGAGGTGGTAACCTCGCCAAGCTCCTCTCTCTTGGACACAACTGGACATAGCCAAGTTGCTTCAATTATCTACATAGAATATATAGCAAATAATTGGGGCGCTTGTAAAAAAAAATTCCGTGATGAAAATAAAAATAAAAAAATAAAAATTCGGCTGCCCAGGTGCGATGACTTCTGTTATTGCCGAGGGCCCAATCAAAATTAAAGTCAATCTCCCATATTAAAAAAAAAAAAAAAAAACACCCTCGAATTTCATCGACATGTCTTACCACTTCCATGTTACCGGTCCTGTTATGTGCTGATCATTACAGACAGCTAGAGAAGCCATTTCAATAATCAATTCCCAATAAAAAAATAAAATAAAAACCATATCCAGCAGGTATTAACCTTCACTAAGGTATTCTTGACATTGGACAGCAACTCCACTTTATCCATCTACCGTGAGTGATATTTTAAAAAATAAATAATATTCTATTTAGCTTTGCTATATATATATAAACGCTCCTTTTAATTAATTATAAAGAGCAAGGGAATACAATTTTATCTCATAATTAGGTTTTACCTTATTTTTATATATCTTCTGCTTGATTCTCTAAAATCATTTTAAAAAAAAAATCAAATATATTATACAAATTGAACCAAATGATGCTTCACTTTTAAGTACAATATGGCCAAGCGAATCTTATTTTATCAAAGAAAGTTGATGCATACAAAACTGTTAAATCTAATTTGCATGAAGGATGAATATAAATTTAATACATCAACTTTTTTTCTCTTTGATTAATGTAGAGTTTATTTAGAAGACCGCTACTAGAATTAACTATTTTACCAATATAATACCCTTTGGTATTGTCATGTACTTTCTGTCGATAATTTTTTTGCCGACAACCACATAGACAAAAACCTTCCGTCGATAAATCCCTCGTCAATAATTTTTTTTTCATCGATGATACTCTCAGAATTGAATATACATATGAAAACATCGACTATAATTCCATCAATATATGTCGTCGGTATGTACCACCGGTGATTCCATGGTTAATATTTCGCAGTCAATTCCATTAGTATCTGTCGTTTGTAAATTATGTTAGTGTTGCCATCGTTAATTTTTTGTCTGTATAACCATTAATAATAGTGATATTTTGAGTAATTATTGTTCATCTCTCTATAAAATACAGACATAAAATTTCGTCTCTAATTTCATCATTGCTTTTTTTTTTTTTCAAAAAAATAAATTGAAAAAAACTTCAATAATATAAAAAATAAATTAATAATCAAAATATATTTCAAATTAGATTAAATTAATTTAAATTTAAAATATTTGTTATAAATTATTAAATTATTAAATTTATAACATTCAAAATTCTTATACAATAAATCTAAAACGAAGACGATGTTGGAGAAGAACATTGGTAGGGATTGAAGGATGTAAGAGGAGGAGCATATAAATCACTCAAATGTGATTGCATCTGCATAACCATTTGGCGCATTGCGGTCGTCTCATCACGAAGTCCTGTCATCTCATCATGAAGTTCGACTTTCTCGTCACGCAGTTTCTCGGCTAAAGCCGTCTGAAACTCCAGAGTTTGCGTGAATGGAACCGGTTTGAAGGATGTCTCAACGATCAAAACAAACAGGTCGGTTAGAAGATGATGCGTGCTGATTGTGGTATTTTACACTGCATTTACTGATAGAATCACCAACGAACAATAGAGTTTTAATGTTTTTAATTATTTCATCGGTGATTCTGGAGGTGACATAAATTAAAATTTCCTATCGGCAAAAAGTTTATGTCTGTAATATTCACAATCAAATATTGAAAAACAAATCCCATCTTATTTTCTGACAACTTAAAATACTTATATGTCACAAATAAGTTAAACCAGTTCATTATATTTTATTTTAATTTATTCTCTCCCTTTTGCGTAACAAAGAAGGCTCTATTTATATACATGCGTACACTGCACACGATAGAATGGAATTAAAATAAATTTCATCGAGTATATAATTAATCATTTTAAACAAGAAATGTAAATGGGTAACCGTAATTTTATATACAGTTCTCGTTTAATTGACAAATAATAAATATTTAATATACCCCACGAACATATATATTTTTTACAATCAGGACATGACATGTCAATTTCGTGAGAATCTGACAGCATGTTTTGTGTAAGGAAATGATGATGATTAGCTATAAATAAAATGATTAATGGTTCTGGTAACCTTTATTTTAGAGAATGAATATCAAATTAATGCAATGGAAATTCTATTCCTAAATTTATTCAGTATAATTAATGCTCAAAATGTTGACGTTTTAGGTTAACCTAGCAAATGACCTCTTGTACAGATCACGGCCTCCAGGGAAGGAAAGATTTTGGACTCGCAACGCATCATCAACAACCGACAAGTGACTGGTGGGAAGAGAGATAATTTAAATTTTAAACTATGATTAAAGTAATATTGACAAAAAAAAACAACTAAAAGAGAGAAGATTTTACTTTTTCCTTCCTCGCACAACACTATTAATTAAAATAATTATTTATTTGTCTATTGTTTTTTTAGTTTCATAATAATATTAAATTTATTTTTTCTTAAAGTTATTTCATTTTTATGACACAAATTATGTGTTTAATAGATCAAACAATTAATTCAAGTTTTTTTTCTTCTAATTTTTAGTTAATTAATAAATAACTAAAAGAGAAGAGGTTTTTACCTCCTCACATAACACTATTCACTAGAATATTGTTTTTTTCCATTTTTCAATCCATGTTTTTTTTTAAAATAAATTTTATCCTTTAACATTATATTTATTGAGAATAAAATTACATTATTTTTTTCAATTTATCTTTTAAAAGATTATTCTAGACTCATGATCTAAATTGCAAGTTTAACATGTTGACTTTATTGACTAAGCTTTCCCCCTCATTTTTTAATTGATTTTTTTTCTTTTCAATTTTATTTTTCAACACATGATTGATTCATAGTTAAACTTCATGATTTATCTTGGTATGCTTAACTTGAGCTTATTTTATTTCCTGACTTGAGTTACGAGTATAGTCTGGTTAACAATAGTTGATTCAAGTTATTTTTTTATCCTTCAATATGAGGTTTACTGAGGATATAATTTAATGATTTGTTTTCAATTTATCTTTTATGAGGTTATTCCAAACTCATGATTCAGATTATGGGTTTAACATGTTAACGCTATTGACTCAAGATTTTTTTTTCTTAAACTCATCCTTTAACATTGATTTTTTTTGTATTTTATCTTTTAATGCTGAGTTGATTGAGATTTAAAATTCATAATTTTTTTCAATTTGCCTTGTATTGGGTTATATTGGTCTCAGGACCCGAGCTGCGAGTTGTATTGGGTTATCTTGGTCTCAAGACTCGAGCTGCGAGTTGGTAGGTTAACTAGAGCTATTTCAAGTTAATTTTTTTGCCCTATTTTTGTAATTATAGTTTTAAAAGTTTCATCTTTCAACATTAGATTTACTAAAAAAATAAGTTTTTTGATTTGTTTTATTTTGATTTTTATAGGGTTATTATAATTTAATTACCTTATATGTAAATTGATAAGTTAATCCAGATTAACTTAAATTAACCCAATATTTCATATCAATTTTTATTAAAAGAATTCAACTATAAAAATATTGACTTAAACTATGTTTTAACCTGTTATACAAGCTGTATTTGAACCATTTGTATAGCTTAGTTATGCAAATTAATTTTCATATATTTTCTTAAAATATTAACAATACCTATATATATATATATTTATATTAAAAAACGATTAACCGGAACCAATACAACTGCCAACAATGTAGCACGTACCAACTAATAGTTAAAGGACGTAGAGCCACCTGAGGAGCGGTAAAACGGCGGGTTCGTATAGTGAAGGGCAAAGATGATTTATTTTATTATTTTTTAATATTTTTGGAGAGAGAGAGAGAGAGAGAGAACATGTACATTGACGTATATAAAAGGTGAGAGGTATAGAGAGCATTTGAAGGAAGCCTCAATCCAATTATCACTACAGTCTCTCTCTCTGTTTCTGAATCTCTGGCCCTTTTCTTGGGAAATACAAAGTCTCATTGAATGGCCTTTAACCTCAAATCTCTTCTTCTTCCTTATTGAGTTAATATATAATCTTTTTGTTACCAAAAATCCAGAAGAGAGGTTTTTCTTTTTGTATTGCTCTGCGCTCGTGGTTTCTTGGCTAGAGTTAAAAGATGGAAAAGGCCACTAGTCTTGAGGAGATCAAGAATGAGACTGTTGATCTGGTATAAGTTGTTTTTGCTTGTTCAGTACTTGATTTCTCTTCCATGTTTCTTCAATTTTCTGTTACTGCTCTAGATTTAAGAAAATTTGAATGGATTTGCGTGCATGTGATTGTTGAGATCTATGATCATATATAGTCTGATAGAGTTTTAGCTGGAGCCCATTTCCAGTTAAGTTCAGATCAGCTGGAGACGGGAGATGGATATTACTGCTTCACACACTTTGATTTTCATCGATTTGTAGCAGGACTGATCCTCATGTTTGAAATTCTGCTCCCTTTTCATATAGTATTCTCTTTTAAATCCTTCTCTTGATTGCTGTAAGAACTAAGAAAAGAAAAGTTAGAAAGATGCTAGAGAGAGAAAGTTTG
The DNA here is from genome assembly GCA_009078335.1 of Salix brachista. Classification (NCBI taxonomy): domain Eukaryota; kingdom Viridiplantae; phylum Streptophyta; class Magnoliopsida; order Malpighiales; family Salicaceae; genus Salix; species Salix brachista. The sequence goes on along the minus strand of CM018589.1, from coordinate 9,355,531 downwards.
AAACCAGTCTTTTCATAAGGAATACTGGTCCACTGGGATCTGAGAATAATTTAACTGTTTTTATGGTGTCGTTTTAAATTTTCAGTCTTATGAAATGAAAACGACCATTAAAATTTCATAATTTTCTTTCTGCAAAAGCTATTATCATATTTTGAGGCATCAATTGCAGATGCCTGGCCCAAGTTTTTTCCAACTTCAAAAAAAAAAAAAAACCTCTCAGTGTTCAATGCCTTTTCTTGCTTCTTTTGGAATTTTTGGTACCTTTCCGTGGTACTTTAGCCTTTTCGCTGTTTTTTTCTTAATTATCTTCAACGAACGGTTTTCTTTTCTTTTTACTTTTCTCTCTCCCGCTTTCAAACAGTCTGATTATTTCTTGGATTCATAAAATATTTAATGATTCTGCTGATTTGACAAGTTTGGCCCTTGATTTTATCGGAATTTGCACCGTAAGGCCTCAGATCTTATGTTATAGGGAGTCGTGATGCGCGTGCGAAGCACGTACTAATTAGATTTGCACAAAGTGGGGGCTGTCCCATGTGAGATAGCACATCCTGTCATGGTGTGAGTCAACGCTTTTATGATTGGCCAATACCTTGTAAGCGCCCGAGTTTAGCAGAGTCACTCCTCGACTCGGTCGCCAGTGGTTATTCAAAACAAGGGAATTAAATGACCCGAACGTTTTTTTTCTCGTGCCCAGAGCAGACAATTTCATGTTTAGACCTCCGGTCCGATCATATGGGTTTATGGAGCGTTCCTCACCGGAAAAGAATCAATCTTTCGAGAACATGTGAATTGTAACGATTGTTGCAAATCTAATTGTACTATAATAAGACTTGAATAATTTTATCATGGCACCTTGGTATGCACAAAAACTTTTGCATACAAATGCTAATAATAGCAATGGTTTTTGAATTTGATTTTTGTTAATAGGAACGGATTCCGGTTGATGAAGTGTTTGAGCAATTGAAATGCACCAGAGAAGGTTTGTCCTCAGAGGAAGGGGCCAGCAGGATTCAAATCTTTGGCCCCAACAAATTGGAAGAGAAAAAGGTCCCTATCGAGACATTGATCGGTACTTGAAAGTTAATATTTTATGCTGATTTATGGACTCATGATAAGCATTTCAATGAACAGGAAAGCAAAGTTCTCAAGTTCTTGGGGTTCATGTGGAATCCTCTATCATGGGTTATGGAAGCTGCGGCTATTATGGCTATTGCATTGGCAAATGGAAGTGGGAAGCCCCCGGATTGGCAAGACTTTGTCGGTATTATTTGCTTGCTTGTGATCAACTCCACCATTAGTTTCATTGAAGAAAACAATGCTGGCAATGCTGCGGCTGCACTCATGGCTGGCCTGGCTCCTAAAACCAAGGTATTTTTTTTTCTTTCTAGGAACCGTGTATCACATTGAGTAGGTTATCTGCAGATTAGCTAAGTACTCTGTTCATACACGTGCATATTTTACGGTATGTGAAATCTGATGGCTTGGACAAGCATCTTAATTGTCATTTATATTGGCTGATAGTTGACTAGTTATCATTTATATTGCATTCATCTTAATCTTCTGATGAATGCAAGATGCTGGAATGCTGGCATAATAATGACAATGAAGAAAAGAAAAGCAGCCAACACTTGCGTAAATATTAATCTTGATTAATTAATTGTATACCTGACAACATTTCACGCACTGCTGGTGTAGGTGCTTAGGGATGGAAAGTGGTCCGAGGAGGATGCTGCAATTCTGGTTCCAGGAGACATCATTAGTATCAAATTGGGAGATATTGTTCCTGCCGATGCCCGTCTTCTTGAGGGTGATCCTTTGAAGATTGATCAATCAGCCCTCACTGGGGAGTCACTTCCAGTAACTAGGCACCCTGGTGATGAAGTTTTCTCAGGTTCCACCTGCAAACAAGGAGAGATTGAGGCTGTTGTTATTGCCACTGGTGTCCACACCTTCTTTGGAAAGGCTGCGCATCTTGTGGACAGCACCAACCAAGTTGGTCACTTCCAAATGGTTCTCACTGCTATTGGGAACTTCTGCATTTGTTCCATAGCTGTTGGAATGGTTATTGAGCTCGTAGTCATGTACCCAATTCAGCACCGCAAGTACAGAGATGGAATTGACAATCTTTTGGTTCTGTTGATCGGAGGAATCCCCATTGCCATGCCTACAGTCTTGTCTGTGACGATGGCTATTGGATCTCACAAGTTGTCCCAACAAGGTGCTATCACTAAGCGTATGACTGCCATTGAAGAGATGGCAGGCATGGACGTGCTCTGCAGTGACAAAACTGGGACTTTAACCCTCAACAAACTGAGCATTGACAAAAACTTGATCGAGGTGTTTGCAAAGGGCGTAGAAAAAGATCATGTCATCCTGCTTGCCGCCAGGGCCTCTAGAGTTGAAAATCAAGATGCCATTGATGCTGCCATGGTTGGAATGCTTGCTGATCCAAAGGAGGTAAAACTCTCTGCTGATCCATATTTTAAGACACCAAGTAATGAACGTGAGCCTTTTTCTAACGTATATGTATGCAGGCAAGAGCTGGTATAAGAGAGGTGCACTTCCTTCCATTCAATCCTGTGGACAAAAGGACTGCTTTGACTTACATTGATGGTGATGGAAACTGGCATCGAGCAAGTAAAGGTGCTCCTGAGCAGGTGCCTTTTTGCTCATATTCTAACTTCAGATTTCAAACCAACTTTTTGTGTAACGCTAAGAAAGATTAGTGAATTCTCATGTCCTAACTAGTTTGTTCTGTGAATAGATCCTCGACCTATGCAATGCCAGAGAAGATGTTAAGAAGAAGGTTCATTCTTGTATTGATAAGTTTGCTGAGCGAGGGCTCCGGTCATTGGCTGTTTGTAGACAGGTTTGAATGACTTCCATTGATATGCTGCGGCATTCATTTGCTTTCTTTCATTATTCATGGCAGCAATATCCTCTTATTATTGATATTGTGGTTCGGATGCAGCAAGTGCCTGAGAAAAGTAAGGAAAGTCCAGGTGGTCCATGGGAGTTTGTTGGCTTGTTGAACCTCTTTGATCCTCCAAGACATGACAGTGCTGAGACCATCCGCAGAGCTCTCAATCTCGGTGTGAACGTCAAGATGATTACTGGTAACTAATTATATTCTCCGATAATCTATTTAGATAATCCATGGTGATTGCATCTTCTTCATGTTGTGGCTTATTCTGTGGTGGCTCTAATGTCCAGGCGATCAGCTTGCTATTGCAAAGGAGACAGGACGAAGGCTTGGAATGGGAACAAACATGTACCCTTCGGCTTCTCTACTTGGTCAGCATAAAGATGCTAGCATTGCTGCTCTTCCTGTAGAAGAGTTGATTGAGAAAGCAGATGGGTTTGCTGGCGTTTTTCCAGGTGGGACATGAGAAAAAACTGGACACTTGTGGATCTTGATTCGGAAACATTATTTTTTTCTGACTAAATCCATTTCCTCTATAGAGCACAAATATGAAATCGTGAAGAAGTTGCAAGAGAGCAAGCACATTGTCGGGATGACTGGTGATGGTGTTAATGATGCGCCTGCATTGAAGAAGGCAGATATTGGAATTGCAGTGGCTGATGCCACAGATGCTGCAAGAGGCGCGTCTGACATTGTTCTAACGGAGCCTGGATTGAGTGTCATTATAAGTGCCGTGCTGACCAGTAGAGCTATTTTCCAAAGGATGAAGAACTACACTGTTAGTTGCATTCTTCTATTTTTCTTGAACAAGCTCACAAGTTTTCCCCCCTCTGGTTTTTTTTCATCTTTGTAACAATCGGTGACTTCCCTCTTGCAGATCTATGCAGTCTCTATCACAATCCGTATCGTGGTAAGTAGCCACTGGCAGTTTCATTACAACGATATTGTCTTATAAATGAAACATAACTCAATTCTGATGTTAAATTCGAATCTGGCAGTTTGGTTTCATGCTCATTGCTCTGATATGGAAGTACGACTTCTCTCCTTTCATGGTTCTGATTATTGCTATCCTAAACGACGGTGAGTGGGATGAGCACTGTTTCAAAATTCTTACATTGCTTTTCAGACTAATGTGATGGTTTCAGAGAATTGAATGCTGACTTATCATGGTTGCTAGGTACAATTATGACGATCTCAAAGGATAGAGTGAAGCCATCACCCTTGCCCGATAGCTGGAAACTAAAAGAGATATTTGCCACCGGAGTCGTACTCGGTGGCTACCTGGCTCTGATGACCGTGATATTCTTCTGGGCAATGCACGATACTGATTTCTTCTCGGTAATAGAAACCATCAAACTTATAGCGAGTAGTGTAAAATTGCTGTTTGACTGATATTTCATTTTCCATTTTCATTTTCGACACATGCAGAAAAAATTTGGTGTCAGATCTATAAGGGACAATGATGAAGAGATGATGGGGGCTCTGTACCTTCAAGTCAGTATTGTGAGCCAAGCTCTCATTTTCGTGACTCGTTCTCGCGGCTGGTCCTTTACTGAACGACCTGGTCTGCTACTGGTGTCTGCTTTCTTCGTTGCCCAACTGGTAATCTATTTTTTTCCTGATCATGTATATCTGCTATCTCCTCGATGTGATTTGGAGGTGAAGAACTCCCTGGGAAATAATCTAACCCATTCCGATTTTCAGGTGGCAACTCTGATCGCTGTTTATGCCAACTGGGGGTTTGCAAGGATCAAGGGAATCGGCTGGGGCTGGGCTGGTGTCATCTGGCTTTACAGTATCGTTTTTTATTTCCCACTTGATATGATCAAGTTTGCTACCCGCTACATCCTCAGTGGAAAGGCTTGGCTCAATATGATAGATAACAGGGTACGTTAATTTCTCAAAAAAACTCATCTTTTTCAGGGAGTTTAATATGTATCTGTCAGCTGCAACTGAAACTTCATAACATTTCCCATCTGTGACAGACTGCATTTACCACCAAGAAAGATTATGGTAAAGAAGAACGAGAAGCTCAATGGGCTCATGCACAGAGGACCTTGCATGGTCTTCAGCCACCGGAGACAACTGGAATCTTCAATGAAAAGAGCAGCTACAGGGAGTTGTCAGAAATCGCAGAGCAGGCTAAGAGACGAGCAGAGGTTGCAAGGTACGCACCAATCAAAACCGATCTACTCAAAATTGGATTTTTTTTTCCTGTCATCCATCAACTTACTAAGGGTTTTCTGCTGGTTTATCCATTTTTAAGGCTTCGGGAGCTTCACACACTCAAAGGGCACGTGGAGTCAGTTGTTAAACTGAAGGGTTTGGATATTGACACCATCCAGCAGCATTATACCGTGTAAAAATCCTGAAACAACTTCACCGGAGATGGAAAGGCCTGAAGCTCAATCACAAACCCTAAGAACGACAGAGAAGGCCTCGGTAGTTAAAACTTTTCTAGATGGGGGAGAAAATGGTATTAATATAATTCTCCTAATCTGTTTACATTTCTTGTCTTGTGTGCTTTCAACTGCTGGTAGGAAAAAAGGGCTGTGTTTCCCTACTTGCTCTATCAAGGGCCATGTAGTGCACCTGGTTACAGAGTATTTGCAAGTGTTTTTAATCTTGTTTTTCTTCTGCTTAACTTCTTTTTAATCTAGCGTTTTGGTTGATCATCACTGAAAAATTCTCAGATTAGTCGAGTTTGATTCTTGAAATTCATTATTTCCTGTGGAACAGCATGTTTGAAAATTCCTTCTTTCATAGGAACGGCCAGGAAAAGCATGTTAGCATATGTGAACGTTCATATCTCTTTTCCCTTTTTCATAACACAAAGCAAAAATCAACCAAAATCACTATTAAATCCAATTAAAAAGGAATAACAATGCAAAATTATTCATAGTTTGACAAGAACTATTTCTAATTCACATTTTTTTTTTCAAATTCAGAATATTGGCTTCGGATTTTTTTATATAGTGTATGCTTAGAGGTTACTGTTGACTTGCCTCTAATTGGTTGCACTTTGATTTTGATTGAAAGCTTAATTTTTTTTATTTCTATAAATATAAATCTTGATTAATATTTTAAATCACAAAAATATAGAAGAAATGAAATAGATATAACTATATAAAAACAAAAAAAAAGATAAGAAAGAGTGTACGCTGGGTAAAAACAATTAATATTGTAAATGCATTTTCTAGCCGTTCCGTCTTTCCTAATCAACTCTTTCTATCACCTCTGCACCTCTCTTTTGTTTATTTTATTTATTAAAATGAAAAAAATTGACAAAGAAACTAAATTATAAATAGATTTAAAAATAGGAATCAAATATAATTTCCAAGACTTCTATTAATAATTAATTAATATTTTTTAGTTATAGGGTATATATTACTATGAAAAAATTTACAATTTAAACTCAAGGAATGATTAAAAAGAATATATGGGTTGAGAATTTCACAATAAAAATAAAAAGACAAGTGAGACGGCTCAAATGAAGAAATAAGTTTTAGTTGTCGTGTGTATAAGTGTGCGTTAGTTATTATGATATAATGCGTTTTAAAAAACAATTTAAAAAAAGACATAAAAGGATGACCAAAGACAACCTGTGCTAAAAATCAAAACCTACGACCTTGATTATGTGCTCAAGACTAATCTTATAGAAGATAAACCCTAAAAGTCATGAAGCAAAATCCCCAATTAACTAGATCTTGAGGATGAAATGAAAAAAAGGATAAAAAACAAAACATATAACAATTAAAACAGCAAAGAACAAATTTGACAAAAATAAATTGAATATAGAATTTATTTAAGAAAAGTGATAAAAAAATAACAATCAAAATAATGAAGACCAAATATGATATAAAATTTAAATGAAACCAAATGATAAGGGGACAAATTCACAAAAATCAATAAAAAATAAATTAAAAAAAACAAATAGTAATTAAGAGAATGAAAACAAAATTAAAAAATAATGATAAGACACCTTTAAATTTTGATAAGTGAGCGCACAAACCAATCAGAATAGAGAGAAAAACAAGTTGGATAAAATAAGGCAAATGGAAGCTTAAATGCCAGACCATCATATACATGTGCCTAAACATCAAGAAGATCTCATGTATGATGCTTCCCACATACTGATGCATGTATTATACATGACATCATATTTGTCATGACCATTCACTCCAACCCATAATTTGTTTTAGTTTCAGTAGTGGTCCTTAAACATTTAATTGTTTTAAATTAATTAATTAATTTATTTTTTAAAATCGAGTATCAACCAAGTACTATAAATCACCCTCAATATTGCAAGATCCCGCCAAAGTAAGTAAGCCAATCTACCATGTGATTGAGAAAAAAAAATTAACTTGAAAAAAATCAGATTAGAAAAATGGTTTAGGGATTAAAATAAACTTACCTTGATTGTATAATCAATTCTTATTGTTAACAAACAAAAGGGACTTAATATGTTTTCAAGCTTGGGACTCATCCCTAAAACTCTAATTCTTTTAATTCAATAAAATTAAATCTTATTTTTCCAAACTAAAAATTTACCTCAAGAATATTCTCCTAGCACTACAAAACCTTTGTACACAAACATAAAAGCATATGACTATGACTAATCCTTTATTAAAGATGAAACACGTAACCCATTTTTGAAATTAAATGTTAACCTTCTTTAAAAAAAAATCCCTTCTCAAAAACTGGACAGATAATAATTTTTTAAATTTTTTTCCATTTTAAAAAAGAAATATTATGATATTAAATAGTTTAGATTTAAAGGGATCTTTGTTCAATCACATGTATGACTAAGAGCTTCATGGGTTTATATATGTAATTAAATGAGAAACTTGTTGGTTCCTAGTAAAAATTGAGAATCTCTAGTTTCGAGTAGGGGTCGGTCTAATTTATTTCCAAAAAAAAAAAGCCAAGATGGTGTTAGTATTAATAAATAAATTAATAAAAATAATCAACCACGGAAAAATATAAAAACAAAACCCAAATTATGTTCATCTGAGGCAGCATGACAAATCCATGATATGGTTGTGAAATTTGGGTAACCTTGAATAAAACAATGAAAGTCAATTATAAAATAATCTAATGTTCAAGGATGAAACCGATAAAAAATAATTTTAAAAAATCAATGAAAAAAATATTTGTATCAATCCAGGTTAACTTGTCAACCCCATAAAAAGAAAAACAAAAAGGGCATGGAGATCAGTCCCTGATAAATTAAATTTATAGGGATAAAATTAAAATTTTCAATTTAAAAATATATAAAATAAATACCAAAATGAACATGTGTTAGATTGCAAAACTAATGACCTAACATGAAATCGAGACTAACAATATAGAAAATAAACAGCAAAAACAATAAAGCAAAATTAGATAGGAATAAAATGGTAGAAGATAAAATTAAAAAAACAACACAATATTAAACCCTCGAAAACAATACAAATGAGAATTAAAGAAAAAGGAATGAATTTGGTAAAAAAAGAGTATTTGACATTAAATATTGTGAGATGAAATTGAAAACAAAACTCAATTAGAAAAGTGATAAAAACAAACAGATAAAAAACCAAAAAACAAATTACACTATACCTAGAAAAAAAAAACAAATTAACTTTGTTAAACCTTTAAATAAATTTGACTTTTAAAGATAATATAATCTTTATAATATACTCATGTACGCTTTTTTTTTTAACGAATTATTAATAATGACTTATGCGTTTTCTATATATTCAATGTTTACTCAATCTCTTTGTATATATATATTTTTATTATTAATTTTAATTTTCTCCTGAAAAGATAAATCGTTTACAATTAACTCCATAAACAAAATTCTTACATAACTCATTTATAAGTGAGTTTGAACGTGACGTGACTATTTAAGAGTGTAGTTGAAATTGTTTTTAAAAATGTTTTTTGTTCAAAATGTATTAAGATATTTTTTTATTTTTTATAAAAAATTATTTTTGATATTAACACATAAAAATGATCTAAAAATATATATAAAAAATAATTTAAAATAATAATAAAAATTCAATTTTTTTTGAATTTTTTTTTAAATATAGTGTCAAACACCTCGAATGTTAAAAAACCAAAACCCACGACATGTTATGAATTTGAGCTTTCATAAAAAAACACAAGTACAGAATAAAAAGCAATTAAGATTTTTAGAAAAGTTAAAAGAACTAAAAGTTTTGAAAACGAAGCCAAATTGTTTCAAATTAAACCAAAACTGTTTTGTACAGTAAAATTAAGAAAGACAGAAAAACATCATGACAATTTTATTTGATGTGGCTGCCCTCAGGTGGAGAGAAAAGTTAAGGACTTCAGAGTTGATAAAGAGAGGGGTAGTAGTCTTCAGATAAACTGTAGAGATTACTACTATTTAATTGGTGAAAATTGAATTAGTTGACTCTTTTATAGTGTGAGTTGACTCTCTTTCGGTGATAGCATTGAGAAAAATGAAAGATTAATGAGAGAGAAATTGATAAATCAGTGGGATATATCATGAAAAATACATATGAATTTCATTTTTTATATTAAATTAATTCTGACCTTTTTTTCAATCTGTAAAACTAGCAAAATGAACTCTTAAAAACATTTTAGTGAATTTGGTTTTTTATTTCACATTTTAGCAAATTCTTTTATAGAGTTAATTGATAACTTGTCGATAGTTTTGTTGGAAAATTGAAGTTTATATATATATATATATATATATAAACAATAGTTACAAACGAGGAGGCTGAAAGGACTTTAATTTTGATAGTTGAATAAAATGGGCAGAGATGATATTAGAGAATAATATAAATTATATCTTAGGGTTTTACTTAAACAATTTAAATATTTAGGTAAGATAGTTTCATGATATGATATCAGAGTCTTGTTGATTCAATGAGCACGAGTTTAAATCTCACCACCCTCATTCTATTTGATAAAAATGAATCATAAGGTAGTGGGGTCTGTGCAAATTTCAAGCCTAAAGGGTTTTTACTTGACAATGTGTGTTAGAAAATAATATAAATTATATTTTGGGGTTTTACCTGCTCAACTTAAGTTTTAGATGAGATACTTCTTTGACAGATGATTGATAAAAAAAATAAACATTTTGATAAATGCTGATCAAATTCATAGATTTGAAAAATGAAATTAATTCTATATTCTTTTAAGAAAATCTTAGACTGTTATATTATAATAGAAGAGAAGCACTTCCATTTAAATTTATTGGCCAAGTCCCGTTGGTTCTCTCAATAACAATATATATATATATATAAAAGAAGAAACTTTATGCCAATAATTGCAGCTATCAATAGACTTGAAAAAGTTTCATGAGTTAAATTCTACATATCAGGAAACGAAGTGGGTTATTTAAAATTTAATAGTTTGTTTAAATTAATTAAATTCAGTTTCCATGGAGGAAATGAATCATTTAAAGCACTACTGCACCATATTGATCAATACTATATTGTAAAGTTTACAGTAAGATGTGAAAAAATAACATTTACGGATAATGAGGTACAGAACCTAGAAGCTTCCTTTTATGTCCCTCCAAAAAAAAAAGGTTGAGGTCTAGCTATTTTTAGATATACCAACCCTATATATTACAACAACAATTATCGACTGCTCGATACACTATATATTGTTGAAAAAATCAACACCATGGTTTCCGAAAATATATATATATATATTGGACTTAATTAATACTGTGAGTCCACTAGACAACGAAGAATGTTCACCTGCATCTCAAGACTTGTAATGTAACTTGCCATGTCGCTAAACAACTCGTCAACACCCATCTCGTTCCCACCCGGCATGAGAGATCTTAGACTCGCTAACCGGCTTCCAAATTCCTCCTCCTCAGTTTGCTTCGCAGCTTCTTTCTTGGTTCTGCTCCTTTTTGATTTCCTGTTCATATTGGCCATGCCATTAGGGTTTGGAGCAACTTTCTTCTGAGAAGTTACATTTGGTGAGCAGTGATGATCGGCATCTCTTTCCAGAATGCCTGGGCCATGCATCGAAAGAGATTTCAACGAGGCATGGCGATGGATGGAAGGATCATGAAATCTACCATCTGCGCTCGTATTCTTGTTCAGCCTACTTTTCAAGGCTCGACTCCAAGCAAACCCTGGGGTGGACATCGCCATTGCCATGTCCACTTCATATCTCACACTTCTGTCCACCTCAGAATCACGGCCATAATTGTCATCCGATGGCCTGCATGTTCTTATCTTCGTCAGAGCTGGAACCAGATGGTTCACGTAGCTCCTAACAAACATCGTTTGCCCTACCAAGTTCGGCTCAAGTGGATACACGCGCCTTCGTTTAGCACTGATCATCTGCTCCTCCATGCAAGAGGTGAAAAGCTGAAACTGATGGTCGACGGAAGAATCTGAGAATCTGAAAGCTGCAATTACGATGACAGAGAGAGATCTAGAGAGAGAAACAGCAAGAGCTGGGATAGAGAGCAGCTAGTGAAGCACATGAGGTTATAAACGAAGAATTGGATGCAAACTTTCTGCAGGCAGGGGCCAAACTTTGACATATTATGCCCCACAAAATGCACATTCTCATTCAACAAACTTTGACAAATGGAGGCCAGCCAGAAAGAAAATAATTGAATTGACGGGGAAATTCAGTAACTATCATCACCCACGAAACGAGAGAGAAAGCAAATCCCATGATTTTTAGAGCAAATTACGGAGGGCTGAGGCAAATAGAGTGACCACTCGTAATAACCAATAACAAAGATGGGTGTCCAAAATCTTGGACTGGCGGGCACATGGCCTCACATGCTTTTCTTCACCTACCTCAGGAAGGACTCTCTCCATGTGCGCTAAGAAACAAAAGGCTCAAACCCCACTAGCCATAAATGTCCTCACATGACGGCACCCCTATCTATCTAAATTCTGTATATTATTACGTTTTTAAAATATATTTTAAAAAATAAAAAACTTTATTTATATTTTTTATATATTAAATCAATTTTTTATTGTTTTTAATTCATTTTCATGTATTAATATTAAAAATATATTTTTAAAAAAATAAAAAAAATATCATTTTAATATATTTATAAATAAAAAAATACTTTTAAAAATAATACTGAATACTCTATTATAGATCTCCCCCCATATTTCAAATCAACCAGCTCAGCACTGCTCCATTTTTCTTACCTATGCGTGCCACTACTTCAAGCATAAGCTGTTTTTTCAAGGGGTGATAATAATTAATGATATAATAGATTTTCTTTTCAATATGAAATCTTACATTTCGAGGTCTTTTGAGAATGCCATCGCAGTGTCGGTTCTCTTTTAGTTACATGAGAAAAACCAAAGTGCCTAGATGTCATTTCAAAAGCAAAATGCTATTGCATGCAATAAAAAGCTTTTTATATTAAAATAACAAAATAAAACCCTAGTTCATTTTAAGTCAACAAATCTCGTTTCGAAATTTTTATTTTGTCCTTTCATTTTCAATCTCTTGTAAAAAATAATTTCTTTCTTCTTGATAGAGAGCATCAATAACATAGACAAGCAATTTTTTTCTTTCATTATTTTTTATTTTAGAAAAAATAATGAAATTGATTAATTGATAAATAAAAAACGTGTTTCATGCGAAAGTTAAACAATATCCATAATTAACTCAAAATCACACTCTATGCTCTAAAAGGCTAAATGCATTGGACCCATTACACATTCAGAAGTCAATGTTCTCCACCTCATATAGGTGTTTTTAACTTTTGACTTTACATGGAAGGAAATTATAAGGCAATCGTACTTTTATCATATAACTTGAAGGGGATATAATATGACAATTGATTGCATATAATGTCTATCATGCAGTGGTGATGATATAAGGTACAATTAGATTAGTAGTGGTAGCATTGCTAGTTGTGCAAAGGCCCGTTTGATTTCCATGTGGTGTACCACCTATCTTGATATCTATCATTGAACGAGGACTCAAATGATCTATCACACACTATTGACCAAAAATTATTTAGGAAATTCACTTGCTTTAAAGTTCTCTCATTCTTGATATAGATTTAAACACTTTTGTGTCATTTTTGTTAACCTTGATTATTATAGCCATATGGAATATGATTATTGAATGTGATAATTAATTTAAAGTTAATTAATATATTGTTTAACATGCAACTAAATGTCAAGTGAATTGTCTAACAATGTTAGCTAGAGTGAAAACCGTCGAAAAACATATGAAAGTCATCTTTATATAATACCAAACAGTTATGAAAATGTTAAAGGTTAAAATCAAATCATTAGGTCAGTCACAAATTCCTTGAATTCTGATTGTAAAACTTTTAATAGATTAAAATAGGTGAGATTAAATTAATGACTTGTCAACTTTAGTTAATTCATCGTTATATTATCTCTTATGGTATACATAAGCCAAAATTGATTCTTCATAAAGTTGTAGTTCAATAAGTCTCAAGTAAAGATATATAATTTTGGTGTTGTCAATGAAACCAAGACTAACTTTATGATAGCTCAAATAGAGTGAGAGGTCTAACAATTAATCATGTGAGATAAATCATCAGTAAATAAAGATAAAATTAAAGTGCTCATTATTAGTTGATCTTGTTGAATCTAATGCATTTAATCTAGGTTTTGTATGGTTGTGAAGGAGCTCTCTTATAAAGTATCACTAGTGGACATGATGTAGATCCATCAATGAATTCATATAATCCTGGCCTAGTGAGAAAATACTTTATCGAAGCGTTTTGGAACAAGTGTTTTCATTTATTAATTTAAGAAAGGTATAATGGTAAGCATTCTACAAAGAAAATAAGACATGTTGTCTATTGAATGGTTGAGAGAAAGGGCATTGATTGTTGTTTACACAAAAAAAAATATTTATGTGTCAACTAGATAAAAACAATAATGATTCTTATTTTAATATAGGAAAAAAGTTGAAATTGATCATAAACAATGAAATTGACTAGGGGTCATGATCAACCAAGAAAACTGATCGACCATAATAATACAAGTTTGCATGATCGATCAAAAAGTTTAAGCTTGTTCAAAGCCAAAGCTCTTAAATTAAATTGGTCAATGTTATAGATTAGTTACCATTTACATGTTTATCAATAAAGAGACAAGATAGAGTTCAATTTGTTTCACAATTTATCATATAATCTTATTTTATGATATAAATAAGTTTATATATGATGAGATTTAAGCATTTATATGAAACTCTAAAATTGCACCATTATATACTACTAATAAGACATTACAACAACTATAAAATATAGCCAACCCTATACATGCAATTTCAATTCAATTGTTTTTATCTTTCTTTCTAATTTTCGCTACTTTCTTAACAAATTTGCTTACAAATTTCCTTTTACAAAAATAGCAAAACTTTTTTTTTTTTGGTCACATATCTTTTTCTATATATGTGAATGGAATAACAAACCTTTTTAAGGTTTGAGGTTTGGTATCCCTATAATCGATTTGATTTTTCAAGGTTCAAATTTATCTTTATTTAAGATTCAGTTCCCATTTATAGTTCTTCTTGTTGGATGGAAAAAAAATGAAGAATATGTAGCATAATTAACCCATAATTATCTATTAAAGATTTGTAAGGTGTTATATGAAAATACTTAACTAATAATTGTTTTATTTTTTAGGTTATGACTAAAATTACATGAAATACCGCTCATTATTTCATACAAAATCATCGATGGACTAAATCAATCCCTCAAAAAATTCTAGAGAGTTGGAAAAAGTTATAGGAAATGTCATTGACAATACGTATTCACTAACATTTTTATTTACCATTATTTTTTTTATTTTGTGTGTTTTTTCCTCCTATAAATCTATTAATGTTTTTATTACCGATAGAATTGACTGACATAATAGAAATAATTAATAATCCATTTTTTAACAAACAATAACTTTTCCAATAAAATTAAATAAAAGTATTTCCAATAGAATTAATTTCTAAATATCAACAAAATAATCCTTTGATAATATAAATTTTTTTTAATAGTGTGTGATGTGATTAAGTAATTAGTTAGCATAGCAAAAGGTTACGGGTTGATTTCAAGAGCAATGAGTTAGGGCAAGTTATATATAGGTTTGGAAATAAATTGAAGCAGTAAATATATTTAAAAAAAAAATATTCAAATGGCTCGAGAGAGTTCAATTTTTTTACTTTAATTCAAGAGCAAGTTTTTCTTAAATAGAAGAGTCTAATGCGAGATGCATATTATGTGATTTTTTACTTATTTATTTTCTTATAATATTTATTTAATTATTAATATATTTTTAGGATTTGTTAGGTTTATTAAATTAAACAGTAATTTAATTGAAAATTAGAAATAACTCTAGTATTTTATTTTTATTTTTTCCTATTAAATTAGTTAGCAGTTTACTTTTTTGAAAAATATCTTCACTATAGCTTCAAGTTTTTATTTTTTTATTCTTATTTATCTGATCTATCATAGAATTCATTTTTTTTTCTATTTATAATCTTTGATGAGAAGTGTGGTTGAGATTATTTTTTAAAGTGTTTTTCATTCAGAAATGCATCAAAATGATGTTTGTTTTTGTTTTTTTTAAATTATTTTTGACATCAACGCATCAAAATGATCTAAAAACACCAAATTTTTTTAATTTAAAACAAAAAATAAAAATAAAAAATATTTATTTTATTTCAAAAATATTTTTGAAATATAGAGTCAAACATCCATCCATATTATATTTATGTTGTCGTTTTGTTTTAATGAGAGGGGCATTTCATGTCATTGGTCCTAACCAACCAAATATAACCTTTTCCCATGATTTTTCATTTTCCTCCAACGATGAAATAAAGATTCTGGTTTGGGTTTTGAGGGACAGCGCATGAGGGTCTTCACTCACGTGGGTGTATTTATCATTTTTGTGCTCTTGCCTAAGCTGGATTTTTTGTGCGTGGCAGTGTCACCACGTGCATGGTTGACAGCAAGAGGTGTGAATTAGCGCTACAACTTGGAAAGCAAAGCCAGCTAACACCAGCGACTATCCTCTCCTGTCCATTTATAATAATAACAATTAATACCAGGAAAATAAAAATATGAGGTCAAGATTGCTCCACCGCGCTCCATTGGTCACCACAAGACTTTCCATCGAGCATGTTTTTGGGGGTGCTAGAGAAATGTTTATGAGCCATGGAAGAGCACAGAAATTAACTAAATAAAAATAAAAACTATCCATCCTTTTATCCGTATCGGCCGTAGAATATAATATAATGTACTGAGTTTGGGAGAGAAACTCGTAATGTTTTCTCTTTAAAATTATGTTTTGTTAGGTATCACTCTTTTGTTTTTATTGATGCGACTCAATATACAATCGTGTTTTTTTTTTTTTTAATTTCGAGAATAGTAATAATAAATTCTATGATACTCAAATTATAATTAACAATATTTTATTGGGTACTCGGCATGACACACTTTATAGAAATAGACAAGTCTTGTCCTGTGTTTCGTCACAACTAGAATCAATTTTTTTAAAATAAAAATATTAACAATGTGAGTTTTTTTTTATAATACTATATGTCATAATCCATTTCTGGCTTTTTCCCCCAAATCAACTCAAAATAAACTATAATAACATAAATAAAATAAAAAGGGCTGACGGTGATAGTAAAATCAAGGTGAGAATTATGGACGTTTTCGAGAGCTCGATCTAACCTTTTTTGTACCAAAAACTAAAGAAAAATGCAGAACCAAGGCTAAAATAATTTATTATTGGATAAATTTGTGTAAAAATTAAGTCGAAAGACATAATTAGATTTCTATAGGATGATTTGATTCAATCATCGATCAATTTAAAATCTAATTATTGATTTAGGATCTGATTGAAGGATTTAATTAAGTGTAAAGATTTAATTACACTCTAAAATTGGTCAAATTAATAATGACTTAGTTAATGAAAAATCAAGTTTTTGAGCTTAATTCGTGTTTAATTGAGGAGATTGGAACTCTCAGAGACCAAATTGTTTTTATGAAGTTAATTGGGTGAAATTGAAGAAAAAAAGCTTTTTTCCCGATTTTCCCGTTGAAAAAACTCATTTTTGTCACAACCCATTTTTTTATTGTCTATTTTATATTTTTATATTTTTAATGTTATTTCAAATTTTTGGTTCAAAAGAAAAAAGACTGGCCTTGTTTAAGCCTTGTCGGTAGCCATGCTTGTGCCTTGCACTGCAACCCACCATCAATCTCATGCCCTACAACCTGCATATTGAGTCTATAAAAGGGAGGAAAAAATTGCAGAAAAGGAGGAAAAAAACACACACAATGACTATGGATGCGCACAGAGACGTATGAGAAGATTTGCAGAAATCACAACTAAAAAAACACATACACAAGCATAACAACCAATAAAATCCACTATTCCTCTTCCTTGGCACTGGTAATACTCCCACCACCGTCGGCAACCCTCTCTTTCCTCTTGCAATGCCAGTTCTCTCTCTCTCTCTATTTCCTCATGGTCGGTAGCTATAGCCACAGCCTCCACCAGCTCTTATTTTTTCCTTCATTTTCTTCTCTTGCAAGCATCTGGAGTTGCAGCCACTATCGGCCACCTTCCAGCTCTTCTTCCCAAGCTCTGACGACATGCAACAACAATCCCTTCACAAGACCAGCCCTTTTCCAGTAGCTCTCCTAGCCACCATAAGCCACCAATTCCGACGTCGCCACCACCACCAACAAAACCACCTCAGCCTCCTCTACCCGGCGGTAATGGCAGTGGCAAGTGAGCCTCTCATCTTCGTCCATCGTTTGCTACTGTTCACTATGAACAGCGGGGGAGTGAATTAATTCACTTCCCCTATTAGCCTACATATGAACAGTGGACATGGTGGTCAGGATGAACGGTGTCCAACCGGGCCGCCAAGGAGGTTCAGGCCTCCCAGCCCACTTGGGTTGGGAAGCCTTGACAAAAAAGAGGGTGGGTCGTTCGGCCCATCCTACAAAATAAAAAATAGGGTGGTGAGTTAGTCGGCCAATTCGGGATGGGCAATTCAGCCCCCAATGATGGGCCTCTCTGCCCTTCTGGGCCGGGCAGCCAACCCACAGTTAAAAAAAGTTGAAAAAAATTAAAAAATGAAAATAAATTAAAAAATACAAAATCTTTATAATTGTTTTTAAAAAAAATTATAAATAAAAATATATTGTTTTCGTGTATACGGTCGAATTCTAAGGTTTTTCCACGCATATTTTTTGTAAAAACAAATAAAGAGTATTTCTCATGTTTTGAAACAAAAATTGGATATTGTAACCAATTTATGATTATCAGTTGAAATTTGGCCAAAATATATAAAAAATAACAATTATTTTGTTTTAACTATTGGGGTGTAAAATTATATTGTAAAGTACACCCACAGATAGTAGAAAATTTTATGCAATGTAATTTTTTTTTCCAAAGTTTAGAATGGTCAGGTTCTCGACTCCGAGTGAGGTAGAGATTCTTTTGCAAAGAGAGATCTACTTCGAGCATTAGGAAGAGCAACAAATAAAATCTAACTAAAAAAAATCAAACAATAATATAGCTTACCTAGGGTAGGATTCACTAGGCGATGCGTCTTCTCCTTGCAAAAAAAATCCCCTTACTCAGACTCTCACAGACCAATGAGTTTCCTAATAACATTAATACTAGGTGACGACTCCTAAGATTTATAGTCATAACTTTACAATTATAAAACACCTCCTTTTTACCGTGTGTCATCTTCCCTCCGAGGATGGCAGAGTACGAAGAGCAAAAAAAACATTGTAGTAACACTATTCATTTGTGTAAAATAATTAACCTGGACAAAAAAAATAATTAATAATGTTAAAAAACTAATTATGAGACAATTTTTTGTGTTTCATACTAATGTGATGTAATACAATTAACATCCACCAGCACGAGAGAAAAAAAGAGGGAAACAATCAAACGACCACAAGAAGTCTTCGGCCACCGTGAGGTGACCGGCACACCATCGTGTTAAAGAGGCCATGGCGGCACATCTGGTGAAATGACGAATGAATATTTTTAACCACCGAACAACGCCTTACACGTTGTCTATATGACGCGGATGGAAGACAACTGTCGGCGCGGTAAGCACACGCGTCAACAATTTTTGCTGAAGAAAGGAATTAAATATCCCAAATTACCTAAACACCTTGCTGCCAACGTTACCTAAACACCTTGCTACCAACGTTTTACTTTTGCCTTTTCTGAGGGCTCATCAATATTTTTACTATTTATATGAACTTGAAAAAGCGAAGACACTTTCACTGGCAACTCTAAGTTTTTGTCTTATTCAAGGCTACAATGGTTATTTTATTGTTCATCAGCAGTGAAAAAAAATAAAAATACCGTTGTCCAATCAACGTTCTTTTGTCTGCTGTCAGGGGTAAAATAGTAGTTTACTATTCAAGAAAAATAGGAGAAGATATAAACACCCCCAAACAATCAGCTAATGATGAAAGATGTAGTGGACAAGTTTAAAATACCTCCGAGACCAATAGTTAATTTTCATACACTAAAGGGTAAAACAATAATTATATTATTAAAATTCACAATAAACTTTGTCTAGAGCTACAATGATTTCTCTACACCATATAACTTCTTTTTTTAATAGATAGATACAAGTAGAAGAAATAAATATTAGATGGAGATATTCTTATTATTTTGTTATGAGTTATGAGTTTTATTTTTTCATTGATACTCATTTTTTTCAGAGTGGATCTTATGAAGTAACTAATAAGATATCACTAGGTTGAGTACCATAAAATTATCAAGAACATCTGTTTTCAAATGTTTGCTAATAGTTTTGGTATAGTAAGACAACTAATAAAATCTATAGAAAACTAGGTATTGCGATCATGAATATTGGTAGGAGTTCATAATTGAAAAAAAAAAAAAAAAAGTGGCTACACATGGTGTAGCACCGAAACATTTAGAAATTCAATCATGTTTTCATGTTTCTATGCCTTCAAAACCGGCTGGCATCTTCTCTCCCGTACCACATGTTATCATTATGTTTTTTTTTATTTTTCATAGTTTAAAATGGCTATGCTAATTAATTAATTTTGTAATCTCACAACTCCCTCTAGTTTTTGTAACGTGGCTTCTCATCAGTTAATTAATTCTTTTTAATCAAGTCTCCTCCACTCCTAGCTACTCATTTTTTCTCTTTTATTGAGTTAGCTTGAATTATCTATCTATATTTTAATAAAATTATGATAAAACTAAGTTCATAATCATCAAACATCATTATTTATATATTAAAGTTTCATAATTGGATAGTGTAGATTTATTCAAACTTTAAACCTCTTAAAAATATGAGGAATATGAATAGCAGTGGCATTGTAACTCCCTAACGTGCAAGATATATTGTTTAGAGAACAACCAAGTCGGGCTAGGAATTAAAAAGAGTAAGCCCAGACTAGGCCCAACCCAAACTCGAAATAGCTAGGCTCAAACCCATCTCCAAGTGTAAAGGAAGAACCACAAGCATAATTCATGAGTTACGGATGGTAATCCTTCCGTGCATGTAAAGGTGAATGTGGCCTGCAGTTTTTTTTTGCATTTTTCTTTTCGTACGTGTGCGTAGCTGCGGTCGTGTAGCTGTTTTTTTTGTTTATAGGAAGGATAAATGATCACAATTTTTTTAGCTGTTTTTTTAGCATTTTTCTTTCTTTTTCATAAGCGTTTGAAGCCCATCTGAGATAGGTATGGTCTAGTTTAGGCAAAATAGCTCAGGAGTTCCCTGGTTAATTTAATGGATCTAAAAATAACTATGAAGACAACTAAAACTATTATTTGATTAAAAAATTAAAATGATATTTTTTTTCAAAATAAGTTAAATTATTGGCATATTAAAGACACTAAATATAAACAAATAATTAAATCTAATTGTCAACTACTAAGACTTTCAGTTATGATTAATGGTCAAAACATACCAAGACAAGGTATCTGATGAAACATGAAACACCTAGGAAATTAATTGTTATGGAATTGTGGTGATTACAGACACTTTCAAATACTATAAATAGCCCTTAGCTTTCTAAGATAGCCAAATGCAACTAATCAAGAACATAAGAGAGGGGGAGGGATTTTCCAGTTTTTCCTCCAAAATTCTTTCATAATTTACAACTAGATTAAAGCTTAAAAAAGAGTGTGTTTATACAAAATAAGGAATTAAGCTTAGAGAAGGAAAATAATTTAGGGGATTTAAGGGAGAAAGAAAAGAGGAGAGAAATCCAGCATTTCTTCCCTTTCTCCTCATGAAATCTTCATGTTAGAAGCTAAAAGACTTTTATTCCATATATATATATTATAAGAAACCCGATATTTTTATATAAATCATGGTAATGTGATAATTCAATTCTTAGAAGATAATACTGATGCAATCACATCTTAAGGCATGGAAGGGTCAAAATTTGAATGCTAAATAGGATTTCTTCTCATGTTAATTTTATTAATAAGAAATGAGAAAAAAGGAACAAGTTGAGTATGTTTTATAGAAGTCGTGAATGGGTGAGTATGTGTGTTGTGTTTATATATACTAGAATTATTATTATTATTTCGAGTCATGTAGGGAAATAAAAGAATATAAAAGAGCCTTATAAACAAAGACTTGATTAGTTATCCCAAGGTTTTAGAGGCTAATAATGTCAATAGGGTTTTATTAACATTGACATTTAATCTTGTGAGAACAAAGGAAAATACATTGAATGAACTTGATTACCCTACTGAAACTTCAAGGCTAATGATATCAGCATGAATTATATAGATATCAACATTACATGATGATGTTATGTTTTCTTTCGGATCATGGAAGCTAATGATATCAGAAAGGTTATGCTGATATCGGTGTTAACAAGAACTTGATTAGTCTATTAGAACTTAAAGACTAATGATATCGACATGAATCATATTGATATTGACATTACATGGTGTTGCATTTTTCTTCCAAATCATGAAAGCTAAAAATATTAACGAGGTTATATTGATATTAGTATTTCCATGACTTGATTAGTTATTTTAGGTTATAGAGGCTAGGCTAATGATACTAATAAGATTACACTATTATGAGCTTTATAAGAAGATTTATGCTCGAACATAATCAAGGAAGACCTCCATCTCCATATTGTAATTGAAGTCGAGCAGGAGCAAACCAAATGCAATTATTCCAACTCTTTATGGGATTTGAAATATCATGTTGATGTCAATTTTTCTTTATTTAATATTTTCCATCCAAGATTAGTTATTAAAAAATAAATTTCTTTGAGTTACATGGAAACAAATTTTTATAATTACAATGTGTATGACAATCTTTGGAAATTATGTGTTTCCATAACCTCATCCTTAACCTTAAATACTAATGGCAAAGAAGAAGCCGACCCTAAACCATAATTTCAGATTACAAAATTTAGCATATTTTTTAATTAAAAATAACGGAAAATAAGGGTAAGGAAAAGAAGTGAAAATAAAAGGGGTGGGTGGGTTGTTGTTGTTGTTTGGATGTATGGAGGCAAAAGAAAAGAAAACAAGTAATACAATATGTTTTTTACTATAGTTTCCTTACATAAAAATTGTACAGGATGTTTAATTAAATTATTATTCTTATAGTATATTTTGGGGAAAATGTGTTTTTTTTTTATATTTTATTTCCCTTGCATTACTCTAAATTTGGAAGGAAAGTTTTCGTGAACAAGAACTCAAATTTATAGGTTTAATTTCCCCTTATTTTCTTTCCTTTTTTTCTTTCATTTTCTATTCCTAATTTTATTATCCAAATAAAGAAAAGCAGCTTAATTTTCTTTCCATTACACTCAATATTTGTTAATAACAAAAAATAAAATGGTGAGAATAAGATAAATCATCACCGATAATGAAACCTTCAATTTAATGTTGGGTTTATTGTTGAATTTCCTAACATGTTTTTCATGTTTTTGGAAAGAATATTGTCTTAGCTCTTTGATTTGAACCAATTTTGATCCATTTATTTGCATAGAATCCTTCTTTATTCGTGATTAGTAGATAGTTTGGGGTTTATTTTCATCGAAAACATGATTTTGATGGGTTTTAATCCTGGTTGTTAGTTTTAAATGAAAATTTATTTCGACAAAATCATGATGTTTTAATGATAATTGAAGCGAATTGATGCCAAATTATTGATCATTGCATGATTTCCAACATTTACATGCCTTTCTTTTAACCAAAATAGGTCTATTTTAGTTTCCATGTTGTTGAGTTTATTTCGGCGTGTTAGAGTGTTCTTTATTTTTTAATGTTTGATTAGTTTTAAAAAAAATTATGTGTTCAATTTGATTTTTTTGGGTTTTTTTTTTATCAACTCTCAATCCTCATAATTAAGATTCATGTCTGTCTCTGCCTCTAATTTTTATATAATATCTTTTAAATTATATAGAAATAAGACTTAATTTTGGTTAATACACAAACTAATTCGAGGATAATTTTTATACTTTCAATAAAAACATTTTCGACTTGAGAGCAATCAAATAATTAGTTAATACATAATATATTGGAGTTATAGGATCATTTACTTGCTAACTTCTTACAAGTTCCAAAGGTTACCCACCAAGATTAAGATTCATGTCTGCCTCTAATTTTTATATAATATCTTTTAAATTATATAGAAATAAGGCTTAATTTTGATTAATACACAAACTAATTCGAGGATAATTTTTATAGTTTCAATTTTTTTTTGTTTGACTTGGGAGTAATCACAAATGGTAGGTGACAGATAAAGAAGCACGATCTATCATACTGTGACTATAATAGTTTCTCTCCTTTTATTCCACTATATATTTATTAACATAAAAAATATAGTCAGTAGTCACCAAACTAGTTCTTGGAGGTTGGTGAAATGGACACTGCCAAAGTCCACCTAAATTATTTAGCACCAACAAATATTAAAAGATAAATAAATAAAAATAAAATTCAATATTGAACAATTTTTTTTTTTTTTAAATTCAAGCATAAGTGCTTTTACTTACAGGTCATAAAAAGAATGCTTCATATTATTTAAAACAAAAAAAGGAAAGAAAAATGGAGCATGGGGATCAGATGATGCAGACATTTTATTTACCAACTGTGATCTCATTCACGGAAGTCACGTTAAGGACACCCACGAGTTCAGCTAAAAAAAGTAGAAGAAAAAAAAAGGAAGGGTAGGTGGCCACAAGACGCTAACCTTTTTCTTTGTCAAAACTACAAACCTAACCCGCAGGCTCGGTTTTTAGGTCCCGGCTTTCGATCCCCTAAACTCCCTCCGTGCCCTCCATCATTTCGGTCCTGTTTGAAATTTGAATGCAGTGTATAAATTATTTTTTAAAATATTTTTTAGTTAAAAATATTTTAAAATAATATATTTTTATTATCATATGAAAGTAGTCTAACAAATCATTTTTTTAATTTAAAATAAAAAAATATTTTTAAAAAGCAATGTCAAATACCCCCTTCAAGTTCTTTACCCATGTTTCGACGATCTGTACTTTTTTATTCTTCTAAATTTTATAAAAACGCTGATATTTTTATTGTTATTATTGAGTTTGAAAGTGTTTTTTATTAGAAATATATTATAATAAATTTTTTATTTTTTTAAAATTAATTTTGATATCAACATAAAAAATAAATTAAAAACACCAAAAAAAATTAAAACTTTTAATTTTTTAAATACATTTTTAAAATGCATCCCCAACCAGACGATTAGACTTAAATTTGCTTTTCCAATTCCACCCTTCGTTAATTCCGATGCTTGAACGCAAGTCGAGCTCCTCTCCACGAGCCCGCAGAAAATAAAAATAAAACTGAGAGCTGATCCATAAGACATATTTGCCCCCTCATCTATCATGTGATCCTCAGGCTTGCTCTTTAACAAAACAAATTCTCAATTGGATCCCTTACCTTCTCTATCTATCTATCTATCAAATGTATCCCTATTAACCCCCCATTTAAATTTACGGAAAGAAAAATTGGTCCCTTATTCTCTTCCGAAATTTAAGGAAAACATATTTTAAGACAAGGGTCAACTGGGTAATTTCCAATGGACGGAAAAAACAGAGGAGAGGGAAGGAAGGACGAAAGAGTGAAAAACAATAACAGGAGAGGAGAGAGCGTGATGTCCAACGTCAGCAGGGCGTGACGTGGAAAACAAAAATGTTAAGAGAGCAGGAAAGGAGGGAGCGTGATGTCCAACGGCAGCAGGGCGTGACGTGGAGTGAAAGGAGAGAGCGTGATGTCCAACGTCAGCAGGGCGTGACGTGGAATAAAAATTTTGAGAGCAGGAAAGGAGGGAGCGTGATGTCCACCGGCAGCAGGGTGAAAACAAGCCAACAAATAGCGAAACCCTCGATGCCCTCAATACCCTCACTTACCTCCTCATCTTTTCAAATATAAACCCTCACAACCCCTTTCGTTCCTCCTCGCATCGCATCTCTCTCTTTCATTTGATCTCTCAAAACTCTTCCCCCTCCCAAAAATGTCTTGCTTCAAGACCAAATACGCTGGTAATCCTTCTGACCTACTCCTTCTTGTGCTCTATAATGTAATTTAATTTTGTTTCTGATCTGTTAATTAAATTTAGCTAACTTCCATTTGGTATCAAGATTTAAGTGTTGTGGTTAGGTTCTTGCCGTCTCTATTGTTATTTTTGAATCTAGAATTAATCCGATCTGATTTCATGTTCAACAGTATTTTTAATTCTTGATAGCTACCTGTCGTTGCAATCTATGTTTTTTTTTGAACGGCCAGTTTGTCCGATCGGGTCGGATCGGATCTTTTCTATTTTATTATTATAGTTTAGGGTTTACAGATCTGATTTTTCCATTACTACAGCATGTTTCAAATTTAAATTTAGATCCGAGTTACTGTTTTACTCTTTTATTATTGTCTGTTATATGAATTATAAATGATTAAGAATTGTTTATTTCCTCGGATTTAGTGTCTGGAGTGTGGTTTTAATTGATTTTCATTTAGAAATGTATTAAAATAATGTTTTTTTTTTAAATTATTTTTGACATCGGGCCGGAAATTCTGGTGATATGTGATATGTGATATATGATCAACCTCCCCTATGAACGAGCAGATGAGGTCAAATCCCTAGAGATGCGATCAATGTTGCTACATTAAAATGATCTAAAAACATTAAATTTTTTTAATTTAAAATACAAAATAAAAAAATAAAAAATTTCAATTTTTTTCAAAAACGCTTTCTAATTACACTCCCAAACACTTCCTTACATTTATAAAATCGTTCTTTTGGTTTTCTACATATTGTAGAATTAATTATCTGTTAATTTTGCAGATGAGCTCATTAAGAACGCTGCCTACATTGGCACCCCTGGGAAAGGTATCTTAGCTGCTGATGAGTCCACTGGCACAATTGGCAAGCGTCTATCCAGTATTAATGTTGAGAATGTCGAGGAAAACAGGCGAGCACTTCGCGAGCTCCTTTTCTGCGCCCCTGGTGCTCTTCCAAACCTCAGTGGAGTTATTCTCTATGAGGAAACTCTCTACCAAAAGACCGCGTCAGGTACCAGTGTTGATCTGCTTATGCTTTTTCCAATTTTGCTGTGTTTTCTGTTTTTATAGTCTGTTTTTCTATGTTTTATAAATATTTCATCTCAATTTTTTTTATTTTTCTTTTGTGTGTGTGTGTGTGTGTGTGTGTGTGTGTGTGTGGGCAGGCAAGCCCTTCGTTGATGTCTTGAAGGAAGGTGGTGTTCTCCCTGGTATCAAGGTTGACAAGGGTACCGTTGAGCTTGCGGGCACTAACGGTGAGACCACAACTCAGGGTCTTGATGGCCTTGGCCAACGATGCGCTAAGTACTACGAAGCTGGTGCACGTTTCGCCAAATGGCGTGCTGTGCTCAAGATTGGTGCCACTGAGCCATCTGAGCTGGCCATCCATGAGAATGCCTATGGTTTAGCGAGGTATGCCGTCATCTGCCAGGAGAATGGCTTGGTCCCCATTGTAGAGCCTGAAATCTTGGTTGATGGGTCTCACGATATTGAGAAGTGCGCTGCTGTAACAGAGCGTGTTCTTGCTGCATGCTACAAAGCTCTCAATGACCACCATGCCATTCTCGAGGGTACTCTCTTGAAGCCAAACATGGTTACTCCTGGATCAGATGCCCCAAAGGTTGCACATGAGGTTATTGCCGAGTACACTATCCGTGCTCTTCAACGCACTGTGCCTCCTGCAGTTCCTGCTATTGTATTCTTGTCTGGTGGCCAGAGCGAGGAGGAGGCCACCCTCAACCTCAACGCCATGAACAAGCTAAACACCAAGAAGCCATGGTCTCTATCCTTTTCCTTTGGACGTGCACTTCAGCAGAGTACCCTCAAGGCCTGGGCTGGCAAGCCGGAGAACGTGGGGAAGGCGCGAGCTGCATTCCTTGCCAGATGCAAAGCTAACTCGGAGGCTACTCTCGGTACGTACAAGGGTGATGCCACTCTTGGTGAGGGTGCATCGGAGAGCCTCCATGTCAAGGATTACAAGTACTAAGAAGTCCCAACATTTCACAGATCAGGAGAGTCGCTGTCTTGTCGTAGTTTTAGCGCTTTTTAATTTTTGCGAGGCTGCTCGGATTTAGCCTGGAACTAAATAATAAAGACTCGAGGAAAAATACTGGTGTGTTGAGTTTGAATGGCTTTGATCAGTTTCGGTCAACAACTGTTTATGTTTTGATCTTTAAAATTTAATGAATGACTGTATTTTGTTGCGGTTAAAGTTTTTCGCATTGCTGCCTGCTTCATACAAGTTTGTGTGATTCTCTTCAGCTATCTTTTTGCATTAGAAAGCTGGAACTTTACTGTCACATGTTCAATTTTCCGGTGGCCTGCCTTTAATTTCTCTCTCCCTCTTCTCTCTCTCTCTATATATACTAGCTATATTGCCCGCGCGTTGCCGCAGGTATTTTTGTGTATATAATTTAATATAATTAAATCAAAAACAATAAATTTATATGATATAATTAAGAAAAAATCTAGATTATGAGATAAAATGTAGCAATTTTTAAGTAGAGCTTGTTGCGCAAGCATAAATAATATTTTTTAGAATAAAGAAACTGCGTTATAAAATATCACAAAAAAAATGGGCTTGGTGATCAGGCGTGTTGTGTTTTTTTTTCTGGGGGTGTTTTCGGTTCTTGGCTCTTTTTTTTTTTAATTAGCCGCAATGTGCAAAGTGTAATCACGAATCAACCCCTCGAAAATGACAAAATAATTATTAAATAATCCTGGGAAAAAAAACTCAAAAACATTAACAAAAAAATAAGTAAGAGAAACAATTAAATTATTATTATTATTATTATTATTATTATTATTATGTTAATAATGAAAGAAACAAAAATAAATGAAAGACTAAAAATATCCTAGAAACTTTAACAAAAGATTAAAAAAAAAACTATTATTGCTATTATTGTCAAAACAAAAAAAATTATCAAATTATCCGGAGGAAAAAAAAACATTAAAGAAAGAGCAAGCAAGAAAAACAATTTAATTATTATTATTATTATTATTATTATTATTATTATTATTATTATTATTATTATTATTATTATTATTATTATGTTAGTAATGAAAGAAACAAAAATAAATGAAAGACTAAAAATATGCAAGAAACTTTAACAAAAGAAAAAAAAACAATTATTATTGCTATTACCGGCAAAACAAAAAATATTATCAAATTATCGGGAGAAAGGGAAAAAAACACAGAAGAGTAAGAACAAAAAATAATTAACTTATTATTATTATTATTATTATTATTACTATTATTATTATTATCATTATTATTATTATTGTGTTAAATACACTTATATATACATGGACAAAAGTAGAGATTATTCTAGAAATATAAAAAAATAAAAGTATAAGGACTGAAATGAAAATCAAATATAAAGGGCTTAAATTAAAAAATTAAAAGTCCAAGGGCTGAAATGCAAATTATATTTATTCTCAATTGAAATCAGAGGACAAAATTGCAAAAATCGGAACTTGTGTACCGAATTAATTGAGTTATATACAGCCAATCCAGAAATTGAAAGTAGCAGGACCGAAGTGAAACTTTGACATTCAATTAATTAAAATCGGAGTACCCAATCGAACTAAATCAAAACTTATATAACATAAATCAGGACCAAAAACCAAATAAAAAGTAGAGGGACCGAAGTGCAAAGTCACCAATAATGGGGGACTCTCCTGCACATTTACGTGCAGGAGAGAGAGAAACGTGGCTGGCGGCTTTAACCGGCCTTCGCCGCGTCCACGAACATTTTTAGGTTACACGCGCCACCGCGGGAGGAAGACCACGCAGGGGCGCATCGAGAAGGGCTCCGGAAGCCAATTTCCGGTCACCTCATGACGCCGCACTCGCCACCTAAACAGGGCGTGAGGCGGAAAACCGGCTGGCGCGTGCGACTCACGCCTTGACAAACACCGCATTAAAAAATTAAAAAATAGGGCAAATGACCTTCCTGTCCCTGTACCCAATTCAGCGTTTTTGTCTTATTAGGGGCTAAAAATGTCTTTAGCCATTTAAGAAAATAATAAAAAACATCAAAAGTTGCGGCGGACCGGGCCGGTCTGGCCGCGCGCAATTACGCCGGTGCCCCTCAGCCGGAACCCTTATTTTGTCTTATTACCGGGGACGAAATCGTCAATGCACTGTTCACGGCTGAATATTTTAAAAAAAAAATGACGGGAAAAAGGAAAAACCAAAAATAGCCCCGGTTGCCCAGCCCTTTCTGCCGCGCGGATGAAGGCTAAAATGGGGCGCACACTGTCACAATCCACAGTGAATTGTGAGAGAAGCGACAGTGTAACACCCCACGCGTATTATGTTTTTGGTAATATTTTAAATTCAAAATTTTAAATGTGCAAGAGCAAAGGAAAAAAATTATTTTCTTTAAACTCTTTTGCCACATACGAAAAACTGTTATTCTTTTTTTATAGAAAAATGATCAATGATTTTACGTTATTTTCAGAACCAAAAAAGAACCATTAAAATATAATCAATCAGGGTTTACTAAAAAAGATAAAAAAAAAAAAAACAATTTCTTTTTAGAGAACCATTTGAGAAAGTTGTTTTCGTATAGAATAAATTATGTTTTAATATTAGGTAAAGTGATTTTCATAGAAAATGAATTATTTGTTGATGTTTGGTTGTGCCATGGAAAACGAGTTGGAAGATAACTTATAAATATGTTAATTTATTTTCAAGTTTATATATATATATATATATATATATATATATATATTAAATGTAATTATTTGACTACTTACAATAAAAGATATAAATATTAACAATAGATTATGCTTTGGAGTTTTGGTTGCGAAAAAAATAAAATATTTTATAATGTGGAATGTACCACGATAAACTTTGTTATGGTTTCTGAGTTTATAAGAATAGACAGTGATGAATTAGTTATGTTTTCACAGGGAACACCTCAGCGGTAGACCACAAAGCAAAGAAGATGATAGGACATCATGTATATCAAGTAGGTGTCTTATACCTTAATATTTTATTTGAATCACTTACAAAAAATTATCTGCAATTATCTTTAATGTAAAAAATTCCGAGTGAATTATAAAAGGATAACAAAAATAAAAGCCGAAAGAAAAAAAAGAGTACGAATTTGATTAGCTATCTAAACTGATTTAGGAGCAAAATGTTTAATATTTTAAATTGACTTTGATATTTACTTGAATTTAAATAGTCAAACTATAATAGAGGAAACAAAATGTTTTCATACCCACTTTTTTTAATGTTAACACAGACTTGAATGTATAAACTATAATAGAGGAAACAAAATGTTTTCATATAAAAAAAATTGAGGATAAAAAAACTTATAAATAATTCTTAAAAATATTAATTTGAAGGAGAAACTTTAACTTTTTTGAACATTCCAAGGATTAAATTGAAAACTTTTGACATTATTTTTAGCCTCTCTATTCGGCTGTTATGTATGGGATTCTCGAAGGGTTGATGGCCCATCGATACATGGGCTGGGCTTTGCCTCATTTCTCGTATGAAGACTAAATGGGCAATTAACTTCAAATAAATAAACCAATAAACCAATCCTGAGCCCATCGATGGATTGCTCGGTTTGCTAAGTCTAAGATCCATCTACATCAAGACTAAGAAAGGGCAAGTTCATGAACCGCTCCTTCTAGATTCGCCTAACCACCTCTTAAAAATAAGTTTTTGGGAGACAAAAAGATCCATTCCCTGAGCAATTGGTCGCCAAGCTGCAGATTATTGTCTGTTTACTGTGAATTCTATTTCGGTTGATGTTTTATATTTTTATTTGGAATAGAATGTTTTGATTTTGAGGTGTTTTAATATATTGTTTTGAAGTTGTATTGTTTATATATATATATATATATATATAAATATATTAACTCAATTTGTTTTTAGTTTAAATCCAAAAATAAAATTATTTAGAACTATGCAATTGAATCTAAAAAAAGATGAAAAAATAATTTTTCTAAAAAAAAATTATGAACATGTATAATATTATGAGAATATCATCATTACATTGTCTGATTACTCTAAATTTTTAACATAATATATATATATATCAAAGAGACTCCTCGTAAAATTTCATCTGAATCTAACTGTTGGATTAAAATATATGATTGATATTATAAAATTATTCATTATTTAAAAAAAAAATACCATTTAACTGGAATGGAATAGACAAAATAAAACCAGAACATTCCGACTGAAATTAGACCGTTTTATCTTTTTTTTTTATACAGATACAAAATGTTTCAAAATGAAACTAACCACAACTCCTATTTGAGAGTTAAGATCATTAAAGAAATATCCTAGGAACTTAAAAAACGCCGCCCACGAAAGCTGTCTTGTCTGCAGGGATTGCCAAAAAGTAGCCAATCTGTGAAGACGATGTTCTTCCTTTCCAAACATGGACACCCACTTCGTACTTCCTGTCAAATGCCAAACCGGCAATGAGAAAAAGAAATTGTTTATTAATGATTTTGATGACAATAATTGAAAGAATAAGAAACAGAACAAGAGGGATAAGAAGATAGGGTAGTAAAATGAAGTAGAATATTAGATACAGAGAAGATAAGCTTTGGTCCATAAAGAGATTCCTTCTGGGTCCTGAGTACCACGTCATCTCTCTGCTTGAATAATGTCTTTTTTTAATGGTTGTTGGGGAGCCGCCCTTCAAATCTGATGCATTATTGAATGCAGGACTTGGAATTGAAGTAGAGATACAAAAAAAAAGGTTTTTTTTTTTTATTTATTTTTTTAAGGAAAAAAAATAATTAATTTTAATAGAATATTGAGAGCAAGTTAGAATTGAGTATCTTAAGAAAAAAGCTAAATCAAACCATATCGAGTTGAATCTCTATACTAAAATTCTTCTTTTCTTATCTGTAGATTCTTCAAATCAAATGGCAGATATGTTTTCTTAAATATTTGTTACTATTTTTTCCCCAAGATTTTAACAACATGGTATTGCAATGATATATATTTTTAAGTCTTTTTTATTTATATAGGTGTCCGGGTCAATTTGCGTGTATCTCAACTAATCCCACGAGTCATGAAGTTAACAACTATACAAGTCTCCAGTGACTATCATATTAGCGATCACAAGGAGAATAAACCTCTTCATTCCAAGCTCTTACCATGGTGTTACATACTATATGGTTGATATATTTAATTCTTTATAAAGAGGTAGGGTGGGTGGCTTTTCAGTTTAATAGCAAAAATAAAGATTTATTTAGGGCAATTGCTACTTTAAGCATCAATCTATGTAGTGTTATGTACACGTGAAAAAACACATTGAAACAGCATCGAAGTGACCATTAGATCTCCACTTAATAGCAAACCGTAGACAACATGAAGGACCAACACCTCTTCATCTTTTCCAAGCTAGCTGCCAGTACGAAGGGAAGGAATGACATTGGTGGAAATAAAATGATTTTTTATTTGTCTTTGAATTTTTATTTTTATTTTTTTTTTCACTAGCTTATTATAAGATTATTGAGGAATATTTTTTTTTTGAGTTAAAAATATTTTTACTATCAAGATAAATAAAATTTAGAGTTCTTGACCTATAAACTTTTTTTACAGGCTTTTAAACATGAAAATATGTTTTTACCCTTAGAATAATTTTTTTTTTTGGCTGCAGGCCATGATTTCATTTTGTTATTCCCTTCTTCTATACAATTAAAATACTTTATTGACCTTAGAAAAGAAAAAAAAGCTTACATTAGGAGTACCCTTAAAATGCAGGATTATCTTTTCTTTTTCAATTCCATTTCTCATTCTTTTGATTTTTATTCTATTTTTATTTATTTTATAAAAGTCTTGTTTGTTTTCAATTCAGTCCCTCTATTATAACTTCTCATATGTTTTTTTTCTTCTCATTTTGGTATTTATTCCATTGATTTTTAATTTTTTAGCCCTATTCTTAACATTTTAATAGTTTCCAATTTCATCCTTTTATCACAATTCTTTGCGTTTTGTTTTTCACTTTCAGTCATAAATATTTTAATTTCTTATTTCATTCATCTTCTATTTTTTCCTATAAAATTTTGTTTGTTTTCAATTGAGTCATTCAATTATAACTTATCATATGATTTTTAGTATATTTCTTCTCGTATTATTGACTATTCAAAAGCTTATATACTCCATAATATTAGCAGTTTAGCACCAAAAAAATTGTTATTGGCCACGATGTTATTTTTTTTTATGAAGCTAAAGTTTGGACAAGGAGTAATAATGGTGTTGAATAAACTATTATAGTGTATTTAAATGGTGAAAAAAGATAAAAAAAAATAAAAATCCTAAGAAGAATGCATCATGACTAATAAATGATTAAATCCACTTATAAAAGTAGCAAGTGATGAACAACGATCACATCATATGAGAAAAAAAACATGTATAATAAGATAATTAAATCTGATAGCCTATTTACTCATACACTTTATTCTTAGATTGTGATCTTGTAGTTTTCAAGGATGATATAAAATAATCAAAGTGGTAAATGACTATAAGTGTTGAAATTGATGCCATTAATATAAACAACATTCAAGAGCTAACAACATATTTAAAAGGACAAAAAATTATTAGTATAAAATGAATGTTCAAGATAAAGGATATTATTAATTTAATATGAAAAGAATTCCCTCCTCTCAAGCTAAGAAAAACATAGTTAATATCTAGAAAACATGTTCTTGTTTGACGTATAATTGATCGATCGATCGATGCATTAATTTCGACATTAAACAATTAATAGAAAACATGTGAATTTGGGCCATCGGATTCCTTATATTGTCTTTATCACTAGGGCCATATAGATCATGACAAATATCAAAGGAAACAAAGTGGGTTATGACTTTGTTTTTCTAAGTGTTAAGAAATTAGATACAAAATTCAATAAACATCATTATGGATAAATAAAATTAAAGAATTGACACAAAATTTATGTGAATAAGTAAAATTAAAAAAATACTTATTTTATCATTGAAAAGTTTCCAAAAAATCTTTTGCAGTTACGTAGTTATAAACTAATTAACCTGTAAAATATCAGATATAAGTAATTATTCACTTGACTAAAAAAAATAAAAATTCTAGAATCCATTGATTAACGAACTTTATAATCGGGAAGACTTGTTAGGAGACCACTTGAAGGTCTGGGAATTCATCATTTCTCTTACACTGAACGAAGAATAACTGTTTTTAAGCATAGTACCAGACAACAAACTTTATATGAATCATGTGTCAGACTATCCTGCTGCTTCTACTCCTAAAGCTTATCGCACACCGAACCGTGTCTTCCATATCAAGCTGTCTGTCACTACGATGCTTATCATCTAGCCTCTCTAAATCTCATTTTTTAATACAAAAATCATTTTTCTTTTTATTCTGCAGCCACAGGTCAACAACCACAACTGGAGAGTCTTCAGGAAAATAGGGCAGATCCAAGGGTGGAGAATATATAACCAGAAAAGGCCTAAAATGAACCCATCTGATTGCCATCTTTAGTATGAGGCAAGCACTTGCCCCATTCAAGAGTTTGCAATCCTGTTCTGCAACGAAAATAACACTAAACCAGTTCGTGTTGGCATCAGCATGCATGGGGAAGATACTGTCAAAGGGAGAACTTACAGAGTTCAAGTCGGTGCGTACATTCATGATAAAAATATAGAGAATTGAAGTTTTACTTGTTTATCAAAACCTATTATTTATATTTTCAGAAATGAGGTTTAATCACGTCAAAAAAGTATGGGGATGATAACCACTGGGATAGTGCAAACTAACCCCAAACAATTCATTCCAGAAAGCGCTTAATTAAGAACATAGATATCTATCCAATATAATATATAGCGTTAGGTAAACTCTGACCTCCAGTAAAATCCATGGTAATTAATGTTTGTAGCTGGGATAAGCAACAGGCCCATTTTAAGATTTATATTGTTGACGAGCAACGCAAGCTGAATCAAAGATGGAAATAAATTGAGCAACAACGATGGAGTTGAGGATTAGTTTGAGAGATGAGTAGACAAGAGAAAGAAATATGGAGAAGAATCCGGTGAAGCTTGACGGTGCTGCTCGGAGGCTGCTACCGGATTCTTCTTCAGAGCCGTCAAATTCATGTCGGGTAGAAAGAACTAATGAAAGACGAAGTAATTAAAAAAAGACTGATCTAACTATGAAAATTTGCAACTCAACGGACAGTTGCGAAATTATATATTAGCAGACAAATATTTAGTTACAAAAATTGGTTTTAGTAAAACGAAATTAAGTTTTTATTTATTCGATTGCTGAACTGAACTTGTGACATAAGGAAAATCTGATTTTGTCTTTCATATCTAAAATCTGATTCTGTGATATCTCTGAACATGCAACGAAAAAGAAAAGAGAGATAGTAAGAACAAAATATCAACGGCTTCATCCAGTTTTTTATTCTAAAAAGAAAAAGAAAAAGAAAAACTGAGTCTACTTTGAACAAGATAGAGTTGCACATAACTAGAAATTAACTTTTAGTGATTTTTCTTTCATAATATAAAAAATAGAGATATTCTTTCTTTACATAGGGTAGGCAAAAGAAAAGGAGAATGGGGTGGGTTGATATGTCTGCGATGAAAAGGACCGTGTAAGTGAAATGAAAAAAAAGAAAGAAAAGCAAATGGTGATAGAGAGTGGATCCATCGATCTTAGGGTTTGTAGTTTGTACCACAAACAGACTACAACGCGTGCTTATTATAATCCCAATAAAATAAAATTCAAAAAAATCAAACATAGGCTTGTCCCTCTTTTTTATTAACATGTTATCCGGCCCTCTTTTTTATTTTTTATTAACATCTTATCCGATTAGTGTGTGCATATCTCGTTACAAATCTTAAAGTTGATGACCATATAAATCTCTCATCATAAATTCTAAAATTGATGATCATATAAATCTCTAATTGGTTATCATATTAACAATCATAAGACTCTAAAGTGAGACCATATAAGAAACAAACCTTTTAATCTCAAATATTTATCACTATACCGCCTACTTAGATATAGTCGTATTGTTTTACTTGGAAATGATGTCTCTAATAACTATTATATTAATAACTATAAAATTCGAACATCAAAGCATGTAAAAAACAAATACTTTAATGTCAAATCTCAAACTCTTTCTATTTTTCTACCGTGTCACTTATTTAAATATGGTTTTCTTGTCAAACTTTTCTTAGATGAAGATGCTGCCATCACTTTTTTTTGTCCTTTTTATCCACTTTATCTTGTCCCTCTTCTCCCACATGGGCATTACAATATTTACAAATTACGAGGTTATCTTGTCCCTCTTCTCCCACATGAGCAATACAATATTTACAAATTACGAGGGCCAGACCAGTTGAGAAGTAGTGTGTAGCTTGGCCTTTCAACATTGATAAGCTCTTAATTTTTACTTCCCTTCCTTCTTTGTTAGTTTTAACCTTAAAAATTCAAAACCAAACAGGAAGTTTTTAAAAATATTCTAATTAATTTAATCTTTTTTTTTAATGGTTCGGTTTTTCTTAATTAGCTTTTTTTTTTCTTAGTTCAATCGGTTTTTTTGCTCACCCCTTCTTTTTTTTTTCCTTGTAAGCTATAACTTAGTACTCTAATCTCTTTATCTTTATAAAACATCTATTAATTTATTCTGAATCTCATATATAATATTATTTCATAGTTTGTACATGTGATGTAGCTTTGATATGTGATACCAACTCATGTGGATATAAATTACACCAAAGAAATAACAAGTACAGGAAGATTAAATTTTGCTGAAAAGAACCTCAACACAAAAGCTCTAATTTGAAACTTCATTATTAAATATTTTCTATTCAAGTAGCCTATGTCTCTATAAAAGAAATAAATAAATCTAAAAAACTTGAGATAAAAACGAAAGGAAGCTAGGAGTTCTAGTAAGAAAGGAAAAAAATCAATAAAAGTCCTCGTAATACTATAAAATCTAAAATTAAAAAGAAAAATAACAAAATTAACTTGAACAGCACGCACTTTCCAGATCTAATTTGAAAACCTTTTGAATCTCATATGGTTGCATCAAGCTAACTTCCCTATAAATTTATATCTATAGAATCTCTTAATTAAATTTAAATGTAATCTAATAATTGAATCGCGAGCTATAGATTGTGTTATTAAATTGATTATCTCTTGCAATTCAAACTTTTTTATTGGATTTAATTCTTGCATGAAGCTGTGGTTGAGGTTGTTTTTAAAAATATTTTTTCATTCAGAAATGCATCAAAATAATATTTTTTATTTTTTAAAAATTATTTTGACATCAACACATGAAAATAATCTAAAAATATAAAACAAAATCATTTTTTTATTCAAAAAAATTAATAAAATACAGTGCTAAACATGATGGTAGTATTATCTCATCTATATATAAATATTATCAACATAATTTAGTTGTAGTAGATCTATAGTTGACGGATCATAACCACTTGTAACAATAAGTTAAATGATAGTGAGGTATTTAAAAACTGCTATGACTTAGCCTTGATAAATTTTTGGCGAGACATTAAAAAATAATAATAGATTCTGTTTTTTATTGGTTGAGACTAGGAAAAAAATAATGTAAATACCTAAAAACAGACAGTTCTTGGGCGGTAGTAAAATAGAAAAGGAGCACCCACCATGGCTATATGAAGTCCCAGCATCAATTCCCACTTCCCTCCTCTCCCTAGTGGCCTTGTAAACGATAGCTAGTACATGAGGATAAGACAAAACAGCAACCTAATCTATAAATGAATTCAATGCGGTTTTGAGATTATTTTTTAAAATAATTTTTATTTATAAATATATTAAAATTATTTTTGATATACATGAAAATAATTTAAAAATATTATTTTTTAATTTAAAATAAAAAATAATTTTTTTTTTCAAAAATACTTCCTAAACGTATTCTCAAACATCCCCTTTAATTTAAACTAAATCGGGGGTGATTGTAATTATACTAATAAGAAGAAAATAAATATTTTTGGGTTTTAGTATTTTTTTCCTTAAGTATCATAGATTAGTGTCGTAAATACAAGTGGGGTATTTTGATGAAGATTGTTTTTCAATTAATCACCGTGGAAAGTATGTGACAATACCGATGAATATTTAATTAATTTTGATGAAGATTGTTTTTCAATTGAAAATACATTAGTTTTTTTTATTTACTTTTATCATAAATACATTTATTTTTTAAATAAACGCTGCCGCCACGGAGCAAATAGAGTTTAAAATCGTAAAATTAATTTGCACCTTATAAAGCAATGACCGTGAAGGAATTTTGTCTCTGGATACCCGTGTTGGGGATTTAACAAGAGGAAAACGACACGATGAATGAAGTGGTAGGGATCAACCGACTCATAGTTTGACCACCCAAGATTTCTATGTTTTTTTCCATGTCAGGGCACTACATCATGCTAAAGATATCTGCATCGACTTACCACACACTTGCCAGCCTTGTCATCTGCGATGAATCCAAACGTTGTAAGCTGAATGGCTGATATATATAGTTTTGTTTTGAGTAGTCATTTCACACACACATATTCACAGGTGATTTTACAGATTAAATTAAATAAAATAAATATAGATACTATAGTTATCCAATAATCTAATATATATTGATCTCCAACCATTATTATATTTTGAGATCTTATTATAAAACTCTTTTAAAGAGTCATCAAATTTTTATTATTTCAAGATCATGAATATTTCTTCTTCTTAATACATATGCCAGAGATAACTTTTTTATTTCAAGATCTACCGTATTTTCATCAATATTAATATATATGTCAGAGATATGTTTTTTAATATAAAAATATAAGATTTATTTTCTCTCATTAAAACTATTAAACAATTAGTTATGGAAAAATAACATTTTTATACACAAAATACATTCATACATACATACATGTATGTATAGTATACCTTCTTAATGCATAACCAACATTCTCACATAATATATATATATATATATATATATATATATATAATCAACTTTCATATCAATCAATGGTATATTTTTCCCCTCCTCACGATCTTAGTATAAGAGTAAATACACAGTCAGCATGAATAAGCCAAAGCCACCAGCTGTAATCTCCTCACATATTGCATGCAGCTGCCGTTTATTCCTCATGCCCGTAACCTCCTCTCTGCAAAAGGAATCTTCCTCTCTGTTGTGGGAATTCCGTTTCTTATACAATCTTGTTATTCACAGTGTCTATATATAGATACTGTCTCTCATTGTAAAAATATATAGATTAATTAAATCCTTTATGGTATCAGAGCACACAAGCTCACACGAGCATTCAAATACATCTCCCATGGCTGAAACAATCCAAGAAAACCCAGCTGCTGTTATGACCAACCCAACTATCACAACACCAACCTCACTGATTTCAATCAATGCTGCAGCACAATTACCCCTCAAACTCACGTCAGCAAACTATCTAACCTGGCGTGCTCAGTTCAATGCTCTCCTCATAGGTTATGACCTCATGAGATATGTTGATGGATCCTACCCAGAACCATCCAAACTCTTGCTCAATGCACCTAATCCTGCATACATGCTATGGATTCGCCAAGATCAGCTTCTGTTGCACTCCATTATTGCTTCTGTTTCAGAGCAAATAATGCCACTCATGGCCTCTGCAACAACTTCCAAAATGGCTTGGGAGAAACTTAACACTCTATATGCTAATCGCTCACGATCAAGAGTGATGAGCCTTAAAGAAAGACTCACTGCCACTATTCGTGGCTCCAGCACAGTTGGTGAATTTCTAAACACAATGCGTAGCATAGCTGATGAACTGTCAATAATAGGAGAACCTCCCAGTGATATTGATCTAGTTGTTCATGTTCTCAATGGTCTTGGACCAGCATTCAAAGAAATCTCTGCAGCTATTCGGGCCCGTGATAATCCTATCAGTTTTGAGGATCTTCATGATAAACTTGTGGAATATGAAACCTTCCTCAAAAGAGAAGAAGTGCGTGTTGTGTCTCCTACAATCACAGCCCATGTCACTCAACGTTCAAGCCATTCCCAAAATTACACTCCACGACACTATAATGCCTCCAACAATCGTGGATATCATTCTTTTCCCACCAACAATCGTGGCTACAATGGTTCCTCTCAGCCTCCACGAAACCGTCCAGGCCAGGGATACAGAGGATTTTGTCAACTATGTGATCAACAAGGTCACAGTGCCAAAAGGTGTCCTCGCAATCGTTCACATGCATTTTCACCTCCCACAGCCAACTTCACCACTGCCTCCTCTCAGCAACCAAACTGGCTCCTTGACACTGCTGCCTCACATCATGTTGATGATCTCAAAAATCTCTCCCTCAGCTCGGCCTATGAAGGTTCAGACGCCATTATTATAGGTGATGGCACAGGTTTGCACATCACTCACACTGGCCATACCACTCTTCCCACTCCATCAACCAAATTTGCCCTGTCTAATGTTCTGTGTGTCCCTTCCATTAAACAAAACTTACTCTCTGTTTCTAAATTTTGCAAATCAAATAACACATCTATTGAATTCTTTCCTGCTCATTTTTTGGTTAAGGATCTTCACATGCGGGCAACTCTCATTCGCGGCCTGAATAGCAATGATGTGTATGTGTGGCCTCAATCCTTGCTGTCTCTCACTCCTTTCCATGCTTTTATTGGCGTGAAAGCTCCCTTACTCAACTGGCACAGGAGGCTTGGCCACCCCTCTTCTCAAATCCTGGCTCACCTTGTTCGTTCCCACAGTCTTCCTCTATCAACTTCCTCTGCTACAATTAATTGTGACTCATGTTTTTGTCACAAAAGTCATAGGCTTCCTTTTAATGTATCTTCCCTAAAGAGTCGTGGTCCCCTTGACTTAATCTATACTGATGTGTGGGGGCCGGCTCCAATTCCTTCCACACAAGGTTATCGTTTTTATGTTATTTTCGTTGATCATTTTACCAAATACATTTGGTTCTACCCTATTTGTCACAAATCTGATGTCTCTACCATTTTTCCTAAATTCAAAGTCACTGTTGAAAATTATTTCAAAAAATCAATAGTCTCCACATACTCGGACAATGGGGGTGAATACATCGCAATGAAGAACTATTTTGCAACCCATGGTATAACCCATCTCACTACCCCTCCCCATACTCCCCAACACAATGGTGCGGCTGAACGCCGACATCGCCACATTGTAGAAACAGGTCTTACCATGCTCCATCAAGCCTCCATTCCTCTCTCATTTTGGCCCTATGCTTTTCAAGCAGCAACATTTCTCATAAATCGCTTGCCAACTCCCATTCTTCAGCTCAAATCTCCACTTGAAACTCTGTTCGGTGATCCCCCCAATTATCTCAAACTACGGGTCTTTGGGTGTCTGTGTTATCCATATTTACGTCCATATGCCAAACACAAACTTGATCTTCGCTCTCGGCCCTGTATTTTCTTAGGCTACTCCCTCACTCAAAGTGCCTATAAGTGTTTTGATCCTACTACTCAACGTCTTTTTATCTCTCGTCATGTCCGTTTTGTTGAAAATGAATTCTCATTTGCCACTCTACCTAATCACAAGTCCTCTCAACCTCCTCCAAATTGGTCTACATCTCTTACAATTCCCTCCCCACTGTCTGTGGTTCCATCTTCTACCTCTTGTCCCAACTTGGCCACACCACCTTTGCCTCCTGTCACACAATCCACCCACACTCAACCGATCCCCACATTCCCATCAACTCTGTCCGATGATCCCCCCCCCCTTCCAGTCTTGAACCCTCTATATTGCCCACAGATTCTCCACCCATACCCATACCTTCTAACCCGTCATCTACCTCCACCCATCCAATGATCACTCGTTCCAAAAACCATATCTACAAACCCAAGCAACTCAATGTTACCACCAAACATCCATTACCTCTTGCTATAGAACCAACCTGTGTCTCTCAAGCCCTCAAACATCCAGAGTGGAGAACTGCTATGTGTACTGAATTTAATGCCTTAACTAGTAATGGCACCTGGGACCTAGTTCCCCCCTCTCCACATCAGAATTTAGTGGGTTGCAAGTGGGTTTTTCGACTCAAACGGAAATCAGATGGCACCATTGACAGGTACAAAGCACGCCTTGTTGCCAAAGGCTTTCATCAACGACCCGCTCTCGATTATACTGAGACATTCAGTCCGGTTATTAAGCCCACCACCATTCGAGTTGTTTTGTGTCTTGCTCTCCGGCATGGTTGGCCAATTAAGCAACTTGATGTTAATAATGCCTTCCTCCAAGGCTCTCTCTCTGAGGAAGTTTTTATGGCACAACCCCGGGGCTTTATTCATGATCAGCTGCCAAATCATGTCTGTCGTCTTCGCAAGGCTATCTACGGCCTCAAACAGGCTCCCCGAGCCTGGTATAATGAGTTGGCTGAATTTCTGCTCTTAGCAGTTTATCAATTCCAAAACTGATACATCATTATTCATCTATCACAAAGATGGAATTCGGGCGTATTTCTTGGTCTACGTTGATGATCTACTCATCACTGGCAACAATATCAGGTTTATCAACTCCTTCATTACTGCCTTATCAACCCGCTTCTCTGTCAAGGACATGGGCTCCCTCCACTACTTCCTTGGCGTCGAAGTTCTTCCAACTTCCACCGGTCTACTGCTATCACAACACAAATATATATATGATCTGCTTGTTCGAACTAACATGACAGGTGCCAAACCAGCCCAAACACCACTCTCTACTTCCACCAGTCTCACTCTCACTGATGGGTTTGCCTCCATGGATGCCACTGAATTTCGAAGTGTAGCTGGGTCTCTTCAATACCTCTCGCTCACACGACCAGACATAGCATTCACGGTGAATAAGCTCTCCCAATTTATGCATAAACCCACTCAGCTGCACTGGCAAGCCGTCAAGCGTCTTTTAAGATATCTCAAAGGTACAATTCACCATGGCCTTTCTCTCACACGCAGTGCCTCCACTGCCTTGTCTGCTTACTCTGATTCGGACTGGGCAGGCAACCCCGATGACCGCACTTCAACCACGGCATATGTCCTATTTTTGGGTGGTAATGCCGTCTCTTGGGCCTCCCGTAAACAGCGCTCCGTTGCACGCTCCTCCACAGAGGCCGAATACAGGGCGGTTGCTACCACTGCTGCTGAAGTCTCCTGGGTACTGCAACTCTTGGGCGAATTAGACTCATCCCCTCCAATTTCCCCGATGATATACTGTGACAATGTGGGAGCAACCTATCTCTGTGTAAATCCTGTCTTCCACTCTCGCATGAAACACATAGCCATCGATTTTCACTTTGTGCGTGATTATGTACGCAATGGTCAGCTTCGGGTTTCTCATGTCTCGACTACAGACCAGCTGGCTGATGCGCTCACCAAGCCGCTCTCTCGCCAGCGATTGACTCTCCTTCGATCCAAGATTGGTGTCTCCGATGGGAGCACCATCTTGCGGGGGCGTATAAGAGTAAATACACAGTCAGCATGAATATAAGAGTAAATACACAGTCAACATGAATACAAAAGTAAATGCACAGTCAGCATGAATAAGCCAAAGCCACCAGCTGTAATCTCCTCACATATTGCATGCAGCTGCCGTTTATTCCTCATGCCCGTAACCTCCTCTCTGCAAAAGGAATCCTCCTCTCTGTTGTGGGAATTCCGTTTCTTGTACAATCTTGTTATTCACAGTGTCTATATATAGATACTGTCTCTCATTGTAAAAATATATAGATTAATTAAATCCTTTACTTAGAAACAGTCTTTTCATATTGACTTGTTACATTTGAGAAAATTAAATAAATTTTATTCCATATATATTTGAAATCAAATCTTAATACTAGAGAATCAAGGAAGGCCATCATGCATAAAGCTGAGCTGTTTGCACAACGGAGTCGTTTTACATGATTGATTGGACCGTTTATATAGGCTGGATGAGTGTATGGAATCCGAAACCGGTGAAGGCCAAAAAATATAATTAAGGAATTCCAACACCTGAAATTTGTACTATGGTAAAATCTCAATCACTATAGTGCTAGTGGACTGGACATGGATAGCTAGTCAGCATGGACTACAGATG
Organism: Salix brachista; assembly: GCA_009078335.1. NCBI lineage: Eukaryota > Viridiplantae > Streptophyta > Magnoliopsida > Malpighiales > Salicaceae > Salix > Salix brachista. Next base: position 9,310,975 of record CM018589.1, on the reverse strand, counting down.
GAGAGAAAGAGAGAAAATATAATATAATCAAATGTGGAATCATCGAATTTAAAAAAAAAATCAAGGAAAAGATATTTCTATACGATAAATTAGTATATGTGAAAGAAAAAAAATATCATTATTAGGGTGTGATTGGAAATGTGTTGAAGTTATTTTTTAAAGTGATTTTTATTTAGAAATATATTAAAATAATATATATTTTTTTTAAAAAATTATTTTTGACATCAGCACATGGAAATAATTTAAAAACACAAAAAAAAATTAATTTAAAATAAAAAATAAAAAAAATTAATTTTTTCAAAAACACTTTTGAAACACAATGTCAAACAGGACCTCAGTGTTGTGAGGTTATCCTAATATCATGACTCAACTTTGATAGGTTGGCTTGTCTCTTTTATTTGTTGAATTTTGTTTAAAATTTTATTGTTTAACATTGGATATAGTTGTTTATTTTATTCACTATCTATAGAGTTATCAAGATCTCAAGATTTACATAACAGATATGATAGGTTAATTCGAGTCAACCTGAGATGATCTAATATGTTTTCATTTTAATATTTATAAAAAATATCATCTTGATTTTTTTAATCAAACTATACATATATCGGTAAATCAAGTTATTTTTAGATCTACCAAATCGACTAGATCAATTCCTATATGATTGCATTTATTTTAAAAGAATAAATTAATAATACTTGAATTTTTTTAATGTAAAAAAATAATGAATCCAAACAATAGCGCATCAAGTACAATGATATAGTTCGCATCAGGTACAATGATGTAGTTCATGCATATAATATCTTGATTTTATTGGAAAACCTAGCGTGGAATATCTTGTTCACTGGCCTACAATACACTGGGTCATGTTCAGGAGTGCCCATTTGATTTTATCATAGACAAATGTATATAACTTCGTGGCCCCTACTACTTTTGATCCTTCCCTTCATCCCCTTGGCTACAGTTTGCAAAAACCAATATTCAATATCAAAATTTTTCTATCGGCACATTGCAAGCTAGCCCAGCTTTTTTTTTCCCCTCCCTTCACAGCCTGTCAAGCTTGAATTATTAAAACCATGATTATATATGTATTTTAAGTCAAGGTTTGCTTTGTTGTTCCTCCAAGCAAGGGAGAGAGAGACTAAATCTTGGGCCTCTCTGTCAAATTCAAGAGATTTTCTTGTACCAGATGTGTACCAGTCACAGTATCTTCTCCGATTTCACCACCGAAATTGCACTCCTGAGGTTGTTTCGTCCATATTGGGAAAGAGAAAACATGGCTTACAGAAGGTCAAGGATGGTTTAAAAGCTCGTTGGTTTTTCAGCTTTTCTTTCAGTAACAGACAAGCTAGCTAGTGGCATGAAGGAGGAAGATGTTCGATGAGTCTGGTGGGAAAGTTCTGCGATCTGGTCGCTTCAAATTGCAGGTGAGGATGAGAATTATAGAGCAGCTAGTCTTCTTCTCGATCAGATTTGGTCCTGGGACTTGAATTTGATGCTGTTGCATGTATTTTGTGTCTTATGTCATGCCATCAGTAAGAAATCTTGCACTGCATCCTTAAGTTTTTGTTCTGAAAGATGCCTATAAAGCCAGCATTTTTTTTCTCCTTTTGTTTTCTGTATCAGTAATTTGTGATTCCCATGATAGATAATGTTCTGCATGAATGTTTTCTTCCACATAATTGACTGGTTAAGACTATTACAAGTGCATAAATTGGTTTGAAGTCTTCTGTCTCTCCATAGTTATCAAGTTTGATTGTACATTTGTGCTCTATATGCTCTATAATAAGCTTCAGAATCAAAAGTGGGATTTTTAACTGTTTTGTGATCTCATCATGTGGATAATATCGAAAAGGTTTGGTTTTGGAAGAAACAGAAAGAAGTGGAGACTTTTCTAGAACAAATTTCCTGAGGATGAAGACCACAGTTTTGGCTAGTGATTGTCCCACCAGCCCATGTTTGGTCTCTCTATTGCCTACATCACATTTTCCCTTTACATCCTACTTCACTGTCTAGGCACTATTGTGTGGCACTTTCAGAGCTCCCAATGCAATTTTGAGCAGTTCCTGTCGTCCCCTCACCTTTGCATAAACTGAACTGAAATGACATTTTCAAACACAAAATTAATTTGTATGGTTAAAATTTAGCAAAGATTCTCATCTTTGTATTGATTGCTTGCATATAGATCAAGAAAAAGAAGAAGGTGAACTGTATGTTTTTCTGCATATTTTCTTGCTGGTAGGGCTAAAACATGGGTGAAATTGAAGAAGATACTGTTTTTGGATTTGTTTCTTGCATTTGAATTTTACTTTGTTGAAATTTGATATGACTCAATATTATCAAAAACTTATCTGGATCACTTTGGTTCCCAAATGTCCCTAAAAGACTTTAGGTCAACTGGCCTCTGTCTCCACCCCTAAATAGTGGCATTTGACAAATCCACCAGTCATAGAGTAGATATTGAAAACACATGAAAAAGGAAAAGATCATTTCCATCTCCAAGCCTTTCATAGTTTTTCCTTTCCTTTTCTTTTAAATGAAATTGGATCTGCTAGATTCTCTGTACTATCTCATATTTATATGAAGTTTGATTATTAATTATCATATTAATTTCAGGAATGGAAAAGAACTTGAACATGCCATCAATCTTCTAGCAACTTCACAAAATAGCAGTAGCATTAGTGTACATTGTATGGATGACCTGGAATATTTGCAGACCAGGGGTCTGGAAAAGAACCTTCAAGTTAGTGGGACAGACAAGTCCGGCAGCTCTACGGACAGGATGCCCGTCAAACAGCACACAGACTTCATCAAGAAGACAATGCAGTTGCATGAGGATATCTTCAAACAACAGGCGAGTATCAATTTTAAGAGTTTCTCAGAATACATGTTTTGTAGTGATCGATGTGTTAAGACATTTTGTCATCACCACTTTCCAGAGAATAGTTATTCCTGCTGAAAATCCTGGCGCCAGGGGTTACTGTTATATTTTCATCATTCTAAGTCAGACCTAGGACCCTCCGAGCAATAATTTCTCCTTTCTTTCTACTGGCTAGCCCCACAAGCATAAGATCAGATTACCGTAGATGTTGAGGAAATTAAAAGCTGATTGCAGGAATGTATCTAACTGTAAAATGTAACTTGCAGGTGAGGGAACTCCATAGGCTGTACAGTGTTCAGAAGATATTGATGGAGGATTTGGAGAAAGAAATTAAACAGAACAGAAAGTACTGGGCTCCAATAACTAGTCCAGATATTAACTGCTATGAACTCGTTAACCGGCCTCATTCAACAGCACTAACCACTTGTGGTTATAGTTTCCATATTCAAAGCCTGAGGGAAGACCCAAGCTCGAGAGAAAGCGGTAGCCGTTCTGGTGAAACTGTGAAAATGTCAAGGGGATTCGACCTTGAAAGGCCTGCCGATGAAGATATATCAACTGGAGTTAGTGCTGTGGACGAGAAACAAGCTGGGCCAAGCACTTATGCAGCCCAAAAAAGAAAAATGAGCGTTGATGGATCTGATGAAGATATTGAGGTGGAGCTGACACTGAGCATTGGAGGTTGCACAGGCAAGAAAATATCCAAAAACTACCAGACACTTGAGCTTGACTCTCCTGCCTCGTTTAAATCTGAACGAGGAGAAGATCGCAGCATTCCAAGAACCCCATTGAGCAGCTCCAATGCAACATTCGATCAGGACAGAAAGCGGCCGCATTGGATTTTCCAGAGTTTAAGCATAAATAGGACCTGAAACTTTTGACAAATTTATGTGTGTATACTTGTAAACCTTCACTTGACTTGGACCAATAAAAGTCTAGGGTCCTGGAATTGAGATTCTTGATTCAGTTCCAACCTCAATCCAAGGAATGGATCATTGTGAAACCCTTATCTGGTTGTGAATAGGACATCTACAGGCACTTGTCAATCTATTTTTCTTTCCAAGTCCATCAGTTCAGCACTCTGATTGTTTAGCAATTCTTCTGCACCAATCTTAAATAGTCTGTAATCTTTTCAAATTTAGAACACATTAGAGTTCAAGAAACTTTTAGCCCCAGCCCTTTTCTTTCTTTTGCAATTTCCTCAAGAAAGGATCTGCCATGTGAAAGCAACGGGAAGTAGAATTGCAGGATTGACAATGATTAAAATCACAGATTGTCAGAACGTGCGAGTGGGACAGAAGGAATGCCATTGATTCAATTTTGTCTTCAAATCCTTGTCACCCATTTCAGGTGTGATTTTTTTTCAAAAGAAATGATTGAGATTTCGCTGTTCAATCTGTAATCTCACACCAACTACTGCTCAAAAATGTTATTCAGCACGTCTCTTGCATACTTACGTTTGAATTTAAGAAACAGGTATCGACTTTTATATAGATAGCCGCCATGTGGTCAGAAATTATGGCTATAAAGATTCCATGGCTGATCATTTCATTAAAAATGGTAGAAAACTGTTCCTGCTGATTCAAGCAAAGACCATCAACTGTCATTATAGTTTTGTTAAACTATACCTTCCTTGTTTATATCATATAAATCTTGAAAGCCAGCTTGGCCATCCTTGTCACACGATAATAATAAATATGAGAATCTTTAAATTTTTTAAAAAATCACAAAAATAAATAAAGTCAAAGATGACTAGTAATCTTAAATAAACACTGGTCACATGGATGGATTCAAGTGATATGTTCACTACTAAAAAAGAGGGGTGTTTGCAACGGAATTTTGTTTAGCAACGGATTTTCTGTTGCTAAACACATTCCGGAAAAAAAAAAAAAATGGGTTGCAACGGAAATTCCGTTGCAATTTAAAACCATTTGCAACAGATTATCCGTTGCAAAATAAAATTACTTTGCAACGGAAAATCCGTTGCAATTGACAACCATTTGCAACGGATTATCCGTTGTAAATGAAAATTACTTTGCAACGGAAAATCCGTTGCAATTTAAAACCATTTGCAACGGATTATCCGTTGCAACAAAAAATCACTTGCAACGGAAAATCCGTTGCAAATTAAAAATTAAATTATCCCTTTAAAATTTAATTTGCAACGGATTTTCCGTTGCAAAGTAAAACCATTTGCAACGGATAATCCGTTGCAAATGAAAATTGCTTTTCAAAATCCTGGCGCCCATACAAACTGTTTTAAAATATTATTAATATTTATTATTATTATAAGCATAAAAACCCACCCCCGTCTGTTACCCTTCATCTCAATCTCAAAACCCTCTCCCATCCTCTCTTCTTGCTCTGGCCGCGCGCCCCCTATCTTTTTTCTCCAGCAATGTAGAACGTCTTGCACTCGTCAACCACATCTTCTATCGAAATCCTCTTCTCCTCGTCCGCGTCATGGTATGAGTTCAAAAGAACTCCAAGAAAATCATTCCCAAAACCTTCGGCTTTTCCAGTCTTCACCTTTTCTTCTCTCTTCTTTATTATCTCCATCACAGATCTGGGGATTTCTGGGTTCGGGAATACGGGAGAGTTTTGGTTTTCCGGGAAAATTGAGGTGGTTTTCTGGGTTTTTTTTTTTTTTTTTTTCAAAATATGATTTCTGGGTTCTGGGTTTCTGGAATTTCGGTACCGATGATTTCTAGGTTGATTTCTGGCTTTCTAGGCAGTGGGTTTCTGGGTTTGTGATTTGAAATTTCTGGTGAACAACCACTGTGAACACACACGGGTGATCTTAGCAGAAGATTAACACGTACAAGATGAACTGGATGAACACTGGATGAAGAGGATGAACACGTACGGTGATACGTACATATGCACTATGATTTTGGTATTTGCAGAACTGTGATACACCAATGAAGCACTGTGATACGTAGGATGAACACTTATGGTTTGTGATTTTGGTATTTGCAGAACACGCACGGCTTCTCGGTTTTTTCGTGATGATTAAATTCTGGGTTTTCTGTGTGTGGGTAATTTCTGGGAATGCAATATGGGTTTTCGGATGGGTTTTGTTTTGAACTGGGATTTGCGAGCACTGTTGAGAACAGCAACTGTGGAAATCACGAATCTGGGTTTACGGGCAGGAGAACAACAACTAAAAAATATGTAGCAATTCGATTTCAGAAGAAAAAATTCGATTTCATAATGAATTAAACAATAAATAAATATAAAATTGATGAAGAAAATTAATTACCATTTGCAAATTGCAACGGATTTTCCGTTGCAAATTCAAAATTTGCAACGGGATTTGCGTTGCAAATAAAATTGGATTTGCAACGGCTAATCCGTTGCAAAGTTGCAACGGCTTATCCGTTGCAAAGTGGCAACGGATTAGCCGTTGCGAATCAATTTGCAGTCACCGTTTTGCAACGGAATGGATCCGTTGCAAAATCCGTTGCAAATGCAAATTTGCAACGGCAACCTTACTGATTTGCAACGGATGATTCCGTTGCAAAACCCCCCCTTTTTAGTAGTGGTTATTATGCGTAATGAAAAAAAAACATCACTCATCGTATATTCGTATATATTAAGTAGATTAGGTGGGACATGAAATTAATATTTTGTGATATGTAGAGTTTATTGATGAGTGTATTTATGTATATATTAAGTACATTCAAGGCATGGAAAGACAATAGGATGGATATTTATCACTAATCGTTATATTATATACTTACAATTTTCTATTTTGGATCCTGGAATTTTGTTAATTTGACATTTTTAATAAATTTTATCTAATTTATGTTTCTAGATAAACAATCTAATAATCTCCCATATGCTTTAAAGGATAATATCACTTTAAGTTATAGTAAATGGAAGGGAAAACGAATTTTGTTTAATATGAAGTTCAAAAATTTCTATCAAATTGAAAAATACTAAAATAGTTGTTTTCCAAATTCTCCACTATAAAAATAATGTTCGTGTCTAGTACAACTCAGTTTGGCACTGCGTTTCAAAAATGTTTTTGAAAAAAAATATTTTTTTTATTTTTACTTTAAATTAAAAATTTTGGTGTTTTTAGATCATTTTGATGTCCTAATATAAGAAATAATTTTTAAAAAATAAAAAAATATCATTATACTTTTTTAAACAAAAACACTTTAAAAAAACAATCTCAATCAGGACCGTATCTAGTTTTTATGGTCATTTCTTTTAATATTTTTAATTTACTCCAAACACTAAAATAATCTTATTTAATAATTTTGTTTACTTGATTTTCCATGAAAAAATATATGTAGAGAAAATAAAAAATCTAGAGATGGAAATAAAACCAAAATGAGAGTAAACACTAAAGATGAAATGTAAATTTGACAAAAAAACTTTTAAACTCTTTTAAAGGAGGATGAATGAAAGATTTTGAATATAATTGATAAGATTAAATTATTTTAAACTTTATTAAAATTGATAATGAGGTAATAAGTTACGGCCTACATTAAAGTTTTTTTTATATATAAAAAAGTGATATTTTCCGTTAAAAAAAAATACCAATTAGATCATCTTTCATTTCTATTGTTTAGATAAACCACCAACCTCAAAAAATTAATATAATGGTTAAGGAAATATGCTACCTCCTCAAATTTCTTTCTTCAAATTTTGGGATCACAAATCACGATAATTCAAGTTCATTTTAATTCACTAAGTGGATGGACGAATGTGTTCTTTATGATAATTGATAATGAGCGCGAATGAGTTTTTGAAAAGAAAAAAAAAATTATTTATATATATTTTTAGATTATTTTGATATACTGAATATTAAAAATAATTTTTTTTAAATAATAAAATTATTTGATACTTGATATCCATGCACAAACCATCCCACACCATGCAAAGCATCAGCGTTAGAATGATTAAATTCTTTAAAGAAAATGGCTTGAGCAACTCTTTCTTGGTGCTATCAGACACAGTTCAAATTTATTTTCGATAAATCACTTCACAGCTGTGTAATTTAATTATTGGAAACGATACTACCTCAGGTTTTATTGGTTACACTTGCAATTATTGATACCCCCACCAATCTAAACAATAACAAAATGAAAATCAAAGAAAGGACGACGGGATCTTCGAGCGATGAGAAAAGAAGGCCTAATCTAGTTTACGCGGGAACAGTCTCGCCGGATTTCACCTTGATTACCGGTCAAAGCCCCAACTCGGCCTAGCTTGGTGATAGCAGTCACAAATGCTTGTCGAAAGGCACCATTGTTTGACGCAAATAGATTGACAGTGCCTCTTGATCTTGAATCGGTGAACAGAACCTGATCGGAGTTGAACAAGCCCTTTCCATTCTTCAGGTTCTGGTAGTAGGCATTGTCAAACTGCCGGGGTGTGGTCGGGTCCATGTTAATGGCGATTCTCGGGTCAACATTAATAGGGCACATCTGTCTGAGCTGCAAAGCATATTGCAGATTTAGGGTTGGGTCGATCCTGTTGGTAGGACTGAATCCGTAAATTCTGTTGGAAAAGCGGCCACAATGAGCGAATCCAAGTGTATGGGCACCTGATATTGAAGCACAACTCTCAGAAGCTAAACATATATAGCTTTGCAAACCTAATTTTAAGAATTCACAACTATATATATATATATTTCGGACGTGATTTCAGTTCAAGCAAGATTCTGCCGTTTTATGCTTTGTGATAAGTTTGAAGTAAAGCAACCGAATAAGACTTTAGATACCTGACAATGCAATCATATCAGTCTGGGAGAGACCATGGGAAGCGAACATGGAGTTCAGCTGGTCCAAGTTGAACGTAGGATGAGGGAGTTTCCGTTGAACGCTGGCTTTTGTAGATATCCTCCCATCACGTCTCCCTAATTCAACTGAATAAGATGGCCCGCCTACCTGATTTCATGGACAAATATTGTGTAGCTGAGTTAGAAACATATAATTAAATTGTTAAGTGAGACTCTAGAACACATTTTCTCAAGTGAAAGCCTTGTGGGCTTGAAATTTGCACACAAATTCACTTTATCTTGTGCTTGATTTTTATCAAATAGAATGGATGGTGAAATTCAAACTCGTGACCGCTGAGTATATAAGGGTTTGATACTATGTTAAGAAACTATTTCATCTAAAAACTTTAGGCATTAATTAAAGCTCCAGAATATGATTTATGTTAAAAAATCATTTCAATTAAAAATTTAAACTGTTAAGTGAGACTCTAGAATATGATTTATATTATTTCCTATCAACTTGACTTGATTATGCTGTTTTACTTCGAGCAACACTTTCCCATGAATTGCAATAATATTTTACTATGAGCTGACATAATTTCTGGATTGCATATTTAACTGAACAGACTAACGAATTAATTAAGGAATGAGAATTTGCATACCAGGGCGACAACATCTCTGGTCGCAAGAGCTAGTATATCAGCACATGAAACTTTGTTTCTGCATCGAGGATTGCTATCAACAGCTGCCTTGGCTTTGGCCACAGTGTCAAATCCATCGCCGGCGAGCGAAATATCATCAGGGTGGTCCTTCTCTGCATTGTTATTTGGTGACGAAAGCAGCACCGAAGCATCACACCCCTGATGCGAAGAAATTAAGAAACATTAAAACTTGCAACTATTTACAACGAAAAATCTGTCAGAAACATGATTAAAGAAATAGGATATCGAAAACCAGAAAAGGGCCGGGTCACCAGAAGGAGAACTACTAACCCGAACGAAGCAATCGTGGAACATGAGTCGAAGAACTGCCGGGGCAGTCACAAAGGTCTGGCTGAATTTTGTTTGCACTGCAGATCGGACGAGTGATTCCACATTAGGACAGCTGTTCTGGTAAAAGTTTTGTCTGAGCTGAGAATTCTGAGCAGAAGCAATTGTAATGAGGAGAGAGAGACATATCGATAGAACAATGAATTTTTGATTTTCCATGACTTCTGTTTCTGGTTTCACAAACTATTATGCCTTGCTTAAAAGGTGAACCAATCAATAAGCGTGTATATATAGGCAGACATTCCGAGGTCAAGACGGGTCGAAACAAGAAAAATTGATTGAAAAATGATGATTATTAAAGGGAAAAAAAGTCTGCAAGGTACTGTCTAGCCAATCACAGTCCTCTAACATTGAGGATGAAGTGTGGTGACACAAAGTTGGTACTATACAGTTGGCATGTTACTCGTTTAGAGCACAATCCTGACCAATCACAGGAATAGAAAAGTGCACTAGCTGTTATTTTAAGAAGTCGTCTGTTTTTGTTTTGTTTTTTAGGATTAATTGGAAGGATTGCATGTGCATGTGCTTGCATGGAACACACATTGAAATCCGTGAGAAGGCTAACAAGTTATTAACTTCACGAAATGATACTCTCTATTAATTGAAAGTTAAGTTGAGATTGCTTTAAAAATGTTTTGTTTTTTTGTTAAAAAATAAATTAAAATAATATTTTTTTTATTTTTAATAAAATTACTAAAACAATAATTTCAAATAAAAATAAAAAAATTCAATTTTTTTAAAACATTTTTAAAATACGTATCAAACATCGTATTTAGATCATTTTTTGGATAATGCGGTGATTAAAATACATATTCGGCTGTCTTATTCAAGATCCATGGGCCAGCTCTATCGCACGTTAGTGCCCAACTGCTCTCTTCCCTGATAAGACGACGTCCTAACCACCCTTCATCTGAGTAAATGTTTTTTTATTCTTTTAAATTCTTCCAGGAGCAGGGTTCGATCTCAGATTAGAAACAAAAAGTTTATTTTTCCAAAAGGCAGCAGATGTAGTAAACATCTTTAACTCCTAACTATCATCTAATTCTTAGTTCGATCCCGAATTAGAGAAATTTCTAATTCAATCCTCGCCTATTTCACATTATCCACTTAATCATTGTCCTTGAAATTTATGGTAAAATGATTAATTAAGATAGGTCCTTATTGTTTTTTTCAAGATTTGAGAGACACAAAGGGTGCGTTTAATTGGAAATTTCCAAGTACAAATTCTTATTAATTTGACCACGAGCAAAAAAATAATATATATATATATATATATATATATATATATATATATATATATATATATAAAAGACATATTTGGCTTCCAATACGTGATTTTAAACTGGCTCTCTAAAAAAATTGACAGTTCAATCCTTGTCTATGAAACATTATTCAGTTGATAAATGTTTTGTTAACATAAATGTTTTGTTACAAATTTCAAGTCGAGTGTTTGTAGGGTAATGTCTACTGTAGAGTGTAGTTGAAGTTGTTTTTAAAAATACTTTTTGTTAAAAAAATACATTAAAATGATGTTTTTTTTTAAAAAAATATTTTTGATATTATCATATGAAAATAATCTAAAAACACTATTTTTTATTTAATTTAAAGTAAAAACTAAAAGCAAAGAGTTTTTAAAGTTTTTTCAAAAATATTTTTGAAATACAATGTCAAATAGGATCTAAATGGAGGGGCCAATTGGATAAGCTTTTTGTTTGGGGACCAATAGAAAACTAGGTGGAAATTGAATATATGTTCGATGCCTAAAATAGAGATTGCATAATGCAAAGAACAAATAATAATCAATTACAAAACGACTTAAAATGATATAACGGAAATAAAAAATAAAAAAAAGCAAGGGTTCATTTTGGTTTGAATTATTTTATTAATTTATTGATTGTTAGAAGAGAAAAAATGTTTTAAAATTTGATTAAATAATTTAAATGTCCCCGCTGGCAGATGCTCGAGAATCAAAGTTCCTCTTCCTCATCATTGAATGGTTAATGTGAGATGACTTTTCTATCATGTGATCAGTTGACAACTTGTATGAAAGTTTGCTATAATATATTAGATCGCCATTTGCTTTTCCTGTACATTAGCATGCCATACACAATTCGTACCATTAATTATAAGCTTGATTTGATATAATTTTGTTTTCTAGCTTTAAGATTATCATGGACAGCACATATTCACCATTAATCAAGCAAAATGGGTTGGATTGTGCGGAACACTACCAAAAAAATTGTAAATTATGAGCGAAACTACTTAAAGAAAAAGCAAAACCAGTTATACCACTAAAATTACATTTAGAAATAAAAAAATAAATAATATTGATATAACACCATCGATAGATGATGAATCAGAGTAGACCTTCACCATAATTTGTTCAAACTTCTTAATTTTTATCATGTTTTTGTTTTTTTTCTAAGCAATCCAATAAGTTGATGGTACATAGATATCTTCATTTAGAAAGAATCATTCTAGAGTTGATTAGTCATTTAATGTGAGAACCAAACTCGTGAATCATGTTCAAGTTGTTAAAGAAGATAATACCATCGATAGATGATGAATCAGAGTAGACCTTCACCATAATTTGTTCAAAACTTCTTATTTTTTTATGATGTTTTTGTTTTTTTCTAAGCAATCCAATAAGTTGATGGTACATAGATATCTTCATTTAGAAAGAATCATTCTAGAGTTGATTAGTCATTTAATGTGAGAACCAAACTCGTGAATCATGTCCAAGTTGTTAGAGAAGATAATGATGAAGTAAATACGAGAGATAATGTCTGCAGGTGGGGTCCTGGCCTAGCAGAGAAAGGAGTTTGTTCCCTTTCTCTGCACCAAGGTTCGAGCCCCACTGTGAATGCTTATCACCCCCGCGGTGCTCTACTTGTTCACTGGGCTTGCAGGATATTCAGTGGATCCGGGGATTAGTTGTGGTGCGCGTAAGCTGACCCGGACACCCTGGTTATAAAAAAAAACAAGAGACAATGTCTTTCAAATTGATGAGTTAGTTGATATATATCAAGCTACTTCGCCTACTAATTTAGAAGAAAATCAAATTTTCATCCTATAGAGAATATTTTTATTGATGTTGATGGGTCAAATGATATATGGAGAACTAATAAACATATAGAAGTCGATAAAGATGATAATATCAATAAATATTAATTCAATGATAAAAATATGATGTATATGACGATTGAAGAACAAGAAGTCGATTTAGATTAAATTGTAAAACATCAAAGTTTAATGAAATTAACTTTAATGTAATCTTTCTAATTTTTTTCCTTTATAATGAATTGTTGTAACACTAATGGAACATTTATTATTTTGATTTTATAATTGTAAAAAATGTTGTTATTGTGTTGGATTTTACTCTATTTGTACTTTGGATAGATAGGAGAAAAAAAAACTTGTAGTGACAAATTGTCTTATATCGATAAAATTTCTGATAAACTAAGTTTATCATAAAATTAAAAAAACATTACATGACTTTATCACTAAGAGATACAATGAAATTACTAATAGATTAAATCTATTAGAGACTTCAAAAGAGTTTAAAAAAACTATAGAGCTTTGCCACTAACTATTATAGATGTAATTACCAATGGATTATGTCCATTAAAGAGTTTCAAAGAGTTTTGAAAAAAAATATAGGGTTTTGCTATTGATTATTATAGATAGAATTATCAACGGACTAAAATTTTATCTCAGTGTATTAGGGGGTCTTTTAAAAAAATCTTAGGTTTAAATGAAGAGTGAGTGTAATTTACTAAAAAAATGTTTAAAAATATAAATATTTAATTATTTATCGGTAATTTGGTTGGTAAAAATTCAAGACCAAAATTTCTAATTTTAAAATTGTCGCACGTCATTGTACAGTGTCCAAGAGGGTCTCGTCATGTTGAGGAGTTATCACCTAGTTGTTCAGGGTTAGAAAAATCAGGGTGTACTGGTTTGATCAGAGATTCAAAGGTAAAGAACTAGTTGCGTAAAAAAAAAATTAATACCCATAGTATATCTTACATGAGGAAGTTGCATTGTGTATTTTAATATGATTAAATTTTTTTTATGTGTAATATTTATCCATGTAAATAAATTTTAGTGTGATTTTGCTAGATGTACTTAATCTTATTGGTCTTTATACCTATCAAATCTAAACATACATAGTTTACAAGAAACATTAGCTAGAACAAGATATTATTTTTGTTTGTAATTTTTTTTAATTAAAATAAAATAAGAATAAAAATAATGAAGAAAGTTTCTTATATATTTATTTTAATTGTGCTTGACATTTTTTCATCAAGCCTTTGAAAGCAGACTTGAAATGTTATTATAAGCAATATTTATAAATGCTTTAAGACCCCGTTTGGGCGTTGCAACCGACGTTTGGAAAAAAATTGAATTTTTTTTTCATTTTAAAAACTGGCGGTTTAGTGTTTATAGATTATTTTGATGTGCTGATCTCAAAAATGATTTTTAAAAAATAAAAAAAATATCATTTTGATGTATTTCGGCATGAAAAGCACTTTAAAAAGCTATCGCAATCGCACTCCCAAACAGGCCCTAAATATTGACTTTTGTTGGCTTATGTGGTGTAAAGAGGACTGAGACTTTGCTTCTTGGAGGAATTAAAAAAACAATATTTCCTCCAAGCAAAAAAATAAAAAATTATAGCAAGGCATATTGATGATATTTAATAAAAATTATATTCAATAGTATGTTCAAGGCATATATATATATATATATATATTTTTTTTTTTCTGACTTTATAAAATTTGGAGTGTTTTTATTTGATTTAAAAAAAAATAGCTTTATATATTAGGCAAGAACATTTTTTTATTATTGTAGGATGCACTTCTTGATGAACATGGGAATGAAGAGATAATTTAGAGTTTATATGCAAATCACATGTCACGGTCTATTAGTTTGGTTGGAAGATTTTGATGGGAGTATTCGTTAGAGAATGAACCTTTATGGGACATACCGATTTTGTTTTGTTTTTTTCCATTGAATATTTAATTTACTTTAATAAATTAAAATTAATATTTGTTTTTGTTACAATAAACTGATCGACTTAGCCGCCATCTATTTGGTGGAGCATCACGAGTTGCCCCACCATGCAAGTTCTTGTATTCATCCTGTTAAAAGCTAGCACAAAAACATGTATCACAGAATATATTTTCCCATGAATTAATTTGTTTAATGGTACGTCACAAGTTGCCAAACCAGGCATGTATATCCTTGTATTTATTGGAAATAATAATTGATTTCCTTTATTAAGTCTTGCCACATATCATATCATATTCGAGCATGGTGATTTTAGAGTCATGTCTTGCGTTAGAGCTGAGCCAAGCGCCTAATGTCAAACGGAACGGCATCAGTTGGTTCTTGAGCCACGTATGCTCTTCTTCCAATAATCAAAGCTCTGGCCTCAGTTGGATGCACGGAATCCCAGTAGGCATACTGCTGATCAGTCCTGCTAGAACATGGACTCGAAAATGGAATGCATAATCCAGAGCTAGTTACTTTGCAGCAACCAACGTCTGTAATATTGAAACCTGCAACATATACTGTGGTATCAGAGCCTTGTTAATCCAGCAGTCACAAATTTGAATCTCATCACCTCCATTCTATTTGATAAAATCAAGCGCAAGATAATGTGGGTATATGCAAGTTTCAAGCCCAAAAAAACTTTCAATTAAGAGGGTGTGTTAAAGAATAATATAAATCATATTCTGGAGTTTCACCTAACAAGATTTAACTTTTAGGTGAGATGATTCTTTAATAGTCCTTGTGTTGTGAAGTTTAAAGTTACAGCATCGATCAACATGAGAAATCAAGGAAAGAGAGGGTTTACCTTGAGCTGATTCACCATCGATTTGGAATAAATTGATGAAAGTAAATCTAGCATCAGATAGATTGGCGTTTAGGTTATTGATGAGAGATATAAGCTTGTTATTGAAAATTTGCTCTGCATTGTTTATCATCTCAACACATGGAGAGCCGTTTGTTCCAAATGTAGCCAATGAAAGTGGGAGGCATCCTCCTCGACCCAATCCCATCACAGCTATCTTCCTTGCTCCAGCATCGTACAAACTTCTTTTATATAAATATAGAATAAACTTACAGATTTAATAATCTTATTTTTATTTCATATTTTCAAGAGATAGCTAGTAGCAACATATGAAATGAATGTGCTGACCTTTAGCTGCTCAGAGTACTGTTGGATGAGAGCTGCTGCAAATTGCTCAACGTTATACTGCCTGCTAGTGCTATAGAAACATATTGTTATTTGCAGTATACGTGGCGTGATCAAAGGTTCCATTTGTGCTTTACTATATAATTTTGTGTGTTAGTCTGTTCTTGCTTTCATCATTTGCATGGTATATATGTGCATGTGATCGTTGCTAGAGAGAGAGTTTTGCAACCCTAAATAAATCATATATATTCAAAAATTTATTGAAAAGATGTTGGTAAAATTGTTCGACAAGAGAGAAAAATATATGCTGTCAAGTTTTTCTTCAACAAATCAACATCCTTGGTAACTATTACTAGCAGTTTTCCAATTGACAGCAACTATGGCTATTAATGTTAAATTTATGAGCTTCATTATGAACAAACTGCTCTCTCTTGTCTCTCATCTTCATTCTGTCATCTCTTCCCCATAACTGAACACATAGCACTCTCGAATTCTCCCTAATTTTACTATGCGCTTCCAATTCTGGTTGACAAACCACCCAAATTTGATACACCCCCATATTTTCTAAGTTAAATGCGTTTTTTCATTGTTATTGCTATGAATTTTCATGGTTTTTGGTACTTTTCAACTACAGAATTTCATTTGGGACCTGAAGGAAGTGAACATTACAGCTTTTAATCGATGCAACTTATTAATTGGCTTACACATATCAAAGAAAAATTAAAATTTACTCGCCGGTTTTTTATGAGTTACCAAATGATTTTTGTTGTTGATTACGATCTTTCGTTATTTCCAAGGAGCGTAGATCATGTTGTTCTGAGCAATTAGCGTTATCAGAACTTACCACTTGCCGTCCGGTTTCATTCCGGATTCCCGCCCCACCGGATGCATAATTTACACCTTGCAACACATTATTTGCTACTATTGCCTGGTTCAAAGAAGGGATGTAGCCCTGAAAACCTAAAAGTTCAGCTGTAACAAAAGAGCAGTGAGCTAGCTAGCATGATAGTTTCTGGTGAAGCAAGAACAGAAGAAAGGACAACTACGCACACATTTATTATTTTTTGGTAGATTACAATAATATTCAAGAAAGGAAGCAGAGCCGTACCAATGGCGTCGCCTATATTACGGCCATTGCTAAACCTTCCAGTCGGCCCTCTGGAAAAGTCAATTCCATAAGGGAGATAGTTGACTTTTGCCAGATTTAGTAGAAGGTTATTGTTCCCATTATCGAACAATGAGTCCCCAAAAATGAAGTAACAAGGCACCTGGGGCTCACCATGGACCCAGGGGAGCAAGCTTGAGACAAACAGCAGAGCAGATAACATCCTGCTTGCTTTGAGCATCATTTCTGCCATTGACAAGTAGAAATATTTCAAAACAAGAAGTAGGAGCTTTTGTTTCGTTGTAGGAGATGCCAGAATATATACACCTCTTTTATAGGTGTAGAAATATATACATTTTTTTTGAAATTCTTGCAAGAACTGCTTGTATTTAATGTTTATTAAACTAATTAATTTAATTTAAGGAACCAAAATCTGACTTTTAAGGGATAATAATACGCCAAACCTACTGCTTGTAGCTGGGGGAAGTATGGCTTGTAAAGAACGGTAGGTGAGGTGATGCATCTACATTTTCAAGGAATTTGCCTATTGTTGTACGGCCTAATCGACCATACCAGCAACACTGGACGCATAATTTATACCTTTTATTACATTAGTAGTTATTTGGCTCATGCTTCGCGCAAGTCAAATTGATTTTTTTTTTAACTTTTCAGTATAACTCTTTATTTAATTTTTGTTTTAAACTAGATCATGTTGAAGTTAGTCTGAATTAAATTAATTATGTTTCATGAGTTTAAATTTAATATAATTAAACAGTAAAAACATAGCTTTTATCTTTTAAAACCCAATTTTTAATCCTAAATATCTAGAAAACACCCTCATAACCTTATTCAACCCACCCTTAACCTCAAAACGCATAAAACAACGGTCCAAACTCAAGAATCAACTTGGAATCCAATTTGTTTACTAGCTGAAATTAGTTTTTTAATGCATTTTCAAGATAACAAAACACCTTAATTCAAACTCCTCTTATCATATGGAAGCATTTGGAATATAAATCTGATATTTTGGTGGTCAAAATTGTTGAAATGACTCCTTCCTCTTCTCTATAGAACAGGGACTTCGGGCTGTTTGGCATTGCGATCGGAAATTGCTTATGAAAAAATTTGAAATTTTTTTATTTTTATTTTTATTTTTTACTTTAAATTAAAAAAAAAATAGTGTTTTTAGATTATTTTGATGTTATGATGTCAAAAATGATTTTTAAAAAATAAAAAAATATCATTTTGATGCATTTCTAAATGAAAAGCACTTTCAAAAGCAACTGCAATCGCACTCCCAAACAGGCACTTCAGCGATCGCCTCTCTCTCTCATCCAATAAGGACTAAAAAATGATGAATTGAAGTTTAATACAAAATTGTTTTTTTGAAAAATACAAATGATTGATCATCTTATTGAAAAAATATACTGCGCCAAAAATTTGAGATGCCACTTATGCTACCTCAATATTTATTTCATCTTGTTCCCTGTGTTGCAATTTGACTCTCATCCTCGTATACAAATGCAAATAGACTCTAATTTGGACTCAGTAGAAAGAAATTTGAGAAATAAATTAATTTTTTTTAGTAATTATACTATAGTTATCCACAGAAAAATATGAGGTTGAACAGTGGGGTTGCTGCAATGAGAACGTCATACTATTTAGTTTTTCTAATAATTTGAAGTTATTTCTTGTTGAAAGATCGATGATAAGTGAGCTTGGGATTGTGGTGTGTATATATATATATATTAAAATAATATTTTTTTATATCTTCGTATTAAAATAATTCAAAAATACCAAAACATAATAATTTAAAACTAAAAGATATTCAAAGATTTTAAAAGGGTGGCCCAACCACACAAACAATCACTTAGAGAATATAATCCTGAAAACATAAATGTTCAGCTGTGACAAACAAACGAGCAAGTTAATATGACAGTTTGTGGTGAAGCAAGAACAAAAAAAAACAGATTAACAAAACACTAAAAGCCGTCGAGGAATTACTGTGCAAAACCCTGTACACTGCCTCACAATCCACTGTGGATTGTGGCAGTGCACAGGCGAAAATAGCCTTGGTGCTCCGGCGTTGTGTGTATATTTTATGAGGGTATTTTCGGTTTTTGGCTTTTTTTTTTTTAAATAGCCGCAATGTGCACAGTAGATTGACGCCCCTGCCCCCCGAAAAAGACAAAACACCGCACAGGACACAGGGGCTCCGTCGGTTTTACACATTTTTGTGCACAGTGCACTGACAGAAAAAGCCCTCGAAAAAGACAAAAAATTGCACAGTAAACGGAGGCTGCGGCGTCTTTTCCCCCCGGTATTTTCGTAAATACCAGTGGGGACAGGGTTCTTTGGGTCATTAGCCAGGGGGACAGCTGGCGCGTCGCCTGGCCGCGCCAGCGGCGTTCCAGGCGAACGCGCCCTGGAGGCGGCGCGTTCGGCGTCTTCCCGTCGTCAGAAACGCACTTCCGCCGTGACAGGAGATGCGCCGGGATGTGCTCTCTCCTCCGTCGCGGCGCGTTCGCTGAACTGATGTCCGGTTAAGCCGCGGCGGACGGGTTTCTCTCCGGCGTCGCCTTTCTCTCTCCTTCCGCCCCCAAATTCAGGTCAGGTCACTGATGTTTGTGTGGAGTTCCATTTGGTCCCTGAGGTTTTTATTTCGTTTTTATTACTGATTTATTCAAATTCAAGTTTTATGTTTTTCAATTGTGCCCCTCAATTAAAACTGATTATATAAGAAAGTTTGATTTCAGTCCTTATACTTTTGAATTTGTTTTTGTTTTTTATTCCTTCAATTATTCCGGTACAGATGTTTTGATTTCTTTGATTTGATCCTCCGATTGAAATTGCTAATATATACAAAGTTTGATTTCAGTCCCTCTTCTTCTGATTTTTTTAAAAATGGCAGCAGTTATCATTATTTATTGTTGGTTCTCCAATTTTATTTTTTTTTAATTTTATCCTTCAATTGGAATTCATTTCATATATGTTATTTTTCATTTCAGTCCTTATTCTTTTAATTTTTTATTTGTTATTAATTCATTGTTTTTTAATGTTTATTTTGTATTTTTTATTGGTTAATTTTTTTATTGTTTTTTTATACATATATTATGCTTTTTTGTAATAATTTTCCCGGGCAATTTAATTATTTTAATTCCTTTTTTATTAAAATTGCTCCTTTTTTCTATAAATCTTTTGGTTTTTTTAAATTTTTCAAGGCAATTAAATTCTTTTTCAAACCAATTAATTTATATTCATGTGAAATTTATATATTTTATACAAAACTTCCACTTCATAAAAATGATATACAAATTTATTCTTTTTTCTAAATTTATGCTATGATAAAAAAATTCATACATAATAAATATTTTTTACGTTCAAAAAAATATGATTCCGCCCGCGACAAGGCGCGGGTGCCATGGCTAGATGTTTTCTTTTATTTCTATTTGTTCTTGGGCTTAGATCATTGTTATAATTTTATTATTTGCGCAATGATGATGATAATTTTAGTTGTTGTTTTTTAATAAAAATCTTTTTCATTTTTTTTAAGATTTTCGGGAAATTTTAATTTATATCGGTGATCATTTTAAGAGTAATATTACTCTATTTTTCCCTTTATTCGTTTTTCTTTTGTTCTCTGTTTATTTATTTGTTCTTTAGATTATAGTATTTTTATAATTTCTTTATTCATGCAATAATAATGATAATTTTAGTTATTATTTTTTTATTGTTTTCTTTATAAAAAACTTTTGCTTTGTTTTTTTTTTATTTTTCAAGGCAATTTAATTATTTCAATTCTTCTGACAGTAATGTTAGTAATAATTTTAGCTTTTATAGCAATGATAATGGCAATAACGTCAGGATGAATTTTCAGTCTGTGTTGTCGTATTTTTATTGATAGAAAATTAACAATTGATTTTTTAAAATTTAATTATTGTGGGTATGTTCACAATTTATATATATTTTTTTTTTATATGCACAATAATGATTTCAGTAATTTTTTATCTGCACAATAATGTTTTTTATAATTGTTTCGATTATATTTTGTATAATTTTATTATCTGCACAATAATGATTTCAGTAATTTTTTTTTCCTTATTCAAATATTTTGCTCTTTTTTCTAATGTTAGTGCGCGCTCTTTTGTGGTCGTTTATGACGCAATACCTATATTATAAAAGATGTCATCTATGCTTACGTGACAAACTCAACTCCAAATTTTAAACATTTTATCTCCTAATCTATAACTTTTACTTACTTATATCATATAAATTTATCGTTGTAGATTTAATTATGTTAAATTTTATACAAAAAAAATACCCGCGGCAACGCGCGGGCAATTTGCTAGTATATATATATATATATAAGGTTGTTCTTCTTTTTATTTATCTTTCCATTTACTATAAAACTTTCTTAAAATGATCCTTTTTATCATTTGCTTTTTATTATTATTTGTTATTTTGCATGTTTGCTATCATTATCAAAAGAGGCTTTTTTGCTTGTTTGGAAGTGTGGTTACAGTTTTTTAAAAGTATTTTTTATTTAGAAATACATTGAAATGATATTATTATTTTTAAAAATCATTTTTAACATCAACACATCAAAATAATCTAAAAACACCAAAAAATTATAGTTTAAAATAAAAAAAAATTCATTTTTTTTCAAAAAAACTTTCCAATTACACTCCCCAACATCCACTTTGTCATCTAATTAAAATAAAACTTAACTGTTTTTTATTATTATTTCTTTGGAGCGTGTTTATAGTGAGTTGTTTTATTATTTCTTTAAAAATGCAGACCCCAACATAGCACAGGTCATATCTAGTAAGAAATAAAAAGGGAAGGACCATCTCATATCTATAGAAATTACAACATTCAAGTTTCAACTTCTCAAGCAAAACCCCATCAACACAGATGTGAATGAATTCCAGTCCTGAATGGCACACCATCTACACATATTCAGAGGGCCGTATTCAAACTTTCAGCCCATGTAGCTGTACAAAATACGTAGATCAAAATCAAGGATCCTTGTTAGCTGCTCTGAAGAACTTTCTGAGGATCAAGTTGCCCGCTACAATAGCTTGAAGGAACCGCTGAAAGTTCCAGTCTTCCTTTCCACTCCTCACCAGGTTTTAGTGTGATGGGTTTTTCAGCAGCAGCGGCCTCCACACAGAGCATGTGCATGTACTCATCATCTCCGAAATCCGTCATCGTCTTTGCCTTCTTATCCCATGGATTCCACACCACTGCATGCAAGAAAAAGAAATTAAGATTAAGATTTCCAAGCGCTCTTAAATTTAGATATTTTTTGGAAGGAGGGATAAAAAATTATGAAGAGAAATGAATTAGAGCTATGTAGCGCCAAATATTTTCCCATGTCAAAGGTTTACAGGTTCTAAATGAATTTGGATACATACCGATTGCCAAAAAAGCAATAGTGGAAGGGTAACACCTAACCAGGGATCGAATTACAAAAGGATATGGTGGCATCATTATGAAAAAGTAAAATCATGTTTATTAGTAGATCAGGATTTTGTATCTAATTTTTTATTCAGTCCATTGGCTATGCTACTTCATCTGTACTAGGGAGAAAATAAACCCTTACTCTTAACAAGGTCCCTCTAATTGAACAAAGTTGAAAAGAGTTTGTCAAATTTACCAGCATCCGGAAGTCCATCTTTGCGCAGTACAAAGGTTCTCTTCTTTTCGTGATCCAGAATTGCAATTTTAGTAGGAGCGCCAAGGTATACCTTGTCAACCTATACATGCATAAATGCAAATATTAAGACACTGCAAGCAGAAGAATGCAAGCATAATGGAAACCTATATTATTAACCTACTTCTGATTCAAATGTTAAGGCATCCCCTTGTTCAGTAAAACGTTGCTTATTTTCCAAGTTGTCAAGATAATCCAGTGTCTCTAAACCTTCAACCCGCACTTCACTGTAAACAAGCAAAAAAGATTTATATAGGATTCTAACCTACAGAATACTAAGAATGTACAAGCACAAAATCATTTAAATTGAGAAATATATGACAAGCAAAATTTCTTCTAGCTAGAAGCATGGAACAGAATATTCTTCCAGTTTCTGTGCCATATTATCGTCAAAGATGCATCAAACTTGTGACCATATTGAGACTTTCTTATCAAGGATCTAAATGGTAACTAAGGGAATAAATTTATGAATCCAATGCAGACACAACTATACATAGATAAAGGCTAGTAATACAGAAAAATGTGACTACTACTATAAGAAATCAAGGCTATCTGTAAGCATGGATAGAAAAACAATGACAATTGTGATGATATTAGAAGGTATGTAGTAAGTTAATTAATTACCTGATGTCTGAAACAGAGAAATAAGTGTGATAAGCAAATGCAAATGTAAATGGCTTTCCATCAGCATTTGTATTCCTGACGCGAGATGTCAGCATCAGATCTCCCCCGTTTCCCAAAGCTACCCTCAAACGAAACTCATAACTAACAGTAAAGAGAAAGATGATCTAATAAATGACTGTCCATCCCATTGGGAATATGGAGAGGAAATGGTAATAAAGATTCTAGAACCCATATTGATAAATAAAGATGCAAGGGATAAGAGAATAAAATGACTTCACCTGTGAGGCCACTTCTGCATATCCTCTTCAGACGGCTTAAGGATCAAATCAATAAAGGACTTTGAAGTTGTTGGAAATGGAGGCGGATCAGTATCAATGCTCCAAAACTTATTCCTGGCAAATCCATGCTGCTCAAGGGAACCATTACTTCCAAACTGCAAATTTAGACATTTAGACCAAGCTTTAGAAGTGAAGATGAAGCCAATTGAGAATTTTGAAAATAAAAAATGCAAAGTACATACTTGAGGAAAGCATATTGGAATGCCTCCTCGAATTGCCTTCAGAGGTTTGAATATTTCCTGCAGAAGACATTGATTATTGTCAGTTTAGTTTTTCATACAGTATCTGGGAGGGGAGGACCAACATCAAAGTAAACTCAGGAATGATGTCACAAGTCAATTAACCCTTCTCCCATCATCTAAGCAACGTGGTGGACAAAGAACATGGCAGTATTGTGGTAACAGCATAGGCAAGTACAAAAATCCACAGCAACAAAAAATGACAAGATATTAAATGTGTGAGACAAACAGTTAACTCACTCTAAACAAAATCATTCACTACAGTGCAAGGAGAACCAAACCTTGTAACTGAATCTCTAATGATATTTAGCAATATGAAGTCAAGACATTACATTCACTTTCTATAGACGAGAAGTTTATTTTCTCCAAAAACAATGGAGTTCAGCACAGCAGGGTGAATGTGAAAGAAGTATTTAAATACCCTATTTTGTGAAACAAATTATATTTCCCTATTCTTTTTTCTTTATTTTTTTTTTAACTATACCTTTACAAGTGATAGTTTGAGCGCAGGATACCCCATGGTGCAATAAGTGTCCACTTGTGTTCTAGTTTAAGGGATGAAAACTACATGCTTATTATTGCTTCATCACTCCTTGCATCTAATTTACAGTCTGGTTACAAAGATTACAAAAAAATAAATTAAAAATATTTTCTTTACGATTGATAATGGGAAACAGATTCATGAAATTCCAAAATTAAATGTGCACAACAATGAGGAATGGTGCAAATATACAGAATGTTGCATAGTACCTTAGTGCTGACGAAAAGCAACTCCTCTCTATGGTCATTCCTCCAGGATGTCACATGACCGCCATACAAATACACCTAGAGAAACAAGAAAAATATTATCATTGATGTAAATAAATACCTTGGCATGCAACATTATCTAGTATACATAAAATTGAATGCTAGTTTTTCTTGACCACAACTTGACAATACAGCACAACATTGGCACAACAATGATTAAGCAATGTTCAACATCACCTATGAATCTTTCTCCTTATTTGTGCAATAATAATAATAAAAAAAAAAAAAAAACTTATTTCTTTTAGATGGAAATTATCCTATCCAATCCAATCTAAATTCCTAGAAACAGGTTAGATTGCACTTCTCGGATTGAAGAACAAGCAAAAGATGCCCTAATCACAATGACATCTAACTTTATCAAAAGACAAAACTCATACATTCCAAATGGAAACTATCACTTGGATGCGCAGACACATTTGGTACGAAATCTTCTTAAATTGTAACGGTTGTATTACGAAATCTTCATCATTTCACTTCATATATCATCAAGAACAACTATTCTAAGGAGAAAAAAACAGTTGCACTACAAATCATCGAAATCTAATGGAATTCGATATCTTAATCCATTTGTCTACAGGTTGCCTAGGCAGCACAGTTCTAATGATTAAAAGTGGGATATTTCTAAGCTTTTTTCCCCTAAATTTGAGCACAATTAATCATTATAAACCCTAATGCATTTTTATTATATACAAGAAATGCTCAAAGAATTAAAGTGTTTCTCCAAAATTCACATCTTAGCCAAATACAAAATCAAGACGAACAATAATCGCAAAGATTGGTCATGAAAATTAAAACCATTCAATTTTGAATTAAGTCTTTCAGTATAAAATTACAATTTCCAGATCATAAAAAGATGATAAAAGTAAAATGTTCCACAAAAATAAAAACAAAAATCTATCAGATCATAAAAAAAAAAAACCCGAAAGAAATACAAAGAAAAATGAAATGAAGTGGAAGCGTATGTCATTGCTGTTGTTATAAATCAATACCTCAGCAGAAGAGCCACGTGGCCCGCGGAGCACAACCTTATCAAGGCCGTTGATGCCTTTACACAACTCCACCGCTACTCTCTCGCTACCACTCCCTGCCATTCTCACCCCTTTCCCTCCGCCCTCTCCCCCTCTCTCTCGCAGTTGTCTTAGATTTTCTTTTATATTATTATTATACTGTATTTACTCCAAAATCCACCGCCCAAACTTTCAGTTTCCCTTTCCGTTTATTTTCTTCTTCTATTATTATTAGTCTCTCTCTCTCTCTCTGTATTTTCTTTTATGTCTTCTCGTGTGGGCTTGTGTGGTTTGGCTATTTTACTCACTATAAAGTAAAACTGGAGGGGTTCTGCAGTACCGCCTGGTAAAGTAAAACACATTTATTATAATAATAATAATAAACTTTGTTTTTTCTTAATTAATGTTTTTTTTAATCGGTTTTTTATTAAGTTAGCTTCTTCTTTTTTAATTCTGATCATCGGTTAGCGCGATAAATTGATTAACTCAAGTGTTTTTTAATCAGTTTTTTTTAATTTTATTTTTTAATATTGAAGTAATTAAAAATTTTATTTTATTATTTATTTTTAATTATTTTATTTCAGTTTCATGGCTTGAGAATAATAATTAATAGATTAAGCCGGATAGATTTGAGTTATTTTTTGTGTTTTTTAATTGATTTTTTTATTTCATTATTCAATACTATTGAGAATTGAGATTAATAATCTATTTTCATTTGTTTTTTACCGAGATATCTTGATCTCATGATCAAGGTCACAAGTTTTGATATTTTAACTCAGGATAAATTGATTTGTATTTTTTTATTTTCTCTCTAAGAAGTTTTTTTTTTTTTTTGTCTAATGACTTGGGTCATAGGTCTTTCAACGTTAGATTTGTTTTTTATTGAGTTGTCTTCATCCATGACCCAGATAGCGAGTTTGGCAAGTTAACCCAATAAACTTAGTTTTTTTTTCAATTTTATTATTTAATATTGAGTTTGATCGAGAATTAGACTACATGACTGGTTTTAATTTGCTTTTTATTAGGTTGTTATTGTTTCATGGACTGGAAATATCACTTAACAACTTATCGTGAGTTGACCTGGCTTATTTTTTGCTTTATTTTCTTAATTAAAATTCTTACATATTTTATAACTCAATAAAAAAGGTGAACGAAAATTGACCTTTATAATTTGTTTTAATTTACTCTTCATAGTATTGTTTTTGTCTTATGATTAAAGTACCGGTTTTGACAGGTTAACTATGTTAGAATAAGTTAAATTAATTGATTGTCTTAGAAAATAAATAAGAAAAACAAATATTACTCGATTTAACTTAATAATAAAAAATAATTTTAACTAAAGGTAAATATAAGAACAATAAGGGCTTACAGTCTCCAAGAAGCATGACATGATGACAGAGAGTTTGTGATTTGCACAGCAAGTCTCGATTTCAAGTCAGGGCGTGCATCCTTTGTAAAAGCCTAAGACAATAAGAGTTTTACTCATTCATTTGTGCTTACAAAGTGCGCTTTCCAGGAGGTGGGGTTTTCTTGTATAAAAAAAAAGAGGTTAGATGAAACCTTAGATTGTGGAATGCAGTAGCACTATCTTTAGAAGAGAAAAAACTCCCTCTTCTTAAGGAAACTTCAAATATAATAAGCTTTTCTCCCAAGATACAACAATCCATTGAGATTTTTGGATGTAGCAAAAATTTCTCAAACCTTTAATCACTCTTATTACTCGCTTGAATTACTAGGATAAAAATAAATGTAGTGGAACTTGAGAGAATTAAGAAAGGAATAAAAAACCTAGTCTTAAACTAGAGCATATCTGTAAAAAAAATCTACTCCTTTTTCTTGTTTTAATTCTTTAGCAACTAACCTAGTCTTAAATTTTTCTATTGAACCATCAGTTCTCAATTTCTTTTTAAAAGTCTATTTACAATATATAGTCTTACAACCTTATGGTAAATAAGTCAAAAACACAAGTTTTATTAGAAGTTAAAAAATATATTTCATCTTTCACAGCATTATTCCAAAAAGAAGCTTCTAAAGATATCAAAGCTTCATTATATGTTTTAGGTTTATCCTCAAACAAAAATATATAATAATTAGCACCAAAATCTTTTGCTTTTTATTTATTTTACTATTCTAACATGATTGTTAACAATGTTTGTTTTAGAAGAAAAAAACCTTCAATAACAAGTTTAGCAACTTCTTTTTCATTGAAAAAGTATTTTCAAAGAAAATTACATCACATGACATAATGATAGTATTATTTCAAATTTCAGGAATATCTGGATTTATAACTAATATTTATAGGTAGTGTTATTCAAAGAATATCCAACAAATACACAATCTATAGCCTTAGGTTCTATTTTTCTTTTCTTAGTAATAGGAATATTTAAATTTGCTAGGTACCCTCACACCTTAAAATATTTTAAAAAACATTTTTTTATTTTTCTAGAATTGATATGGAATTTTATCTATTTTTATAAGGAACTCTATTAAGAATATAATAAAAACAATATAAAGTTTCACCTTATAAATTATTAGACAAGCCAAAACAAATTAATATTGCACTAACCATACCCATTAAAGTTCTATTTTTTCTTTACAATATCTCATTAGATTGTGGTGAATTAGGAGGTGTTAATTGATATATAATACCATGCAATTCTAAAAACTCGTTCATTTTATATAAGAATATTCACCACCCCTATCAGATCTATTTTTTTTTTTAATTTATTTTATACTTTTGCTTTAAAAATCAAATTCTAATATGATTATCTTTTAATGAATTATGTTATGAGCTTGGTGCAAATTATCTATTAACCAATAAAAGTTTATTCGCTATAACAAAATAGTATTCTTTATTTCTAATGACACTAAAAAGGTTATAAAGTGGTAAAATATTATCTTATAAATACACTTTCATATGAGTGTCAAATTAGGTTCCTCTACTAAGAAAAGTTAAAATAGAATATTCATAGGATATGCTAACAATAGTGTTACTCATCCATTTCTTAAGCATAATCAAGATATTCATATTAATACAATAATTAAATCCAAGAATGAATCATTTTGTAATAAAACCAGAAAAGACTATTAAGAAAACTAGCAAGTGATCATCAAAAAAATTAAGGAAGAGAAATTCAAAAGAAGTAAGAAGGATATTTTAGATAACAACATAATTTTATATGACAATTTTTAATTTGAATGAAATGAAATTAATATGCTACAATTAGATTATCACAAAGATGAAATATTAAGATGAGTTTATATTTATTTTTTTATGGAAAATAATTGCATCTTGAGGTATTTCTTTTTTATGTGAAAAGCATTTCTTTGCAGTCATGCTCTCCATGAAAAACAATTTTTCTTTTTTTATTGGTTGATATTATTAAAGATTTTATTTGTTTTGGATAAAATCACAGATACATGAAGAAGAGAAAATCAAAATCATAATCTAAAAAAAAACGATATGAATATCATGCTAATCATAAGTTTGGTGCACAACATGGAATACTTTATTCAAAAGAATTCATATTACTGATGGAACAATGTTTGGAAAAACATGTAAGAATTAATAACATCACAAAATATATTTTTAGTATTATATATAATTGGGTGGTATCCTCAACTCAAAAAAAAAAAAAAAGAATTATAAGAAAGAAAGAAACACACTTTAATTGGAAACAAATGATGAGTAGACTGGTTTTACAATGCTCTACACACTTACATCTTCAGTTGTACAATAAACCTAAATCTTCTTCATTCTCAAGGCCCTACTACTCTACAGAAAATAATTTGATGTGATCCGAAAATAGAAAACAAAAACTCAAGCTCGCAATCAAAACCTGTAACCATAAAAGAATACCGAAGAACTAACTCAACCTGATAAAACAGAGGGGAAAAAATATAGAGAGCTACACATTCAAACCACCATAAGGAGAGAGAAGAAAAGGAAAGGAGTGAGAAATGGGAAAAATCTCTGATTTTGTTTAAACAATCGAGAAAACAAGCTTCCTGGGAGCAGAAGCAGCTAAAAAAGCACTGATGCTGTCCCTTTTCTGAGAAACCAAGTTCGTTCACTGCAGCAAGAAAAAAAAGAGTCATTTAGAAATACTACAGAATAGAAGAAATTGAGGATGACAATGATACAACTATTGCACAGGAACAAATTGTACAGATTCAAAAGCAAGCTTTTCCACCTGCAGCCTCCATAGCAGGGAGCAGGAGGAAAAGCTGAGGTGTGAAGGAGACTCAGAACAATTGAAGGGCCATTTTGAGCTTGTTCTGTTTCCATTTGGGCAACTTATAGAAAGCATCCTTTCCCATCCCAAACTTCTCCCTAAATTCTGCTGCTGAGAGGTAAGTCTGCAAGCAATCCAGCAGAAATATCTCAGAACAAAACAATGAATGCTTGAAGAAAAGGATTGTCAACTGATCATATTTTTACCTCTCGCTTGGTCACATCAATTTCAGTGACAGGATCTGGCGAGTTAACTTTAAGGCGTTCATATGGATAAATTGGGAGCCCTTCCTCATCTTCAGCTTCACCCTCTTTCACATCTTCCTGTATGGTGAGGGATTCTATTCTGATGCTTATAGGTTTCTCCTTAGAGTTTGACTCAGGTGTCAATTTTGGAGCCTCAGTGCTCACTTCAGACATGGCAAGTAGTTGTATCAAATTTACACACCTATACAGATTCGAGATTTAGAAGTAATTAGCTTCGAAGAAGCAAGGTGCATGCATACCTTTGACAGACCGCGGCATAATAACTTGTCGTGCTGGTGGAGGTTGTTCAAAACCTGCAGTCAATGCTGCTATAGCTGCAGATTTGGAAGCCAGTTTTGCTGAATCAGGGCTCACAGACTTTGGATATACCTTTCTAACAACTGGTGGTGGAGTTGAAAGGTTTCTGGCATTAGGGCTCTCAAAATTAGCAGCTAGAGCATTGAAAGCCGGAGACCTTCCCCTAACACGAACTCTGTCAGGACTGAAAGACATACTTCTGGAACGCTGTGATTTGTCAGGTACACTAGATCTGCCTCCATATGATACTGGTGTTCTACGTTTGGGTTTCTAAAAATGCATAGCATGAGTAATCAGAAATTGGATGGTAGTGACAACAGTATATGGGAACTAAAAACAGCAAGCATGTCGATGGAGCATGTCAATGGACTATTAGATTCAATGAAGAGTCACAAGATATTGCAAACTTGCTAGGCTCAGACCATAAAGTTTATGTGCTCTTCAAAAATTTAACACCTATCTTTCTTCTCATTCATTAGTTGTCTATTTATTGTTGGTGGTGGATAACAAACACTAACCCAGACTTCTGAAGATTATTAACCAAAGAGCTAACATGCGGCCTAACATCAATCTAAAGCTAATATAAATCAAGATAGAGCGATTGCACCAGCATAATGTCTAGTGGAGAACACAAAACACCTTTCCTGCCTTCATCTGTGTATTTATTCCATACCTTTTATTGTATAATTCCAAGTAGGAAATTGCATATTCTTACTGATGCTTTCTTTTTTCATATATATATATATATATATAGTAGGTTTCCAAATTAATCACTGCAATATTTAGATCACCTATGTACTATTGCTTTAATCAACAAGAGGTCCATGTTTGAGATCAAAGAAATGAGATGCTTGGAAAGATCAAAGATGTGAAGAAAGATGACAAACAAACTACCAGCATTAATTAAAGATACATGAAGTGAAATGCAACAACGAAAACTACCTACATGATATCCTGAGATACTTGTACACAGGATAACATAACTGAAGATATCTTACATCTAGAAGTGGAGTACCCCCATTTTTTACAATCGCAAGTTTCCTTTGGAATGAGTTTCCATGCATCTGCAATCAAAATGAAAGCATTAAGATCACATAGAAATCTAAAATATGTGCTGGTTGCTGAACAAGAACTGAAATTTAACTCACTGAAGATTTTGCAGAATCCCATGTGAAGAAGCGTGTGAAGAAAGGTGGCTCACTCCCTTCCATAACAATATATATTGGAGTTTCACAGGATGACTTTTTTAACAGAAAATCATTCTCAAGAAATTTCTGTAGAAAGTGAGAATGAAAAAGAAATTAAAATAGAGCTGATATGAGCAGTAAATTATTGTAAAGTAGTAGTCATAACAATCCAACCAAGGGTCAACCATGTCACTTTTTATTGAGTTTTAGAGCCATAAATGATAAAACTGGTTGAGAGGCAGCCAACTATGGACACCCGACCAAAAACATGAAAGAAGTGCAGTACTTCAAATGCAATCTTCAACTGTCAAAGTAATGCATAATTATTGCATCTAACCAAACCCTAATAAATGGTACACGGTACCTCTCCAATACATAAGGCTTGCAATTTGCTTTTGGAGTCAACCTGTTGCCCCACCCAGACAAAGATCTCAGAGTGAGTATCCAAGATAAAAATATCTTCAGTCATTAAATCATCCTGGGTGAAGTTGTATATCTCAGAAACCTGCAATGACAAGAAATTGTTATAAAAGCCAGAGCACAAAACTTAGTGCATAAAAGTCTTGTGACAAAGTACTCATTGGAAAGCATCTGAAAACTCACAACCTTTCTATTAAGAAACCATCTCACCTAAGAGGTTAAGTTATTAGGTGAGGGCTCAAGATATAATTTATATTATTCTCTAACACACACCCTCAAGTGAAAGCGCCCTTTGGACTTGAAACTTACACAGGTCCACACTAGCTTGTGCTTGATTTTTATCAAATTGAATAAGAGTGGTCAGATTCGAAATCATGATTGCTTGATTTTTATCAAATTGAATGAGAGTGGTCAGATTCGAACTCATGACCGCTGAGTCAACAAGACTCTAATATCATGTTAAAGAACCATCTCACCTATAAGCTTAAACTGTTAGGTGAGACCCCAAGATATAATTTATATTATTTTCTAACACCTTCCAATCCGTAACACATGAATACATAAAGAAAATGAGAATTAAAAACCACCACAGCTTTAAAACAAGAACTTGAAATGACACCTAGAGCAATATGGCACTAGAATTGATTGACTAGAAAGTAAACATACCTTCAGGTTTCCTGCAGACAACCATGAATTTTTGCAGCAACATAACCATGTGAGAAAAGAAAGGAAAGACTTTAACAATTTACATGAGATAAGAACAAACATGAAAGGCAACATAACAAATCTAAACCAGAAAGGTTATTTTCCCTACCTTTAGAAAAAATGCAAGAGAATAGGTGTGGATCACTTTCAGCTTCCCTTGCAAGTTTTTGACTGGGATATTCAGATTTACCTCCTAACAAATCCCAAAATTGTTCAGATTCTGAACCTTCCTTTTGTGGCTTAGACTGCATATTTGGCTGCAGAAATTTCACAGGTAAACAAGACCATTAAAGAGACCAATTTACACCAAAATAACCTGAAAACTAAAAATGAGCTTCTTTATGTATATAACATACAATTTTAGAGGACAAAGTAATTCAAGAATCTAATATGATATAAAAATAATTCTTAGTACATGCACATTTTACCATAAAAATGATGCATCTTCATGTAATTATATATCATCCATGATGGAGAATTAGCTAAGTAAATAAAACAAAATCTGTAAATCCTATATCAAATTACTTAAAGAACTTATTAGGAAGAAATATCAAACCTTTATCAAATCCAGCTGCCTTTCAATAAGTTCCTGGTCCTCTGAGGTAGTAAGGTTTCCAGACCACGTAAACACAGAGGAGTCATTATGTAATATGTAACAGTAGGAGGAATTCAGTGATGAAGCAACCTGATTGGATTTCAGTGAAAAGGATAAAAGGGTATGTATCATCTTGTATACACAACAATAAGGACCAGAAAAACTACATATGAGACAAAAGTTGAAGCCTTTAGGGAATTATATTTGGTAATATCATATTACCAGGACCTGTATATTCAACACTCTTTTTATAAACTGCTTAGAATTTAACATGTACAAGACAAAATTTAATATAACCTCAAATATGATTAAAATTTTAGTAAATTTGGCAAAGAATTTTACAGCAATTTTGACAATTCAGTTTAATTTTTATTCTTTTTCCTTATTTTCTCTCCATCACTTCCCTTTTCCTTTCCCTTTTCATAATGGGAAGACTTATGCAACTCAGACTGGAAATGCAATTCAATTCAGGAAATGTGTTAATACATTCATGGCCATTTCCACCACAACTCCAAAGCAATGAGCAAAAGATTACATATATTGGTATCCTGCTAAGTATAAATTGTCTAGGAATGAAAAGGGATAATCAGAGTGAGGTAAAAATAGTGCATAGATTAAAAATAGTAAGATATTCAATATCACACTGCAGAACAAACTGTAGAAACAATGATAAAGGCATGACATACTGGTTCAACTTGTATAGCCTGCATATTATCAGGTCCAGAACCCTGAACCCTGAATAACGCAACACCATCCTCCTTGCATGTCTCATCTGGGAGTTCATTTTCAGCAATATATTTCTTGTAACCAGAGCTATGACCACCCTGATAAACTTTACAATTAGCTGATTTGGTTGAAAGTTGGAAAAAAATATTAAAAACTAAATTATAGACACTAAATTCTTGATTGAAGCTTCAGTGAATGTGTCACAAAGTTGCAAACCTTAAATACAATAAAGCTCTGGAAGATTGAAAAGAACTGGATAGGCTCATTTCCTTCATAGATGCGAGCCTGATAATTAATAACAAGATAGAATCAGAAAAGGTCCCAAATGTGTACAGAAATCTCCTCGTCGCAACAACAACAAAAAAAAAAGAATAATAATTACTGGAAAAGGAATATTACCTGGGAGGGTAGAAACTTTAATGATTCAACCATCTTGCTCACCAATGAAATAGCAGAAGCTCTTTCCTCCTATTTTTCAATGAGAAATGTATTATAAGAGAGGGTAAACTAATAGGCTCCATATATCAGTGCATAGAAGAGGCTGCATTACAAAACTTCTAGAAAGGGCAAAGGAAGCAAAACAAGGCCTCTGGGAATTCTGCAAAAATATATGAAAATCTGGGTTTTGTCCATAAATAACAAATTGTAGCCTGCACAGAGCACCCATCCTGCTTCCAGCAGAATACTATAAGTAGGAAAAAATATTTACATACGTAATCATCCACTATTCACATTTAAGAGGTCATTTTAAATATATATATATATATATATATATATATATATATATATAAGAGTGTGCACCCTCTCCATACAATAGAGCCAACCACTGTTGAGATTAAAACAAAATAAAAATAACCAGAATCAATATAGTTATTTCCACCTCAGATTTAGCTTAGCAGATGCACGGCCAATGATTTGACAAATATATGACTAAAAATCTTTCAGTGTCTATACCACTCAAAATGAGAGCAACTGGGGAAAATGTAAAAACGCACAAGTAGCAAAAGAGAGAAGGGGAAGAAAAGCTCTTAGGCCAGTGAAAGTTGAAGGGACAACAAAGAAAAGCCATGAATTCTAACACAAGGATGCACATACAAATATTAACAATTACCACATGTTTGTCTCTACAATGCCAATATCACAATTAATTAAACACATTAACACTGATTTTATTTGTATTTAAAATCTTGACAGAGCATTGCTTAACTGTGTGGTTAATACTATATCACTGATGAACAGTATGAACAAGCTGTTTTTTGTGGTAAAATATTACATGTGATCAAGCTACATTTTATGCTTAAAACACTTTCACTTTCCCAATAAGCAAGAGACCCAGAGTTAATGCGTGAAATGAAATTAAGCATACAATGCAATGATAGCATTCTGTGCTGGTCACTGAAATGCCCAGCTCCTATTTTGTGACATGTTCCAAAAGGTATTATGCAACACCACATGCTCAAAATGAAATAAGGGAACAAGTTAGAATAGGATGCTTGGCATTCACCTCAACACTCTTCTTCCCAAACCATGTTCCTATAAGATATTCTTCCCTGTCTTCTCCTGAATATGAATACTGAAAAATATAGCAACCTCCACTGTAAAATTTTGACTGATTTGCAGCAGGAATGAGAATCTTTTCCTGGTCATTCACACTCCAAACCTGTGTAATCACGGTAGAGCTATAATTACAACCTAATCAGAAAGCATTTTCTGTGGATATGACTTGTGTATTAAGAAGTATAGTTAGTTGAGAGGAACAAGAGAACAAAATTTGATTTCAGGGAGGAATTGCATTTGAAAAAAAATACAATTCTAAAATGCCTAAGAAGCATTTCAGAAATACTTGGATCCTTTTTACTTTGAAATGAAACAATACAGGAAAGACATGAGCTCTGGCCATTCATGAAATTCAATAGAAACACATCTCTTAGTTCAACTTAGGTCGAGATTTCCTTTCTTTTATATAGTAAAATTATAAATGAGATCTGAACTCAGGGTGGGTTTGGGAATATACAATGGGCATCCTGCCAGTCCTAGGATC
Organism: Salix brachista; assembly: GCA_009078335.1. Classification (NCBI taxonomy): domain Eukaryota; kingdom Viridiplantae; phylum Streptophyta; class Magnoliopsida; order Malpighiales; family Salicaceae; genus Salix; species Salix brachista. The sequence continues at coordinate 9,274,801 of CM018589.1, read as the reverse complement.
CAAAGTCCAAACCTAATCAATTGGCAAAACTAGGATAATATATACTGCACCTGCAAATTCCCAGTGACATCAATGTATGGTTGAGGTTCTTCTTTCACAGGAGCAGTTTTCAACAGACCATTGACATTAACCCCCTGGCGTCTTAAAAGTGCTGTGGAGTCATTGAAAAGAAGATCCATGAACATTGGAAAAAGGAGATAAGAATGAATGATACCTAACACTAGTGATGGTCATGATTGCTTCAAGAATGAAAACCAAATACAAGAATAAAATCTATGAAATTATTTATTTGCAGACCTGCAACTTTTCCTCTGCCATCCTCAGACACAGTCACGTTAGTCGTCTGAGGCCATGATTCAAACTTTGATTTAAACATCACCGTCTCAAACCCCTCAATTACACGAACAATGAGGGATTTTGGACGTTCAGCAGCACGGACTAACTCCTGATCAGCGGGATCAACAATAAGCAAAGAAAATTGAGAATTTATATCATTGCAGACATTCTATGATCTCCATATTGAAGATGGGATAAAGTATTACTTCTGCTGCTCCGCTGGCACTTTTCCTTTCGTCAAGAGAAGTATTTCTCCCCATCCATATGAAGACTTCCACTCCACAATCTAGAATGTAACACTTATTGGTGTCTAGCAACTCCCTTGTCAACGAATCAGCTTCAACAGGTTCTGCACGCCCCTTCTCAACACTTCCATGTAAAAAGTAATTTTGTCAAAACTATTTCATTATTGTACATGATAGTTCATCCATCATTTATCTCATCAAACTCAATATTAATTGCAGAACATCAAAGCATATGCATTGATAGCCATATATTATCATTCATTATCTCCAAATAACTAAACCCAACAAGTTCTCCCTTTTCAACACTTGGAAGGCAACACATAAGTTGATTAGAGTGAAATAATACTGTTACAACCATAAATATTTTGTTCAGTTTATAATTCAGTAAACCAGTGAAATTATCTTCAAAACAAAATGCCCAAGAAAAAGTTCAGTATATAATTATACAGTTTTGGTAATTTTTTTGCTGAAAAGAAATGTAATTCATGCTAACTATAATCTTTCATAGAAAACCCTCAGAAACAGTTCAGAGAAAACAAAAAGGAAACAAATACAATTCAAGGTAATGATGCATACGGATTATATCTGTTTCTACTAGATAACAATTTGTAGAGTAGATAAAAGACTTATGGCATGCATATAGTTGTCATTGGAGAAAGGAATTTGAGAGAAGACATTACTGAAACAGCTTAGTAGGAAAGGAAACATCAGTCTTATCCTCATCGCTAGCTGTTTTCCTTGGAAGTGGAGCAAAGCCACCAAAGAAACCCCAGAACTCTCCAGTTTCAGCATCAGCCATCATTTTTCCATCCTCTGTGAAAAGGTAGATAACCAGAATCAAAGAGCAATAGGTGTAAACTATCAATATTGCAGTCTCCAATCTAATTCTCTACTTACCAACAGCAGCCACCTCACATTTTCCATCATGATAAGTATCTTTGATGTACTGAACAACCTCTAAAGCTTTTGCTCTCTCTTGAATGGATGAGTTGGAGCCATTAAATTGAAAAATTTTCAACTTCGTATCAAGAATAAAAATATCATCGTGGTTGAGTGAGGATCGAGCAAAAGGAACCTGCCAACAAACAGCTAGAAGCTTAATATAGAGACAATAATTGATAATAATGATAATTCTTCCTGATAAATACAAAATGTAACTTCGCAGACTTGCCTCGTTCACATGGACAACATGTTTTCCTCTACAAACAAACAAGTGTGTCTGGTGTTCCATGGCCTCAGCATGTTTGAACCCAGATGCGACTCCACCTTCTTGAGGTATAATACATGGTTTAAAATAAGATAAGAACTTCTCAGTTTCATGTCCCTGTACTTCACGATACTGCACAGCACGGCCTCCAAGAGCAGCATCCAATTCAACTGTTTTGATTGCAGCAACACCTGCTTCATCCTAATTTAAAAGAGTGTGGTCATAAGGATGAAAGACATAGGGCACAATTCTGACAATGAAAAACATCTGGGAAATGAAAAACAAGGACTCACCTGAGAGGTATCTTTACCTAGCCAATAATGAATATCATGACGCAAGGAACCACTTTTTAGTGCAGTTGTCTGCAGGGAGAAAAACAAATATGGCATCATATAAATGAAAAATTAATGAAAAGTATCAATCTGATATATCACAGAAAATAAAAGAAATGGCTTCACCTAGAAAAAACAGTAAAAAACAACAACTATATCACTCACTCAACAAAACAATCTACCAATTTATAGACAGAATTAGCTAATCCTCTAAAACAGTGCGCATGATGGAGATCAAACAGAAAAAACTCAAAACAGAAGCAAAACCACTTCCCAGTGTCATCTGCTTTTCTCTTTTGAGAATGATACATGAGCCTTCTTCCAATTCATACTCAACAAGATCTTAGTCAAAAGATCCTTGTTTTTTTCACATTTCTCTGTCTTTCAAACGCTATATTCTATTGATGCTCACACAAAATTTCATGTATCATTTGTCATCTACTTATCCTTTCTTCCCTGTTCACTAACTCAACTTCCTAATTAGTACAGAAACATTAAAAAGAACATCAACGCACATGGATAAACCATCTTAGAGAACCTTTCCACAACTTCTACTTGATTGATCGTCTTTCTAATGATTAAGTTAGAGGAAAGACCTCCAAACATCCAAAATCATATAACCAACAATTCACTCAATGATATGATCACATGAACCCCTTCCCTTTGCAACCAAATATAAAACACACATGCAGATGTGTGTGTGCATAGACAAGAAAGACAGAGGATAGGAAACAAAACACCAACCTGTAAAATTACATAGGAGTCCCCAGTAAAAAACTTTCCATGAGAGGACTTTGGCACAGGAACAGGACGGAAGTTTTCAATCCGCCATATTTCAAGTCCACTATATATTGTCAAGGACTGTATAGTCAGAAACAAATCAATTGCAAACTATATCTATCTAAGATTAACATAAGTGACTGTAATAATTCCCACCCCTCGAGTTACCATGCAACTAAAATATAAGCTCCATTTCAAGAATCAAACTTAAAGTGAGCAACCCATGAGAAAGAAGTTCATAATTGAATAATTCAAATATGCTTGATATATTATCATACAAAGGATACGCCTTTTGTCCAGCTCCCTGGAAGGCTGAGTCTAAATCTCTCATGGAAACAGCCATATTATTTCTGCTCTTCAATTATTTGGATTGCAACAACTCCAGGCTGATTATATAGAAAGGATTGCCCTGAAATAGAACAAGCAGCATTTATGTTTGATAATGGAATAGAAATGAAAAGATGTAAAGTACTGGAAAAGACATAGATAACTAAATAATTGCAGGCAACAACTTTGTAGAGAGAAGATTTTTTTTTTTTTTTTTGGAACCAAAATGTGGATTAAAAAAGGGGGAGAAACTGTACAGAGGGAGCCTGATAGTCCGGCTACTCAAGGGCCCAGATCAGAGCAGGAAAAAGGAAGGCCGAAACAGCCATACAGACCAACACTAAACAAACAAAACCTTGCTCAAAGGAGCCCCGTACAAACCCATAGCAGCCGGCCTGCACCAGGTGCTACAAAAGGAAAAGAAACAAGGACTAATGCCCTCAAATACCGACACACTGCCTAAATCTAACCAGGCAAATCTGGGCTCTCTTGTAGAGAGAAGATGGCACTCAGAAACTTCTTGGGATGAATCAAACAAAATAATTTCACAAGTAAAATAGATTAAAGTAAAAATAATTGATATCCCATGCATATAGTACAATTTGAATCAAAACCATGCAAAACAGGTAAGGATTTCATCATAAATCCAACAAGCTTGCATGACTTATTTTGCAGGTAAAGTACGACAGATCTGAACTATTTCCAGATTGATTAGCTGCTCAACACAAACTCTTAAATCAGACAAAGCATGCTTAAACATATATCTGATCTACAAAACTGAGCATCGATGATAAAATTTGTCTATGGAAAAGGAGAGCAACAGGAAACTGTTAACTAACACTTTACAGAGACCTCTTAAACAGTGGAAACATACGCCTTTAAGGATAGGCCTCAATGGCAGAAGCTCAGGAAGTATAAAATTTCCCAAGAAGAGTTGTTTAAGATAATTCTAGAATTGAGTATCCCCATTTACATTATAATGTTTTATAGTCAATTTCAAAGTTTACCGTAAGAACTTTCCACAGAGTATGCATATGTTTAGATTCTGTTAATGACTCCAATGTTTCTACAAAATTTGCAGTCTCAAATTCATTAGCACATTGCATGTTGAATCCTTTTTCGACAAAGAGCTTTGGTGGATGACACTATCATTCAATTTTGAGAAACTAAAACTATGAAACCCCTGATACATATGAACTCACTTCTACCTTTTCCAGGTAGAGTATCTATCACAGGTTTCAACAACTCCACATGTTTTCTCATTTCTGAGAAAATCAGTAACTAAGTTCCTATCATCACATCGACAGAGGAAATCAATCATCCATAGTCACCTCCTAATACTACAATCATTATCTTCCTGCTCAGGTTCTTAATTCCACAAAACTACCTAAGAAATCCATACTCAGCAGGATAGATACTGAAACATAATTGAAAGATCCATGCTATAAACTCTTGACCTATGTTTAGGATAATAATACACAAGATGCCAATGCCATTCAGAATATGAACTTGTCCAACGAAAAATATAGATTTTCAAATCTGAAATTAGCCTCAAACTCAAAGGAACAACTGGTTCTATCTCCCATCTACTTATGCCATAAAACATTTGCCACCAATCCAAGCAGACTCGTACATCAAATAGTACGATGTTTTGTATACTCACATGATGGTGTTAAAATTGGTAACTAACCAATAAATGACAAAATATCAAGACAAAATAATACTATAAAAATGACACTCAAAAACCAAGACAGTGCCGTTATATCCCCGGATAACATCTGCATCAGAACATGGAACGAAAAACAAGAAAAATCCTGGCACACCAACCAATGATCAAATCAAAACTAGAAGAGAACCAAAATAATAGAAAATAACATATTAACAAAACCTACATTGAAAATCCAACAATCTAACTTCCCAAATACCGAAAATAAAAGATAAAACAATATTTTACTCGAAGACACATCAAACGATGCAATTTTGGGTTGATCAAGTAGCCCACTATTGCCATCATAAGCTAACGTGACCCAGATCAATAAAAATAAAAATAAAAAACAATCTAAAAACACTAGATCAAGCCCAAAGCATCCAAAACAAAGATACCAAAGTATAAACAATACAAATTTTGCTACTTTCAATAAAAACAAGAAAACCCAACATGTCAAGCATCCAGACAGGAACCAAAACAGTCAGATTTGAGGTCTACTTCACTGGATTTAGCAAAAGAGATGATAATTCAAAAATCCCAGATGCTAAAAAACATGGGAAATTCAAAATCTTGAAATGAAAATGAAAATACCTGGTCTTTGAAGCTGATAATCCAGTAATGAAGGGGCCGCAGATCCAATCTAATCACAAAAATTAAGAGAGAATTAGAAATTTCTTTTTTTCCCCTTAATTTCCTCCTTGTAGCTAAGACAGAAAAGCTGGACAGGCTAAAAAAAGTTGAGAGAGAGGGAAAAAGGTGGGGATTAAAGAGGAGAAGAAGAGAAAGAATAGCAAATGAAGTATAGAAAGAGAGAAAAAAAAGTTAGAGAGAGAAGGGAGTTGGAGGGAATGATGTGTTGCCAGGCGTGCTTATCACTAACGGCAACAAAAGCCACCCCACAAGAACATATGAACTCTTTCGCTATTTGCATTTTCCTAAATATTATATTTTTGTACTTCAAATTTTCAGCAACAAAAACATAAAGAAGGAATCCTATTTTCAAATCAAATTTCTAACATTATTAATTATGGAGACAATGTAGAAGAAGAGTTTTCTTACCAATGTAGATTTTGTTAGAAAAAAGTTTGAAATCTGGTTTCTTTATTAAATACAAATTTTATGAACCATTACTTAAAGCTATTTTTATTTTTTTAATGTGGTTTGAGAGTGTAGTTGTGGTTATTTTTTAAAATAACTTTTTTTTCTGAAATATATTAAAATGATATTTTTTTTATTTTTTAAATTATTTTTGACATCACCACACAAAAATAATCTAAAAATACCAAAAAAAAAATTAATTTTAAAAAAAATAAAAATACTTTTAAATGTAGTGTCAAAATGGTCTTAATATAATGTTTTTGCTTAGCTTTTAGCAACTTCACATAAAATCAAAACGCACGGCCAACATGGTCTTAATGTGGTAATGTGTGATGTTTCTGCTTAGCATTTAGCAACTTGACATGAAATGTTGCTTGCAATTAAAAATATTATAGGATTTTTTATATAAGTAGAAAAGCTTGGGGCTTGCTCTTGAGATGATAAATAACTAATAATCCAATTATTTTTTAATAATAACTTTTTGATATTTTTAAAGTGATTTTTATTTAAAATATTTAAAAAAAAATAGTTTTGACATCAATATATCAAAATAATTTAAAATAAAAAAAATATTTTTAAAATATATAAATTGGATTGAAAAATAAGATGAGTAACATTGAATATGACAAGGATTGAACTGGAAATCCAAGTAATGATTACTTTGGAGAAGGTTTCGATTGAAAGAACAGTGAAATTTCTAGAATGAATGATAAAAAGAAAAGGTTAATGGAGCTTTTTGACTTTATCAAATCGAAAAAAACAGTTGAAATCGTATAATAACAATAAGATCAGGGCCGTGTGATTTTTACTGTCAACAGGGTTTTATTTTCTCAACTCAAAAATTGCAAAAAACTTATAAAATTACAAATAAAATTCATTTACATCCTTATGTGAGGACTATTTTATTAATTTCTTGCTGGACGTTGAATTTACTGTTTTTGTTGCTGACGTAATCGGAATCTTATTATGTTCTCGTGAGTTGTGATTTTCATTTGTATCAATAAAGAATAAAAAAATAGAAAAAAAAGGAGGGCTTGAAGTACCTTTATGAGTTCAATTTTTTTATAGGCATAGTGGATGGGTATTCTTTCTATGGTCAGAATCTTTGTGTATTTTTTTTTTTTTTATGTATAATGTGCATTTTTTATTTGATTTATTTTATTAAATATAAATCTAAAAGGCTTGAGTTCTTTACTTTTTAGAGTGCATTATTTATTCTTTCTCAAATTAATGTAGAGAAGTTATGCAAAGTTTTGTATTTTTCTGATTTGATTCTTACTCTTTTCGTTCCGGTAATTTAATCATGATTGAAGACCAATTGATTTTGATTATCAATGAAATAGTGGAATTGAAATAAGAGAGCCCAAAAAAAAAAAGCCATCAAACATAGATGGCGAGGTATAAGTTTCGCAAAAAATACATTGTGGTTCTTGAACTTAAAAAATAATGTAGATTATACAATTAAGGCTCCTCAATATTTTTCAAATTTAATTTTGGTTCAAGAGATTATTTTTGTATTTTTTTGGTCCCTCGTTAAGAGGGGAGGGATAGCGAGGTAGTGAATTTCAACGGTAAAAAAAAAAAAATATTTGACTTATATTTGGGTCTGTAAAATAGAAATAAAAAACTAAGTCAAATTGTTTCATTTGATGAGAGAAGTTCATTTGAGGTATTGTTTTTAACTTTAAAGTTCATGAAAAAAATGAGCTTGTGTTGTTTTTTTATTTCGAATTGATTTCATTTTCTGGGGTGTTTTTTTGGGGATTTGTAGACAATTGATAGGTTTATTATAATAATCTAAAATGTTTTAGTTCAAATGGGTTGAAAAACATGTTTTGGTTCAAAAACATTTAAATACATATCGTCGTCCGATATTTTTTTTCAAGAAAAATTAGGGCAAAAAACATGTGGTCTGCCCTAGGTTAAGTGAACAAAATTATAGCTTAATTGTGTGGGCCCTGTCAAAATGGGTTAGTCAGACTTGCTAGGCTCAGCAACGTCTAACCCTTGTTTTTCTCCTTATTGTTTTTCAATTACTGTTTTTCAAAAAATATATTTGGATTAAGGCTGTGTTTGTTTCTCGGAATTCACTTTCCGGGAAACCACTTTCCAAAATTTCCTGTGTTTGTTTGCCTTCCGGAAAGTTGGTCAACGGAAAACACTTTCCAATCAAAGAAAAATTTGGCTTGGTTTTCAGGAAAGTGTTTTCCGGAAAATTTGGGCGGAAAACACTTTCCGGAAGTTGTGAAAAATTTAGAAATGTCATTATTTGCTAATTATATCAAATTTGATCCTCAAACTTTTGATTGCTATATATAATTTGTTTTGAATATTTTTCAATTCCATCTCTTAAAATTTAATTTTTATATTAATTTTGGTCCTTATTTTTATAATTGCTATTTGCTTTTTTCTTATCATTTTTTTATTGAAATTTTTTATCTATCAAATTTGGTCCTCATTTTTTTTATTGTTACTTATTTTATTTGAAATAATTTATGAAATGTTAATTATTATTATTTTAATTTATTCACCTTTCATTTTTTTTTAAATTTTTAGATTTGATCTCTATTATTTTGATTATTATTTATTTTATTTGAGATAATTTATGAAATTATATTTTTTTTCAATTTCATTCTCATTCAACTTTTTAATTTGTAAGATTTGTTCCTCATTATTTTAATAAACTTGAAAAAAAAATTAATTTATTAATAAATTATTTTCCAGTTCATTTTCCATAACACAAACAAACACTGGAAAGTGTTTTCCAGTTCATTTTCCATAACACTGTCAAACATCGGAATTCACTTTCCCCGGAATTCACTTTCCAAAAAGAAACCACTTTCCAGCAAACAAACGGGGCCTAAGTCCTATTCTCTCTTTTATTTTGTCTAGGGAGTCTTTTTTTAATTATGATGATTTTTTGTTATACGTTTAATTTTCAAAAATGATCTTCTTATTCATTTATAAGTTTTTTTAATCTCTTGTATAGATAAAGTATATTTTTAAAATAAAAAAATATCTATTTTGAAATAATATTTTTAATATGTTTAACCTTGTATAATATATTTTCTTGTTCATTCAATTCAATGTGTTTGTCTACTTCTTTATTATTTGATTGAATATAAAAAAATGAACGAAAATGAAGTAAATAAGATAAGGTAAATGTCTCATCTTATGATATTAAATATTTTGATCAACATTTGTATGTTAACTTTTCAATTTTTATTTTTAGATATCATTAATTAATTAATTATTTATTTATTAGCACATATAATTCTTGGTTTATTTGATTGAATATATGTATAAACTTTTCAATTTGCCCTTAATTGTTTTGAGCTACATAAATATATTGAGAAAACCTGCATAAGTTTTTAATAAAAAATAAAAACACTTGACCTTTAGCTTAGCACGGGTCATACCAAGTCTAACTAATTTATGTTTTTCTAAGAAAAAATATTATTTTTTAAAATAAATGACAGAAAAATGTCAATGGAAAGAGATGACTGGTAGGTAGTCATGCATGGTAGAGGGCTGACTTGCGATTGGTGAAGAAAAGCAGAGGGGTCGGTCACCGCCTATTATTGAGGTGTCTAATATGGCTACATTCCATATAGGTCTGCAAACTATATTTTTAATCAATCGGGTCCTGGTTGCATCACATAATATTTTATTTGATCCTTCTATATATATATATATATATATATATATATATATATATATATATATATATATATAAAGCCTAATAAAATGTCTCAGCAACACAAAATGAGGGTTTCACATGAAATTTCTTATCTGATTCGTTTATTAAAAAACTGTGAGTAGCAATCTTTATAGATTGAAGACCAAGTTGAAATAAGGGTTATGGTTTTTTATGCATTAGAGACTCAATTGGTTAATATATATAATAGGGACCAATTTGAGTAAAAGGTTATATTCTTGGGACTCATCTAAGCCTATCCCTCTATATGCATTGCTCACCCTACGCTAGCCATGAGACCCTTAGATTTTGTAGATTGCTTTGAAATGTTTTATTATTATTATTATTATTATATTTTTAGCTGGATCTCTGTAATTATCATTTTAACTTGTTTTATCATTATACATCATTAAAAAAACTGCATTTATTGTTTGTTTTTAATTTAAAAAAAAGTTCCAACTCGAGATCGAAACGGAGATGCTATATAAGGTTGTCAATTTCATTTCGATTAGTTTTTTATTTTTTCAATTGGAATGAAATGTTTTATTTTTGGAGAATTTTGACATGCTGTTTCGGGTTGTACTGTTTATGTATATATATAATTAAATATATTAATTTATTTAAAAAAATTATCAAAACCAAAAATAAAATTATTTAGAATTGTGCAATTATACTATATATTAAAAAAGATCATGATTCAGTTTGTGTAGCTTATGAGACAAATCATTATGAATTACAATAATGTTGCTCAGTTTTCGGGTCGGGTCGTTCGATTCGCCGGTTTATTGATTTTTTTTATATTTTTGCACAGTTAAATAACCATTTTATCTCCCAAAAAAATAAAAATTAGCTCTGGGTGAGAGGGGGTGCCACGTGAATTTTATATTTTTTTGAAAATGGCTAAATACGGATATGCCCCCAATAAGACAAAATTGAAGAGTGGGTTGTAGAAGTGTTACAGTAATTGACCATACTTTTTTATTATTTCTCTCCGATTACCGTGGACGCGTATGACAGGGACGATAGTATTTGGTCTCACGTCGTTCGGTGGCAGCAAATGCCCATCCGGCGTCTCATTGAATTCGTCGTCGTGTCCTCTTCCTTATGGTGTGGTGCCGGAGACGAGATGGTGAGCGGTTTAACTTTTTTTTCTCTTTTCTCTCTCCTTCACCCTAAACTACATTGCAGCCCCCCCCGTTTTATGGCTTTTTCATTGTAGTCCTTGCTCTTTTAATTGTGTTGTGTGATCCTTATTTCTGTTATGTAAGTTTTAATTTGTTTCAATTGTGTCATTTGATTGAAATTGATTATATATTACATTTTCATTTCAGTCCTTAGTCTTTTAATTTCTGGATTGCTTTTAAATTCCTTAATAGTTTCGGTACAAAACATTTGATTTTTTCAATTTTGTCCTTTGATTGAAATTGATAATATATTTGGTTTTAATTTTGGCCCTTATACTATTAATTTTTTATTTTAATTCCTTTATCTTTTATATTTCTTAAATAGTCCCTATTTTTGTCAATGTTTATATATATATATATATATGTGTGTGTGGGGGGGGGGGGGGGGGGGGGGGTTGGTGGGGGTGTGTGTGTGGGTGCTCTTAGTTTTTTTTTTTTTTTTTTTCTCTTTTGTTGAGATAACTTTTTTTTCAAAAAAATTGTTATTAATTTTTAGTTTATGTTTTATGATCATTTGAAAATGATATTTCTTTTTTTTCCTTTGTTCTTTCTTTTGGTTTTTTTATTAGTTTTTTTATTTTATTTTTACGTCAAATGATTTTTTTTAGATAATATTTTTTATGTTTTATTTGCTCTTTTGTTAAAGTTTTTGAGTTTTTTTATTATTTTATTGAATTCATTTTCCCATTATTCGTGCAATAATAATAATAATAATAATAATAATTTTAGTTTTTTTTCTTGCTTTCTCTTTTGTTAATATTTTTGAGTTTTTTTCCTAGGGTTAATTTAAGAATTTTTATTGTTTTAGCAATAATAGTAATGATATTTTTAGATATTAAGCCTTTGATGTTGTTGTTGTTATTATAGGGTGTATTGATGTATTTCATTATATCAAACCTTGCATGTATAGATGTTATATTTTATTTTTAAATTAACAAAATCTATTAATTGTTTCAACCCCAACAATTATAAAAATTGTTTGCCCATCCTGCAACGTAGTGCGGGCAATTTAACTAGTTTAATCTAAACAAGACACAATAAAATAATTTTTCTAAACAAAATTATGAACATGTATAATATTACGAGAATATCATCATCAATCTCGCAAGGTCATTATATTCTCTAATTGCTCTGAAATTTAACATTATATATATATATATATATATCAAGAGACTCCTCATAAAATTTTAACTCTATCTAACGGTCAGATTAAGAGATATGATTTATACTACGATTTATACTATAAAATTATTAATTATTTAAAAAATACTATTTGGCCAAAATAGTACAAGAGAAATAATACTGGCGTGTTATGGCCAGTATTTAGCTGAAAAATCCGAAATGAACCAAAATTTTAATTGAGGTAAAAACGATGTCGTTTTATCTCGTTTTTTTAAGTGGTATAAAATATTTCGGCCAAAACAAAACGAAACTAACAACCCTGGCTAGTACAAGTGTCCTCTAACTTTTTTTTTATTTAGATTCTGGTCCTGTTTGTCATTGTGTTTTAAAAGAATTTTTGAAAAAATAAATTTTTTTATTTTTATTTTAAACTATTTTTTATGTTTTTAGATCATTTTCATGTGTTGATATAAAAAATTATTTTAAAAAAAATAAAAAAACATTATTTTGATACATTTTTAAATGAAAAATATATATATTTTTTTAAATTTAACCACACTACCAAACAAACAATCTCTATGATGAGATTACACAATTTTATTTGGCATAAGTTTGATTTTACCATCTTTATGTAAATAAACATAAATAGCCAAATAATCATCTACATTAATGTTTAATTTAGTGTAGCCACTAATATAACTTGTTACAGTCTTTTTTTTAAGTGAATCTGCTGAGAATATTTGCTGTGATGTTGAATTTAATTAACTAACTAAGCTGGATGTTATTATTTTTTTTTTTTGTATCTTCTTTCCTTTTCACATCTATTTATGCAATGCTTCTTAAAAACTTTTATAGCAACTCTTCAATTTCTCTTCAGATTTAATCCCTAACTCTCTTAATTATAATTTTCTTATTTAAAAAACATTTTAATTTAATATTATTTTCAATTTCATCTTCCTTTGATTTTTTCATCACTCATATTTGGTTTTTATTTTTCATCACTATTTTATTATTTGATATGGCTTATTAAGTTGATTTTTTATATCATCCTCCATTATTTTCTATTAGATTTGATCATCATTTAATTTATTATTATTTTTTTGCTTTAACAAGTTTTCTAGATTGATTTTTTTTTACCTTCAACATCAAATTAGTTTGAAATTAAAGTTTTATTTAAACCCCGAGTTTAAGATTTCATGGTTTATAAGAGACTCAAATTTGTTTTATTTTTCATGTTATTAAATTATGGTTGTTTTTTATATATTATTAAATTAACCAAACCTATCTTTTTGCTTCTTTAATAATCATAGTGTTGCCTTAAATGTTTTCTTCTTATGCCCAGAAAAATCTTTCTCGACCAACGGCATTAAGCCAACTATTAATATAAGTTTTCTCGGGTTATTTTTTTAGTATTTTTTAATTTATTTATTTTGCTATTTTTGGCCATCAATATTTGTTTTATTATAATTGAGCTTTCTAATTTTACCGTCTTAGTAATTGTTTGTTTACAAAAATAGTTTTTTATTTAAATATTTCAAAAATATCCCATATTATATACGAAGTTTCCTAACATATTTATATTTTCTTAAGGTAAAAAAGTGATAAATCCCACAGTATAAAACAACTAAACAAATTAGTGAACATTCCAATGAGAGTATTTTCTCACCATTGGATCCTCTTTTCACGATTCAAACAGGCATGGGCTTATCGCCTATGCCAGTCAAAGGAACTGAAAGACGGAAAAAAAAACTTTTGGGGCTTGATGATCATTTCAATATAAGAATTTAGTCATGCATATGGTTCACATGGAGCTTTTATTCTTCTTTTTTTTAAATATAATAAAAAAATAGAGTTTATAAACAAGTACAATTAATAGTTTTTCAAATTTATCTATTTTAAATAATACTATAAAAAATATAACAATACCAAACGCATACGCACCACCAAATGGCCATAAAATATGAACACAGTCACTGCAGTCCTCGCTACGACTGGACAACTTGAGTTATTGATTTTGATGCAATAAGGGATTAAGTATTTTTTATCGTCTTCTTAAGCGAATTCCCTTGTAGCAGGCATAATTATGAGTTCATTAATTAAAAATTTAAAATCATAACAGCTTTTGGAATGCGCAAATGCAAATTTTATTGGAATTATAGCAACTCCAATGACAAAAGCCATTTTGGAGAGTCAAATCTCTAAAATAGTTCTTTGGATATTATATATATGACTTTTTTGTTGATGTGTGCTCTAATGGTAAAAGTCATTTTGGAGAGCTATTTTTTTAATATTATTTTAAATATAGTGCAATTATTTTGTATGTAGTTTAATTATACAATTAATAGGAATAAGTTATATAATTAAATAATTGCTTTTAAAAAACCCTCCAATAATATAATTATTAATTTTGTATATAATTTTTTACTCTCTTGTTGAGGTATTTTTAAATAAAAACAAAAACAAATATTTTTGATATAGTTACATTATTTATTTATTTTTTCTCTCTATATATATATATATAGAAGGTGGCCCTAAAATTTTATCTTCTTTGCATGAGCTGCTACAAATAGCAGCTCATTCACGGGAAAGCTACCAAAATAGCTTTCCCATTGGAGCTTAAAACATTGAACAAACATGCTAAAATCTAATTTTTTTTTAACTCTTCAAATGGCACTCCCGTTGGAGTTGCCCTTATATTGTGCAAGGCTATGAAAAGATAGTAAATATGTCTCTCCATTGTTCTTACAGTTATAATATTTTATTCTCTGACCGCTTATTGGACAATCGTCTTCTCCATCAGAGCAGGGCATGAATGATATCGTAAGCATCAGAATCATCACCTCTAATGGGATAACTAAAATAAAAATTAAAGGGGAAAAAAAAAATTAGTACATATTTTCTAAGTTGAAGAGTTATTTGTACATATTTGATAAAAAAGCTAAAAATTGTTTAATATATTTCTATTTAAAAAATGGTTTTGATTATACTTATATTAGTTATTTATTATTAATAAATAGTTATATCAATATTATATATATTAAAATAGATTTGACTTCTATAAATAATTTTTTTTATATTGGAATGCAAATATAAAAAAACATTATATTTATACTATTCAATAAGCTATATTATTAATTTGACTTTTCTAAATATTTTTTTTTGAAGATGCTGTAATATCGTATGGATATGCATCCTGTGGTGGCTGACGTTTATATGCTCTTATAGCTTCAGTAAAATGGGCTTTTTCCAAGGCCCAAGCTACATGGGAAGGAGAGAGATGTGCGTGGGCTTTTTCCAAGGCCCAAACTACATGGGAAGGAGAGAGGTGTGCATGGGACTGAATCAGATTGCACTTCTCTTATTTTACAAGAGACATCAAGTAGAGCTAACCCCCAGCTGAGTTTCGTAAGTTTCACTGAAATAATTGTTGAGGTAGTCGTTATGACCCATATCAGACACATATATGCATTGGCTCAGGTCCTTCTTAGCATCTTCCTCGCTTCCCAAGATCTTGGCAATTCGTGAAACCGTGTTATTGTGATTATATATAGCTGAATACGAGCGGTATACCCGCGTGATACGGCGGTTTTTTTTTATCTATGTATAAAATTGATTGCTTTTATATGTATTCTATTTTATTATTTTAATATTTAATTAGTATAATTATATTTAAGAATACTGATATGAATTTTTGTCCTTCAAAAAAATCCAAAGTCATTTTTCCTCTTTCTCAATATATTTTTAGGCGATAATATTCAATAAATATCATACATATTAGAAATAAAAATATTGTAATTTCTTTTTAAAACATAAACTTTATTTTTGTGTGTGCTATAATTATTTATTTTCCGTCTAAAAAGAACAGTCTAATGGAAACGGGAAATGACTTGTATATTTTTTAATTTGACTTGTAGATAATGGAGGTAAATTTGTCAACATTTTTTTTTTTTGAGATGTTTTTTTTTTCCAGTAATATTAGATCTAAAATATTAAAAATGAAAACATTGGAAATTCTTGTAAGGAAATAAACTTAAATAAAAGAGCACAAAATTAAATTTTGAAGCCAATATTTTTTTTATATAAGATTTATTAATCATATTATTATATTAAATATTTTTAAGAAAACATGATATGAATTTCTGTCCTTCAAAAAATCCTAGGTCATTTTTCCTCTCTCTCAATATATTTTTAGGCGATAATATTCAATAAATATTCAAACATATAATTAGTTTTACATATTTTAATTTGACATAAATATACAAATATATAATTAATTTGACATAATTTCAATAATATATTTAATTTAAAGGATACTCTTAGGCTATTTTGTTCCCTCTTTATATATTCTTAGGCGATAATATTCAATAAATATTAGAACATATAATTGGTTTCACATATTTTAATTTGACATAAATACACAAATATATAATTAAAAAGTCAAAACACTGCAAATTTATTTCAAGAAATAAACGTAAATAAAAGAGCACAAAATTTACTTTTGAACCCAATTTTTTTTTATTTTATAGGATCTATTCATCGTATTATTATATTAAATGTATTTAAGAATACTGATATGAATTTATGTTGTTAAAAAAATCCTAGGTCATTTTCCCTCTCCCTTTATATATTTTTATGCGATAATATTCAATAAATATTTGAACATAATATTAGTTTTACATACTTTAATTTGACATAAATATACAAATATAATAATAATACGTGCGGCTATTTTGGAACAGTGTAATCGAAACGGGAAGTGGCTCGCATATTTTTGGATTGCAGATAACGTAGGTAAATTTGTTTGCCTTTTGTTTTTTTAAGCTGTATTTTTTCCCAGTAATATTAGATTTGCAATATTAAAAATCAAAATACATTTTTTTTTTCAAGAAATAAACTTGAACAAAAGAGCACAAAATTAAATTTTGGAGCCAATTTTTTTTATTTTATAAGATTTATTCATCATATTATTATACTACATGTATTTAAGAATACTGATATTAATTTTTTTTCTTCAAAAAATCCACTGTCTTTTTTTTCTCTCTGTATATATTTTTAGACGATAATATTCAATAAATATTCAAACATATAATCAGTTTAACATACTTTAATTTGACATATATATACAAATATATAATTAATTTTACACACTTTCAATCATATATTATTTTTTTTATTATTATTAGGCGATAATATTGAATAAATATTCAAACAATTAAATAATAATAATAATAATTATTATTATTATTATTCTTATTCTTATTATCATTATTATTATTAGCATTTAAAAAAGATTTGTGAATTTTTATTTAAATATAATAATAATACGTGCTGCTATTTTGGATCAGTGTAATCGAAACGGGAAGTGGCTCGCATATTTTTGGATTGCAGATAACGTAGGTAAATTTGTTTGCCTTTTGTTTTTTTGAGTTGTATTTTTTCCCAGTAATATTAGATTTGCAATATTAAAAATCAAAATACATTTTTTTTTTCAAGAAATAAACTTGAACAAAAGAGCACAAAATTAAATTTTGGAGCTAAATTTTTTTATTTTATAAGATTTATTCATCATATTATTACACTACATGTATTTAAGAATACTGATATTAATTTTTTTTCTTCGAAAAATCCGCTGTCTATTTATTCTCTCTGTATATATTTTTAGACGATAATATTCAATAAATATTCAAACATATAATCAGTTTAACATACTTTAATTTTACATATATATACAAATATATAATTAATTTTACACACTTTCAATCATATATTATTTTTTTTATTATTATTAGACGATAATATTGAATAAATATTCAAACAATTACATTATTATTATTCATTTTTTTTAATTATTATTATTATTATTATTATTATTATTATTATTATTATTATTATTAGCATTTAAAAAAGATTTGTGAATTTTATTTTAAATAAAAATTAATTTTCAAATGATTATTACCAGGAATAAAATTTGAAGACCAAATAAAAAGAAACCCTTACAAAAGAAAAGATAAAAGAAATACTCAAAACCAAATAAAGAAAAATACACACATAAACTTGTACAATAATATGGGATAATGCATAAATATATAAATAATAATAAAGGAAATCAATTTCAATAAAACAATTAAAAACATAAAAATAAAAGATATTATTGATTTAAAGTGAAGGATTAATTTGACAACAATTCATACTTTTGTACCAAAAATATTAAAAGATTTAAAAGAAAAACAATTTAAAAGAAGAGGGACTGAAATTAAAGTGCAATATATATTGAATTTGAAATGAAGGACAAAATTGAAAACAATAAAACCTGCTGCACTAAAATAATTAAGGGATCTAATAGAAAACCGAAAAATTCAAAGAAGAAGGACTGACATGCAACTTTCCTATATATCAATTTGAATTAAAGGACGAAATTGCAAGCAATTGAAACTTCTATTACAGAAATCAAACAAAAGCCAAGGGACTGAAATGCATCAACAATAAACCTGGGGGACTGAATTGGAATCTGGCGCTGAGGAGAGAGAAAAGAGCACATAAACGTTCAACCGGATATATGAGCCTCTACGTTGATAAGTGTAAGGCACGCGCCACTCCATGAGATCCGGGGAAGGGTTGCGAGTTGATTCAACCGGCGACGGAAAAATTTCCACCGCCGTATGAAGCCGCACGCTCCGCCTGAATAGATCGCGGGAAAAAAACACGCCGACGCGCCCGTACGGATGACTGACAGAGCTGACGACGGGGAATAGTGGCGTAGGAGTCAATTACTAAAACGCCCCTGATGCTAATGCCGGGACTTTGTCGTTTCGGGGGCTACATACGTAATAACACATTTTAAAAAATATTAAAAAAGAAAATACGTGCGGCGGACCGGACCGAACCGGACCGGTCCGTACGTGGTCAATGACACCTGTGCCCCTCAGCGTAAACCGTGTTTTTGTCTTATTATCGGGGGCGAAATCGGTGAAGCACTGTTCATAATAGGAAAAAAAAAAAAAGGGTGGACGTGCACCTGCGACGCACGGAGGACAAAGCTCGCGTCCACAGTGCGGATGAGTGTAGGTGAACAGTAAACTCACTATTCCTTTCTCCGTTTTGTTTTAGGTATATTGATAATTTCTCCCTTCACAGACAAAAAACGAAACATATGAATAGTTAATGAAACATATGAGTAGTTAGCGTGTTAAAAAATAATATAAATTATATTATGGGACTTTTAAGTTTTTAGATGAGATGATTCCTTGACATAATATTAGAACTTTGTTGACCCAACAGTTACGAGTTCGAATCTCACCACCTCCATTTTATTTGATAAAAAAGTGCAGGGTAATGTTAGTTTATTCAAATTTCAAGTCCAAAGAGTTTTCACTTGAAGATATATATTAAAATATAATATAAATAATATTCTAGAGATTCACCTAATAGCTTAGCTTTTTAAATGAAATGATTATTTAACATAGCATCACTAAATCATAAAAGATTATACAAAACTCATACCAAATCATACAAGGTTTTAGTTATGAGAGCCAGTTATATATAAAGGGTGCCAGCTCCACTAGATCCATAATTTACACCAACGAGAAAATCATTGCAACCTCCGACTACAAAAACCCCGTTTGGGAGTGCGTTGCAACTGGCGTTTGGGAAAAATTTGAATTTTTTTTTCATTTTAAAAACCGGAGGTTTGGTGTTTTTAGATCATTTTGATGTGCTGATGTCAAAAATGATTTTAAAAAAATAAAAAAACATCATTTTGATGTATTTCGGTACGAAAAGCACTTTGAAAAGCTACCGCAACCACACTCCCAAACAGGCCCTTTGGAACTTTAGAAACCTAATTGTTCAGCTGAAACAAGAAAAATAATTAAGATCATCGCTGCCCACATTGCTAAACTCGGTTAAGACAAGTCGTCCTTCTTTTACTAAATTTTGTAAATTTCAGCAACAAAAACATTAGTCAGTATAATGCTTCTTTTTGTAGATTTTTTTTAGGTTTTTGCCGTATGCAGATAAAACAAAATAAAAATGCAATGCACCACACACATATATTTTTATTACAGTTTTGTTACATAACTAAAATTTAACATATTTACATAACAACAAAAACAACAATCTAAATACACATTAATATACATATATATATATATATTATTAAGGTTATATACATCACAATTAATTCCTAAATCCACTAAATATCAAGAGACAATCCTTATGTATGCAAACTCACACGTATGCATACTATACACTAACATGAAGGACTGGAACCTGGTGGATCTGGATTCTGGAGCATCACCTCTTCCTCCTCCCTATGCCAGAGGTGGTTCGCTATTGTGACCTACAAAACAAACAAAAACACAACCCCCCAAAAAAATCAATGTTTCGGTTCCCTCTTCCCTCCCTTCAGGGATGCCCTTTTGATTGTAATTTCTTCTTCTCCGGTAGGTGGCAGTCACATCTAACTACCAAAGGAAGAAACATGGATTTGAAGGGAGGGGGATGTCACGAAGAGGATGAAGGACAAGTGTTGATGATGGTGGGTTTCGACTGAGGAAAGGGCGACGGGTGTGTGGTCAGTGGGGCTGTCGCAGGAGGTGGGTTATTTTTGTCACAAAAAAAATATTGGTCAATGTTATTTTTATAAAAAATAATTTCTGTATCTTTTTTTTTTTTTTGATATTTCAGATCTCATATCATAAAAAAATATATACAAAACCAGACATAGACAAGATAGGTAGAAAAATTGTGCCAAATTATCTACAATAATAAAATAAAAAATTGCCCTATATTTCGCCATAGCTAGCACCAAAATTTTTAACATGTAACATAATTGTTAATAGTCCTAAATTTTTATATATATTATTTTTGGGACTTTCTCCTTAAAAAATAGGAGACACTAATTATATATTGTGATATATTTTTTGATATTAACGTCTTAAAAAATATATAAAAAAATGAACTGACTTATCTTTAAAAATCTCACATTAATTTAATCTCAGTGTTCTAATTTTTTTTAATATAATAAATATGAAGAAAAAATCTGAAAAAAATAATCTTTGATAAATTTTAGCAGTTGCATTTTTGCTATCTGTCAAATAAATTTTTCATCAAATAGTTAAAACATGCCCAACAAATAATTAGTATGTTGCAGGCAACAAATAATATATCTTTAGTCAATTTGATCAATTGTAGTTTTGCTATCTACTAATTAAATTATTATCAAAGTAATTAAAACAAAACCACCAATCAAATTATTTGCTGCATAAAAAAAATCACTCATCTCTGCTACAATTTAACGATTTTAGTTTTACTATTTGCTAATAAAAGAATTCATGAAACAAATAAAACATACACAACAATCAATCAGTATGTTACACGGAACACGTGACTCATTTTAACAGAATATTTTTTATTTCAATTGTACAATCTATCGATTAAATAATTATCAAAATATTTTAAACAGTAGTAACATTCAATTACTTTTAGAAAGGGGAAAAAAAACTGTTTCTAACAGATTCTATCAATTACAATTTTACTAATTAAATATTAAAATAACCAATTACAACACGTATAAAATCAATTAATTTTCTATATATATATAAAAAAC
Organism: Salix brachista; assembly: GCA_009078335.1. Classification (NCBI taxonomy): domain Eukaryota; kingdom Viridiplantae; phylum Streptophyta; class Magnoliopsida; order Malpighiales; family Salicaceae; genus Salix; species Salix brachista. The sequence goes on along the minus strand of CM018589.1, from coordinate 9,253,158 downwards.
TCAGCATAATACACAGGTAAATTAACTAGTTAATTTCTAGAGTTTTCAAGAGCACTCATCTTCAAGATAAATTTTTAAATAAAAAATATTTTAAAAAAATCACATGGAAAATGTTGCCAACCAGGCTTGTTAATTCCGTTCTGTTCCGGCCGGAACGTTCCGTGCTATTAAAAAAACCGAGACAAAACGACGTCATTTTCATCTCGATTTTAATTCCGGCCCGTTCTGGAAATTCCGGTTAAATTCCAGCCTGAACGCCTCGGTACCATTCCGGCTCAAAATCATAATATTTCTTTTATTTTAAAACATTTTACTATCATAATATTTTGGAATTTTATAGATATTTCTAATTTTGAGATTATATTTGTTTGACTTTGTGTTTGTATTGTATAATTTAAAGTTAATTTATCTTGAATTTAAATTATACTTGTTAAATTAATATTTTAATTTTTTTTCATGTATATATATAATTAATTATTTATGAACATTACAACCCCGAAACGGCACGTCAAAACACTTCAAAACTAAAATATTTTGTTCCAATAGAAAAATTGGAACAACAATCAGAACAGTATTGACAACCTTGTTGCCATCAGCTACAGCTTTAAAAATAGTTACTCGCTTTAATTCTTCGGCTACCGTTAATAGTGTACGAGGAAAAACCATACATGATGCTTTTCTTCGTACACCTCTGACCTCTTCGACCACATGCTTTCAACTCCGCAACAGTAACGGTAGCTGAAAAATTCAAAGCGAGTAATATCATTATGCCGAATAATCCAAAATAGTTCAACCATAGTTATTAATTCCGTTCTGTTCCGGCCGGAACGTTCCGTTCCGTTCAATAAACCGAGACAAAACGGTGTCGTTTTTGTCTCGGTTTTAAATTCCGGTCCGATCCGGAAATTCCGGCCAAATTCCGGCCGGAACACCTCGGTTCCATTCCGGGCGTGCCGTTCCGGGTTCAAAATCTATTTTTTTTATTTTTTAAAAATTATTTTTGACATCTATACATCAAAATAATTTAAAAACACCAAAATATTTTAAATAAAAAGAATTCAAATTTTAATTATGCTTGTTAAATTAATATTTTATTTTTTTTCATATATATATATAATAATTATATATGAACAGTACGACACCGAAACGGCACACCGGAACGCTCCGAAACCGGAACGTTATATAATAATTATATATGAACAGTACGACACCGAAACGGCACACCGAAACGCTCCGAAACCAGAACGTTCCGTTCCAATTGAAAAACCGGAATGACGACCGGAACGGTATTGACAACTTTGAGTTCAACTGTTTCAATTCAGAAAGTGCCATAAAGTCATTACAACGCTATCAATCATTTACTATTTTTACTAGCTATTTTGAAGAAAAAAAAATTGATATTAAATTATATTTTTGATATTTTTAAATTATTTTGTGATGATATAAAAAATAATTTTTAAAAAATAATAGTAAAATTATTTTAATTATTTTCTAAATAAAAAATATTTTAAAAAATAAATTTAACCACACTTCCTAAAATAAATTGTAAATCGTTTTCTGCCCACGTACCTTTCGGTTCACCTACCTAGTATAATAAATTAGCAATTTCACTCATAAAGAAAAAAAAAATAGTAAATGGAGGTGAACCGAAAGTTACAATAATTGTTTTTGGCATAAATATTTAATATAATAACTTTTTAAAAATATTTTTTATACAACAAGAAAAACTAAAAAGTTTATACATCTATTTAGTTAAATAAATTAAAAATTATATCTATCAATAAATGCAAAAAACAATTAATGTTTCAATCTGACAGTAGGTCAAATTGACACATGTATATTAAATATCAATACATACATTACTTAAAATATAGAAGGAGTGAGTGTTTTACTGTATACATAGACACAAATTGTTGTGGATTCCAATAGTAAAATTATTTCATCAGGTCAAAAAATTTAACTCTAAAAACCAGGGGTATTTTGGATATTTCCAGGGGACATGTATAATATTTTCAAATTGTTTGGGGTTTTCTGGTATTTGTTGTTTTAAATTACATAGTGAAACTACCATTTTACCCCAAAATTGACAAAAAGACGCGAAATAATAGGGGGTGTTTTTGTTTTTTCACATATTTATACACGGTGAAATTATGTAAATACTCCATAGAAGACAAAAACGAAGGCCTAGAGCTGGGGCATTGTAATACTTTCACCCCCCGTTTTTTCGTGGTTATCGCTGGGTCATGGGGTGTATAAGTAATTTGGCCTTTTTTATTATTTCTTTTCAAAAACACTGCAAGCGCATCGTACGCCCCCGCATTGTTTCACATGCACGCGCCCTTCAGGTGGCGTGTTTGACTCCATTTTTCCATGGGAAGTGTCTGGACGTCATGTCCTCTGCCTCCCCATGAGACGCGTGTCGTGTGAAGATGGCATGTGAATCACCGGTCGATGGTTTTTGTTTTCTCTTTTTTCTCTCTCATGACATCGAAAAATACATAATATTCTTTCATGTCTGTGATTGTTTTATTTTAGGTGTGTTCTTTTGATTTCAGTTTTATTCCTAATTTTTTTAATGAAAATTTTGACTGTTTTCAATTGTGTCATTCAATTGAAATTGATTATATATGTTGGTTTTCATTTCAGTCTTTATTCGTTTGATTTTTGGTTTGTGTTTAGTTCCTTTAATTTTTTCAGTATGCATGTTTTAATTCTGTCCTCCAATTCAAATTTGTTATATATGCTACTATTCGTTTCGGTTCTTATTCTTTTAATTTTTCAACAAAATTACACTACAATTTTTTTTTAAAATGCCTTTATTTTTTCCGGTCCCAAGATTTTTATTTGTTTTAATTTTGTCCTTCAAATGAAATTAATTATATTTTTTATTTCGGCCATTATTTTTTGAATTTATTATTTGGTATTAATTCCTTTGGGTTTTTCAGTCCTTTATGGACAATGTTTATTTTTTTTTACCTATATTTATGCATGTATGCTTTTAGTTTTTTATTTTTATTTTTGTCGTTTTATATTTTATTGGGATTTTATTTTTATTTGGTTGAATCCTGAAATTTTAATTTATGTTGGTGATCATTTTAAAATTAATATTTCTCCTTTTTTCCTTTGTTCTTTTTTTTGTGCTTTTTTTTTATTTTTATCTATTCTTCAGATCAGACGATTTTATGGTTTCATTGTTTGCGCAATAATAATGATAATTTTAGTAATTATTTTTTTTGTAAAAACATTTTGCTTTTTTTTTTTTTATCATTTGGGGTAATTTAATGATTTTAATTATTTGGACAAAAATATTGATAATAATTTTAACTGTTAGTCTTGATATTGACAATAATGTAGGGATGGATTTCCAATGATGTGTTTCTTCTTTTTGTAGATAGAAAATTAACTATTTATTTTTGTTATTTGATTATTGAAGGTGTTTTCACAATTTATATTTTGTTTGTTATGTTTAATTTAATTTGGATTATAAAATGTACTAATTCTAATATAGTGAATTCAATAGATTAGGTATCTGGATATTCTTGCTTTTGTAATGATGATGATAATTTTATGCTAGTGATTTCGTTGAAACCTACTAAACAGATAAATTTATATCGATTTAAAATTCATATATTTTATAGAAAACTTGCACTTCACTGAAATTCTGCATAAATTTATTATTTTGCCCAAATTTATATTATAATTAAAAAATCTAAAACAATTAATATTTTTTGTGTTGAAAAAAATATGGTTCCGTCAGCGACGAGGCACGAGTAAGTGACTAGTATAATATAATAAAAACCACATGTGTTAATGAAGACATAAAATTGAGATAATATTGTAATTGTTACATTGAATTATCATTTTTTTCTAGTTAACGGGACCACTCATTTGAAAAACATTATATAATAATTTTGTTAATATTAAGTTGATACAAAATAAATTACTATATTTACATCAGTTGCATAAAAATATAAAAATACAGTTTATTTGTTACTAGAGAATAGTTATAACAAAGCATTTAATATTACATAGATCTTCCAGGCAAAATTTAGTTTTTTCATAGATGATAAATAAAATTCTCTCAACTTTTTTAATCAGAATTTTCCAAAACAAGAATTTTCTTTCAAATCACACACAAACAAGTCTCTCGGATATCTTATTACCAATAAAAAATAAAAAAAATCAACTGAGTATCTTATCACGGACACTAATTCTATTACGTTTTAAAAGTTTTTTTGAAAACAAATTGCTTTAAATTAATTTCAATTTAGTAATTTAAAATTATTTTGATATACTGATGTGGAAATTATTATTTTTTAAAATATATATATAATTTTAATATTTTCAAAAAAAATTATTTAAAAATACAACCATTACTAGACTATCAATGACCCCTTGAGTCAAGCACCTATTCCGAGTAACTGGAGCAGATAATCCGATTTGTAGGTTGATAATACGTTTCAAAAAACATTTTGAAAAAAAATATTATTCTTTATTTAAATTAATTATTTTAATGTTATTAAATTATTTTAATATGCAAATATCAAAAATAATTTATAAAAACAAAAAAAAAGAAATATTATTTTAATGATTTTCTAAAAAAAAAAACATTTTTAAAATCAATTTAAACTATAATTCCAAATAAACATACCCTGACTATCAAGCTATCGATATACACAAAGTGTTAAATTTTTCCTCATCAATCTCGGAATCTCATTTTTTTGTGTGCTACTGCTACTCCAATGGACTGTGCTTAAAACTGCGTGAGGCTTTTGACGCGCGACACCAGCTGTGCTTTCCACGCCCCGTGAATATCCCCTTCAGATCTTTTAGCCGAACTAGATTTTTTTTTCAAAATAGGAATATCACTAGTGGTATTAAATTTGGAGATGAGATTTCAATTACTTTTTTCCGACAAGCATGGAGAGTTTTCCGACATGGAGAGTGTGAGATGATTTTGTGACTGTTTGAGTTTGGTTGAGATTGTTTTTAAAAGTATTTTTTGTTCAGAAATATATCAAAATAATATTTTTTTTATTTTTTTAAATTATTTTTGATATCAACATATGAAAATTTTAATAAAAAAATTAATTTAAAATAAGCAATAAAAATAAAAATAAATTTAATTTTTTTAAAAATACTTCTAAAACATAATACATCAGAAAAAAAATGTGCCACCACTTAACTAGGGTAGGTCAAACATTAAAGCCTTTACATGTACCACATCGTCAATCTAATAAATGCTATCAGCAGAACAGACTACTATCAGGAAAAAAAAAAAAATTTGCTCGTGCCGTCTAATCCTAACCTTAGGTTTCTGGCTTGTTTCTTGTTGCTGGCTCATTTTTGTGTTTTGGAGATAAGTCCATGTCATTTTTCTACGTGCTCATCAAAGGCAAGGTGTAAGGGCAAGTCCAATGATAAGAACTATTTTTAACAGTTAAATCTTTAAAATGGTTTTTTGAATAGTATGTATATGATTTTTCTGTTGATGTGTGCTCCAAAAGTAAAAGTCATTTTGGAGAGCCAATTTTTAATCTTATTTTAAATAAAATTCAATTATTTTGTATATGGTTTTAATTATGTAATTAATTATACAATTAATAGGAGTAAGTTATATAATTAAATAATTATTTTTGAAAAAATCTCCAACAATAAAATTATTATTATTTTATTTATATTTAAATTAAAAAAATGAATATAAATATAATTAAAAGATCCACAATATTTAAAATTTAAACAAAATGAAGACATTAACAAATAACCAATAAGTTCAAACATAATTAATTAATATACATTTCATTACAAATAATTCAATCAAATTAATTACAAAGTAATTATAAATAATTAAATTTATAGCATGTAATTAAGCTAACTGATTTTTTTTTATTAATTTCACATAATTATTTTTCTGTGCTAACTATTATAATTATTATAATTAATAATAATTATTATTATAATTAATAATACTAATTAGTATAAAACCCACCTCCCACCCGTCCCCACCCCACCCCACCCCAACCCTATCTTCTTTCTCCTACACAACCAGCCGCCCCCCCGCCCTCTCCAACCAGCCAGACCCCCTCCCGTTTACTCCACTCTCCGTTGGCCCTCTCCAGCAACAAAAAATTGAAGCCCAAAGCAACTCAACAAAATCAACTCAACTCCCCATCAAGTTTCAACAAAAAGGAAAGGAAGAGTTAGAGCACTGGACCCAATTCTCACAGCAACCAGGAGCAAGGAAAAGTTATGGATATCATCGCGTCAATTGAAAAATAGAAGAGCAAGGAAAACTTTTGAGGCTCTTTTGCTTCGCTTGCTTGCTTGCAATTCCAGCCTTTGTTTATGTTGAAAAAGTAGAATAAGTTTGTAGAACAAACCTTAAAGGTATGTTGATCGAAGCAAAAATTGAATCTGTTGTGTTGTCTTTGTGTGCAAATGTTGCTGTGTTTTTGGCTGCAAAGTGATTTTCGATTATCTGTGTATTTTTAAATTGTGGTTTTCTGTTGATTGTTGCTGGGTTTCAATATGATCTGCTGCAACGATATAATTTTACCAATTCCAACGGCTCTTTCATTTTGGCTCTGCATCCATTTTTATGTAGGAATGCCTTCTCTGACGTTGGAAAGGTAAAATGCCTCCCGAGATGCCTCCTCCGTTGGAGTCATTAAATTGAGCAACAAGAGCTAAAATTTAAAAAATTTGCCTTTGGCTCTTGAGATGCCTCTCCCGTTGGACTTGCTCTAATAGGCAGTAATGCTTGGCTCTCAACCCATCTCGAACCCACCTAAATCCCTGTCTTATTTTTTTTTTGTTTCAACAATTATGTTTTTCTTTTCTTGTTGTTTTCTATGGAATTGATAAATATTATTATATAATATTATTTTTATGTCAAATACAACACTTGAAAGCGACACGTCGTTCCATTTATATTATTTTGGTGATTATATGTAAATTAATTACAGTAGTGTATTCTCGACCTAAATGACAGGTTTAGTAAATTTTATGGAAGATTTGGTCTTTCTCATGGATTTTTATACATTTAAATATTTACCATGAATTGTAAATATAATATTACTTTTGCTATGGACAGGCAATTGGATTGAGACAAATTGGGTGAGAACAGAAAAAAATAGTGCGCGTGTTGTCATTTTTTATTTGCCGGTTCAACCTATTTTGGAGCTATTGTTGGACACATGAATTGGTTTTAGTATAATTGGAAGGGCTTAAAAGTTGGTTTATATTTCTATAATCATTATCGAAATTATTAATGTTTAACCTAAATACCATACCAAGTTAGATTATGCTTAGGTTATGAAAATTGTATATATGGTAGCTACTAGAGAATATGAGACTTGTAGAAGAGTTAATTGAATTGGTAATTTACATCAAAGTAGAACTATTTGGTACAACTCTCATTTTGATTTTATCTACAACTTAATAGATATTTATGATGTAACTATTATAGTTCCTGGAACTATGGTTCAAGAAGGATCTTCTAACTATATATATGAAAAAACTGATAGTTATTTGATTATAATGAGGTCTTTTGAATTTATATTTATCGTATTTTTGATGTATAAAATAATAAGCATTATTGATTTAGTTTGTTGAGCTTTGAAGCAAAAATATCTTAACATCTTAAATGCAATGGATCGTCTCAACTACCAAAACATTGCTTTAAACTTCAAAAAGGCTATTGTTTTCTTAACAATAAACTACAATTATTATCTTGATTGGGCTCGTTGTGGATTTGATTGTTTAAGCATAGTCTACATGGTCTTGTTGACTACCTCATTGTTTAGCCATATGACAAGTGCAAAATATACATATATTTGTATTCCTTTTACATTATGCTTTTTAACATCTTTCAAGCTTATTTCAGCATAATGAAAGTTATATTATGGGTTTGACATGTTTAAAAGACTTTGTGGATTACTTGCTATAAAATAGGAAATTTTGCACTTTATATTTCGGATCTTTGTTTCATGTTTCAGGTTTTAATTCCTAAAGAGGAGTTTCAGAATTGGAATTATAGCTATCAAGCTTGCTGGAAAAGTATTGTAGGCAGAAATTCAATGCAAATTTGGGCATCCAATTGGAACAACAGCGTTAGCCCTGACTCTGTTCATGCACCAATACTGAACTGAGCATATCTGGAGCATACGATATCGAAATCAAGTTATTCAAAATCCCAAATTCATCTAAACATTTAGGGATACAACTTTCATGAAGGGCTCAAAGTCAGGAAAAATCATATGCAGTACGAAAATCCTGGTGCAAGCTGGATGATGGGATGTGCTTCCTAATCTGTCAACGATTATAGAGATTTTCTCTACAACAATTATCTCCTACTTTTTAGATTGAGTAACAACATTAGGGGCTAGGACTCTTCCAGAATAAAAGGGAAGATGCACGCAAGCAAGGGTTTTTTTTTTTTTTTTTCCAGATTCGGCAGCAAACAACAAAGGCATGAGTAGCTGATTCACTTTCTTGGTTCAAAGGGGATATCATCCATCTTCATCATTGGTTGTGAGTAGTAGCATTTCCATTGTAATTCTTACATTTTCAAGTATTTATTTATCTTTGTCCAGAATTTAAGCTATTGATTTTGGATTCATGCTTATGGAATTGGTTTGATATGGTTTTGTGCTTTCTATGTTTCTTTCAACCCGTAATTGTTGTGGGGAACAAGAATCAAAAGCAAGTAAATTAATTTGATTGTTTTATCTATCACATTAATTTATTTAGGATGAATAGGACTAGTAGATGTTCAAGCTTTTGAATGTTTGCTAGGAATAAATTGCGTAGATCTTGATCTTAAAGCTACCATTGAGTGAAGAAGGATTGCTTCTCAATACTTAATTCGCTTGACAATAAGGAACTAATTAGAAGTTTATTCGGATTAGTTCAACATGCCTCTAGATTTCCCTTAGCTTTAATGGAAGCCTAATTTATTTGCTTGATGTGAAAGGATATTAATTTAACTTCTATGATCAACCGATTTGTAAAAATGGAGGAATCACCCTTTTGAACCGAGTTGCCAATGTCTTGATTAACCTTCGTTAAGATTTAGCACTTTTATTTACTTAATTCTTGTTGATTCAAACCACCCCCGTTCTTTTGAATTTGGTATTTGTAGGAAAATAAATCAATTTCCCTTGAGTTCGACTTGGTCTCTACCACCATACTACTAAAATTATTGTTTCGGTGATAGTAAAATCAGAATTAATTTGTGGAGGTTTCGACAACCGTCAAATTTGGCGCCATTGCCGGGAAAGTTTTTATTTTTCTTTAATATCAAACTAATTTATGCCAAAATCTTCTCATACAGGTGAATTAGTTTTTGATCCAGAGATTGAAAAGACTACAAGAGCGAATAGTATGGCTAAAAGACAAGAGGACAACCTGCTGACCTTAACACCTGTGCACAGTGAATCCGAGACAGACATACAAGAAGAAACTGTTGAAATAATGGCACAACAAAAGACTTTGCGGGAGTTGGCAACTCCTAACGTGAACCAACAGACTTTGTGCATTGAATTTCCTAATATTGAGGTAACTTTTGAATTAAAATCAGGATTGATTCATTTGTTACCTACTTTTCAAGGCCTTGCAGGTGAAGATCCCCATAAGCACTTGAAGGAATTTCATGTTATATGTTCAACCATGAAGCCACAAGGAGTGAGTGAGGAACATATCAAATTGAGGGCTTTTCCATTCTTATTGGCAAACAAAGCAAAGGATTGGTTGTACTACCTTCCTTTTGTTAGAGAATAATATAAATCATATTCTAGGGCCTCACTTACAAACTTAAGCTTAAGCTTTTAGGTGAGATGGTTCCTTAACATGGTATCAGAGCATGGTTGACCCAGCGGTCAAGAGTTCGAATCTCACCACCCTCATTCTATTTGATAAAAATCAAGCATAAGATGATATGGGTCTGTGCAAGTTTCAAGCCCAAAAAAGAGCTTTCACTTGAGGGGGTGTGTTAGAGAATAATATAAATCATATTCTGGGGCCTCACTTACAAACTTAAGCTTAAGCTTTTAGGTGAGATGGTTCCTTAACACCTTTAGGGTCAATAAAGACATGAATGAATTGAAGAAAAGGTTTCTGGAAAAATTCTTTCCAGCTTCAAGGGCTGGAACAATTAGGAAAGAAATTTGTGGGATTTGCCAAAATAATGGAGAAACTTTGTATGAGTACTAGGAACGTTTTAATCAGAAGCATGGACATAATTTCTAATCAATTGTTGTTGCAATATTTTTATGAAGGATTATTGCATATGGACAGAAGCATGATAGATGCTGCAAGTAGGGGAGCACTTGTAGAAAAGACTCCGGAAGCAGCAAGAGATTTAATTTCTATGATGGCAGCAAAATCACAACAATTTGGAATCAGAAGTGACCACAATCCTAGAAAGATAAGTGAGGTGAGTCATTCTAATCTTGAAACGCAACTTTCAGAACTAACCTCTCTTGTTAAGCAGGTAGTTTTGGGATAGGTAAGATAGACCAAAGTTTGCGGTATTTGTACTTTTTTAGATCACTCTACCGATATGTGCCCACAACTTCAAGAGGATGCAATTCCTTGAGCGAATGTTGTAAGTGGGTTTGGTAATCACCAAGGAACCATGACCCATATTCAAATCAGTACAACCCAGGTTGAAGAGACCACCCAAACCTAAGGTATGGACAACCCCATAATCAACAACAGTTCCCTTCTTTCAATCAGAATAAAGCAGCCCCTCCACCTCACCAAGCTTCAAGCTCAGGTATGTCTCTAGAGGATATTATGAAGTCTTTAGCAACTAATACCCATTTGTTCCAGTAGGAGACAAGAGCTAGCATCCAAAATTTAGAAACTCAAGTGTCACAGCTAGCAACTTCATTAGGCAAAATGGAGGCTAACAAGGGTAAGTTACCAGCTCAACTGGAAGTTAACCCACAGGAAAATGCTAATGCAATAGTCCTTAGAAGTGGTAAGGAGGTGCAGACCTCATCACCAAGGCTGGTAGAATCAAAGGAAATTAGAAAGGAAAGAAACACACCACTTGAGTCCTCTTTGCCAAAGTCAAGTAATGAGGTAAGTTTTGAATCAACTTTATATAAGCCAAATATGTTAGTTGTACCTCCATTTCCTAGCAGGTTGGCGAAGACAAAGAAAGAGGAGGGGGAGCATGAATTGTTTGAAAGCTTTCATTCCATTGTTGGATGCAATCAAGCACATTCCACGTTATGCCAAGTTTCTCAAGGAGTTGTGCACCAATAAGAGGAGGTTAAGAACTGAAGAAAAAATCAGAGTTGGAGAGAATATGTCAGTAGTAATACAAAGAAAATTGCCTAAGAAATGCAAGGATCCAGGTATGTTTACTATTCCATGTGTAATTGGAAATTATACGCTAGGAAGGGCAATGCTAGATTTAGGAGCATCAATAAATGTTATGCCTCTTTCAATCTATAAAGTTTTGAATCTAGGACCTTTACAGGAAACAAGGGTAATAATTCAATTAACAGATAGGTCTCATATCCTGAAGGTATTATTGAGGATGTTCTGGTTAAAGTCAATGAATTAATTTTTCTTGCAGATTTTTATATCATTGACATGGATGATGATTATGCTTTAAATTCACCTCATATATTGTTAGGTAGACCATTCATGAAAACAACCAGGACTAAGATTGATGTGCATAAGGGTACTTTATCTTTTGAGTTTGATGGAGAAACAATAACATTTAATATATTTTGATGCTATGAAATATCCTGATGAATTTGAATCTGTTTTTTATATTGAAGTTATTGACCCCATTGTGCAAGATGATTTTGAGCTGAATCTTATGAAGGATAAGTTGAACTTAGTGTTGCAACAGAGCAAGACAGATAAGGATATAAGGAGAGAAATTGATGAAGACATGAAAGAAGCAATTATGTCCTTACACTCATTGCCTATAATGCCTAACATGTGGACTAGCTTACCTGTTGAATTACCAAGTTCACATGTTAAAGATCTACCTTCCGTTGTGCAACCACCGAAGCTGGAGTTAAAAATGTTGCCCACACATTTGAAGTATGTGTACTTAGGAGAAAATGAAACAATGCTAGTCATTATTGCAAATGATTTAACCGAAGTTCACGAGGAAAAAATATTAAGGGTTTTGAGGGAACACAAGACAACAATTGGTTGGACATTGGCGGACATTAAAGGGATCAGCCCTACACTTTGTATGCATAGAATTTTCCTCAACGGTGATGCCAAACCCGTGAGGGAACCTCAACGCAAACTGAATCCAACAATGAAAGAGGTTGTTATGAAGGAAATTTTGAAGTTATTGGACCAAGGGATTATCTATGCAATATCTGATAGTCCATGGGTAAGTCCTGTGCATGTAGTTCCCAAGAAGACTGGTCTAACTCTTGTTCCCAATGAACAAAACGAACTTATCCCCATGAGAGTGTAGAATAGGTGGAGACTGTGTATTGATTTCAGGAAGTTGAATGCTCACACAAGAAAGGATCACTTTCCAATTCCTTTCATAGATGAAATGCTTGAAAGACTAGCAGGTAAGTCATTTTTCTGTTTCTTAGATAAATTTTCTGGTTACTATCAAATAATTGTAGCTCAAGAAGACCAAGAAAAGACAACTTTTACTTGTCCATTTGGAACATTTGCTTACCGACAAATGCCTTTTGGATTGTGCAATGCCCTAGGTACATTTCAAAGATGTATGATGAGCATTTTTTTGACTTGATTGAAAATTGCATTGAAATTTTTATAGATGACTCTGTTTATGGCAATTCTTTTGATCAATGTTTAGATCACTTAAGTAAGGTTTTGAAGAGATGTATTAGCACAAACTTGGTTTTAAACTATGAAAAGTGTCATTCATGGTCCAGCAAGGGATAGTTTTGGGTCATGTGGTTTTAGCTAGAGATATTGAGGTTGACAAAACAAAGTTGATTTGATTACAAGTTTACCCTATCCTACTAATGTTAAGGAAATTCGTAGTTTTCTTGGTCATGTAGGTTTCTATAGGCGGTTCATCAAGGATTTCTCGAAGATTGCACAACCACTGTCTCAATTATTGCAAAAGGACATGCCTTTCAACTTTGAAGCAAATTGCAGAATATCATTTGACAAATTGAAGGAGCCCCTCACCTCGACACCAATCATACAACCACCAAATTGGGAGATGCCTTTTGAAATCATGTGTGATGCAAGTAAACTTGCAATAGGAGCTATACTTGGCCAACAAAATGGAAAGAAAAGCCATGTTATTTGCTATGCTTCGAGGACATTAAACTCGGCTCAATGCAATTATTCAACAACAGAAAAAAAGCTTTTAGCTATTGTGTTTGCCTTGGACAAGTTTAGATCATATTTGTTAGGATCTAAAGTGACTGTTTTCTCAGATCATGCAGCTCTTAAGTACTTATTATTAAAGAAAGAATCCAAACCGAGGCTTATACGCTGGATTTTGCTATTGCAAGAGTTTGATTTAGAAATCAAGGATAAAAAAGGAGCTAACAATTCTGTGGCAGATCATTTGAGTAGAATTATGAATGAGAAAGATATGCTACCAATTGCCGAGACATTCCTTGATGAGCAACTATTGCATTTACAAGGTAAGGAACCATGGTATGCTGACATTGTTAATTTTTTGGTTACAGGAATCTTACCTAATGAATTAAATAAAGCAAAGAAGGAAAAAATAAAGAATGACTCTAAGTATTACATATAGGATGAGCCATATCTTTGGAAATTAGGTTCAGATCAAGTTATCCGAAGATGTGTACCAAATGATGAAATTTATTCCATTCTTACTTATTGTCATAATTATGCATGTGGTGGACATTTTGGACCCAAAAGAACAGCTAGGAAAATTTTAGATAGTGGGTTTTAATGGGAAACTCTTTTTAAATATGTCTACCAATTTTGTAAGAGTTGTGAAAAATTTCAAAAGATGGGTAGTTTATCCCGTAGGAATGAAATGCCATAAAATCCTATTTTATATTGTGAAATTTTTGACGTATGGGGCATGGATTTTATGCGACCTTTCCCTAATTCTTTTGGTTTTGTTTATATTCTACTTGCTGTGGATTATGTGTCGAAATGGGTAGAAGCAAAAGCTACCTATACTAACGATTCTAAAGTTGTTGTAGGATTTCTCAAGTCTAATATTTTTAGTAGGTTTGGAATTTCGAGAGCAATAATAAGTGATCAAGGTACCCATTTTTGCAACCGAACTGTGAAAGCATTGATGCGAAAATATGGAGTCCACCACCGAGTAGCCACAACTTATCATCCACAAACCAATGGACAAACAGAAGTTTCAAATCAGGAAATTAAGAATATCCTTGAGAAGACAGTGAGCCTGAACCGAAAAGACTGGAGTCTACGTTTGGAAGATGCACTGTGGGCATACCGAATAACATACAAAACTCCAATTTGAATCTCATCATATAGGTTGGTATTCAATAAGTTGTGTCATTTACCTGTTGCCATTCAACATCGTGCTTATTGGGCAGTGAAGCAATGTAACATTGATGCTAAAGAAGCTGGAATAGAAAGAAAGTTACAACTGCAGGAGTTGGAGGAGATACGGTTGGAAGCTTATGATAATGCATTGTTGTACAAGGAGAGAACAAAGTACCTTCATGATAAGTTGCTGCTCCGAAAACAATTTTCCATTGGTATGAAGGTATTACTTTTTAACTCCAGGATGAAATTCATGCCAGGTAAGTTAAGATCTAGATGGATTGGACCATTTGCGGTAGTGAATATTTTTCCAAATGGTGTTATTGAAATTCAGAGTTTGGAAACTAACAAGATTTTTAAGGTGAATGGTCATAGACTTAAGCCTTATATTGATGATTTTGATGGCACTAATGTGAAGGAGATGCAATTGGTCGGTCCAATTTACCAAGATTAATGCTGCAGAAGGACTTTGTCTAGCCATAGACAATAAAGAAAGGCGCTTTTGGTAATGTAATTTTACTATAGTATTATAATGTAATTTTACTATTCCAATCCACAATGCATCTGAGTCTTGGTGAACAGTTCAAAATACTGTTTAAATAACCATTCTGTTTTATCTAATAGCGAGGGAACTTGCCCGCGCGTTGCGCTGAGCTTTTTTTGTGTAGAAAACTGATTGATTTTATACGTGTTGTAATTGGTTATTTTAATATTTAATTAGTAAAATTGTAATTGATAGAATCTGTTAGAAACAGGGTTTTTTTCGTGCCTAAAAGTCATTGAATGTTGCTACTGTTAAAACTGTTTTGATAATTATTTAATCGGTAGATTGTACAATTGAAATCGAAGAAATTATGTTAAAATGAGTCACGTGCTCCGTGTAACATACTGATTGATTGTTGTGCATGTTTTGTTTGTTTCATGAATTCTTTAATTAGCAAATAGTAAAATTACAATCGTTGAATTGTAGCACAGATGAGTGATTTATTTGTTTTATGCATCAAACAATTTGATTGATGGTTTTGTTTTAACTACTTTGATAATAATTTACTTGGTAGATAGCAAAACCGCAATTGATTAAATTGACTAAAGATATATTATTTGTTGCTTGCAACATATTAATTATTTGTTGGGCATGTTTTAACTTTTTGCTGAATAATTTATCTGACAGATAGCAAAAATACAACTGCTAAAATTTAACAAAGATTATTTTTTCAGATTTTTTCTTCATATTATTATATTAAAAAAATTTAGAACACTGAGATTAAATTAATGTGAGATTTTTAAAGAAAAATCAGTTCAATTTTTTTTTTATATATTTTAAGATGTTAATATGAAAAAAATATCACAATATATAATTAGTCTCTCCTATTTTTTTAAGCAAAAAGTCCCAGAAATAATATATATAAAAATTTAGGACCATGGACAAATTGTTACATGTTAAAAAATTTGGTGTCCGCTATGGCGAAATGCAGGGCAATTTTTTATTTTATTATTGTAGATAATTTGGCATAATTTTTCTACATGTCTTGTCTATGTGTGGTTTCGTATATTTTTTTCATGATATGAGATCTGAAATATCATACATAAAAAAAGATGTAGAAGTTATTTTTCACAAAAATAACATTGACCAATGATTTTTTTGTCAAAATGATTATAGTTGTCATTCTAAATATTATTATACATAATTAATATTCTAATTATTATTGATCATACTATCGATGACACCGTAATTATTATTTGAAGAAGAAATTATTATTTTTTATTTTTTAATATTTATTCTAGATATTTTTATTTTAAACATATTTTAGAATATTGATAGTAAATTATTATTTTTGAAAATAATAAATAGGTCATATATATATATATATATATATATATATATATATATTAAGGTGCAAATATTAAATAAATATAAAAATATATAATTAGTCTCACATATTTATAAGAAAAAATATTACAAATAATCATTATTATTATTTTGAATGCCTTATCTATAATAATTAGAAATTTCAACACCTAACAATATTAACAAAAAAGCAGTTAAAAAACTCAATAAATGACAAAAAAATATTATTGGATTTAAAAAGTTATTCGACTTGAAGAATAAATAAAAATAATTTTAAAAAACAAAGAGAAAAAAAGAATAAATACCGATTTTCAAACGATCACCAACTCAAATTAAAATGTAAACATTAAAAAAACATAACCTTAATAAAAGTGGAAATAATAAAAATTGGTGAGACCATAATTATTGTTAGAAAAAAAAATTTATTATATTTTTTATTTTTATAAGATTTATTCTTCATATTATTATATTAAAAGTATTTCACAACAATGATATAATTTGTTTTTCAAAAAAACCTAGGTCATATATATATATATATATTAAGGCGCTAATATTAAATAAATATTAAAATATATAATTAGTCTGACATATTTAAAATAAAACAAAACTTACAAATAATCATTATTATTATTTTGAATGTCTTATTTATAATAATTAGAAATTTCAACACCTAACAATATTAACAAAAAAGCAATTAAGGAAAAAAAAGGAAGCCAGGGGAAATAACCTTTTCAAACAGTAATGAATAGTGAAAATTGGTGTTCATTTCGAGAGAAAAAACATGATACGCGTAAGCAGACACGGACACCCTGATTATTAAAAAAAAACAAAAAAAAATGTATATGTGGAGAAAAAAAATAGTAAAAACAAAATGGGCCCGAAAATTAGTCGTGGTGCGCATAAGCTGCCCCGAACACCCCGGTTAGAAAAAAAAGGAAATCAGTTTTTCGCCTTCCTAGAATTCGAACTGCTGACTCCCGTGTACAGGCACATTCCTTAACTACTCGGCCAAAGCAACTTCTTTGTTCAACTTAGTATACAAATTACAGATAATGCAAATGATATGATAATATAATATTAAAAATCCAAAACCATTTATGTCGCTTGGGAGATTCGAACTCCCGTCTACTTTGCACGAACGCGCCGTAACCACTCAGCCAAAGCAACTTCTTTGTGCAGTCCTAGTATATAAATACTACTTATATTATTATGTATTTTCACTATTCCAATCCACAGTGCATCTGAGTCTTGATGAACACTGTAAAACACTATTTAAAATATCATTCTGTTTTAGCTTATAGTGTAATATTAAATGACTTAAACATCTCGTAGGCAACTCTTGCAAAATAGGCACCACATTTAGCATCACACACTAGCCGATTTGCCCGCTCCGCTAGGCTTTTTTATCTATGTAGAAAATTGATTGATTTTATAAATGTTGTATTTTGTTATTTTAATATTTAATTAGTAACATTGTAATTGAAAAAATCTGTTAAAAATGGTTTTTTTCAACCAAAAAGTGATTGAATATTGCTATTGCTAAAAATCATAGATAATGTAGGTAATTTTTTTTTTAATGAGTTGTATATTTTCCCCAGTAATATTAGATCTGACACATTATAAACAAAAATATTGTATTTTTTTTCCATAAATAAACTTATATTTTTTGCGTGCTGTAATTAGTTATTTCAATGTTTAATTACTAAAATTGCAACAGATAAAAATATGTTAGAAATGAGTTTTTTGCGTGGTATAATTAGTATGCTTGCCCGCGCATTGCGCTAGGGTTTTTTTCATGTAGAAAACTAATTGATTTTTTACATGTTGTAATTAGTTGTTTAAATATTTAATTAGTAACATTATAATAGATAAAATATGTAACAAATAAATTTTTTCCCAGCCTAAAAGGAATAGTGTAATCAAAATTGGAAGTGGTTTGTATATTTTTTAATTGGAAATAACTTAGGTAAATCTATAAAAAAAAATATTTTAGTTGTCTTTTTTTCCCAGTAATATTAGATTTTACACATTATAAATAAAACGGAGAGTATTGTAGATAATCGAGGTAAATTTGTCAAAAGAAAAAAATTTGAGTTGATAATATAGGTCAATGTGTGTACCTTTTGTTTTTTTGAGTTGTATTTTTTCTCCAGTAATATCAGATTTGAAATATTAAAAATGGGAAAATCAGAAAAAAAATATATTAAAACATAAACTTAAAGAAAAGAGTATAAAATTTAAATTCACAGCAAAATTTTTTTTTATAAGATTTATTAATCATGTTATTATATTAAATGTATTTAAGCATATTGATATAAAAATTTTTATTTTAAAATCCAAGGTCAATTTCTCTCTCTCTCTCTCTATATATTTTTAGATGATAATATTCAATAAATATTAAAACATATAATTAGTCTTACATACTTTATAGAGTAATAAAAATGGGAAGCGGTTCGTATATGTTTAAATTTTAGATAACGTAGGTAAATTTATAATTTTATTCTTTGTTTGAGTTGAATTTTATTACCAGTATTATTAGATCTCACACATTATAAATCAAAATAATGTAATTTGTTTTTAAAAATAAACTGAGTTTTTTTGCATGCTATAATGACTTATTTGCCGTCTAAAAAGAATAGTGTAATCGAGACGGGAAGTGGTTCGTATATTTTTGAATTGCAGATAATGGAGGTAAATTTGTTTGCCTTTTGTTTTTTTGAGTTGTATATTGTTCTCAGTAATATTAGATCTGCAATATTAACAATCAAAATACTGTAAATTTTTTTCCAAAAATAAACTTGAACAAAAGAGCAAAAAATTAAAATTTGGAGCAAATTTATTTTTCTTTTATAAGATTTATTCATCATATTATTATACTAAATGTATTTAAGAATACTGATATAAATTGTTTTCCTTCAAAAAATCCGCGGTCTTTTTTTTCTCTCTGTATATATTTTTAGACGATAATATTAAATAAATATTCAAACATATAAGCAGTTTAACATACTTTAATTTGACATACATATACAAATATATAATTAATTTTACACACTTGCAATATTTTTTTTAATTATTAGGCGATAATATTCAACAAATATTCAAACAATGAAATTATTATTATTAAATTTTTTTAATTATTATTATTATTCTTATTCTTATTCTTATTATTATTATTATTATTATTATTATTATTATTATTATTATTATTATTATTATTATTATTATTATTATTATCATTGTTAGCATTTAAAAAATATTTGTGATTTAAAAAAAAAAATCAAATGATTACTACCAGGAATAAAATTTGAAGACTAAATAAAAAGAAACCCCAACAAAAGAAAAGATAAAAGAAATATCCAAAACCAAATTAAAGAAAAATATATACATGAACTTGTACAGTAATAGGGAATAATGCATAAATATTTAAATAATAATAAAGGAAATCAATTTCAAAAGAACAATTAAAAACATAAGGCCCAAAATAAAAATAAAAGATATGATTGATTTAAAGTGAAGGATTAATTTGACAACAATTCATACTTTTATTAATTCATAAGGCCGCACGCGCCGCCTGAATCAATCGCGGTCACGAAACGCGCTGACGCGCCCGTACGGCTTCCTGACAGCGCTGACGCAAGGGAACAGTAGCGTCTGAGTCAATTACTAAACCACCCCTGATACTAATTCATGTATTTTGTCGTATCGGGGGCTACGGACGTCATAACACATTTTAAAAAATATTAAAAAAAAGGTTCCGGCGGACCGGACCGGACCGGTTCGTACGCGTGCAATTACAACCGTAGCCCTCAGCCGACAACATGTTTTTGTCTTATTAGCGGGGGTCAGAGCGTCATGACACTGTTCAAATCAGGAAAAAACAAAAAAAAAAGAGTGGACGAACTCGCACGACGCACGGACAAAAAATGTCCAGTCCACAGTGCCACTGAGTCTTAATGAACAGTAAACAGCCCGAGCCTTTTTAGATATATAGTAATGGTGCTTTTCTTCGCACGGCTCTGACCTCTTCGACCACATGCTTTCAACTCCGCAACAGTAACGGTAGCTGAAGAATTCAAAGCGAGGAACATCCTTATGCCGAAGAATCCAAAATAATTCAACTGTTTCAATTCAGAAAGTGCCATAGTCATTACAACGCTCCCAATCATTTACTATTTTTCCTACTGCCAACCAGAATTATTAAATCTTTTTGTGCCCACATACCTTTCGGTTCACCAACGTAGTATAATAAATTAGTAATTTCAACGTCGTATTAAATCTTTTTGTGCCCACATATCTTTCGTTTGACTTGACACATGTATATTAAATATCAATGCATACATATAATATAATAAAAACCACATGTGTTAATAAAGACATAAAATTGAGTTAATATTGTAATTGTTACATTGAATTATCATTTTTTCTGGTTAACGGGACCACTCATTTGAAAAAAATTATATAAGAATTTTGTTAATATTAAGTTGATACAAAATAAATTACTATTTTTACATCAGCTGCATAAAAATATAAAAAATATATTTTATTTGTCACTAGAGAATAGTTAACAAAACATTTAATATTACATATAAAATATGATCTTCCAGGCAAAATCTAGTTTTTTCATAGATGATAAATAAAATTCTCTCAACTTTTTTAATCAGGATTTTCTAAGACAAGATTTTTCTTTCAAATCACACACAGAAAAGTCTCTCATTACCAAAAATTAATGGAGAATTTTTTTTAATAAATCAAACATTACCGATAGAGGTTTTTCATTTCAGTAACAAAACTCAATTTCTAAACCTTTAAATGGCATAATCTCCTAAATTTGAAGTTTGTACCAAGAGATTGAGACTTAAACATGTGGGCGTGAATTTTTTTTATACGAGAAAACTCCATCCCTTGGACATACTTTGCGGGTCCAGGAAAACTATAATTGTTCCAAGATTTTACAAAGTACGTATGCCTTGACTCAAACTCGAGACTTACAATGCAGAGCTTAAATCTTTTGGCATCACATCACTCCTCTGAAAATAAATTGGGCAAAAAATCCTTTTTGCTATTCAAATGAAAAATATATGGGCACAATAATGATTAATTATTTAAAACTTTTTATTAAGAAATCTAATAATAAATTAATTAACCCTCTCTCAACAACTATCTCAAGACAGGAGAACTCCAAAAAAGAAAAGAAAACCGGAGCTCGATCACCATGCTATAATGTATAAGATCCTGTACAGAAAAATCTTTGACCCTTCGATCCAAGAGAATTGCACTGGAATTTGTGCGCATCAAATCCTTTTCGAGTTATAAAAGATAGATAAGATCGTACCCAGAAATTTTAATATGGAGATCATGTAGGCACCGATGCCGTATCGTGCTATAAGTGATGGATAAACGCCACTTATTATTATGCGTATACAGCCAATGAATTAAATTTCTTTTAAGAAAATAATAACAAAAACATTAAATTCCATAGCCCTTTTTTCCTTTCTATTTAACGCTTTATATTTTATATTTTTGTGTTTTTTCGAGTTATGATTTTGGTTGTGCTCGCAGTGTAGCTAGACGTCGTGGCTCTAATCAATGTAAGGATAAATACAATTAATATACTTAGGGCCTGTTTGGGAGAGCTGTTATGGTAGCTTTTCAAAGTTCTTTTCGTGCCGAATTACATCAAAATAATGTTTTTTTATTTTTTAAAAATCATTTTTGACATCAGCACATCAAAATGATCTAAAAACACCAAAACATATTCATTTAAAATGAAATTTTTTTTTACCAAAAGCTGCGGCACGGCGGGTGAAACGCGGTGTCAAACTGCTTCTTAGTGATTTTTCCTTGTTTTTTCATCCACTCAAAACGGATACGCAATCTAGATTTAGGATTGTCAAATTCATGATAAATTAACTACATTTGTACTGCTTACAATTCAACCACATTGATAAGTTTTCACTCAAATAGGCTGACCTCTTATCGAAGATCATTTCCCTTATTACAGGGACGTGCCAAAATAAATACAGCATCTCTAGATTTATAATAAAAAAACTTTTTATAGGTAGCTAATGAATAAAATGCCTCTTAAAAAATAAAAATAAAATATTAAATTTCGTAGCCCTTTTTCCTTTGTATTAAACGCTTTATATTTTTTAATTTTGATTTTGGTTGATCGCAGTGTAGCAAGACATCGTAGCTTTTAAAATAAGGAAATTAATCGTGACTTTTAATCTTTTCCTTCTTTTTATCTTAGTTAAGATTAATAATTAGAAAATATCGAACCATTGCAATCTTATTACCATGACTGATTTGAATTGATCTTATCTTATAATAAGATATTCTTTTATCTTGAATAATAATAATAAAATAATTTGTCCTTTTCAAATATAAAAAAAATTAGTATTGCTAGGCAAGAGATCTGCTGGTTAATAGATTGATATTTATATAAATTAATTAATACCAAATTATTTATTGTATTTGTGAATACATAATAAAATAAAGAAATATTGATAATATCTTGAAAGAATAAAAATCAATTTCTTAAAGAGTAATAATGGTTATGGTCAAAATGTAACAAGCGTGGCAATTGTGGTCACTAAGTAGCTAAATTTCTGGGCCGATTCGAGTAGCCCGAGGCTCTTTAGAACAAGTGATTTGCTTCAAAATAATTTATCTCTAATTGCCTAGTTTTGACTTTTATAAGCCCTTTCCCGTTAATCTAGTAATTTTAATTTGAGTTATATTTGTTTAAGGTAATCCTGATTTGGATGTCAGTTGTTCTTTCCTAAAACAGCATCATTTACTGCTTTCCTTCTAACCCATGGCCAGCTGTCAGCTCATCCTCCTCCTCATCTCTCGTCATCCACGTAAGTTATACTTGTCGAATCCTGACCCTACACTAACACACTTCTTTTTTTACTTTGCAGAAATCATGTCGGTGCACGTCTCTTCCCCTCAATCTCGTGCCGGTCTTCTCCTCTTAGCTCCTCTCTCATTTCAGTTCCTGCGAGAGCTTGGCCGAACTGTTACAAAATCATACTCTCAAATAAACATACACAACTATCAAGTTTTTGATATACAAAAAGCGCTAGATTTTTCCTCATCAATCTCCTCTTGTCCTTTCCTCGAAATAAAATTCTGAAATCTCACTTTTTGTGCACAACTCCTATGGACTGTGCTTAAAACTGTGGGAGGCTTTTGACGCGCGACACCAGCTGCGCCTTCCCCGCCCCGTGAATATCCCCTTTAGATCTTTTAGTCGAACTAGATTTTTTTTTTCAAAATAGGAATATCACTAGTGGTATTAAATTTGGAGATGAAATTTCAATTATTTTTTTCGTTTGGTGGCAAGAGCGTAGGGAAATACAAGGCTTGGGTGTGCTATAGCCACGTCAAACTTTTTTCTTTTGTTTTTTCTTTGTAATAAATAATAATATTAAATTAGCCCAAGTTGCACCACTTAACTAGGGTAGCCCAAGCATTAAAGCCTTTACATAGACCACATCGTCAATCTCATAAATGCTATGAGCTTCATTCCTGATACCGTCTCTTTCAATTATAAAAATAAAAGAACTCTTTTGGTAAGAGAATAGTGTCTCAGGAATTTTTATTTAGTCTTTGTAAATGGAAATTACAATATTTTTGGTCTAGAATTTATCAAATCGAATGACGGTAACAAACTAAAATTTAAGCCAAGTTAAAAACTAAGCTAATTTTTTAGACAGATTCGAGGTAGCCTGGGTTTACTTGAAACAGGTTTACTTGAAACAAGTGATTTGCTTCAAAGCAATTTTTCTCTGGCTGCCCTATTCTGAACCCTTCTCTGTCCTTTTATAAACCCTTCCCCGGTAATCTAGTAATTTGAATTTGAGTTATATTTGATTAAGCTAATCCTGATTTGGTTGCTAGCTGTTTTTTCCTAAAACGGCGTCGTTTACTGCTTTCCTTCTAACCCATGGCTAGCTATCAGCTCATCCTCCTCCTCATCGTTCATGTAAGTTGTACTTGCTGGATCTGACCCTACACAAACACACTTCCTTTTTTACTTTGCAGATATCTTGTCGGTGCACTTCTCTTCCCCTCAGTCTCGTGCCAGTACTCTTCTCCCCTCAGCTCTTATCTCTCTCCTCTCAGGTCCTCTCTCATTTAAGCTTCTGTGAGTACTTGGTCGAACTGTTACAAAATCATACTCTCAAATAAACGTACACTGACTATCAAGTTATCGATATACAAAAAGTGTTAGATTTTTCCTCATCAATCTCCTCTTGTCCTTCCTCAAAATAAAATTCTGAGATCTCATTTTTTGTGTGCTACTCCTATGGATTGTGCTTAAAACTGCATGAGGCTTTTAACGCGCGACACCAGCTGTGCCTTCCCCGCCCCGTGAATATCCCCTTCAGATCTTTTAGTCGAACTAGATTTTTTTTTTCAAAATAGGAATATCACTAGTGGTATTAAATTTGGAGATGAAATTTCAATTATTTTTTTTCGACGAGCATAGAGAGTGTGGGGGGAGGGAGTTTTACATGATGATTTTGGTGGCAAGAGCGGAGGGAAATACAAGGCTTGGGTGTGCTAACACCCAATTTTTTAATGAGTAAGAAAATTTATGAATAGGGTGACAAACAATTGGTTTTATAATGCAAGTTCATTACAATTGGAAGGTAATTTCCAAGGATTTGAAATATGAGATTTAATGAGTGATAATAGCATATTTACCTATGTATAGGCCTTTAGAAGGACCTGGAACATTATGAGGCATAAAAATATAATTAGTGTAGCAAAATTGGGGGATGATGTTTGATGAACTACAATGCCTGATATGACAAATATTTATATATCATCAAAATTTGGTTGATGGAAAGGATAACGTTTAAGACCCATTGATGAAAGTCAACTTAAAAACTAAAGATAAATTTAGACCAACCTTTGTAAGAGGGAATTTTCTGGATAATTATCATGAACTTCTAATATCATTATTCCTTATTTATAAGGATTGTTTCACTTAGGACATTGATGAGATGTTGAGCTAGACAAAAAGTTTAGCCAAACATTAATTATGAACCAAGCCTTTATTTAAACCATTCAAATAACTTTAAAAAAAACAACTTAAAATATTGAACATCTCTACCAACAATCTTTTGTCATAACAACAATAACATACAATAGTAATGAAAAGGTTTCCTTCTATATCTCGTTTATTAAATGGTAGTGGACAATACTATCAATTAGTAGATAAAGAAAATCACTTAATTAAATCTATTTAAGGTCTATCTTAAAAGAACATCCACTTATCATATTTTCAACATATCTAACATTGATTTGATAGTTATCTAGTTGTTATGGTTAATATAATCAACATAGCTTACCATAATAATATTATGGTAGTCAACAAAAATATACAGGTCATTGCCAATCAAATTTCATTGAGCTAAGAAAAATTCAATTGAGCATTCTATTTATCCAGTCACCTAAGGATAAGTCCTCAGATATTCTACAATAATAAGCAATAGTATGCTTGGAAATTCTCAAATTCATTTTGAATATTACATTTCTACACATTAGGCACAATAACAAGCTTAACTCAATTTGGGAGTGATTACTTATAAAGTAAAATCTACCTTACAAGCATATATGGTCTAAGATTTTTATTTATAGCTACCAAAACCTATAAATATGGTGTTTAATCCCTTTAAGTTATTTCTCAATAAGGTCAACTCAATACTCATATAATGAACTTAACACTCAAGAGAGAAGGTTTTATAAGTTGGACCCATAACCATACCTATATATAATCATTTCATATTCTAAATATGAAATAATCTTAGTCTTACAAAAGAATTAATAACACCATTATTATATTAATTAGTGGACTTGGTAATGTTTTTCCTTGTTAGTTGGTTATCCTTCATAAAAAATATTTAAAGTTGGTTATCCTGATTTTATAGAAATTGGATGTAACCTCTGATTAGTTCTCTACACTACCATTTAACTCCATTAATAAGTCGAAAGATATAAAGGGATATTTTCATGAGTCCTTTTATAAAACTTAAATAGAAGTAACACTTATTCCAAGATCCATGGGAGTGCATAAAAGCTATGGTCTTTATTTTAAGACTTTGGAAACAAAGTGCACTATAACCATAATAGAGCAAAAATGTATTAAGAGTGATACATTTAAACCTTAGAAAACATTTTTAAAATCAAGTATTCAAAAATTTATATCATTATAAATGATGTTACTATTAGTTTAATATGCTTTGTAGCTAATTGTTTGGTTATATATGAGATTATTATATTCATGAAAATACATATTTATTATTTATAAAAGCATATTTTTTCTTTAATATTGATATAGTATTAGATTATTGAATCTATATTTGATTTATAAATCTAGAGTAAAGAAAAAGTCTACGGAAAAAAAGTAGTGTGCGAACAAAATTATAAAGTTGTTATAATTATAGGATTCCTATTGCATTAAAGCATTTTTTCTAAAATATTATTGGTCGATATTTTCTTAAGTATTGGACATTTATTAGATTTATAAAGGTTGTTACATATTATATTCTTTCTCTTATGAAATGAAGTAATTGTTCTCATAATATGAGGTATAAAGGATACATGGAACTAATTTATAGGTTATTGTCATTAGACATATACACTGAACAACCCCACATGAGAATTTCATATAGAGATATCACATGTGTCTATGGAAAAGCTCACATGATAGTTGTGTAAGTGATCCTTAGACTTGTGATCACTAAATTATCTTATATAAAGAGTGTTATGCTTTGATTTTGTTACATATTATCATGGTAAAGGTAACAGATGAGTAGATATTGAATATAACATAAATTATATGAAGGTATTTAATATTTTAGGGATCACGTCATGTTGTTAGATATTGCATTTAATCTTCAAATATAAATTAATCAATTATTCAATTGATAATAAATTAAATTATTTGATTTATTTAATTCTATTTATATTTGGATCAACATATTAGGAATCTAATAGGTTACATGGATAAGCAATCATTAGTAAAAATTTAAAGATAACTTGTTCAATTATTGATCTATAAGGAGTTTGAAAAAGTACAACAATAACAATTTATAACAATCTATATTGACAAGCCATTGTAAATTAACTAGATTGAAACAAGCACGTGGCTTACAATACAACACTCTTACAAGCTGTCTGGTTAGCTAGATCTCCACTCTATAAATAGGCCTGGATGGTTCTACTTCAAAGCACTCTTCCCTAGCTGCGCTCCTTCTTCCTAGCTATATTTCTTGTTTTTGTTTCCTTCATCATATTTGACGATGGAAAGTGTGCTTAAGGCATCGTGGGTGCTGTCTGTGGTGCTGCTGGTGTCAAACTGGAAACACTGGACTCATGGAAAGCGTGTTCCTCAAGTTCCATGCTACTTCGTCTTTGGAGATTCACTCTTTGATAACGGCAACAATAACTACCTTAGCACTGCACCTAAAGTTAATTACCTACCTTATGGGATAGACTTTGATACTGGGGCTTCAGGAAGGTGCAGCAACGGTCTCAACATAGCTGACACCATTGGTCTGCAGTTTGCTCTCCAGTCTTATAATAATATATAGAGTGTGCTAGTTCTCTTTAATATATGTTCTTACTAGCTAGATGTGACAATTTTATTACATATTTTATCAAAAGAAGGATGACTTGTCTTAACCGATAGAGTTTAGTAATGTGGGAAGCTATGATGTTCATTGTTATTCTTTTGTTTCAGCTGAACAATTAGGTTTCGACAGCTACATTACGGACTTTGGTGTCGGAGGTTGCACTAATTATCTAGATGGTGTAAATTATGGATCTAATGGAGCTGGCATCCTTGATATAACTGGCTCTAAATCGGTGATTACTTATCATATGCCTCTCATAGCTGAAACCTTGTATTATTCTGTATGAATTTTGTATAATCTTGTGTGCTTTGGCAACGCTAACTATTCATATGATTCTTTTGTGTGTGTGAAGGGAGAACTATTTACCATGAATATTCAGTTATATAATCACAATATCACGGTTTCACGAATTGCCAAAATCTTGGGAAGCGAGGAAGTTGCTAGGAAGTACATGGGCCAATGCATATATGTGTCTGATATGGGTCATAACGACTACCTCAACAATTATTTCCTGGACAACTACACTAGCAGCCAGGAATATGATCCAGAACACTTTGCTCAACTTCTCATCGATACTTACGAATCTCAGCTGGAGGTTAGCTCTAATGTTTGGTGTAGACTTTTCAAATACATTTTTTTCTTTAAAATAATGTTTTTAGATTTGATATTTTTCTATAT
This sequence comes from Salix brachista, assembly GCA_009078335.1. Lineage (NCBI taxonomy): Eukaryota > Viridiplantae > Streptophyta > Magnoliopsida > Malpighiales > Salicaceae > Salix > Salix brachista. The sequence continues at coordinate 9,224,502 of CM018589.1, read as the reverse complement.
CAAATGTATTTTTGAAATGCTTCCATTGCAAATTAATTCCCTTTTTTTCCCCTTGCTGCCAGTCTTTGTATTGGACAGGAGCAAGAAAGATAGCCCTGTTCGGAATTATTCGGGTAGGATGTATGCCGTCCAACATACAGAAAAATCTGGATAAACTAGATGCATCTTCGTGTGCATACGAGCTCAACAATGATGTTCAAATTTTCAACGGCAAGCTTCGAAACCTGGTCGAAAAACTTAATAATAAGCATTCTAATGCCAGGTTTACCTACATAAACTCTTACGAAATTGATTCTGATAATCAGACAAATAAAGGTACCAATCCCCTCCCTCCGTTGCTCTCTCTCTCTCTCTCTCTCTCTCTCTAGGTTGAAGACGACTTTTTCTGATACCATTATTACTTTTCTTGCTCGCAGGTTTTACATACACCCGTGAGAGTTGTTGCTTGGTAGAACCTCGTGCAGTCCCATGTACATCTCTCTCCGTCCCATGTAGTAACAGGGATGACTATGTGTACTGGGATGGAGCCCATTTTACGGAAGCTAAAGCTTGGGCCTTTGGAAAAAGAGCATATAAACGTCAGTCACCAACTGATGCTTATCCATATGATATCAGCGAGCTTGTGAAGCTGAAGCTTGATGATTCTGATGCTTACGATATCAACCATGCCGAGCTCTGATGGAGAAGACGATGTCCAGTAAGCAGACGGAGAATAAGATATTGTGACAGTAAAAACAATGGAAAGACATATTTACTGTCTTTTCATATCCTTGCACAATATAATTCCAATAAGATTTGCGTTTAAGCATTGCGAAAGTTTTTATGGTTTTAATTAAAGAATTCATAATTATGCCTGCTAGCTAGAAGGGAATTCGCCTAAACAAGACAATAATAATTACTTAATTTCTTAATTAATCATGTGGATATCATACTTAAATCCATTCATAAAAAGATTTATTTTAAACATATGAAAGTATATTCAAGATATTCACCAGTATAAAATTGATAAATATAAATCAAAATACTAACAAAAAGTTTTTGTCAGTAGGTGAACTTTATCAATAGATTAGTCTATCACTAAGTTCAAATTTTATTAATGGATTAGTCTCTCACTGAGTTCATTGATAAACACCAAAAAAGATTCCCTAAGCATATACAAAGAAAATTATAGTGAAAAAAAAGAGTAAAAAAAAAAAAAACTGACGTGTCATTTATATGAACAAAATTACCGACTAAATGAACTTGTTGGTAAAATTAGTCAGTAAATCTATGAGTAATATTTAAGTTATGATCTCACAAACGACTCAGCCTCTCCCCCTCTCATTTCTTATTCTTTCTCTATCAGTTCTGCAACACAACGAACCTCCTTTCCCCCTAACTCTAGCTTTGTCTCAAAATCAACCTTCCATTGCAAATATGGTCACTTCAACACTTAGTCTGTCATCAATATTCATGTTCTGATTCATTTTTTTTTTAGGATTCGCCACAACAACTCATTTTTTGTTTGAACCCAATTTTAAAATGTTAATTTTAAATGTATATTTTTGTAGTATGCATATAGTTTGTTTGTGTTTGCTTGTTTTATATCTTTTTACCATAGAAATTTGTTATATGAATGTATGGATTTTATATGTCAGGGTATCATTTTTATTTTCAAAAATTGTATTTGTTTATAATTTGAAATTGATTTTGATTTTGTGATTAGATGTTTTGTAATTAAATAAATAATGCCTTATTTAATGGGTTAGTTTATATTTTAACAATTTATTCTTGAGTTGAAGATTTCAGTAAATATATAGGAATTTGAATTTATGTATATAATTGATAATGATTTAAGAGTACTATTACAATATATTTAAAGTTTGAGTTAATTAAACTAATGATATCTAATTTATTTAGTTTACACAACTAATTAATATATGTTATTATCAATATTTTAAATAGGTTTGAATCGTTCATGAATGTATTAAGATTTACCTGAAGGGTTGCGTAGAATGAATTATTGTAATGAGGTTTATAATTTTATTAATTATGCACTATATAATTCGAGAAGTAGTAGATGTGGTATTATATTTTCATATAAAAGGTGCAAGAATAAAATATTTTTTGAACCATATGTATTTACCATGCATCTTCTACAAAAAAAAGAGTTCATAGAGAAATACTTGTTTAGGTTTGCACATGGAGAACTACATTGTCCTTACAATACCATGGTAGAGAGGATGGTTGGCTTAATTTTTAGTTTTAATAATGTGCATAGAATTGTAGATGAAAATAGTAATCCTTATAGTAATATAGTTATGAATATGATAAGAATGAATCAGTATTATACAAGTGAATGTTCAATCATACATAAAGAACCAAATATAGATATGATTGGGTTTTTTAATCTTTTAAAAGACTTTGATATATAGACCATTATGGGGTGGGTGAACAGATCACAATAAATTATTAGTTGTTACATAAGTACTCACTGTCAAGTTAGATTGTAGGTTTAGTGAGGCTAGTTATGATAAAATTATCGAATGAAATATCTTATTCCCTCTAATTACTTAGATATTGCTCTTATATCATCTTTATGCTTTCAAAACTTCGCTCACAAAACAATGTCTTAGCTCTCATTCACCGACAAAAATGTTTTACCCCTCATGAAATGTTGGCTCCTGCACACCTTGAATTTGTACCGCTTATTTTGCGTTGATTCACAATTTCAACACATTTGGAAGGTGCAAAGAAAAAAATAAAAATAAAAATAAAAATAAAAATAAAATGCTTCTAAATCGCAAAAACAAATAGACTCGCGATAACATGTATCTCGTTATATTATATTTGACAAAAGCATTAGCCAACACTTTTATGATTGATTGATAGAAAGGCTGATGCTTGTCACTGAATTTGGGCACCCATTTTTTACCAATTCATATTTGGACCCTAAATATGTTTCTTCCCTTTTCCACATAATACAGCTAAGGCTATTAATAAATAGATCAATGGAACACAACACAGACTATAATAACACTATGCAAATGAAACAACAGTGAGGGCAGAAAGCAGAGTTCAAACCATCTATAGCAGGCAAACGTGGTCAATTTTTCCCTGATGAGGAAATCAAATCCAATGTTGGCATGAAAAATGGCAGTCAGGTATATTTCGCAGGTTTAACGGAGGCAATTCCACTACTTCAGATGTGAAAGAATATTAGTTTGAGTGAGGAAAAGTAATCTGCAACTTACTGCTCTCATTTATGAAGATGTATATTGGGAAGATTAATATCACGACTAGTTTGCTTTCTTCCATGGAGGTTGATGGCAGTCAATTTCATGGGCGTTCCTTTGGCGCTATGCCTCTGTATAAGCACACTATTGACTCGTTGAAAACCAATCCTCTGAAATTGTTCATTATCTTCTTTTATTTGCTGATATTGGCCCAGTCCCTCCATTTTGCTTTTCTTACATCAAAATCTTGAGTTTGTATAAAGGGAAACAAGATTAGTATATATCTATCGGAAATTTAGAGAGAGAGAGAGAGAAGGGAAAATAGAAAAGCCCAGGGAACCAAAGAGAAGGCTGAAAAGTCATTTATTCAAGACCAACACCATACAAAAAAATGCATTGGCTCTCTTAATTGAACGTCTGAATAGACATGAAAGAGGATAAAGGTGTGCTGGCAAAATTTCTGCTGAACATCAACACGCCCTCAAAAAACTTGCAGATGAATTATTTATGAAAAAATTGAGACAGATGTTTGTCCTTGAACACCTTCATATTTTTAAGCCAGAATGAATGGCTACAACTCCCCCAACGAGATTCTCATACTCAACCTTCTGAAATCCTGCATCTACAAGCATCGAAGCAAATTTCTCCTGCATTCATCACTTACAGTAAGTCATTAAGTACACCAGACAAAGGTGAATACACACAAAATATACCCAGGTTATCAACACCCTCATGCCTCCCTCCCCTTTCTCCTTTTCTCTCAGCTAGGTAATTTAATTCCAGTCAGTTAACTAACAGGGATTCACACATAGGGTTCAAATTTATCAGTTCCAGATTACAGAGCAGAAAAATATCTTTCGAAGTGCACGATGAATGAATCAAATATAGGGTTTACATTTTCTTCAAACAATACTTTCTATAGTCAAACTTTAGTCAAGTGCTTCTTTTTACTTAGATACTTGAAATCACATGAGCATGTATTTAGATGAAAGGGAAATGTGGATAATCAGCCTACATGAAAAAATAAAGCTACTTAATTTCTCGTCTTGGATGGTAAGAATAATTCGTTGAAGTGCTAATGTTTGGAAAGGAGCTTCAAATATCAAGCTTCCTACCACAAGATGATGGGTTTGAGTCATAAACTGTCATGCAAAACTGCTGGATAATGATTAGTTCTAACAATCAGACTTGGTAGGACTTTAGCTAAATCAAGACCTATACTGGATTTTGTCAATGCAACCTTTTAGCATGAAGACTCAATAGCATGGAAAGATTATTATTCTCATAACTAAAGATAAATAGAACACAAGGTTTCTAGGAAGCAAAGTTTATAGCTAAATATATTTGCAGACTAGAAACACGAGGGATCCTTCTCTTTCTATTTAGAGGGGAAAAAAAATTTAGGTGCACTGTTTCAGATAAAAATACGTTGCAGATAACACTATACTGGCAGTTCAATGAAATAAAAATGAGTTGATTCTTTTCTTTTCTCTTTTTAGTCAAAGAAATTAATTTTATAACCTTGAGCCATGTACATTGATCATTAAACACTCTTGCATGCCATATTAAAATCACATTCTATCTTGTACATATTTACTATTGGAATATGTAAAAAGCAATAATCCATGTAACTATGTACGGTTGCTATAGAAATATCTAGTTTCCACATCCGGGGATAAGGTTTCCACTTGCATGCATAAAATACACCAGTTGTTTTAATTTTTATTTTATATCTTATTTTCATAAAAAGGCTCCGCTAAAGTATGTTTTGGGAATATAGAAAACCTCATTCCTTGATTGAGTTATAGCAGTATATGTAATACCCAGGGTTCTATAAAGACACCACACTATCACATGGACTCAATTTCTTAGCTTCTAAGATACTTCAGCAAAATTGTGGTAATATTTGCAAAAGTGCATGGGACAAAATTATGACCTGTGGAGGAAAGCGACGTATGCTCTCAACTAAGTACTGATAAGATTCCCGATCACCTGCAACTAGCTCACCCAGAGCTGGAATGACTGAGAATGAATAGTAATCATATCTGCAAGAAAAAGGAGCATTCTTGAAATAGGATAGATGATGCAGTGTTCCAAAAATTATGAAAAAGAAAAACAAATTGAAGAAAAAAGATTAGCTGGGACAGTAGAAGTCATCTGCAAGACACAGAATAAGGCTGGAGTTGTGAGCATATATCTTTTTCTTGCTACAAACAATCACAAATTCACTCATGTGAGTGCTTTCCACATGCCAAAGCATGCAAGAATAAAAAACTAATCAACAAAATTTCAACCACTCAAATTCAAGTGATACAGTAAGATCTTCTACGCAATTCAAAGTTCATGTAATTAGTGAAAGCAAATTTATTTCGGAATCTACATGCTATTGTTGTTTTGTTTGTATTGCAACATGAGCATAATGCTAATCTGGTTCAATCACAGTATTTGGCACTTTTTGTACTTTGCATTGCAACATCTGCAGAATGCTAATCTTTGTAGTGATGATGTTGAACATAATATTTTATTAAAGTTCATCATCTGCTCATGCTCCCAAGTAACAGTCTGTTTACACCCTAGTGGCATTAATTGGTTTGGTTTAAAAGATCAGAATTATGCTTGAACTAAATGAAGGAGGAAACAACAATTGTATATAGACTAACAGCAGGTGAGTAGTGCACAGAAAAATCAATTAGACAATAAAATAAATCGATCTGCTCTATATAAACTTTAGATTCATAATCAATATAAATATAAATATAAACTACTAAAATAATATGAACATAGAAAAATGAATCCAGAACTCCAATGAGAAAGGTGGGTTATGGGAGCGTGTGACTGTTATTATTGAATTCAGGTTAGAACTAAGATGTAATATTCATTGTCAATCTCACTATCACACCAAGGCCTTTGTGTCTATGATTGACTATTTTCTATGGAAACGAAGAGGCCGGATAGTTAATATTCAATTTACCATTTCTTAGTTGATCTCACTTCATCACACCAAGGCTTTTGTCTCTATGATTGACTATTTCCTATGGAAAAGAAGAGGCTGGATAGTTAATATTCAATAAAGTTGAAGAAAACCATGTTACAGGGTCGATTAGTAAACAACCTGATGTATGGTGAACTTATTGTTGCAACTCAAAACTTTGAAGATTTGAAAGTAAAAAAATGTTTTAAGCATAATATTCTTAACTGGTTTAAAAATACTACTTTAACATTAACAGTATTTTCAGCATGGAAGAGGATTTTTATCTTATTTACTTTAACATGAAAGGGGGAATTTGTCAAACCTCCAAACTTTTGGGTTGTAACTATAGTTTCACCACACCTTATGGGAGTTATTGTAATTTTTCCTTTTCGATTTAATTTATAAAAATGCACTTCACCAGGTGTACACTACCAGAAAGGAAAGACTGGCCACTTCTGGCATAATTTACTGACTTGTCAGTTTCTTAAAATTGAGAAAATTTTAAACGCGGGAAAAATGATACTAAAAGAAATGCTAACATTAACAAATATCCATTAATGTATGTAAGAAGGTGTACTCACAATTCTTTAAACATAGGAGCTTCAACGTGGCTCAGTTCAAGGCAAAGAAATCTTCCTCCATGTTTTAATACCCTAATAAAATAACAGATGAAGCATGCATGAAGCATTAATGTATATTACACAAGCTGGAAAATTTCTGCAGAAAGAAAGGAGACCATATAACAGAAGAATAGCCTGCTGATCATACATATCAAAAGAGAAGTCATTTACTAATTGAATGGAAAACACACAATTAAGTCATAGTTTAGACTAAATTAAAACATTTTTGTGTTAGTAAATTCATAGTCATGAATCTAAACGATTTTCTTTTTAGCTTCATGCTTCAACTCATCTCTTTTAAAAACTCACTGGGTCTCATAAAATTTAAACCTAATATTCAACTTTCTCACCACCTAATTCCACTTCTAATTGTCCTTATTTCAAATTCAACAGCAAACATTTAATGCAAGTACCTAAAATGGAGCAAACTAGGAACCTCTACCCTCTCAAAAGCCTAAGCTGGAAGTGGATTCAGATCCCCTTTACTCAGACACTGATGATGGTCTTGTCCACAGTAGCATCATGATAACTCATGTAACTTTGTTGACATACTTACCTTGATAATATGCATGTTCAGAGCTATTTTTGCAATTGTAACCGACAAATGTTGTTATTACAGGCATTTTCCTTGGAGAAAATAGGTTATAAACATTGATTTTTGAAGATAAAGGCTACATTTCCTTTAATTCATAACAATCAATCCAATCTTATAATTAGGTAAGCCATCCTTAAAAGTCTGTAACAGAGTAACCTGATATCGCATCAGTTTTACAATCTTAATGAGAAGGTCCTTAGCTCGCTATTTATAATTTATGTCAAGAGGGTCTGATATAATTTGGGTGAATAAGTCAACAACAAGCCATGAAATTATGAGCATACCTATATGCTTCAGAAAGAACTTTCTCTATGTGTGTAACATTCCTAATTCCAAATGCTATTGTGTAGCCATCCATGGTATTATCTTCAAAACTCAAGGCTTCAGCATCCCCTTCCACCCATATGAGGGATTTGTCTTCTCCAAGACCTGCAAGCGTCAATAAAAAAAAAAAACATCACTCATTGAGAAATCGACATTAATAAACTGCAATTAGACCATCCATGGAGTTCACTCAAGTCCTGATCATTCCTGATTCATACCTCTCTCTAAACCGCGTTTTCTGCCAACATTTAACATGTTTGGGTTTATGTCACACACATGTATTTGTGTTTCTTCCTGTAAATGATCATTACGAGGATCTTGATTTGCTCTACGCTTGATACTACTAATACCATCCAGTATCCTGAAAGCAACATCTCCTGCAATTAAGAATCTCAAACTCAAGATCTTATAACTCATAAAAAAAACAATGAGATAACAATGAGAAAACAAGAAGAATAAGAAGACACCAATCATAAATTTTAGCTGAACAATTTGCTAGACAGAAAAAGTGCGTGCTTATTTAGAAGGTTTCTCATATAGGATGGACGTAATGGTTCTATGAAGAGGGTTTCCAAGGATTTAATACTAGCAAACTGAGACCAAAGGAGACATTATCCTTGTACATCAGATGGTTGTTTTTACACATGGCCACATGGTGTGGCTTCACCTCCCAAATGTTATTCATTCAAGCTTTTCTAATCAAATAGAGTGCTCTTTTTTTTTCCTTTATAACACGTAATGGTTTTATATCAGTACTTACCTGTTCCACCAGCCACATCAAGATGCTTCATTCCAGGGAATGGATTCAGCATAGAAACCAGTCTAGAAAGCATCACAGACAAGTAACTAATGTCAGCATGAACGCAAAGTGAAGTATACAACATAACAAACAATCATTAAAAAATGCATCCTTCAACATATTCTGACCTGTCCTTCCATAACCTATGCAATCCACCACTCATCAAATCATTCATGAGATCATAATTTGAGGCCACGCTGCTGAAAACATTACCAACCATTTGACTTTTTTCTTCTTCTCGAACATGTTTGAATCCTGAAATGATTTTTAAGAATGTCTAACGTGTGGTTAAGGGGGTTCGTTCAGGATGTTCAATGTAACGTGACAAATAAAAATAAAAACAAACAATTAGCAGTTCAAAGAAGGCAGACTAAAAAAGACACGCACAAGAAGAATAAGAATCATAGATTACTCAAGAACCTACCAAAGCTAGTGGCATGTGAATGTAGTAGAGAAGTGGAAGACAGCATGGGCAAGAATTTGCTCCCCAACTTCCTGCTAACCAATCTCATCGCCATGGCTGCCACCCAGACCAACACACACACACAAAAAAAAAAAATTTAAATAAATAAATAAATCAAATTCGCTCTTAGGATTGTGGAGCCCACTTGGATAATGTGTCAGATACGCATGGTGGAGCGTTCTTAGCTATAAAATTAAATTGAAATTGCGAAAATTAAACTAGGAAAGGGGGAAAAAAGCAAAAGCGTAAAACAAAATCTTTGCCCACCAGATTTCATAACTATTTCTCTGAAATCTGTATCTATATCGGGTTAAAGAAGAAAGAGGATGAGGAGAAGACAGAATAAATTACGTTCATTCATCATACCTTAATCCAACACTGATTTCTGCACCAACTAATTTACAAACTTCTTCTATTTCTTTGCTGAGGAAGGCGGTGGTGTTTTCAGTACCGTACAAGGTTGTCAAAATCACGATTTTGACACAACACGGAAGTCGCTTCTAAACTCGGATCGTAAAATCGCAGCTAAAATAGTGTAGGTAGAAAAATTGTAAAATCGTAAGTAAAATATTTTTAAATACAATACAACACAATTATGGCTATAAAACTTCATTAGTTAAGGTTCATACATGATTTAAAATAACTTAAAAATACATCAAGTCTATTGCCACTGGTAGTTTTTTTGGATGCCATGTAATCTGCAATTCCCTGAAATAATAAATGTGTCCATGACATTTTCACTAACAAGAGAGAACTGCTAGAATTATATTGAAAAGCCACTGGTCCATATTAAATAACTCTTTAAGAGCTGCAGTTAGCCGTACTTATATATTTCTATCAATTTCATCATCAAAATAAGAAAATAAAAATAAAAACAAAAACTATCCTGCCCAGTGCCAGTATTGTGATGTTCTAGCACCCATTAAAGCCTATAGCCAATTTATTTCCTGCTGAATGCAGCAGCCAGTATTGTGATGTTCTAGAATCCCACTTAAGTCTAACATCATGTAATTGCTTTATATATTTAATCACAAGCAAAACCATATTGCCAAGATTAAAATTAGTTGCATATCATCCATGACCTAATTAAATCAGCTTGAACCCATAAAACTCCAGCAGTCCAGCATACACACAGCACATAACATGTAAAATCAATACCCAGTCACAGACTCAGTAGCAATATTTTCATCTGCATCAATATTCCTATCCCGTAGTATGTTTAGAATTTATCTCTATAATTTTCTTTTACGTGCATTAATAATTTAACAGTAGCACTATGACATTGGCTTTGATGCAAAAACGTTTTTTTGATTAGAATGAAAATTAAACCATAAATTCATTTGACAACAACACAAATATTGAATTCGGCGAAAATTTCAGAGTTTTCTAGACCATAATTAAAAACAACGACCCATGAGTTCAAGCCTATCTTCATTGTTCGGAGACAACGACAACAACAGAGCCTTGATCCCAAACTAGTTCATCCTTTTGCAGTATCATTCCATACAATCATAAACTAGTCCAGCATACACACGCACATAACATGTAAAATCAATACCCAGTCACAGACTCACAATAGCAATATTTTCATCAGCATCAATATTCCTATCACTAAGAAAATTATAGAGATAAATCCAGAAAGGAAGAACAGGTGGAAAAACCGAAAACCTTGCAAGTCTGTACCGTCTGAAAGATGAGAGGAAAAGCTCTTACCGGAGAAGACGATTCGAGAGATGAGAGGAGAGGACGATTTGGGGAAGAGAAGGATGAGAACAGCTGAGGAGGAGATCAGCCGAACTGTACCGTCGGTGAACTGAGAAGAGAAGAGGATTTGGGGTTGAGAACTGACGATTTGGGGGATGAGAACTGAGAAGAGGAGAAGAGAAGATTTGGGGAAAATGAAAGATTGAACCTTCAAAGTAATTAAAATAAGTTAAACTCCGAACCTTTTGGATCGTAAAATTATATCGATTCGGTCTGATTTTTCGGTCTGATTTTACAATTGGGATTGATTTTAATGATTTTAATCCGATTTTGATGGATTTCAATTTTTTTACCTGATTTACTTAGTTTATTGTTTTGACTCGCAAAATCATTTGATTCAACTCGTAAATTTAACAACCGTGGTATATGGATGCTGCATTTTAAAAGTTAGTTAAAAAAAATAAATTTTAATATCGATATATTAAAAAACGCTAACTTAATATTATTTTATACCTAATATTATATGACCCGATCTTATTTGGTCCGGTTTAAAACCGGGTGGATTAATAATTTAGATATTAAATTAAAAAAAAAGTAAATATGTTACATTGTGCACCTATATACTATTCATTGTCTCAAATTTTATTGTTGATCTATTATGAGTCTTCAGCTTCTTCTTTTTTTATCACAATTGCATTTTTATAACTAATTTCAGGGCAATTAAATCAAATTTATTGAGTACAAATACAATTAATATGAAAATTAAGCATAAATATTAATAGATGATCACTTTCTCTTTCTCTTACCTCCAAGTAACTCGACAATAATCTTGTAATAATACTAATTATTGATATATTATTATTCAAAAAGTGCATTGCTTACTTTCAAAAGTAAGTTTCATTACGAATTATTAAATAAATTAACCAAATAAATTGTAAAAAATTATCCTTACCTGTTAATAATTTAAATAAATTTCTTATTTATGATAATTATAAATAGTTAAGTATAATTTCAATAAAAAAATATTACATCAAAAAAGAAAAAGATATTGTTTTAAGTTGTGAAGAAAAATTACAAACAAATAAATATTTACATTTATTATATGCTCCATATTTTCTTATTATTTTATAACATCGAAAGTATTGAATTATATTGTTTTGAATTTTGAAGGAACCCCCTTGCATGCTGGTACACCTCCAATCGTTGCCATACTTAGCTCGTCTTTTTTCATGCCTGACAGAGTTGAAACCGCAGCAGAGGCCAATTTAGCCGTCAGTGGAATGAAGATAAATGGAGGAGTCCCTATTCTCATATTAATTAAGTAACCATCTCACCTAAAAGCTTAAACTTTTAAGTAAGGTCATAGAATATGATTTGAATTATTCTCTAACACCCCCTCTCAAGTGAAAATCATTTGGGCTTGAATCTTGTACAAACCAACACAATTTTGTGCTTGATTTTTATCAAATAGAATGGGATGAGATTCAAACTCGTGATCGTTGGATCAACAAGACTCTGATACCATATTAAATAATTATTTTACCTAAAAACTTAGGCTTTTAAATGAGATCCTATAATATAATTTAAATTATTCTCTACCAATGCCCAAACCCAAGGACATGGAAACAAAGCATCGATAGATAGCAAAGCAAATTCGGCTATCAACCTATCCTATCTCTAAGCATTGACTACCCAGTAAAAAAAGTCAAAGCTCAACATGCAGTGATTTTTGAAAATCACCCATAACAACTCTCTTGATCTGACATGGAAAGAGAGGCCAAAGATCTCCTGGGCTAAACAAAATCCTGCATGCATAAAATGAAAAATGAAGATTTGTAGCTACAAAACAAAAGGTCGAAGATATATATGTATATATATGATCAAGAACCTAGAAATGGACTCACCACAAAAGGCAAACAAATATTCTGAACCAAGTGACCCAAAATCTACCCCTCTAAAACAACATCAAGAACGAACAAAACTGCAACAGAAAGATTTAACAAAACGGTTAGGCAAGGCAAAAAACGAACCAGCAAGGAAACGCAACAGCAAAATGAAGGCATCATAAACCAATAAAGGAAAGCTTGCAAAGAAGAAGAAGCATATGAAACCATGACAGGAATGGAATGGAAAGAAAAGAGAGCGGACCTCATAGGCACGGTCTAGATAGAAGAGCTGTATAAGATTAGTCGACATGCTTTCAATAAACCCATTCCACTTTGAAAGTTCAACATTGATCCCATTCTTAAAGTAGTTGAACGCCAATTCTATATCTCCTTTTCTTTCTAGCTCTTGACTCAGGACGCTCTTTTTCTTTTCTTTTAACAGTACTCCTTATGTTGTTGTTGCTTGACATATTCACCCCACCAATCATTCGAGAAATGTCATTCGCGAAATTCAGAATCTCATCCTCCTTTGAATCTTCGCTTGCTTCTTCCAAATCAGTGTCATCCATATTGACATTGCTTGTGCCCAAATCAACTTCATTGCCACTAAGTACTCCTGGCGATGGTGCCCGTGCAAACTTCTAGTAGCAATTACTCTAGAGTACATTCTATCAAATTTTAACTTCAAAGATGGCTTAATATTAGCATATCTGAATTTTTTAGCTCCTTTATTTCCTGCATAAAATAAATACATATCACTAGTTAGTTTTCTTGTATTTTTTTCCATAAAACATCAAAAAAGTTATAGAATAATTCGTTTGACGAAGATTTACCTGAATTTTTTATTTCCACCACTCATCGCTAGTCGATATTGTAATTAATTCATTACTCTAACCCATACCTGTTTCAACAATCAATTTTGTCCATATCCTTTAATACTTTATTACATTCATCTCATTTGTTTTTCAGTTGTGTTTTGGTGAACGCATGACCCATTTGTTCTTTAAATGATATTATAAGAAATTTCCAACTCATTTTATCGAAATAAGTATTTGGTCTCATTGCCATATCAATGGCCTTAATGCGTATATCACAAATGTATGCAATATTTTTTTTATTCCAAACACTCTTATCCATAGACTCAATACCGTCCATGATATCTTGTAAGACTTTGAAAACAAGAACAACTCAATATAAAAACAAACACTAAATACTTTGAAGGAACTAATTTGGTTATGCAGTGTTTTAACAAAATATCAATAAACAACATGTATTTTGCAATATAACACAGTTTACATGTTACACAACAACCATCAATTTCAATACAAATAATGATTATAAGACTACTCATACAAATGCTTACCTTTATAGTCTTGCCTTTAGGGTAAATAATTGTAAAATCAAAATGACTTTAGTCTTTCACATAGGGTAAATAATTATTTACGATATCAAAAAGTTTGAAGAAAGTTTAAAAAAACTTGACTTTTACATGTTGGCTTGGTTTGGAAATATGCAACATGTCATGTAATTATGGGTTATAAGTTAAGTGCAAAGATGCACCAGCTAAAAACAAATAACTCAACTCGATTTGTCAAAGACCATTCTAAATTGTCATTGTATGTCTATTTAATCAACACCCAGAAATATTCACTTTCAATTTTCAACTATATTTAGCGTATCAGATCCTACTGCATCAAATAACAAATGTGACGGTCAACTTAAAATGACAATCATAATACATGAAATTGCCACTTAAACTATTTGTTTATCAATACAGCAAATGCTATGCCCTTCGTAACACAATGTGTTGTGCTGCTGAAATGAGGTTCCAATCCATGGGACAGTATGGTCAGGGTTACTGCAAAAGATACTTCATCTAACTTCAAAGCTAATCTTATGTTTTCAATATTGTTATTTAACTTAAAATGTATCATTGAAAATCTTTTTTTATGGAAGATACAACATGTGGGATAAAAACCAATTGCCATATTAGTTGTGCTAAATATTTATTTAGTTCTTAAGTTACATTGGTCTCAGTTATTCCTCTGAATTTCTTATTCAAACTTTATAACCAAAGCATTATATGCCTCAAGAGAGGAGCATGTCAAGATGTCAACTTCAATCCCTGTTGACACATAATCACTAGTAGTTATTTCATTGCTTCCTTACCACATTATAATTGTTTGAACATGTCTTGTAGTTTGTTCATTTAAACTATATGCATCTTTTTTTCTCATTTGAAAAAAAAATGTAAAGGAGTTTTATATGTCGGCATAATTGCCAAGGTTCATAGAATCCATTTTTGGTTGCCCTTCTTGTACTGCTTTGAGTTAAAGATTCCAGGTATCATTGTATTTAGATTATGAAAATTAGTTTGTTTATGACATGCTTTCACCGTGCAAATTACTAATGTGAGATCAATGTTTTTGCAGTCTCTTGACAATAGTAAAATAGTAACACTTTTAATTGTTGCAGGAAAGTTTTTCTAAAAGAACTAGGAATATAATTAATGCAAACTGTATCTTACTTTGTATCATATTCATAATTTATATTTAGTGAAATCATCAATATTGTTATTTCCCATTTACACAGGATCTTAGTCCTCCTGGAGATTCTGTTTTTGAAGTGACGCAAGTGATTAACACCACTCAACCATTATAGATTGCAAAAACAATGATTATAACAGGAAAGCTGTTTTCTGCAAGTTCAGCACCAACAATAATTGACGAAGAACCGAAGAAAGAAACAAGAGTTCTGAAGGTAGCTAATAACTCCTTGTTTATTGGGATATTTCCTCAAAGAAATGCATTCTAAATGAAATTTGTAATAAATAATGTGAATCCAATCTGCAGTTTGGAGACCTACAGATTGAAATAAGACCCGTGAAGGTTAATATTGGGGTTGTTATTAGACCTGTGTTTGGGTAAATATTCCATATAAACTGTTAATTACTTTTTTCAACATTTTATTTCACGACGAAGAGGAGAAATTTTTTAAACATCCAATTTTGAAGTGTAGGATTCTTTCATGGGAACTAGCCCAAGGCATTCAAAGTAGTCCAGAGAGTTCATTGGCGTATGTAAATGGCAATATGGTTGAAGTTGTTTTTAAAAATGTTTTTCGTTCAAGAATACATTAAAATGATGTTTTTAATGTATATGATTCTTTTAAGTGTAGGATTCTTTCATGTGAACTAGCCCAAGGCATTCAAAGTAGTCTAGAGAGTTCATTGGTGTATGCAAACCACAATATAATTGAAGTTGTTTTTATAAGTATTTTTCGTTCAATAATATATTAAAATGATTTTTTTTAAAAAAAAATATTTTTAATATCAGCATAGTATATAAAAATACTCTAAAACAAAAAAAATATAATTATTTGAAGTAAAATTTTTTTTTTTTTTCAAAAATATTTTTGAAACGAAATACAGGAAAAGTTCCATACCTACAAAAACAGCAAATATGCAATCCCCTCCTCATGCCTAAGCCGCTAGTTGACCCAGCTCCCAAGACGTGAAAATCCACTGTGCAAGTTTATTGTCTCTCGGTCTGTTTCTCCAGCCCTTTCCAAGCCTACAGGAACATCAAACTGGTCTTGAAAATACGTGAAAATCCACTGTGCAAGACCACAGTCCTTTTTCTCTAGCATGTTTTAGAGTTTCTGGTGATAAAAATCTGGGTTCGGATTAGCACGATCTCACGTGGCTCAGTGAGAGTAAAGTAGCGGCCCCGAGCCCATCTCAAACATAATTAAGGGAGATGGGCCACAATTTAATTATCCCATAAATGAGGATTGGGCCAAATTATTGGGGCTAAGTTCCAAATTATTATCTTAAGTCCTAGTAGGTGTTTTTATCTGCAATAAATTCATGGACTAGTTTAGGCAATTTTTTATAGCATGCGTACCTTTATAAAAAAAAACATGAAATAACCTATCTTAAATAGAATTTTGAAGGAAATTTTTATTTTCTATTTATTATTACCAACCCCCTATTTGATAATCTCTAGAAGAAGACTAATTAAGGTTTTTAATTATTAAAAATCTAGAAGACAATTCCTCTACGACAAATGTTATTTCACGTGGACCGGACCGCTCTAAGTTATGCTTAAATCATTTTCAATTACGAAACTGTCACCATCACTTGTTTCTTCATATTAATTTATACGCTCTACCTTTGTAATTGTTTCAAGTTTTTAATCTTGCCGTATTGAGGTTTTCATTTTATAGAAAAGGATATGTATCAATCTCAATTAAGGATAAAAATAATTAGCATAATTAAAATAAAAATCAATAAAACAATCAAAACCATTAATTATTTATTTGTTATCCTTTCACTTAACAGCTTAAAAATCAAATTTATTTAATAAAAAGACTCAAGTAAAAAAAATAAATTACCAAGTTTTAATAATAATATATCAACAAAAACATTAGCAATTGAAAAATATAACAGCAACAACAACAACTTATTAGGTTTTGTATATATGTCATGTTTGAGAGTGTGATTGATATTGATTTTACAAGTAATTTTCGTTCAGAAATGCATTAAAATTATTTTTTGATATTAACACATGAAAATAATATAAAAACACTAAAAAAATTAATTTAATTTTTTTTTTAAATATATTTTTAAAATGCAATGGTCATAATGTTACTGTTAAATCACGTAAAATATCCATTTATAATAATAATATTTTTTTAGTTTTACGTTCGTGATCATAAATAGTAAATAGGTTTATTAATGGGAATTCATAGAGGATAAGTGTTTTGGCTGGGATTGACCACCTCGAAGTAACCTTAAGAATCAAAATGGTGACTGGTTGCTGAGTCATATTCTGGTCAATTTTGGACAAGATTAGCTGTACAACTCATCGTTGACAAAGCTTTCCGGTCAAAGTTTTGGACAAGCTAGTAAGATTATCCTTCAGTAAAACCATGGATCTCAATCGGCTACAAGTTGAATCATTAATATATATATATGTCTCTGTTCAAGATCACGTTAGAATCTTTTTTATTCATAATATCAATTTTATTTCTCAAATAATTTAAAATGAAAATATAAAACCATTCTAGAAGAATAAATTACACTAAAGGTTATATCATTGACTTTTCTTTCTTTATTTTTTTCCTAATTTTCATTTAAGATTCCATATTTGCATGTGCTGATTAAAAAAAACACCTGACATTCTTAAATGAAAAGTACAGAGGTATCATAAAAACAAGGGATAACCAGCGAAGACCATACTGGACCTTTCTGTAATTCCACACATAATACGTGTCCACTTTTGTAACAAAACATTCAGCACACCCGGGTTGAAGTACCGCAGAGAAATAGAGAGTAGAATCCCAAAAATACATCAATAATGTCATTTGATCCCCATATATTGGATTTATTTCAATTTAGTCCCCTTAAAATCTCAATCCATTGTCATCGTCGTACCGATCATTGGACGCTACCCAATGTGAATTGCCGATGCTTGTTAATGAAAGTGTTGGATTTTTCCATCAATATACAGTATACATAAAATCATATAATAGGTATTTTTCTAAATTAAAAAAAAGTTTAAAATGCTATAAACCTACATTATATCATGAAATTGAGCGTTCAATTTACTTATACCTCATAACCAAATATATAAGAGTTTATGTGTGTATGATACCATGTAATTTTCTACTATTTAATATGTATTTGATGTATAAATTTATTATTAATTTCGATAAAATTTTATTGACATAACTATAATTATAGACACAATCAGAATCATAACTATAATAGACTTCAAGCTAAACATATACACTTAAAATAATTTAGGTATTGATTGATAAGTACTAAGATAGCACTTGAAATGGTGTACATCGAGCTAAAATGTAAATAATGAAAAATATGAAATCTTAATCATGCTAAAATATAAATAATAAATCATGAAAATTGTGAAATCTTCTCTCTCATGTGCTGTGTGTCTCTAAACACAAGCATAAGAAGTTTGCTAATTACTATTTTAAAACAAAATAAGGGAATTTTCATGGTATATTGATCTAAGCAAAGATAAGAGGTTTGTTATAATTCAAAAAAATTATATATTAAAAACACTACAAGTATATGGAGATTCTCAAAATACTTAATTTTTATTTATTTATGTTTCTATTTACCAAAAGATTGTTGCAACTGGAAAAAAAAACTAGAAAACCTATTAAATAGTAAAAATAAACTAGGAAAACTATTCCATTTAAATATATATAAAAAAGTGATAATAATATTGAATATGGAAGAACAGGAAAAAATAAAATTAACTAAGAAAAATATCTATTCTCTTAAAAAAAAAACTCTTATATCAATCTTTTCATGTTAGAAGAAATTTGCCATCAAGTTTAGATCTTAGTAAGAAACTGTTATTTACCATGAAAATATTTTTATGTGCAATTCACTCCATCATGGATCCTTGATGCTAATATGGTATACAAATTTCCAAGTAATAGGAATCTCATACGAATGATAATTTTCGTTCACCTTCTAAGGTACAAAACCTAAAAGATATAGACGTGATTATTTTACCACCTTAAAGATATAATAAAATTATCACTTTAGAGATATAGAGTTAAAAAATAAGTTTACTTTTTACAAAAGAGATAAAAAAAAAATTGTTGCCAAAAAGCCAAGTAAAAAACTTCAATGCATGTATGGTTGGACAATTTACAAAGATCACATTATGAAATTAAAAAATAAATAGGATGAGCTTATTTTTCCATTCAATGAAGAGATATAAATTCAGGCTCAAAGTTGGTCTATGGTCTAATAAAAAAACATCATCTATTTGTATTATCAATCCAAACTCAAGAAGCTCATCATTAATATAAGCATATTAGGACATTCCCGTGTTAAGTCAGTCCTCTCGGTTGAGAAAAACTCATCCTTAAGTTCAAATAATTCTTTTTTCATTCTTAAATTGGTCAAATGCTTATGAAGTTGCTAAAGATGCCTTCTCATTTTATCAATTTTAAGAGCACAAATGTCCCTTTTGATTTTTTACATAAGGCATCCATGAATAACCATGTTTATAAATCCAAAGCTTTGATACCAACTTAATATCATAATGGTATGAAAATTGTTAAGTGATAAATCACTCACACAAATGATAATTTTTCCTCGAAAGTCTAAAGTACAAATTTGAAAATAAACAAACATAAATAACTCACCATCTTAACGATATAGACTAATCACCACTTTAGAGATGCTGAGTTAATGAATATTTCCATTACTCATGAAGAAGACACAAAACTTGGTAGGTTGTCAAATGGCTAAGTTAAAGACTTTTCATTCAAATTTTATCAAAAAATCTTAATACATGGTCTAAATCATCATAATATACTTGGAACAATCCTTCAAGTACAGGGAAACACTAAAATGATATAATTAAGAGCCAAATAAATGGCTTAGATAGAAAACTAGAAAATTATCAACTAACATACATTTTTGACTTCATAGAAACACAAACAGACACTTAAAAATTAAAATAGACATATCTTCTTGTAGAAAACTCTAATGCCATATGTTGTTAAACAATCTTAAGAGATCATATTATAAACTTGAAAACCATATATGATAAGCTTATTTTTTTCATGCAATAAAAAGATGTAAATTCAGGCTCAAAATTGGCTCATGGACTCATAATAAACATCATCAACGACTTTATCTATTGGTATTGCCAACCTAAACTCAAGTCGTTCAATATTATTACGATCATTTGAGAACACTTTTATGTCACTCTCTGACACCTCACCTTATATATTCTCTAACATGACACTTTTATGTAGGTTACCATCGTGAATTTCATTACCAAGATTTGCAATATAACAACTACCATAAATAGAAATTACACACTAGTTTCAAGATGTCTTTTTCTTGAGAGGGAAACTCCTATACCTTTTCTACATAAAACACGTCCTATTCGGTGACCCCTTCCAGTTATGGTTATTTAATAACACATAATAATTAACCATTATAAACCAATGAGCTTTAATACACATCCTATGTGTCATCTAACCTAAACTACGAGATGTTGGGCTCTGATACTAACCAATGCAAATAAAATGAAGGATAATGAAGTTTGTTACAACTCAAAACCCTAAAAAACCAAGAATCCATAACTATGAATAATAAATCTAAAATTTTCAATTTTATTTATTTATCCTAGTCTCCATTTGGCAAATAGCTACTACAATCATTTATATAGAAAAAAAACTATTGTGACCTTTTATATAAAAAAAACTAGAAAACCTTAATGATGCTACATAAAAAAATAAACTAGAAAAACTATTTTAAATATTGAAAAAAATAATATTACAGAAAATAATTAACGTAAAAAAAATATACACTGATGCATCGTATATATATTATATATATGTCCAGATGTAATTTGAATGGTTATAAACATAAGGGGCATTATAGTACAAAAATATAGTAAAGGGATGAAAGATCATAAAATAAACAGTTGGAGGACTAAAGAAAACCATTCAACCGAAGAAAATTACAAAAGTAAATCCTCATCTATGCTTTAGATTTAACACCTTTTCCTTTCTAGCAGTCTTCCCTTATTTTCCGAGACAAATCCAGCTTTGACGACCGATAATTTTGCTTCAAATTGTCCGCAATAAATCCTTATCTATGAATCCTTTTCTATTATAAATAACTGATTCATTTCCTTCAACTTCAAATCGAACAGTTTTTTTGTTGCTGCTGCTGTTGTTGTTGTCGTTGTCGTTGTTATTACTGTGATGGGAAAGGTGGCAGTAGGAGCGGCGGTTGTTTGCTCGGCGGCAGTGTGTGCTGCGGCGGCGTTGGTGGTAAGGCACAGGATGAGATGTTCTGGGAGGTGGGCCAGGGCTATGGCGATACTAAGGGAGTTTGAGGAAAATTGCGGGACCCCTATTGGGAAGTTAGGACAGGTGGCTGATGCTATGACCGTTGAGATGCATGCCGGCCTGGCATCTGAGGGTGGTAGTAAGCTCAAGATGTTAATCAGCTATGTAGATAATCTTCCATCCGGGTAATCAATTATTATTATTACTGAAGTAAAACATACTACTTTTATTTTCGTTTTCATTTCCCATTTAAATCTACTTGTGTGGTATTTAATTTTCTGGAGGAATATTTATAAATTGATTTCTGAAGTAATGGGATTTTTTTTAATTGTTGATTAATCACGAGGATTGATTTTTGTCCTTAAAAATTGCACCTTTCATTATTCTTTTTTTATCGTGGACGTTTTTTTTATATGCTATTTGTTACTGAATCGTCAATGTTTTCTCTATTATCCTGATTCTATTTGTAATTTTATTAATTATTAATGTTTTGATGATTGTTGTGTTGGTAAAAGATCTCTGCTTTGGACTTGATAAACGATCGTTTTGATGTGTTTTCAGGGAATGAAGGAGTTCATAAATAAGATTGTTTAAGGGTTAGTTTGATTACAGTTGTGAACTTGAGTGTATAAACAAGAATCTTTTAACTTTTTTGTGTCCATTGAAACTTAGTGGAAATGGGTTTGCTTAGACGTAGATAGTTCAAGAATTAACTTTATTAGTAAAAGGCGTATTCTTTTCTAATCTTGAATTCTACCTTTCTCCATTTAAGCTTGATATGTTTCACTTGCGTCGTGTAGGAATTGTAAAAAAAATTTAGCCTTTGCTTTTAAGTTGCCTAACGTTATCTCTTTTGTCGTTCCCTCTTTTTCATTCAATCAATAAATGCTTTCTTTTTTCTTTCATCAATGGTCTGCCTTCTTTTTTTACCCGTTGAATGACACTTGGAATATAGCATACTGTTGGAAGCTTTGCTGCTACCTTTTGCTTTACAACTTATATCTCAATTCTCATCCTTGCTTTTCATATAGCTGTGATTAGGAAATCTCCCAGGCAGTGAGTTCTCTTATGTTGTATCAGTATCTTATCACAATATCTGATTTGATTAAATTTGGAGTTTTTGAAGTGGGAGGTCGTTTCATTTTTTAAAATGATAAGCAAACAGTATTTAGTTTGTATTGAGCTGATAGATTCAGCAAGGTTTCTTTTGTGGCTGCTGATTTGATGTGTTTCTTATGGAGCATGGATTCTTTATGATCAGTTTGTGGTACTGTACTGCTGATAAATGCTGACTTTGTGGTCTACATAAATATCTTATTATGAACATCCATGTTTTATAATCCAATAAACTTAAGATGGATTTATTTGAGATTTATAATGTAGTTGGTTAAATTTTCACTTAAATAATCTATGCTGGTCAACTTAGTAATGATCAACTTGGATGAATGTACAGAAACTTCTGGGATGTGATATTCCTTTTAATTGTTCAACCATAGGATTGATTGGTTTATGAACTCCTTTTAGCTGCAGGTAGCCCTTTTAAAATTGTGATAAGGTATTTTAAGTACTGAAAAATGAAAAATTTATAGAAAAAAGATGAAGAATTAATGAGTGACAGAAGATAAAAGAAGCTTTGATGTTCTTTCAGGAACACGAAAGATGTTGCTTTTCTGTGAATAATTTGTTCCTGAGAGAACACAATTTCATTTGTAAAGACATTTTATATTAACTAAACATAATTACCACTGAATGGTTAGCCACTTTTGTGCTTAATTTTTCAGAGAAGAGAATGGGTTGTTCTATGCATTGGACCTTGGTGGAACAAATTTTCGAGTTATACGGGTACTGCTTGGTGGGAGGGATGGAGGTGTTGTCAAACAAGAGTTTGAGGAAGTTTCGATTCCTCCGCACTTGATGACAGGATCTTCAGATGTGAGCATCATTTCAAACTAGTCTAACAAACTTAAACCTGCTTAGAATAGTTAGTGATCTGACTATGTTGTGCATGGTGGTGATTTCAGGCACTATTTGATTATATTGCTACAGCGCTTGCCAATTTTGTTGCCACAGAAGGTGAAGGTCTGCATCCTTCACCTGGGAAACAAAGGGAGCTTGGTTTTACCTTCTCATTCCCAGTTAGACAAACATCAATATCATCAGGAAATCTTATAAAATGGACAAAAGGCTTCTCAATAGATGATACGGTTAATCCTAATTACCCTTACTTGCCCCCTCCCCCTTCCTTTGGCCATTTGTTTTCATTGCATTACAATCAGTTTTTTCAATTACAGTTATATTGGTTTTTATCTTGGTGCATTATCTGGTAAGATAAAAAAATTATAAGAATTGTTTTACTATCTAAAAGTATCATTGTTTTTCCCTTTACCTATTCCATCTCTTTGCATTACATATACATCCTTCCTTTTCACCAGTGAAAAGTGACAATTATTAAAGCATTCCCTGCGGGGTACAGGTCATATGCAGTGTCAAAAATTGCATCAATAATATTTTGGAGCCATTCTGTGTTACAATGCAAATAATAGCTAGTCTTTTTATCATGAGACACACATGCAGCTGGCAGCTGAATACACACATACACACATACTGGTAGTACTTGATTTCTTATGTTTTGATCACTTAAATAGAGAAACCAATCATTAACATCTGAACTTTACTAATTTTGGCAGTGCTTGTTTTCTGATGTTCTGGGTATCACTCTGAATTTATTATTAGCTTCTTTTGATTTGTGAAATTCTAGCAGTTAGTTATGTTCCTGCTTAAATTCTGAGGGAACACGTGCCAAACATGTCAACCGCACTTCAGGAGCAAAGGAATTTTCTATCACAGCGTTCATTTTCTTTCAATTTCTTATTGCTCACTTGTAGTCTGCATGATTTAGTTTGTAAGCATATATCTCTATATTGTGGAAAGCTCAAAGGAATCACTTGTATCTTAGTTACTCTGAATTATAAACTCTGCCACATGCTCAACATTTACTTTTAAATTCCCAGTTTCTCTAAATATAGCCCCGTGAGGGTATGTCCCTGATATTCTCATCTGGAAAGCATTAAGTGAAATACTGTATCCAGCACTTAGACTCAGGATTGCAATAGCTTCTGTCAATAAATGTACCTCCTAATTCTACCAGTTCCTTTTAACCTTATTGCTCACTTCATTCCTGGTCCTTAGGTAGGAGAAGATGTGGTGGGAGAATTAACCAAAGCCATGGAAAGAGTTGGCCTTGACATGCGCGTGTCAGCTTTGGTAAGTAATTTGGTTGTTGTCCCTGGGTTCTTTGTTTGGATTTTTTCTATTAAATATCAAAGAATGTGATTTACAGTCCATTTCTGATTGAATGGGTGCTTAATGCTTAATGCAGTCACATGTCTACATAACTAACAGATTCTTCAACTCTCTGAGCTGATGTAGGTGAATGATACAATTGGAACATTAGCTGGAGGTCGATACTACAACCCAGATGTCATTGCTGCTGTAATATTGGGTACTGGAACAAATGCAGCATATGTAGAGCGAGCACAAGCAATTCCTAAGTGGCATGGTCTTCTACCCAAATCTGGAGAAATGGTTGGCATTTCCCATACCATCTTCTCTTTTTTATTGTCTTATGACAGGAATGCTTATGATTTAATAACAGTAAAATGATACCCAAACTGTATCTTATTATAGGTTATCAACATGGAATGGGGTAATTTCCGGTCCTCGCACCTTCCACTAACAGAATATGATCAAGACTTGGATGTTGAGTCTTTGAATCCTGGTGAACAGGTGATGCTATATTCCTTATTAGTTTTGACTCAATGCTGCCTATAGAGGTGGTTTTATGTATTTATAAGACCTTTGTCATTATTGCTTGCAGATTTTTGAAAAGATTATTTCTGGTATGTATTTGGGAGAAATTGTACGCAGAGTTCTACTGAAAATGGCAGAAGAGGCTGCCTTTTTTGGTGATACTGTTCCACCAAAACTGAAGATTCCATTCATCTTAAGGTCTGCCATATTGAGTTTGAAGTTTTTGGTCCTTTTCCTGTTTTCAGTTGAGATGGCTGGTCATTGCATCTTGATCAACCCAATGTTGCTGATGTTGTAACTAATACAAACTTGCACTGCTGTTAAAATGCAGGACGCCTCACATGTCTGCAATGCACCATGATGAATCTTCAGATCTGAGAGTTGTTGGAAGCAAACTAAAGGATATTTTAGAGGTATTATGCTTTGCCTTCTGTATCATTTTATTTACCTCTGATATCTCGATACACTTTCTTAATGAGAAAAAGAGATTAAATGTAATTCAGCATAGAGATCAAAACTTCCTCTTAACTTTGCTTGAACTGTTCAAGTTGGTATGATAATGAAGTGATGTTGTGGTGATTTTGTTTGTCCCCATCCCTTCCTCATGTCTTGGAAAATTTCTTTGCCATACATTCATTTCCATCTCCATGCCAAATAAGGACTGCTACGCCACCTCACTTTTGATATGTATCTTTCTTTTTGATACCATTTTATTTCAAAATAAAAAATGATATCTGCTTGAGGTGACTATTTACCCCCCAAAACTTGCATAATAAAATAAGAATAATAGTAGGTTACACACAATAGCTGAACTAATAGTGGTTCTAATGTTCAGTTATAACTCTCTCTTGCAATTAACTTCCAAATTACCTCATTTTCATAACTCATTCAAAATAATTTTCTTCGGGTTTACCATGTAAGAACTGTAAAAAATGAAAAGGAAAAGGTAAAGATGAAGGTAGGTGAAGGAGATTGAACCCCAGAAAAGGGGCTGACTCAATCTGTGCGATACCTTATGTACAAGAGAAAATTTATATCAATAACTAGTTAGGTTAGTGTTGATAACTGTATGTGTACCAACTCTGCTTCATCTCCTGTCAAGAAAATTTGGTGGTTCTTGGAAACCTACCACATTTAGCTTGGTGTGAATCAGGTTATAGGAGAGTCACGGTGTTTTCTATTTTCAATTGCCCTCTTTGCTCTTCTCTAACTGCATAAATATTTTGTTGATTTGTTACGTAATTCGAAGGGCATGTTTCATTTTTGTTTCCTTTTGTCCCCTAGATATCTCATACCTCCCTGAAAATGAGGAAAGCAATTGTTGAACTATGTGACATTGTTGCCACTCGTGGTGCCCGCCTATCTGCTGCTGGGATTGTAGGCATCATCAAGAAATTGGGGAGAGACGCAGTAAAGGATGGTGAAAAGCAGAAATCTGTGATAGCAATGGATGGTGGGTTGTATGAGCACTACTCTAAATTTAGTACCTCCATGGAAAGCACTCTCAAGGAGTTGCTGGGAGAAGAAGTTTCCGACAACATTGTCATCAAGCTCTCTAATGATGGCTCGGGCATTGGAGCCGCTCTCCTAGCAGCCTCGCATTCCCAATACCTGGAGGTCGAAGAATCTTGATGATAACCCATTATATCAAGTAGTGTTACATTTTTGTTGTTGTATATCATCCCTTTCCACTCGACTTCAAATCATCTCGAGCTTTACAACCTCCTAGTTCTTGTGATGATTGCAGCGAAATCCATATTTTGTGGTAGTAAGCTGAGCAGTAGACCAGATACTCTTTTGAAAAGTGCCTTTAGTGGTTCCAAGCTTCAGTGTGGGAGTCTGTCACTGCTCCTCCTTATTTTCTTGTCATTTACATGAATTACACAATAAAGTGGGTGGGGATGTAAAACACTTATTTGAGCTGTTACATTTGACGGAAAATTTTTCTATGGATCCGATGTAAAATGAAGTGAGATTATATGATTACAATTTATTTCCTAGATCAACATGTGTAGTGTAGATTTTCCAGTATGGTAGGCTCGCAGTTATCTCATTGCCAGATATGTTTTGCTCGTTAGACGAACTCTTTTCTTTTTTCTTTTTTTACCTGTATGCATAACTGTTCTTTGCTGATCTTCTGTTGCTGGTGGAGGCCAGTCTGCCAGTATTTTGGGTTTCACCTTTATATGTGTGCGATTTCAAATGGTGGCCTTCTGGCTGTCGTAGAAATTCACAGGTGAATTTATTGTGAAGGTGGCGCACCTAAATCTACGTTTCTCATTATGAAAACCCTGAACGACTGCTGGGCAGTGCTTGGCATAAGAGATTTAGAGAAAAGGTGCTTGTTTGCTTTAGTCAACTGGATATCTTCACGGATATCATGGATCACAAGCTTGGATAGCTGCCGATTTTTCTTCCCTGAAGATTTAGATAGTATCTTTTTAATGTCGAGTGAAAGTTTTTAAGTCTTGAAATTTGCATGCGGTCTCACGTTACTTTGTACTTGATTTTTTATCAAATAGAATGAGAGTGACGAGATTTGAATTCGTGACCGCTGAGTCAATAAAGCTCTGATATCATGTCAAGAAATTATCTCACCTAAAAACTTAAGCTTTTAGGTGAGGTATTAAAATATAATTTATATTATTCTCTAACATCTTATACAAGCTCATTACGTTCCTAACTAAAACTGTACAATTTAAACTCAGAGAAACAACACTCTTTATTCTTTCAAGGTAAGCAGAGAGTAGTGGCGATTTCTGTGCATAAAGCAGTGATCAATTTCTGATTGCCGCTCTCAGTTCTTAAGCAAAGGAGTAGAATCATACTCTCTTCCAGTGTTCTTCACTCCGTACACCAATGGATGGCTCCTTCCGAGCAAGATCTGCAAAACCTCCTTCATTTGAGGCCTAGCAGAAGGCACTGTGCTGGTACAGAAAACCCCCAGTTGGAAAACATTGCTCATTTCATCCACGTAGCAAGGTTCCTTTATCTCCTCATCCAAGGCACCGACTATAGTTTTTCCTTCTTGCATGTGACGCCATGCCCATTTGGCAAGGCATGTATCCTCATCGCCATGATTTGCTGCTTTCCCGGTTGTTAGTTCTAGAAGGACAACTCCGAAGCTATAAACATCAGTCTTCTCATTCACTCTAACTGTTTGAGCATACTCTGCGATTCAAGTTATAAGATCAGAAAGTTCAATATTTGGTAGTGGAAAAGGAGGGAAAGGAAGCAAATCTACAAGGATAAGACCTGGAGAGTGAGGTTTTACCTGGAGCTATGTAACCAAAAGAACCGGCAACAGCTGACACAGTAGCAAGTTCTTCCTGCTTAACCAGCATCCTTGCTAAGCCAAAATCAGCAATTTTTGCATTAAACTCAGAATCCAACAAGATATTGCTTGATTTGACATCTCGGTGAACTATTGGAGGAGAGCAGTCGTGATGGAGGTAGCACAGACCCTGAGCAGCTCCCACAGCTATCTGCAATCTCTTCGGCCAGTCCAGAACAACATGATTTCCTGAAGATGGTGCACTGTTTGATCGGTTTTCTGTATGCAGCCATTGATCGAGACTATGATTCACCAGATACTCATAGACAAGAAGTTTTGAATTGTCATTGGTAATACAGCAAAGCAACTTCACTATGTTCAAATGCCTTATTGTACTCAGTATCTCAACTTCTGCAAGGAACTCCTTTTCAAGTTTGTGCTCTAACGGCCTGTTATTCCAGATTCTTTTCACAGCAACAACACTCGAGCCATTAGCAGCAACACGATATACTTTGCCTGATCCACCGCTTCCTATCAGGTTGCTTTCTGTCAATCCTGACAGTATGTTTGATCCAGTAAAATTCAACCTTTGAAAGTTAATGAACTTCCATTCTGAATCCGATCTATGACTTCTCTTCCGGTGAACTCTGATAATGATGAACGAAAATAACAATGCTAACAGAAAAGATGTAATCAAAACACTTGATATCAAGGCTAGGAGCGGGGTTGAAGTTTTGCTTGATTTTTGGGGTCTGGAAAAGCAAACCTTTAGGTATAGTGATGGCCTACTTGCACAAAGATCAGGATTGTTCAAGAAGCTACTGGGAAATGCTGCATTTTCATACTCAGTTGGGATTTTTCCGAAGAGAAGATTTGAAGAGAGATTGAGAGAAGTAAGTCTAAGCAAACCAAGTTGAGGTGGAATTTGGCCAGAAAATTTATTATCTGACAAGTCCAGTTCGAGAAGGCGAGGTAGGAAAGCAATCTCCACCGGAATCTCTCCGGAAAGTTGATTTTGACTGAGGTTTAGAGTAGTCAAAGATTTCCATGAGATGATGTTGGGTGGAAGGGCTCCGTTAAGCTGGTTCTTATCAAGCAAAAGGGTCGTCAGATTCTGAAATGCAGTTAATTCCTGAGGGATAGCACCAGTGAATAGGTTATTGCTCGCGTTGAAGACTACCAGATTCCTCCAAGAATCCCCTTCAATGGTAATACTACCAGAGAACCTGTTGTTACTTATCTCCAGCCGCGAAAGACTAGTTGACACTTGGTTTGGAAGCTCACCAGTGAACGAATTATCATTTATCATCAGCTGTTGCAAATTTGAAGCTGTCCATAAACCAACAGGAATATTGCCGAAAAATGCGTTATTTGAAATTCTTACTATTTGCAAACTGCTGCAATTCTCGAGTGATTTTGGCAACTCTCCACCGAGCTTATTATCAAAAGCTACCACTCCTAATAAGCTACCTCCATGGCATAAATATTCAGGCAGGTTCCCTGTAAGCCTATTGGAAGCAACCTGGAAGGTTTCAAGGGCTGAGTATCGCCCAAGATCTGGAGGGATTGAACCTGATAGATTGTTGCTAAACAACGCAAAATCTTTCAATGCGGGAAGACGACCAATACTTTTTGGGATTTCACCAGATAACTGATTGAAGAACAAGCTCAAACCTGATAATTTGTCAAGCTTCCCAAAATCTACAGGTATTGTACCTGTCAGATTGTTCATCGAAAGATCGATGACAGTCAAGTTCAAAGCTTCAACAACCTGAGGGATCTCCCCGGATAGCGAGTTTATGTGAAGAAACAGAACCTTCAAATTCTTCAACATGAACAAACTGCCAGGAATATTCCCAGTTAGTTCATTAGATGATAAATCCAAGTGCTCCAGTGCCACCATTTCCCCAATCATTTGTGGGATCTCGCCAATTAAATTCGCTCCAGAAATCCACAATTCCTTCAGTTTCTTCAGCTGGGTGAAATTGGAAGGCAGCTTTGATGGAAGAAACCCATTGCCAGCCATATTTAACTGTTCAAGTTTGGACAAGTTTCCGATTTCTGGAGGGAAAGTACCGTCAAACAGATTATCATTAAGATAAAGAGTTCTTAGCTCTGGCATCCGCCCAATGGAAGCTGGAATGTTGCCAGTGAAGTTGTTGGCACAGAGGTTGAGGTACGTCAGCCGAGACAAGCTGTCAATTTCATCAGGAATGGATCCAACAAAGTAGTTTTGAGAGAGGTCCAAGATCTCTAACTTAGAGATGTCGTAGACAGCTACAGGGAACGTTCCAACAATGCTGTTATTGGAAAAACTAAGAACTCTGAGGTTCTTAAGGTCAGAAATAAAGGATGGGATAGTTCCATAGATGTTTTTGTTATCGAGAAGGAGCTGGGTGATGGAGTTATTGGTGCAGACCACTCCTGGCCAAGTACAATGAGAGGAGTTTGATGGGGTCCAACCTTCGAGAGACGACGAGTTTTGCCAGAATTGCTTCAGTCTGAGTAGAACGGCTTGTTCTTGATCATTGAGCTGTGAGTTTGCATGGCTGGGAAAAAGAAGGAAGAGGGTAAGGAAGTGAAATGAAACCATAATGGGGTTCATCTTCACCATTTATGGGAGGTTTGGAGCCTGTTCTTCCTGCTAGACTCTCTGATTCAAGATGAGCTACCGAGAAAGAGTTGGCTCCTGTTTTATTGAGCAGACTGTGATTTGACTGCAAAACCTGAAAGCGAATGGCAGTAACTTAGAAACTTCAAGCGTGGAATTAATTTCATTCCTGAAATAGATTTTTCTAAGCCACTGTCACCTTGAAGCTTTTCCACACAATAAAAGAGCAGTCTTCTCTCTCTGTACGAAGAAGAGAGAGTCAAGCTCCCACAGAAGCACCAGCCAATTGTCTCTGGTTAAAAGTCTACAGAACTGAAGTGTCGTTCCTCACACCTCGTGTTAAAGTGAGTCAACTTTCTAGATAAAGGAAAAAAAATATCTCAAATCAAAGCCAGCCAGCCACTTTTGAACAGCAACTTGCATGGTCAATACGCCATGTAGAAGAAGACTTTGACGTGCACGCATTTTCCAGCACAAATTGGAGAATTTAAGCATTCTGGCATTGACTGGAGAAAAAAAAGGAGAGAAATTCGTGATAAAACCCTTCCGGGGATGAGCATCCCTCGATGAACGTTCTTCTCCATCTTACACAGCCAGAGAAAACCATAGTCACGAGGTTACTGTTTACTTCTACTAGATGGTTAAACAAGTTTTCCATCCTGATTCATCAAGATGTGGTGGTTGCTGGGACCCTTTTTAGAATTGGAGACTAAAAAATATCAATTTCTCGCAAGAAAACCATGAGGCCATTGGAACCCAATGGGAAAGGAGAAGCTTGGGCCCTAAGCTCATATCTATACGCCACATCATATTTTTTTAAAAACAAAATTAGATACAAGACTCAATTCTAGTTTTTTCTCTTTTAAAAAATAAATTCATTGGTTCTTCAACAGTAAAAAGTGCAAAAGAAAACAAAACAAAAATTATGTTATAAAAAACACTTTATCTCATATTGTAGATCTACTACAACTACAAAACAACACATGTAGTTGTAAATTATGAACAAATAATACGCAAGACATAACACACATACATCTATAAATTAAAATAGCTGGTTGGTCTCCACATGGTTATTAACTTTCTATTTGCTAATTTATTTTGATTTTTGCGTATAAAAACTAAGTCAAGACTAGCTTCATCGTCCACTAAATAAATTTCTGAAGGATTTTTTTACATTAAAATTAAATTTATTATTATATATAGTTATCTCACCCTTAACCACCAATCATCAATAAATATAAATTAAAAATACCTAAAACCTCACAACATCATCGCATATCCTCTACTTGGTCCTAGACCACATATTAGACACAAACAAATCACAACATTTAAATATGAATATCTTTTATATTATGTGAAACACCAACTAAGACTACAAAATAAATTACATTTTATTAAGCCCCTTAATAAACTTAACATTGACAAATCACATAAGGCTCATGCAAATCACTTCAAAAAATCTTAACAAATAAATCCTAAATTATATCCAAGTAACACATAAATTATGAATGATTATCGAGATAGAAACTTGAAAAAACATGAACTTGAATACCTTAATTAAAAAATTAGGGGCTGAAATGTTGGATTGGAGAATAATTAGGGACTAACCAAGGCAAGAGCATAAAACTACAGTTACTTGGTGAAGCGTCTATCACATGATAAAGACATCCTCAAGGAGATGTAACACATTATGTTTATCTAGACAAAGGTTTGGGAAAAATATATGTAGTTGAAAGGATTTGTGCTACTACTACTACTACTACTATTACTACTACTACTACTACTACTACTACTACTACTACTATTATTTACCATTTACTACTACTACTACTACTACTACTACTACTACTACTACTACTACTACTATTATTATTATTATTATTATAAGTTTAAATATGATTCAAACTTTGTGACTATACATAAAGGGGTTAAGCTATTATTGTGGTAGATGACTAGCTCCACATATGCAATCTAAATTATTTAATTTATCTTTGTTTACTTGCATTTCTTTATAATTTTATTTACTTCTTTTCATTATTTTTCTAGTATCTTTGAACTACTATAATTAATTGGGATATATTATGGTTTTTTAGGTATGAAATCTTGGTATTCTACATCCTCGCTTCATTTTACAAGGTTACTATCTTCCTCTTCAAAAATTTAGTTCTTACTGTGTAGTTTCTCCTTCTTA
Organism: Salix brachista; assembly: GCA_009078335.1. NCBI lineage: Eukaryota > Viridiplantae > Streptophyta > Magnoliopsida > Malpighiales > Salicaceae > Salix > Salix brachista. The sequence continues at coordinate 9,191,183 of CM018589.1, read as the reverse complement.
GAAGATAAATATGATTAAAAAATAATATAATTGATCAGAAGATTATCTAATAGATCAACACATGATATAAAAATATTACATTTATGAAGGATGTTTGATTTTAATAAAATAGTATCAATATAAGTTATTGAAAAAAAAACAAATAATAACTCTTTTTTTTTTCTTATCAAAGATAAGAACTATTTATTTGTTGGCGTTACTAATATATATATATATTCTTGAGTTTTTACTATAAGGATATTAAAAAACAAAAAGAGAAAAAATATATATTAATTCTAAGTTAGGTTAAGAAATAAATTAGTTAGAAGTCATACTTATAATATTTATTACACATTGAAAGCACTTGAAATAAGATTGACATAGTATATTGAATTATCAAAGATACCAAAAAAAAATATATATATGTGCTATCTGTTATATAAAACATTTAATAAAATAAAAGAATAAAAAATATAATGGAGTCATCATCTAGTTTTAAAGCTAACTAGAACAATGAACATCTAAATATAATCTTGTAGAAATTCTATTAAAAAGAATTGGTTATACCAAATGAATTATAAAATAATATCTAAAGATGTTTTACCTAAGGCAAGTTCTTAAGTGTATCTAAGTAAATCATTTTAAAATCTATTTTTATTCTAAATTGTCCAATATTTTGATTTTGATTGTTGTTAGCTTGATAACTAACTCATTTGTAGCAACACAACCTTAAATCTAGAACAAATGGTAGGTAACCACACTAATTTTGAATATAATCTATTTTATTAAAACAAACCAAATCTTAAAGCCCACTCATAAATGAGTCAATAAGTGCTCAAACGAATCTAGCTCACATTTGCTCATTTGAATCAAAATACTAAACATTTTAACAAAAACCTGCACATACAAAAATATAAATAAAAAAATATCATATAATTTTAAAAATATTTAATATTTCAAATAAAAAATATTTATAAATATCTTAAATGTTTAAATATGAATAAACAATAAATAAATGAAAAAGTTCACCCTACAAAAAACTTAGTTTACTAAATAACACCTAAATGGAAAGTTACTTAACTAAATAACACCTAGATGGAAAGTTGAAAGTGCGGCTCAAAAAATACTATCAGGGCATCTTTGAACATGATGTTTTAGGTACATATATCAATAAACAAAGTTGAAAATCATTAATCTAAATAAAAATGATAAATCATATTATCTAATTTTTGAAGGGATGTCTAGAAATGTGTTTTTTCACTTATATTTATCAATGATAATCCCAAACTTATCAACTTTATTTTAAGATCTAAATTGAATGCACAAATAATGGATCTAAGATTGGGCCTAGGATTAAGCACATAACTAGACCTAAAGTCTTCCTCCAACTACCACCAAGCCTTAACACCAAACATGAGGCAAGACTCATCAAAGATCATTATCAATTGAATTATTAACAATTGTATTCCACCTTGTCTTATGTAAAAAATAATCATTGTTAGCATAAAAACTTTGAAGTCCTAGACTTTAAAAGATTTTGGTTGACACATTAAATTTTGTCCCACCAAATGAGTCTTTTTTATTCTTTTTAGATAAAAAAACAAAAACAAATTACAATTGTGTTTATCAATAACATCATAAATACCCAATTATAGCTTAACTAACACAATATAAATTAAGATAATTGAAAGAGTGGATTGAGTGAATTATCCTACTAGATAGGGAAAAAATGAGTAAATTGCCAAACAAAAAGACAATCTTGAACTTCATTTATAACTTTCCATATGTTTGGAAATGTCCTGAATGCCTAGCTTTTTAACTGTTAAAGGTCATACTTGAATGACTAGAAATTTGCCTTGACACTCAATCCTCACTTACATTATTTTTTTTCAATCATTTTTTTAAACATGTCTTTTGGGTTCCCAAAAGTTGCACACATAAGCTTTTCATGAACATATTTTTTTCTATCCACATAACACTTTTTCTATACAAAGTAGACATCACTTTCCTACATCAATGACACTGCCCATCATCAATATTTTCTTTCATGATGCATAATAATAACTAGAAACCAATTGACTCTCTAGAAATATATTATCACCAACATCTCCATTAATGGCAAGTATGACACTAAACAAACAACTTAATTTTTTATGAAAATATTTTTCTGCATGAAGTTCAATGACACTAGGCAAGAAAAAAAGAAGCTTATGTCATATAAAATACAAGTTCTAGACTATATTCCATTTAGATTTTTTTTTCATACAAGTTCTAATCCTATCATTGGTCATGAAGGTCATGAGTTTCGAGTTACAAGTTTTGGACTCTATACATAACCAATATAGGATTGACTCTTAGGAACAACCCAGACCATGACAAAGGTCTTCATTCAAACCCATCACTCAATTAACCAAGAACAAAACTATGGAAAAAAACATAATTCTCATAACGCTAGGCTTGTTAGTTCCAAAAGCAAAACCTTGCTGATTTCAACTGAAAAAAAAAGTGAAATGTGAGCCTAAGCAATGAATCCTCCATCTTCCCCATTACCTTAGATCCCTTCCCATAGGTCCCCCCTCCTTCGTTTTTCCCTTTTTCTCATGTTCTTAGCCTCTCGGAATTTTTCCAGCCCAGTTTTATTTGAATTCCTTCGTCCGTACGTTTTGCCGCCACTTCACCTTCTTCACCGATTGTTGGTTTTGGGTGTTTTTCCTGGTAAGTTTGGTTTCGTTTTCAAATTTCCTTCGTGTCTCCTTCCATTTGGTTCCTTTTCTTGCCTCTTTCCTTAGCCTCCCGTCGATTTCCATCTTCTTTGTTTTTCAAAATCATCGTATCTGTCCAGTTTTTTCCGCCAGCCTTGCATCTTCTCGTTTTGGATGTTTGGGTCCTTTTTCTGGTTGGGCTAGCTTTGTTTCTAGGTGCTCTTGGAGTCTCCCTTCTTCCTTTCCAGTTTCCCCCCCCTCTTTGTTGCCTTCCCTTTTGGTTTATTTTCTAACCGGTCGACCGGTTTTTTGTGCTCTCCAAGCGGTCGACCGGTCCTGTCATATCTTCCCAGCTTCATCTTGCGGTCGACCGGTTTATTACAATCGGTCGACCGTTTGCTTCCCTTTCTCAAGTCCTTCTCTCAGTTTCATTTCAGTTTCAGCTTAGCCTTCTTTTCTTCCCTTTTCCGTGCCAGCAATGGCAAAACGTAAAGCCAAAAAGAAATCTTCTTCCTTTTCCACTCACCCCCCCCTTCTTCCCCAATTCGTCCCATGGCTTCGGGTCCTTCATCCCCCACCAAAAAACTTGCCCGTCACTCTTCCCTCCCCCCCCTCTCCCGCTCATTAGACTTGGTTCTTCCTTCCATGAAGCTTTTCGGCCCCAACTGGCTGCCAGAATTGAGTGCAGTCCCACCCTCAGTTCTGGTTTCTTCGGGCCCAGTTTTGGCTGCTTCGGGTGCAGCCCCCCCTGGCCTGGCTGTTGCGGGATCATCCCATGTTTTGGTGGCTTCGAAAGTAGACCCCTCATTGGTTGCCTTGGAAACTCACGATGTTGATCAAGCCCCTTCAAGTGCTTCTCCTCACCCTCATAGACAGCAGCTTCCTATCTCCGAGAATTCTCCCTCTTTCTCCGAGATATTTGCTCCCATTGATATGGTCAGCCCAGGAGGCTCTGATATCGATAGCTCATCTGCATATCACTCGGATTCTACCTCTCACTATGGGTCTCATGTTTTGGCAAACTCGGAGTTTAAAGCCCGTCATCCGTCTCCAGTTTCATCGGCTCCTGCAATTGCCGAGGGTCCTTCTGCAAATCCATCAGCCTCTCCTTCAGGTTCTGCCAATCCTCCCCCCCTTGGACCTTGGAAAAACTTGTTTGCCTCAAATAGAAGCCCCTCTAGTGGTGCTCAGCTCATTCATTATGCTGATTTGATTGACTCTGCAACTTGTGAAATTTTGAATGATGACTTGGATTGTGCTTGTGATGTGTGGAAGTCTTGTTTGATTGGGTATGTGTCGGGGAGATTTCCTGGGTTTAGAGCTCTTAAGAGCATGATTGTGAATACCTGGCGTTGTGAAGCTGTTTTGGATGTGCATGATTCGGGATGGTTGATATATAAATTCCGTAATGAGGTTGATCGATTGGCTGTTTTAAAGGGAGGACCCTATCTTGTTTTCGGCAGACCTCTAATCCTTAAGGAGATGCCTGAGTTTTTTGATTTTAACTCTGCTGAAATGTCCACTGTTCCTGTTTGGATTAAGTTTCCAAACCTCCCCCTTAGATGTTGGTCATTGAAATCTCTCTCTAAGCTTGCTAGTATTGTTGGGAAGCCTTTGCAAAGTGATATGCTCACCTCTTCTATGTCTCGGCTTTCATATGCCCGTGTTTTGGTTGAGCTTGATCTTCGTAAACCTTTGCGTGATCATATAGCCGTGAAGTTGCCAAATGGTGAGATTATTGATCAGCAGGTTATTTATAAGACACTGCCGAAGTTCTGCTCTCACTGTCATGTTATTGGGCATACTGTGGACTCTTGCTCCAAAGCTCCTAGGAAAGTGGGGGTTAACAAATCTCAACCTTCGGCTGCTCCAGTGCCTCTTTCATCCTTCTCGGCCGAGAAAGCAGTTTTGTCCTCAGAAGGGACCGAATCCGTCCAAGCCTCTGTTGCCTTGGTTGCGCCCTTGGTTGATAAGGGGATGCAAGATCCCATGTTTTGTGAGGCTGCGTGGAAGCCCGTCCCAAAGAAGCTAACCAGTAACAGGCAACCTAAGATCAGTTCGGTTCCAGCAGATTTGGCTCTCCGGAAGGGTAAATCAGTTGCGGCAGTTGGTACTGCTACTGGTGGTTCAGATTTGTCGGCTTTGTGTGTTGCTGGTGCAGGCTCTGCAGGGGTTATGGGTGGTGTGGGATCGACTGACCAATTGGTAGGTGCTGATCCGCAAGCTTCTGGTGCTGCAGATTTGGGTGCGGGCTTGAAACCAGGTTCCAAGAGTGTTCTGGGTGGTGCTCCAATTGCTCTGCAGCGAGTTAATGGTCGGGTCCGGCCTAGGAAGGGTTTCGGGCAAGGAGGGCATACAGGGAAGGGTTTGCAATCTAAATCACAGTTATCTTGCGGACATGGTAGGATCCTTCCTACCACTACTGCCCGATGATGATTGTTAAATGCTGGAATGTTAGGGGGCTTAATAGTCCTCTAAAGCAGCATGAGGTGGTCAACCTCATGAAGAAATCTTCCGTTGATGTTTGTGGGCTGTTGGAGTCTAAGCTTTCCTTGTCTAAGGTTTTGGTTCTTCAGAAGCTTCGACTCAAGAAGTGGAATTTTCTGACGAATGCTGCTCAGTCTTCTTGGGCCCGCATTGTTGTTTTTTGGAATCCCTTAACTGTTTCAGTGGATATGGTTAGCAGCTCCCCTCAGGGTCTCCAAGTCTGCGTCAGAAGTCTTGTGAGCCAAATTTCCTTCCACATTACTTTTGTTTATGGGTTACATACCGTTGTTGTTCGAAGATCTCTTTGGGACAGCCTGCGTGATTGGTGCCCACCGGGCCCTTGGATGATCTTAGGGGATTTTAATTCTATTTTGTCTCAGGATGACAAGTTGAATGGTTGTGTTGTTTCCATGTACGAGACTGCCGACTTTCATAAATGCTGTCTTGATCTGGGCTTATTCGATCTCTCCTACACTGGGTGCCATTTCACTTGGAGTAATGGTTCGGTTTGGAGTAAATTGGATAGGGTCCTTGTAAATCCTTCTTGGGCTTCTCTTTGCCGTGTTGCTCATGTTCACTTTGGAAATCAAGGGGCTTTCTCGGATCATTCTCCGGTTTTGGTTCGGCTTGATCCCCACGTTTCAGGGCGGCGTAGTTTCAAGTTTTTTAATATGTGGGCCTCTCATCCTGATTTTTTCTATACTGTCTCCGAAAGTTGGCAGTATGCCGGAATGGGTTCTCCTATGTTTTCTTTCTGCAAGAAGCTAAAGGGGTTGAAGCGTCCGCTTAAGCTGCTGAATAGGCTTCATTTCAGTCATATCTCGGAGCGTGTCTCTCGGGCGGAATCAGATTTGGATCTGCTGCAATCTGTGCTTCACTCGGATCCCTCTAATCCTCAGCTTGTGCAGGAAGATAAGAAATTGCGCATTCAGCTCATTAACCTCAAATCTTACGAAAAAAAAAATGTTCTTTGGGCAGAAGCTGAAGTGTGATTTCCTTAAGGAAAGTGATAAAGGCTCCAGGTTCTTTCATGCTTTGATGAGTCATAAGAATGGCAGAAACTTCCTCCCGGCTATCCAGAAGTCCGATGGTTCTCTTTCCGTCTCGGAGAAGGAGGTTGGGGTAGAGTTTGTGGATTTCTTTATGAAGCTCTATGGTTCCTCGAAGCCTACTTTGCCTTTGGATAGAGATATTGTCGGCCTGGGTCCTCGTCTCTCTGCTTTTGATTGTGGGCTCCTTTCTGCGCCTTTCTCCAATGATGATATTAAGGCAGCCTTATTTGGGATTGATAATAATAAGGCCCCGGGTCCAGATGGGTTTTCCTCTTTCTTCTTCAAATCGGCTTGGTCTGTTGTTGGGGAAGATTTCTGCGCTGCAGTTCAGGATTTCTTTGTCTCCGGGAAGATGCTGAAGCAGATTAACCATTCGGTTATCTCTCTTATTCCTAAGTCTGCTCATGCCTCCTCCCCTGGTGATTTCAGGCCCATCTCTTGCTGCAATGTGGTCTACAAGGTCATCTCCAAGCTTCTTGCTGGTCGGTTGGCTGTTGCCTTGGGCAGTATCATCAGTCCAATGCAGAATGCCTTCCTGGGTGGAAGAGCTATGATAGATAACATAAATCTTGTGCAGGAGCTCCTTCGTCAGTATGGCAGAAAGAAAACCTCTTTTAAGTCCCTCTTGAAGATTGATTTCAAGAAAGCTTTTGACTCTGTTCAGTGGCGGTTTCTTCGGGATCTCTTGCTCTCTCTGGGGTTTCCCTCTGGTTTTGTCAATCTGATTATGCAGTGTGTGGAAACTTCTTCTTTCTCTGTAGCAGTCAATGGGAATCTTTATGGCTTCTTTCCAGGGAAAAGCGGTATTAGGCAGGGTGATCCCCTATCTCCCTATCTTTTCATCACTTGCATGGAATACTTCTCCAGGTTGCTTTCTAAGGCTTCCCGGCAATCTCCTTTCAAGTTTCATCCGCAGTGTGCGCCTCTAGGCATCAGTCATCTTGCTTTTGCGGATGATGTTCATTTACTGGCTAGGGGGGACAAGCCATCCGTCCTCTCTCTTATGGATCAGTTGAGGCTATTTGGGAGTGTTTCTGGTTTGGAGATTAACCCCTCCAAATCCTCTATTTTTTTCGGTGGGGTCCCAGAAAGTGTGAGGCAGGAGATTATCTTGGAAACTGGTTTCAGTGCTGGCACCTTTCCTTTCAAATACCTGGGAGTGCCTCTGAGCCCTCATCGCCTCTTGGTTAGCCAGTTTTCTCCTCTCCTTCGCAAGCTGGAAGCTGCTGTTCAGAGTTGGATTGGCAAGCATCTTTCTTTTGCTGGTAGGCTTGAGCTCCTGCGCTCTGTCTTGTATGGCATGGTTCAGTTTTGGCTCCGCATCTTCCCCATCCCAGAAACAGTTATCTTACAGATAGTTCGAATATGCCGGAATTTTCTGTGGACGGGTACTGTTCAGAAGTCTCACTCGGCTTTAGTTGCTTGGAAGTCTATCTGCATGCCTAAGAAGGAAGGGGGGCTTGGGTTGTTCGACATTAAAGCTCGCAATAAGAGTTTTCTTGTCAAACACATTTGGAACATTTCATCGCGAGGCCGATTCTCTTTGGATAAAATGGATCCACCATTTTTTCCTCCCAAACCTCTCTATTTGGGATGCGCAAGCAGTGAAGACTTCCTCCCCTCTTTGGAAAGCCTTGGTCTCCTTTAAAAACAATCTGCTAGCCGATTTTGGGGGCCGCTCTCCCGCTGTGGAAGCTATGTCTAATTGGAATGTTGGGATTAGGGGTTTCTCTGCTAATGCCTATGATCACTTTCGGGCCAAAGGCAGGGAAATCAGATGGGATTCGGTGGTTTGGGAGAGCTGGTCTCTGCCAAAGCATTCCTTTGTGCTGTGGCTTGCGGTGTTAGGGAAGTTGCGTACTAAGGACCGCTTGCACTTCGTCCCTGCTGATCTTAACTGTGTCCTCTGTCATCAGGACCAAGAATCCCATTGTCATCTTTTCTTTCGGTGCCCTTGGACTTCATCTTTTTGGGGAAGTATTGTCCGTTGGCTTCACCTTCCTCGGCGGTTACCTACCCTCTCTAGTGCCATTCGTTGGCTGGCTCCACAGAAGAAAAGCATGGTTCATAAGATGAGAAGAGCCTCTCTTAGTATTGCTGTCTACTTGCTTTGGGAGGAAAGGAACAAAAGACTGTTTGACAGTTCTGTGCAGTCTATTGAAAAGCTCTTCCGAAGATTTCAGGTCCTCTTCTACACAGTGTATCATTTCCATGGGAAAGATCACTTCTCTATTGATGTTGGTTGAGCTGCCAGCTGAGCTAAGGGTTTGGGTAGTTTGTGTTAGGCCGCTTGTTGTTTTCGTTTAGTTTAGCTCGATTGTGAGCTTGTTTTTCTTGCTTTGGCTTGAGGGTCCAGTCCTCGGGTCTTTGGTTTTGCTGGTTGGGAGTATGTTCCCTTCCAAGCCTCTCCCCTGTATTTACAATTTTGTTTGCTTTCGGTCTTAATATACTTACATTTGACCAAAAAAAAAAAAAAAAAAGAACAAAACTATGGAAAGTTCAATTTTTATTTAACATGTTTTCATAACTTTATCACCAACATCTAGATATCTAAAATGACTTCATCGATGATAGACCTTTTCCAAATCAATTTTCTTTGCTATGTAATCACTGCATTCTTTCTTTCTATGAATGTGATGAATAATTTACTTTGCAATAATAATATTATATGTGATATGGTGACCAAGAACAAATATGGTTGATTCAAAGTCCCTATAAAATTTTTTTAATTTAGAAACTAGATGTCACTTTGACGTTTCCTTTGGAATATATTATCAAAAGCCTCATTGTTTATGTTTATACATATTATTTTGAAAAAAATCTCGGAAAAAACAAAAATAGCAAAAAAACAATAAAAGGCTGAAAAATATATTTTTGATGAATTTGGGTTGTTTTCAGCATCCTTTTCAAAGAATTTAAAATAAAAAATACATTTTATGAAATTGTAATGGTGGGATAACCAATTTGAGAATTGGAAACCCTCTGACTAAGCAACCCATTTTTTTAATCAATTGATGTACAATCAATTCTCTTAATATGAAGGTCCATTTCTCTTTGTTTTTGTCTCCAAGTTATCAAATGAATGGTTCTTTCTTGAAATCCAATGGTTGATGATCATCTTGGTTTTCTTTAGCTCCAAGCCAAAAAACAAGAAAGGTATGGGGAAGGATCTAGTTCGTCAATGTGTCGATCTTCAAACTGATTATATTAATCTTCTTCTTTTATTCCATCCATCTTTCTTAATTTACTACAGTAGATTCCTAATGAATTCCATGTATCTGATACTCATCAAGTTTCCTGCAGTGTTTTTCACAACCTTCATCTTATTGTTCTTGGACTGAATCTGATATACCAATTGTTAAGGTCAAGAAGAAGAAGAACAAGAAGAAGAAGAAAGGATTGAATCTTTCACGACGAAAAAACCCTACGTTCAAGCTACAACTATTCCCTTAACCTCCTATCCAATTCTCCCGCCTATTAACGACTTTTAACCGACTTAACTGACTTAACTGACTTCCTTTAACTGCCACTAACAGACCATGCCACATGATTACAAGACTTCCTGCCCAACTTCTTCTTTCCTCTAATTAATTTGCATCCCTATAAGATTCCGAATCACGCTGGACTTGGGAGGGTTGATTGTCAGCTTCAATTACAAACACTGTGTGGTTTCATGCAACCACAAGTTGAGACACTGTAGTTGTATTGTTAGTAGATGCACTGGCGAGTTAAACTCAGTTGGAAGCTTGGGTTATCTTCGAGTTCTGGTTGCATGGGCTGCTACCAGATGTAGATATCGCGTAGGGCTGATAACCCTAATCCAGTTGACTCTGTCATCAGCTTTACTAGCTCTGATTTCTCAGGAGTTTTGAAAAAGAGCATAGAATGCTATTATGACCAACTTGACCATAAGTGTAGCAAACTTGTGGCAACCCCTCATGCATGAGACACTTCCTGATCCAGATCTTCAGTTTTTTCTTTCAGTTTATCAAGATCGAAATCAAACTTCACACGAGTAAATCTCCCTCAATGATTGTTCTGGGTGTTATAATCAATCTTATACATGTTACCAATCAACTGGAAAGGCAAGGAAAATGCACCCAAAACACCATCCTTGTAATGTGTCCAAAATTCTGACCGGGTCCAAGGATTGTCCACGGTCCATCCACTAGAACATGGAGATAATCATTCATAGTCGAAAACTGGACAAGGAAGAACTCATTCTCCGGATCAATAACCTTAAAAGGCTTTGCTCCATTCCAGATAGTTTTAGTTTTCAGTCCAGTGCACTGGTCGTGTTTCAAAATGTGTGACCCAAGACCTTGGCAGCAATAGCCAGTTCTTATGGCTTATAATATTCAAAACCATAGGGGCTTCTAGGGTCATGGAGCCACTAAATTCTGAGGAGCCAATTCAATTGTTTTTTTTTTTATTATTATTATTTATTTTCTTGAAAAAAATTAGGTAAAATATCTTACCATTCCCAGCTATATATGTTTTGTGGGAGAAACCTTTTCTTCTTTTTTTATGTAAATCTCTTTTTTTTTTAATGTTAGTGTCCAGACCAGTTTGTGTGCATCTCGATTAATTTCACGAAATCTTAAGTTGACGGCCATATAAGCTTCCAGTGATTATTATATTAGCAACTACAGGATTTAAACCTGAAATCATAGGAAGAGCAAACACTTAAATTCCAAACTCGTACTACTTGGACTACCTATTATGATCAAATCAAATCTAAATCTTCACTAACTAAGTAGAGCTGGAGTAAACTACAGGGTTTATAAATTATAGCAGAGCTCAGGATGCTCAAAAGAAGATCATACGTACACAAAGCCACAGCTGGTGCGGAATCCTAATCCAGCTGGTCCCATTATTCTACACTAGTTCATTATATTATCATGCACAACGACTGATATTTTACAATCTGAACTCCAGAGTTGGATATGATTGCTCTTTACTAGCCATTGCAGGATGCCAAACTGCCATCGCTCTCCGCCAACCTCTCGCTTTTTGAGGAGTTGAGCAGAGGAGTGGAAGCGTGCTCAGCGTGTCTCATATTCTTCCTTCCACAGACCCATCGAGGGTTCCTACCAAGCAAGATTTGCAAAATCTCCTTCATGTTAGGCCTTTCAGATGGCAAAATGCTCGTACAAAACACCCCGAGTTTGAAAACAACGCCCATCTCATCCACGCAACACGGTTCCTTAATCTCCTCATCTAACACATCGACTATAGGTTTTTCTTCTTGCATGTGACGCCATGCCCATTTGGCAAGGCATGTATCCTCATCGCCATAATTTGCTGCTTTCCCTGTCGTTAGCTCAAGAAGGACAACTCCAAAGCTATAAACATCGATCTTCTCAGTCACTCTTACTGTTTGAGCATACTCTGCAGTTCAGGTTACAAAATATAACGAGCTTAGACGAAACTATTTGGTGGTGGAAAAGGAAACAAGTGCAAAAAAGTTGTGGCAATATGAAAAGTGTTATCTTATCACCTGGAGCCATGTAACCCAAAGAACCAGCCACAGCAGACACAGTAGCGAGCTCTCCCTGCTTGACGAGCATCCTTGCTAAGCCGAAATCAGCGATTTTTGCGTTGAAATGAGAATCCAACAGTATATTGCTTGACTTTACATCTCGGTGAACTATTGGAGGCGAGCAGTCGTGATGGAGGTAGCACAGACCCTGGGCAGCTCCCACTGCAATCTGCAGCCTCTTGGACCAGTCCAGAGCGACATGATTCATCGAAGCTGATGAACCTTTTGCCTTTTTCTCTGAATGCAGCCATTGATCAAGACTATGATTCTCCATATACTCGTAGACAAGAAGTTTCGAGTTATCATTGGAGATACAACAAAGCAACTTCACAATATTCAAATGCCTTAAGGTACCCAGTATCTCAATCTCTGCAAGGAACTCCTTCTCAAGTTTCTGGTCTGAATTTCTGTGATTCGAGATTCTTTTCACAGCTACAGAACCGAATCCATTTGCAGCAACACGATAGACTTGTCCTGATCCACCACTTCCTATCAAGTTTCTTTCTTTCAATCCTGAAAATATGTCTGATTCAGTAAAATTCAACATATGGAAGTGGATGAACTTCCATTCTGGATCCAATATATGGTTTATCTTCCGGTGAACTCTGATCGTGATGAATGCAAATAACGACGCAAACAGAAAGGCTGCAATCAAACTACTTAATATCAAGGCTAGGAATTGGGTTGAAGTTTTGCTTGGTTTCTGGGGTCTGGAATTGCAAACCTTAAGGTATAGGGATGACCTTCTTGTACAAAGACCAGGATTGTTCAAGAAACTAGTGGCATAAGCAACATTTTCATACTCGGTGGGGATTTGCCCCATGAGATGATTGGAAGAGAGATTGAGAAAAGGAAGCCTCAGAGAACCAAGTTGGGGTGGAATCTTACCGGAAAATTGATTATCTGATAAGTCCAGTGTGACGAGGCCAGGTAGGAAACCAAACTTCTCAGGAATCTGTCCAGAAAGTTGATTTTGACTCAGGTTAAGAATATTTAGTGACTTCCATGACATGATATCAGATGGAAGTTCTCCGTTAAGCTGGTTCTTATCAAGTAAAAGAACCGTCAGATTACGAAGAGTGGTTAATTCCTGAGGGATAGCACCAGTGAATAGGTTATTGCTCGCGTTGAAGACTACCAGATTCCTCCAAGAATCCCCTTCAATGGTAATACTACCAGAGAACCTGTTGTTACTCATCTCCAGCCGCAAAAGACTAGTTGACACTTCGTTTGGAAGCTCACCAGTGAATGAATTATCACTTATCATCAGCTGCTGTAAATTTGAAGCTGTCCATAAACCAACAGGAATATTGCCGAAAAATGCGTTATTCAAAATACGTACTGTTCGCAACCTGCTGCAATTCTCGAGTGATTTTGGCAACTCTCCACCGAGCTTATTATCAAAAGCTACCACTCCTCTTAAGCTACCTCCATGGCATAAATATTCAGGCAGGTTCCCTGTAAGCCTATTGGAAGCAACCTCGAAGGTTTCAAGGGCCGAGTATCGCCCAAGATCTGGAGGGATTGAACCTGACAGATTGTTGCTAAACACGGAAAAAAATTTCAATGCGGGAAGACGACCAATGCTTTCTGGGATTTCACCAGATAACTGATTGAAGAACAAGTTCAAACCTGATAATTTGTCAAGCTTCCCAAAATCAACAGGTATTGTACCTGTCAGATTGTTCTGCGAAAGATCGACGAAAGTCAAATTCAAAGCTTCAACAACCTGAGGAATTTCCCCAGATAATTTGTTTATGTAAAGATATAGCAATCTCAAATTCATCAACATGAACAAACTGCCAGGAATATTCCCAGTTAGTTCATTCTCTGATAAATTCAAGTGCTCCAGTGCCACCATTTCCCCAATCATTTGTGGAATCTCGCCAATCAAATTCGCTCCGGCAATCCACAACATCTTCAGCTTCTTCAGCTGGGTGAAATTGGAAGGCAGCTTTGATGGAAGAAACCCATTGCGAGCCATATATAACTGTTCAAGTTTGGACAAGTTTCCGATTTCTGGAGGGAAAGTACCATTAAACAGATTATCATTAAGATAAAGAGTTCTTAGCTCTGGTATCCGCCCAATGGCTGCTGGAATATCACCAGATAAGTTATTTGCATGAAGTTTAAGGCATGAGAGGCGAGCCAAGCGGTCTATACCATCAGGAATTGTGCCAACAACACAGTTCTGAGAGAGGTCTAAGATCTCCAACTTGGACAAGTTATACAAAGCCACAGGGATCTTCCCAACAATATTGTTATTATAAAAGTTAAGAAATGTGAGGTTCTTTAGGTGTGAAAGAAAGGGTGGGATAGTTCCAGAGATGTTCTTGTTATCAAGGATGAGCTGAGTGATGTAGTTATTGGTGCAGACAACTTCAGGCCAAGTGCAATGAGAGGTGTTTGATGGGGTCCAGTGTTCAAGAGACAGCGGGTTTTGCCAGTGTTGTTTCAGTCTTAGTAGAACGGCTTGTTCTTGATCGTGGAATTTGGAGTCTGCATGCTGGAAAAGGAAGCGGATGAGGAAGTGAATTAAAAGGAAAATGGGCTTTTTTCCCGACATTTCGGAGGGTTTGAGTTTGTTGTTCTGGTTTGAACTATGTTGTGCAGGATGAACTCCAGAGAAAGGCTGATTTATAGAGGTGATGATGCAAAGATTTTGGAATCTAGATTTTTTGTATCTAATATTCGACTCATAGAAGTTAGTGGCGTGAGGAGGGGAGTGCTTTGGTAAACCGATTTGATTGTTAATATACTTTATAAATAAAGCATATACACGAATAGAGTATACCTTGGTTTCATTCCATTTTGGTTTTTATTTTGTTTTAAAAATCCGGAGACCCAATTCTATCAGAAAGAAAAATAATTAACCCTTTATGAAGCAACAAAAACAAACCTTTGACTACCAAGTTTCAAGATTCAACAAACACTACTAAAAAATCAGGGCTTGCAATTAAAAAGCTATTAATTAAGTAGATCTAATATGAATCTTACCGGTAATAACAACATTGTCATCCATGTTTGCAACAACCTTTATGATTCTTTTCTTTTAACATGGAGTGGTATCTAGCAAAGGAAGAACTCATGGAAAGATGGAGTGTATGGGACCTTATGTCAATCCTTTTACTAACCAACTTCACCCACCACTTTCAATTTAAGGACCAAATTGGTATCTACATCTACTACTTAAAACTTTTAGCACATAAATTTGAAAAATTCATGAAAAACCAAGAGAATTAAGAGAAACTCAAATGAAAATTCCAAATGGGTCACAAAAATATCATAATCTCATACTTAAAAGCTTGAGAAATTAGGCAGGCAAACAATTTTACAAAAAAAACAAAGGTGAGGACATGTAAGGAGTTATTGAGCAGTAACCATATTGAAGAAAAAAATGGGATGTGTTGGTTGACCTCCTACTTGAAACATTTTTTTTGTTTCTTTCTATCACGACCCGATTCCCAGATCCGTGACCGGCACATAGGCATAGTCCCCCTCCAAGGTTCCACACCTATGCGAACCCAAACTTACACACAAACTTAACATTCATATTCAGAGTTCAACGCAGCGGAAATAACAAAGTAGACTTTATAACATAATTCGAATGTCTTAATACAAAAGTTGAGTAATCTTGTTATAATAATGGAGCGCTAACTAGACAGAAAATAAAAATGTCAATTACAACCAAATAACAAGTTCTGAAATTTCAACGATAATGATCTGCTAACGAGCTACGAGCCTGAAAATAATAAATAATGAGGGGGTGAGTTCAACAACTCAGTGAGTAGATAACATCTAATATACACATGCGAGATAATACAACAATGAGAAATATATTATAGAATCGGCTCGGGGTTCTTACAAGAAAATTTCTCAAATAGGTCATATCAAGAAGATAATAGGTATAGCTCGTCATAAAATCATAATGCAATGAGCATGAGGCTCTATACTGTGGGATGATCAGTCCACACAGGTTGGTGACTCCCCCGACCAACTACGGTTTCAGATACGATGTGCACAAAGACTAACATTTCCCTGTTAGCATGGGTATTCTGACTGGCATACCATATATATATATATACATATATATATATATATCATAATCAAACAGACATATTCATATCTCAAGGCTCAACTCATGATATCAATCAAATGAGGAGCTATCAATTCACAAACAGATATTGGCTCATATCAAGAACGTATATTCAATAATTGATTATGCTTTATCGTAACAAGAATAGTACTTAACGTATATATTATCAAGAAGCATAATCCAAATACTAGCAAATCAAATATTTATAATATTTCTCATGCATATTAAATATTATCCACTCACCTGACTTAAAAGCGATCGAAATTCAAAAGCAGAATATTGTCGGAATCCTACTAACGTACCGCGGGCAGAATATCAGGATTATCTGAATATATAAAAGAAATACATACTCAAAAATGACTCAAAAGAAGTAGAATACCTTTAGTAAACATATCTAAGAGTTCAACTCATAATCCTATGTGTTTTGAATTAAACTATCTATTTCTCGCAAAACCTAAAAACAATGGTTTCTTTCTAAATCTAGTTCAAGATACACAATTCGTAAAATTAATAATAACCCATCAAATAAGCCTTAATTATCCATCAAACCAATCTGAAATACTCAAATTCCACTCCAGGGAGCAAACTGCAATTTTCCAAAGTTCAGGGACCAAACTGCAATTTTCACTAAAAGGACTAAAATGAATTTTTGTCATCTTCAACCTCCAGCCCAGAATTCCAGCAAGGGTTTTTCACCATTTTCTCAATATTTTCTTAAACCAAACACATCAAAATCTTCAAAATCATCTACAATCAAACCTATTAACCATTACCCAAATCATTAAACCCTTAACATCTTAATCCATTCATCCATCAAATTCAAATAAAATCTACAAACCCTAATCACCAATGCAAGCAATTAGCTTAACTATTAAATAATACTTTTACATAATAACACATACACATTACCTTAATATTTATTTCTCCTCCTTCCTTCTCCTTTCCTCTTTTCTCTTCTTCTCCTTTCTTCTCTCTTCCGTTTCTCTCCTCTCTAAATTTTCAGGTTACTTCTCTTAATTTCTTTTTCTATTTATATTTTACAAGTTACTACTATACCCTTTATTTATTTATACCTAATCTTAAGCCATCAAGGGCATTAATGCATTTTCTATTCAAAGTTTCAAAACCCTAAAATTCTTTTCCTATTTAAAGTTCAAAACCCTACACTTTCTTTATTTGTTTTTGAAAATTTTCAATTTAGGTTCCTTGAGGTTTTCTAAAAGGGAAGTTTTTTGGACTATAATTAAATGATGTTTAATTAAGTGTGGAGAATAGAGATAGGGGGTGAGAGAGAAAGAAAGGGAAGGGTTGGTTGTTATAGTGATTTGGGTGGATTGCAATCTTCTTCTTTTTTATTATTGGTTTATTTGGTTGAACTTGTTCACTCGATTTCAACTTTTTGAAACCAAAATCAAACCATATTGACTGGTTTTTTCTTGTTTTTATGTTAGTTTTTTTCTTTGTTCAGTTAAATTTGTTTTTTTGGTTTTCTTAGTTGGTAAGTTTTTTTAACACTTCTAATAGTTATACTAGAAGGAAAAAAAGGATATAGAAAATATCTCTCTAAAATGTGTCAGGGTTTATTTTTACTAGTTTATAAGACCTTTCAATACTTAAGTTAGCAATGATGAAGGAAAAAAACATTAGGAGGTTATGTTGTGTGTATTTACAAAGCAAAGTTTGAAGTGGAGAAAAATGAAGTTTTTTTTTATTATGGAAAAGATCTTTTATCTTAAAGTTCAAAATTGTTTATAAGACCTTGAACCTATATGGGTGTTCATGCAAGAGTATAATGGTCTACTTGTCATTTATAAATTTGGACTAGTTGACGAAATGCCTAAAGTGATAACAAAACACTATAAAGGTTGTTGTGTTTTTAGGTTTTATGGGTCGTGTATTATTGATGACAATAATGAGATCAATTTTTTAGGGACATTTGATTAAAGAGCATGTCATCATTTAAAACATATAGGCTTTTCCTCGAGGTTAGTGTTGAGTAGATGAAGTTTGACCAAAAGATTGTGCATTTAGGTTCAAGAAATGGATTTAGGTGTACAAGTTTTGTCTATGGTTTGGTCTTTGTGGAATGTTCGCTAACCCTAAATCCAAGGGTATTGTCTTGTTAGATCATATGAACACTACAAGTTCAATCTTGTAGGTTTTATAAAACTTAAATTTCATCCTTCATCAATTACCCCTGTCTCAAAGTGAGATTTCCTCATTTTGAGATGGAATGTTTTTCTTGTATAATGTAATTTGAATGGACATAAACTTTAAATATATGACTTATCAAGTTTAAATTGTTTAGCAATCTTGTTTTAAGAGTTACCTAAATGCACCATGACTTTGGAAAGTGAAAGTGATTATGAGTATATAAAAAAATATAAAAAATAGGTAATAGATATTCCAAGTTGAATGATCAACTAACGTGCTTCTTGAGGTGACTAAAATGTTATCTAAGATGACTTTAAAAGTTTGCTATATAACCTTTTGTACTAAGTGGAATAATGACTTTATTCCTATGCATGGTGTAACTACACACCTATGAAAGAGTATTTCCTCTAATTTGGTGATGTGATTATAGAAAAACTTCTTTTAAAAATATATATTTTAGGCTAAAATGGATTGCAATTATTAAAATATGTTCCTTTTAGGCTAAAGTGGATTGCAAATATAAATAAATTGTAACTCTTGTATATGGAAAGACATATATAATAAAAAGATGCTCTTTTACGACCAAAGTCCCTTTATATAGCTTTAACCAATATAGAATTGTTGTAAAACAAAATTTCAAAAGATAAATGAGCTATTGTAAAACTAATCCTTAAACTATAAGTCTTCCCTTTTATGAGAATAGTCATATGATCAAGTTAAAGGATGTCATGCTTTTTAGGTATGTGATGGGATTAATAGTATATAATATTGATTTTTAAGGACATGTGTGTTCAATAAATGTTTTCTATCTAATAAAGGTGTATTACTTGTTCATTTGGGTACATTAATGTTTATAGTTAAAAATTAATGTTTATGAGTAAAGTAATTGTTAAATAATATATGGTTAATCCATTAAAGGAGTATACATAACCGGTTTTATATTAGAAAGTTAGGTTAGCCTAGTGATGGGTACAAGATTAGTTTGAGAGATGAAGATGTTTGATTATTCCATCAAGAAATGATATAAGGTTAATCTAAGAGGAAAAAATGTTAGTTTGACAATGAGAAATTGACACAACAAGTCCAACTACTTGAGTATATAGTCTATAAATATGAATGCAAGACCAAGTTTTATTGAAAATAAACACACTACTAGATCATATGAAAAAGATACACGTGATTGATCCATTAAAAAAAGAATGAATTGGCAAGTCTCATTAAGGAGGGACACACATGATCATAAAGAAGACGTTGCCAAAGAGAGTCTGGGTAAGGTGGGTACTTTTATACTTGGGCAAGTTAACTCATTATACTTAAATAAATATGACCTTATATTTGGCCAAGGTGTTTTCCTAATAACTAAAAAAGTTTGACGCTTTTATACTAGGGAAAATTGTGTATCTATATAACTAGAAAAGGTGAATCCCTTTATACTTAGAGGTTGCTTATTGTACCTTAAGAGATACAACCTTTATATCTCGACAATGAGTTTTTTCATTAACAATAAAAGTTGGATGCCTTTATACCTATGTAATATGGCTTCTTAAGCCCAAAGGAATATGATTTCTAAAGGAATAAGGTTTTGTAAGAAATATGACTTTAAGAGGAATATGGTTTTTAAAAGAACATAGATCCCAAAAGAATATGATTATTAGTTCCTAGATGACTTATACTTCTAAAGGAATAAGATTATTAAAGGAATGTGGTTCTAAAATAATCATTTCTCAATGAACACCTGGTATTATTTAGTTGGATGGTCAGGCAATTAAATAATGTATGCGTGATGCTCTTAAGCTATAATACCAAACAAGTAAAGTAGACACTTGAGGTTCTTAGTGTACATGCAAAGTACATAGGGAATGTATGTTTGAGGCTCATAAGTTAGGCTATTAGATAAAAAGAATAAATGCTCGATGTTTTTGGTATGCAAACCAATGTATTTTAAGGCTTCTAAGCTATGTGGCTAAATAAATAGAGAACACCACTAAAAATGTTAGTGTTCATATTGAGCTAAAAGAGAATGTATACTTACTAAAGTAAGATGGACCTGGATATAAACATGTTTATTAGATAGACATGTCTTTTGTTGTTCAGCATGTGTTTTACATACCTCATCATTTGACCAAATAACTTCTAGTGGCTTGCTTATTTAGTTATTTTGATAGCTTGATCTAATAAATGGAGCCTTTATAAAGCTGACAAATTCTATTTGCTTATTTAAATAAAATATGTTTTTTATGTGTTAGAGATATTTGGTATAAATTGAGCTATATTGTTTGGGTCAATAAACATGTTGCTCTTGCCTTTCACTTGAATGGTATAATTTTGGAGTACTATTCTTATTCTTTATTTCTTTCTTTCTAATTGATGGTGGATACCTAGTTTTGAGCTTAACTTGGTTACGAGCTTATTTTCTAGTATCTTTTTCTTTGTTTTGATAAGAAGTTGTCCGATAAGATTTATCGCTCATAATTGTTTTACTCATTCAATGTGGTTTATTATGCTAAGGTAGTGGAAAATCAATGATACTGAATAAAAATTAAAGGAAATAGTAGTATGATTTTTACAAGAACTACTTCCCATTTTTTGCTAGACAAGTCAGGCTCTAAATGGTTGGTCCAGTTGATTTTCTAAACTAGCTTTAATTTCAAAAACTTAAGGGGAATTTGTTCGAATATAATATAAAGTCAATGTTCTTCAAGAATTATTATTGGGTTAATCCTAATTTCCATGTGAAAACATTTCGTGTGCGGTAAGGAAAACAAACCCAACTAAACTAGATGATAATTTGGATATAGATGCTTTTATGGTCAATCTATTCAAATAGATATGGTCATCCATGCCTGACTTTCCAAGAAATCACCTTGTGTAGAAATACCAAAAATGTTAAATAATTGACACGTGGTTAGTTATACTTGTAGAAAATAATAAAATACAAGGAAAAAATATTAATATTTTGAGTGTGTAGTAAATTTTAGTTTAATCATATAATGACCTTAATATTTTGGTTTACTTCTCCTAAATTCTTTTGTCATAATAATAAAAAAAAAATGGTGATGCTAATAATTAATATCTTCTTAGAAAAGGTGTTGGGGTACATGCTTGCTTGTTAAAAAGATTATATGTGTGTATATTAAAATAAATACATGTATGAGTCATTCAACACATGACAAGACATACTGGTAACAAAATGTCTCTATTATTTTATATGTTTACATTCACGTTTTACATGTCATATAATGGCCAATAAGAATGAAACCATATGGGCATGACAACAATAAGATAAAATATATAGGACAAGTAAAAAAAATATTTTATCTTCTTAACTAGAAGGTGGTGATTATGACCCATCAAATTACATAGTTTTTTTGGTTTCCATATAGTTTAAAAATATATGTTATACCTTAAAAACTTTCCCATGTTGTTGAAATTGTATTGTTTGAATGAACCAGGGATGGCAATAGATATTAATGGATTGAGTTTATACTGTATTCATACATTATTCTTCAATTAAGACAAATTATTTATTGAGTTTCATGCACTAATTATCTCAATTATTATAATTATAATTATAATTATTATTATTATCATATCCCTACCATCGGTATTCATCAAATTCAGGTTAAAATACAATCCTTAACAAAGGGTAACCCTTAATCAACCCGATTAAGTTATTTCTTCCTGGGCTAAATAGCTGTTCGAACTAGAGTGAAAAATGACATGGAGAAGCTCTTCCAAGCACCAGCTACCTGTTTTTGGTCGTAAGCTAAATAACAAGAATGCCATTCCCCACACCATGCCTGGCACCATACATCTCTGCATCTTTTGATGACAACACAACTTGGAAAAACTTGGAAAACGACAGTCAATTCTTGAATAAAAACACCACCATAGAAAAAAAAACCTAAAATCAAAACATGAGTTTTGCACACCATAGATAGTGGAAGACTTGACCACTTTTTTATAGCAGTCCTGCTCGTGCATAGTCAATCAACCTACCAGTGGGAGAATTAAAGCCCTGACAGGGAGATGAAAGTGAGAGGAAGAATCTGAGCTAAGAAATGTTTGTGCTAGCTGACATATGCAGGTGAAGTCATCTGTGACAGCTATTTCTGAAGTAAATTTCATTTGCACATGTCAGGACATGCATCTCAATAAGAGTTTCAGACAGCGAGGATTTTACTCGCTCACCTAAACACACAAAGTACGTTTTCCGGGATAGAGTTTCCTCACATCCAAAAAACATCAACCTACCAATGGGAGAATTGAAGCCCTGACACTGTTTTTTTAACAGGGAGAGGAAAGTGAGAGGAAGAATATGAGCTAAGAAATGTTTGTGCTAGCTGATATATGCAGCTGAAGTAAATTTCATTTGGCACAGGATTGAGAAATAGAAAGCTTTTTTTCCAAAAATAGGCAATATCATCTTTTCACAGTATCTTATATCTGGACAGGTTACAGTATGCAACCTTGAGGGGATGAAAGAAATAGGAAAAAAACTAAAAACCAGGGGAATATCATCGGCTTTCTCACGTATGATTTCTTCCGATAATGGAGGAAAAACCATTTCCTTCCAAGTTCCAGTCAACCATCCATATCCTTTACATCCTAACAACCAAATAATTGAATCTAGGCTCTTAAACAATCTGGAATTCCTGAGCAAAGCACTCCATGATTGCTCATTTACCATATATCTCCAATAGGAAAAGTATAGTCTCCACTTTGGTCCGCGGGAGTGAGAACCACGTGATAACATCGTTCCGGCTTTATTTGAGAAAAAAATGACAATTTCAGATTTGACAGGCACTAATTTTCCACGATCATAACCCTACAAGCGTTTTAGTCAGGTTAAAGCTCGTTTTGATTGGATGACCATAAGATTGACCCCCAGGAAGGGCTACTATGCTTCTGTACACTTTAGCATCTTCCCCAGTGAAGATGATCCCACCATGAAAGACGAGTTTTCTGAGGACAAAGAAATCAGCTGTCAAACAACGGAACAATCAACTAAACGTAATCCAAACGGTAAGACTAACAACATGAACCAGAAAGAGACTTCAAGGGAGGAGTTCCATCCTCCCCGCAGGCAGATTCCTGGAGGCAGGATAAAGCTGAGTCCCTGAAGAAAAAAATCCAGATTATACATCACAAAAGTTATGTGACCAACGTCTTGTCTTTTGACGCAGTAATCCATAGTAAGATCTGCATAACCTTCTTTGATAATCACGTTAAATAAATAAATTTAGAGCCCAAAATCATGAGATACAGATTATATAATAAATGCCAGCCCACTGGATAGATTGTTCGCAACCCTAGTGACATACCTGCTAAAATTGTGCAAGATACCGTTTAACAAAACAAAAAACATCATCCCTGCTCGAGTTTTACCCTGCAGAAGTGTGTTAGATGTGAAACATTGAAGGTGAGGACAGTGGGACACAGCACGTGACAATCAAGACAGGCGCGGTTGACTTGACTTGACTTGAAGTCTTGCACCTTAGGTTCTTTTCCATTTGGTTGTTAGAAAATTTCTGTATTGTCCGTGCTCAAAACGGATAAGGTGAGCCGAGCTGGAATTTTGTCAGATAAAAAAAAAAAAAAAACAGAATCCTGGAAGCCCGCAACAAGCAACGAAGACCAACTGGCCAGGGCCAGAATCCATAAAATTGGAGAGCCGAGAATTTTGTCACCTGATAGTTAGAGACGGTCCAGTCTCAAGATGGAAAAAAAGTTGAATCAGGAATTTGATCCATGATCACAGTGACTTCATCGATGATCCGCTAACTTATAGACTGATTCGGTTCACCATCGCAAGGTTCTTTAGCAACTTCAAATAACCAGGCCTCAATAAACAAGAAAGCGCAAACAAAAAAGAAATTAAGAGCAATATTAAAACGTGTAGCATTCAGCAAACAGAGAAGCAAGACATCACAACCTGTTAGCTTTATACCTAGGACACTATCCGGAAAAGTGCATCTCTTCTCTTGTTTTCTCCTACGAGGACTTGAGAGAGGCTCTGAGCCGTCCTCCCTTCATTTCCACCAGGCATTTATCATTGTTCTTACAGAGGGTGAAGCGCGATGGAATTTTGAGTCAACCCAACAGTCTCACACAGCAAACTGTCTTGAGACTCCGAAGCTGATTCTCTGAGTGATTTTGTCCAACGTGCAACCGTGCTAATTCATCTGGATATCTCCAACTGCTTTGTTTCAATCTTACCTTCACACTCACTCAAGTAATAGTAACTCGAGCATCATTGGGTCCCGTCTTGGGACCCGGCCATTTTCTGTGAGAGATGGCATTCATACTCAGCTAAGAGACTCGAATAGCCGCTTAGCGTGCTTTGAATGCGGCTGAGAAACTAACTTTGAATAGCAGGTTACTGGATGACCAAGAAAGCATTACTCAGAAGAAACTATACAGAAAGACATCTGATGGACAACTCAAGAGAGTATACTGCAACATTTATGCCCGAGAAAAGATCATCGCTTTCTTTGAAGACCTATGAATTATTTCAAACTCGATCTAGAAGCAGTTCTGTTTGATGTTGTAGGAAACCAGTGAGCCCATCAAAAATCATGTATCATGCAATGATGTTTGAGACGACAATTTGTAACAGAGGCAACTACAAGCATTTCTGCGTCCAGAACTGTGAGGCACAGTCATTACAAAAATCATAGAATTATCCTGGAAATTTCTCATATTAAACCTCTTTTCCAGTAAGATGATTGAGAGTCAACAAGTCCACATTTTTTATTATATCCAATGACTACACGCAACCAGCGAAAATCAAGCAGGTTCTTTCATAAAGCTTGTTATCATGAATAATAAGAGAAATTCCAGAGAAATCTTATTAGATAAGATTCTATGTCATATCATTGAATTATGGAATCTCAATCATCAACTCACAAGACAAAAACTTGATCCGTCAAGCAGCTTCAAAGAAGTTAGACAGAATATAACAGCTTGTTAAGCATAATAAAACATTGCAAAATTCTGAGCAGAACCTGCCATTTCTTTTTTGTTTATTCGAGGAAATCACTCTCTAGAATGTGCATTTTATAGTCAATGTCTCAGATTTTTATAAAAATATACGATTTAACTCAAATTTAAGATCTGCGGTACAAATTGCGTGCACTTTATCATCATGCCACGATTTGGAGACAACCTGCCATTTCACCAAGCAGTTTCCTAGCTTCTAAAAGAAGGGGTGTACAGCACCCGAAAAACACATTGCTACAAACATCATATGACAACCGGTATAACAGTATAGCAGCGTTTCAACAGAACACATTGCAAAACATCATAAACTCAACATCATAATCCAAACACTCATAACGAAAACGATGTAGTAATTACAATTATTCCTCACGCGTCAATAATGCTACCGGTCTAATTCGCATCCGAATTGGAAGAAGCCAAATTCTCAAGAGAAACATTATTAAGCCTCTCCAGAGTCAAGATAAGAGCTTGAGTACCTAAATTCCCTTCACCATGAGCCTTGAGAGACAAATAAAGCTGCTGGGCCAGAGCTAATCCTGGCAAAGCAAGTCCCATATTTTGACACTCCTTCAAACAAATCCCTAAATCTTTCACAAAATGATTGACATAAAATCCAGCTTCGAAATCCCCCTTTAAAATTCTGCTCCCATATAAATCAAGCGACTTCGACCCTGCTGCCCCGGTTGAGATTGCATTTAAATAAGATTCAACATTTAATCCAGCTTTATGGGCATAAATAATTCCCTCTACTAATCCAACCATTGTTGATGCTATCGTTATTTGATTTGCCAATTTTGCGAATTGACCTTTCCCAGTAGCACCCATGTAATTAACCCTCCCCATGAGGGCAAACAGGGGACTTAGCCTGTCGATGACTGTTTTATCTCCTCCTGCAAAAATTGCGAGGCTACCGTTCTTGGCGCCCCGGTCGCCTCCGGATACGGGGGCGTCAACGGAGTGGCAGCCCTTGATAGTGGCGGCTGCTGAAATCTCCGCGGCGAGGGTGTTAAGAATGGATCAATTGATATCCCATAGTTTACGTAGTTATTTAGAAAAGAAATACACAGACCTGCTCTGTCAACTCTTCTATTCCTATTGTAATTCATATTCCTAAAATAGCGTAGCACAGCTGTAGCAAATATTTGTATATAAACGGTGGAAAGCCATTCAATAACACACACGTAAATATTTTTCATTCTCCAAATTCACATGGTATCAGAGCTGTATCCTAAAGCTCTCTGTTTTTTTTCTTGCCCTTTTTTTTCTCTACCGCGTTTTTTCATCATGACAGAGTAAGAAGAATCTTCTAAGGAAGGCAAGAGCAATGCCTTCGACCCTTTTTTTCTCTACCATTCAGATCACCCAGGATTGGTGCTGGTCTCTAAACCACTTAACGGTGATAACTATTCTACCTGGTGTAGATCTATGACGATCTCTTTGAATGCTAAAAATAAGTTGGGATTTATAGATGGAACGGTAAAGACACCATCTGCTGAGAACAAACCAAACGATTATGCTTCATGGAAAAGATGCAATGACATGATTCTATCATGGATCCTCAATTCAATCACGCCAGATCTTGCAGACAGTGTCATATATTCAACCACAGCACAGGAGGTTTGGGAGAACCTTCGAGACCGTTTTTCTCAAAGTAATGCCCCTCGTATTTTTCAAATTGAGAGGGATATTGCTTATACTTCTCAGGGACAGATGACTGTTGCGGCTTACTACACAAAGCTGAAAGGATTGTGGGATGAATTAGGCTCTTATAGCAGCACTACTTGCTCATGTGGAGCTGATCACAAGAGAAGACAGCTGATGCAGTTCCTCATAGGGCTAAATGACTCTTACAAGGCGATTAGAGGACAGATTTTATTGCTAAACCCTTCACCTGATGTTCGCCAAGCGTATTCCTCTATTATTCAAGAAGAAAAGCAACGCAGCCTAAATGATACCCAAGAGACAGCAGAAACTGCAGCCATGGCAGTCCAGCGAGATACCCTCACAGCTCTAGCAGTTCGGTCAGGACAAGGCACCTCCTCTCGCCCCAACTCTTTTAATCGTAAGCCATTACATTGCTCATTCTGTGATAATGACCATCATGTACGAGATACATGTTGGAAGTTGCATGGTTACCCACCAGGTCATCCAAAACATAAAGCCAGTCATTTCAATCGACAAAGCAATCATCCTCCCTACAAAAAGGCTCCTCATTCTTCAGCTAATTATGTCAAAGAAGGTCCCACAAGGCAAGAGATGCAGTCAGTCATGAATGGGTTCTCTGATTTACAGTTTCAACAGATATTGTCTATTATGAACAACAAAGGGACAGACCAAACACTTCAGCCTCAGGCAAATGCCGCTGTTACTTCTCCAGGTTTGTTGCATCCACCATACAGATTACCTCCGTTGATCCTTGACAGTGGTGCAACCGACCACATTACTTCT
This sequence comes from Salix brachista, assembly GCA_009078335.1. Classification (NCBI taxonomy): domain Eukaryota; kingdom Viridiplantae; phylum Streptophyta; class Magnoliopsida; order Malpighiales; family Salicaceae; genus Salix; species Salix brachista. The sequence goes on along the minus strand of CM018589.1, from coordinate 9,163,721 downwards.
TCTCCAAAATTGCTTGTCAATAGTCGTCCAAATTCTATTTTACCACCGGTTACTATGCCCAGTGGAGAACAGGCTCCAATTACTTCCATCGGGACTTTGCCTTTAAACTCTGTTATTTCTCTTAAAAATGTGCTTGGTGTGCCGTCCTTTAAAGTGAATTTGACGTCTATTAGTAGAGTTACAAGAGGTTTAAATTGTTCCGTAACTTTTTTCCCCTATTGGTGTATTTTACAGGACTTGGCGACGAAGACGACGATTGGTTTGGGTAAACAACGAGACGGACTTTATTACTTGGTTGCCTTAGCATCACAAACACCGACACAAAAATTCCACCCTTCCGCTGCTATTGCTACGAAATCTTTTTGCTCTCATGTCATCTCCTCCACTTAGTTATGGCATCGCAGATTAGGACATTTATCCTCCTCTCGATTAAATTTTATGGCAAAAAATTTACTCAATTTTCCTTTCAAACTACATGATGCATGTGATATTTGTGCTCTTTCAAAACAATGTCGACTTCCTTTTTCGGCTAGTTCAAATTTCCTCTATTCGACCATTTGAATTAATTCATTGTGATATCTGGGGCCCTTATAAAATTCCTTCGTTGTTTGGTGCTAAATATTTTTTAACAATCGTGGATGATTATTCTAGATTTACATGGGTATTCTTTATGCATCACAAGCATGAAACACAAAATTTCCTAACAACTTTTTTTTCCTTCGTCAAAACACAATTCAATGCATCCATCGCAAATATTCGCGTTGATAATGGAGGGGAATTTTTTTTCGCCAACATGGCACAACTTATCAGCACTCTTGCGTTTATACACCTCAACAAAATGGGGTTGTAGAGCGTAAACATCGTCATATTCTTGAGTCTGCACGTGCCCTTCGTTTTCAAGCTCATCTCCCTTTGCATTTTTGGGCAGAATGTGTTCTTACCGCTGTGCATTTAATAAATCGTTTATCCACACCAATTCTTTCTCACCAAACCCCTTTTGAGAGACTTTATGGCAAGGTTCCCACTTACTCACACCTTAGAGTTTTTGGTTGTCTTGCATATGCCACCGAAGTGCATGTCGCACACAAATTTGCTCCTAGAGCCACACGGTGTGTTTTTCTCGGTTACCCGGTAGGTCAAAAAGCTTACAAGCTCTTCAACCTCACCACCAACAAAAATTTCACTAGCCATGATGTTGTCTTTCACGAACACACTTTTCCTTTCAAAACATCTCCACCCGATCTTGCACCTCATGCATCACACTCTGGTTCTGCAACTCCTTCCCCTGTATTGCCTCTTTCCTTACCTGATTTTCCTGCTGCAGACTTCCAAATCTCACAACCTGCGCCTCCCATTCCTGATCCCCCAAATATTTCTCCCTCAATTCCCATGCAGTCACCTTCTTCTCAGCTTCCTGCGCAAACCTTGCGTCGTTCCCAGCGCCATCACAGCCCACCTCATGCTTTACGTGATTACATCTGCAACCAAGTATCGTCTCCCAAACCATCGTTAGCTTCTTCGTCTGGTCCATCAAAAGGTACACGCTATCCTCTATGTAATTATCTCTCTTACCATCGCTACTCACCACAACTTTGTTCATATACTGCCATAATTAGTCAGGACATTGAGCCCCGATCTTACACTGAAGCTGCCTCCTTTCCACAGTGGCAAACTGCCATGCAATCTGAATTGGCAGCATTGGAAGCTAATGACACTTGGTCCCTTACTTCTCTCCCTCCTGGCAAAACACCTATTGGATGTCGTTGGATCTATAAAATCAAACGTAAGTCAGATGGTATCATTGAACGTCACAAAGCCCGGTTGGTGGCAAAGGGTTACACACAGCTAGAAGGCATAGACTTCCATGACACTTTCTCTCCTACTGCTAAAATGATCACCGTCCGTTGTTTATTGGTTATGGCAGCAGCACAAAATTGGTCCCTTCACCAGCTAGATGTGCATAATGCTTTCCTTCATGGTGATCTTCATGAAGAATGTGTCCACCTCCTGGTCTTCGGCTACAGGGGGAGAATTTGGTATGTCGCCTCAACAAGTCGTTGTACGGATTAAAGCAAGCTTCTTGTCAATGGTTTGCTAAATTCTCTACAGCTATTTAGGATGCCGGATACGTTCAGTCTAAAGCAGATTATTCATTATTCACCTGCCGCAATGGTAAATCCTTTACTGCATTATTGATATATATTGACGACATTCTAATCACAGGAAATGACCTTAAGGCTATACACACTCTTAAGAAATTTCTGCATAGTCGGTTCCGAATTAAAGATTTGGGTGAATTGAAATATTTTCTGGGTATTGTGGTCTCTCGATCACAAAAAGGTATTGTTATCTCTCAACGGAAGTATACTTTGGAAATTCTGAAGGATGGAGGGATTTTGGGTGCTAAGCCTGTGCACTTCCCTATGGAACAAAACACAAAACTCTCAGATGCAGGTGATTTACTCAAAGATCCATCTCAATATAGGCGACTTGTAGGTCGTCTAATTTATCTTACTATTACCCGACCGGATATCATGTATTCTGTACATGTGCTAAGTCGATTTATGCATGCACCACGCAAGCCACACATGGAAGCAGCCTTACGTGTGTTGCGTTATCTGAAAGGCGCACCAGGACAAGGTTTGTTCTTCTCATCGCAAAATGATTTATCCCTGCGAGCTTTTTGTGATTCAGATTGGGCTGGTTGCCCGATGACTCGAAGATCCACTACAGGCTATTGTGTCTTCTTGGGGTCTTCACTTGTTTCTTGGCGAACAAAAAGACAAAAAACAGTATCACTCTCCTCAGCAGAAGCTGAATATCGAGCCATGACGGGTACATGCTGTGAGTTGTCGTGGTTACGTTCATTGTTGAAAGATTTACGGATATCACTTTCGAAACCAGCATTACTACACTGTGATAACAAAGCAGCTTTGCATATCGCGGCCAATCCAGTTTTTCATGAAAGAACCAGGCATATAGAAATGGATTGTCATTTTATTCGGGATAAAATACAGGATGGATCCATTACAACCAAATTCTTTATTTCAGCAGATCAACTTGCGGATGTCTTCACTAAGCCATTGGGAAAGGACACTTTCTCTACCATGATTCGCAAGTTGGGAGTTCTCGACATTCACTCTCCAACTTGAGGGGGAGTGATAAGAAAGGATCAATTGATAATTTGATATCCCATAGTTTACGTAGTTATTTAGGAAAGAAATACACAGACCTGCTCTGTCAACTCTTCTATTCCTATTGTAATTCATATTCCTAAAATAGCGTAGCACAGCTGTAGCAAATATTTATATATAAACGGTGAAAAGCCATTCAATAACACACACGGAAATATTTTTCATTCTCCAAATTCACAGAGGGAGGGTTCAGAGGTGGTCATGTCGACGAGGACGCCTCCGGGGCGGAGTCCAGGGAGGGCGCCGGAAGTGGAGTCAAGGAGGACGCTGCGGACGTCGGAGGGAAAGCCGACGATGGAGAAGACGACGTCGGATTGGGAAGCGACAGCGAGAGGTGATTGAGCCAGGCGAGCTCCCATGTCGATCAAGGGTTGGGCCTTTGAAAGCATCCGGTTGAAGACGGTGACTTTGTAGCCAGCTTTTATTAGATGGTTGCACATGGAGCGGCCCATTACACCAGTTCCGATCCAACCCACGCGTGTGTTTGACGGACTCATGGGCTCGAAGATGGTGGTGGTGGTTGCGGCGGCGGCCATTGTGCGGTGGAGCAGTGGGAGAGAGGATAGGGGAAGGTTGTGAGAGTTACAGAGAAGGGAGCGTGGAAGAAGTAAGAGTGACAGTCGCATCGCATGTCCTCGAATCTCAAAATGTCTATAATATCTGGTGATGATCGGAGCTTCGGGTCTATCCAGGATCTGTAAATCTGTTTAGCTTTGGGGGCTTTTTGGACAAGACAGTACAGTTAAATTTATATCTTTGATGAGATTAATTGAGACTATTCTTAAGTGGAAATATTATGAAATAAATTACATGGTCATTGGAATATGAACGAAATCAAAAAATTATTTTGGTGAAATGATTGAAGTGGTTGATGATTTGTTATCTTAATCAAAGATATTAAAAGAATAGATATTGAAAATAATATGAATTGTACGAAGATATTTGAGAAATTAAAAGATGATAAGTGAATTAAAAAAAACTATATATTCTCAAATAATATTGATAATAGATTCTTATACAAGATAGAACAAAAATTGAAAAGAATTTCAAGTCATATTCAAATAATCAATGATAATAATATTAAAAATAAACATGATATAATATAGTAGATACATTTCATATTATAATTTCTACAGAAAAACATTTTTTTTATAAATAGATAATAATTATGCTAAGAAACTAGTTACAAAGAAATTAAGTTAAACCATTTATAAATTTTTAATATTTAGGGAATCATGGCAAGTTACTTAAACATGGTTCTTGATCTTCAAATATAAATCAATTAATTAGGGACTAGCCAAGACAAGAGCATAAAACTACAACTATTTGGTGAGGCGTCTATCACATGATAAAGACATCCTCAAGGATGTGTAACACATTATGTTTATCTAGACAAAGGTTTGGCAAAAATATATGTAATTGAAAGGATTTGTGTTGTTTGAATCCACTAGTTCGATGCATGTGCATGGGATGTTTGTGTAAGGTGGTGTTATATCTTTTTTATCTCTTTTTTTCCTTTGTTAACTTGTTTTTTATGGTTATGGTGTGTCCGCTATCCATGTGTCTATCTAAAAGATAGAATGTGTATGAATAAGGTGTATCTAGTTTAGAGGTATTTCAATTTTTTTTAATTCTTTTTAGCAGAAATAAGTTGTATAAACCAACCCATAAGCACTTAGATCCAATGTATTGCCCAATATGAGTATGCGTAGGTTGTCCAACCCTACTTATATATTTATTAATTTACCATTTATTATTATTATTATTATTATACAGTTATAAGTTTAAATATGATTCAAACTTTGTGCCAATACATAAAGGGGTTAAGTTATTATTGTGGTAGATGACTAGCTCCACATATGCAATCTAAATTATTTAATTTATCTTTGTTTACTTACATTTTTTTTATAATTTTATTTACTTCTTTTCATTATTTTTCCAGTATCTTTAAACTACTATAATTAATTGGGATATATTATGTTTTTTTAGGTATGAAATCTTGGTATTCTACATCCTCGCTTCATTTTACAAGGTTACTATCTTCCTCTTCTTAAAATTAAGTTCTTACTGTGTAGTTTCTCCTTCTTAGAAGATAAATATAATTAAAAAATAATATAATTGATCAAAAGATTATCTAATAGATCAACACAAGATATAAAAAGATTACATTTATGAAGGATGTTTGATTTTTAATAAAATAGTATCAATATAAGTTATTGAAAAACAAAACAAATAATAACTCTTTTTTTTTCTTATCAAAGATAAGAACTATTTATTTGTTGGCGTTACTAAAAAAACTATATATATATTTCTTGAGTTTTTACTATAAGGATATTAAAAAACAAAAAGAGAAAAAATATATTAATTCTAAGTTAGGTTAAGAAATAAATTAGTTAGAAGTCATACTTATAATATTTATTACACATTGAAAGCACTTGAAATAAGATTGACATAGTATATTGAATTATCAAAGATACCAAAAAAAAAAATATATGTGCTATCTGTTATATAAAACATTTAATAAAATAAAAGAATAAAAAATATAATAGAGTCATCATCTAGTTTTAAAGCCAACTAGAACAATGAACATCTAAATATAATCTTGTAGAAATTCTATTAAAAAGAATTGGTTATACCAAATGAATGATAAAATAATATCTAAAGATGTTTTACCTAAGGCAAGTTCTTACATGTATCTAAGTAAATCATTTTAAAGTCATGTTTTTATTCTAAATTGTCCAATATTTTGATTTTGATTTTGATTTTGATTGTTATTAGGTTGATAACTAACTCATTTGTAGCAACACAACCTTAAATCTAGAACAAATGGTAGGTAACCAAACTAATTTTGAATATAATCTATTTTATTAAAACAAAGCAAATCTTAAAGCCCACTCATAAATGAGTAAATAAGAGCTCAAACGAATCTAGCTCAAATTTGCTCATTTGAATCAAAATACTAAACATTTTAACAAAAACCTGTACATACACTTTATAGATTTAAATAAATAAAAAAATATCATATAATTTTAAAAATATTTAATATTTCAAATAAAAAATATATTTATAAATATCTTAAATGTTTAAATATGAATAAACAATAAATAAATAAAAAAGTCCACCCTACAAAAAACTTAGTTAACTAAATAACACCTAAATAGAAAGTTAACTAAATAACACCTAGATGGAAAGTTGAAAGTGCGGCTCAAAAAAGTACTATCAGGGCATCCTTGAACATGATGTTTTAGGTATGTATATCAATAAACAAAGTTGAAAATCATTAATCTAAATAAAAATGATAAATCACATTATCTAATTATTGAAGGAATGTCTAGGAATGTGTTTTTTCACATATATTTCTCAATGATAATCCCAAACTTATCAACTTTATTTTAAGATCTAAATTGAATGCACCAATAATGAATCTAAGATTGGGCCTAGGATTAAGCACATAACTAGACCTAAAGTCTTCCTCCAACTACCACCAAGCCTTAACACCAAACATGAGGCAATCTTAAGAGATCATTATCAATTGAATTATTAACAATTGTATTCCACATTGTCTTATGTAAAAAATGATCATTGTTAGCATAAAAACTTTGAAGTCCTAGACTTTAAAAGATTTTGGTTGACACATTAAATTTTGTCCCACCAAATGAATTTTTTTATTCTTTTTAGATAAAAAAAAAAAAACAAATTACAATTGTGTTTATCAAGAACATCATAAATACCCAATTATAGCTTAACTAACACAATATAAATTAAGATAATTGAAAGAGTGGATTGAGTGAATTATCCTACTAGATAGGAAAAAAATGAGTAAATTGCCAAACAAAAAGACAATCTTGAACTTCATTTATAACTTTCCATATGTTTGGAAGTGTCCTGAATGCCTAGCTTTTTAACTATTAAAGGTCATACTTGAATGACTAGAAATTTGCCTTGACTCAATCCTCACTTACATTATTTTTTCTAATCATTTTTTTTAAACATGTCTTATGGATTCCCAAAAGTTGCACACACAAGCTTTTCATGAACATTTTTTTTTTCTATGCACATAACACTTTTTCTATACAAAGTAGGTATCACTTTCCTACATCAATGACACTGCCCATCATCAATATTTTCTTTCATGATGCATAATAATAACTAGAAACCAATTGACTCTCTAGAAATATGTTATCACCAACATCTCCATTAATGGCAAGTATGACACTAAACAAACAACTTAATTTTTTATGAAAATATTTTTCTCCATGAAGTTCAATGACACTAGGCAAGAAAAAAAAGAAGCTTAGGTCATATAAAATACAAGTTCTAGACTATATTCCATTTAGATTTTTTTTTCATACAAGTTCTAATCCTATCATTGGTCATGAAGGTCATGAGTTTCGAGTCACAAGTTTTGGACTCCATACATAACCAATATAGGATTGACTCTTAGGAACAACACATACCAAGACAAATGTCTTCATTCAAACCCATCACTCAATTAACCAAGAACAAAACTATGGAAAGTTCAATTTTTATTTAACATGTTTTCATAACTTCATCAACAACATCTAGATATCTAAAATGACTTCATCATCGATGATAGACCTTTTCCAAATCAATTTTCTTTGCTATGTAACCACTGCATTCTTTCTTTCTATAAATGTGATGAATAATTTACTTTGCAATAATAATATTATATGTGATATGGTGACCAAGAACAAATATGGTGGATTCAAAGTCCCTATAAATTTCTTTTAATTTAGAAACTAGATGTCACTTTGATGTTTCCTTTGGAATATATTATCAAAAGCCTCATTGTTTATGTGAATACCTATTATTTTGAAAAATATCTCAGAAAAAACAAAAATAGAAAAAAAACAATAAAAAGCTGAAAAATATATTTTTGATGAATTTGGGTTTTTTTCAGCATCCTTTTCAAAGAATTTAAAATAAAAAATACATTTTATATAATTGTAATGGGGGGATAACCAATTTGAGAATTGGAAACCCTCTCACTAAGCAACCCATTTTTTTAATCAATTGATGTACAATCAATTCTCTTAATCTGAAGGTCCATTTCTCTTTGTTTTTGTCTCCAAGTTGTCAAATGAATGGTTCTTTCTTGAAATCCAATGGTTGATCATCTTGGTTTTCTTTAGCTCCAAGCCAAAAAACAAGAAAGGTATGGGGAAGGATCTAGTTCGTCAATGTGTCGATCTTCAAACTGATTATATTAATATTCTTCTTTTATTCCATCCATCTTTCTTAATTTTCTACAACAGATTCCTAATGAATTCCTTTAACCTCCTAACCAATTCTCCCGCCTATTAACGACTTTTAACCGACCTAACTGACTTCCTTTAACTGCCACTAACAGACCATGCCACATGATTACAAGACTTCCTGCCCAACTTCTTCTTTCCTCTAATTAATTGCATCCCTATAAGATTCCGAATCACGCTGGACTTGGGAGGGTTTATTGTCAGCTTCAATTACAAACACTGTGGTTTCATGCAACCCAAGTATGGTTTCATGCAACCACAAGTTGAGACACTGTAGTTGTATTGTTAGTAGATGCACTGGCGAGTTAAACTCAGTTGGAAGCTTGGGTTATCTTCGAGTTCTGGTTGCATGGGCTGCTACCAGATGTAGATATCGCGTTGGGCTGATAACCCTAATCCAGTTGACTCTATCATCAGCTTTACTAGCTGATTTCTCAGGAGTTTTGAAAAAGAGCATAGAATGCTATCATGACCAACTTGACCATAAGTGTAGCAAACTTGTGGTAACCCCTCATGAGAGACTTCCTGATCCAGATCTTCAGTTTTTTCTTTCAGATTATCAAGATCGAAATCAAACTTCACACGAGTAAATCTCCCTCAATGATTGTTCTGGGTGTTATAATCAATCTTAACCCTGTTACCAATCAGCTGGAAAGGCAAGGAAAATGCACCCAAAACACCATCCTTGTAATGTGTCCTGGTGATGCTTGAAAATTCTGACCGGGTCCAAGGATTGTCCACGGTCCATCCACTAGAACATGGAGATAATCATTCATAGTCGAGAACTGGACAAGGAAGAACTCATTCTCCGGATCAATAACCTTAAAAGGCTTTGCTCCATTCCAGATAGTTTTAATTAGTTTTCAGTCCAGTGCAGTGGTCGTGTTTCAAAATGTGTGACCCAAGACCTTGGCAGCAATAGCCAGTTCTTATGGCTTATAATATTCAAAACCATAGGGGCTTCTAGGGTCATGGAGCCACTAAATTCTGAGGAGCCAATTCAATTGTTTTTTTTATTATTATTATTATTTATTTTCTTGAAAAAAATTAGGTAAAATATCTTACCATTCCCAGCTATATATGTTTTGTGGGAGAAACCTTTTCTTCTTTTTTTATGTAAATCTTTTTTTTTTTAATGTTAGTGTCCAGACCAGTTTGTGTGCATCTCGATTAATTTCACGAATTTTAAGTTGACGGCCATATAAGCTTCCAGTGATTATTATATTAGCAACTACAGGATTTAAACCTGAAATCATTGGAAGAGCAAACACTTAAATTCCAAACTCGTACTACTTGACTACCTATTATGATCAAATCAAATCTAAATCTTCACTAAGTAAGTAGAGCTGTAGTAAACTACAGGGTTTATAAATTATAGCAGAACTCAGGATGCTCAAAAGAAGATCATACGTACACAAAGCCACAGCTGGTGCTTGATTTAGAGGGTTCCATTATTCTACGTACCCTAGCTAGTTCATTATATTATCATGCATGCACAACGACGGATATTTTACAATCTGAACTCCAGAGTTGGATATTATTGCTCTTTACTAGCCATTGCAGGATGCCAAACTGCCATCGATCTCCGCCAACCTCTCGCATTTTGAGGAGTTGAGCTGAGGAGTGGAAGCGTGCTCAGCGTGTCTCATATTCTTCCTTCCACAGACCCATCGAGGGTTCCTACCAAGCAAGATTTGCAAAATATCCTTCATGTTAGGCCTTTCAGATGGCAAAATGCTCGTACAAAACACCCCGAGTTTGAAAACATCGCCCATCTCATCCACGCAACACGGTTCCTTAATCTCCTCATCTAACACGTCGACTATAGGTTTTTCTTCTTGCATGTGACGCCATGCCCATTTGGCAAGGCATGTATCCTCATCGCCATGATTTGCTGCTTTCCCTGTCGTTAGCTCAAGAAGGACAACTCCAAAGCTATAAACATCGATCTTCTCAGTCACTCTTACTGTTTGAGCATACTCTGCAGTTCAGGTTACAGAATTTAACGAGCTTAGACGAAACTATTTGGTGGTGGAAAAGGAAACAAATGCAAAAAAGTGGTGGCAATATGAAAAGTGTTATCTTATCACCTGGAGCCATGTAACCCAAGGAACCAGCCACAGCAGACACAGTAGCGAGCTCTCCCTGCTTGACGAGCATCCTTGCTAAGCCGAAATCAGCGATTTTTGCGTTGAAATGAGAATCCAACAGTATATTGCTTGACTTTACATCTCGGTGAACTATTGGAGGCGAGCAGTCGTGATGGAGGTAGCATAGACCCTGGGCAGCTCCCACTGCAATCTGCAGCCTCTTGGACCAGTCCAGAGCGACATGATTCATCGAAGCTGATGAACGTTTTGCCTTTTTCTCTGAATGCAGCCATTGATCAAGACTATGATTCTCCATATACTCGTAGACAAGAAGTTTCGAGTTATCATTGGAGATACAACAAAGCAACTTCACAATATTCAAATGCCTTAAGGTACCCAGTATCTCAATCTCTGCAAGGAACTCCTTCTCAAGTTTCTGGTCTGAATTTCTGTGATTCGAGATTCTTTTCACAGCTACAGAACCGAATCCATTTGCAGCAACACGATAGACTTGTCCTGATCCACCACTTCCTATCAAGTTTCTTTCTTTCAATCCTGAAAATATGTCTGATTCAGTAAAATTCAGCATATGGAAGTGGATGAACTTCCATTCTGGATCCAATATATGGTTTATCTTCCGGTGAACTCTGATCGTGATGAATGCAAATAACGACGCAAAAAGAAAGGCTGCAATCAAACTACTTAATATCAAGGCTAGGAATTGGGTTGAAGTTTTGCTTGGTTTCTGGGGTCTGGAATTGCAAACCTTAAGGTATACGGATGACCTTCTTGTACAAAGACCAGGATTGTTCAAGAAACTAGTGGCATAAGCAACATTTTCATACTCGGTGGGGATTTGCCCCATGAGATGATTGGAAGAGAGATTGAGAAAAGTAAGCCTCAGAGAACCAATTTGGGGTGGAATCTTACCGGAAAATTGATTATCTGATAAGTCCAGTTTGACGAGGCCAGGTAGGAAACCAAACTTTTCAGGAATCTGTCCAGAAAGTTGATTTTGACTCAGGTTAAGAATATTTAGTGAATTCCATGACATGATATCATATGGAAGTGCTCCGTTAAGCTGGTTCTTATCAAGTAAAAGAACCGTCAGATTACGAAGAGTGGTTAATTCCTGAGGGATAGCACCAGTGAATAGGTTATTGCTCGCGTTGAAGACTCCCAGATTCCTCCAAGAATCCCCCTCAATGGTAATACTACCAGAGAACCTGTTGTTACTCATCTCCAGCAGCAAAAGACTAGTTGACACTTCGTTTGGAAGCTCACCAGTGAATGAATTATCACTTATCATCAGCTGTTGTAAATTTGAAGCTGTCCATAAACCAGCAGGAATATTGCCGAAAAATGCGTTATTCGAAATTCTTACTGTTAGCAACCTGCTGCAATTCTCGAGTGATTTTGGCAACTCTCCACCGAGCTTATTATCAAAAGCTACCACTCCTCTTAAGCTACCTCCATGGCATAAATATTCAGGCAGGTTCCCTGTAAGCCTATTGGAAGCAACCTGGAAGGTTTCAAGGGCCGAGTATCGCCCAAGATCTGGAGGGATTGAACCTGACAGATTGTTGCTAAACAACGCAAAATCTTTCAATGCGGGAAGACGACCAATACGTTCTGGGATTTCACCAGATAGCTGATTAACGAACAAGTTCAAACCTGATAATTTGTCAAGCTTCCCAAAATCAACAGGTATTGTACCTGTCAGATTGTTCATCGAAAGATCGACGAAAGTCAAATTCAAAGCTTCAACAACCTGAGGAATTTCCCCAGATAATTTGTTGCAGTAAAGATATAGCAATCTCAAATTCATCAACATGAACAAACTGCCAGGAATATTCCCAGTTAGTTCATTAGATGATAAATCTAAGTGCTCCAATGCCACCATTTCTCCAATCATTTGTGGAATCTCGCCAATCAAATTCGCTCCGGCAATCCACAACATCTTCAGCTTCTTCAGCTGGGTGAAATTGGAAGGCAGCTTTGATGGAAGAAACCCATTGCGAGTCATATATAACTGTTCAAGCTTGGACAAGTTTCCGATTTCTGGAGGGAAAGTACCATTAAACAGATTATCATTAAGATAAAGAGTTCTTAGCTCTGGTATCCGCCCAATGGCTGCTGGAATATCACCAGATAAGTTATTTGCATGAAGTTTAAGGCATGAGAGGCGAGCCAAGCGGTCTATACCATCAGGAATTGTGCCAACAACACAGTTCTGAGAGAGGTCTAAGATCTCCAACTTGGACAAGTTATACAAAGCCACAGGGATCTTCCCAACAATATTGTTATTATAAAAGTTAAGAAATGTGAGGTTCTTTAGGTGTGAAAGAAAGGGTGGGATAGTTCCAGAGATGTTCTTGTTATCAAGGATGAGCTGAGTGATGTAGTTATTGGTGCAGACAACTTCAGGCCAAGTGCAATGAGAGGTGTTTGATGGGGTCCAGTGTTCAAGAGACAGCGGGTTTTGCCAGTGTTGTTTCAGTCTTAGTAGAACGGCTTGTTCTTGATCGTGGAATTTGGAGTCTGCATGCTGGAAAAGGAAGCGGATGAGGAAGTGAATTAAAAGGAAAATGGGCTTTTTTCCCGACATTTCGGAGGGTTTGAGTTTGTTGTTCTGGTTTGAACTCTGTTGTGCAGGATGAACTACAGAGAAAGGCTGATTTATAGAGGTGATGATGCAAAGATTTTGGAATCTAGATTTTTTGTATCTAATATTCGACTCATAGAAGTTAGTGGCGTGAGGAGGGGAGTGCTTTGGTAAACCGATTTGATTGTTAATATACTTTATAAATAAAGCATATACACGAATAGAGTATACCTTGGTTTCATTCCATTTTGGTTTTTATTTTATTTTAAAAATCCGGAGACCCAATTCTATCAGAAAGAAAAATAATTAACCCTATATGAAGCAACAAAAACAAACCTTTGACTATCAAGTTTCAAGATTCAACAAACACTACTAAAAAATCAGGGCTTGCAATTAAAAAGCTATTAATTAAGTAGATCTAATATGAATTTTACCAGTAATAACAACATTGTCATCAATGTTTGCAACAACCTTTATGATTCTTTTCTTTTAACATGGAGTGGTATCTAGCAAAGGAAGAACTCATGGAAAGATGGAGTGTATGGGACCATATGTCAATCCTTTTACTAACCAACTTCACCCACCACTTTCAATTTAAGGACCAAATTGGTATCTACATCTACTACTTAAAACTTTTAGCACATAAATTTGAAAAATTCATGAAAAAACAAGAGAATTAAGAGAAACTCAAATGAAAATTCCAAATGGGTCACAAAAAATCATAATCTCATACTTAAAAGCTTGAGAAATTAAGCATGCAAACAATTTTACAAAAAAATACAAAGGTGAGGACATGTAAGGAGTTATTGAGCAGTAACCATATTGAAGAAAAAAATGGGATGTGTTGGTTGACCTCCTACTTGAAACATTTTTTTTGTTTCTTTCTATCACGACCCGATTCCCGGATCCGTGACCGGCACATAGGCATAGTCCCCCTCCAAGGTTCCACACCTATGCGAACCCAAACTTACACACAAACTTAACATTCATATTCAGAGTTCAACGCAGCGGAAATAACAAAGTAGACTTTATAACATAATTAGAATGTCTTAATACAAAAGTTGAGTAATCTTGTTATAATAGTGGAGCGCTAACTAGACAGAAAAATAAAAATGTCAATTACAACCAAATAATAAGTTCTGAAATTTCAACGATAATGATCTGCTAACGAGCTACGAGCCTGAAAATAATAAATAATGAGGGGGTGAGTTCAACAACTCAGTGAGTAGATAACATCTAATATACACATGCGAGATAATACAACAATGAGAAATATATTATCGAATCGGCTCGGGGTTCTTACAAGAAAATTTCTCAAATAGGTCATATCAAGAAGATAATAGGTATAGCTCGTCATAAAATCATAATGCAATGAGCATGATGCTCCGTACTGTGGGATGATCAGTCCACACAGGTTGGTGACTCCCCCGACCAACTAGGGTTTCAGATACGATGTGCACAAAAACTAATATTTCCCTGTTAGCATGGGTATTCTGACTGGCATACCGTAGGTATATATATATATATATATATATCATAATCAAACAGACATATTCATATCTCAAGGCTCAACTCATGATATCAATCAAATGAGGAGCTATCAATTCACAAACAGATATTGGCTCATATCAAGAACATATATTCAATAATTGATTATGCTTTATCATAACAAAAATAGTACTTAACGTATATATTATCAAAAAGCATAAACCAAATACTAGCAAATCAAATATTTATAATATTTATCATGCATATTAAATATTATCAACTCACCTGACTCAAAAGCTATCGAAATTCAAAAGCAAAATATTGTCGGAATCCTACTGACGTACCGCGGGCAGAATATCAGGATTATCTGAATATATAAAAGAAATACATACTCAAAAATGACTCAAAAGAAGTAGAATACCTTTAGTAAACATATCTAAGAGTTCAACTCATAATCCTATGTGTTTTGAATTAAACTATCTATTTCTCGCAAAACCTAAAAACAATGGTTTCTTTCTAAATCTAGTTCAAGATACACAATTCGTAAAATTAATAATAACTCATCAAATAAGCCTTAATTATCCATCAAACCAATCTGAAATACTCAAATTCCACTCCAGGGAGCAAACTGCAATTTTCCAAAGTTCAGGGACTAAACTGCAATTTTCACCAAAAGGACTAAAATGAATTTTCGTCATCTTCAACCTCCAGCCCAGAATTCCAGCAAGGGTTTTTCACCATTTTCTCAATATTTTCTTAAACCAAACACATCAAAATCTTCAAAATCATCTACAATCAAACCTATTAACCATTACCCAAACCATTTAACCACTTAACATCTTAATCCATTCATCCATCAAATTCAAATAAAATCTACAAACCCTAATCACCAATGCAAGCAATTAGCTTAACTATTAAATAATACTTTTACATAATAACACATACACATTACCTTAATATTTATTTCTCCTCCTTCCTTCTCCTTTCCTCTTTTCTCTTCTTCTCCTTTCTTCTCTCTTCCGTTTCTCTCCTCTCTAAATTTTCAGGTTACTTCTCTTAATTTCTTTTTCTATTTATATTTTACAAGTTAATACTATACCCTTTATTTATTTATACCTAATCTTAAGCCATCAAGGGCATTAATGCATTTTCTATTCAAAGTTTCAAAACCCTAAAATTCTTTTCCTATTTAAAGTTTCAAAACCCTACACTTTCTTTATTTGTTTTTGAATATTTTCAATTTAGGTTCCTTGAGGTTTTCTAAAAGGGAAGTTTTTTTGGACTATAATTAAATGATGTTTAATTGAGTGTGGAGAATAGAGATAGGGGGAGAGAGAGAAAGAAAGGGAAGGGTTGGTTGTTATAGTGATTTGGGTGGATTGCAATCTTCTTCTTTTTTATTATTGGTTTATTTGGTTGAACTTGTTCACTCGATCTCAACTTTTTGAAACCAAAATCAAACCATATTGACTGGTTTTTTCTTGTTTTTATGTTAGTTTTTTTCTTTGTTCAGTTAAATTTGTTTTTTTGGTTTTCTTAGTTGGTAAGTTTTTTTAACACTTCTAATAGTTATACTAGAAGGAAAAAAAGGATATAGAAAATATCTCTCTAAAATGTGTCAGGGTTTATTTTTACTAGTTTATAAGACCTTTCAATACTTAAGTTAGCATTGATGATGAAGGAAAAAAACATTAGGAGGTTATGTTGTGTGTATTTACAAAGCAAAGTTTGAAGTGGAGAAAAATGAAGTTTTTTTTTATGATGGAAAATAAATATGCCTACATAGACATGAGTTTACATTCCTATCGTACTAATAGTCATTACAAATTTATACAGAAGAGTTTAATAAAAGTTATGCGTTCAGTACATTGATTCATACGAAGTATATTGCGATTTAGTATGCATCTACGTGATTCCTTGCAAAAGTAGGTTCCCGTGTGTCGAGTTCCCTAGACATCTGGTGGATATAACATCCCTGCAGCAGTATTAAACATTTAAGAGAATGTAATTATTTAATGATAATAATAATGACGATGACTAAACGGTCTGGCAGTTAAATGAGGCATCAACATTTATAATTTCTTCATATATTTGGTACAAATAGCTTGTAATGCAATATATATGCACCAACTATTGTAATCAACCATAATCTTAAACCCGGCTATCCTCATAAGGCATCATTTGCTAAGGTTAACCGTTCATTCACTTCGGTCATCCTTTACGGATACCATTAGCCAAAGCTAATCAATCGTTCATCCCGGCCATCCATTCGGATGCCATTAGCCGAAGCTAATCAATCGTTCGTCTCGGCCATCCATTCGGATGCCATTAGCCGAAGCTAATCATTCAATTATTTCGGCCATCCATTCGGATGCCATTAGCCGAAGCTAATCATTTTTTTGTCCCGGCCATCCATTCGGATGCCCTTCGCCGAAGATAATCAATCATTTGTCCCGGCCATCCTTTCGGATGCCATTAGCCGAAGCTAATCATTCTTTTGTCCCGGCCATCCATTCGGATGCCATTAGCCGAAGCTAATCAATCATTTGTCAACCTTTAAATTTTCAACAAACTAATATAGATTCTAACACAATAAGATAATATTCATGTTAAAGTATTTCCTTATTCAACATATGAAAAAGGAAGGTGCAAGTCACTTACGGAATATTGACCTTGGTCGTATTTCTTTACGATTTTCTGTCGCGTCACGAAATCGGCAGCGAAAATCTAAGTCAACCTTTAATATATATATATATATTCTCTTGGGTGTTTACAGAAAAGATCTTTTATCTTAAAGTTCAAAATTGTTTATAAGACCTTGAACCTATATGGGTGTTCATGCAAGAGTATAATGGTCTACTTGTCATTTATAAATTTGGACTAGTTGACAAAATGCCTAAAGTGATAACAAAACACTATAAAGGTTGTTGTGTTTTTAGGTTTTATGGGTCGTGTATTATTTATGACAATAATGAGATCAATTTTTTAGGGACATTTGATTAAAGAGCATGTCATCATTTAAAACATATAGGCTTTTCCTCGAGGTTAGTGTTGAGTAGATAAAGTTTGACTAAAAGATTGTGCATTTAGGTGTACAAGTTTTGTCTATGGTTTGGTCTTTGTGGAATGTTCGCTAACCCTAAATCCAAGGGTATTGTCTTGTTAGATGATATGAACACTACAAGTTCAATCTTGTAGGTTTTATAAAACTTAAATTTCATCCTTCATCAATTACCCCTGTCTCAAAGTGAGATTTCCTCATTTTGAGATGGAATGTTTTTCTTGTATAATGTAATTTGAATGGACATAAACTTTAAATATATGACTTATCAAGTTTAAATTGTTTAGCAATCTTGTTTTAAGAGTTACCTAAATGCACCATGACTTTGGAAAGTGAAAGTGATTATGAGTATATAAAAAAATATAAAAAATAGATAATAGATATTCCAAGTTGAATGATCAACTAACGTGCTTCTTGAGGTGACTAAAATGTTATCCAAGATGACTTTAAAATTTTGCTATATAACCTTTTTACTAAGTGGAATAATGACTTTATTCCTATGCATGGTGTAACTACACACCTATGAAAGAGTATTTCCTCTAATTTGGTGATGTGATTATAGAAAAACTTCTTTTAAAAATATATATTTTAGGCTAAAATGGATTGCAATTATTAAAATATGTTCCTTTTAGGCTAAAGTGGATTGCAAATATAAATAAATTGTAACTCTTGTATATGGAAAGACATATATAATAAAAAGATGCTCTTTTACGACCAAAGTCCCTTTATATAGCTTTAACCAATATAGAATTGTTGTAAAACAAAATTTCAAAAGATAAATGAGGCTATTGTAAAACTAATCCTTAAACTATAAGTCTTGCCTTTTATGAGAATAGTCATATGATCAAGTTAAAGGATGTCATGCTTTTTAGGTATGTGATGGGATTAATAGTATATAATATTGATTTTTAAGGACATGTGTGTTCAATAAATGTTTTCTATCTAATAAAGGTGCATTACTTATTCATTTGGGTACATTAATGTTTATAGTTAAAAATTAATGTTTATGAGTAAAGTAATTGTTAAATAATATATGGTTAATCCATTAAAGGAGTATACATAACCGGTTTTATATTAGAAAGTTAGGTTAGCCTAGTGATGGGTACAAGATTAGTTTGAGAGATGAAGATGTTTGATTATTCCATCAAGAAATGATATAAGGTTAATCTAAGAGGAAAAAATATTAGTTTGACAATGAGAAATTGACACAACAAGTCCAACTACTTGAGTATATAGTCTATAAATATGAATGCAAGACCAAGTTTTATTGAAAATAAACACACTACTAGATCATATGAAAAAGATACACGTGATTGATCCATTAAAAAAAGAATGAATTGGCAAGTCTCATTAAGAAGGGACACACATGATCATAAAGAAGACGTTGCCAAAGAGAGTCTGGGTAAGGTGGGTACTTTTATACTTGGGCAAGTTAACTCATTATACTTAAATAAATATGACCTTATATTTGGCCAAGGTGTTTTCCTAATAACTAAAAAAGTTTGACGCTTTTATACTAGGGAAAATTGTGTATCTATATAACTAGAAAAGGTGAATCCCTTTATACTTAGAGGTTGCTTATTGTACCTTAAGAGATACAACCTTTATATCTCGACAATGAGTTTTTTCATTAACGATAAAAGTTGGATGCCTTTATACCTATGCAATATGGCTTCTTAAGCCCAAAGGAATATGATTTCTAAAGGAATAAGGTTTTGTAAGAAATATGACTTTAAGAGGAATATGGTTTTTAAAAGAACATAGATCCCAAAAGAATATGATTATTAGTTCCTAGATGACTTATACTTCTAAAGGAATAAGATTATTAAAGGAATGTGGTTCTAAAATAATCATTTCTCAATGAACACCTGGTATTATTTAGTTGGATGGTCAGGCAATTAAATAATGTATGCGTGATGCTCTTGAGCTATAATACCAAACAAGTAAAGTAGACACTTGAGGTTCTTAGTGTACATGCAAAGTACATGGGGAATGTACACTTGAGGTTCTTAGTGTACATGCAAAGTACATAGGGAATGTATATTTGAGGCTCATAAGTTAGGCTATTAGATAAAAAGAATAAATGCTCGATGTTTTTGGTATGCAAACCAATGTATTTTAAGGCTTCTAAGCTATGTGGCTAAATAAATAGAGAACACCACTAAAAATGTTAGTGTTCATATTGAGCTAAAAGAGAATGTATACTTACTAAAGTAAGATGGACCTGGATATAAACATGTTTATTAGATAGACATGTCTTTTGTTGTTCAGCATGTGTTTTACATACCTCATCATTTGACCAAATAACTTCTAGTGGCTTGCTTATTTAGTTATTTTGATAGCTTGATCTAACAAATGGAGCCTTTGTAAAGCTGACAAATTTTATTTGCTTATTTAAATAAAATATGTTTTTTATGTGTTAGAGGTATTTGGTATAAATTGAGCAATATTGTTTGGGTCAATAAACATGTTGCTCTTGCCTTTCACTTGAATGGTATAATTTTGGAGTACTATTCTTATTCTTTATTTCTTTCTTTCTAATTGATGGTGGATACCTAGTTTTGAGCTTAACTTGGTTACGAGCTTATTTTCTAGTATCTTTTTCTTTGTTCTGATAACAAGTTGTCCGATAAGATTTATCGCTCATAATTGTTTTACTCATTCAATGTGGTTTATTATATGCTAAGGTAGTGGAAAATCAATGATATTGAATAAAAATTAAAGAAAATAGTAGTATGATTTTTACAAGAAGTACTTCCCATTTTTTACTGGACAAGTCAGGCTCTAAATGGTTGGTCCAGTTGATCTTCTAAACTAACTTTAATTTCAAAAACTTTAAGGGGAATTTGTTCGAATATAATATAAAGTCAATGTTCTTCAAGAATTATTATTGGGTTAATCATAATTTCCATGTGAAAACATTTCGTGTACGGTAAGGCAAACAAACCCAACTAAACTAGATGATAATATGGATATAGATACGTTTATGGTCAATCTATTCAAATAGATATGGTTATCCATACTTGACTTTCCAAGAAATCACCTTGTGTAGAAATACCAAAAATGTTAAATAATTGACACGTGGTTAGTCATACTTGTAGAAAATAATAAAATACATGGAAAACATATTAATATTTTGAGTGTGTAGTAAATTTTAGTTTAATCATATAATGACCTTAATATTTTGGTTTACTTCTCCTAAATTCTTTTGTCATAATAATAAAAAAAAAATGGTGAGGCTAATAATTAATATCTTCTTAGAAAAGGTGTTGGGGTACATGCTTGCTTGTTAAAAAGATTATATGTGTGTATATTAAAATAAATACATGTATGAGTCATTCAACACATGACAAGACATACTGGTAACAAAATGTCTCTATTATTTTATATGTTTACATTCACGTTTTACATGTCATATAATGGCCAATAAGAATGAAACCATATGGGCATGACAACAATAAGATATAATATATAGGACAAGTAAAAAAATTATTTTATCTTCTTAACTAGAAGGTGGTGATTATGACCAATCAAATTATATTTTTTTCAAATATATTAATGTGTTGTGTGAAGAAGAACAATACTGCGGTTTGCTAAGAGACTGAAAATATTATTCTCATAAACAGTGTGACTAACGATACTCAATATTTTAGGCATTTATATTTATTGTACGTGACACTAATCTTTTTTAAAGGTCCAAAAAATGGTGGAGGTGCCTTCCTAAGTCATGTGCACATTAAACTCAAACAAATAAAGTTAAGTGGCGTTAGGAAGTGCCTCAATGAGATCATTTTAATGGTTAATACACTATGAAAATAAAAAGTATATGTGTAGAGAGAGAGAAAGCTCTCTCTAAAATATATCAATATATTCCCTATATAAGTTTAGGAGACCCTTTAACATTTAAGTAATCATAATAACCAAAAAAAAAAAGATATGTGGTGCATGTTTGTAGAGCAAAACTTAATTAAAAAAAATATAAGATTTTTAAGATTCCTAACCGTGAGTTTCAAGGCTATTTACCAAAACCTGAATAATACAATGATACGATAACGATGTGATTGTCAATTATAACTTTAGACTATTTAAGGATACACACCTAAAATCACAATAATGTATCATTTCATCCCTCGTTAACAAGAATTTTTACATAGTTTTTTCGGTTTCCATATAGTTTAAAAATATATGTTATACCTTAAAAACTTTCCCTTGTTGAAATTTTATTGTTTGAATGAACCAAGGATGGCAATAGATATTAATGGATTGAATTTATACTGTATTCATACATTATTCTTCAATTAAGACAAATTATTTATTGAGTTTCATGCACTAATTATCTCAATTATTATAATTATAATTATTATTATTATTATTATCATATCCCTACCATCGGTATTCATCAAATTCAGGTTAAAATACAATCCTTAACAAAGAGTAACCCTTGATCAACCCGATTAAGTTATTTCTTCCTGGGCTAAATAGCTGTTCGAACTAGAGTGAAAAATGTAATGGAGAAGCTCTTCCAAGCACCAGCTACCTGTTTTTGGTCGTAAGCTAAATAACAAGAATGCCATTCCCCACACCATGCCTGGCACCATACATCTCTGCATCTTTTGATGACAATACAACAAAAACTTGGAAAAACTTGGAAAACGACAGTCAATTCTTGAATAAAAACACCACCATAGAAAAAAAAACCTAAAATCAAAACATGTGTTTTGCACACCATAGATAGTGGAAGACTTGACCACTTTTTTATAGCAGTCCTGCTCGTGCACAGTCAATCAACCTACCAATGGGAGAATTAAAGCCCTGACAGGGAGATGAAAGTGAGAGGAAGAATCTGAGCTAAGAAATGTTTGTGCTAGCTGACATATGCAGGTGAAGTCATCTGTGACAGCTATTTCTGAAGTAAATTTCATCTGGCACATGTCTCGAGTTCGAGTCAGGATATGCATCTCAATAAGAGTTTCAGACAACAAGGGTTTTACTCGCTCACCTAAACACACAAAGTACATTTTTCCGGGAATAGAGTTTCCTCACATCCAAAAAACATCAACCTACCAATGGGAGAATTGAAGCCCTGACACTGTTTTTTTAACAGGGAGAGGAAAGTGAGAGGAAGAATATGAGCTAAGAAATGTTTGTGCTAGCTGATATATGCAGCTGAAGTAAATTTCATTTGGCACAGGATTGAGGAGAAATAGAAAGCTTTTTTTCCAAAAATAGGCAATATCATCTTTTCACAGTATCTTATATCTGGACAGGTTACAGTATGCAACCTTGAGGGGATGAAAGAAATAGGAAAAAAAACTAAAAACCAGGGGAATATCATCGGCTTTCTCACGTATGATTTCTTCCGATAATGGAGGAAAAACCATTTCCTTCCAAGTTCCAGTCAACCATCCATATCCTTTACATCCTAACAACCAAATAATTGAATCTAGGCTCTTAAACAATCTGGAATTCCTGAGCAAAGCACTCCATGATTGCTCATTTACCATATATCTCCAATAGGAAAAGTATAGTCTCCACTTTGGTCCGCGGGAGTGAGAACCACGTGATAACATCGTTCCGGCTTTATTTGAGAAAAAAATGACAATTAAGACAGGCACTAATTTTCCACGATCATAACCCTACAAGCGTTTTAGTCAAGTTAAAGCTCTTTTTGATTGGATGACCATAAGTTTGATCCCCAGGAAGGGCTACTATGCTTCTGTACACTTAAGCATCTTCCCCAGTGAAGATGATCCCACCATGAAAGACGAGTTTTCTGAGGACAAAGAAATCAACTGTCAAACAACGTAACAATCAACTAAACGTAATCCAAACGGTAAGACTATCAACATGAACAAGAAAGAGACTTCAAGGGAGGAGCTCCATCCTCCCCGCAGATAGATTCCTGGAGGCAGGATAAAGCTGAGTCCCTGAAGCAAACAATCCAGATTATACCTCACCAAAGTTATATGACAACGTCTTGTTTTTTGACGCAGTAATCCATAGTAAGATCTGCATAACCTTCTTTGATAATCACGTTAAATAAATAAATTTAGAGCCCAAAATCATGAGATACAGATTATATAATCAATGCCAGCCCACTGGATAGATTGTTCGCAACCCTAGTGACATACCTGCTAAAATTGTGCAAGATACCGTTTAACAAAACAAAAGGCATCATCCCTGCTCGAGTCTTACCCTGCAGAAGTGTGTTAGATGTGAAACATTGAAGGTGAGGACAGTGGGACACAGCACGTGACAATCAAGACAGACGCGGTTGACTTGACTTGACCTGAAGTCTTGCACCTGAGGTTCTTTTCTATTTGGTTGTTAGAAAATTTCTGTATTTTCTGTGCTCAAAACGGATAAGGTGAGCCGAGCTGGAATGGATAGATTGTTCGCAACCCTAGTGAAATACCTGCTAAAATTGTGCAAGATACCGTTTAACAAAACAAAAGGCATCATCCCTGCTCGAGTTTTGCCCTGCAGAAGTGTGTTAGATGTGAAACATTGAAGGTGAGGACAGTGGGACACAGCACGTGACAATCAAGACAGACGCGGTTGACTTGACTTGACCTGAAGTCTTGCACCTTAGGTTCTTTTCTATTTGGTTGTTAGAAAATTTCTGTATTTTCCGTGCTCAAAACGGATAAGGTGAGCCGAGCTGGAATTTTGTCAGAAAAAAAAACAACAGAATCCTGGAAGCCCGCAACAAGCAACGAAGACCAATTGGCCAGGGCCAGAATCCATAAAATTGGAGAGCCGAGAATTTTGTCACCTGATAGTTAGAGACGGTCCAGTCTCAAGATGGAAAAAAAGTTGAATCAGGAATTTGATCCATGATCACAGTGACTTCATCGATGATCCGCTAACTTATAGATTGATTCGGTTCACCATCGCAAGGTTCTTTAGCAACTTCAAATAACCAGGCCTCCAGAAGCTGATAAACAAGAAAGCGCAAACAAAAAAGAAATTAAGAGCAATATTAAAACGTGTAGCATTCAGCAAACAGAGAAGCAAAACATCACAACCTGTTAGCTTTATACCTAGGACACTATCCGGAAAAGTGCATCTCTTCTCTTGTTTTCTCCTACGAGGACTTGAGAGAGGCTCTGAGCCGTCCTCCCATCATTTCCACCAGGCATTTATCATTGTTCTTACAGAGGGTGAAGTGCGATGGAATTTTGTGTAAACCCAACAGTCTCACTCAGCAAACTGTCTTGAGACTCCGAAGCTTATTCTCTGAATGATTTTGTCCATCGTGCAACCGTGCTAATTCATCTGGATATCTCCAACTGCTTTGTTTCAATCTTACCTTCACACTCACTCAAGTAATAGTAACTCGAGCATCATTGGGTCCCAGTCTTGGGACCCGACCATTTTCCTCTCTGTGAGAGATGGCATTCATACTCAGCTAAGAGACTGGAATAGCCGCTTAGCGTGCTTTGAATGCGGCTGAGAAACTAACTTTGAATAGCAGGTTACTGGATGACCAAGAAAGCATTACTCAGAAGAAACTATACAGAAAGACATCTGATGGACAACTCAAGAGAGTATACTGCAACATTTATGCCCGAGAAAAGATCATCGCTTTCTTTGAAGACCTATGAATTATTTCAAACTCGATCTAGAAGCAGTTCTGTTTGATGTAGTAGGAAACCAGTGAGCCCATCACATGTTTCATGCAATGATGTTTGAGACGACAATTTGTAACAGAGGCAACTACAAGCATTTCTGCGTCCAGAACTGTGAGGCACAGTCATTACAAAAATCATAGAATTATCCTAGAAATTTCTCATATTAAACCTCTTTTCCAGTAAGATGATTGAGAGTCAACAAGTCCACATTTTTTATTATATCCAATGACTACACGCAACCAGTGAAAATCAAGCAGGTTCTTTCATAAAGCTTGTTATCATGAATAATAAGAGAAATTCCAGAGAAATCTTATTAGATAAGATTCTATGTCATATCATTGAATTATGGAATCTCAATCATCAACTCACAAGGCAAAAACTTGATCCGTCAAGCAGCTTCAAAGAAGTTAGACAGAATATAACAGCTTGTTAAGCATAATAAAACATTGCAAAATTCTGAGCAGAACCTGCCATTTCTTTTTTGTTTATTCGAGGAAATCACTCTCTAGAATGTGCATTTAATAGTCAATGTCTCAGATTTTTAAAAAAATATACGATTTAACTCAAATTTAAGATCTGCGGTACAAATTGCGTGCACTTTATCATCATGCCACGATTTGGAGACAACCTGCAGCAGTTTCCTAGCTTCTAAAAGAAGGGGTGTACAGCACCCGAAAAACACATTGCTACAAACATCATATGACAACCAGTATAACAGTATAGCAGCGTTTCAACAGAACACATTGCAAAACATCATAAACTCAACATCATAATCCAAACACTCGTAACGAAAACGATGTAGTAATTACAATTATTCCTCACGCGTCAATAATGCTGCCGGTCTAATTCGCATCCGAATTGGAAGAAGCCAAATTCTCAAGAGAAACATTATTAAGCCTCTCCAGAGTCAAGATAAGAGCTTGAGTACCTAAATTCCCTTCACCATGAGCCTTGAGAGACAAATAAAGCTGCTGGGCCAGAGCTAATCCTGGCAAAGCAAGTCCCATATTTTGACACTCCTTCAAACAAATCCCTAAATCTTTCACAAAATGATTGACATAAAATCCAGCTTCGAAATCCCTCTTTAAAATTCTGCTCCCATATAAATCAAGCGACTTCGACCCTGCTGCCCCGGTTGAGATTGCATTTAAATAAGATTCAACATTTAATCCAGCTTTATGGGCATAAATAATTCCCTCTACTAATCCAACCATTGTTGATGCTATCGTTATTTGATTTGCCAATTTTGCGAATTGACCTTTCCCAGTAGCACCCATGTAATTAACCCTCCCCATGAGGGCAAACAGGGGACTTAGCCTGTCGATGACTGTTTTATCTCCTCCTGCGAAAATTGCGAGGCTACCGTTCTTGGCGCCCCGGTCGCCTCCGGATACGGGGGCGTCAACGGAATGGCAGCCCTTGATAGTGGCGGCTGCTGAAATCTCCGCGGCGAGGGAGGGTTCAGAGGTGGTCATGTCGACGAGGACGCCTCCGGGGCGGAGTCCAGGGAGGGCGCCGGAAGTGGAGTCAAGGAGGACGCTGCGGACGTCGGAGGGAAAGCCGACGATGGAGAAGACGACGTCGGATTGGGAAGCGACAGCGAGAGGTGATTGAGCCAGGCGAGCTCCCATGTCGATCAAGGGTTGGGCCTTTGAAAGAGTCCGGTTGAAGACGGTGACTTCGTAGCCAGCTTTTACTAGATGGCTGCACATGGAGCGGCCCATTACACCAGTTCCGATCCAACCCACGCGTGTGTTTGACGGACTCATGGGCTCGAAGATGGTGGTGGTGGTTGCGGCGGCGGCTGCCATTGTGCGGTGGAGAAGTGGGAGAGAGGATAGGGGGACGTTGTGAGAGTTACAGAGAAGGGAGCGTGGAACAAGTAAGAGTGACAGTCGCATCGCATGTCCTCGAATCTCAAAATGTCTATAATATCTGGTGATGATAGTAGCTTCGGGGCTGTCCAGGATCTGTAAATCTGTTTAGCTTTGGGGGCCTTTTGGACATTACACTACTTAAATTAAAATGCAATGATATTTATTTTGATTTTATAGGCTAATTTTTCAATTTATCCGGTTCCCGACTCCGAATGAATTTGGTTTGTTTACATCATTTAACCAAAGAGGTGTTTGTTATTAGTAATATATTTTCGGGTTTATTTATCTTTAATATTCATTATATATTTAATTAATAAATCTAATATTTGACTAATAAATCTAAAATAAAGATAAAGTTTTTAGAACAAAGATATTTTATAAGAAAAATTATAAAATCATTATAATTATGAAATTATGATACAATGAATTTGTGGAAGAAGAATAACAGAGGAAAATTGGGAAATTGGAATATATTTGACATACCTTCTGCTAAGGTTAACGTTGGCATTTATAGCCTTACAACATAACTGAATCAAATGACATCTAAACGAATCTCATCGCGAAGTCCTGCAACAAAGCAACCGATCAAAAACTTTTCAGGTAGACCATCCACCTGATGTGAAAGTCTCTCAAAAGTCTCTTGGTAAGCTGCTACTGTCGTGTTTTGTTTGAGGCGAGTTAAAGCTTCTGATGGATCCTCATAGTCGGTTGGACCGAACCTTTGTTGCACCGCCTTAATAAACTCATCCCATGTCAATGGTCCGCGAAACTTAGTTAACCACCTATGCCATTGTAATGCAATACCCTCCAAGTGGAAAGAGGCTAACTGAACCTGCTGGGTTGGCACAATATTTTGAAACTCAAAATATTGCTCTGCTCTGTAGATCCACCCTGTTGGATCATCACCATTGAACCTTGGAAATGACAGCTTGAGATTGTGGTGGTGGTGGTTATTTATAGGATTACAGGGAGGGGTAGGAGGAGTCTGTGGCTGTGTAGCTTCTTCATTAAAAAAAGGGTTGATTTCTGGAGGGTTAGTGTTTTGGTGACGGGTGGCACGAAGAGCTTGAAGTTCTGTCAACACTACTTGTAGAGTAGTATTAACCTAATCAAAGCTTGATTCGTGTCTGCCTAGGATTTCATGGACTTCATTGCGAAATTCAGCATTTGATTTGCCATGAGTATCCATGCTCTGATACCACTGATACAATGAATTTGTGGAAGAAGAATAACAGAGGAGAATTGAGAAATTGGAATATATTTGACATACCTTCTGCTAAGGTTAACGTTGGCATTTATAGCCTTACAACATAACTGAATCAAATGACAGAATTAAAGAAAGAACTGCAACACTACCCACTACATAAGAATTAACTAATAACCCACGTTCTTAATTACCCACGTTTTGCAACACATTCTCCACTCTTCTGATAATCCCACGCTCATGCAATGATCTCCACGTTCCTGCAGTAGTGGACGTATCAAATTACTATGGAATCAAAGCATTATTTATAAATATTCTTAATCAATGCTCTATTAAAACTAGATATTAATTATAGTTGTTAAGATTAATACATATTATGTTTTTCCTTTATGAAAGAAAATAATTGTTCTTATAAATTGAGGTATAATGGATATTTATAATTAATATGTAAATATTTATCGTATGACATTTACACTAAGATTACTCTTAAGAGAACTCTAAATGGAGTGATCATTTATGTATATGGAAAAGATCATATGGTTATTGTCTATGAATATAATTTGTTTAATTAATATGGGAGGTATGAATTTTACATGGTGGTATTATAAATGAGCACATGGTTACACTATATGTATATTTTAGTTCCTATATAGTGTTGTCCTTTTATTATTAGGCAGTATGACATAAATGTAATACAACAATATTGATGATATCTTGGATGTTTAATTGTGTACAAGGTGTAATTTTAATTTAGTTGCTTTTATTCTTTTTTATTTTCATTTCTATCTTTGTTGAAATTAATTGAGACTATTCTTAAGTGGAAATATTATGAAATAAATTCCATGGTAATTGGACTATAAACATAATCAAAAAATTATTTTGGTGAAATGATTGAAGTTGTTAATAACTTGGTATAGTCCAATTGCAAAGAAAATTCTGCTGAAAGTTTATATATATATATAATTCAGATTTTATAATAATTGGATATTTCATAATGTATAACATGTCATGTGATTAGGTTTATTTATAATTATCGTTGTAGGATGGTGTTATACAATTATCTTATATAAAAAATGTTATGTTTTAATGTTACTACACGTTATCTTAATCAAAGGTAATAAAAGAGTAGATATTGAAAATAATATGAATAGTATGAAGGTATTTAAGAAATTAAAAGATGATAAGTGAGTTAAAAAAATATTTTATATATTCTCAAATAGTATTGATAATACCTTGCACAAGTTAGAATAAAATTTGAAAAGACTTTCAAGTCATAGTTAATACTCAATGATTATGATGTTGCAAATAAACATGATTAGATACATTTCATATTATAATATCTAAATAAAAAAATACGAAGGGATAATAATTATGCTAAGAACTAGTTACTAAAAGGTTAAGTTAGACCATTTACAAATTCTCTAATATTTGGAGTATCATTGCAAGTTACTAAACATCGTTCTTGATCTTCAAATATAAATCGGTTAATTATTGAATTGATAATAGAGTTATTTATTTAATTTATTTAATGTTATCTTATTTAAGATTGTGATTTATTTTTAGATGAGTTTGGATTTTGAGGGATCAAGTTTTTTTTAATCCAGATTATTGATTTTATGCTTGTTTTGTTCTTGCATAGAGAATTGTAACGTTTTGTTTTACATTAATGTAAACAAAGATAAAACCTTATATTTTTTTATCCATTTTCAATTGTTTTTTTCAAATCAAACGATTTCTGTTATCTCCCTATTCAAGCCAATTTACTCTCTCAATCTCTCTCCCATCGTTATGCTTTTCAATTATTAATCGTTGTCCTGCTTTATCTCAAGCTAGACCATCTTGTCTAACATGGAAATGGAATAGATTGTGGCTCCCTCTCGCGCCTGTCCGCCATAGTAGATTGAAGATGGATATATCCATCAATTTTTGAAAACTTTCAAGTTATCTGCAAAGTCACCCATGTTGAAAACCACCCAAGAACCTTAAAAAGAATGAGGGGAAATTATTTCAAAGCTTCATGCAAAAAGAGTGGTTTTGGATGGGATGGTCAACTGAAGATGATGATGTTCAAATTATTCTCTCTACTTATGATTGTTATCAAATTATGATTTTTTTTTCTTATTTGCTATTTAGGGACATCCTAATCATGGCAAGAATCTTAATAAAAAGATGGAAATGTATGAATATATATATCCACTGTTGTTGGAAAAGACATGCCAGCAAGTTTCTTTTCCCAAGTCTTATCCTTGGCTAAAAGCACCGAAGTATATGATATGCACTAGACTCAGAGTTCAGAATGCGCAAGGAAACAGATTGCAGTGGAGGATACAAGAATCGCATCACTGAGTAAACTAGCAATGAACTATTGAGGGTTTCAAAATCAGCAAGTTGGACTCTTCACCATTCGAGTATAAGATTCTAGACAGTATTTTTATGGATATCACAAACAAAACATATGCTCAAGTTTACCAATATAGCACAGCTGCTAACTTAAATAGTCATTGAGAGCACAATTTTGGGAGACAAGCCTGTAACAACGGTGCATATTTATGGCTATAATACAAGCAATAAACTGACAATAACGCAAATGTATTTCTTTTGGTATGCTAAAAATTGCAAACCGATCAAAAGGAAACGCAGTCAACCACACATCCCTTTTCCTCCACCTGAAATTAACACAAATGGGGCAGCAACAATGAATCAGGTAAAGGGTAATGTCAAGTATAAAGTAATCTTTACATGAGTCTGAATAGGAGCCGCCCAATTTTCCAAATGCTGTGGTCAATAATAAATCAGCACAACTAGCTAGCCAAAGTTAACGCCGTTCATTCTCAACATATTGTATCTCTAGCTATATTTGGTAGCTCAAACAATTCGTCTTGCCCTCCCCCTTTTTTCCATCTTGGTTTTCCTAATGCAAGCAATTTCAATGAGCACAAAACAAATAAGCATGTACATTTACTGCTGTTGGTAAATCGCCAGTTTTCCATGACAGAAAGACTCGAAAGATGAGCAACAATACTAATTTATATTCAATGTAGCCAAGAACAAATGAATAGATAAGAAATCTACCAAACAAATCCATAGATAAGAAATCCACCAAACAAATGCATATATACAAGGAAAAGGCACACAAAAAATCATGGATTTGTAAGGGGTCAACGAAGCCCTGAGCTAAGAAAATTGAGTGAATTTCATTCCACATGTTCCTGCCAACTTGTCAAAGAAGCAGATCCTTAAGATCCAATGCAAAGGCAAAAGATAAAGCTACAAAAGTACGCGCTAACTGAAGTAAACATGAGAACATCGAGTTCAAGAACATAGCACAAAATCTTTCAGTAGTCAATAACATTAAGAGATGAATGCACGGCCAAATACAGACTGTTATTGCAAAACCAAATTTCAACAAGCCAGAGCTTTGTCTCATGACATTGAGATACTATTTCCCATAGTTAAGCCATTAACATTGAGAATTAATCATGGAGAAGAAAACTGTTAGCCTCAGCAACAAAAACTTTTTTAAAAAAAAGTATAAAATTGGCAGTGAATTATTATACATTGATGCTACTCTGTTTCATAATCCAAACACATATATAAATTTAAAGAGGACAGCAATCAAGTACAGCAAGTTTGGACCTTCGCAAGTTCCAAAATCTTTACCTCCTCATAACAAGTTGATAGGACCCTAAACAAGCTCATCTATTTTACTTGTATTCAAAATTTGGTACTGGTGGAGCATCAAAACTCTCTAAAATCTCAGTCTTGCTTCCACTACTCGCCTCTGATTCCTTCTTCTTCCCTCCTCCAAACCACCCACCGAGCCACGAACCCGACTCCGACCCACTCACAGATGCACCCTCTTGGGTCTGGGCGTGGGGCTGACCCATAGGAAAACCAGGGCCACCGGCCATAGCTGGAACAGGATCTTCAATCATAGCAGGCATATCCTGTTGAGCACTCATTACCTTATTTAGCATAATTCCAGCTCCTTCAATCAAACCCAGTAAAACGCCACCAAACGCAGCCGCGCGAGCCGAAGCGCCAAGCCCTTGCCGCATGGATAGGAAGCCACCGGTAGCAGCGCCAGCTATGATTGAGTTCCATGGATCTTCCTTCTGCCGGAGGTAAACCATTGAGCAGTCGAAGGCGGAGAAGAGGCCGCCCCAGACGGCAAAGCTTCCACCAACACGCGGAGCGTTCATGCGAACGGCCTGAGTTCCGCCGAAAAGCCGTGTACCGGTCGGAGAGCTGTGGACGCCTTTGATGAAGTGGAAAGCGGAGCCGCCGACGGCTCCCATGCCGAAAGCGCCGCCGATGTCATCGAGAATACGATCAGGACACGGCTCTCGAGAAGTTTCGGGCGTTCCCATATCGGCGATTTGACTGTTTGAGAGGAGGTTTTGTTAGGTTTGTTCTAGAGAGAAGAAGAGAGAAAGCGGTGGTTGGTTAAGATGAAACGGGTTGATTTTACGAGAGTGTCCTTGAAACAAAGGGATATTTCCTCTTGTATTTCGGTTTGTTTTGGCGGCCGCTTTTACGTTGCCTACTTTTGATTTAATTAAACTATTTTCAAAAATAAATTTATATTAAGTCTATGAATTCGAACTAGTAATTTTAATTTTGTAAGAAATTTCATATATAATTTAGAATGATGATTTTATTTTTATTTATAATTTATAATGATACACTTTATTGATTTAAAATCTATATTATCATTCAGTCAAAATTATTGCAAGAACAAAAACATAAATGGATTAGTTGTGATTTTGTAGGATAGAATTAGTGTTTATTTATTTATTTATTATTATTATTATTATTATTATTATTATTATTATTATTATTATTATATTTTTTAAAATAACTCTTTTATAAAAACATGAAAATGCAACTCTATAATAGAATTTAAACTCTATAATATTATAAATAAATTATAAATAATTTACATATAGTAATTTCATAATAGTAATTTACATATAGAATCTAAACTCTATAATATTATAAATAAATCATTCAATTATTGAAAATAAATCCCATATACACAAGTTCTTTCTATAAAAAGTTCTAAAAACAAAAAACTTACATTTATGAAAAACTTTAAATTTTGAAAATATTTAAGAAATAAAAACGCTATTTTTTTATGAAATAGAAACACTTGAAAAAATCCCAAACATTGACAAAATCTAAATTCAATTTGACAAAATTAAAATTTATTTGAAATGCCTTTTTTGATAAAATCTAAATTCAATTTGACAGAATTAAAATTTTATTCATTAAAAATGTTTTTTAATCTTAATTTTTTGAAAAGTTTCTAACTTTTTTTTATCTTAAATATTTTTTATTTTAAAAAAGAGAATTTAATGGCCGTGAATTTTGTAGTTTTTTTTTTTCTTACGATTTCTTTGAATGTCAATATTTGTGTTGTTTTGTAGTTTTATGATTTGTTTAACATTTTCAAAGGTGATTTATCACAAAACTAGTTTTTAGAAAATTTAGTGGCTTATTTTAATTCTCTTAATTGAGCATTTTGAGTTTTTAGTTCATTAAATATACTCAAAGAGCTTAAGTTTTTCAAAAACAATTAGTTTTTTATCCCTAGAATATCTGTAAGAATCTTAATGATTAAGAATTGCATAAAATGTTTTTTATTTATTTAGGTATTTGAACTCAAAACTATTATTATTATTATTATCATGTTCTTACTCAAACAATCTAGTACCCGTTTGGCATTGTGGTGGCATCCACGTTTGCCAATCAGGTTATGCATTTAATGTTTGGTAAAGTTTTAAAAGCAGAAGCAATGCATAGGATCCACACAGAAATTTGATAAAAACGGCATTTGGCGTAAAGCTGAAAATTGATGCTTATGAGTTTGCGATTCCAGCTTCAAGCTGATATATAGAAACGGCGATACACATTCAAATACAAAAAATTACCGTTGAAAAAAAAACCCTAAAACATCCTCTCGTCTGCGCCTCCTCCCATCTCTAACTTTTCTCTCCTGTGCAACTATATACCCACAACGACCCACAACTCCCCGGAGTTAACAAAGCATGGGCAAAATCATCATAAATAAATCAATTCCAACAACAATATTACCGTTAGTATTGACCAAAGAAACCCTCAAATCGATCATCTCCCATACCAGTATTGACCAAAGAAAAGAGAAGCAGAGAAAAAAATAAATGATGCCCGCAAGCGCATATCGATCATCTCTCTCTCTCGGGGGTCTCGCTACTGGAAGAGGGAGTTGTTTTTGAGATGGGAGGTGAGGGGCTGGAAGAAGATGGAGATAGAGAGGGGAGGAGAGGGAGGGGAGGGGAGGGGCTGGAACGGGGGGATGGTTCTAGAGGGGTGGGGTGGGAGGTAGTTATGGGTTATTTATTTATTATATTTTTAATATTAAAATAATATAAAATCTAAAAACTTAATTAAAATATAAATAAATATATTAAAATATATCACACTATATTGTATTTAAATATACATACAATATATATATATATATATATATATATACACACGCACCCTTTAAAGTAATTTCACAAGTTAAAAGCAATATGAAAAGTTTGGTAACCAAACATCCAAAACTGCTTTTTTTTCAACCTCCAATTCAACCACAGTTTTAACCAAACACTTCATAACTTATTTTGAACCGCAGTAAAAGCGTTTTTTTTTAAACTACTTTTTTTCAACCTCAATTATAAATGCAAAAGCAATGTCAAACACACTCCTAGAGTGGATAACTATTGATCGATCAATAAGAATTATGAAGAAATCTTAAATATATAAAGGAAAGAAAAGAATTGACTGGATGAAGTACTGGATTGATTTTTTTGAAAAACATCGGTGTATTGAAGTGAAAAGAAATAAAACTTATATAACCTAATAATACAATTATCCAAAATATGTAAGGATATTTGAGTTGCTGAAACCGGATTTACCACGCTGCTCCTTCCTCTGTGGCGGCTTCGTTTGAGGTTGAGAGAAACTGCTATACTGGGCAAGATAAGAAGGGAATTATCAGTGGTGAGGATAAATCAAGACAGGGTTTTTGCTCAAGCAATAAGAACCTGTGTGTTGAATCCATCCACCAGGTATTTACTCTTTGAATTGCTTGTTGTTGCTATCATTTCATTCATTATTCTAATGAGCGCAATGTACTCAAATCTAGCTAAGGGCCAATTATTTCCCTTGGCTACCAGGGTTTCTTTAAAACCTAGATGTCTAAAACCCCAGTTTTTACCAATAGGGTGTCATTCAAAAACCTCACTAAACCCTCTAGGTGCCCACTTTACAACACTCTCACATGGTTTTGGCCGCAAAGCCCATAAAGTTTGCAGCTTTGTGAAACCATCAAAAACCAATGCTGGATTTCAGTGGAAGGACATAGAAATGGGAGCGATAGCTAGAGCCAAAAGTATTTCAGGAGGGTTTAGAATTAGAACTGTCTTGCATTGTTCTGCTAGAAGTTTCTCTAGATCGTTTTCGCAGAGTGTCGATGAAGGGAGTGGTGTGGTTAGAGTTGGGAAGTCACTTCCTTGGTTGAATTCTAAGAAAGTTAAGGGAGCAAAAGGGCTGGAGAAAGGGGCAAGTGGAAAGAGTAGTCGTTCTATTCGGGGGGAATCTGTGAAAAGATTGGAGAAAGTTGGTGGTGACTCTTCTTGGGTGAATTCAAGAAAAAGGTTAGAGAAAGGAACCGCTGCGGAAACTGGCTACTCATCTCGGGAGGACTCTTGGAAAAGGTTAGAAGAAGTGGCTGTAGGAAAAACTGATCGATCTTCTTGGGAGGACGTAGCAGAAGCTGCTTCTGGGAGAGAGAATATTCACAAGGTGTGGAGTAAAGAAAGTACAAGGAGAAGGGTGGGCGATGCTAAGAACAAGCTGAGTGGCTATGGCCACACTGAAGGGGAAAGTAGTGTTGAAGGAGGAGAAGCAGAAGAGGATCTGGAGGTCGTTGATGATCCGAGATGGGATGAGATCAAAAATAGGTTCAGAGGAAGGGTGGGCGTGAGAGGCCAGACTGAGAAACCTGATTCTCAAAGGTGGAGTAGGCAGGACAATTGGGTTAGAAAGACATGGAAAGAGGCTACAGAATTGACTGTTCCTAAGATTGTCGGTGAAGGGGTTTTTGGGGTGGGTCCTGTTTTGGCTGCATTATCAACTGGAAGAAGAGAATTCTATGCATTGTATATTCAAGAAGGGCTGGATTTGAGTGGCAATAATAAGAAGAAGAAGGACAAGAAAGGGTTTGAAAAAGTGTTGAGAATGGCTAAGAAAATTGGATTAAGCACAAAGGAAGTTTCAAAGCATGACCTTAATATGATTGTTGATAACCGCCCCCATCAAGGCCTTGTGCTTGATGCGTCTCCATTGGAGATGGTGAAAATACAGGAATTAGATGCAGTTTTACCTGATGAAGAAAAGGGTTCTCTTTGGGTAGCTTTGGATGAGGTTACAGATCCTCAGAATCTGGGGGCAATTGTCAGGTCTGCTTACTTCTTTGGGGCTTCAGGGGTGGTGCTATGTGCAAAAAATTCTGCTCCATTGAGCGGAGTTGTGAGCAAAGCAAGTGCAGGTTCACTTGAACTAATGGAGCTTAGGTATTGCAAAAATATGATGCAATTCTTGGTATCATCAGCTGAAAATGGTTGGCGAGTTCTTGGTGGTTCTGTTTCTTCAAAAGCTGTTTCTCTGAGTGAGGTTTTGCCCGGCCAGCCCACAATCCTTGTTTTGGGCAGTGAGGGCACTGGTTTGAGGCCATTAGTGGAGAGATCATGTACTCAATTAGTTCGAATCCCCGGAAACATTCCAGTGGATGCAACTGTGGGAGGAGGTGATGTAGTGGAAGGTGAAGAAATAAATCTTGAGTGCTCAAGTGCAGGGTTCCGGTCCTTTTTGGCTGTGGAGAGCTTGAATGTCAGTGTGGCAGCAGGTGTGCTTCTTCACCATTTAATTGGAAACAACAATGAGAATCACAACTCCATAGGTTCTACTTCAACAGTCGTATTTGAATGACTTTTCCTGGATGTTTTGCATGATATATCAAGCTGAATTTCAGTTACACAGAAACCAGTCGCCTTCTCCTCCTCTCATAGTGCTATATAGGAGCTGCAATTTTATCAGCATTGTCAGAATTTGTTTGACAGTGGAGGGATTAAAAGTATATGATTTTCTGGCATTTTGGAAACATCAAACTTGCATGAGAGCGCTTCCACGTTCCTATCTCCAATTGCAATAGCAAGAGTTTAATGGCCATGGAATGAAGTTCTTTTTGTCCCGTCAATAATCAAATGCTGCATTGATCTAGTGTTTTTCCTTTTGCTGCAACACTTGAATCTTCTGCAATCTTGTCAAGAGGGCTGGGGGTTAGCTTCACCCTCTTCTATTGGTTAATCAGCTAAAATGATAAATGTTGCCTCAAGAAGTAAACCGTGAGATTCCGGCATTTTTCTGCTTCTGCATTTTCAGCATGGAAAATTCTTTCTCCTATGGATTTTCTGAATCCGTCTGCTAGTAAAGTTCATCATACTAATTAATATCTATTTTTAATTGAAAAAACAAGCAAATACAGAAAAGGCAACTCGAGACAACTCTATGTATGATAGTTGTGTTGTTTTAACTAAAACAAAATAAAACAAAAATTCTTCCTTGGTTCTGGGTGGACAAGGGAAAAAAACTGAGAATCATGTATTAGGATCCTTGTGCTTACAGAATTCTATTGGTTTTAAAAACTTGAGATAAACTGATTCTCTGATGTCCTTTCCATGCTGCACACGCCCACTTGTTGATTCATAATATCCAACGTTCTAAATTGATTGAGAATAATTGATTGAGAATTAAACTTTATGATTGAACCTGAATTCATGATTTCATAGGTTGAGTTTTAGAGGTTAGAGCGGTTTTAGAAGGTTTGTCAAAAAAAGTTGATGTTTTCTTCTTTTTCTATCTTGTCTCTTCAATTTTTTTTGCTTTATTATTTTTTATATAGTTTTCCTACTACAGGGTTAGCCCTGAGCTAATGAGAGGATCATTGGATTAACGTCATTTTACTTCTTCTTTTTTAAATGATTTATCTTAATTTTATCATTCAAGTTTTTTATCTTCCTCTCAGACCTATGGTTGCATGCTTGTTTAATAAGGTTATATGTATATATATATATATATATATTACCCATTAACATTGAGTTATTTAATAATCTAAATAGAATAAAGTCTATTCTTTTTACTTTTATTTCATTCCTATTTTTTATTAGATTTTTTACTATTATTGCATTTTTTATATTATTTAAATTATTAACTGAATCAAACGCTCGAGTCTCGTATATTTTCTTACATGGAAACCATGTTTCTTAAAATGTATTGGTGAAATAATACATGTTGATAAAATAGCACGTTTTGTGTATTTTATGAATTAAAAACATTATTTTTATAATATTTAAAAAAAAAATATTAAATGGATATAGTAGAGGACAAATGAAAGATAAAAATATAGAAGAGGAAAAGATTTTAAAGACATGCTGAAACTTCGAATGATAGATAAATGAAAAGAATGAAAATTAAATGCATAACAAAAAAATAACCATCATTTAAAAAAAGCTCTCTAAACAAATAAAGATTTTTCTCCTTCTACCAAAACTTAGAAAACTCTCTCACCTCTCTCAACTAGGAATTAAAAAAATAACAAAAATGAATTTATATACCAAACTTGAATTTGAAAAATATCGAGGTACTTAAACTGTACAATTTGTGTTGTTTTTTAAGTTCAATGACCAAAGTGTGTCCTTTTCAAAACTTACGGCACACAATCCATGTTTGACATCCTTTTCATTTTGACCTCTCTTCTTTCAATCACACCTTTTTTCATAACAAAAACAAAATCAATTAATCTTCAATTAAGACTAAATCACTAAAAAAACAATTTGAGGACCACATTGAAAAAATACAAAAATTATATTGTCCATCTATAATAATGTATAAGAGGATGAACAGTGAGATCATGCATAGTAAAAAACCTATGCCTTTTAGTTTCATACTTAACTAGATATTTGAACCCATTTCACCATTAGTCAAATAATTGTTTTTAGAAAGAAAAATATGGAGATGTTTTCAATATGTTTTTTTTTTTTTTTACAAAAAGAACATAATAGTCATAAATAAAAAAGCTTATACATGTATTTCATTAAATAAATCAATAATTATGAATGCTAATAAAAAAAGTGTTAAAACTTTTATTCTACTTGTTCACCAAAAACATGTATATGATCTCAAATTACCTAATAACTAGTTCATAAATCCAAAATCAACTAAAAGAAAGACTTTTCAAGCTCCGATCTATCAATTTAGACGATGAGAAGACCAAGAAAACACTTAGTTGAGACTCTCCTCATCAAATAGAATGTAACGACACAACAAAGACTTTTTTTGTGAGCTAAATCAATGTTAACCAATACTTTTTTTTAATCACCGAAAATAAATGATTTCTCTCTTTTCTCTCAATCTAGGGGCTGACAAGTAAAAAATATCAAGTTCAGAACCACAATTGAAATATCAAGGGGCCGGGAGTTATAGTCTAAAAAGTAAGAGGACTAAAGTGAGTTTTTTGCTAAAAAGAAATGGGGAACGGGAGGCAAGTTGAAAGCAATGGTGTTAATTTTTTTTGTTTTTGTTAAAATGACCGAAACATTTTGTACCAGATAAACACTATAATTTTTACCTTGTTTCAAATTTTGGTATGTTTTGGAAATTTTACCCAAATTTCGGCCAGAACATTCCGGTTTCGTTCCGCCCGTTCCGTTCCATTCAAATAATTTTTTTTTTAATAATGAATAATTTTACAATATCAATTATATATTTTAATCTAACTATTAAATTGAGATGAAATTTTAGAAGGAGTATCTTGATATATTTATATATATTATGTTAAAATTTTAGAGCAATTAGAGAATGTAATGACCTTGCGAGAATGATGATGACATTCTCGTAATATTATATATGTTCATAATTTTATTTAGAAAAATTATTTTATTGTCTTTTTTTAGATTAAATTGTACAATTTTAAATAATTTTATTTTTGAATTTGAACTATTTTTTTGAGTTAATATATATATAGTACAATCCTGAAACGACATGAATAAACACTCCAAAATCAAAACATTATTTTACAATTGAAATAATAAAATACCAATCAAAACATAATAAAATTGACAACCTTAGTAGAAAGGCAACAAATAACCATTAAAAACAAACAGTAGTCAACAGCAATTCTAGTCAAATAGACTGGTAGGTTGTGGTTGAAATTGGAATGAAGTAAAAAATAAAAATAAAAACTGTGCTGGCTGGGCCACATGATAAAGCTGGGACACATTACTATATATCTAAAAGAGCTCGGGCTGGTTACTGTGCATTGAGACTCGTTGGCACTGTGGACTGGACATTTTTCGTCCGTGCGTCGCGCGAGTTTGTCCACTTTTTTTTTCCTCTGATGAATAGTGTATTAACGATTTTAGCCCCGGTAATAAGACAAAACAACGGTTCCGGCTGAGGGTTAAGGGTGTAATTGCGCGCGTATGGACCGGTTCGCCGCAACCTTTTTTTTATATTTTTTAAATGGATAAAGACGGTTATAGCCCCTAATAAGACAAAATGGATTAATTAAGTACAGGGCTATAACGGAATTGACCATTATTATTTATTTATTTTCCGAAATACTGTCGGCACGTGTGGTTCACGCGACCGACAGTATTCCGCCTCACTCCCATTTCAGGTGGCGCGTGCAGGCTTATATGGTGGCCGGAAATGTCCAACCGGCATCTATTCCGGTTCTCCTCTGTGTTTTCTTCCTCTACACGCGGCGCGTTTTACCCAAAATCGGTC
Organism: Salix brachista; assembly: GCA_009078335.1. Classification (NCBI taxonomy): domain Eukaryota; kingdom Viridiplantae; phylum Streptophyta; class Magnoliopsida; order Malpighiales; family Salicaceae; genus Salix; species Salix brachista. The sequence continues at coordinate 9,122,419 of CM018589.1, read as the reverse complement.
GTGGACGCGGCGGCGGCCGGTTAAAGTGGTTGGCCACATTTCTCTCTCTCCTGCACGTACAAGTGCAGAAGAGTCCCCCTTATTTACAGACATTTCACTTCAGTCCCTGACTTTTCAATTTCATTTCTGGTCCTGATTTCTTATATATAAGTTTTGATTTAGTTCGATTGGATCCTCCGATTGGGATTGAATCAATGTCCATTTTTCAATTTGGTCCTCCTTCTTTTAATTTCCGGATTGGATTGAAAAGCATGAATTTATTCGGTACAGAAGTTTCCATGTTTGCAAATTTGTCCTTTAATTGAAAATGTTAATAAATATGATTTTCATTTCAGCCCTTAAACTTTTAATGTTTGATTTTAATCCATTTATATTTGATTTCATTTCAGCCCTTATACTTTGATTTTTTAAAATTTCTAAAATAACCCCTACTGTTGTCCATGTATATATAAGTGTGTTTAACACAATATTATTAATAATAATAATAATAATAATAATAATAATAATAATAAAAAAAAAAAAAATAAGAAATATATTATTTAAAATATGTCAAATTGATTATATATTTGTATATTTATGTCAAATTCAAATATGTGAAACCAATTATATGTTTGAATATTTATTGAATATTATCGCCTAAGAATTTATATAGAGAGAAAAAAATGAACTAAAATTGTCCTTTAAATTAAATATATTATTGAAAGTATGTCAAATTAATTATATATTTCTATATTTATGTCAAATTAAAGTATGTGAAACTAATTAGATGTTTCAATATTTATTGAATATTATCGCCTAAAAATATATAGATGGGGAGGAAAAATGACCTAGGATTTTTTGAAGGACAAAAATTCATATAAGTATTCTTAAATACATTTAATATAATAATATGATGGATAAATCTTATAAAGAAAAAATATTGGCTTCAAAATTTAATTCTGTGCTCTTTTGTTTAAGTTTATTTATTTACAAAAATTTTCAATGCTTTAATTTTTAAGATTGTAGATCTAATATTGCTGGAAAAAAAATACATCTCAAAAAAATAAAAGGTAGACAAATTTACCTACATTATCTACAATTAAAAAATATATGAGTCACTTCCCGTTTCAATTAGGCTGTTCTTTTTAGACGGCAAATAAATAATTATAGAACGCAAAAGAATTAAGTTTATTTTGAAAAACAAATTACAATATTTTTATTTAAAATGTGTCAGATCGAATATTACTTAAGAATAAGAGCAACTCATAAAAATAAATATTAACAAATTTACCTAGGTTATCTACAATTAAAAAGTATACGAACCACTTCCCATTTCGATTACTTTATAAAGTATGTGAGACTAATTATATGTTTTAATATTTATTGAATATTATCGCCTAAAAATATATATATATATAGAGAGAAATGACCTAGAATTTTTTTTTTAAAAAATAATATCAATATTCTTAAATACATTTAATATAATAATATGATTAATAAATCTTATATAAAAAAAAATTGGCTTTGAATTTAAATTTGATACTATTTTGTTTAAGTTTATTTCTTAAAAAAATATTTACAATATTTTCATTTTTAATATTTGAAATCTAATATTACTGGGAAAAAGAAACAACTCAAAAATAAAATTTCAAATTTACTTAGGTTATCTACAATTAAAAAATATGCGAGTCACTTCCCGTTTCGATTACACTGTTCCTTTTATACGGCAACTAAGTCATTATAGCACGCAAAAAAATTAAGTTTATTTCTTCATAAATTTACAATATTTATATTTTTAATGTGTCATATGTAATATTACTGGGGAAAAAAAACAACTAAAAAAAAAGTTGACAAATTTACCTAGGTTATCTACAATTAAAAAATATACGAATCACTTCCCGTTTCGATTTCACTATTCCTTTTATACGGCAAATAAGTCATTATAGCACGCAAAAAAATTAAGTTTATTTCTTCAGAAATTTGCAATATTTTCATTTTTAATGTGTCAGATGTAATATTACTTGGGAAAAAAAACAACTGAAAAACATAGACAAATTTAACTAGGTTATCTACAATTAAAAAATATACGAGTCACTTTCCGTTTCGATTACACTGTTCCTTTTATACGACACATAAGTCATTATAGCACGCAAAAAAATTAAGTTTGTTTTTTCAGAAATTGACAATATTTGTATTTTTCATGTGTCAGATGTAATGTTACTGGGGAAAAAAAATTATTTTTTTGACAAATTTACCTAGGTTATCTATAATTAAAAAATATAAGAACCACTTCCCATTTCGATTACACTATTCCTTGTAGGCAGGGAAAAATTTAATTTGTTACATATTTTATCTATTATAATGTTACTAATTAAATATTTAAACAACTAATTACAGCATGTAAAAAATCAATTAGTTTTCTACATTAAAAAAACCCTAACGCAATGCGCGTGCAAGCATGCTATGTATACAACACAAAAAACTCATTTCTAACATATTTGATCTATTGCAATTTTAGTGATTGAACATTAAAATAATTAATTATAGCACGCAAAAAATATAAGTTTATTTGTGAAAAAAAAAAACTTATAATGTGTCAAATCTAATATTACTGAGATAAAAAAGCAACTCAAAAAAAAAAATCCTATGTTATCTGCAATTACAAAATATACGAACCACTTTCCATTTCGATTATACAGATTTTATCAATTATAATTTTACTAATTAAATATTAAAATAACAAATACAATACATATAAAAGCAATCATTTTTTTATATAGATAAAAAAACCTCAGCGCAACGCGCGGGCATATCGATAGTCTTTGCTAAATGATCATCCATGGGAAGCAAGAGCTGGCGACAACTCACCATTGATGGCGTCGATTGACTATCCTCCTCCTTGAATATGAGTATTATGATGACGTGTCAAACCCACCAGCTTATTGACAGTCCATTGCTTCCCAAAAATTGAAACTTTCTTTCCGATTTCCATATTGAATTTCTGGTTCCACTCCACCCATGTGGCCTCAAAACATGACACTCGACATTATTCATGGCTCCACATGGGCTTTCTTCACACCAAATCTTTTATTTTTTAATTTTTATGAAGAAAATTTATTACGTGTTAAATCACTTTTATTCAATTTAAATTTAATAACCTAGATTCGATAATCTTATTCTTAAAAGAACATAATAGATTCAATTCGTACTTATAATATTGCTTGCTTAATTATGATGGAATTTGTAATTATGATGTATTTATTATCCTTGATATTAAAGGGATGTTTGGAAAGCACTCCAAAATTATTTTTTTTTAAAAATTAAAAATTAAAATCTTTGTTTTTGCTCTAAATAATTTTTTTTAATATTTTAGATTATTTTGATGTGCTAATATCAAAAATAATTTTAAAAAATAAAAAATATATTATTTTAATATATTTATAAATAAAAATAACTTAAAAAAGACAATGTAATAACATTGGATTTTCTAATTAAAAAGTGGAGAAGACAAAACATATGCCACGTCAATAGCTTAGTCTCGTGACATTATTTGATAAAAAAAACATTAAAAAAGGTGGGAAAAACAAATGACATGGTGTCATAAAAGGGACAGCGAATGAGGGAAGATTCGGATCACGAAGCGGCATCTTTTACCCCTATTTCTCTCTCAAATTAATAAAAATAATAATAATTAAAACAATAATATTCAAGGAGGGTCCCCTTGTGGCCTTTCACAATCCCACACGTGCCAACGATCATATAAACACACACGAGCCACTCCCTAAAGTAGTCTCTCGTTATTCAATGGGTCAACTTTATTTTCACCCCTGTAGACTCAACAATATTCCATTTCTACTCCTAAAATCTATGATTTCCCCATATCACCCTTATAGTTTCCAAAATCACCACTAACGGGTGTTTGAAATTGAGGCTGAACATGCTGTTCATTAAATTTAGTCAAGATGTGTAGAAGCTTGATCGAATATTTATTATTTAATCAATATATATATATATTGATTAAATAATAAATATTCTCAACATCGCTCAGACTTGTACTCACGGTCTATATCAAACGGTCTATATCTAACGGTCTCTCCCTCTCTCGCAAATCTCACTCTGCAAATTTTAACTCGCGAGTCGCGAACGAACCGCCGAAACAAAGGGGGAGAGAGAGAAATGGAAAGCTAAATTAATTACTATTAAATCTTCGGATAAAATATAACTATAAAAGTTTCGCCTTCTTCGCTCCTCTCTCTTTTTTCAGCCCCTCTTTGATCTCTCCCTTTCTTTCACCTCCATGGAGATTTGAATAAATAAATATATTTACTTGTATTCTAACAGAGAGAGGGAGAGAGAGGGAGAGAGAGGAAGCAATGTCGGGGGCAATGGATAGTGTCCTCTTCTCTCTGAGTAAAGCATTTTGTAGTCCTCTGGCTGTTTTTGTTCAGATTCAGGTTTGTTTCTTCCCTTTCTTTCTATTTCAGATCCACCCCCTTTTGTTCCTTTCTTACAATTCTGACGCTTAACTCCACTTTTCTTTCTCCTGATTTTCTTTTCTTCTGGGAATACAGTGGATTGAATTGAATGGATTTTCATTTTTTTTTATTCTGAATTTCCTTATTGTTTGTCTATCTTATTTATTTATTTACTAGGATCTGATTTTCTTTGGAAGTTATTTTTTTGAAGGAATTACGTAATGGTTTGAACTGGATTGCATGTATTTGAAAGTTATCAACTTCTTTTTTAATCTTTTTGGGCGATGTTAAATTATCATGACTATGACTGATCGAATGGGATTAGGAAAGAAAATGTTTAGATTAATTATATCTGGGACGTGATTTAAGAAATTATTGTTCCGCAAACTTTCCAAGCGCTAACCTTGTTTCTCTGGGGCATTTTAGAGGCATTAGGTATTGGTTTCAAGTTATCAATAAACATTAGAGTGATATTTACCCTTTCTCTCTCTCTTCATATTCTTAATAGTAGAAAAACAAAAAGGTGATTTCTTTTGGGGTTTTATTTTAATTTTACCAGCTCTTCACCACCCTCTTCTCTCATTCTCGATGTTGTTCCTGATGCAGGGATGTGTAATTTGCTTAACTCTTGCACTTGGGTGGGCATGTGCTGCTTATGTCAGGTACTAAGATGTACTGAATATAGTTTTTAAAAATGATCTGTAATGTATTTCTCTTTGGTTGTCATTTATTTATGGCTTGTCTTAGCATGCATGAATCGTGTTGTCACCAACATTTTCTTCTTTCTCACAGAAATAGAGAGATCAGACGGATAAAAGATAGTATGAGAGCTGGCAACAGCTTGGCATTTCTTTGTCAAGATATTAATGAACTAGAGCACTCTTATCAGGCCAACCTGCCTAGAGTTTCAGTGGTTATGCCTTTAAAGGGTTTTGGAGAACATAATCTACACAATTGGAGAAGTCAAGTAGGTGTCTTTTCATTCTTTTGCTTCTTCCCCATGAAAGTCGCTAACCCTTTTCTGTTTTGCTGTTGTCTTAATCAAGCTAGTTCAATAACTGATTTTTTTGTTCTTTATTTGGGTGGATAAGAGTTTGAGTCAAATGAGTATGTGCTGCATGTTTCATTGTCTAGTTTTGAAATATTTTCTTCCAGCCATATTTTATGGCTCTATTTGTTTCCTAGATTCTCAGAAAATAGGCTTCCTTTTCTGCTTTGAGCTGATTCGTAGGCATCTTGATAAAGTTTTTTTTTTTTATGATTTGTTTGTTAGGGTTTATGTCTTTCTGCTTGTTGTAGTTATGCTGTTCCTTTACTTTTAACTGGAAGAAGTTATGCAATGTTAAGCGAGTCATTGATTATGACTTAGGTATTGTTAAGTGCAGGTAATATCTCTTTATGGAGGTCCTCTAGAATTCCTTTTTGTTGTGGAAAGTACTGAAGACCCTGCTTACCATGCTGTTTCTCGCTTAATATCAGATTTCAAGGTATATTTGCTTTCATTGGCTTACTCTGTGCTTCAAAACATGGATTCTTGATTAACAGTACCGAGAGAAATCAAATAGTAATTAGTTGCAGATATATGATTTGACATGTATGCAATTGGTTTTTTAGTTCTCAATTTATTTGTCCATCTTTGAAATTCCATCATTTAATAGAATACCGTTAATTGTATCCATTCATTGTAAAATGTGTCATCTCCATTTATTTTAACAAAAATCACAAGTTTAGCTCCAAGTCAGCAAACAGTCTTGCTAGTATGAAAATATGAAGTATGGACCAACAGATATACTTTTGCACAGAAACACATAGGCTTTCACTTTATTGATGTTGTGAAAATTAGTAATGCTGCCACTGCATTTTTGTCTTTTGCATCCCTTAAATATATGTTGATTCTGTGAATCACCTTTTTTCTTGATGTGTAATTATATTTCATGTGAGCAGGATAACATCGATGCTAGAGTCGTGGTAGCTGGCTTATCAACGACTTGTAGTCAGAAAATTCACAACCAGTTGGTAAGCAACAAGTTTACCATTAGTTTATTGGTTTCTAGCAACACTTCTTATACCGGTCACCTAATCTCATTTGTGTTCATACTTCTTTTCCGTGTCTTACAATGTGATGCAATGCAGCATTTGTTGCTAGGAGATGGCTATATATAAATTCCAAATTTGTTATTAAGTAGGAGTTTATGCTTAAACTAGCTGCCAAAAGGGACTGATGCCATGTGATGCTTTTGCATGCTGTATTTTAGAAAACTAGGGCATCGAAAGCTTACATAAAAGCTTGTCCACTTTATGCTTGTTGCATAAATTCTATTTATTGGTCTCCTCTAGAGCCACACATTTGATTGCAATTTCACTAGTGCATTTTTATGCTGATGTAAAGGTTGGTGTGGAGAAAATGCACAAGGACAGCAAGTATGTGTTGTTTTTGGATGATGATATTAGGCTGCACCCTGGTTCTATTGGGGCCCTCACTTCTGAGATGGAAAAAAATCCTGAGGTATGGGTCTTTGATATGGTCATGTTTGTAATGAGCTGCATTATTTTCATCTTATAATCTCAAGTTTTTGGCAATTGGAATGCAGATATTTATTCAAACTGGATATCCTCTTGATCTACCTTCTGGGAGCTTAGGAAGTTACTGCATCTATGAATATCACATGGTACAGCACCTTATATGAGTTTTCTGTAATTTCAGATATTCATTTTCAGAGCTTTATGACATTAGTGCTTTTAAAATTATTTATTTCATTATGGTATTACAAGCAAAGTTGCTGCTTCATTCCACTCAATCAGTTCTTGTAATCACTAATTGATAGTAGATGACTTGCGGCATTATTTTACTGCAAGTTGGTGAATCGATGAACATATGATACTAGTTACAGCATCATCTGTCCCAAGCATTTTGTTAGAAAACATGCGATGTTGTTAGGGGCAGAGATGTAAGTCCACATGGACTTGAGTTTCTTTCAAGCAAACTACTGGAGTGTGCGCATCTGTGAATTTGTAGGCTGATACTGTTATGACTTTTAATTGCTACCTTGCTTTTGAAATTACTGAAGCTTTCTTCATTTTATCCTAGTTAATTAACTTGTTCACGTGTCAAATATTTTCTGTCAGCCTTGTTCGATGGGGTTTGCCACCGGTGGAAAAACTTTCTTTCTGTGGGGAGGGTGCATGATGGCAAGTAGCTTCAACTACCTTTCTAAGATTAGGTGCATATGGTTGAGATGATTTTTAATTGCTCTAGATTATTTTTCAGATGCATGCTGATGATTTTAGATATGACCACTGTGGTGTGGTATCTGGACTTCGAGATGGGGGATATTCTGATGACATGACGCTTGCAGCTGTAGCCGGTAATCAACTTTCTTTGAAAACTTTATCCTATCATGTGGCACCAAATTTCTTATCGCTAACTTTATGATTTTTTCATAGGTGCTCATAAGAAGCTCATAACGTCCCCTCCTGTTGCTGTTTTTCCTCACCCCCTATCCAGTGATCTCAGCTTTTCAAGGTTTGTGATATTTGCTAGCTCAGACTTAAATGTGCTATATTTCATTCAATTTCTGATTTATTGACATTGTCTAGGTACTGGAATTACTTGAGGAAGCAAACATTTGTCTTGGAATCATATATGTTTAAGGCTAACTGGATAATGAACCGTGCATTATTTTCTTCTCACTGCTATTTATCATGGGGATTTGTAATGCCATACTTTATGGCATTGACCCATGTTACAGCAGCACTGCGAATCTATATCCAAGGATATGCTCGGGAGGAAACTACATTTGTTTCTAATGGTGAGCACATCAACCTTTCCTTTTCTGGTAAAGTGTTTATTCAGAACTTTTTTCCCCTGTTAGTGTCAGGTCGGGTTGGGTTTGTTTCGGGGGTGGGGAGTGAGCGGTGTTTATATGGATAAGTTTTGGAATATATTATTTTTATTGTTGTGATAACCCTATGAGAGTAAATGTTGAATTATTAAGCATTTGGAGGTGTTTGAGAGTATGATAGTTGTTGCTTCTCTCATAAATACATTAAGAAAATATTTTTTTATTTTTTAAAATTTATTTTTGACATCAACATATCAAAACAATTCAATAACATAAAAAAATAATTGTAAGATTTGTATTCTTCAAAATCTGGTGAAAAGCAGGTTGCACTGCAACTCTAAACACCTACTAGTACACCTACTAGTAATGCATTAACAAAGATTAAAAGATGATGCTGATGCTTGCTTTTTTTATCATATGGCAATGCAACACCATGCACTTAATTCATCATAACCATATATATACTAAAATGTTTGGAGTAAGCAATGTCAAACCATTACAAATACCCATTATGTCTAGCCCAGATATGACAGTGCCATGGGTTGGGTCTCTGGCTTTTGAATTCAGGGTACTAGACATTTTTGGCACTTTTGCCTTTGACTATTGATCTATCAATTAAGAATTTCCCTCTTCCCGTTCACATGTGGAGGTTGCAATATGCCCAGAAAAAAATACATATACTAGGAATAAGAAGTTAGAGACCATTATTACACAAGGGCTTTGATGTTGTTCTTACACGATACACGAAAAAATATATAGTTTTACACTAAGCAAAATGCTTTTCCTCAGGGTTGTTACTAGTCAGCTGCCTAGCTGCATGCACCTTTATTGAACTTTTCTCAATGTGGAACTTGACAAGGATAGAAGTTCACCTATGCAACATACTTTCCCCCGAGGCACCCCGGCTCTCTCTTGCTACTTATAATTGGGTCCTAGTAAGTACTTGTTTATTTGGCACAAATGCGGTCTTGCTAGACTTTATTGTGGACATTTATATTATGGTTCAAAACCTTGTTACTGCCTTGTATAAATGTACCCTTTGTGTGAAAAACTGCAACCTGTAATTATATTTCCATTGAAAACCATTGCATTGAATTTTGTATCAGAGAAGTCTATATCCACAACTCAAAACAGAAGAAAATCAACTTAGATACTGTACTTGGATCATTATGATGGCAACTTCTTACTAAGAAAAAGGATTTGTCTTTGGCAGGTATTTATTGCAATGCTGGTGGATAACTTTTTATATCCTATATCTGCATTCCGTTCCCATTTTTCTCAGTCTATCAACTGGTCTGGTATCCGGTATTACTTGAAGGATGGAAAGATAAACAAGGTATGTCCTCAAGGTTCTTTTGTAAATTTAGAAAGTGTATCTCTCCCTATTTTAGAAGTAGTACGTTGTAGCTGCACGTGTTTGAGTAGACCAGATTCCAGATTTTAATGAGTTTTAGATACCGGTTTCCCTTTTTTAAAGTTTGTATACCTGTGAAATGATGTTTTTAAAGGGCATGGAGTCCAAAATGAAGATTCCTTCACTTCTCATAGTCCTAGTCATTCATGCTGTTTGTTTTAGATAAAATTATATTGATATAATTTTTGAAACCTTTTGAGTGAGTTGCCATGGAAGAAATAAAATAATCTGTTTTGTACTCCCAATGCTTGGGTTGTATCATGGTTGAAAGAGGTACAGATTGTGCAATGAAGAAACTGTGTGGTTGGTACTCTCTGAGCTGCAGTTGATTTTCTTTTTAAATTTTGCAGATTGAAAGAAGCAAGGATAAGGGTCCCAAACACACAGACTTGGCATGGAAACATTTATATGGGAAGAAGGCAGCTCCTCCCAAAACATTTTTCCTTGGTGGTCTGCTTAGAAGTTTAGAACAGTGGCAACAACCAAAGAAATTCGATGGCTAGAGATGGGTTTGGCAAACAAAAAATCTTATGAATTCCTAGCCATCTTTTAAGATCCTGGTGGGTAGTTAAGGTTTGGGAAACAAATAGTATTGGTGTATTAAATTGTACTCTTGGATAGGTTGGTTTTTTAGCACATTGATTGATTGATTTAGTGATTTAGGAATTTAGTCTCATTTTTTTGTTCCTCGTTCAATCAAACTGACGCTTCAATTCCTCTGATCAGTCTGGGTTTGCTCTGTAATATGCACACATTTCTTATGTAATTTATTGTTTAAAAATCATATGTGAGTGCTGCCCCAAGGCGGTGTTTGTATTCTCCGCAGTTAACAAATATTCACTAAATTCTTGTGTAATTTGTTTAAATTTCATAGTGCTCTTGTTATTTTTCCCGAGTCTTTCAAGTTTGAACAAACTCAGAAATCAGTTTTAATAGATACGGGCGGGCAGCAGCTTGCATGGGAGTCCATGATATTCCCCACATTGTTAGATCTCCATATTTTAGTGTCTTCTCTAGAATGAGTAGATAGATACATGAAATGACACAAAGAAAACTTGTTTGACAATTACCATGTTGTTCGTTCTTGTTATGACCTTGCAATTTCTGATTCGTAAGGCTTACACGATGAAGTCACACCGTTGAATAGAGGTCAACAACTGCTTGATGGTTTCTAAAAAATCAAGGATTGTAAGAAGTCAGAATGATACAATCCAATGTTACATGAACGGCTAAAATAATATTTTTGAAGGACACTTCTCCGGAAATTTTACAAACTAAAATTTGCAAAAAGTGTTACTGCTCAAGATCACCAATGTAGAAGTCGCCGATCATGTCAAACACTCGTGTAGCATGTTGCGGCCTGCAAACATGGAATTAAAAATTGGAAAGAGGTTAAGGGTGGCAATCCACTGCAGATAACATGTGGTATATGAATGTAATTGAGCAAATCTATGGATATAACATAAATGGGCAAAGATGGAAGGCACACAGAAAAGCCATGTTTAACTGATGAGAAAACGTTGGGAAACAAAAGATTTGATCAGAACATGTTTCATGGACATAAAAAGAGTTTGAATCCAACAATCATCAAACAGCTGGAATTATATTACAAAGAATATTTGCAACCCGTGTTTCATTGTTAGCAAACTGTAACTATGATGTGGGAAAATTATGATACACTGACATGATTGTTGTACAAGGTTGGAAGGTAATGAATCGAGAAATTTCGACATACCGACGTGGTTTATGTATTGGCTTTAGTATTCTTGAGGGGGTGCATTTTTCAAAATACAATTAATGTCTGCACCCACTTAAGGGAAAGCTGTGCTACCCCAGCTCAAAGTTTGACAGATCTTTACAACTTGACTAAGTAGTTTAAGCAATCAATACAGGGAGTTGTTATAGTCCAAGCACCGCTGCAATGATCTTATATAATTAAGAGTCAAGACAAGGCTCACAAGGGCAGTCATGTGACAAAGATTCTTTAAATACATGTGCACAGACTCACGGGAAAACATTCATGTTACTACCAGATCAGTTGTAAGTATAGAAAATTAATTCAGCTTGGTAGATTCATACCCAAAAAATCCGTCAGTTGAATCATCTCCAGCATGTGCTAGGATGGCATCCCCACCTGGGTGTTCTTCTACATATGAGGTAACATCATACACCTGAAATCATTGAAAAACATGTGAAAGAAAAAATAAATTACAACAACATTATCACAAACTCCGGGATTCATGTGGAGAATTAAGCAATGAATTCGGGCCATACCTTGTCCTTAATAATGATCCAACAATCAGTTCTCTTGTGATGTAAAGTGACTTCAGCTTTACTGAAAGTCTTGGATGCCTAAGAGCATGAAAAAAATTGTTCAAGACAACTGAGAGTTCAATAATAGCACTTCCAACATAATAAAACAAGCCAAGGGCCTGTAACTCAAGTAACATTAGTGTCCCTCCTCCCCCTACAAGGTCTCAAGATGGAACCTCTCCTTTGTAACCAAGAAAAAGAAAAGGAACAACAAGATCTGCACTGAACAAGAACTTATATTTGAACAGACCAAAAGAATAAAAATAAAGGAATGTAAGTGAGTCACATCTACGTTCATAAATTAAAGTACTTTCCACATAATAAAGGTGATCTTTAAAACTTAGAATCTATAATATTAAAGTCATAAAAATTAAGCAACTGATATATATATATAATCCGCAAGCATGCATGCGTCCCCCTCCCCAAACCTGCTTCCTTTCTCTTGTTTCAAATGACAAAAATGTGAGAATACTATAGTGAACGAACAGTTTCAGTTAAAAATAAAAAAATAATAATCTGAAACCTAATAAATAAGCATCAATGCTAATCAGCTCTTTTCCAATTGACGGGTATCATGAACAAAACCTTAAGTTCTCAGACTAACAAATTGACTTTTTATTGAATGGATATAACATGGCAATGGCTATTTGATGCACAAATATTGTAGGGTAGGGTTTTTCTCCATATGTTCCTTTCAGCACTACCATAAGTGGGGAATGACATTTTATTAAAAGGGGATGCCAGCAACGAGAAGCTGTCTACCATTAAGAAGTTTAAAAACCAAATCATGCATTTTGGAGACCTCAAACGCAACATGTTTTAATCAACCAAATTTCAAGAAAAATATAGCATATAGAAAAAGCTTCATCAGATAATTCTCAAATCAATAATAATTGTTAGGCTGAAAGTATTAGGCTAGAGACACACCTTAGTTCTGTTAGCATTCGAATAAGTCTTTTCTGCTTTAACTGCATCAGGCAACTCCCAGCAATCAAACAGAGCATATATCAAATTATTGATTAGTGCTTAAAGAAGAAAGCAGGAAAGGAAAAGAAAAGAAAAAGTATTACCAGATTTACGATTTCTTGGAATCAAAATAAAAACTCCCAATAAGACCCCAAAAATCAATGCCACCACGGCTATAACCATATCTCTGGCTCAGCCCCTTCGACTGCTAAAAAAACGAATAAAGAAAAAAGACCATCATTCAATCCAATGCCATGTTCCATTCATAAATTCAACTTGAACTCTAATCTAAAAGTAAATAACAAGAAAAAAAGAAGCATTCATATGCCATTCTCAATGCAAATATTAGTTTCTTAGTTCTCTAATCTTTAACACAAAAGTTTCAAATGGGCATTTGATTTTTTAGCATTTTGAAAGTGATTTAAACTATTCAAAGAATCTTCCTTTTTCTAATGTACTCCTTGAAAAACCAAACAGTTGATAGAAATAAAAGGAAAGTGTAGAGATGCGAAACACCAGATTAAACAGTTCATTACATTAAGCTTAAAAAGAACAGGAGTGGTTTTGCTCGGTGAGACGACAAGACAGCAGGTGAAGTTAAAGAGAGACAGAGAACCTGTAGTAGTGGTGGCAGAAGCGGCAGCAGCAGCTGGTGTTTGTCAAGGAAGCAAGGTTGGCCTGCTTGGCTGTTTCCGATCTCGCCGACAAGTTTCTGTCGCAGAATCTGTCCTGCTGTTGAGTATCATGTGGACGTGTGGCCAGCTAATAATGTCATTCATAAGGTGTCTGGGTCGGGTTTTCCTGAGGTTATGGGTCTGGCCCATGATTAAATTTTTATTCCTCAGGTAATGCATCTTTTTCTCTACTTTTCTTTTCGTTTATTCTCCAAAAAGACATTTTTGTTTTCTTGGTGTTCATCAAGACTAGACTGGGTTTGAATAAACTAATTATGTCAATAAAATAAAGTTTTATTAAATTAATATCTTGATTAGTTGAATTATAACCTAACTCAGAGTTAGATTTTAATTTTTTTAGTATTTTAGATCAACCAGTCACATTAGTTGAATATTATAGTTTTATTATTGACTTATCTAGATTATAACTTTAAATTTTTGGTGTTCGGAATTTTGTTAGGATTCTTAATAAAAAAAATAGTTTCTTATAAAAAGATTCACAAAACATGTATGTCCTTAAACCAATTTCTCCTTGTATGAAGCTTGGATGTTCTAAATATCTCTTGAAACAATTCAAATAAAAAAACAATTTGTGGATGAACCAATAATTTGACACTTTTTTTTTTTGGATAACGTGGGAACCACATGACCCGGAAAGCGTATTTTGTGGGCCCAGAGCATGCGTAAACCCCCGGCTATCCCAGGCTCTTACAGGTTTGGGATAGGGCGTTAGGATGACTCGAACCTCGCTCCCGTGAATAAGAGCGAGGCCTGTTGCCGCCAGGCTGCCCCCCTGGGTTGACACATACTAAGCCACAATTCTCATTAAGGACAAGGAAGATGAACTTGTACATGATTTGTTGTAGAAAAATACTCTAATTTTTTTATGTGTATGTGTGTATAGTTCTAACTAACTTAGAAAACTAATTATATACAAAAAAATCAAAGACCTAATAATTAAAAATATTAATTTTAAATCCCTATATAAGAAATAAGAAAATCTCAACACCTCCTGTTTAAGCTGGTACATAAATATAATTCACGCCCAACTTTTTAAAATTATAAGAACATTCGACTTAAAACTTTTTTTTATTGAGAATAACAAAAAATTAATCCTCAAATTTGATCTCAAGTAAATCTATAATTTTCTTTTCCAGTTTTTGTTTAATGAATTACATAAAAAAAAAACATGGCATAAATTTTTTGTCTACATTATTAATTTCCTAGATTTAGTTGTAGTTGCGCTTTTTAATTATATTCCAATTTCCTAAACAATGTAGAAGTCAGCGTGGGTATAGTTTTTTTGTAACCCTATATAAAGTAATATATAGAGCATTGACATTCTTTGCCGAGGGCAAAAGAACAGTGATTTCTGTTTCATTCACTTCAAAATTCTAAAAACTCAATTCATTATCAATGACCTCATCTGCCTCTAGTTCAAAAGAAGAAGAACAAACCAACAAGTTTTGTCTTTCACAATCCGAGTCAGAATCTATTTCTGAAGGGAAAGGTGATACAAAGATGGAGAAAAAAACAACAACGAAGAAATCAAAGGAACTCAAAAGAAAAGTTGATACTATACGGAAGAGGAAGGAGCCGCATCAATGCAATCTATATTGCTCTCCTAAATTATTCAAAAAATAAATTATTCAAATCATGCTCTTGAAGATTATTTTAATTCATACAATGATTTCTTCAACCAATACAACTTAAAATTATACCTTTCAAGTATCATGCATCATGTGAGAGATTCATATAGACTTATTTGAATAATTTTAAAAATATATGCATCATTTTGATATCTTTTCTACAGTGAAAACAAATAGGCCCACAACATAGTGCAAACCACATATCTAGTATATACTAAAATGTGTTGGCATTTTATTGTAACAATATACAGTGAAGTGCCAAGATCTTTATTTATTTATTTTGGTCTTTCAAGTTCTCAAGGATATTTTATTTTATATTCGTTTTTAATTTCAAACTTAGTATTTTTTTTAAAAAAAACCTTTTTCATAATTTTTTCAAGTTAGCCATGTTGACTCGGGTCATGTTTTTATCAATTTTTAATTAATTTATTTTCTCAACTTCATTCCTTAACATTGAGTTTATTGAGGATTGAATTTCATAATTGTTTTTTAATCTGCTTTCTATGAGATTACTACAGTTTCATGAACTAGATCGTGAATTTGGCGAGTTAACAAGGTTGACTTAGGTTTTATTTATCCTTTTTTTAATTGAATATTTTCTTCTTCTTAATTTCATCTTTCAACACCAAGTTGATTAGAAATTGAACCTAATATTTATTTTTATGAAGTTATCCTAGTCTCTTGATTCGAGTTTGATGGGTCAACCTTAGTTGTCTTAAGTTATTTTCTTACTTGATTTAATTTGATTTTTTTAGATTTAATCTTTAATTATTGGGTTAATTGAGCTTCATTTTTTTTTTTCAATTTGTATGGAGTTATTATATTCTTATAACCCGAGTGACTGGTTAAGCCAATTTACTCAAATTTGTTTTGTCCTTTTTGAGTTGATTTTTTTCAAATTTTATCCTTAAATATTAGGTTGAATGATAATTACACTCTATAATTTATTTTAGCTTGTGTTCTATAAAGTTATCCTTATTTTATGACTTGAGTAATGAGTTTGGCTTGTTGACTTAGATAATTTTTTGTATTTTCTTTTTCAACAATGAATTGTTTAAAAATTAAATTTTATATTATATTTATATTAAATTTATATAGATTATAAAATTTATATAAATTTACAACCTATTAATGATTGATAAACATTAATTATTATTTTAACCCAAAAAAGAAAATCATAAACATATTGTAAGTTAGTTTTGAAAGATCCACAGAAGTTTCCTAACATATTGGGCTTGGAATATTTTCAATCATCTATATATGGCTTACGGCCTTTAGTTAGGTCCAGGATACATGTGGACCCAAATTTTCTGTGGATCTGGAAGCAAACATGAGCGTATTTGGAAGTCCAGATCTGAGCCCAGTTGACCAAAGCTATCTCCTTTCGGCTTGGGCCCGGAGTGTATCTTGGTTACCTCACTCGCCATGAAGTGCTTCTCGCACCGCCGTACTTTAGCCTATGCCCCCGAACCGCAGAGCCCCAAGCAAGACCAACGTTGATCAAATCTGATCCAAGGGCCACCAATCAAAGGTGACAAATATATCACTAAACAAGTACATCTCCTAGACACGTGTCACAATGAAAATGATCGAATAAAGATAATACAGATTTACACCGACTAGCTGTCATTTAACAATCATATAGAAAAGACCACAGCACTTTTATATTTTTCTATTTACCACTAAATTTTATCTTTTTCATAAAAAAAAAATATCTTTGTACTAGGGTTATTTTTGTATTTTTATAAGATAAATTTGTCATTACATATTTATTTAGGAGCATTTTCATCTATTTATTTTTTTAGTAAATAATTAAATAACATAAAACACCCTTCAAAGTTCTTATGACTTTCAATTTTATCATTCAATTCAAATTTAAATTTTTTTAATTTTTTCAATGAGAATACTGATTTTAATTTGGCCATTTTCTTTTAATTTTTAATCGTTTTCCTTATCATTTTTATCAATGCTGTTAAATTTTTTAGTTCTATAATTTAAATCAAGTTAATAATTTTTTATTTTTTCAACAAAAACAACAACAACAACTGTAATTATAGTCATGGTAATATAATTAATAATGATGATGTTAATAAAATAATATTAATTTTAATGTTAGTAATGATGATGATATCAATGACAAAAAAATAATTAATAAAATTAATGGGGATAGTGACAAACAATAATAATAAAATTAATGGGGATAATAATAATAATAACAATAAAGTTATGATGGTGATAACAATTAATTTAAATAAAAAATAAAGGGATATTTTTTTTTCTGGTTTTAGAATGAGAATTAAGAATTAAGATTACCATAGAATTGATATATATATCTTGGCCTAGCCTTCGACAGTACGTAAAGAACAGTGCATAAAGCTTTGATATTTTGCCCTTCCACCGAAAGGGTAGAGCAGCAAAAACATCTTATCACTCAGGAATAGAATAAAAGTCACCGAGAAAGAGAGAATCAATCACAGCGCTGCTTTCTTTTTGCGAGCATACAAAGTCTCCATTTTACTTTATACTTCTTCCTCTTCGATCCATCACAAACAGCTCTTACCAGACGAAGAAATCGAAGATAATAGCCGCCGGAGAGTTAGTAGCCTGTCCCATTTGCTCAGAAAAGCCATCAACAAAAAAATGGGCTGTCTGAGCCGTAAAAGATCCAAACCCACTTCTAACATGAAAACTACCACACCTGAAGCTGCTTTCCTATCACAGCAACAAAACCCATCAGGACCCAGGAATCTCAAACAAGAACTTCTCTTGCAAATCCCAGCATGCACAGTTCACCTAATGGAAGCAGGAGAAGCTCTGGAACTTGCCAAGGGAGACTTCAGTATTGTTAGAATCCTTGAGGATAATATTTCGCTTGCCACTGTAGTAAAAATTGGTGATGATCTTCAGTGGCCTTTGACAAAAGATGAGCCAGTGGTTAAGCTTGATTTGTTGCATTATTTGTTCTCTTTGCCAATGAAAGATGGTGACCCTTTGAGCTATGGAGTCGCATTCTTGGAGGAGTATGGAAGCAGTTTGGGCTTGCTGGACTCCTTTCTTTGTGAGCTTTCATGCTTTTCTGGGGCGGAAGCTTCATCAGCTAGAAGTACTAGAAATGTTGACTGGAAAGAGTTTGCTCCAAATGTTGAGTATTATAACAATTTTTTGGCCAAGGCTATCGCTGGAGGTACTGGTCAGGTTGTCAAGGGGATCTTCAAATGTAGCAATGCTTACACTAACCAGGTATGCTTTATTACGACTCATTGTTTCTTTCTGTTTCTATATCAGTATTATTTATTTGAACTCAATTTATGGTTCGTTGTGTGATAATGGAGTCTTAGATCTCAATAATTGAAACATAAAAAATGTTAGTTTGTTTAAGAACAAAAGAAGCGCCATCATTCATATTGCTACGGACAGTGATTCTAAGATGTCCAATTAAGCAGCAGATTCCGGGGTGAATGATCTGATCAATGAATATTCGATCCTCTGGTCAACTTGGAATCGATTCAAATCAAAGCAATGTTTTTTTTTCTATTATCATTTGATATCTGAACTATTAATCATTTCATTTTCCAAGCAGGTCCACAAGGGAGGGGAAATGATTTTATCCAGAGCTGCAGAGCAGAAAAATGGTGCCATGGAAACAGTAAGGAGCAGCAGCAGAAGTGCTGGGTCCTCAAAGAAGAGCAAAGTCAACAAAAGCATAAAACGGTATCCTAAGATAAGACCAATTTCAACTACAAATGAGAACATCTTCCTTTCAAATCAAATGTTTAATGATTGCTTTTTACTGTTCATCACATAGTGTGAGAAAGCTGTCCAGGATGACAGAAAAGCTAAGCAAAACTATGCTTACTGGTGTTGGCCTGGCCACCGGCTCAGTAATCACACCTCTGGTCAAATCCCAAGCTGGAAAGGCATTCCTATCCATGGTCCCAGGAGAAGTACTCCTGGCTTCACTTGATGCTGTCAGTAAGTTCTGAAAAGCTAAATTAGCGATCTTATTCTCTTCCTACAAATGTGTAATGACGTTTTCTGATTTTCCAAACCGCAGACAAGATTATGGATGCAGCGGAAGTTGCTGAGAGACAAGCGTTATCTGCAACCTCAAAGGCTACATCCAGAATGATCAGTGATAGGTAATGACTCTCCAAACGCAATTATAATCTGATAAAAAGGTGGTGTAGTTTAGTTTAAGGATAAATTCCCAGTTATAAATTATCAACTGACATTATAAATACATTCATTCAGAAAAACTCTCTTTGCCAAGTTCATTTCCCCTCCTTCTGGCATTATATTTCTCCATCCAGTAATGACTTAGCTTTACCACGTTCATTTTTCCTTGGCTAACTTCATTGCTATTTTGAGCAAAAGGTTTGGAGAAAGCGCAGGGGAGGCAGCTGAGGATGCGTTTGCAACTGCGGGGCATTGTGTGTGCATTGCCTGGAATGTATTCAAGATACGGAAAGCCGTCAATCCGGCAACATCTATTTCCACAGGAGTGCTTAAGAGTGCAGTAAGGAATACAAAGAAGAGTTATTAGCCTGTGTGTGGAGTGGAGTGTATTGATCTTGAAGAACTTATTTGACCATTTTGCTCAATTGGTTCAAAGAACTGGTCACCAGAGCCACAAATTGTTGTCAAGCTTGAATAATATGACAGAATGCTTTGTTTTTTTTTGTTACTTTTAATCGTATTAATGTTCCGAAATGTGATCGGTCTATGTTCTAAGGCTACAGAAAGTGTAGATTATCATTGGGGATTCATCTCCCTAAGAATAACTAAGTTTTGGACTGAACACTTGCATCCCGTTGGTTTTTATTTATTTATTATTAAAGTGGGTGTTAGGGTTTGACTAATCCCAAGGGTCAGCTTGCATGCATCATGGTTAATCTAATGGGTTTTAAAATTGATGACCATGTAAAATTTTAGTAACTATCATATTAGCAACCACATGACTTGAACCTGAAACCACCGGGGAGCAAACTTCTTAGTCCTGAGCTTTTATCACTGGATTTTCTATTAGATGGTTATCCAGTTGGGTTATCTTAATTCTTCTAGTTCTTGATGTATGAAAACTCCAATTCAAGTTCTCATTCTGCACCAACAAAACTAGCACAACATTTCAACTTAGGAGGTCAAACAAATAACTCTACTTGAAAATAAAATTGTTTCTTCTAGCTCAATATTTCTCCAATTCAAAACATGAATAAAAATAAGTTAATTCAGTTTTTTTCAAAAACATTCTCCGCAAGCATGAACAATTTTTTGAGGGAAAAAACATCATAAATATGACCAAAATATTTCTGGTTTTATAGTGGATAATTAAAGTTGATAATAGTGGTAATTGATTTTGTTTATTATGAGAATTAATTCTTTATTGTTTTAGCTTCCAAAACCCATTATAAAAAGAGAGTTGAAGGGAGGTTTTAACAATGTTTTTCTAGATTTAACATTCTTTCTCACCTTAGATTTAAGTGCATCTTTCTCAAGTTTTGAGCTATGACTTTGCTCCCAAATCTAGAGCTTATAAATTGAGAGATTATGTACTTTTCACCAAGTGAGGTGTAATAAAGTTTTAAATAAATATCTTTGACAATAATAAAGTTTGATTAATTTCAAAGTGTTTCAACAAGTACTCTTAGAGATTGTTTATTCTAATAAACTATACATGTCAAGATGGTTATCTAGTCTCTTATATTACTTTGAATATGTGGTCTAAGAGCGTATTTGATCTCTGTAGCTTTGTTGGGAAAATTTGGGATTAAAGTGTTATTTGAATCTGATAAGATTGTAATTACAAAGAACAATATATTTGTGGGAAAAAGATATTGTAACCATGAACTTTTTGTACTCAATGTTGCCGAAAATATGAATGAAAATGTATCTTCTTCTGCTTACTTGATAGTATTGATCTATGACATGCTAGATTAAGACATAATAGTCTATATTATCTTAAGAAAATGAACTCTCTGTGTTTAATCTCTAGTTCAAATTATCCATCTATGAATATATGTGTATAATGAATTTGCATTGATGTTTAATGTGTTTGAAAACGCATGATTTCTATTCATCTTTTCACTAGAATTTATACAATTCTAGATTGTAACAGGAAAGCATTTACAAACAATGAAGGGTTGTAACGTAGAGGTTTTTACAATTACAATTAATGGTTGTAACAGAGAGGCATGGAATTCATGGTGCCAGCTTGATCGTGGATGACATCGGTGTAACTGCATGTGTTTCCTTAATACGCCCTCATAAGAATGGGCTACTATAGGATAGGCTGATCTTGTCACGTAAGTAATCTGTTCGCTGTCGTGAGTGAGGCTTGGTGAGCAGATCAACGAGCTGGTCGATAGTGTGAACATGCCGAACAATAAGAATTTTTTTCTCAATTAAATCTCGCACAGTGAATGTCAATTTGAATATGATTCATCTGGGAGTGTTGAACGAGATTAAAACTTAGCAGAATTGCACCCAAATTATCACACATAAGCAAAGGCTGGTGTGATAACTTAAACTTCATTTCTTGTAGTAGAGAGAGCAACCATATAGACTTTGCGTCAGTAGTTGCTAAAGCTCGATACTCCGCTTCAGTGGAAGACCGTGCTATGGCACATTGATTTTTAGAACTCTAAGAGATGGGTGTGGTACCAAGGAAAAAGAGATAAGCAAACGTGGATTTTCTATCATCTAGACTGTCAGCCCAATCAGCATCCGAGAAACATGTCAATGTTAGGGTGGTTTTGTTTTGATATTAATTCCATGAAAAATTGTGTTTTTCAAGTATCACAACAATTGTTTGGTTGCTGTGTAGTGGATCTGTGTTGGATGATGCATAAACTGGGAAAGTTTGTTGACCGCAAAGCTGATATCAGAATGAGTGAATGACAAATATTGCAAGGCTCCAATCACTTTATAAAAATCAGTGGAATCAATGGACGATGAACCATCTACCAGCTGTAGAGAAACCGAAGTGGAAAGGGGAGTAGTGACATCCCTAGCACCGTCCATACTAGTCTTGGTAAGAAGTTCTCTGATATATTCATGCTAAGTGAGAAATAAGCCATTTGTGGTAGGGATAACTTCAACCCCAAGAAAAAATGTAATGACCCCAAGTCTTTAATTGAAATTTTTTGATGATTGTACAAATACCGGATTTTGATGAGGATCCCAAAGTCTTTCTCCAGTCACCTATTTAGGGTGGTTCATTGTTTTTGTTTGAGCAGCCATTGTAGGTGTAGTTGAAGGACCCCCGCCAGAGGCATTCCTCAGTGCTTGCTCGAGTAAGGTGGTAAGATGAGTCACACTAGCTTTTAAAGAATCCAACTTTTCTTGGAAGTGAGCATCATGGTGTGCACACTCTTCGTCCCCCATATTTCTCTAACAAAATTGAGTGTTGTGAACTTTATAGGTAAGAGCCTTTCAGGTACCTATATATTAATCTGCCGATGATATGTTATGCATAGTGATGGATGCATGTAGATGCAAATGTATGTGCATACACATTAGATGTGAATTATTAGGGAGTTTAAAGACAAATTCTAGGTCATTACATAAGGGGTAAATTTTCTACCTAGTCTTAAAGGTCTATGAACTGCCTACTGCCTGCCTTAAGTGAAGAACTGTAGTATAGGGATTTACAAGAAATGGTTGGGGCACGATATGACTGCCATTATCGAGTAAACACTCAACTCATAGTTAGACATTTCACGAATCTGAACCCCGACTGAATGTCTTGAGGCAAACCGCTACTCCCCACCTAACTTAGAATTGGGTTTACTTGTGAATTTAAAATGCCTGATACATTAATTCATACCCGATGCCATTCGTGAACTAGGAGTAAAAATACGTGTAAAAAATGAACTAAAGAACAAATGATTAAACAAACAAAGAAAAACTTTTTAACTATATGCAAGTGTACTTTATAATGTAATTTTACACCGTGATAGCTGAAACAAAATAATTGTTATTTTTTTATATTTTATCCAAATTCCAATGGATAATCATAATCTGGTTATAATATCCAATTTTTGTTTCAAAACATGAGAAATATGTTATAATAGTTTTTTATGATAAATATGCTTGGAAAAAGTTTGGAATTCGGTCGTATGCATGAAAATAATTCATTTCTTTTTTTTAATGCGATTTTCTTATAAAAAAAATTAAAAAATAAAGAAATTTTAGACTAGGCTGGCCTAAGTAAATAGGTCGACCTAGCCAAGTGAGGCCAAAAAGACCAACTCTGCTGGACTTGGGCTGGGCCGAGAACAGGTCCAACCCAAAGCCAAAGAAGAGAATAAAAAATAATAAAGAGTAAAGCAACACTATTCACGTGTTACGAGAACAATAACAAGGAGGTTGATTGACGATGATAAGAGGCTCACCTCCCACTATCGTTGGGTAGAGAAGGCCAAAGTGGTTCTTCCTATGGTGGTGGCGTTGATAATGGTGGCTTGTGGTGGCTGGGAGGAGCACTAAAAGGTTGCTATTGGTGAAGTTGTCGCTGCTGGTGCTGTGTTGCTGGCGCTGGAGAAGAAGAGCTGAGCTTGCTGGGGGAGTTGTTGGCATGGGGAGAAGCCACTAGTGCTGAGAGAAAAGCTGGTATTCATCTGGAGCTGGCTGGAGGAGAGAGAGCTGTTGCGCGAGAAAGGAGAGAGAGAGGGAGCTACTGTTGTCGCTGCTGCTGGCTACTGGCGAAGAGGTGTTGCAGTCGTCGTAGCTCGGGAAGAAGAGCTGGGCCTGCCGGTGTTGAGGAAGACAAAGTTGTTGTCCTACCGATAGTGAGAAGCTTGCAATTGGTTTGTCCCTCTACGTCTTCTTCTCCTATAATAGAGTCTTTTCAAGGTTTTCTGTGTTTTTTTTATCTCTCCTTGTGTTTCCATTATTGTTTCATTCTCCCCCCGTCTTCATTGTTTCCTCCCACTATTTATAGGTGAAGGATGTAATGTGCAGTGATGGGGCAGGGCATGGGATTGATATCTAAGGAAGTGTGTTGAAGGACATGGCTGTTGGTAGTGCCTCAATAGTTTTTTTTGTTGAAAATTTGAAATAAATGGGTTGTGACAAAAAGGTATTTTTCGACGGGAACACCGATAAGAATTATGTTTTTTTCTTCAATTTAGTCTTCCGATTCCACCCAAAAAATTTCATCTCTGAAAATTTCGATCCTCTCAATTTAACTCAAATTAGGCTTCCAAACTTAATTTCTCACCAATTAAGCCCTTAATAAAATAAAATTGATCCATTTAAAGTATAATTAAGTCATTGCGCTTAATTAAATCCTTGAATTGGGCTCTGAATTAATCCTTAAACATAATTACACTTTAAATTGGCTGGCAATTAAATTAAACTAGCCCATAAAAAAATAATTATGTTTTTTGACTTAATTTTACGCAGATTTAACCAATAATAAATTATTTTAGCATTGAATCTATATTTTCCTTCATTTTTTGGCACAAAAAGAGATACGATCAGGCTCTCGAAAATGTCCAAAATTTCCACCTTGATTTTTTTTTGCCAACACCACCCTTTTTATTTTATTATTGTTATTTTTGTTTTATTTTTTTGTAGATTTAGGGGAATAACCTAGAATTGAGTTATGACCAACGTAGTCAAACTCGCGAGCCAACTCGCAAACTCGTACGAGTTTGCGAGTTGGCTCATCAAACCTGGTTAGACCGGAAAGAAAAATCGAAATCGGTCAAACTCGGTCAAACCCGGTCAAAATCGGGTTGACTCGTAAAATCGAACCGGACCGGTCCGATTTTATGATCCAGGTGTTTTATTATTTTATTATTATTTTAAAACCAAATCTTGCACTGATTTACCTAATCACCTCTTATATTTATACATAAAAAAATTTATCTTCTTATTTCTCATCCGATGTGGGATAATTAAAGAAGGAACCATTATAACTGATGCTCGGCTAGAGAGTGGAGAGTATACACGTATTTATATTGAACTCCAAAGAGTGAAGAAGATTTTTGGCCGATGTGGGATAATGAAACACTTATTTATAGTGAACTCCAAAGAGTGGAGAAGAGTTTTGGCCGATGTGGGACAACTTTCATTGTCCCACATCGGACAAACAGTTTGTCCAGTAATATCTATTTTTTATAATTATTTTTAATATATATATATATATATATATATATATTAAAAATAATTATAAAAAATAGATATTATAAAAAAATAAAATCATTGTGTTGTAATTTATATAGCACATCAACAAAATATTTATTTTAAATTTGTTAGTTTTTACCTAATAATATTCTATGGACATAATTGTTTTGTAATGTGTTTTGAAGTTATTTTACATCATGTATGAACCTTAACTAATTAAGTTTTATGACCATAATTATGTTGTATTGTATTCGAAAATATTGTACATACAATTTTACGATTTTTTTTCTCACACGATTTTAGCTGTGATTTTACGATTTTTGTACGGACAAATTCGGGTACGATCTTACGATTTTACGTTCCGACCCAATTTTTCAAAACCCCTTCCGATTCATGTCAAAATCTCGATTTTGACTACCTTGGTAATGACAATGAAAATGCATGCAATGCCTCTCAGCGTCCAACAAACCCTCTCTATGTCATTGGTAGTGTCGTCACTCGTCAGGTGTTGAGAGATGTTTGTTAATGTTAGTGATCTGATTTGTCGCTAGTGAACCATTATTGTTGGTATTTTTTTTCTTTTTTTTCTCTCTCTCATTTCTTAAAAAGTTATACTTTGGCTCTCCTTGTTGTTGGTGTTTCAATTTCAATTCTTATTTCTTTTATTTTTTAATGTTTTTTAATGACAGTTTTGCAATTGTTTTTTTCAATTTCATCATTCAATCCCAATTTACCACACATTATAATTTCTAATTCAATCGCGAGTCTTTTGATTTCTATTTTTTTCTTGGCCTTTTTGTAAAAAAATTATATGTTTTTAATTTCATCATTTAATTCAAATTGATGATATTATATTTTCTAATTCGGTCCTTCTTATTTTGTTTTTAATTTTTTGATTCTGAAATAAAATAAGTTTAAGAGCACATAAATTAAATATATAGATTCTGATATCACGAAGGTGAATTAATTATTTGATCTTGATCTAAACAAGAGAGACTGAGATACAATTAACTTAAATAAAAAATAATGGGATATTTTTTTAGAATGACAATTACGATTACCATAGAATTGATATATATCTTGGCCTATCCTTCGACATTACGTAAAGAACAGTGCATAAAGCTCTGATATTTTGCCCTTCCATTCCACCGATAGGATTACGTATAGTAAAAAAAATATCTTATCACTCAGGAATAGAATAAAAGTCACACCCGAAAGAGAGAATCAATCACAGCGCAGCTTTCTTTTGGCGAGCATACAAAATCTCCATTTTACTTTATACTTCTTCCTCTTCGATCCATCACAAACACCTCTTACCAGACGAAGAAATCGAAGACCATAGTCTCCGGAGAGTTAGTAGCCTGTCCCATTTGCTCAGAAAAGCCGTCAACAAAAAAATGGGCTGTATGAGGCGTAAAAGATCCAAAACGACTTCTAACGGGAAAACTACCACACCTGAAGCTGCTTCCCTATCACAGCAACAAAACCCATCAGGACCCAGGAATCTCAAACAAGAAATTCTCTTGCAAATCCCAGCATGCACAGTTCACCTAATGGAAGCAGGAGAAGCTCTGGAACTTGCCAAGGGAGACTTCAGTATTGTTAGAATCCTTGAAGATAATATTTCTCTTGCCAACGTTGTAAAAATTGGTGATGATCTTCAGTGGCCTTTGACAAAAGATGAGCCAGTGGTTAAGCTTGATGCGTTGGATTATTTGTTCTCATTGCCAATGAAAGATGGCGACTCTTTGAGCTATGGAGTCGCATTCTTGGAGGAGTATGGAAGCAGTTTGGGCTTGCTCGACTCTTTTCTTTGTGAGCTCTCATGCTTTTCTGGGGCGGAAGCTTCATCAGCTAGAGATACTAGAAATGTTGACTGGAAAGAGTTTGCTCCAAATGTTGACTATTATAACAATTTTTTGTCCAAGGCTATTGCTGGAGGTACTGGTCAGGTTGTCAAGGGGATCTTCAAATGTAGCAATGCTTACACTAACCAGGTTTGCTTTATTACGACTCATTGTTTCTTTCTGTTTCTGTATCAGTATTATGTATGTGAACTCAATTTATGGCTCGTTGTGTGATAATTGAGTCTTAGATCTCAATAATTGATATGAAACATAAAAAATGCTAGCGCCATCATTCATATTGCTATGGACAGTGATTCTAAGATGTCAATTGAGCAGCAGATTCTGGGGTGAATGATCTGATCAATGAATATTCGATCCTGTCGTCAACTTGGAATCGATTCAAATCAAAGCAATGTTTTTTTTTCTATTATCATTTGCTATTTGAACTATTAATCATTTCATTTTCCAAGCAGGTCCACAAGGGAGGGGAAATGATTTTATCCAGAGCTGCAGAGGAGAAAAATGGTGGCATGGAAACAGTAATCAGCAGCAGCAACAGACGTTCTGGGTCCACAAAGAAGAGCAAAGTCAATAAAAGCATAAAACGGTATCCTAAGATAAGACCAATATCAATTACAAATGAGAACATCTTCTTTTCAAATCAAATGTTTAATGATTGCTTTTTACTGCTCATCACATAGTGTGAGGAAGCTGTCCAGGATGACAGAAAAGCTAAGCAAAACTATGCTTTCTGGTGTTGGCCTGGCCACCGGCTCAGTAATCACACCTATGGTCAAATCTCAAGCTGGAAAGGCATTCCTATCCATGGTCCCAGGAGAAGTGCTCCTGGCTTCTCTTGATGCTGTCAGTAAGTACTGAATCTAAAATTGCCATCTTACTCTCTTCCTTCAAATGTGTTTTAACTTTTTTCTGATTTTCCAAACCGCAGACAAGATTATAGATGCAGCGGAAGTTGCTGAGAGACAAGCTTTATCTGCAACCTCAAAAGCTACATCCAGTATGATCAGTAATAGGTAACGACTCTCCAAACGCAATTATAATCTGATAAAAAGGTGGTGTAGTTTAGTTTAAAGATAAATTCCCAGTTGTAAATTATATTTCCCCTCCTCCTGGCATTATATTTCTCCATCCAGTAACGACTTAGCCTTACCACGTTCATATTTTTCGGCTGACTTCATTGCTATTTTGAGCAAAAGGTTTGGAGAAAACGCGGGGGAGGGAGCAGAGGATGCGTTTGCAACTGCGGGGCATTGTGCGTGCATTGCCTGGAATGTATTCAAGATACGGAAAGCCATCAATCCGGCAACATCTGTTTCCACAGGAGTGCTTAAGAGTGCAGTAAGGAATAGAAAGAGGAGTGCACGTAAGGAATAGAAAGAAGAGTTATTAGCCTGTGTGCGGGGTGTATTTATGTTGAAGAACTTATTTGACCATTTTGCTCAATTGGTTCAAAGAACTAGTCACTGTTAGAGTATACATACAGTATAAATAAATGAATATATGTAGGTGGTTATTGTGTGGTGTGTGTAGCTAATGTAGACTTCTATAAATAGTGATTGTTGATCACGTGAATAATACAATGAAAAATAGAGTATACAATTCAAAATTTGCTTTTTCCCTCTCTTCTCTCTCTTGTCTTCTCTTCTATGTAATTTGCAAGATCTTCTTCTTCTTCTTCTTAATTGTTCTATTTCTCAGTGAATATCCACTATCCTGATATCAGAACTTTTATGTTTACGCAGATGAATTGATTGATCCAATCTTTGCTTCCGCAATCTGATCATTCTATTCACAATTCAAAAAAAAAAAATCTCTGTAACTATTCCAGATCCAATCTTTGCTTGAATAATAGGACAAAATGCTTTTTTTTTTTTTTTTTTTGTTACTTTAATCGTATTAATGTTCCGAAATGTGATCGGTCTATGTTCTAAAGCTAAAGAAAGTGTAGATTATCATTGGGGATTCATCTCCCTAAGAATAACTAAGTTTTGGACTGAACACTTGCATCCCGTTGGGTTATTTTTTTTATGAAAGTGGGTATCCAGATCAACGTGCACATATTTTGACTAATCCCCTGGGTCTTGAAATTAAGAACCATGTGAGTTCTTAGTAATTATCATATTAGCAACCACAGGGCTTGAATCTGAGACCATGGGAGAGCAAACCTCTTAATCCCAAACTTTTACATTGGACCACCTATTAGTTATCTTAATTCTTCTGGTTATTGATGTATGAAAACTCCAATTCAAGCTCTCATTCTACACCAACAAAAGTAGCACACTTTCAACATAGGAG
Organism: Salix brachista; assembly: GCA_009078335.1. Taxonomy (NCBI): domain Eukaryota; kingdom Viridiplantae; phylum Streptophyta; class Magnoliopsida; order Malpighiales; family Salicaceae; genus Salix; species Salix brachista. The sequence continues at coordinate 9,092,816 of CM018589.1, read as the reverse complement.
GTGAAACAAATAACTTTACCTGAAGATAAAATTGTTTCTTCTAGCTCAATATTTCTCCAATTCAGATCATGAATAAAATAAGTTAAATCATTTTTTTCAAAAACATTTTCTGCAAACATGAACAATTTTTTGAGCGAAAAAAAATCATTAATCGACCAAAATATCTTTGGTTTTTTAGGGGATAATTAGAGTTGATAATAGTGGTAATTAATTTTGTTAAACTTTCAGTAATGTATTTTCATATTCAATTGAATCATTCAATGTTACAGTGCAGGTATTTATAGTAATAAATACATTAAAATACAAACACACAAAACTCACCTAATACTAAATTACAAAATCAGTTATTTTAACAGCTATATTCTAACTGTAATATTTAACACTCCCCCTCAAGTTGGAGCGTAGATGTTTATCAAGCCCAACTTGTTAATTGCTCCATGAAATGTCTTTCCTGAAACCGCCTTTGTGAGTATATCCGCCAATTGATCTTCCGACCTTACAAACGGAAATTGTATAATTTTCCGATCAAGGTTTTCTTTAATAAAGTGTCGATCGACTTCGACGTGTTTGGTGCGATCATGTTGTACAGGATTGTGTGCAATCTCGATAGCTGCCTTATTATCACAGGATAAACTCATAGGTGACCCATAATCAACCCCTAATTCCTGTAACACATGTTTTATCCATAATAGTTCGCACACACCGTGAGCCATACCTTGGTATTCTGCCTCCGTACTCTAGCGACCACTTTCTGTTTCTTACTTCTCCAAGTTACTAGGTTACCTTCTACAAAAGTAAAGTAACCTGATGTCGATCTTCTATCTGTCTGATCTCCTGCCCAGTCTGAGTCTGTGTATCCTGTAATTTCACGAACTTCATTCTTTGAGAATAGTAGTCCTCTTCCCGGTGCACTTTTTAAATATCTTAGGATCCGATATACTGCTTCCATATGCTCCTCTCCTGGTGAATGCATGAATTGACTTACCACGCTGACTGCATAGGCTATGTCTGACCGTGTATGTGATAAATATATCAGTTTTCCGACTAATCGTTGATAACGTCCTTTGTCAGCTGGAGTTTGATCTTCTACTTGTCCCAGTTTGTGATTCATCTCCATAGGTGTATCTACCGGTTTGCATGCAAGCATTCCAGTTTCTGCCAATAAATCCAACACATATTTTCGTTGTGAAAGACATATCCCCATTTTTGACCTCGAGACCTCAATCCCTAAGAAGTACTTCAGTTGTCCGAGATCTTTCATTTCGAATTTTGATGCCAGAAACTGTTGTAGAGCCTTTCTTTCTTCTGGATCATCTCCTGTTAAAACCATATCATCCACATATACTATTAAAGCCGTTACCTTCCCTCCTTTGTGCTTTATAAACAAAGTATGATCTGAATTACTTTGCTTATAGCCAAACTCTTTCATTGTGGATGAGAATCTTCCGAACCATGCCCGGGGTGACTGTTTTAACCCATATAAAGCCTTCTTTAATTTGCACACTTTCGTTTCTCGTGAGCACCTGGTTTTCACTCCGGGTGGCAATTCCATATAAACTTCTTCTTCAAGATCTCCATTCAGGAAGGCATTCTTAACATCAAATTGTTGTAAGGTCTAGTCTCGATTCACTGCTATCGATATGAGAATCCGGATTGTGTTTATTTTTGCAACCGGGGCAAAAGTTTCTTGGTAGTCCACCCCATACTTCTGCGTATATCCCTTTGCTACCAACCTTGCTTTGTATCTATCAATGCTCCCATGTACTTTCAACTTCACTGTGAACACCCATTTACACCCAACTTTCTTCTTTCCTGTTGGTAGTTGACATAACTCCCACGTGTTATTCTTCTGCAAAGCCTCCATTTCCTCATTCATCGCCTTGGTCCACTTTGGGTCTGCTAATGCATCCTGTACATTACTAGGAATAGACACATTGGATAATTGATTAACAGTAAATGCATATGATTTCGATAATCTATGGGTAGAGATATAGTTGCTGATGGGGTATTTAGTTTTGTGTTTTGGATCAGGTTCATACTGTTTCTTTGGGACTCCCCGGTTTAGTCTTTGTGGGTATCTATTAGTCACATTATTTTCTAAGACAGGAATTTCATTTATCTCATTAGGGATAGGATTTAGGGTTACCTGAGGGGACTGAGGAGAGACATTCTCGGTTGATTCTTCGGTTAATGGTGTAGACGTTGGTAATTCAGGAGACATAGGGGGGTCATTACTGAGATCATTCTGGTCTGTGCAACCTTCCAGGTTATCATCTCGGTCATTACTGAGATCATTCTGGTCTGTGCAACCTTCCAGGTTATCATCCCGGCTTGGTCTCATTTCTTCTAATTCGAATATATCTTTATTCTCTTCATTGTTACTCTCCCCCTGAAGAGAAGAACCAGGAACTCCCCCTGAATAGTAGGGTTTGGATTCTCGAAATGATGCATCCAAGGTCACATGTATCTTGCGATGATGAGGATCATAGCACCGATATCCTTTCTGAAACTCCGAGTAACCTACAAACACGCACCGTTTGGCACACGGATCGAGTTTGCTTCGCAGAACCTTAGGAATGTGGACATATACCGTACAACCAAATACCCGAGGCTCCAAATTTGGAAAGTGAGGAACCGAGAGAAGAGATTCCATTTTCTGTTGAGGAGACTGAAATTCAATTGCACATTCGATGGTGTTCCTTGACAACGCAACGATGGTGGCTGGGAACCTTCGATCACCGGGAAGCCAACGGCAGATGGGAGTTTATGAAAACGATGGTGACAGAGGTCATGGGGAGAGGCAGATGTTTCAGGGGAATGGGAGAAATGGAGGTGAGAGGCAGATGGGTCATGAAAATTGGACAAATGAAAGTGAGTGGCAGATGTTAAATTCGGGTTGTAAAAACCCGGGTAGGCTGATGTGTTTTTATTGCGGTGAAATGGGACATTCAAAACAACGGTGTTATGAAATTATTGGCTACCCGGACTGGTGGGACTTTACGAAAAAACCTCGAAATTTTTTTGAAAACCTCTGGTTCATCTGACGGAAGCAGATCTGGCACAGCCCACAGCGAATGTGGCCCATCCAGGTATCATCGAAAATGAATTTGCACACTCTGTTATTATAAAGAATAGTACTTGGATTATTGATACAGGTGCATCTCATCATACGACTAGAGATTCCGATAATTTAATATGTCATAAACCCTCTTTCCGGACAGATATATACACTGCTAATGGTAGTACCTCTCCTATTACGGGGGAGGGATCTCTTGTTTTAACTGACACTATTACACTAGATACTGTTCTTATTGTTCCATCTCTTGCGTCTAATCTCCTCTCGGTTAGTCAAATCACAACTACCCTTGAGTGCACGGTCACGTTTTGACCTCTATTTTGTGTTTTTCAGGACATTCTAACCCGGAAGATTCTTGGTTATGGTGTTAGACGGGGCAACCTGTATTACTTGGAATTAACGAAACAAGGGGGGTTAAGGCTAGGTCATGCACATCAGACCAGAAGTACGGATCAAGCTCTGATACCATGTAAAACTTTCAGTAATGTATTTTCATATTCAATTGAATCATTCAATGTTACAGTGCAGGTATTTATAGTAATAAATACATTAAAATACAAACACACACAAAACTCACCTAATACTAAATTACAAAATCAATTATTTTAACAGCTATATTCTAACTGTAATATTTAACAAATTTTGTTTTTGAGAATTAATTCTTTATCATTTTAGCTTCCAAAACCCATTATAAAAAGAGAGGAAGGAAGAGGTTTTAAAAATGTTTTTCTAGATTTAAGATTCTTTCTCACCTTAGATTTTAGTGCATTTTTCTCAAGTTTTGAGCTTTGACTTACCTCCCAAATCTAGAGCTTATATTTATTTTGTTGAGAGATTACGTACTTTTCACCAAGTGAGGTGTAATTATAAAGTTTTAAATAAATGACTATCTTGGACAATAATAGTGATTTAAATTTCCACTGGTTTAAGTGATCTCCAAAATGTTCTCTCGCAAGTGATAAGAATCTACTCTTATGCTGTTGATTGTGAGAAATTTAAAAATGGTGACAGAAAATCTGAGCAAAGCTACACTTGATGTTGTTAGGGTTACCCATGGTAATCAAACTCGCGAGTCAACTCGCAAACTCGTACGAGTTTGCGAGTTGGCTCAGCAAACCTGGTTGGACTGGAAAGAAAAATCGAAACCGGTCAAACCCGGTCAAAACGGGTTGACTCGTAAAATCGAACCGGATCGGTCCAATTTTACGATTTTAAGGTGTTCGGATTTCGGGGCTTTCATTTTCAATTTTTCATTCTTTCATTTACAAATTACATTTGCAGCAGCTCAAATCAAAATCTTCTCTTCTCTTCTCAGCAAAAAAACTCAAATCATCAACTCTCACCCCCAAAATCTTACCCGAAAAATACACTTACCCACCACCTGCACACCTAGTCCTTGTTGTCCTCCACATCATCTGGATGAGGAGACAAGGAGGAAGAGAGTAAAGGAGAAGAGGATGAGGAGGAAGACAAAAAAATAGAGAAGAGGATGAGGAGATGAGGGTGGGCGGCAGCGTGGGAGAAGAGAAATAGAGAATTAGGGATTTAGCCTTTAGGGTTATGTCTGGGGGGGGGGCTTTTATAGTAGTTATTATTATTATAATAATAATAATAATAAAGTAGCCAAGTAGGTTTATACGGGGGAGGAGGGGTTATAATAATAATAATAATAATAATAATAATAATAATAATTAGCATAAAAAATAATTTTAAAAAAATCCTATTAATTTAAGATAATAAATAACATTAATTAATTTCAAATACAACAACCATAAAAAAAAATACAATTACTTGAAAAACATAAAATAAATAATTTTAATTTCAAATCTCATTTTTTAATTATATTTAAATTCATTTTTTAAATTTAAATATAATTAACAATAATAATTTTATTGTTGGAGGGTTTTTCAAAAGCAATTATTTAATTATATAATTTACTCCTATTAATTGTATAATTAAACTATATATAAAATAATTGAACTTTATTTAAAATAAGATAAAAAATATCCATAATTATGCTATTTTGTATTCAGAAATATTTTACATATGATTTTAAGATTTTGCTTCTTACACGATTTTAGCTGTGATTTTACGATTTTTGTACGGAAAAATTCAGGTACGATCTTACGATTTTACGATCCGATCTTACGATCCGATTTTTCAGAGCCCCTTCCGATTCGTGTCAAAATCTCGATTTTGACAACCTTGGGGTTACCACTGGATCTGTGATGGCACCCATGACAAGTTCCCGGACAGGAAAGATCCTCGTAGCTTCGGTTCCAGGCAAGGTCCTCTTGGCTGCACTCGATACTGGTAGTAAGCAAATCCCACACCTGCAATTTCTATGTATTCATGGCTCAGGATGTTGTGTAAAATATATTGTCATAGATAGTTCCAATTAGTAGTTTGATCTCTTAAATACATTTACTCTTTGAAGAATTTAAGAGTGAAAAAACTGTTTCACGATTCTTATTGATTACAGTAATGTTGTAAGTATTTATACATCAATTACACTTTTAATTCTAATAGAACTTCATTAGTACAATCTTCATGAGATACGCCAATTGATTCCTTGTCTGCGCAGGTCACCAATCTTTCCTAAATAGCAGAGCACCGAGCACCATCCAATCTTTCCTAAATAGCAGAGCACCGAGCACAGCTGTTGCTTGTTTATCTGCAATACACCCCCTCAAGCTGGATCCAGCAGATTGATGGAACTAAGCTTGTTTACGAGTTGATGGAACTGGGTAATTGGTAGAATTTTTGTAAACACATCTGCTAATTGATCTGTTGTACGCACATAATGATTAGCAATAAGTTTTGTTTGAACTTGTTGCCGTATGTAGTGACAATCCACTTCAATGTGTTTTGTTCGTTCATGAAACACGGGATTCGACGCAATGTGCATAGCTGCTTGATTATCACAATAAAGAGTCATAGGAGTGTGGCATGCACATCCTAGATCAGTGAGCAGACGCTTTAACCATATAAGTTCACGGGCTGCTAAGGCCATAACGCGATATTCAGCCTCAGCGCTAGAACGAGCCACCACATGTTGTTTTTTGCTTCGCCATGAAATAAGATTACCACCGACGAACATACAATAACCTGTAGTTGACCGTCGATCAAGTGCATTACCTGCCCAATCTGAATCAGAATATCCCATAATATTTGTATGGTCGTTATTCTTCATGATGATGCCACGACCAATGGAACCTTTTAAATATCGAAGAATGCGCTTCACCATTCCTAGGTGTTGCATAGTGGGTGCATGCATGTGTTGACTTGCAAGGCTAACGGCATACGCAATATCAGGTCTCGTGATGGTTAGGTATATCAGCTTCCCAACAATTTTCTGATAATAGCTAGGAGATTCAAGTGGTTCTCCAACAGGTTCCAATTTCAGTTTGCTGTCAAGTGGCGTAGCTGCAGGTTTAGAATATAGCAGATTAGAATCTTGCAGTAGGTCGATAATATATCTTCTTTGATTTAGATATAGTCCTTTGCTAGAGGTTGCCAATTCAATTCCAAGGAAATACTTCAACTGTCCGAGATCCTTGATTGGAAATTTTCGCTGAAGGCTCTCCTTTAGCTGTTTGATCGACCCACTGTCATGCCCGGTGATGATGAGATCATCGACATATATAAGTACCATGAGACTGTCATTTGGCTTTAATTTGACATACAAAGAGGAATCAGCAGAGCTCTTTTGAAAACCAAGAGCTTCAAGAGCAGTGCTTAATTTTGCATGCCACGCGCGAGGACTTTGTTTCAACCCATAAATTGATTTATGTAGTTTGCACACCAAGCTGGAATTTCCACTTTGAGGGTGTCCAGGTGGAAGTTTCATAAATACTTCTTCTTCAAGATCTCCGTGTAGGAATGCATTTTTAACATCCATTTGAGACAGCTTCCAGCCTTTGTTGATGGCTACCGATAATAAAACTCTAACGGTGGTCATTTTCGCAACAGGAGCAAATGTCTCTTTGTAATCAATGCCAAATTTCTATGTAAATCCTTGCGCAACAAGGCGAGCTTTGTGGCGATCAATAGACCCGTCAGACTTGAATTTTGTTTTGTATATCCACCGACTCCCAACTGCATGTTTCCCAAGTGGAAGGGGAGTTATGCTCCAAGTTTTGTTTTCTTCAAGGGAAGCTAGTTCCTCTGCCATTGCCTTTTGCTAAACACTTTGACTTTGAGCATCTTTAAAATTTGTGGGGTCTTGAGTACTGGATATGGCTGTCAAAAAACCTGTGTGCACCGGTGATAAATTTTGATAAGTTATGGATTTATTCATGGGGTACCTGACGTTGTAGCCAACATAGTCTTTTAATTTTGCTGGGGGCACATGTGCCCGAGATGGGTTTCGGCGAAGAGGCTCAAAATTTTGAGCTAAAGGAGCATGGCTGTCATCTGCAATATTTTCCATGCCACTGTCATCGACTGCATTTGGAATAATATGGCTAGTAGTGTCAGCTACTTCAGTTGAAGTATTCTCAATGAGATGATCAACATTAAGCAGTGGAAAAAAATCATGGAATACATCTTTCTGACTGGTTTCTTCGAAATAAGAACTGGTTTCAATAAACCGAACATCGCGAGAAGTGTAGAGTTTCTTGGATTTTGGCTCATAGCACTTATACCCCTTCTGAGTTTGTGAATATCCCAAGAAGACGCATTTGACAGCTCTTGGATCCAATTTGTCTCGTTGATTTGCTGGTAAGTGTACATAACAAATACACCCAAATACTTTAAGGTATGAGACATCTTGTATTTTCCCCTGCAAAACTTCAAGAGGAGATTTGAAATCCAGCACTCAGCCGTAAATGATTTACAAGATGAGTTGCAGTAAGAACACAAAAAGACCAGAAATATTTAGGAACATGCATTTGCAACATGATTGCTCTTGTTTTCTCTAACAAATCACGATTTTTCCTTTCAGTAATTCCATTTTGCTATGGCGTATGCACACAACTGGTTTGGTGTATGATTCCATTAGAACTCAGGTAATGCGTCATGTTATGGGACATGTATTCTGTGCCATTATCTGATCGAAGAGTTTTAATTTGTGCTGAGAATTGGGTAGTGATCAGTTTATGAAAGTGTTTGAAGTATTCAATCACTTCACATTTAGATTTTAACAAGTAAACCCAAGTGACTCTAGAAAAATCATCAATAAATGTTACGAAATATTTAAAACCATCAATTGAAGTGGAGAAGGGTCCCCAAACATCCGAATGGACAATTTCAAATTTCTGAGTAGTTTGAGACACTGATTTATTGAATGGTAGTCTTGATGATTTTGAAAAATGACATATTTCGCAGTCAATATTTCCTTTGTGGAAAACAGGAGAAATTTGATTAAAAACGGACATAGATGGGTGAGCTAGACGACGATGCCACATAACTTGCTGTGTTACAGGTACAGTTCTTGCATGGAAACTTTTACACACTTAAGGATCGGGAGAGAAGAAATAAAGCCCATGCAAGAGAAATCCTTCACCAATCCTCTTCTTGGTTATGAGGTCCTGAAATACAACTTTGTAAGGTGACAATATAACTTCACAATTGAGAGTGGATGTTATACGTTTGAAAGAGAGTAGCTTGAAAGGGAAAGAAGGAATGTAGAGCACATTTGACTCAATGATTTTAGACACTAATTTCATTTTTCCCTTACCCTTAACTGGAACTCCCTTCCCGTTTGCAACAGAGACGAAGACAGGTGACGAGAAGGTTAAAAAATAAGAGAAATTTTCCAATTTATTTGACATGTGATCAGTGGCACCAGAATCAATTACCCATAAATTATGCAAATTATGGGTGTAGGTCTTCATATTCTGTGTTGAGGCTTGCCAGCAATTGAAAATTTTTGTCTTCTTCTGTTCGTTTTCTTAGAGTAACAGCATCTATGGTGTGTGGTCGATAAAGCTCTAATTCACTCCATAATCGTTTCAGATTTCCCAGCATGTTTACAAACGATTTCCCATCTTGAGTAATTTTGGAGATTTCTTGATGAATTTGGAAGATGCGTGCATCATTGTTTTGATTTCCATACATATCACCAATTGCTTTCCACAGCTCAAAGGAGGAGTCAGAGTAGCTGAAAATTTCAGCAAGATTGCGCTCCGTTGAGTTTAAAATCCAGGACATGACCAGTTGGTCTTTGGATAGCCATGCTTCATACTCCTGGGAATCAGCTTCTGGAGGTTTGGTTGTTCCAGTAATAAATCCCAGTTTTGATGTTCCCCCTAGAGCAATTTTAATGGCTCTTGACCAGGGAAGGTAGTTGAATTCGTTCAACAACATTGAAGACAATTTTTGAGCAGTGCTAAAATCCATATCTGAGCTGTTGGACACGGAGATAGTCTTCTCCTTGGTCCCCTCAGAGGTGTCATGAGTTGCAGATATCAACTCAGCCATGACAGTGAAAGAAGAAAAAAATCATTGGGAGCAGAATCGATTAATGCTCTGATACCATGAAGAATTTAAGAATGAAAAAACTGTTTCACGATTCTTATTGATTACAGTAATGTTGTAAGTATTTATACATCAATTACACTTTTAATTCTAATAGAACTTCATTAGTACAATCTTCATGAGATACGCCAATTGATTCCTTGTCTGCGCAGGTCACCAATCTTTCCTAAATAGCAGAGCACCGAGCACCATCCAATCTTTCCTAAATAGCAGAGCACCGAGCACAACTGTTGCTTGTTTATCTGCAATACTCTTTGATTTTCTGCAACTGATGTGTGCTAGGAAATCAACAAATGTTTTACATCAACATTTCTTGAAAGTTTGAAGCCTTTTCTTTCTTTCTTTTCCTGGGATAATATATAGCTACGCAAGTTGTTCCTGGCTTTTTCATGGATTATGCTCATCAGGTTGGTGAGAATGCAGGCGAGATTGCAGTGGATGAGCTTGCGACGGCGGGCCATTGTTCAAACCTAGGTTGTCATTCCGGTTCTTCTATTGGAACAGAACATTTCGAAAACGAGGCGTTCCGGCCGGAATTTAGTTGGAATTTCCAGAACGGGCCGGAATTAAAACCGAGACAAAACGACGTCGTTTCGTCTTGGTTTTTTTAATAGCACGGAACATTCCGGCCATTCTAATCAAAATGAAACAGAATTAACAAGCCTGGTTCAAAGACTGCATGGAATCTAGTCAAGATAAATTGAATGAGTGCGGGACGCTTTGGCTACTAGCTTTCATAAATTGCATTTTATAAATTTATGGCTTTAAAATTAATTTCACATTATTATATAACGAGTCATTAATCTACCATGAGAACAATTTGAAATATTAAAGATTCACAATTATAATTATTTTAATATTCACAGTGTTTTTTATAAATTGAAAATTAATGGATTTGTCATTAATTAGCTGTTGCAATGTTTAAATTTGAAAAGTAGCCACTGATGCTGTTTCACTTTGTTTTTACGAGGATCATATGCTTTATTAATAAAAAAAATTAAATGATTATTTTTTTCATTAATATTTGGTTGTTTTGAGAATTGCGCTGTATTTATTTATTTTGAGTTCACTTTTTTTCATTATATTTTGAGTTTATAATTATATTTGTTTTTATTATAAAACATGTTAGCAATGCAACTTTTTTTATGCTAAAAAAACTAATTTACTATTTCACAATGGTATTTTTGCTATTATAATGTCACATGAGGGACAATTTAGTATTTCACAAAATATAAAAATAATAAAACACAAAAATGCATGTTAAAATGACAAAAATACCATTTTATAGTATTTCACAATTTTGTATTTTGTTTTTCTCTGTCATTCCTTAAGAAATTATAGTTTGGCTCTCTTTGTTGTTAGTGTTTCAACTTCAATTTTTACTCTTTTAATTTTTAATTTTTTTTCTTGTCCCTTTTATAATCTTGTTTTTTCAATTTCATTATTCAATCCTAATTTACCAAACATTATAATTTCTAATTAATGTCCTGAAGAAAGTACTTTCCTCGAGTGTAACCTGATATGTGGCCACATGCACAAAACAATTGAAGCTTATTATAGCATATGGGATCCTCAAAAAAGATCTTTTGTCCTAGAGAAATGAAAGACCACTTTTTATTATTTATTTATTTCTTGAGAATCAAAGGAGGACCACTTTGAGTTTTAAATAAAATTGAAATCCTGGGAGCCATTAGGTAGTCGCTATTAATTTATTTGGTTTCAATCACCCCCAGTAGTGCTCTCCAGCGCGGCACCGTTTCTTTCGATCCAGCTCAGGGCCACAAACGGGTAGGTGAAGATTTTCAAGATAGCACAATCAATTTCTATATTTTTAACTCCCTAGTCAAATACGTATTTTTACTGTTAAAAAGCTTCAACAAAACTCTTGGTCAAATTTTTCTATATTTTATTGACTTTGAGAGCAAAAAAACTTATTTTTACTTTGCAAAAATTTAATTTTATTGAAGCCCAAAACACATTTTTATCATAGATTGGGCTACAGTAAAACACTCGTACCATTTAGTTTTTTAGATGATAATATATTTATACACAAACACATACCTGTTGCACCAACCACTTGTATAAATATACTTTCAAAGGAATCACTAACACCTTTACTCTATATATGTTAATGAAAGGTTGTTAAGGGCATGACGTGATGACATATTACTTACGATCTGCATAGCAGGTCTCGAGTTCAAGTCAGAATGTGTATTTTTTGTTAGAGTCTGTGACCGCTGGAGTTCTACTCATTTACATGGACCCACAAGTATGTTTTTTAGGGGATAAAGTTTCCTCGCATAAAAAAAGTTATTGAAAGGTTACAAAATACATAAAGACGTGATTAAATGTTTTTGAAAGGACTCTTAGTTTTTATCTCACATATCATTATATTTTTAATTTCAATTTGGTCCTTATATTTTATTTTGCATAATTTGAGGCCTACTGAATTCTGGTATAAGAAGATAGTTATCATTAGCGAATATTCTAGCCACCAAAACCCCAAACAATGTGTTATTTATCTTTTCCAAATAATTAAGGTGAATAACATATCATCTACCATATTAACTCAAAAACTAAAATTAAAAGCCTACGAGCATGATCACTTTCTTAACAAGTTAGCTGCTTGGCATAACTTTCAAAACCGACTAGCACTAAGCTCATTCCTTTCTTTCTTTAATTCTTGTTTTTTTAATTAATACTGTAGTTTACATGTATTTTTTAAATAGTTTTTATGTTTTAATTAATACCTATTGTATATAACTGTTTTGGCTTATTTATCCTTTTTTAAATAACGATTAATGTTTAATTATATTAGATGTGTTTATTTTTTTAAGAGGTTAATATGATTCATATGTAATGTTATTATATTTTATATACACATATATTTATTTTAAAAATAAATGATATTTATTTATTTTTATTGGCTTATTTTTTATAGGATAATTTGATTTAATCGTGGGTCAATTTAAAGTATAATTATGTTTAGAAATTAATTAATGGTCCAATTGAATGATTTAATTAAGTGTAAGGAATTAATTATACTTTAAATTGGTCAAATTAATTTTATTAAAGTCTTAATTGATAAAAACAAATCAAGTTCTTGATCTCAATTCAGGTTAAATTGAGAAAATTAGAGTTTTCGACATAATTGAATTTTTTTCAAGCCAACTGTTTGAAGTCAGGGGCAAAATTGAGATTTTAATGGTCTATTGAGGGTCAAATTGTATAAATCGAAACCAAGGACTAAAATAAAAAATATGTGCAAAGTTAAGGTTGTTATTGAAATTTTTACGGGGATACAATTGCACAAATTAAAAAATTTAAAGCTAATTAGGATTGCAATTAGAATAATTATAAATTGAAGGACCAAAATACATTTGCACCTTCTCTCAAATATTGCAGACACACTGCTGCAGCCGCGCTGTTGCAGGAGGTAACTCATCTCTGCACTCAATAGTTACCTCCTTTGTCTGTAAATTGCGAGGAACAAAATGACGATTCGAGGAAAAGATGAAAAAACTGGACATAACAGACGAACCAACAACAACAATTTCTTCATCCAAAAATATTTTATAAATCAAATGTACATCCTTGTCTGTCCTGCGGGCTAAAAGTCAGGCTGCAATTAAAATATTAAAAAGTTATTGCTCACACAGTAATTTTTTTTTGTTTTTCAATATCAATGATGGATTGGGTTTGCTATGACTAGTGATTATGATGAGTTAAGTGTGAATATAATCTTAGAGCCTTGATTTTGATATTTCTGTCATTTTCCTTATTAATTTTGAACGAGCTGATGTAAGAGTTGAACTTAATTAGTCTCGCAGTTGTTAACTACAACATCAATTAAAATTTCGTCGTGATTTCTAACTATAATATTTAAATGATATTACAATTCACACATAATAGTTAATTAAATATCCAATTTCACAACTGAAATATCTAAAAATATATCATTTCGCTAAAATTTTGTGCTGCTATATTAATTTTTTATTTATTATTTATTTTGTATGCTACCAAATTAGTTTCAATAATTTGTGGCTTGGCCCACTCAATTTTAAATATCACATTTATGTCACACGTCTATATAGAACAAATGTCAACCACTATCAATGGAGGCAATTTAAATTCAGCTAGGTGATGAGTTATGGAAAAAAATCCAGCTAGCTGTACCTTCTAACAGGAAAAAAAAGAAAAAAAAAAAAAGATAAAGAAGAAGCGTGGTCTAAAATAGAAGTTGAATAATATTCCACGTTTTAAACCAGAGAAGTCTCCTCCTGTCTTCCTTGAACGTATGTCCAATGGCTGCTATCATTTTTCTTGGAGGTTATATCTATCTATCTATCTATCTATAAATCGGTTTAGCCTCTCAACATTTATCCTCAAGCACCTGTCCCCGAAGGAGAAAACTCTTGAAAGTTTTTATCTCCTCGTATAAACAGTCCCACCTATTTCTCTTAATTTGCACAACTCAGTAATGGGGAACAGTACCTCAGCCACAAAAGAGGCATTAGCCATTGATACCTCATTCAAGCTTCCTTCTCCATTACCATCTTTACCACAAGGTTAGTTTTCTGTTCTTTTCTCTTCTGCCTTGCAACATCTTGTCATATTTGATTTTGCTATTTCATGTTTCTTCTCCGAAACTTATAAAATGCATAAATCATGATCAGGTGAAGGCTTCGGGAATGGAGTCGTTAATCTAGGGGGTGGATTGCAGGTGTGTCAGGTAGTTTCTCTTAGCAAGATCTGGGCTACAAATGAAGGGGGACCTGGTAACCTTGGAGCCACCTTCTTCGAGCCTTCACAGGTGCCACAAGGCTTCTCTATGCTGGGTTGCTACAGCCAGCCCAACAACAGGATGCTCCATGGATGGGTTCTTGCAGGGAAAGATGAGACAGGTGAAGCCTTGAAGAAACCGATCGATTACACTCTTGTTTGGAGCAGTGGATCTTTGCAGATCAAGCAAGAAGGTATTGGCTACATTTGGCTGCCTACTCCTCCTGACGGCTACAAAGCTCTAGGCTGTGTAGTCACCACCTCCCCTGAAAAGCCTTCCCTGGAAAAAGTCCGATGCGCTCGGTCTGACCTGACCGACGAGTGTCAGGTTGACAAATGGATATGGGGACAGGGCAAGGAAAGCGATCCAAATGGTTTCAACGTTTTCAGCCTACGGCCAAGCAACAGAGGAGCTCAAGCCATGGGTGTCTCTGTTGGCACATTTGTAGCCCAGGAGACTACCAGTGCTTCTATTTCTCTAGCATGTTTGAACAATATTGAGTCGGATCTATCTTGCATGCCTACTCTGGACCAAGTCCAAACAATATTCCAGGCCTACTCTCCTCGGATATATTTCCATCCCGATGAAGAATACCTTCCTTCCTCAGCAAGCTGGTATTTCACCAATGGAGCATTACTGTATAAGAAAGATGAAGAGTCCGCACCTGCCCCAATCGAGCCGACCGGCTCGAGCCTTCCTCAAGGTGGCTCCAACGATGGTCTATACTGGCTGGATCTGCCCATGGAGGAAGCAGAAAGGGAGAGGGTAAAGCGAGGAGATTTACAAGCCTGCCAGGTCTACTTGCAGGTAAAACCAATGCTCGGGGCCACATTTACTGATATTGTTGCGTGGCTTTTCTACCCTTTCAACGGTCCTTCCAGGGCTAAAGTTGATCTAATCAACGTTCCACTGGGAAAAACAGGGCAGCATGTTGGTGACTGGGAGCACGCCACGTTGAGGATCAGTAATTTCAATGGCCAGCTACGCGCAATCTATCTGTCGGCGCACAGTGGCGGGGCATGGTATGATGCTTCAGAGCTCGAGTTTCAGAGCGGGAACAAAGCTGTCGCCTATTCATCGTTGAATGGCCATGCGATGTACGCCAAGCCAGGTCTGGTTTTACAGGGGAGTGGGAATATAGGAATAAGGAATGATACCGCCAAAAGTGAGAAATTCATTGATACCGGAGCAAGATTTTCAGTGGTGGCAGCTGAGTATATGGGCTCGAGCATCATCGAGCCACCGTGGCTCAACTATCTGAGGAAATGGGGTCCAAATATTACCTATGATATTGCTGAAGAGGTCGCGACGGTGGAGAACCTATTGCCGGGAAAACTCAAATCTGCTTTCGACAAGGTTGTGAAGAGTCTACCGAGAGAAATATTTGGGGAAGAAGGGCCTACGGGTCCCAAATTGAAAAGAAATTGGATTGGAGATGAAGTCTGAAAGAAGATTACAAGCCAGATTGCTTCCAAGTTCTTTTCAACGGGCAGTGAATAAAGGAGATTTGTGCTGTTATAAAAAACGAAAGAGTCACAGCTGTAGTGATCGTAGCTGCTTGATAAAGCTACATCGTATTTTTTTTTTTTTATAACCGGGATGTCCGGGTCAGCTTACGTGCACCACAATTAATCTCTGGACTCACTGAACATCCTGCAAACTCAGTGAGTATGTAAGGCACCGCAGGGATGACAAGTG
This sequence comes from Salix brachista, assembly GCA_009078335.1. Classification (NCBI taxonomy): domain Eukaryota; kingdom Viridiplantae; phylum Streptophyta; class Magnoliopsida; order Malpighiales; family Salicaceae; genus Salix; species Salix brachista. Next base: position 9,076,779 of record CM018589.1, on the reverse strand, counting down.
TGCATGGTGTGACTTGAACCTTGGTGCAGAGAAAAGAAACAAGTCCCCCCTTCGTGTGTGTTTTTGTTTTTATGTAAAGAGTCGGTCAAATTACGAGGTGATGGAAACAAAAGTGGCTAATTTCAGACCCCATTTGAATATCTCTAGTATTCCAACCAATGTTGTAAAATCCGTTTCGGGTACCGTTCCGATTTTTTGTTTGGAACGGAACGTTCCGGTTTCGGTGCATTCCGGCGTTCCGTTCCGGTTTTGTACTGTTTATATTTATTTAATTATATATATGAAAAAAATAAAATATTAATTTAACAAGTATAATTTAAATTCAAGATAAATGAAATTTAAATTATACAATACAAACATAATCTCAAAATTAGAAACATCTTTAAAATTCCAAAATATTATGAAAGTAAAATGTTCTAAAATAAAAGATGAGCATACATAACCATCATTAATTGACAGACTAAGCATGATTAAGTAAAGATAATCAAGATTACTTTAACTGGTTGATTTCAAGACTCGTTGCTAGTGTTCTCCAAATTGCTTTCTCCTCCATTCTTGACACGACGCCGTTCCTGGACAATGTTGGAGAAATTGACTGATAAATCGGAGTAAATCGATATTACCTTGGAGATATTTCCATTAATCTCGCGAATTAATGAAACGTTTTTAACAAGATTATCTGGAATCTTCGACCGGTGATTGAAGTTCACTTGTTGAATCAAGTCACGGTTGCGATCCAGATCATCCAGTACGCTCTGCACCTGCTTGAAACTCTTGCTAAGTGTATCCCACGCCTCCACGTCACACTCCTCTTCCTCTTCTCCGTTCTTTGCTCCTCCTCCGCCATCTTTAACTCCCTTTTTGTATTGTTTTGGTGGAGCGATGGCGGTGGTGTTGTCCAAGGTTGGCACTTGCTCCTCCTCCACCAGTGATGATGATTCAAGCTTTGTCATGCACATATGTGAGTTTAGCCTCCCTCTCCCTCTCGATTTCGTCACTCAGGTTCTTTTCATGTTTAGCAGATACAGTGAAAATCAAACTCTCGGTAAACGACGTCGTTTTTGAACCGGAACGGAATGCCCGGTACAAAACCGGGGCATTCCGGCCGGAATTCGGCCGGATTTTCCGATACTGGCCGGGATTTTTACCGGGACAAAAACGTCGCCGTTTTGTCCCGGATTTGCTTCTGGAATGGGCCGTTCCGGCCGGAACGGAACGGAACTTACAACACTGATTCCGACAACAAGCTTATTTTGCCGAAGGAAGTGCTAATCCCTCCACTTAAGATATATATTTAAATCTCCATAAGTTTATTCGCCTGAGAACATAAAAAAATATTAATTAATAATCAATCAAAGATTGTGAAAATAACATATAATATCATAAATAGTAAAATTAAACATGACTTCTCATCTAAAAAATGTAAATAAACCATCTAGTAGATGGTAAAAGCTTGAGACTAAGGGGTTTGCTCTCCCTATAGTCTCAGGTTCAAGCCATGTGGTTGCTAATATGATAGTCATTGGAAGCTTATATGGTCCTTAAATTAGGACCCATGAGATTAAAAAAAGTACGCACAAGCTGTCTCGGACACACACGTTAATAGATTCAAAAGTATTTTTTTTTAAAATGATTTTTTTATGTTTTATTTTAAATTAATTATTTTTTGTGTTTTTAAATCATTTTCATATGCTGATATCAAAAATAATTCTCTTAAAAAAATATTATTTAAATATATTTCTGAACAAAAAAAACACTTTAAAAAACCACATCATCCACACAATTCAGCCAGGCACAAATGTGTGTGGTAATGAGGTAACTTTTATGGTTACAGTTTTAAAAAATAGATTTAAAAAGAATAACACTTACAACCATGATTATAATAAGTAGATTAAAAGAACTATATGTTTTGTTAAAACTGTTATGAGATAAAATTTGCGAATAAAAAAGCAAGTTGTCATAAATAAAAATCAAGTTACTTTAACTTTACAAGATAAAGCTTGAAACGTAATTATATGTGGGGTTAACTGCAAAAATTATTTGACTATTCAAACTCCTTTTCTTCTTCTTAATAATTGGACAGAATAATAGCTACAAATTGTCTCTAACTTTCAATGTCACTTTAATCTTTAAATGATTTATCAGGGGAGGAGCAGATCACTGTGTTTAATCTACATCCTAATGAATTGGTAGGATGACAATAGTGTAATCAACCAATAACAATTTGTCTAGGTAAATTATACAAGTGTCAATTGTTCCCTAAATTTTAAATGGGTTTGTATATATTCAACCATGGTTGTCAAAATCGTGATTTTGACACGACAAGGAAGGAGATTCAAAAACTCGGATCGTAAGATCGGAAAATCGTACCTGAATTTTTCTGTACAAAAATCGTAAAATCACAGCTAAAATCGTGTAGGTAGAAAAATCGTAAAATCATAAGTAAAATATTTTTGAATACAATATAATATAATTATGACCATAAAACTTCATTAGTTAAGGTTCATACATGATTCAAAATAACTTAAAAATATATTACAAAACAATTATGTCCATAGAATTTCATTAGGTAAAAATTAACAAATTTAAAATAAATATTGATATATAAATTAAAATTAGTCTCATGACCGTTATTTTCCTCGTTATTTTTAATACATTCATCAAAAACATTATTATTGAAAGGATTATCAGTACTAATACTAGTACCAACACCGATATTGCTAATACTAGCTCCAACTCCAACAAATTATTTCGACATCAGGACGTGAAAATGATTTAAAAACATTAAAAAAATTTAATTTAAAGTAAGAAATAATTTTTTTTTCAAAAATTTTAAGTATAAATTTTAAAGTTAATATTACTGATTTTCAAGAGTGATTCCATGATATATATATATATATATATATATATATATATATATATATATAGATAGATAGATAGATAGATAGAGATAATATATGTATATATATATATAGTTAGGGCAAGTCCAATTGCAATAGCCATTTTGGAGACCCAAATCTTTAAAATAGCTCCTTGAATAGTGTATATATGGTTTTTTTGTTGATGTGTTCTCCAATGGTAAAAGCTATTTTGGAGAACTATTTTTATATCTTATTTTAAATAAAGTTCAATTATTTTATATATAGTTTAATTATGCAATTAATTATATAATTAATAGGAGTAAGTTATATAATTAAATAATTGCTTTTGAAAAACCCTCCAACAATAAAATAATTATTTTTAATTATATTTAAATTAAAAAATAAATTTAAATATAATTAAAAGACCCACAATATTTGAGATTTGAAATTTAAGCTACTTATTGTATGTTTTTTTATGGTTGTTGTATTTGAAGTTAATTAATGTTATTTATTGTCTTAAATTAATAGGATTTTTTTAAAATTATTTTTTTATGCTAATTAATAATAATAATAATTAATAATAATAATAATAATTATTATTATTATTATTATTAAACCCCCCAATTATTATTATTATTATACCCCCGTATAAACCTACTTTTTTTTTATTATTATTATTATTATTATTATTATTATTATTATAAATTTATAACCCCCCCCCCCCTAGAAACCTACTTCTTTTTTTTTTTTTATTATTATTATTATAACTAGTATAAAAGCCCCCCCCTAACCCAATAACCCTAAATCTCTAATTCTCTTCTCCCACGTCGCCGCCCACCCATCTCTGATCTCCCTCCCTTAATCCCTTTGGTTGTGCCGCCACCTGCCCACCCACCCTCCCTCCCTACCTCTCCTTGCGCCGCTACTCTCTTCCTCCTCTTCTCCATTTTTTTTCTTGGCTCCGTTCAAAATTTTGAATTAGCTTTTGAACCGGCGGAAGAATGAGCAGATCGTAATCGATCCGATTTTACGATTTTAACCAAGTTTGACCAAAATCGATTTTTCTAACCGAGTTGACAAGGTTTGATGAATTGACTCGCAAAATCATATGCTTTTGCGAGTCAACTCGCGATTTTGATAACCTTGTATTCAACTCTTAAAAAATGACTTAATGCATTTGTTTTTTTGCTAAATTGTAGAATATTCGACGGGTATAACTTTTGCACCATAATATTTTGTACAACTTGATCCTGAAACTAAGTTGAAACCTCCGCATCAATGAACTAAGTTGAAATGACACTAATGTCTATATATATATATATATATATATATATATATGTATATATATATATATACACACACATACACATACAGAGATAGAGACAGAGATAGAGAGGGAGGGAGGGAGGGAGACCTCTTGTTTGCATGCACCCAGGTCCGAAAATCATTTTAGAAAACATGGAAACTGCTCCAGACAGCAACTAGGTAGGGCTCAAGCATGGAAACTGCTTCAGACAGCGACTAGGTAGGGCTCAAGCATGGAAATGCCGATCATTAATGTGAAAGTGAAAGCTAATTCAACTATGGCTGCTTTGAAAATGTCCTTCATGGTGGCTCTTCGAAATATATAAATGAGGTGTATATACATGGCTGGCTAAGGATGTTTGACTTCCAATATGACGATAGATTATAGAAAATTAGATATGATTCATAGAAAACTTCTTGGATTTGAACTCTATCTTCATCCAATAACTCCACTCGAGCTGTGCGAAATTCGCAGCTTGTCTCTAGAAGAAGAAGAAGAAGAAGAAGAAGAAACCTAATTGTAAACACTTTTCAAGAAAACAAGGACTCATAAGCAAACAAATTAAAACTTTGACAAGCATGCAATGATATTTCCGTAATTGTTTATGAGTTCTCTTCGAGGGCGGTTACAGTCAAAGCCCAGCTGCGGGGGAGATCACAGCGAAGAAAGTAAATTTGATGAGGGCATTTTTCTTTTTATTTATTTATTTATTTCGTGTCTGCTATCCTTTCATTGGCTTTGACCCATCTCAAACTCGACTCTTTAATAAAATATAACTTAGATATAAAACTTTTAATTTTCTATCACCTTCATGATATATAATAATAACTAAAGAAACTGAATATCTGATAACATATATTAAATTCGTATTCCATTCAATGATAACTCATTAATTTACAAAATTTCGTATAATTGCACTATATATATATATATTATTGTATGTTTTCTAAATAAAATATATTTATATTTGTCAAAACTTTGATATATACAAACATGTATATAATTGATAAATTTTATTATTAATTCTTATTTTATAAAAATGATATATTTGATCATACATTAAAATAATTCAATTTGTGAAATCTCTTGCAACTTGTTTTTCCTTTCAAGATTTAACAAACTTAAAAATAAACTTACCCAAATCTTTTAGACAATCTTGTTGATAACTTTTGAATCGTAAGCCTAATTGAACCAACTCATGAGCCTTAATGAAATATTCAAGCTTGGCTCATTTATATAACAAGCATTAAAACATTTTTATTATACCTCAATAAAAGAGTTTGATCAGAAACTTTACCAAGTGGAGTTTTGAATGAATCACAAAAGGATGGGGTTTTAATGGAATAAAAGATTTAATTCGGGTCAATATCATAAATATATTAAAAGCAAAATTTAGGGTAAATTAACCTCACTCTTGTAATCGTGGATTTGTCATTTTATAATGCAATAGATAGAGTAGGTGTGGAGGCCATTACAATAAAGTTTTAATTTTTTTTAACTTACGTTATGTATACAAATCATAGTTTCAAATTAATTATTTTATACACATACAAACTTATTATATTAACTCTTTTATTTAATTTATAAACATTCATTGATATTTGAATATTTAATATATTTAGACATGATGCAGCGTAACCATAACAATATTAACAAAAGCTAAACTACTTTTGAAAATTATTATTCATCTAGATTTATTTGTATTGTTCATCGAAATAGTATAATGATGACTTTGTCCCTCCACTGAAAAAATTAGCATGGGTTTTTAAGGGTATTTTGATATTTTCACAAGGTCTATTAGTCATTAATAAATTAATCAAGGATAAATAAGTCTTTTCTATTTTAAATGTCAGTAAAAATACTAAAATACATTTGAAAGAAAAAATTATAAAACTGGCAACAAGGGGTAATTTTGTATTTTTACGATGGTTTTTTCATTGTTATTAATTTATTTGAGAAATATATAATCTTTGAACTTTATTCTTATTTAACTTTGGATTTATATTAGTTAGTTACGAGCTAACTTGTCAACGCACCGTGCTGAGTTTTTTTTTCTATATACTGATTGATTTTATGCGTGTTGTAATTGGTTAATTTAATATTTAATTAGTAAAATTGTAAATGATAAAATCTGTCAGAAATTAGTTTTTTTCTGCTTAAAAGTGATTGAATGTTGTTATTGTTAAAACTATTTTGATTATTATTTAATCGGTAGATTTTACAATTGGAATAAAAACAAATTTGTTAAAATGAGTCACGTGCTCCGTGTAACATATTGCCTGATTGTTGTGTATGTTTTATTTATTTCATGAATGATTCCATTAGCAAATAGTAAAATTACAATCGATGAATTTTAGCACAGATAAGTGATTTGTTTTACACAGCAAACAATTTGATTGGTGGTTTTTTTTAACTACTTTGATAATAATTTAATTGGTAGATAGTATATATTATTTGTTGTTTGCAACATACTAATTGTTTGTTGGGCATGTTGTAACTATTTGACCAATAATTTATTTGACAGATAACAAAAATGCAACTGCTAAAATTTACCAAAGACTATTTTTTTTAGATTTTTTCTTAATATTATCATATTAAAAGTATTTTAGAACATTGAGATTAAATTAATGTGAGATTTATAAAGAAAAATTTAACTCTTGAATTTTAGGTTGTTTTTGTAAAAAAAAAATATACAACATTTTTATGTATAATATTTTAGATCTAATATTACTGGGGAAAAAGATAACTCATAAACAAAATGGGTAGACAAATTTACCCAAGCTATCTACAATTAAAAATTATAAACCACATATAGGAAGAAAAAAATCAATTAGTTTTCTACATAGAAAAAAGCTTAGCGCAACGCACGGGCAAGTCACCTCGTAATTTTACTATTCCAATTGATAATGACTTCGAGTCTAGATAAATAGTGAAAATTCACTACTCATCACTTTTTAATTTGCCAATCTCTTTAAACTTTTTTAGTAATAAAATATAATATTATAATAATATAATATAATATTATTATAATATAATATAATATTATTATAATATAATATAATTGATGAGCAGAAAATCATCTCTCAATATTGACTGAATTGGACGGCTCCTTTAGCCATTAAAAATCAAAAATTGTTTTCGTCGATTGTGTTATTCGAACTCTCGCCTTCGTTGGCAGCGCACGCCTTGACCACTCAGCCAAGCAACTTCGTTGTTCATTCATAGTATAACAGTAATAATTATATTATTATGGAATTTCACTATTCAAGTCCGCAGTGTTTTTGAGTGTAGATGAACAGTATAAAATACTGTTTAAAACCGTGATCTCTTTTAGCTTTATAAATGTGGGCTTAATTTAAGCCCATTAGGGTTATTTTATTCTTATTTAGTTTTGGATTTAGATCAATTAGTTATGGAATTCATTTAGCCCATTAGCTAATTAAGACTTATTTTGTAATTCATATTATATAAGTGCCTAAAATAACATTGAAAAGATAGAACTTTTATTGTTATTAAGAACTGAGAAATACGAGTGTTTTTGTTTTTTTTTAAGATTCTTCATTGACCTTTTAGAACTTATCAAAGATATGATCTTTATGACCATATACCTTTGGTTTTTGGTTTCAATAATCATAAGGTCAAATTTTTCAAGAAGGTGTTTGGGAGTGTGACTGCACCAGAGATTGGGAAAAAGCAGTGGATGGGGTGTTTGGTAATGGCTAAGTCGTCGTTTGGCACAGCTTTTTCACCTATAGTTTGAAAAAAGTGGGTTGAAAAAAAGCTGATAATCGTTTGGTGAAGGAAAAAGTTGAAAAAAGCTGCGTGGATCCCATGTGTAAAAAGTGGCAAAACCTTGGTTGCGTGAAAAGCAGAAAAATGTTGCTTTTCTCTGCTTTTCACGCGTGAGAAAAGCTGGCTACGCCATTCCCAGAAATGCATTGCCAAAAACAAACAAACAGTCAATTTTCAACTCAATAATCAACACCATTGTTACTAAAAAACAAGCAAAGCATTAAATTAACAATAACCCATGTCAAAAAAATCCATGAAAATAATAATAAAAGTTTAAAATTTGACTAAATTAACCAAGCCAAAGCCACACCCATTCCATCTAAGAAGCAGTAACTAAAAAAACAAAGAGAAATGGAACAAGTTGAGCGAGTAGTAGTAGTAGTAGAAGAGACTGTAAACACGATCTACACTTAATATTTCTTCAAGATCGGATCTGAACAAAGCAAAAGAGAACAAGATCACTGGAATCATTAAGAAAGAGTAAAATAGAGTGCTTTAGAGAGAGAAAAGGAGGGCTCACCGATCAGAAGTGGAAGATGAGGAACAATAAGCCGGTGAGGAGGAATTAATTACAAAGAGAACCGAACGCAAATGAATCCACGACGACGACGACGATGAAGAAGACAGAGGAGAAGATGAGTTTGACGAAGACAACAATGTTTGACTCCGTTTTAGAGCTTTCATCTACTTAATAATTTCACTCCTTGCTTCTAGATATTTTTTTATCATTGTAACTCAATAATAAAGCAAGGATTGCTATGTTAATTGTAAAAAATAGATATGTATTAGTTGCAAGAACTAGTTATTTTATTTTGCCTAATGGATTGATGCTAAAACTTTATAATTAATATTTTTTCATGTATTTTAAGAGATTTTTTCATTTTATTTAGTATTAATTGGATTTAAATTTATTATCGAGGAAAATATTGTTCTTTTATAATAATAATAATAATGTTTTTATGGATTTGATAATTGTATGAATGGTTTGTACATGTTTAATATGCTCGAGTTCAATATAAAATACAATTCTTCTAAAATAATTGGAATAAGTAATTTCACAATATATATATATATATATATATATATATATATATATATATTGTGTGTGTGTGTTAATAATAATAATGTTTTTATGTTATGATTATTAATCTATAATATTTAAAAAATTATATATATATATGCTCTTTAAAGTAATTTTACAAGCGAAAAGCAATATGAAAAGTTTGGTAACCAAACACATGAAATTGCTTCTCATTAATCTCAAACTCAAAAACAGTTTTAATCTCAAACTTATTTTGAACCATAGCTAAAGTGTTTTTTTTTAAACTGTTTTTTTAAAACCTAAACCAAGAAAACAAAAGCTGTGCCAAACACACAAAAAGTGGGAAAAAAAACTGTGGGCCCCATATCTAAAAATAAGTAAACCTCGGTTGCATGAAAAACAGCTCTTTATTTGAATCACGTTAAACTACTAAAGGGGAAAATATGTTGAGATTTTGTTAGAATTTATACATATATAAATAAAAAAAATATTTTAAAAAATTGGGTCATTATAGTTGATATCGTTTTTGGGTTTGTATAGTTCAAATCAATGTTGTTAAAATTATGGTTTTAAGAGTAAAATAAACAAACCTGGTAAAATTGAGTTAAGAAATTGAGACATATTAAAATCAGTTCAAACCAGGTAAAATCAGATGGAATTGTAAAATCAGACCGTATTGGTCCGATTTTACGATCCCGGCTCATCCCTCCTCTCCTCTCACTGTCTTCTTATTGTCTTCTCAGTTCTCATCCCTCTCGGCTCATCAACTCTTCAGTAATCCCTGTCTGATTTTGAAAAAAATAAATAAAAACAAATCTTTCTCTGCCCGGACGTGTTTAATTCAATAACCTAAGAAGAGACATCAGGCGAAACTGAGTTGAAATGGAGGACAACAGAGACGGGAAAATGAGCATATACAGAGCAGCAAGAAGCATAAAACGCAGAGACAGCACAGTCTACAACGCATTACGATCAATCTACGAAGACACAATTTTTGTGGGAGAAATCTCTCAATTATGGCCAGACCTTCGTCTTATAGCCAACCTACGCTGTGGCCTCTGGTACTCTCCAAAGTTCCATTCTACCTGTTACTTCAAATCCACTGATGGTCACACCAACAATTGGTCCTTCAATACCTCTCGCCTTAATCTCCATGTTGCTCTTCTTTCTGGCAAGTCCTATTAATAATATTTTTCTATGTGGGTTTTTTGTTATTTTTGTAGCTGATACTGAATTTTTGGGTTCTTGTTAAATTGGTTAGGACAGAAAGGAGGATGTATTATCGTGGATGCTACTCGAAAAGGGAAGAGGTTTCCTGATAGCATGTCCAAAACAATACCCATTTGGACGTGCGTTTTGAACCATGCTATTCTTAATTATAGAAACAAAATGCTTGATTCTGGTTTGTTGATGAATGAGGTGAGCTTTTTCTTTGTTGTTTATATGTTTTAACTTAATTCGATCATACTTACGTTTGTTTTTAAATGTTGTCTTGGTGTATATATGGCTCATTGCAAGTTATATTTCAGAGTAAATTTTATTGCTCTATGATGTCAATATGGATTCCTTTGTGTTGTTCGCTTTCTTCTATTGTGCATTTGTGACCAAATTGCTTGTGACAGGAGGTGGTGGATAATTCTTATTGTGCCGAAGATGTAAAACTAAAAAACCATAATTGGGATTGCTCTTTGCATTTACCACTTTGGGTTCCAGATACAGAGAAAGCTGCAATCGAGGAACGTATAGAAAGATGGACTAACCAGTTGGAAACAAGTGGAGCTGATATTGCATCTATTTCTTCCTGCTTGAAAAAGCCTCTACGCCCTTTATGGATATCACAAAAGACTGTAATCTGGTTAAATGAAGTACCTGATCATAATCAGTGGGATTTCACTCCTATTATACTTGTTTCGGCTTCTTCTTCAAGTGATGTTTTTCGAAATAAGACTACCTCAGAGTTTAGTTGGAATTATATTCCAGGAGCTGGAGATGATGAGGAAAGTTGGGCAAGGGGTTTGACACCCACCCATTTCTGGAGTCATGTGAATGATCTTATTAGTTCAGGACCTGATCTTTGTAACCAAAAGGTAGCTGATATAGTTGAAAGGGATAGAGTATATCGTGCCCATAGGGGAGAGTATGCTCCTCAAGTTTCTGTCAAGAATCCGAAGATTGCTGATGATGTTGCTGATGTTTCTAATGTAGAACTCCCATTAGCTTCAAATATGCATAATGATGATACTACTTTCCAGCTATCGAATGATTATGGTACAACATTTTGGATAGGTTCAACCAATCTTGCTGTAGGAACAACTAAACATGGTACGCTTTCTATTTGATTTTTTTTTTAATTTGGTATCTTAATATGTTAATTCAACATACTATCCTCTTCAAATAATATTCCATTTGATTTCCAGAAATTTAGGAATCATTATTTTGAAGTCTTGTCTCATTTTACAAACAGAAAATATTTGAGCAGTAAAGAATATGTGCTCTTTTCTATTCATTATTTTCTTATGAATCTTTTCTCTCTAGTATTTTTTTGTAGAGAATGTCTAAAAGGTAAAAAGAAAAGGAAAAAAAAAACATGCCAATTAGGAATTGAACTCTCTTTAACTAGACCTGGTACAGATCAGATTTTGTTGCATTGACTTCAACACAAAAGGTTTTAGCAAAGCCTGTTTTTTTCTTATGAAGAGCCTGGTTTATCTGTAAATATCAAAAGAACATAATTTCTTTTAGTTTACTATTTTTTTCTTTTCCGTTTTACTTAAATAGCTTAGTGAAATATAAAAACGGTTCATTATCCCCAGTTTAATTTTCATATTTGATATTATGAAAACGCAGAGAAACCCAATCATGAATGCTTAAAACCCTTACATGCCTTGTGATTTGGAATCTTAAATTCCAAAATAGGCTCATTTTCTTATCTATCAAGTAATTGTTTTATCACACAACCTTTCCTAAGTACACCATGATATTTCTCACATTTGCACTGTATATTATGAGCAAAATTTTCTTTTCAATGCATTTTGAGTACTGTTTTGCAGTCATTTTTTTGGTCCATTGACCTTTGGAAAGTATTTTTTTGACTTGAATTATCTATTACTTTCATAAGATGGTTCTGTTCTATATGAATATAGGTCTATAACATTTTTCCTCAATAATCTGAAGAAGCTTATCCACTGTTCAGTACATCCCATTCTTGGTGGCGCACTATGTTGGCATGCCTCTGCTGAATACTATGAATTTGCATTCTGAACGCCATTATCTTTTATTGGTACAAACTCATGTTTCTAGATTACTGGTTTATCAAATTCTTTTTAGTTATTCAGTTTATTCTTTGGATTTCCAAGTTCATGAATTGAGGAAAGACTTTCCTTATTTATATTGTGTCGAGAGAAGGAATTTAGTTGGTCATAAATATGGAATCTATTAAACTGATTTTGTATGAATAAGAGTATTGTCACTTGGACAATGTCATCGGCAGAGGGCATTGCTTGTCTTTGATGATGATGATGGTAATGGAGTTGGTGAGGTTGCTTTAGTAGTGAAGTTGGTATATGTTTCAGGTGCTAGTTTATGGTATGGGTGGTTCTTGTCATTTTGAAGACTTTGGTGGTTTTCGAGGTGTGGAAGGAGATGATTTGCAGGATTTATGATTCTCCGGTGTATATTGTTTTGGGGAAAGTATATTAAAGTGCCTGCAATATGGTGTAGTTATTTCTATGGCTATGAGAATATGTGAAGCACTGTAGTGCTGTCGGCAGCATGATTAAGTGGGAGATAATGTCATTCAAGCCATGATACATGATTATACATTTTATTTCTCTTCTTCTTACACTTTTTTTTTGTGTTTACTTGTTGATGCAGCTGCACTTATGTCTAATGTTGATTGTATTTTGAACTGTGATAAGGAATCAGTCTCTATCAATCTTCCAGATTCTGAAGCCCATTTGCATCTTCCTATGGTGGTGTGTAAAAAGAATTGTTTACAAGATTTAACCATTTTCTGGAACCACTATTCTCTTATAGGAATGTTATTTCACTACATTTGAGTTTATTTTTTTTATTTTTTTTCCAGGGCTCGAAATTGGATAGGTTTTCCTTGTTCAACAATCTTCCAGCTGCAGTGAACTTTGCAAAATCGAACCTTAGAAAAGCACATAGACTTCTAGTTTGTTGCCGTAGTGGTAAGGATCCCTAAATGAAACCTTGCCTAGTGATGATGTTTATTGAATATGCTTAGTGACAGATTTGTTTGGTTTTTTTTAATTAATTTTGGTCTTATGTTTTATATTTTGAAATGATTTTTTTCAACATTTGTGCAATACCATTTTGTCGATTTATGAATTTCAAAAACAGAGAATACACAAGAACGTGTGATTGTCCTTTTGATGACTATGTTATGGATTTGCTAGAGAAGTGGAGTAATTTATATATATATATATATATATATATATATATATATATATTCTCTTTTTGTGAAACCACAGAAACTGTTAGATGACTGCTAATATGTCATTACTTTTTGTTTCCAGGTGAAGATATTAGCGTGTGTATTTGTCTAGCAATTTTGACATCATTATTCGATGATAAAGGTATGATGCCTGCATATTGCATTGAGACTGTGCCATTCCTGGCACTCAGAAAAGATAAATTATATACCAGAAGAAATTATTTATTTATTATCCTGTTTGGTTTTTGAAGATATGATAGTGCTTTCCCAGTATATATTTTGTTTGTCTCTCATTCTCATTTTGTTGGCATCAACTCTACTTCGCTCCTTTGATCATTGCCAAATAATTTAAGAAGGATGTTTTCTTGTAACTCTCATTTTCTAATGTTTGGTCTTTGGATCAGGAACTTTTGATGATGGAAGATCTTTCAGTGAAACATGTATTATGAAATTGGAGATGCGGCGTCGACTTGTATTTGTCTGTAGATTTGCAATAACTGCTCGACCATCAAGAGGAAATTTGAAACAGGTTTTCGGTTTTCTTACTGGAGCAAGTGTAGCTTCTGCCTGACCATTCTCTCCACTCTAACATTGTTCAACTGCTTGTAGACTGGCATTACCGCATAAGCAATAGCTTAGGACACTCCTGGAAAATCCACGGCCGTGCATCTTATAACATTGAGCAAATCCTCTGAACTGTTCAAAACAGCATGCACTGTAAAACTGAGCCAAAACTCTTTTTGTTTCTCTCATGAAATATAAGACTTCAATCCAATCGGCTTGTCAATTTCTCTCATACATTCATCAGCACAAGGTCAGACTTTCTGCTGAATTAGGATTGCACTGTTCTATTATTTGCTAATCACCATTTCTTTCTGCTGAGTTCTCATGCTTGACCCTGACATGACAATAGAGAAAGTAGTGATTGAAAAGTGTTTCATGGGTGATAATTTGGTAATCCGTGGCAACCTTAATCTACATGCAGTAGTTGAGCCCAGTCCACCCAACGCTAGGTTTTCTCAAAATTAAGTCTCTAGCGCAAGCACACACAAAGTAATATGTTTCTTAGGCGATCACAACTAGCTTTTCATGGATCGAGTCCGGGTTATACTAGTATCTAGACAGTGGTGAAGATGGAATTTTTTTGTTAGATGGACCAATGAATATATGGAGATGACAAAAATCATTCATACACAGGTATGGAGTTGGAAGTAAAAGCCGTGATATTTGGAACTAAAAAGTAGCCTTTTTTTTCCTGCTCCCATTCAAAAAGGGCTACTTTAAATGCACATTTAAGGAACTTTGATGAAACAATCATTCAAATTCAGAGCTTTTCAGCAATGGTTAGTTTTCTTACAAGACTGGTTACTTTTTGAAGGAATGAATGATGATATCTGTGTGTACTAACGACGACAAATGTATTCAGGTATGGACTAGTGCGGTGTGCTGTTCAAACAGATGGGGGTGCACCCCAATTTTATTTCATTTCCCCCCCTGCCTTGTTCTAACAGCGAAAGGATCTTTCTTCAAAGTTCAAATGCTTCTTTATAGATGGACAGATATTAGGCTTTACAGCAACAAAAGCAAGCTTTTAATGATGCATGGTGCTAAAGTTAATAGTATATGTGATCGTGGCTGGCGTCTCCATAGATTATTTTGCATGGCCAGATAGTTAGAAAACACATCACAAGTGGGGATTATGATACGAAAACAAAATAAGAAAGCAGAATGGTGGCCCTCTATTATATAATCTTCTTACTTGACGTTTCTTGCTTTCCATTAATCACATAGTTGTCTATTTCGTTCTCTTTCGGCTGACATGTTTCGTACCAATTAAAAAAACAAGACAAAACAGTATTGTTTTTACCTCGGTTTATATTCCGGCTCATTCCGGATTTTTCAGTCAAATACCAGCCAAAATATTCTAGTTTTGTTCTGCCAGTTCTATTTCGGTCAAATAGTGTTTTTTTAAAATAATAAATAATTTTACAATATCAATCATATCTCTTAATCCGACTGTTAGATTGAGATGAAATTTTATAAGGAGTCTTGACATATTTATATATATTATGTTAAAATTTCAGAGCAATCAAAGAGTGTAATGACCTTGCGAGATTGATGATGACATTCTCGTAATATTATACATGTTCATAATTTTATTCAGAAAAATTATTTTGTTGTGTCTTTTTTATAGATTAAATTGCACAATTATAAATAATTTTATTTTTGGATTTGAACTAATTATTTTTGAATTAATATATTTAATTATATATATACATATACAGTACAACCCCGAAACGGCACGCCAAAATACTCTGAAACCGAAACATTCTGTTCCAATTGAAAAAACAAATCAGCAACCGAAATGGTATTGACAACCTTATTAATCATCATCTTTAGCTCATTGTTTATTTCCTTGAGTTTGAGAGAAAAGGAAAGGGATTCAATACACAAAATAAAACCAGTGCGTGGCAAAATGTTTAATCTATTTGCCTGATGATGAAATGGTTTTAGGTGAATTTTTTGAAGGATTTATTAGGGGAGTTTTCTCCATGCATGAAATGGGGATTCATCTTTTACATTGTCAATGTCAATCCCATCATCTTTAAAATACTTTTTTTTTTTGGTGGGGGTTTCGAATGCTTAATGGATTCATCTTACATCATAAACAAACCGGTGGCTTGTAATTAAAGTTGAGGAAGTCCCACTTGGCATGTCTAAACTCCACTTTGTTATACTAATCAATCAATCAATCATCTATCGTTTGGATTATAGTGCTTTTTTTTTTATAAAAAAAAACATAAATTCAATATAATTCTTGACATAATAATACTATACATTAAAATAGTATGATTAAAAACTATTTTAAGAATACATGGCGTTGGATTAATAAACCTACGAGTATATTACATTAAAATATTTAAACCAAGTATCTTTTTTATAAACAATTTTTATTTTATTATTATTATTATTTTTTCTTGAGGTTAAACATTACGTTTTTTAACAATGATTATGATATATACCCAATGGTTGTAGAGTAATATAGTGATCACTAAGGTGTACTAATAAGTAAATTCCACTTTTTCTTAATCTTCAGGTATTAATAAGGTTGTCAATTTTGTTTTGGTTGATGCTTTATTTATTATATTGAAACAGAATTTTCGATTTCAGAGCGTTTCGGCGCGTTGTTTCAGGGTTATATATATATATATATATATATATATATATATATATATATATATTAATTCAAAAACAAATTTAGTTCAAATACAAAAATAAAATTATTTAGAATTGTGCAATTTAATCTAAAAAAAGACAATAAAATGATTTTTTGAATAAAATTATGAACATTTATAATATTACGAGAGTGTCATCATCAATCTCGTAAGGTCATTATATTCTCTGATTGCTCTAAAATTTTAACATAATATATATAAATATGTCAAGAGACTCCTCATAAAATTTCATCTTCATCTAACGGTCGGATTAAGAGATATGATTGATATTGTAAAATTATTTATTATTTGAAAATAAACACTATTTGGACGAAACGGAACGGATGGAATGAAACCGGAATGTTTCGGCTCGTATTTGGTTGAAAAATACGGAATGGGCCAGAATTTAAACCGAGGTAAAAATGATGTTGTTTTGTCTCGCTTTTTTAATTAGTACGAAATATTTTAGCTGTTTCGACCGAAACAAAATGAAACTAACAACCCTGGTATGAAGTGAAAAACCACAAAACTTACTTCCCACAACCATTTTCTCTCTACTAATATCTCTCCTAACAGATAACCTATTTAGGATTACATTCATAACTAATATATATTCTTAGTGTATACTTGCCTCCATTTCTTATATTAGGCTGAGAGTCTTTTTATAAACTATTAGAGATATCCCTAACTGACAAGCTTTTTTATTTATTTTTCAATAAAATAATTTCCTTCATACCAAAACTGTTATCATAATGAATAAACAGTAATTTCTATGATTTTCTTAGCATAGAGTTCTCTATAAAATTCTACATCATAAAACCTATTAATCAAGGATTTAATGACATATACTATCATAAGCCATCCATTTTTAACATGCCCTCATTGAACTTATTGAGGTAAGTCTTAGTGCTTTTATCTTATTTTAATAAATGATAAACAATAAGCCATTATATTGAGTTATGTCCTCGTAATAAGTCATCACGACTTTTTTTAGTGACAATGTTTATGCTTAAACATGCTTGAAGTTTTTTTTTATTATCGTAGATGGCCGGGCTAGCTTGAGCGCATCTCGACTAATTCTACAGGTCCTGAAGTTAACGATCATGTAAGACTCTAGTGGTCATTATATTAACAACCAAAGGGTTCGAACCCGAGACCATAGGGGGAGCAAAATCTTTAGTCACAAACTCTTACCACTGGACCACCTACTAGATGGTTATCATGCTCTAAGCTTTGCATAAAGATTCTTAAAGCTTATAATACTCAAAAAAACTATATCAATAGCGTGACACTGCTAAACAACTTTCACCGTTGGAGATGCTCTAATAACTCATGTTGGCTACATGATTTAGAAATTAATTAAGAAATATATTATTTGAGAGTAAGAGTGTTAAATCATCTTAATCAAAATCATAATTTATATATAATGTTAGACCTCACACTTATCACCTAATTTTGCTAATATTGTGTAATTGGAACGAACGTTCACAAACCAACTTACTAAGCAATGACACTTTAGAATAAAACACACAACTTCTTAAACTCCATGCTTGATTTGCCACTTCATTACTTTATGGTTTTATCAAAAAAATTCAAATTTGTTCTCCAGCAGCCATACTTCCACGAAAGTAGAGCATGCTAGGGATGGGGGTAGGCAGATAAGCACAATTTATTATATATAAACAAAAAATATCAGCACACATGATTCAGGTGCTTGATCATCTGGGAAAAAACAAAAAAAACTCCGGGAGTTCGATGTATTTTCTTATTTAATTGGAGGAAACAATGCGAGGTGGTGAGAATGTTGAAATTGCTTTGGCCAGGTTGAATCTTTTTGACCAATTTTGAAAATCGAGGTTTAATTATAATGTGAGTCTAAAGCCCCTACTTTCCATTGACGTGCGAGAAGCTGAAGTCAGAATAATGATAGTTTATAGCTGTGTTCATATTGCTAACAGCACGCTGAGTATAATTCTTTATTGTTAAGCAACAGCTAGTGGTTCTCAACCTAATCTACACAGGTCTTCCATGGGGTTTATCGGCAACAATGGCTGATGAAGAGGGGCGGCAGCTCCATTAAAGGCAGCCCATTTTAGGGCAAAAAGCAGGAATAACTTTCATGCATCCACGTTTATTATTTGAAACAAACCTAGATTTATTTCAGATTTAAATAAAAATTACCTGAAAATCAAATATTTTTCTCGGTTTTAAATAATTACTTTGAAATTGGGTTATTGCAAACCACTTGTTATTCAAGTATTTGATCTTTAATGATAATTTACACGAGCTACCAATGAGAAAAGATTTAGATTTTTTAGAACAAATATTATTAAACCTTTTAAGTGCTAATTCTTTTCTTTTATATTTGAGTATATTTGTACTGCATTATTGTACTTTCATTTAATATACAAAATATAAAAAGCTTAACATTTTATTTTTAGAAAAAATATAAAAATCATAAAAATAGTTTTCTCTCTCAATTTGACTTTTAAATAATATTACATATATTATTGTACGATAAGAGACTTATTCAATCAAATGCCTAGGTTTTTTCTAGGTCTACAATTCTAATCCCCTGTATTAATTGTATTCTAGCCTTTAATCTTTAAAATTTATTTATAATCAAATTGCACCTGATTAATCATTTTATTTTAATTTATGACCATTGTTTTTTTATGTATGTGACTCATTATGTTTCTTAATAATTTTGCTCAAATATGAATCAAAATCCTAAGTAAAATAACATTAAAAAAATTAAATAGTCTAATTCATTATCAATTTAATAATTGATCGGTTTATATTTGAAGATCAAGTACAATGTCCAACAATCTGTTACAATTCTCCAAATATTAAGAAAGTCAAAAGTGTTTTGACTTAATATTTCAGTGACCAATTATTCAGTATGATTATTCTCCCTTCAACAAGAATGATTTGATTTAGATATTAAAGAATGAAATATATCTCCTTTTTAGCTCTCAATTCTATAGTCATTGATTATTTAAATAAGATTTGAAATTCTTTTTTAAAATCTCATTACAACTTGTCTAATGATTTCATAATCAATATTATTTGAGAACAAATAAAATATTTTTTTTAATTCATATAAGGTGATGAATAATCTCTTGATAACTCAAATACCTTCATGTAGTTAATGTTATACCTCATATTTTCTTGTTTGCTACCCATGATCAGGACAATATGTTGATCAAAATTAAAGCATAACACTTCTTATATAACATAACTTAATAATCTCATTCTAACAATCACTTACACAACTATCCCATGAGTATTTTTATAGATATAAATGATCTTTCCATATAGAGTTCTCTTGCAAGTTAGTTCAATATATATTTTATTTGACAAATATTTGCATGTTAGTTTCAGATATCTCTTATATCTCAATTTATAAAAACAACTTCTCTTTTACATAAATAAAAAAATATAATATATACTGATCTCAACAACTATAATTAATGTTCAATCTTAATATAAAATTGTCCAATAATACTTAGAAACTACACTTTGATGCAATACAAATCTAATATTTATAACAACTCTATATTTTTTTATATGAAAAACTTTTATTCCTCAAACTTTCTTTGTACTTTGGATTCATTAATCAAATATTAGACTAATTAGGCTTGCATGCCTAACCCATAAAAAAACATAAGTATGTCATACAATAAACAAATGGCATGTCATCTACTTATGAAGATAACATGTCGCCCACTACAATAAACAATTCTTAAAGATTGTTGAAAAATGAAGATTCAAGGTACTTAGGCTCAATACTATCAAATCTCAATTCATTTTCACCCATAAGATTCTTTAAAATTAGCGATAACTCCATTTATAATTCAAAACACATATTTATTTAATCTAAAGTCTAAAAATAAAATAAAATAAATCAAAACATTGATCTATTTTTTTTAGAATGATCAGGGATCGAAACCACCTTCCTTAAATACTGTTAGAGAATAATATAAATCATATTATGAGGCCTCACCTAACAGCTTGAGTTTTTAGGTGAGATGGTTCCTTAACATGGTATCAGAGCCTTGTTGACCCAGCGGTCACGAGTTCGAATCTCACCACCCCATTCTATTTGATAAAAATCAAACACAAAGTAGAATAAACTTGTGTGCAAGTTTCAAGCCCAAAGAGCTTTCACTTAAGGAGGTGTGTTAGAGAATAATATAAATCATATTATGGGGCCTCACCTAACAGCTTGAGTTTTTAGGTGAGATGGTTCCTTAACAAATACTTTCCTCAAAACAAACTCATCAACACTACAACTAGTGTACATAAAATAAAGTAAGAGATTAAATCATAAAATAAATTAAGTTGATGGGTCAACTATATATAAATGTTGGAAATTACAAGGACCAAAATGCAAAAAACAAAAATTTCTTCAATGTTACTGAAATAGCCGTCCACAATAGAAATAAAATCTTGCGCTTTAGTTAAGTGGTTCTATTTTAGTCTATTAATAATAATAACTCCCTCAACCACATCATTGTATGGAGAGAAAAAAGAAATCAATTAATAATATTCTTTGAAATTTATCCATTTTTCCTGACATAATCTTGAAAGAATGGAAATATAAGAAATAATGTAACATGAACGATGAACATGATCACTGATTTTTGATGGGGAATTAACTACTGGTGGACAAATTAATTAGAAAATATAGATTAATATATGAAGGGTTTCGATTCATTGATTTTATACAAGAATACAATCAAGGAATAGAAAAATAAAAATAAAAAAGAAAGAAAAGGAACTGGTCTGCCACGTAAAAAAATCATTTTCGGGCGAGAATCAACAAGGAAACATGTAGGATGCTTCTCCAACCCACTCCCAAGAACAATGAATTCTCTAACTTCAATCTGCACATGATACATATGGGGGTGAGAGTATAGCAAGGAATTATATTCCACAAAAATTGGACATATTTGGAAGGAATAAAGATTGATTTTCAATAAGAATATGATACTTTGTAAGTCGATTAATGTCAAAAGTGGAGCAGACAGTCTCGGTGGAGCCCCGATTGTTCTTATCAAATAGAAAATATGCGTGTTCTTGGAGAAATTTAAGAGATTTCATTATTCCACCTCCTAGACAGCTTGCTACATGATGCTGCTGCTACGTATGTGATCTTGATGGCATGGAAAATATTCCTATTCGAAAGACAACAACATACTACACATATAAATATATATTTATATCTCATTATAAATATATAAGATCTCTATCAAATTAAATATGGCCTCGAGCATCCCTAGCAATCCCATATACTATATATATAAGAGATTCTGTTTTCTTATATAATATATAATAAATAATCCATCAATATGAAGTCATCCGATTTATTGCAGGATTTCATAGATGTCCTCTGTGATATCCATCTATACGGGTGGCTTTACAGAAGATCTTGGACAGCTTCTTTGGACAGCGGACGGCTGTAACAGGAGGTATACATATACATATACATACATACATATACATACATATATATATATATATATACAGCCAGAGATATGTATAAAAAGGATCTTGAGAGTCCAACAAAGACAGCTAGTTGGAAAAACAATACAACTATTGACATGAAAGATTTGAGTAAAGGGCTTGCAAGAATATTTTAGTCGTGTAGCTATTGGTAACACGCAGACAACAGGATCTACCCTTTGAATGGGAGTGGCTTATACTATACAGGTAATGGTAGATTCTCAATTATTTTGAGTCTCATATATAAATCTTATTCACTCGCATAAACCATATTATATTTGAAAAAAAAAAACAAAAGGAAAAAAAGAAGCAAATAGGAATGGAAAAAGGAAACAATAACAAAAATGGCCCAATTGGTCACATTCATCTTTCTTGAAAAAACTTTTTATATCCTTGTCTTAGCTTGCTTCTTGCTATCGAAAGTAACCACTACGAAAAACACTAAAAAGAATGTCTTTCTTTAACCAACCCACATCAAACTTTATGATAAATTAGGGTCACCACGCACTTCCTGCTCGACTCTTGTGTGTGTGTGTGTGTGTATATATTGATATGAGAGTATCAATATTTGTTTAGGTTGAGAGAGTCAAGTCTCCAATGCACAAAACCTTGCCTTTTCTACCTCTTTCTTGGTGCTAGCTAGCCAGTACTATAGCATCCTACAGGATCTTTTTTTCTCGAAAATTAAACATTTTTGCAGGAAAATGAATTCTCCAAAGAAGAACGAGAGGGGAGGAGAGGAGGGCCAGTCTATAGCCACTATCTTTAGATATGCAGATTGGATTGATATATTGCTTATGTTACTGGGTACTATTGGAGCTATTGGAGATGGCATGTCTACAAATTGCTTGCTGGTGTTCGCCAGCCGCATAGTGAATAGCTTGGGTTATGGTCAGACCCGACAACATAATGATAATTTCATGGTTGAGGTCCAAAAGGTCTGACTTGCCAGTCAACATTTTCGTTCCTCTATCTCCCTGTTCCTAGCTATAACATGGATTTCCTTTTTTGTTTCTGTCAACAGTGCAGCTTAGACTTTGTGTACTTGGGATTAGCGGTCATGGTGGTGGCTTTTATGGGTAATTTCAACAGCACTTTGATCTATACTCATGACTTTGCTTTGCTTTGCTTTCTCCAGACAATGTCTTGTTTGGAAAAGTGATGCCACCATAATAATTCAATCCATTGTGCACCAAAGAAAACTCCAGGAACAATTACAGTGAAGCATGAAAAGAGATCATTTTGTGGAACCCTAGATACTAATGCTGCCCCATTAAGAAAAACAAGTGATTAATATTAATTCCCTGATTTCTGTTGCTCTTTTTATGTTCACAGAAGGTTACTGTTGGAGTAAAACCAGCGAGAGACAGGTTTTGAAGATCCGATACAAGTATTTGGAAGCTATACTTCGACAAGAAGTTGGGTTCTATGATTCACAAGAAGCAACTACTTCAGAGATCATCAACAGCATATCAAAAGATACTTCTCTCGTACAAGAAGTGCTAAGTGAAAAGGTAAACTTAAGGTTTGTTTATGGATACAAAACATCTTCAGCTGAGTTAGATTGGCAAACCTGTTCCACCCTCTTCTTTTTTCTTCCCATACAATCATCCTTCGATGTGTAAATGTAATTTTTTTCACTTATTTAACATCATCTTCGTTGTTTTTAGGTGCCCATATTTTTGATGCACGCGTCTGTATTCATCTCAGGACTTGTCTTTGCCACATACTTTTCATGGAGACTGGCTTTGGTGGCCTTCCCAACTCTTCTTCTTCTGATCATCCCTGGAATGATATACGGGAAATATCTTGTCTACTTGTCAAAGAAATCTCGGGAGGAGTATGGCAAAGCTAACGCCATCATGGAGCGGGCATTAAGCTCCATTAAGACTATCTATTCATTCACTGCAGAGAAGACAATCATCGACAGGTATTCTTCAATACTGGATAGAACAACAAAATTGGGAATCAAGCAGGGCATTGCCAAGGGTCTCGCTGTTGGGAGTACAGGGCTTTGTTTCGCGATATGGGCTTTCCTTGCTTGGTATGGAAGTCATTTGGTCATGTACAAGGGAGAGAGTGGAGGAAGGATCTATGCTGCTGGGATTTCCTTCATATTGAGTGGACTGTGAGTGGTTTTTTGCATCATAACTTTCTCTCTTAAATTTTAGATTTGTGCATGCTCGATCATATATATATATATATATATATGTATGTATATAGGTATGTCTAGCGAGGTGCTAACTGCTAAGTGAATCTTCAGTAGATTCTTCTCAAATATATCTAATCGAACAGATAATCTCATCATAAAAACGAGTAGGTTCATCGAAAGGTTCAACGGATATATTCCTAATTAGTTGCCATAATTTGAACCTACAATTCCTAGACTGAGAAAAGCTCTCCCCAACTTTGACAAAATTGTTATGATATAATTGATTTGATATTCGATAGCATATTCTCACACCGCTACACATTCTATATATATGCAGTCTGTCTCTGAACTTTGTGCTGGATCAAATATTTCATACTGTTAATTGATTACATATGTATTAATTAGGTGCTAGAAATATGGAGGGGGTAAGGATTTAGTGGCAAGGCTTTATGCCTACTTTCTCATTTGAAATCTGTTGAATTGTGTCTTTTGATTATCTTTTCCAGCATATGTGTAGTTGGACCTTTAAATTGTGCCCTAAGCTAATCAAGGTTAGAGGACAGCTCACAGGTCAACGGATCTGTCCACATTTGCTAAAACCATCCACCAAAATGTTGTTTTCCTCTGTGAATCTGTCTTGCCCTAAGCATTATTGAATCATTACAATGTGTAATTTGAAGGGAAATTGTTGCAGCATCAAACTTATTCAAAATCAGTGAAAGTAGCTACGACATATGAAATGAAGATGGAATCATGTTTTCACAAACTTTCCCCCGTAAACATGACTTTGCCCTTGCTGTACTATTCTTGATAACCTCTACACTCACCTAGATTCTTAAAAGCACTGCATGCACTCATTAATCCATTAAAGGTCTATATAGTCAAGCCATTCTTTTATAAAGTGGAGAATCTGTTCGTAAGGACTTACTTTTGCTTTGTTTTCTTTTTATAAAGGAAGGAATGAAAAAAGAAATACTTAGTGTTGAATAGTAATGTCATCTACAGAAGTTCTAGTTAGGAAAAATTCAAAGGAAATTAAGGACTAAAACAGTCTAAGTACAAGGAAATTAAGAAACTAAGCTTAGTGAGTTATTGTAATTGATGGATAGGAAGTAGGTCATGTTAAGAATACTAAAACGATCGTCCATCAATCTTGAATGGTAGTGGCAGTACTAGATTGAACATTAAGTTGTTAACTAGCTTGTAATAATAGTATTTATTAATTACTAGAAGTAAAGTAAATGATTGTAAATGTTTTTTTTTTTCTTAAGAAAATGAATGAAATCAAATGCTATGATGTTAACAATCCACTAGCTAGACAAGATAATTGTTGAAAACAATCCACTTTCTGAATTAATCATTATTCTGCAATTGATTTTGTATGCAGATCCCTTGGAATTGCTCTTCCTGATCTGAGGTACTTCACAGAAGCTTCTGTTGCAGCCACACGGATATTCAAAAGGATTGATAGAGTTCCAGAAATCGATAGCGAAGACACAAAAGGACTTGTGTTAGACAAAATTCAAGGACAGATTACATTCCAGCATGTAAGTTTCACATACCCTTGTCGTCCAGATGCCACTGTTCTCAAAGATTTCAGCCTGGAAGTTGAGGCAGGAAAAACAGTTGCTCTAGTTGGAGCAAGTGGGAGTGGAAAGTCCACAGCAATTGCGTTACTCCAGCGTTTCTATGATGTTAATAGCGGCATTGTCAAGATTGATGGTGTTGATCTAAGAACATTGAATTTGAAATGGATAAGAGGGAAAATGGGTCTTGTTAGTCAAGATCATGCTTTGTTTGGGACATCAATAAAAGAGAATATCATGTTTGGGAAGCTCGATGCCACCATGGATCAAATCATGGCTGCGGCTATGGCTGCAAATGCTCACAACTTTATAGGGCAGCTTCCAGAGGGGTATGAAACAAAGGTATTTCATAATTTCAAGTCATTTTTTAGATCAATCTACCTGAGATCCAGTTCTTCGGTATAATGATCATCTTAAAAGCATGTTTTTGTATAATAGGTTGGTGAAAGAGGAGCACTCCTATCCGGGGGACAAAAGCAGCGAATCGCCATTGCTAGAGCAATAATCAAGAACCCTGTGATTCTCCTACTTGATGAAGCAACCAGTGCTCTTGATTCTGAATCAGAAACACTGGTCCAGAATGCACTCGATCAAGCCTCCATGGGAAGAACTACACTGGTAATTAACGTCTATCACTGTTCCTTATGAGTAATGAAAGAATAATTTACTGGAACCAGAAACAATTCCTTCAAAATTGTTTTTACGGTTACATCATCATTTTCCCACTCTAACAATTTCAATGAAAAATCTCCAGGTTGTTGCACACAAGCTCTCTACAGTTCGAAATGCAGACCTCATTGCAGTCGTTGACAATGGCGGCATCATTGAAATAGGTTCGCACAACGATCTCATCAACAGACAAAATGGCCACTACGCCAAACTAGCAAAGTTACAGAGACAATTCAGCTGTGACGAGCAAGAACAAAATCCTGAAACTCGCATCTCTTCAGTTACAAGCAGTGCTGGATGGCAAAGTACAGGAAAATCCAGTCCGGCCGTCTTTGCTTCACCATTGCCTGTCGATGATAGCCAAAAACCAGTGCAAATCTCTCCGCCGTCCTTCTTTCGGCTTCTTTCTTTAAATGCCCCTGAATGGAAACAAGCCCTAATGGGAAGTATTTCAGCTATAACATTCGGTGCTGTGCAACCCGTCTATGCGTTAACCGTTGGTGGAATGATTGCAGCTTTCTTTGCGCCGAACCACGATGAAGTTCGTGACCGAATACGTATGTACTCTTTAATATTCTGCTCTCTTTCCGTGCTCTCCATCTTCATAAACCTCGTGCAACACTACAATTTTGCGTTAATGGGCGAGAGGCTGACCAAGAGAATTCGATTGAGAATGCTAGAGAAGATCTTAGGTTTTGAGACAGCTTGGTTTGATGAGGAGGAAAACTCTAGCGGGGCTTTATGTTTAAGATTGAGCTCTGAAGCCTCCATGGTTAAAACCCTTGTCGCGGACAGAGTTTCTTTGTTAGTTCAAACCACTTCTGCAGTTACTATAGCCATGATAATGGGGCTAGTCGTGGCCTGGAAGCTTGCAATTGTTATGATAGCGGTGCAACCCCTCACCATTCTGTGTTTCTACTCGAAAAAAATATTGTTGTCTACTATTTCAACAAATTTCGTCAAGGCACAGAATCAAAGCACTCAAATTGCAGTGGAAGCGGTCTATAATCATAGAATTGTGACATCATTTTCTAGTGTGGGGAAGGTTCTTCAAATTTTTGACGAGGCTCAGGAGGAGCCGAGGAAGGAGGCCAGGAAAAAATCATGGCTAGCAGGAATTGGCATGGGATCTGCTCAGTGCCTAACTTTCATGTCATGGGCCCTAGACTTCTGGTTCGGAGGTACTCTAGTGGAAAAGGGAGAGATATCGGCGGGAGATGTGTTCAAGACATTTTTCATTTTAGTGAGCACCGGAAAGGTTATAGCTGAGGCAGGAAGCATGACCTCAGATTTATCCAAGGGTTCAACTGCAGTGGCATCTGTGTTCAAGATTCTGGACAGACAATCCCTGATTCCAGGTTCTTACCAGGTAAGTTACATCTCTTGCATGCTGAGAATTAATAATTTTGAAGCACAAACTTAATTACAGTTTGCAATTTCTGTTAGGCCGGTGATGGAAGTAGTGGAACCAGGTTGGAAAAACTCAGTGGAAAGATAGAGATGAAGAAGATTGATTTTGCATATCCAAGCCGGCCGGAAACCCTAATACTTCGGCAGTTTTGCTTGGAGGTGAAGCCAGGCACCAGCGTTGGCCTGGTAGGGAAGAGTGGATGTGGAAAATCAACCGTGATTGGACTGATCCAAAGATTCTATGATGTCGAGAAGGGATCGATAAAAGTAGATGGAGTGGACATAAGGGAGCTAGACATCCAATGGTTCAGGAAGCGCACGGCTCTTGTTAGCCAAGAACCCGTGTTATATTCAGGAACCATCCGGGAAAACATCATGTTCGGGAAGCTCGACGCGTCCGAGAATGAGGTGGTGGAGGCTGCAAGAGCAGCAAATGCTCATGATTTCATCTCGTAAGTCTAATCAACCGAATTAATGTTCATATAAATCATGTGAAAAACAGCTTCTGAAACTCTGCAATTCTGTGCGTAGATCCCTCAAAGAAGGGTATGAAACGGAGTGCGGCGAGAGAGGGCTGCAATTATCGGGAGGGCAGAAGCAACGAATCGCCATAGCAAGAGCTATACTTCGGGACCCGACCATCCTGCTACTGGACGAGGCAACCAGCGCTCTGGATGTGCAATCTGAGCAAGTTGTGCAGGAAGCACTGGACAGAATCATGGTCGGAAGGACTACGATTGTGGTGGCGCATCGGCTGAACACCATAAAGAATCTAGATTCCATTGCGTTTGTTGCCGATGGAAAGGTGGCGGAGCGAGGAACCTATGCTCAGCTAAAGAGCAAGAGAGGCGTCTTCTTTGACCTGGCCAGCCGATGAACAAACGAAGCTCGCAACGATGCTGCGATGGAAATTAATACCACGTAGTGCTTCAAGTACTGTAAAATAAACACGTTCTCAGAAAAAGCTGTTTGAAAGTTTTCTATGAAAATATATACTGATTTTTTTAAAGTTTACTAAACCTAAATTTGCCCGTACTCCACCACTAGTCAGATGAAAATAAACAATTAACACAAAATAAAATAAAGAAGAGGATGATAAATGGTATCCCGACAACATGCCGTCTGATCCATTTTGGTTTTGAGGTTTTAATTTAGGAATTTGGTCAGATTTTAATTTAGTTTTTCAGCTTTTGATTTTCTTTTTACTTGCGTCTTTGATTTACTTTAAATTTTTAATTTTATACAATTTTGCATCTCTCAAACTTCAATATTAGCCCTAAATTTCAACAACTTTTTCAATTCCATCATTGGTTTTGAATTTATATAAATTGACTCTTAATTGACCATTAAACATTTAACTCTTTTTAAATTTCCCCTTGATTTTAACGAATTGAGTCCTTAGAGTTCAACGTCTCATTGCAAAAATATCCTCAACTACGAATTACTTCAATTTAAACCTCAATTGATCCTAAATTTCCAACTTTATTGTAATCTTACATTTGATTTCAATCAATTGAGTTTGCAAAAAATAAATTTGGTCTCCTAAAATCTCAATCTTCTAAATTAAGTCTAAATTAGGCTTCTAAACTTGATTGTTTATCAATTAAGTCCCTAATAAATTTAATTTGACTTATTAAAAATATAATTGGGTTCTTACACCTAATTAAGCTCTTTAATTTGACTCAAGTAAATTCTTAAAAATAATTAAAACTTTGATTTAGTTCATAATTAAATCATATTGGTCTCTTAAACAATTAATTATATCTTGGACTTAATTTTTATACAAATTTTTTCAATAATTATTTATTTTAACCTTCAATCAGGTTATAATTTTAGTCTAACATCTAAATTAATTAATCTTGAAATGTCCTCATATTCTAAGGCCTTCCTCGGCCTGCTTTTAGCTATGTTTCTGACATCCTTATTATTATTATTATTTATATAAAAAAAAGATAATTTAAAGGAAATAGCTCATAAATATATTACTTTTTTTTTTGGATATCATGGAGGAACCACTTGACCCGGAAAGCGTACTTTGTGGACCCAGAGCATGCGTAAATCCCCCGGCTATCCCAGGCTCTTACAGGGCAGGAGTGACTCGCGTCACGTGGAAGGACGACTCGAACCCGCTCTTGAAACATCAAGAGCGAGGCTCGCTACCCCCGCTGGGGACTCATAATTATATTACGATACAACAATAAAGGAAATGTATCTCTCTTTCGAAGGTAGAAAGGGGTAAAGTAGACGACCATGTATCTCCAAACCACTAGACTCCGACACTTGCCTTCATACTCCGCCTGGTTTTAGCATCAAAACAACATGCTTGACAGATCGAGTTCTTTCTTTGTGGCTATTAAATTTCTATGCAAAAATAGGAGCCAAGAGGCGTCTGTGCTGGCAAGATTCACACCATTGATCTTCATGGACCTTCCACCACTGTTGATCGCAGTGCACTCTTGTCATTGCGCGAGTTGGCTTCTAGTAAAGCTGGGTTTCATAAGTTTGGCGTGGGTTTGTTCCAAAAAGGTTAGGATTGCGAGTTTTACATGAATGGAGAGTGTTTTTTGTCTGATAATGTTTGTGAAAACGATTGCCTTCTTTCGATTGAACTGGATGGGCATGGAGGGAACACTGTCTTCAAAAATGCCGTTCTCCTCTCTTTTTCTACTGGAGAACGATGTGAAAGATAACGCTTCCCTGTCAAGGGCACCAAACACGTTTCTTCCTTTCCGGCGCTTTTTCTCCCTTTCCCCAAATTCTCCTCTATCTTCCTTTCCCAGAAATGGGTCCACGTGGTTGGCTCTCATTTTTTGCGGTCTATTTTATTTTCTGTGGAAGTTCGTCCACTCTAAGCGCCGCGCCCATTAAATAAATTATATTATTTCTTTCAAATTGAGAAGAAAAAAAGAAAAAGAAGCTGCCAGAGACTAAAGTGCGTAATAAACTATTCGTGGGGCAGTGACTGGACGCGCAGCGCCTCAAGGAGAGGTCAAGAGACGTAGCACTAAAATACAGTTCGCTCTTGTTAATATATTAATGCGTTTAAAAATAAAATTCACATAATTCCTAACGTATAATAATATGTTCCATTTACACCTTTTTACTCTTTCAATTCTATATTATATTTAAAAGGTGTTTCGGATGAGATTGTTTTTTAAGATAATTTTTGTTTAAAAATATAATTTATTATTAACATCAACACATCAAAATAATTCTAAAATATTTAAAAAACCAAAAAAAAAACTCTACAAACATCTACGTCCGCCACACTCTCGAACAAGATACGAGAATATATAAGTCAACAGAGTCTTGGCCTGGTGGTCAAGAAGGGCTTCTCCCTTCCTCTCACCCCAGGTTCAAGCCTTGTCAGGCACGCCTGTCACCCCCGCGGTGCTTTACATGCTCATTGGGTTTGCAGGATGTTCAGTGGGCCCGGGGATTTAGTTGTGGTGCGAGCAAGCTGGCCCGGACACCCCGGTTATCAAAAAAAAGAAAAGATACGAGAATATATAAAACAAATACTATAAATTTTCAAAAGAATATAATGATTAGTAAGATCGTAGAGATTTATGATTGTGAAAACTATTTATATGATATAATTAAAGAGTGTTTTTTAAGCACAATTTGTTTAGATATTTTCCTACTATTTTAGAGATTTTTCCTGCTATAAACATAAACTATACATGAAAGTGTACATCACTTTGGTTAAAGTTTTCTTTAATTTTTAGATATTTTTCTTACCAAATTACTGGTAAATAAGGATACAATTATCTCATTTATAAAGCTAAATTCAATCTTAATATATATATATATATATATATATATATATATATATATATTAAGATATTAAATAACCCCTTCGAAAGCCGAGACAGATATTTCAGAACAAATAAACATTTATTTAATCATGAAGTCCATTTCAGCCGACTATGAAGTCAAATTACTTTTGTTAAGATCGATGGTCTTGGCGCATTTTGCAAGTCCTGAGAAGTAAAATGGCCAAGGTGCCTGACAATATTGACTGGAAAATATATACTGTATCAGCCAAAATATTTTACCAAATATCTCCCTACAGTATATTTTTCAAAAAAGTTGATTTTTTTAAATAAAAAAATTTATATGTTTAGATTATTTTGATGTAATATTATAAAAAATAATTTTTAAAAATATAAAAATATTACATTAGACAATGGTAAAACGACGAAAAGATGTGATATGATTTTAAAGTGTTTCTATTTATAAATATATTAAAATGATATTTTTTAAAATTTATTTTTAATATTAACATATGAAAATTATATAAAATCATTAAAAAAATAATTTAAAATAAAAAATAAAAATATTTTCTTAAAAATATTTTTGAAGGATGTTATTAGCAAAGTTTTTTAAAAAAGAAGAAGGAGGAGGAGGAAACGACATCGTTAGTTCTGGACTCCACCCTCGCATATAAATACCTGGCTCGACGAGAGATTTTCGAAATTGAGGTCCTCCAAATTCGCACTCAAAAAAAAAGGAAAAGAAAAGAAAGGAGAATATGCAGCAGCAGAATGAGACTCCCGCTTCTACCGAAATTTCTTTCCTTAATTGCATCGATCTTTCAAACCCTGATACGCAGCAATCTGTTTCCCTTCTCAAACAGGTAATTTAAAATATAATCTCTTTCCTTTTTGTCCAATCAAAGCTGTCATTAGTTTTGTTTACTCCTTGATAATTATCAGCTAATGTTTAAAACCTGGTTTTGTTTTGAGTAGGCGTGTTTGGATTGTGGATTTTTTTACGTGACAAATCATGGGATAAGCCAAGAATTCATGGAGGAGGTGTTTTCGCAGAGTAGGAAATTTTTCGAATTGCCATTAAGTGAGAAAATGAAGGTTTTAAGGAATGAGAAGCATAGGGGTTATACTCCTGTTCTGGATGAGCTTTTGGATCCTGATAATCAAATCCATGGTTCGTTTCTTTTCCTCTTTAAATCAAAATTGTTGCCTTTTCTTTTCTTTTATGAATTTATCAACATAGAATGATCTTTTGTTTGTTTATTGATGTTTTATATGGTAGTAGGAGACTATAAGGAGGGGTATTATGTTGGAGTTGAAGTCCCTGAAGATGATCCTGAAGCTCACAAACCTTTTTATGGGCCCAATGTCTGGCCTGAAGATGGTATTTCCTTCTTTTGATCCACGAAAAGATTTTCTTGGTTTTTTTCGGAAAAGATAAAGTTTGATCTTGACAATTTCTCTTCTTTTTTGGTGGTTGGTGTCTCAGGTATTTTGCCTGATTGGAGGCAGACTATGGAGAAGTTTCATCAACAAGCACTGTGAGCTCTTGCAAACATATTTGAAAATGCTGAGGATGTTTTTAAACGATGTGAATCTCAGTTATCTATGCATGACGTGTGATTCAGACCCTACACCCGCAAATGATTACATGTCATGCAAGGACATTTGAGATTAGACACTTGCGTCGCTTCAAAGACTTCATCTTGTTTCTTTTCATCATTTGGCTTCTTTTCCATTTGGAGTTTTAATTTAGTTTCTTATAAATGCAGAGGGGTAGCTAGAGCAGTAGCTAGGATCATAGCACTTGCACTTGATCTGGAGGCTGATTTCTTTGATAAGCCAGAAATGCTTGGTCATCCAATTGCAGTCATGCGTTTGCTGCACTATGCAGGTTGAACTTTCAAATAACTTAATTAAATCTTATGGAATGTAGCATATAGACCATTCTCCAATCAAGTACAACTTATCTTGTTTCATTGTTTGGTCTTCAGGTCAGATTTCCGATCCCTCAAAAGGATTATATGGAGCTGGAGCACATTCTGATTATGGTCTGATTACCCTCTTAGCCACTGATGATGTTCATGGCCTCCAAGTATGAACAATTTGTAAATTTTGTATGTATAGCATCTTCTTCTTTTTTACAGTTTTACAAGTCATCATAACTGTTTCGATTTCCTAGCAGATATGCAAGGATAAAGATGCTCAACCTCAAGTATGGGAATTTGTAGCACCATTGAAAGGGTGAGCCTTTGTACGACTATTGCAGATATGTATTCTCTATAGTTCAAAATGGACCGGTACTTGTCAGACCAGCTGTTCTTGAGCTGTAGTAAATTAGGGCATCTATTACATATCCATTTCCATGTCTATATTTTACCTCCAAATGTGTAAATAATTACATACCATGATCTTGCATGTTTTGAAACGGAAACCTGGTATGTTGAATTTTAAATTTATAGGGTAACATCTGCTTTGATGGAAACCATTAGCGCTACTTCAAAATTATGCTTTACGAAATAATGGCTATTGAATTGTTGATTTGTTCAAGAATATTTAGTGGAAGTATAAACTTAAGTTGCAGGTAGGTAGTAGAGATTCACAAGTCTTCAACGTCCAGTTTTTGATTAATTTGGAAACAGGTTCTGGGACTCCAGGAACAAATTTATACAATAAAAATCATATTACTTCACTTGATATTAGAAGAAGAAAGGATGCAAATAATATTGTCAAACTCTTACAATCTTCAAGTTATTGGCTCTTGAACTTGAAGACTTCTACTCCAGCATTTTGTCTGTTAAGTAGTGTGCTCAATTTCTGGAATATTATTTGAGAGAGTATATAATAGAACGCAAACTATTCACTACTCATCTCCACTCCTTTTATGCTCTGGTGCTGCTAAAAGTTAAGAATCACAGCAGAATACACATCTGCATCAAAGAAATAGTTGAGGGAACTTCCTTCATCCAGGAGTACTGACTTTTTTTTCTTTGGCTAATCTCGAACAGAGCATTCATAGTGAATCTTGGTGACATGCTGGAGCGCTGGAGCAACTGTATTTTCAAGTATCTTTCGTGCTCTATACAGTTTCCATTAATTCCATTCTCATCCTGCACTCAAAATGAGACGTAAATGCCTAACTAAAGCAGATCCGTAGCATATTTGCAAAGGGGAATGACATATGATGAATGGAGATGAAATTACATAGTGGTGCTACCATTACTTATTTCATTATTGATTATTGTCATGATTATCTTTCCTTCATTTCTTGAGAAATTACTGTTTTATTTATTTATACCTTTTTTGCATTTCTTTTTAACCTCTCTCAGCATAATCATGTCCTCTACCTAATACTACACAGGTCCACATTGCACAGAGTTTTAGGGAATGGTCAAGAGCGATATTCTGTAAGGATACCTTTTTTAAAAAAAATTATATTCTCTTACCTTTCAGCCGGATGGCCTCGTGTGGCTTTTAAATTTCCAAGTTCCCATAATGCAAAGTTTTTACTTTGTTTCCTTGCAATCTCAAAGATTCTCTTTTCTTTTTCCTGTGCCAGATTGCCTATTTTGTGGAACCCAGTCATGAGTGTCTTGTGGAATGCTTGCCAACCTGCAAGTCAGAAATAAAACCCCCCAAGTAAGTTCAACTCTCAATAATTTCTGTAGAATAGTTGAAATAATTGCTGTTGCAAACTCGGCATCTTGCATCCACAATAATTTGCTATATGTAGCAGATAGTTATCATGCCAAGCCCAAAGATTTGTGATGTCAATATGTGAAAAGTGACTCAAGATTGCAGGATACATAATTCATATAACAAGTGCCTTTAAATCAGGATGGTTCAAAAGAACAAATCACATTGCATTTAGTTGTCGTAGGTACCGCGATGCTTGCTTTTCGGAGTTGACCATGATAACTGTTTTCTTCTTGAGGCACATTAAAATAAATAAATTAGATGTTGAATCTGAATCCATCTGCTGTCTCACTTCCATACAGTATAGTTCTGCATGTAAGAAATCATTTTCATGCGATTGTTTACCGACGGTTTGTAATGCGAAGATGCACGAGTATAGACTGTAGAAAATTGCTTGGCAGATTTATTTCTTCCTTTTCTTTTCTTTTCTGTGTAAGAACGTGCACACAGTTGCATGAACTTCTGCATGTATTTCTTTCACCAGGTTTCCTCCTATCAAATGTGGGACTTACCTTAGCCAACGCTACAAGGATACTCATGCTAATCTGAATGTATACAACAAACATCAAAGTTGAGCTTGCCAGAACAACATTTCAAATCTACTTCGCTGAGTGATAATCGCCATCAGAGTTCCCAAATTCAGTGAAGTGCTGCCGCGCCAGAGGTGGTTTTTCTCTTAGGTTTAAATTCTGTTCCAATATTAATTTATAGCATCAATCATAAAGAATGTACTTCATTTTCCATAATTAGTTAATTCTCAATGTTCACACCATGATCTATAACAAGTCTCTAGACCAGAATTATGAATTATGGCTACAATTGAATTATCTGGAATTTAAAGGATGAAAATGAAAGACAATAAGAACCTGGAATTTTACTAAACTGAAAGAAATCGACTCACAAGGATCTAATTAAAAAAACAAGAAATTTTATGGGCAAATTCATGTTATCCTGGGCCTTCAGTGATTTTTCCAAATCTTATTCTCCTGAACTTATACCTTAAACAACAAACACAATAACATTTGAATCTTAAATGGATTTGGGTTGTCTGAGATTGACTTCAGCTATGAACTGCTCTACTATTTAGCTAGTTCATGGCCAAGAGAAAACGTTGTCATTTAGATTTTCACTTGACGGCTTATCTTTTGTCGTCCATGTCTTCACTTCCTCTCATGCAACCTCTTCACTCTTCATCCCTTCAAAACAAAATTGCCCTCATCTCGAGTAGGTATCCTTAAATTAACCTTCTTCCACCTAGATTACACCTTTTTCTGTTCTGGTCCATCCATTAAATAAATTAATTAAAAAAAACCTAAAAAAACAAAAATCAACCTACATTAACCTTTGAGACTAGTGACTATAATCATGAACCCGACATCAATCCCATAAATGATAAGCCTTAAAAAATAATAAAGCAAATCTCTATAAAAAAAGAGTAAAAAGTAATTAAAAAAACATTTACTTTTTAAAAGAAAAACACTTAAGGCAACTTGGATAAGCCCCCTAAACTCAATCTAATTTCTAAAACACATAACTCGTGAAATATTTAAATTAAGTTCAATCAAGAAGCGTAATTCCTAATCGATTTAATTTTAAATGATAAATAGAGAAAAACATAATTTATAAAACTTCCCAAAGAAA
The DNA here is from genome assembly GCA_009078335.1 of Salix brachista. NCBI lineage: Eukaryota > Viridiplantae > Streptophyta > Magnoliopsida > Malpighiales > Salicaceae > Salix > Salix brachista. The sequence continues at coordinate 9,039,669 of CM018589.1, read as the reverse complement.
AAAATATAGCAATAAAAAAATGAGATCAAATTTGAAAGGTAAAAAAATCATGGAGGATGAAATTGTAAGAGAAAAAAAAACTAAAAAAAAATATCTCAAACAAAAAAAAATTACAATAAAAAGAATGAGGAGGAAAAATAAATGATAAAAAAAATGAAAGGGCTGCAATTGAAAAACAAATTCATTTTATAGCTTATTAAAAATAAAAATAAAATACTAATTAAAAGAATGAGAATCAAATTTGAAAGATTAATTAAAAGGATATGAAATTGAAAATATTTGTAATTTCATAGCTTACACAAATAAAAACAATTAAGACCAAATATCAAGATAAAATAAATTAAAAGGAGGTAAAATTAAAATATATTTATAATTTTATAGCCTATTCAAAAGAGAAATTTGTTTTTGTCAAATTTTACGCATATTACGGCACTTTAACAAAAGAGCTAAAACAGCTCGGGGTGGTACTGTAGCACCAGAGACGATTCACTGTGGACTGGCCATTTCTCGGCCGTGCGTCGCGGCTGTTCGTCTGCCTTTTTTTTTTTTTTTTTTCGATTGTGAACAGTGTAATGGCGATTTTAGCCCCGGTAATAAGACAAATTAGGGCTCGGTCAATCGGTAAAAACGGCTGAGTGTAAGGGTCATTCCTGTAATTGCACGCGTACGGACCGGACCGGTCCGGTCCGGTCCGCCGCAGGTTTTTTTTTTTAATATATATTTAAAATGGCTAATTACGGTTTTGGGGTCGAATAAGACAAAAACATGGTTTTCGGTCCAGGGGCCGTCCAGTAATTGACCATATTTTTTAAATATTTTCCGCGTTTATTGTCACCGCGTGTGTCACACGCGTAGTCCTATTTCACGCCCCACGCCCTGTTCTGGTGGCGCGTGCGGAGGCATACGGTGGACGGAGACGAGATTCCGACGGACAGAGCGGTTCGCCTGATCGTTGTCTTCCTCCCGCGGTGGCGCGTTGACCCTCCAAATTCCCGTTAACGCGCCGGGAACCGGTTAAAAACGCCGGCCACGTTTCTCTCTCTCCCCTGCACGTCAAAGTGCAGGGGAGTCCCCCAAATTGTGCAATGTTTTACTTCAGTCCCTTAACTTTGGATTTTTGTTTTGTTCCTGATTTTGGTTGCATAAGTTTTGATTTAGTTCGATTGGGTCCTCCGATTGCAATTGATTGGATGTCAATGTTTCAGTTCGCTCCTCCTTCTTTTAATTTTTGGATTCGGTATAAATTATGCAATCAATACAGTACATAAGTTTCGATTTCTTCAATTGGATCCTTGGATTGAAATTGATAATATATTGAATTTTCATTTTGGCCCTTATAGTTTTAATTTTTGATTTTCATCCCTTGATAAATTGATATTTGTGTCTTATTTTCCATTATTAACATCATAATAATAATAATAATAATAATAATAATAATAATAATAATAATATGTGTTTGATTTTCCATTATTAACATAATAATAATAATAATAATAATAATAATAATAATGATAGTAATAATAATAATAATAATAATAATAATAATAATAATAATAATAATAATAATAATACTAAGAATAATAATAATAATAATAAAAATAAAAATAAAAATAATACTAAGAATGCTAATAATAATAATAATAATAATAATAATAATAATAATAATAATAATAATAATAATAATAATAATAATAATAATAATACGAATAATAATAATAATAATAGTAATAATAATAATAATAATAATAATAATAATACTAATACTAATAATAATAATACTAATACTAATACTAATACTAATACTAATACTAACAATAATAATAATATATTCTTTTTCTTGCTTACTCTTTTGTTAATGTTTATGAGTGTTTTTTTTTTCAGAATAATTTCATAATTTTAATTGTTTTTGCAATAATAGCAATAGTTATTTTATATCTAATATTACTGGAGATAAAAGACAACTCAAGAAAAATAAATAAACAAATTTACCTAGGTTATCTACCATTAAAAAACGATACAAGTCACTTTTGTCACGATTACACTGTTCCTTTTATTGATATTTATCGCCTAAAAGTATATAAAGAGATAAAAAATTTAGCTTAGATTTTTTTGATTAACAAAATTAATATCAGCATTCTTAAATAAATTTAATATAATAATATGATAAATAAATCTTAAAAAAAAAAATTGCCTTTGAATTTTTATTTTGTGCTCTTTTGTTAAAGTTTATTTCTTAAAAAAAATCAAAAAGTTGGATTTTTAATATTTAACATCTAATATTACCCGAGAAAAAATACAACTCAATAAAACAAAAGGTAAACAAATTTTCCTAGATTATCTACAAGTAAAAAATATATAAGGCACTTTTCGTTTCAACTACACTGTTCTTTTTTAACGACAAACAAGTCATTATTATATGTTTTAATATTTATTGCATATTATCGCCTAAAAATATATAAAGAGATAAAAAAAATGACCTCAGATTTTTTGCTATAAAAAAATTAATATCAGCATTCTTAAATACATTTAATATAATAATATGAAGAATAAATCTTATAAAATATCCCTGTTTAAATTTATAATGCTTATCAAATAATTGTTACGTTTTTCCTAATAATTTTATTTTCCATCGATTTTTTTTCCTTTGATTTGTGTCTGCCACTTTCATTAATTAGAATAATAATAATAATAATAATAATAATAGTTTTTTTTTCCTTGCTTACTCTGTTGTTAATATTTTTGAGTGTTTTTTCTTCCGTTAAAATTTTATAATTTTAATTGTTTTTGCAATAATAGCAATAGTCATTTTATATCTAATATTATTGGGGATAAAAGACAACTCAAGAACAAAAAATAGACAAATTTACGCAGGTTACCTACAATTAAAAAACCGAAATAGGTCACATTTGTCTCGATTACACTGTTCCTTCTAAACAGCAGACAAGTCATTATTATATGTTTTAATATTTATTGCATGTTATCGGCTAAAAATATATAAAGAGATAAAAAAAAAAGACCTCAGATTTTTTGCACGAAAAAAATTAATATCAGCATTCTTAAATACATTTAATATAATATTATGAAAAATAAATCTTATCAAATAATAATAATAAAAAATTTGGCTTCGAATTTTAATTTTGTGCTCTTTTGTTGAACTGTATTTTTGAAAAAAAAAATTGCATTTTTAATATTTAAGATCTAATATTACCCGGGGAAAAATACAACTCAAAAAAACAAAAGGTTAACAAATTTGCCTAGATTATATACAATTAAAAAATATATTAGACACTTTCTGTTTCGACTACAATGTTCTTTTTAGACAGCAAATAAGTAATTATAGCACACATAAAATATATATTCCTTTTTTTAAAAATATTGCAATTTTTTATTTATAATGTGTCAGATCTAATATTACTGGGGAAAAGATACAACTCATATTATTATTTTTTTACAAATTTACCTAGGTTATCTACAATCAAAAAATATAAAAATCACTTCCCATTTCAATCACACTATATAATATGTGAGACTAAGTATATGTGTTTAATATTTATTTTATATTATCGCCTACAAATATATAAAGAAAGAAAAAAAATGACCTGCAATTTCTGGAAAAAAAAATTAATATCGCCATTCTTAAAAATATTTAATATAATAATATAATGAATAAATCTTATAAAAAAAAACTTTGGCTTTGAATTTAAATTTATATTTTAGACCCTTTGTTTGTTTCTTTGAATAAACGGTGACCTTTTTTTCACATGTATTTTTTATTTTTTACTGTCCAACTCAGTTGTTCTTTTTTAACCGGGTTTCTTTTGTTGTTTTGTTTTTTTTACCAGAGTATCCGTGACAACAAATTTCTTATAAATCATTTAACCTTCTTAGCAAATTTTCTAACAAATTTTATCAAAAGTTTTTTACCAATACCAATATTCAATCACATTTTGGTTGAAAAAAAACCATTTTTAGCATATTTTATCAATTACAATTATAATAATTAAATATTAAAATAACAAAATACAACATTTATAAAATCAATTAATTTTCTACATAGATAAAAATGTCCAGCGAAGCGGGCCCGATCAACTCGTACAACCCTAAAAGATAATGTTTCGTGATCGAATAATATCTCTGTCATTGAATAACATGAGGGTTTTCCACGCACCATAATAATTTTTTAATTATATTTAATAAATAAATTCTATAACAATATTACTCTTGAAATTTATAATAAAATCGATATAAAATGACAAAAAGCTTTTAAACGAGAGTTAATTTGGTTTTATCATTAAGAGTATTGCAATAAATAGACTATTTAAAAAATTAAAAAAAATATATATGTCACTTAATACATTAAATTATTTTGCTCTAAAATTAAATTAATAATCTTACTATAAAAAAATTACAAACTTAATTCATATAATTTATAAAAATAAAAATCGTATCATAGTAGATTGTTTTTTAAATTCATAGTAGATTGCTTCCAATTCCTTGTTCAGAGCAATGGAGTGTGGTGAAAAGACCATTTTCGTACTAGAATTGTTTTTTTTTGGTTATTTATTATTTAATTTAATTCAATAGGATAAGTATGCTAATCACTTCATGTTCATAATATCAAAATTTTGCTCACTCAAACAAAAAAAATGGAGAAAAAGCAGTCTGGTACTGGTACCGATACTGATTCTGTTACTAAGAAAGTCCCTTTCCTCAATCGCATCGATCTTTCCAGTCCCGATATTCACCAATCTGTGTCTCTTCTCAAGCAGGTCATTCAATTTAATAATCTCATGCTTCTCTATTTTTCGAGAGAAATAAAAAAAACTGTATATTGTGTCTGTTACAGTTTAAATTAACTGTGTTTTTTCTTACTAGGCATGTTTGGATAGTGGGATTTTTTACGTGATCAATCATGGGATAAGTGAAGAATTGATGGAGGAGGTATTTGAGCAAAACAAGAACTTTTTCGGGTTGCCATTAAGTGAGAAAATGAAAGTTTTAAGGAACGAGAAGCATAGAGGCTACACTCCTCTTTTTGATGAAATCCTGGATCCTGATAATCAAGTTCATGGTGGGTTTCTTTTCTCATTTCTGTTTCTTTCTTTTCAGTGTTGATATTATTGTTATTATTATTTTATGGACTATATTATAAAAAATGAAATTATATTTTTTGGATATATTATATGGTGGTAGGAGATCTTAAGGAGGGTTATTACATTGGAGTTGAAGTGCCTGAAGATGATCCTAAAGCTGAGAAGCCATTTTATGGTCCCAATGTTTGGCCTTCAGATGGTATTTATTTTTTTCTCTATTGTTTCTGATTCAGTAGTTTTTATTCAAGAAACTTGTCTTATTAGTTCTAGAACGTTAAAGATTGTTATTGAAAATTTCCTTCTTTTTCATGGTTGGTTTCTTAGATATTTTGCCTGGTTGGAGGCATACTATGGAGAAGTATCATCTAGAGGCATTGTAAGTTCTTGCTGACATATATGGAAATACTATGGATATCTGTAAATGATGCCAATCTCAATTATTTGTGCATGATGCATTGATGTGCACATGATTGTTTGTCATGCACGAATATTTGAGATCAGACAATTGTGTCACTTCAAAAACCTGCTCTTGATTCTTCTCATTGTTTTGCTTCTATTTCATTTGGCATTTTATTTTTAGTATCTTATTAATACAGAGAAGTAGCAAGAGCCATTGCAAGGATCATAGCACTTGCACTTGATCTGGAGGCTGATTTCTTTGATAAGCCAGAAATTCTTGGTCAGCCACTTGCATTATTGCGATTGCTAAAATATCCAGGTTAGACTTTTAAACGATTTAATTAATTAAAGCTCATGGGATGTAGTTATATGTAATTGTTCAATCAGGTGTGGTTTATATCTTGTTTCATCTGATCTCCAGGTCAGATTTCTGATCCCTCAAACGGATTATATGGAGCTGGAGCACATACTGATTATGGTCTCATTACCCTCTTAGCTACAGATGATGTTTATGGCCTCCAAGTATGAAAAGTTTGTAATGATATAAATATACATGTAGCTTCTTTTTTTAATAGCTTAATTAGTTATTGCAATTTTTTAATCTTCTTGCAGATATGCAAGGATAAATATGCTCAACCTCAAGTATGGGAATTCATAGCACCATTGAAAGGGTGAGGCTCTGTAGGACTATGGGGGAATTGGATTCTTTGTAATTAGAAATTGACTATGTTAGCAAATACATGCCAAAATTTCAGGTCAATTGAAATGGAAGCTTCATATATTTGATTTCAGTTTATAGAGTTAAATCTGCCTAGATGGAAATCATTAGTGCAACTTTGAAGTAATGTTTAACTTATAAATGGCTATTAAATTGTTGATTTGTCCGAGAATATTCAGTTTTACAGCAAATATAAGTTGCAGTAGGCAGCAATATAGTATTGGAAACAATTTGTGGGACTATCTGGAACTAATTTTAACTGAAGAATCCTCTTATCTCTCTACATTGGAAAAAGAAGATGGTGCAAATAATATGGTCAAACATGATATTTAAGCAATGTGAGCATCATTATTTGTTCATGACACTGAACACTTCTACTTTTCTCTGTTACATTGTGTGCTCATTTTCTGGAATATTATTGTGTGCTCAAATGATTATTATTTAAGCTATTGGTTCATGAAACTGGAACACTTCTATTCCATGTCTCCATCATTTAGCCTGCTCCATTGTGTAGTTTCTGTAGTATTGGTTATGAGCAATGATATAATAGACTGTAAACTATTCACAACTCTGATGTTGCTAAATGTGAATATTAACAGCAGAATACACATTTGTGCCATTAGAAATATTTGAGGAAACTGTCTTCCTTTGGGAAAATTGACTTACTTTCCACTGTGGTTTTATCTTGAACAGAGCATTCATAGTGAATCTTGGTGACATGCTGGAACGCTGGAGCAACTGTCTTTTCAAGTAAGTTTCATGCACGTGATCTACATATTTCACATGAATTAAATTTTCCTTCCATTCAAAAATGAGATTTAAATTCTTGATTTAAGGAGATGTACTGTTTATTTGGCAATTGGGAAGGATAGATAGTTAATTCTTTAAAATGAATTACTAGGTCTGATTGTCATGAAGAAAGTACCATAATGCTTCTTTGCTTGTAATTGTCATATGCAATTTTCCTCCTTCACTTTGCAAAAATTCTCTCCTTTTTTTCTTTTTCTTTTCGTTTTGTTGCCCTTTTGCTCCTTCTACCATTCCTCTAGGTTTAACTTATGTTCTCTACATAATATCACATAGGTCCACGCTGCACAGAGTTTTAGGGAATGGTCAAGAGCGATATTCTGTAAGTATGTATTTTTTTTTCTTGTTATTTTCCTTTCATGCTTATGGCCCAATGTGCCTTCTAAATCTCAAAGCTCCTGTAAGTACAAAGCTTTTATTTGCCTATTGGCAATTACACAGTTTTTCATTGACGTTTTGCTTTGGGCAGATTGCTTATTTTGTGGAACCTAGTTATGACTGTCTTGTTGAATGCTTGCCAACCTGCAAGTCTGCAAAAAATCCACCTAAGTAAGTTGAAACCTCATTTTTTTCTTTTGCATGCTTGAAATCTTTGTGACTGCAGCCTGGACATCTCCATATATTTCTTTCTACATGAATTTGTTATAGGCAGCAGATAATTATTATGTTTAACTTTCATTGACTAAAGCATTGATCAATATCTTAAATGCCCTGAGCAACAACCTAGTAAGTTTTGCTTTTGAATCATACAAGATGAACAAAAGACTTTGGACTCCTTATTTTGGTGCACAAAAATGATGGACGCAAGTGAATTTATCGTATAATCGTAGGTCAAATAGGCATCATCATTTGCAATTTATCAAGTAGTGTGTTTGTACATTTTGGAAAAACAAAGAGAATTGCAGAAACAATTAATCTGGTTTAGTTTTTGAAATATAGTTTTGACGCTAAATAAATTTGTTTTTAATTCTAATTTTAAGAGAAATCGGAGAGCTTATGTTTTTATACATATATATTTTAGAGAACATAAAATTAATATCTCAACAAAAAAAACACTAGTATAAACATCGCATATCATTAAAAAAAAGCAATTTGTATTTAAATTTGTAAGTTTGTGTATATGTATGTATAAATTTTTACAAATAGAAGAGCATTATATGTAAATATATATATATATATATATATATATATAAAAAAAAAAAAAAACTAAGGGTGCACTGATTCACTATGGAGGCAGATACATTGCTCTATAGATTGCAACATATGTTTTTGCTCTCCATAGTGTGGGAATTTGGGGATAAACAAATATATAACCCACTATCCGGTATTGTGCTGAAAATTTCTCGTGTTGCACCTGGCAATAAATTCTTGTATCATTTTATGTGAATGTACCGCATGTGTTCTATTTGGATTTGAGCATGTTGCTTCTTTAACTAGACACACTAAATGGATTGCATCAGATGTTGATTTCTAATATAGCTGCTATGTTTCCCAAGTCCCAATATAGAAGAATTTTGCGGATTATAAGATTTCTTTTCCATGCAAATTTGTTCACCGGCCATGTGCAATATGCTCGGGCGTAGACAGTAGATGATTGGGTGGTTTTTTTTTCTTGAAAATGGAAGGGTGGTGCATATCAGCTGTCCATTAACTTCAACTTTTCACTGAACCGCTGCATGCATTTCTTTCACCAGGTTTCCTCCAGTCATGTACGGGGATTACCTTGGCCAACGCTACAAGGATACTCATATTGATCTGAACGTGTACAACAAACTGCAAAGTTGAGCTAAAGAACAACATTTCAAGCTTGCACTGTAAAGCTACTACTTGTTAATTACCATCAGAATTCTCAAATTAAAATGAAGCTCTTGCAACAAGGATTGTCAATACCGTTTCGGTTGGTGCTTTGTTTTTTCAATCGGAATAGAATGTTTCGGTTTCGAAGCATTCCGGCGTACTGTTTCAGGGTTACATTGTTTATGTATGTATGTATATATGTATGTATGTATAATTAAATATATTAATTCAAAAAAAAATTATTTAGAATTGTGCAATTTAATCTAAAAAAGACAATAAAATGATTTTTCTGAACAAAATTATGAACATGTATAATATTACAAGAATGTCATCATCAATCTCGCAAGGTCATTATATTCTTTGATTGCTCTGAAATTTTAGCATAGTGTATATAAATATGTCAAGAGACTTCTTGTAAAATTTCATCTCAATCTAATGGTCGGATTAAGAGATATGATTGATATTGTAAAATTATATATTATTTTAAAATATAAAAAAATACTATTTGGCTGAAATAGAACGGCTAGAACGAAACCGGAATGTTTAGGCTAATATTTGGTTGAAAAATTCGGAACGGGCCGGAATTTTAAACTAAGACAAAAACAACACTATTTAGCTGAAATAGAATTACTAGAACAAAACCGAAACGTTTCAGCTAATATTTGGCTGAAAAATTCAGAATGGACCGGAATTTAAACTAAGACAAAAACAATGTTATTTTGTTTTATTTTTTTACTGGTATGAAACATTTTAACCGAAATAAAACAAAATTGATAACCCTAAACGTATGATGGCTTCCTTTTAGATGTCATGTGGCACATTATTTATAGCATCGACAAGTAGTTATAAGTTTTCCTAGTTGATTAATCCTAAACGTCCACTCCACGACGATCCTAGTCATAGATGTAATTCTCTGTTAAAGTGGAACCATTTTTTGAGGATCAGCAGCCACATTATATTATATGGTCCCAATAAATGTGCGAGCATTGCCTGCCATGACTTGATTTGCATTACCAGACAAACTAGAAAAAGTAGCTCCATTTACTAGTTTAACAAGGTACTGATATTACAAGCCGATCTGGTCAGACACTTTTTATTTTGCATGGAGCGGTAGCTCTAAATGCGTTATTCAAGAAAGCACGAAGCTTCACACCACAAGAAAGCATAAATGCACAAGTACAGTAACACAGACAATTCTTCACCGGTAATTTCTATAATTGGGGCTGTACATGCAACTCTCTGCGAGCTTCACAAGGTTTTCTGGACGGGGGAGACGTGTGGCGAGGCCTGCAAGATCATAATTTAACATTCAAATAAATTTAGAACTTCTACTACAAGAACATGATAAAAGAATAGCCACCACTTACCAAGTTCATATGCCTTGGTAGCTACGTTAGCAGCAATATGGGCTGAGATTTTTCTGATGTTAGAGAGAGGTGGGTAAATCAGCCCCTTTGAAAAGTGCTCCTCTGTAACTTGCCCGGACAAGGCTTCCGCTGTTATAGGAGACGGAGCACAGATGAAAACATTAGACTCCTGCCAACTATGGAAGCTTGCTACTTTTAAGCTTAAAATCACAGTACTTGCAGAAAATTGATTCCAGAACGTAATTTCTAACGTCCCGAGGTTTACTTGTTTCTTCTGATGAGGAGACTCGCGATAGTATGAAATCAAGCAACTAATTGTGTTCTAAATAGTGTGAAAAAAATTAAATGAAAAACAAGGAGAGTGAAAATATTTGTTGCAGTAGATGATAATATCCTTCTTGATATGCTTTGAACTTACCGGCTGCCAGAAGCATATCATCATGAACTCGAATAGCTCCAGACATCACCAAACCCAGGCCAAGGCCAGGGAAAATGTAAGTATTATTGGACTGGATGGACAAGAATAGCACAAAAGTCAGTCCTTGATGTTCAACTCAAATACTAAATTATTACACAATTGCATTGTCTAACCTGGCCAGGATAAAAAACTTGTCCCTCGTACTCAACAGGAGCAAATGGACTTCCACTAGCAAAAATTGCCTTGCCCTTCAATTGAAAATAAATCAACGAACATAAGTTTAGAGTTAACCACACTTGCTTAGATAGAGTCCTGAAGAAGCAAGATAGTAGATCCCTCAGAGGGTGATGGATTATGATTATAAACAATGTCGATTTTACCTTAGTCCAGGAGTAAGCTTCTTCAGCTGTACATTCAGAGTGTGAGGCTGGGTTGGAGAGAGCCAATATTATAGGTTTCTGCAATGCCATTCATAGAAAATGATCAAAGTTCTGTTTTTTTTTTTGGTTGATATACAATTATCATTCACAAATATACGTGAAAAACGCTTTAGACATATTGAATATGAACCTCATTGTAAAAAACCATGGCCTCAATCACTTCCTTGCTAAACGTCCCTCCCACTCCGGATGTTCCAATCAAGACTGTTGGTTTGACTGCCTGAGAAAGTGGGCTAACTGAATGAGGAACCAGCAAATAGATGAGAGCAAGTAATTGAGAACTGAACAGATTCTCTCACCTGGACAGCATCTAGGAGTCCTTTAACGGGTTCATGTTCATGAGCCCATGGCTTCTTAAAGTGTTGTAATGAGTCCTTGCGAGAGCTAACAATCAAGCCCTGTCAGAAAAATTATGTGCTATTAAGAGATGGGGGATCAAAGGCAATCAAGTAATTATAGAGCTTAGTCGTAGCTATAAATTTTTTAGCAAGGTCATCAAATATTCTGCTTCAGTATTACTTTTGAATCCATCAGCCAAATCATCTTGCGAGTCTCTTCCAAAGGAACTTTTGACTGGAAAAAAAAACAGAGAAAAGAAGAAGTCAGAAACATGTAAATGAAGAAATATATGAAGATAAATTGGAGTGATACATGGCGTTACTCCAAATCCCAGTAAAAAGATAAGAATCACAAAAGATGACATGAACAGTACCTGTCTTGACATCTCAAGAGCTATAAGCTCTGCTATACCAGTTCCAGCCTGCAAAATCATAAAGCTACACTTGAAATTAACTGCTCAAACAATACATATCTAAATTAACCACTAGATTTGTAATGCTGTATAGAATTGGATGTGGATGAGCAAAAATCTTTTAAGTCCTATCATTACCTGAAAAACTTGAACTAAGAAATCATTAAATAAAAGGGGGGCAAAAATAAGAAAACCATGTTTTCACATTAAACATTCAAGAATGTCATCACTCGTTCCATTGCCAACTTCTCAAAGTCTTTTATAATCGACTAATTCTTTCTTTTTTTCCCATGCTGCAGAAGGAAAAGAAAGAACAAAATCATATGGCAAAGATAGAATCTCACTTCCCCGGCACCAAGGAACAAGAAAGTGTGATCAGCAATGTTACCACCTAGCAACTTCAGTGCTGAAAGAAGCCCTGCAAGAACAACAGAAGCCGTCCCCTGCAATAGACAGAGAATAACATATTAAAGAAGTAGGGAAACAGTCTCTTAAGTAATGGTTCACGATTAGAGAGCCTCGTGCCTGTATATCATCATTGAAGACTAAATGAGTCGTGCCATACTTTGCAAGCAGCTCAAAAGCATTGTGGTTAGCAAAATCTTCAAACTGCAAAATTTGGTAAGGAAAAATGTTGATAACATCAGAAGTGAGTTAGGAACAAACTTTGGGATCGGATAAGTCAACTATGCATCTGACCTGTATCAGAACTTTCTCCCCGTAATTTTGTTTTACAGCTGTCATGAACTCATGGAGAAGTTCATAGTATTCCTGGAAGTAAGAGAAAACACCAAATTTTATTTTATTGCTAATTACATTTTACATGCCTGACCATAATGAAGGTATTCTCGATCATAAAACCTGGCCAGTTGCCCTCAATTGTTTCAGTCCAATGTAGAATTCATCATTTAGCAATTGCTCGTTGTTCGTACCCACATCAATGGTTACTGGCAAACACTATAAAAAGAACACAGGAAATATTCCCATCAGACAGGATATCAAACCATATGATGCATCTCAATCCATCTTATTTTAAAGTTGAACAATTAAGATACTCCATAGCCATTTCACACTATTCTACTTATACACACATAAATCTTCAAGGGTATGCATTGAAGCACTTGATGCGAGCAAAATGTTAAACCTAATGAAAATCGGTCAAGTAGAGAAGTCTTAAAATGTTCTGAAAATGCTTACAGCTGAAGGACGAATTCCTCCAAGCGCAGTGTAAAGAGCCAACTTGCCAACAGGAATACCCATTCCCTGCAACATTTTCAGCATAATCATACGTATATATTTTGTAAACCACAAAGAAAAATTGGGACTTTTTATTCCCTTCCCTGTAAATATCCTTATACCTGACAGCCAAGATCCCCAAGTCCCAAAATTCTTTCACCATCAGTAACAACAATAACTTGAACACTCTTCCGGGGCCAGTTTTTCAGCACATCAAGAACTTTCCCCCTATAAAACCGACCACTTCCTAAAATGAGCTCATAAATTATAAATATTGGCAGGATTTAAGAAAGAAAAAAGGAAAGAAATATCCATACTTCTCTTTTAAACTTATATATAGACCCTGAGGACGCTTGAAAATACTTCCATACTTCTGGCAAGCTTCCCCAACCGTTGGTGTATAAACAACCGGAAGCAATTCCTCAACATTATCGATCAAAAGCTTATAAAACAACCTTTCATTCCTTTCCTGTTAACCCCACAGTAAAAATCATCAATATTTTTGTAGATTTCAACTCCAAAATCATTGTTGTTATTATTGTTGTTATAATAGTAGAATATATGTCATATTTTGAGAATTGTATATAAATGGGACTCACCATAATAATAATAATAAAAATAGATCCCATTTGAGATCACATATAATACCTCAAGTTCCATCATGGCCGTATATTTTTGAAGAGGAAGTTGATATTGTCTAATGGTGTTCATCAATTTCTTCTCCTGAAGCTGTTGAGAGACAGTTGCTGGAGGAAGAAGACCCCGCAGGTAGTGTGCATCCCTTTCTTTCTCAGTGAAAGCAAGCCCTTTGTTGTGCTGTGGATCCCTCAACAAAGTATATCCACTACAACCCAATATTATTATTACTAACAACAACAACAACATCAAATATAAAAGCTGACGATCAAAATGAAAACTATTACAAAAAAACAAACCTGGCAACGGAGATCGTCCAGGGAGTAACAAGCAGGTCCTCTGTAGCACGATCCTCTCCATAAACGTCCTCAACACCACCACCGACAGTGGATTTGGGATCCATGTCGAGCACCGAAGCTCCGACTCTCATCTCCTTCAGCGTGCTCTCCATTCTCAGTTGACTTGATCTCTCTCTGCTGATCTTCGAATATTAAACTAAGCCGAACCGGAACCTACACCTGACTTTTCTTTCTTTACAAATCAAAGGGCCAAATATTTAGAAATTAAATAACAAGTTCCTGTGTAGTGGTTCTGCTCTGTTTCTGCTCGTCGTAAACACTCTTATTATTAGTAGCGGCAGCCAAACTTTTAGACGTCTTTTTAAAAAAATTCAAGATATTTTTAGATGGTTTTAATATATTAATATTCAAAATAAATTTTAAAAATAAGATATATTTCCAAATAAAAAAAAAACAATCATTGAAGCCTTTGGAGGTGAGAAAAGTGAAGAAATATCCCCTTGTTATTTTCAGGTTGTTTGGAAAACCAGCAACACTTGTAATTCTTATAATAATTGTTATAAAAGTATTACTGTTATTGTTATCAACACTCGAGGTTTTTTCACGTGATTCACCTCTTACAGTATAGGATATGTATATTTGATTCTGAAAAACTCACTCAAACTGAAGATATCTCGATAATCAAATGGAAGAGCCTCAGGTAAACCTATGAATGAGGTTTTTGGGGGAGGCTTGCTCCGTTGAAAAAAAGGGAGACAGCAAAAGGAGAAAAGGGACAGATTTGTCCGTGTTCGGCGGTGGAGGGAGTGGTCGACAACGAAAGATACTTTCTGTCCATTTTCTTATTCAAGAAATGGATAAAACCTTTTATTTATAATATTTTTATCTTTATTAAACAACCACTAGTCCACCCTCTCTGTGGATATTTATAGATATTAACACTGTTCTTGCCCTCCAAACTGCCTTTTGGAAATAGTTGATGCCGTGCGTGGATCGAACTCCGATCAAGGGCGGTAACGTGGAGGAGGTGCCGCACCGGAGTCGGAGTCAGCTGCGGCATTTCATTCGCCGGCTTGATTTTTTGTCCACCTTCTTCGGTCGAGGTCGCTCTGGTACATCACACTTGGTGACGGTTTAGCATTACACGTTTAAGAATGTTTTTGAAAAAAATTATTTTTTATTTTAAATTATTTTTTTTATATTTTCAAATTATTTTTATTTTAAAATATCAAAAATAATTTTTTAAAAATAAAAAAAAATATTATTTTAATATATTTATAAACAAAAAAAAAATATTTTCAAAATCATGAGACAATTATCAGCGTGGCGTCCGTGTTCATTGGTTGGCATTATTGAGGTGGGCTTAGAACTCTGGCTCTACAAGAAAGGGTGGCTGTCCACTCCTCGATGAGGGTGAAAAAAACAACACCTGAAAACAACCCTTGAAAAGAACCCTTTTTCAATTGATTTAGAAAAACTAATTGGACAAATTGTATTTAGAACATATTTGATTTTTTTCAAAAAAAAATATAAAATATAAAATACATTTTTGCATTAATTTTTTTATCATTTTAATTTGTTAAATCAAAAATATTTTTCAAAAAACAAACAAAATATTATTTTGATATATTTTCAAGCATAATACACTTCAAAAAACAATCACTATTAACACTTTCAAAGTAAAAGCTAGAAAGGGATTTAAATAGACCAGGTTTAGAATTATATATTAATTAGTATTCAAACTCTATATATAATATAAATTTAATTCATGCAACTTAATTTTCTTTTCCTTTTTTTCTGATAAAAGGCTTTTTCTTGTTTTTATTTACTATTTTTCTGAATGTTTTAACTCTTGCAATTTATTTCTCCTATAATTTTATATTTGATGATGGTTCTAGAAGCATGCATTTTTGTTTTTGGAATTTAAGGCATACAACCATACCTGAGATGAAGTTATGGTCTTGTATTATCATAGATTAAATCCTAAATAAATTTAATTATTAATAATACATGATCATATTAAAACTTTTTTTGAGTTTAAGAAAGGGTTAAATAAAAAAATAGAGATTAATAATATTAGAAAAATGATAAAAATACATTAACCAAATATACATGTAACCCAGTTACTCCAATCATACTCATTCTTCCATGCTCTGACAAAATAGAGTAAAGCTTGAATTAATATCTTTTTTTATTATAAGTGAGATTTGCAAATTGCAGGTGCGGCTGCATGAAGTTTCTCTTTCTATATTTTTCAGGTATTTGTTGTTTTTCTCATTAAAATATATCTGCTTTTATGTCTCTAGCTATCAAATTCTAAGAGACTCACTGTAATTTGGTTTTATAATTGAAATGTATTAAAATATTAATATATTAATTTCATATTTTATATAAAAAGTAATTTAAAAACAGATTCAGTAGCAAAAATTAACGCAGAAAAATCACAATTACATAATTTTGAAATGTCATATTAATAAATTAAAATGCATTCAACTGTTTTAACACTCGTATATTTTTACTTCAGCTCTTACATAGTCAAGCTATGTTCCACCAAGTCATCAAACTTAAACAATTAAATTGGTACAATTATAATAAATTATTTTTCTTACACTTTATTCTAATATTTGAACATTAAAAGATAATGCAGAGCGTAAAAATAATAAACTAGAATAAGCTTTCAAGGATAAAAATAATTAACACATACTAGAAAAATTAGGATTTTTTTTCCAGATATTTTGTTGTGTATATAAACAGTGAAATACCTTAGTTTTTTTTTATTTTTAAACCTTTTTTCTTGCAATTAAGTTCTTCTATAGCCTTACTACATAGAATTAGACTTGAAATTGGGAAAATAGCAAATTAAAATATAGAATACTAAAAGACAGAACACATAGAAAATACATGACTAACTCCAAGTTCTGATGATTTTTATTTTGGCTCAAAAACTTATTTTGTTCTTTTTTCAGTCCATGAATTTAAGAATTGAGAGAGAAAATTATCAAAAAAAAACAATGAAAGAGAGAATGTCTGTTGTCACAATTCCAACAATCAAGATGGTCGAGCTTGGTGTCGACATATTCAATTCAATGAGGAGAGTTTGATGGTGATAACATGCCTAGAAAAGATTGGGTTCTATTTTAAATTTTTATATTAAGTTGATTTTAGTTTATTTGGATGTTTTAGGGTTAGCAGTGGTTTAAAGAGATTTTTATAATGTTTTTGGACCGAAAATGGATTTTCAAACAAAAAAAAAACTCACCTCCTGAACAAAAAATGGATTTTTATAAAAACAATTCTAATTTATTTTTATCTTTCAACATCAAGTTTTTATTTAATCTCTTTAATATTTTTTTTTTCAATTTTATCTTTATTATATGATTGATTTTGAATTAGTATTCATGTTTTTATCATATAATTAAATAAATAAAAATTATTGAACACATTGAAACTCATGTCATAGGTTTGATAATTTAACCTAGGCTGATTTAGATTGATTCAATATATTATTTTCTCAATGTTTAAAAAAATGATGTTATATTGATTTTTAAAAGCTAAACCTTTTTTACTAGTCATTAAGATTGTTTTTGGACTTGTGTGCGTAGTCTTTGTTTCTTCTTTTTATTATTTTTATCTCTTTTTTATTTTTAGACTCGTTAATTTGATTGAATTACATCAAATCAAGTCTCACGTGATTTAATTTAAGACTCATATCAAACAAAGACTTAAGTTAGGAGCTACCAAAATATACTTATTAGATCAAGTTTAATGACAATATCAAAAAAATAACCCAAATAAATGGGGTTAAAAATGTAATTAAGAAAAGATAGGGATATAAATACTCCAATTATTTCTCTAGTGGTCGACTGAAGCAACTAGATAGATGGAAAAGAGGGGTATGAATGTTTTTATTTAATTTAAGAGAGAAAACCCAAGAATTGACCAAGTTTTACTTGGAAGTAGTTTAATTAGTGGGGAAAATATTAATTAGCAAGGGAAATAGAAAATAACAAGTTATGGTGAGAAAGAGAAGAAAAAGGGGTTGGGGTTGGCTAGTGTAGGAGGAAAAGGAGTCATAATTTTTTGACTGACTAAGGATCAAAGTCCAATTTATCATAAGATTTGAAGTCTTAAACTCGATTATGCAAACCAATTTGAATTTTATTAAGATTTCATGTATTAATTTTAAAGTTTTGATTAAGGTTCTTGAGTAGAATTTGGAAAAATATAGAACTGTATAAAATTGAATTAATTAAAGTATTATGGATTATTTTGAATGTGAAATAATATTGAAATACCAAGAAAAAATCTAATGTTAGCGGAGTTGTGTTGGTCAACCATTTAGGGAAGAGAATCGAAGAAGAGAAATGTATCATTTCAATTGTAAATTTGCTTGCGGTGTGTTTTTTACGTTTGGGAAATGGTTGTATGTTATGTGCTTGATTAATTACTGAGAATAACTATGTTTTTGTAAAGTCTTTAGTGACTACTAGCAATTGAAGAAGCCAGAGACCTCCCAATAATCTATTCTAATTCCAGAAATTGCATGCATCTTTCATCAACATTTGGCCATAAATAGGCAATTACATAGGAACAAATTAACTACCCACGAATTAAATAACTCTCCACTAATCCACTAATACCAACCCTGCATAACTGAAGTAAATAATAATAAAACTAGCCATAAACCAATTCTTATCTGCATAATTTTTCATCCTTGTCTGTGTTGCTTGCAGATTTTCTAGTGCTAGGGCAAGGATATGCTTTCTATTTCTCAGCTCGTCTTCCACAGCTTGCACTGCTGTTGTTCCTGGTTCGTATGGAAGGAGATGTGGTGGTGCTCTGTCATAAACCAATTCAAACGGAGTGAACCCCGTCGATGAGTGCTCAAACATGTTGTACGCCCATTCGGCCATGGCTAACCAGTTGACCCAATCCTTGGGTCGGTCGCTAGTGAAACATCTCAAGTATCCCTCTATCCATTTATTTATGACTTCTGTTTGTACATCGTTGTGGGGGTGATAGGCTGAGCTCATAAGTAATTTCATGCCACTTAATTGAAAAATCTCTTGCCAAAATCTGCTTGTAAATACTGTATCATGGTCACTGACTATGTTGCTGGGCATTTCGTGTAGCATGAATATATTATCCATGAATGTTTTTGCCACTATTACTGCTGTGTATGGATGGACCATAGGTAGAAAATGACAATATTTACTGAATATGTCCACTACTACCAGTATTACATTATACCCTTTAGACGGGTAAATCATCAATAAAATCCATGTTAATATCCACTCATACCTGACTTGGTATCTGTAAAGGTTATAACCTTGCTGGTTTGAGATTCTCTGTTTTATTCCTTTGACATATTTCGCATTCCTTGATAAATTATCTGATGTGTTGCCTCATTCCATGCCAAAAGAATTCTTTTTTGAGTCTTGAGTGTGTCTTGTGTGAACCAATATGCCCTCCTATAGGGCTGCTGTGGAGATGTGACATAACTTGATCTTGCTGCTCCTTCATAGTTCCCAAGTGGATCCTTCCTTTGTAAAATAGAAACCCTCATTTGAATTGATACTTGAGGGGGTCTAGTTAACCTGCGTTGTACTGGCTAATTAATTATTTCCGCTAGAGGTCTTGGTCATAGGTTTGGGAGAGAACCTCCCACCACTGGACATTAATCAAGCTGAAGGCTTGGGCTTGTCCCTAGGTAGCCTCCAACTTTGTGGTTGCACTGTCTTCCTGGGCTGACATGTGAGACAAGGCATATGTTGCCTTGTTTTCTTTACCGCTCTTGTACTTTACGCTGAAATCAAACCCCAACAGTTTGGTTATCTATTTTTGTTGAAAAGGAGTGTCCACCTTTTGTTCTAGGAGATGCTTCAGAGCCTGTTGGTCAGTTTTTACCATAAATTTGTGTCCTAGTAGGTAGTGCCTCCATTTTTTTATTGCCAACACATAAGCCAAAAATTCTTTTCATAAGTGGACAAAAACAAGCTCTTACCCTTCAAAGCCTGACTAAGATAGGCTATAGCCCTCCCTTCTTGAATGAAAAGTTAAAACAACTCTTAGGGCTTCTTTTGATGCATCACACTCCACAATAATTTTTTTTGAAAAATCTGGTGTGGCAAGTACTAGTGGTGTTATCATGGTTGTCTTTAATGTTGTGAAGGCCTTGGTTACCTCCTCATTCAACTAGAATGAGCTCTTCTTCAGTAGTTCAGTGAGGGGAGCTATCACATTACCATAACCCTTCACAAATCTTCTATAGTAACCAGTCAAACTCAAAAATTCTCTTAAAAACTTAGGACTTTTAGGTTTAGGCCACTTTATCATGGCTGCAATCTTTTTTGTATCTGCCTTGACTCCCTTTTTTGAGATGATATGCCATAAATACTCCACTTCCATACACCCAAAGGTGCACTTAGAAAGTTTAGCATACAGCTGGTTCTGAGTTAAAACCCTTAGAACAATTTCCAAGTGTTGGTTGTGCTCTTCCACTGTTTTTACTATACACCAAGATGTCGTCAAAGAAAACTAGGACAAATTTCCTTAGGCAGGGTCTGAAAAAAAAATCATTCATCATCCCTTGAAAGGTTGATGGAGCATTAGTGAGGCCGAAAGGCATGACTAAGAACTCATATTGCCCTTCATGTGTATAAAAAGCAGTTTTTGGGATATCCTCAGGCCTCATCCTAATTTGATGATAGCCTGACCTCAAATCAAGTTAAGAAAACCATTTTGCACTAGTAATCTTATCCAATAGCTCAGTAATATTAGGAATAGGGAACTTAGCTTTCACAATGTCCATGTTGAGAGCTCTATAGTCAATGCACATCCTCCAACTGTCATCCGCCTTCCGCACCGGCAAAATAGGTGATGAGTATGGGCTTTAGTTGTTTTGAATGATGCCATTTTGTAGCATTTCCTTGACTAACTTCTCTGTTTCTTCTTTTTGATAATAGGGATAGCGATACGACCTGAGATTCATTGATTTGGCTGTGGTATGGAAATTGTATTTGGTAGTCATGGCTTCGGGAAAGGGGTAACCCCTTTGGTTCATCAAACACTATCGTAAAACCATCTAAAACAGCTTGAATGACCGGATCTTTTATTGCTTCTCCAGTTATTGAAGTGACCCTCATCAATTGTAACCAAACTCCTTTCCCTTTGGTCATGGTACCTTTTTCAAGGTTTGACTCTTCTTCTACTACTTGTTCTGGTTGTTTCAGCCCTTCCAAGGTATGTGCACTTTCATTCATATTGAAATTCATGTATAGTTCAGCAAAATTTCACTGAATTGTTCTTAAACTCCTTAATCAATCTACATCCAACACAACATCACAACCACCTAGAGTAAGCAAGAATAAATTAGTTATGATATTACATGCCTGCATTGTCAATTTAACTACCTTGCAACATCCAGGACAGGGAAGTGTGTCTCCATTGGCCACCTGAATTGTCAATCTGCTCCCTTCTAATGGTATTTTCTCCCTTCGAGCAACCTTGATATCGATGAAGCTATGTGTACTCTCAGTGTCGATGAGTACAATGATTGTACTTTTTCCAATCTTCCCTATTATTCACATAGTTTTGGGAGATGGTGCTCCAACAATAGCGTGCAGGGATATTCCCAATAGCTCGGCTTGTACATCCCCATGTACGATTTATGTGGCTTCTGAGTTGAAAATCTCTTCTCCTCCCTCTTCTTCCTCAAATTCCATGTCTTCTAATACATATAACCTTGGTCTGTTGCACTTGTGACCCTGTTGGTACCTATCATCACAGAAATAACACATGCCTTTTTCTCGTCGCTCTTGCATCTGGTTGGGGCTGATTCTCCTAATGGGATAAGGATTTCAGTTTTGTAATGTATGATGGGGTCTTATAGGTTGAAGGGCAAGTAATCTGAGTATTGGGTTTGGGTTTGTAATTTTTGGTAGGGTGTTTAAGGTATGTGTTTTGGGTGAGGTTCTAAAGGTAGAGTTATAAGTGGTGTGTTGTGTTTGGCTGATTTTGTATAGGTGATATTTTCTGTTGAGTTCTTCTTCTTGCAGACGCGCTAATCTAAAGGCAGCAACAAGAGTGTTCGGTTTGAACATAGTGACTATGATTTGAAGCTCATCCTTTAGCCCACTGAGAAAGGTACTAATACGGAACTCTTCACTAACCCCATTCACTTTGTTTGACAAAATTTTGAATGTTGTCTGATATTCTTCCACACTTCCTGTCTGTTTCAGCTTAGTAAATGCTCCTACTGGATTCTCAAAGATTGTTGGTCCAAATCTAACACGAAGTGCCTCCAAGAAATCCTCCCAATTGGCTACGGGACTGGAATCTTTCAACTAGCAAAACCATGTAAGGGCTTTCCCTTCCATGTGGAAGGAAGTGAGTTCCATCTTCTGATTCTCAGGTGTGCCGAAGTATGAGAAAAACTATTGTACCTTCAAAATCCATTCACTAGGATCCCCACCATCAAATCGAGGAAAGTCCAATCGAATGGACCTAGCTTGAATTCCACCATTGACTTCACACAAAGGGTTAGTATTTCTCCTTATATTTGTAGAAGTTCCTTCTCCTGAATTGAGCCTTGTTGTCACTTGTGTTAAGCCCTCATAATTGGACGCTAAATTATTGAGTTGTTGTAGGATGTCTTCCATCAATATCCCATGTCTGGACTGCTCCTCTATTAACTTGGTAGTGACTTCTTGTAGATGGTGAACAATATCGGATAACTGCGATAAACGGGTGCCCTCAGCCATGTTGCAGGATCGTTGCTCTGATACCACTTGTTACGTGCTTGATTAATTATTGAGAATAACTATGTTTTGTAAAGTGTTTAGTGACTATTAGCAATTGAAGGAGCCAGAGACCTCCCAATAATCTATTCTAATTCCAGAAATTGCATGCATCTTTCATCAACATTTGGCCATAAATAGGTAATTATATAGGAACAAATTAACTACCCACGACTTAAATAACCCCCCACTAATCAACTAATACCGACCCTGCATAACTGAAGTAAATAATAATAAAACTATCTTGTATTTAC
Organism: Salix brachista; assembly: GCA_009078335.1. NCBI lineage: Eukaryota > Viridiplantae > Streptophyta > Magnoliopsida > Malpighiales > Salicaceae > Salix > Salix brachista. Next base: position 9,016,656 of record CM018589.1, on the reverse strand, counting down.
ATAACAGACCCTTAACTTAATTTAATTGCAAACTACCCCCTTAGCTACTCTTAATTAATTACTAAGGGCCCTTACAATATTAAAGGAAAAAACCCTAATTGTAAGGTCTTCTGTCGGCGCATAACATTGTCTTGGAGGAGAGCAAAAAATGAAGATGTTATAGAATTTGTTTGAAGGATCAAGAAAACTTAGCGATTTTATTCCCCTAACTTCCATGAAAGATTTGAGCCTCTAAATGCTACACGTCCAACAAATGACAAAAAAACAACTAGGGTTTTTACTTATAAAGGGGTAGAAGTTAATTAATATTTATTGTGGGGACAGGGTGCAATTAATTATATTTCAGGGACTATTATTTAATTTAGCAGTTTATTTAATAGTTAATTAATTTGTAATAGAGAGTTATTTAATGGGTAGTTATTTAAGTAATGGGTAGTTACTAAATGTATTCGGGATTCCTATTTAAGGCCCTAATTTGATGAAATACTTATGCATTTTCTAAATTAAACTTAAAATCATTGAGGTCCTTGGCTCTTTCAATTGCCAGAAGTTATTTTTTCTTAATTTGATTTAGCAGCTAACACTAAATGATAGAATTTAGGGAGAGACTCTTTATAGAAGTAAAGCTAATGATGATATATTTGCAACGAAAAAACAAAAAGCACATTTTCAAACAGTAATGAACAGTGAAAATCACTCTTCACTACTGTTTAAATGGACGATCTCTTTTAGATATATACTAATAGCCAAGTATGGTATATTTTCAACGAAATTTACCTCGTTTAAATTAGACTTCAAATTCAGATATGGGTAAAAAAGTTAAAAGAGGTCAGGCTACCACTATTTCTAGTAGTTTTGACAAATCTCTCTGAAACAGCAAATTTGATGTGTCAAGTGAAGAACAGAGTTTCTTTTCTTTTAGAAAATATGTAGTTCTATGTTTTAATGTGTAAAGTAAATAAGTTGCATTTAAAATTGAGAATTACAATGTTGGATATGATTAGATAAAGAAGCAATAATTTTAAAGGATGTAATGCCAAAATACAAATACGAAAGAAGAGTTTCAAAGAAAAACCAATAATTATTGATTTTAATTGTTGTCATGGGAAATATATTTTTCAACAGGAATTAAGCTAGAATGCTTATGAATATAAGGAGATACCATAGGAGCTGCGCAAAAGTAACAGGAAATACATTGTTATTTATTGATTGTATCAAATTTGGTCTTTAATTTTTTTACTGCTATATATTTTGCTTTGATATTTTTTTCAATGTCATCCCTTTGAATTTGATTTTTATATTAACTTTGAAACTCATTCTTTTTACTGTTTTTTTTAGCTTTTCTTTTTCTTACTTGAAATTTTTTATCTATCAATTTTCATCTTATTTTTTATTGCTATTTATTTATTTATTTTAAATAACTTATGAAATTGAATATTTTTTTCAATTTCATCATCTATGTCCATTTTTTATTGCTATTTTCTTTATTTAAAATAATTTATAAAATTAAATTTTAATTTTTAATTTTATTATCCTTCAACGTTTTTTATTTGTCAAATTTAGTTTCCATTCTTTTAATAAGCTTGAAAAAATATTAATAAATTAGTTGTTATGATATAGTCAAATACCAGAAAGTATTTTACAGCTCATTTTATAAATAATACTAAGCATGACAGAAAAATCTAAAATAACTTTGAAAAGAAAACTACTTTTGAAAACTAATGAATGAAGTACATTGCCGCAACGCAACCTGATGATTGACATGTCACGTGAAAGTGGAGAAAAATGAACGGGGGATGGAGGAGATGAATGGACAAAAAACAAAAGGCTTTTTAACAATCCTTCCCCCCTACCCCACCAATTTGTATTTTTCTCATTTCTCAAATATATTTTCAAACAAGGATTAACATTGAAGAGGTTAGTTTTTAACCTACTCAAAACCGAATCTCCCAGACTTGATTTTAATGTTGCTAAATGGTCGGTACGAGCCTCAGGTGCACAACCACACCAAACGGGTATATTAAAAAAAAACCATGTACTTTATTCTCACCAAAGATGAAGAGAAACCATGTTTTTGACACGTCCAAAATGAAAACTGCTAGTCCATTCTGAGCACGGTTGCCTGTATAATAAATGAAAGAATATTAAATGCATGAGATTCCACAACATGGGTCTCTTGATTTATGACAGCAGTTCCCACAAGGCACATTGTATTGACAACGGAGACAATGGTTTATCTATATTTGCTGCACATTTGAAATCGTGGCTTCATCTAAACTACTAAATATGCTTTTCTAACCTACACCCTGTTCTCCAAGGTCAATAATTACCTAAAATGCGCAAGCAGATGGCGATGCAGCGAGCTTGGCACCGTTGCTCGATATTTACCAGCCATTCTTTTCTTGTAAATATTAGAAAGCGCAGATTCAGATGGACGCACACCTTTGCAGAAATGAAAACGCAGGTATATTGGACAACTTCACGGCTTTGACCTTTGATCTGGAACGGCTAATACCCAATTATGGTAAAGTATGGTTAGCAAGACCCATAGATTCAGCAACTTCTCTAGCAGAAAAAATATCTGCTTGTTCCTGCATATTGGGAATTCAAATTTTACTGAATAGAAACCGATGCACTGTACGTCCAAAGCACATCCAGTTTACAGCTAGAAACAAGTTTCTTGCATTGAATGTATCAATAACAAAAAAAAAAAAAAAAACAATTACATGACCAAGTATCCATACCTGAAGGCGATGCAATAAATACATCAAGAAAAGATGGACAAATACCTGCAAATGATTTTCATGGTCATCAAAAAACTTAGATGCTTCTACATAACAAGTATCTTTATTTAAATATTTTAAGCACAGAATAACTCTTCTTACCAAATAGAAAAGCAAGATAAGTCTAGCAGTTGGATACCGCCATAAAAATCGAGTGGCTCTGGCAGCCCCTGAATCCAACATTTTTGCTGCCTTTTGCAACTGCATGATACAGGTTGAAGCATGCAATCAAACAAAGAGTGGTATTGAAAACAGGTTACAACAGGTGAAAAATCTACCTGTATACTCGCCCCAACCATGTGACGGTGATACAGGGGAAGTGGCCTGCAATTATTACTTTGTAAGAGAAAAGAACTTTGTAAAGCAACAGAGCAAAAAACAATAGCACATATATCCAGCGTAGGACAAATGAGTGTTGATATTTTGTCTTCCATGCTAAATCGACCAATTGTTTACATGCATTCCAATCAGAAGTACAACAAATGAACTTTATAAACCTTTTCTTTTCTTTTCTTTATTTAGAGAAGCAAACTGCTATCAAAACCCCTATATTCTTAAAAACTGGGCCAAAAGCTACTTTGCCTTTAAACAGAGTATGGTCAAACAGAACCTTCAATGCAAGACCATCAACCAAGGAGTTCACTTAGGTCAGCTTGCGAATTATATGGTGAGATAGTTCTGAAACTGATATAAAGGTGAGATCAGCAGGGCCTGGACAGGAGTGCATTTGAAAGTTCGTAAAGGCTACTTTCTATATCCATTCATTTAATCTGATAAAACCCTTTAGCTTGCTCATATTTGATCTACTATACTGCACTCCACAAAATAAAGCACTGGCATCATTGAGTAAACTTTTGACTAGCATCCAACAAATGACCAAATATTGTTATTTAACATGTACATTTTTTGTTCTTTTTTTTTCCCCGAGGACATAGTTTCGATATTAAATCAATCAATAATGTGCATCAACTATATTTGTCCATTTAGACTTTTAACCATTCTTCTCAATATCTAACTGAGCTGCAGTAATTCCATTGCCACGGCATAAAAAAGATTCAGTGCAGTATTTAGATGATCATTTGTCAAACATAACTGAGCTCCTATATTCATAAAATGGAGCTTGGTCTACCAAAGAAAAGCTCAGGTAAATTCTTTGTTCATAAAAAGTGGGTAATGTGACATTTCTAAATGTGCCTGACTAAATGCCAAAAGGATTAGGAGAAGCATGCAAAAATGTCTATTCAATGTAAAAACAAATAGCATACTCTAGTCCCTTCATTTCAGAGTCTTCTTCCCAAGATGAAGACGTGCGGCGAGAAACTCTACTTCTTTCAGCCTCAACCTGTTCAAAGCGCAAAACAAGATGGAGCTGTCAGCTACATAAAAAAAAGTGAGTTAAGAGTGAATAATTGCTATTGATCAGCCGGAAGTAAGTAAATAATGACACACCTGTGCTTCTTGAAGACGTTTTACTTCCTTCTCCAACTGAAACTCTGCAGCTGCTTTTTCACTAGCCATGGCCTCTAACTGAGTTTGCTTGTAGTACTGAATCAAAAACAGATAGACATAGAAAGCCACAACATAAATCTAAAATAGTAGTAAAATCAAGTAAAAGGATAGATTATGTGGCTTCTGCATTACCAATAAGTCAGTTAGCTCACGGTAGCGCTTCTCTAGCTCTACATGTTCCTGTGAAAGCCGCTATATAAGGTGATGCTTGAGTAATTGAAAAGTTATCATACCATGCATTCTTTAACAAAATGCACACACAAAATCAACTTGGTTTTCCAAGACAGATGATGCAAACCAATTCAAGGCATGGGATAATCTTGTGTCATGATAAATTACTCATCTGTCACATGAGGGTAAGTGAAAAACTTGACACCATATCAGCAGTAAAATCTTCTTCAGATAAAGAACCATTTCCACTTCATAAAAATCCTTCTGATCATTAGCATAGGATACCTGACGTGAATAGTGCTCAGCATCCCTCTTCATGGCTGCCATTTCAACTCTCATTTTCTGCACTTCAGTCTGCAGTCAAACAAATGGTTAAATCATAGCAAACACTGCTTAAATTATCATGCAAGTTTTCAACATAGTATTTTTTACAATAACAAGACAAACTTCTTCATCAAAACCTCGAGATCGGTATATAAACTTGATGGAAATTTTGTATTACACTGGACTACAATAGCAACATTCACAGCAAAAATCAAACAAATCTTGCCTCTGTATAAGAAAGCTTGCTCTCAGCATCTCTCTGACCTTGGCGTGCACGTTCCACTTCTTCCTGCCACGCCTGCATCTTTAACAGTTGAAAATTTAGTCATCAAATAGACCTGGTACACTAACAATCACTGCTGTGCTATAATTTGTTCTCTTCAAGTAAGCAGAAGTATAAGAAATGCTTTATTTTTAGAGCAGAACTCCTACAGGTACAGTCTCTAACCACAGAAGTTTATAGTGCATAAAAATTATGCATTCAAGGGTCAGTAGCTATTGGTAGATTCTGGTTAAATGGAACTAACAACAACTGATCATATAAAATCTCTCCAACCTTTCACTATTCCAGCATAAATAAGAGAATTATCTGCAGCAATAAAAGTAAGAACCCTCACGAAAAAATGATGTTATTGTCAGATATAAAGAACAAAGAAATCATGATGTTATTAGCTAGCATTTCAAGCAAAGTAGCACTGCAAACAGCATAAAAAAGAAAATGAAAAAAAGAGGATATAACTTGACATGAGGGATGTTCATAACTGAAATTCAAAATTCTATAAAACTTCATGATAGTTAAATAGTTTAAACCTATAATAAGAATAACAAAAACTACATCTTTCTTGCAGAGCATAGCACATTATTGTGAATGATTAAATGATAGTTAAATAGTTCAACAGATTATTATTTTACGTATTCATTTTTTTTTATTAAAATAGTTTACCTATTATCCAAAACAAAAATTCATTACAAACATGCCTACCATGCAAGCATAAAGCATCCCTCAAACAAATGAGTTAAAAAATGAGATGTAAAGCCTTGCGATGGTACCTGAATCATTTGATTTGCCTCTTCTGGGGACTTCTTTTGTCCACGGCGAGCACGAGCTTCCATATCTTGCAGCTCTTGATTAAGAGATGCACATTCAACCTGAAGTACTGAGTATTAGTGACTTGAACTGCATTTTGAGCGTAAACAGAAAAAAATAATAGAATTCACCAAAAAGAAAGTTAACATTGTTTTGAGCACCTCAACTAGTGCCACCTTTTGCTCAAGTTCTGCTGCCTTCACTGTCCTCTCATCTGCAATTCTCTAAAAGGGAAGAAATAATGACATTCAATCAAAATAATTGATATTAACATGAAAAAATAGGTCCCCACTAGTTTCATCACAACAACATTTAAAACACTAAGATCTTGAATTTCTAGGTTAGGCATACTCATACTTATGGTGTTCATTATTTTATTTTTTTACTGAGCAAAAGAAACCATTTATTATCATCACAGACATCTTGAACCAACAATGGAAAATGAAGGGCTAAAATTCATGAACATTGTACTAAATTCAACTGCAATATACCACCAGCATGTCTTGAATGAAATGAGTTCTATGTTATGTAATAATTTTAAAGAGCAGATTACTTTTTTAGTAAATAGCATGAAGGGCATACCCTTACATTACCTGCATCTTAGCAAGGACAGTGGATGACTCAACTGCTCTGTGTTCCAATTCCCCTTCCCTCTCCATAGCTGCCTGTTTTACCAAATGGAGGTTATCAAGGTGCAAGCAACAGAGAGGAGACATGACTGTTTAAATGGTAGAATTAGTCACAGGACAAACCATTTTTGTAGCATTATGTGCTGTACGTTCTTCTTCCGCCCTCCGTTCAGCTGAAGCCAGCTCCTCTCGAAGAGCCTAATAAAGCAGTATACCAATAATCTAGAATCTCATGATAAAATAACACTGCAAGGATACAGTAAGAACAAGAAATAACAAATGACAGAAAAAAGGATAGCTAATCGGTTTACCTGCATCATCCTTGTCTCTGTCAGTTCCCTGTTTCTCATAATAGACTCCATGTTTGCCTGTAACATTATTGTAACTCATGTAAATAAATGTGTGTGAAACAATAGTTCATGCACAACTATTATATTAGTAGCAAGTTGCACCATGTAGTGAAAGGGCATATGTCGTCTTGGTAAAAGGTATTCTTTGGTCATTAGGAATTAGAAATCTAAAAAGAAAATGATGAGTAGTGGTTGTTGTTGCTGTTGCAGTTTTGTTACCATTGAAGGGGGATGGTGAATTATAGAGGCTGTGGATGCAAATGAGAGAGGTGTTCTCAGGTTGGATATGGTCAGGTTCCTGTACTTTGAAATAAGCCACCCCTTACCAATCACAAAACAAGTAGGGTGGGGCTGGGTCAAGTTCATTTAAAGTTGAAAGGTTTGAAAAAAAGATAACAAGCCAAAAATTCAAAAAATGAGAAGAATTATAAAACATTGTTGCTCTTGTTAAACAAAGGTTCAATTATCTGAGAATGTTTTAATATTAAATTCACTAACTGAATAATGCCACCACCTCCTAAACACATGAGTAGACTGTCTCAGGTAAGCAGATTAGGCACATAGGCCAGGTTGATGAACAATCACATAATCTTATCAATATTACAGCTACTACATAATATAGAGAACCAAGTGATATGGGAAACAACTACAAGATATAGCCATCATACATATCCAATGTCAAGCAACAGAGCTTCATACAGCCACCAAAGTTCCAACCAAAAAAAAAAAAGAATGTTAGGAATAACAAAACTTAACCAATCTTCATATAGTATATAGATAATTTACTCAATTTCCTTTGAATTCTCCTTAATATTGCAAGTCATTCAATTCATCCAGAAACTTCATTCCCTTTAATAAAGATTAAATCCTACAACTTCCATTTGTTTCAAATCACAACTTAATTCAGTGCACTTCCAGGGAAGAAATTTAAATATCCTGAATCAACCTACCAAAGTAATTAAAGTTCCATAATCAGAACATGCTTACAAGTAATTTGGTTTCTACCAACAAAAGCACATCATCATATAACTTTCACAAACTAGATAGATAAAGAAACATTTTGTGCATTTTCTTTCCTGTTTAGACTATAACTTAAAATTACACTGCAAAAAGCTCTGATAGGATATTATTAATCAAGACCCCAATGACAACAAGGTTTTAGAAAAACAATCAAGTTGGAATGCACAATGAGAAACAGATACGATTTATGTTCCTACAATCTCAATTAGTTTACTTTCCCAACCCATGCCCAATCCCACGGTTCCTTCAGGCTTCAAATCACTTACATTTAGTTATGAATCTATGCTTGAATAAAAGCCATCATATGCTCAGTGCAGCATGGGATAGCTCTGATACTTGCAGCAAGATATGAAAAATTCTTCCTTGGATGGGTATATTTTAAAAGAGTGCATGCCATTCAAATATTGGAGACAAATGAAAGAATGAAGAAGACATATGAGACTTGAAAAAATCTATTTGATCAAAGGAATCAGAATTCAGATATTAGGAAGAAGAGGGTTGGTAGTTTTGGTGGAGAAAGTCACTTAAGCAGATTGAGCATTTCTATGCATGTGCACATTATCTGAAATGTCAAGTGTACTTGACCTGCATCGAAGCCAGATTTCCTTCAGATAAAGCAAGCTGTTTCTTGCTTGTCTCCGTAGAACTGACAAGTGCCTCAATTTCAGAGTTCTTCACTGCCAAAGCGTCAGCCATATTTGACTCTATCCTAGCTACTTTGTTTTTAGATATTGACAAGTCCTTCTGTAGCTGCTTTATGTGACCCTCATATGATTTGGTCAGCTCTCTCTGTCAAGGCAGCATCTTAAATGTAAACAAACCTCTTTTGATAGCATATCATATACATTTAAGTGTACCTATCAAACTTCAGTAAATAAAATTGGAATGCCATGTCACCTCAGCAGTGAGAAGTTCTTCCAGCTGTGCATTTTCAGATTTATATTCTTGAAGGCGGCTCTGAAGTCCAGCACAAGCCTGAGTTTTTATAAAGAAAGGTTACAAAGCATCCATATTGGAAATGATCAATAGGAAACTACATAGGTGGAAGAATGGCAGTTTTCCTGCTTGTACACATGATATACAGTAAACCAGCTCCTACTATTCTTCTGAATAAGATTCAATAAAGAATCTTATTGAAGGAAAGTGCATGATCTACTAGAACACCTTGCAATTGTTTTATGGATAGTAGCTGTTCCATGGAAAAATGCTGCAGGTTGCAACCAATACTAGATAATGGATTTGACCACTGAATCCTATCCGAATTCTACTTTGGTAATGATGAAGAAGGGAAATCATAGCTGAAGCTTACCCGAGCTAACCTCGCTTCTTTTGACTGGCCAGAGGAAACTGCAGTCTTCAGCAGTCCTTGAGCCTGTAAACCAATTAAAGGGACTAATCAGTAAAACTTCAGATGGCAGGCACATGAGAAAAACCAAAACTCCAAAGGTAAACAATTGACCTCATCAAGTTGGTCCTGCACTGTCATAGGAGAAGTGTCGGCTTTGTTTTCCAGTTGCGTCTTTTTATTGGCAAGAGGTTCAACTTCAAGGTCAGCATCTTTCAATGAGCTTTCCTTACATACAGGAGAGCTGGTAGGTGTTGATTGAGATTTGTCATGATCAGTCTTTACGGGCACATCAGCCTCCCCTGACTTGATATTTTGACCATCATCACTAGGATGGTCTTCTTTGACAGTCTGTGTCTCTTTCACAGGTAATGGTGCACGATGCTCTACAGGAACATCTGAATCCCTTTCATTGAGAAGCTCTCCATTTGAAGTTGATGTTGCAGAGTCCACACCAGCGACAGTAACATCCATTCCAGCATCCTGTAGGTTCTCAGTGCTTGTTTGGGCTATGGTCTTGCAAGAAAGGGTCTCTTCAGTTTCCACAGAAAGTGTAGTCTCATCATTACCAGATGCAATGTCTAGTTGTGGCATTTGTATACAAGTTATCTCCTGTGAAGCATTACTTTCCTGGGGAGATTCCTTGTTTGAGAGCTTCTTTCGACCCTGCAAACAGCTGACATGTATGTTAAATCATCTGACAACACTGTCTTCCATGAAAATATTCCATTCAAAATAACTATCCAAGTACTATCTTGGGTCTAGAGGTACACTGAAAATACCTTCATCCTTGACTTTGTCTTCTTCGGTTTGGATCCTTGCCCATTAGAAGCTTAAAATTTTCGACAACAAAAAAAGGTACAGACATCATAAAAAAATTAGATTAACATACCTACATTTATAACAACACGATATCATTTCCAAAGACTAATGCCTAGCATATCAGTACTGTAAGTTGGATTTCTAATTCCTAGGTTTGCTCTCTGCCTTAGAATCCAAGATGGTGAGAACAATTTTATAAAGCTTTGCTACAATTGATTTTAAAAGGAAATCACATATTTACCTTCCATTTTTGCTCATTGTGAAGAACATTCTGCTCAAATGCCAAGTTGTCATGGCAAGATATTTATATAATTTTTGGATAAAGGAAGAAATTTTATTGAGAAAGAACAAGGAGCACAAGAAATGTTTGATGATGCATTCAGCAAATCGACCCGAAATTAACTGTAACAATTGTACATGGAATATCAGCTTAGGAAAGCCCTTTGGGGTGCTCAAGATACCAAACACAAAAAAGAAGCCAGGAAAATCACTCCATGCAAAAAGTAATTGATTAGATAATAGTTACGTTAAAATTTTAAGTCCCTAACCCTTAAACACGGGGTCACTAATAATATCTGCATGAGTTTGTGAAATAAACTAACTAATTATATTTGCAAAATGATTCTGTATATCTAAAGAAAACACGTCATAAATGCACTGGGAGAATATATTGCAAGAAAGAAGCTTCTCATTTTTATCAATAGAACTAAAACAAAAGCATCTATCTTCCAACTAAATTGCCTCAAAGTCCAGCTAACCACATCAGAACTAAGAACGTGAAAGATGCACTAAGAATACAGGATCTGTACCTAATGGTTGAAGATCAGAAGACTCATCCGTCAATTCAGTAGCGACCAGTTTTGCTTTTCGATCCATATTTTCGAACAAATCTAACCACAACAGTAACCAGCTTAAAACATCTCTCAAATCAAAGTATAGCACAAATACAGCATAAGCAGCGGAGGTATTTTAGTACAAGCGCAAGAAACCAATATATTTATTTATTTTTCAAAACAAATCCCAAAACGCTCAACATCCTAAATTACCTGGAGTTTCTATCACAAAAGGTCTTTAAAATTGAAAATTTGACTGAAATTAACCTTAATGTAAATGTGGTGGCTAAAATCATGAGATTTCTAGGGTCTATTGCCCTATCAACAGGGAAAAAAAGAAAGAGGATGCACTTGTATTTGTTTCAATAATCAACAAACGAACCTCATTATTGAATTATCAAAAAGAATGAGAGAGATCCATACCTTCTGCGACTTTGAGCCACGACGCCATTTTTTCAGAATCTCCGATCAGTTAAATCAAACCTCTGAGTTCTCTGATTCTAGGCACAAATGAGGGTTAACGTAAGGATTAGGCTGATCACTGAAAGATCGAGTGCCAGGAGAAAATGTGTATGTCAAGTCAGTTAGTTAGTTAAAGCCTGTCTCATCGTCTGTTCAGTGTGCCACCTCGCCTGTAGGTTGCACCGTTGAAGTAGAATGGAAGAAAATGAGGTATGTGTTTGGTATGGTTGGGTCTCTGGGAATATAAAAGTTTCCCAGATCAGATGGGTGGCTGGACTATTTTAGTATTTTTGTGCTGGGTGTTGGTAGTCCATCGGTTATTTGGGCCTGGGCCCAATTGATTTGCATGGTTGTTTGGATTGGAGACCCAGGCCAGCATGGTCCATCTATGATGATGATCCAAAGGAAATTGGGTTAAAAAGAAGTATACATTATTAGTCCGTGCGTAGTAATAAAAAAACAAAACAATAGGTGCAATAATTATTTTTGCAATGGTAATGTGTTTTATTAAAAAATAAATAGATTTTAATTATAAATTAAATAATATTGAGATTAAAAACACTTAATCTACATGGGTTAAATTAGGCCAATCTTTGAAACTTGAGGGGGTAATCTTAAAAAAAAAATAAAGAGTTTAATTTTAAATTAACTAAATGTTGAAGGATGAAATAAACAAAAAAACAATATTTAATTAAAAAAACAAAGTGAACTCAAGGTAAAGAGAAAGTCATGCACGTCATCGAATCCAATAATTTTTTTATCCATGAGACTATTTTTCATTTAATTACACACCAATAAGGCATATGATAAAATTTTTATACAAAACATATTTTTGAAAAGTAAAAAAAAAATATGATAGGTTTAACTTAAATACAAAAAGGTGAAAATGCATTTTTTTATGTTTGAGTTAAAAAAATCATCCATAATAATAGATTGTGAAATTTTATTTTATTTCTTAAGAAAAAAACAAGGGATAAAAAAATCATAAAAAAATAGAATTCTAGACATCGTGAGTTAACATTTTAAATTTGTGACTCAATTAATGAACTCAATTAAGTTCAATAATTAATTTTATTATTTTTTTAAGCCAAATATAAAATAGCTTAAAAAAGTCATATGAGCCCGGGCATTAAAGAATACAACCCAAACACGGGGGCCTTCCAAGCTTGGCCCACTTTTTTTTCCTTATAGAGGGAAATGATTTTAAAAATATATATATATATATAATAGATAATATGTTGTTTGTGAAGCAACATGTTTTTTGTTTTTAAAAATTTGATGACCAGGGGGCACTAAAAAACACAATCTTTAGTTTTATTTAACTTAAAAATGATTTTCCAACCCATTTTAACTCAACACGCCTAGAAAAAAAAACCTAAATAACTTTATAAATCTATGTATGGCCACCAGAAGCCTAAAAAACATCTCAAAAAATGAAACAAACTTTAACCCAAAGTCATTCTCATGGTTATATTTTCTTCTCTGGGCAAGAAGGAGAGAAAAAACTTAGTTGAAACTTTTCTTATTAAATGCAACCCACTAGCACCAAATCATCTATTTAGGTGGTCAAAATCATCGCCAACAACATCTTTCTTTCTCCACACTAGAATCTAGCAATCTCTCTCTTCTCTAACCAAAAAACATAAGAAAATAAGGGAACTTAGCTTTGATACCAAAAATGATTTTTATAGAGTTAAAAGGACCAATTTCCTAATAGCTAAAAAATAAAGGGCTAAAAAGAACTTTTAATAAAAAATTAAAACCTATTTTTTCACTTCAGTCCATTCTCTTTCAATTCAACCATTTCTTTGAAAAAATGCAATTGAGTGCTAATAAACGCTCAAAATATCCTAGTCATGCAACAAAACAAATTGAGGATCAAATTGAAATTTTAAAAAAAAAATCACTATTACAATTCACAATGAATTGTAAGATAATTAGAATACAAAATGTTGAATTTAACCTCCATGTTTTAGTTTTTGTGTTTGGGCTATTTTCTTTAATACCCAAGCTAGAAACTGTTTTTTTTTTTTTTTAATATTTTATATTTGGCTTATAAGAACTGATAAAACAAATCACTAAACTCAGTTGATTTTATTAGTTGAGTCTTAGGTTTAACAAGTTGATCTACATGTCTAAATTGTAATTCATTTAGTTTTTTTTTTTTTTTTGTCCCTCAATTAAAAAAAAATACAATTTCACAATTGTTATCAATAATTTTTTTATTTAACTCAAACCTGCAAGAATCATTTTCACCCTTTTTTTTATTTAAGTTGAACCTATCATAATTTTTTTACTTTAAAAGAATATGTATAATACAAAACAATTATCATGCACCTTATTTTTGTGCAATTAAATGAAAAATAATCTTTTGAATAAAAACACTTATTATATCCAATGACATGCATGGCTTTCTCCATGAGTTTGCGTAGTTAACTAGGAGTTCACTTTCTTTCTCATAATTCAATGTTTTTTGTGTGTTTCAACATCAAGTTAATTGAAATTAAGCTTTCTATTTTTTTTCTTCAAAATTATACTCACAAGTTTCGCACGTTAGCCCAATTTAACCCAAGTGGATCAAATGTTTTTCTATCTCATTATCATTCTTTCATGGTTGAAATCTATTTTTTTAAGAAGAAACATTATCAATGCATAAATATATTTATTATGACCCACGATGTAGCGCGGGATAACATACTAGTACAAAAATCTAAATTGTGTGGCCAAAACATTATGAACTATTGACCTTTTCATATTTCATTGTGAATTCACTATTTATAATATTTTTCATCTTGGTCCTTAAACTGTTGTGTTTTCGTGATTGTTTCTTTTTATGGCCAAATTAAAGGACAATTGAAAAAAAAATTGTTGACTATGGAAAAAATTGAAAGACAAGGGGCCGAAATGAAAAGGGAACCACAAACGATGATGGTTCCAAAGTTATCACAAAATGTTACTTTAAGGTTTATTTGGTATTGCGGTTGCTATTGTGGTTGAGGTTAAAAAAACAAATTCATAGAAAACACTTTTAGTTAAGATTCATAACTAAAATTGAAGTGTTTGGTTAAAACTGTGATTGAGTATGAGATTTAATGAAGAGCAGTTTCGTGTACTTGGTTACCATGTTTTTCATATTATTGTCAACTTGTGAAATTACTTTAAACAACATATACATATACATATACATATACATATACATATACATATACATCTACATGAGATGAAGATGGCAGAGAGGAACTATGACCACCTTCTAATTGGATGGGGGTGGGAAAAGCGTTATTTTACTAGCTATAATTCATTTATATGTGAAATGATGGGTTTCTTGTAATCCCAGTTTTAGTAATACTTGCACCCTTGATGTCAGTGACTGCTTTTATCCGGCCAATTATGAGAAGCAACTTATTTCTGTTTTTTCAAAACCGTGGTTTGCAGGTAAGAAAATATGGGTCTCATATAAACTAAAATTGAGGTTAAAATATAATTAAACATTAAATATAATAGATTTTTTTCAATCTCAACCACAACCACAATACAAAACACCCACTTAGTCCTCAAACTTCACAAACTATACATATATGTTCCCTCAATAGTTTTGCAATTCAATTTTGGTACAAAAAATTAATTATTGTTAGCCCTGATTTAAAAGAGAAGACGCTAGATTTCAGTGATAAAAAACAAAATCAATTTTGACTTCAATTGTGGCCACCAAAATAATTGATCTTAATGTAAAAGGATTCCATTTGATAAGGGGAGTTCCAATTGACTGTTTTTTCAGCTTGAAATTGCCTAAACCATATTCATGCGCAAGACATTTTTTTAGTTTTATATTTTTATGTAAAATGTAGTTTTTTGTTTTGTTTTTTAAGGTCATTTATAGGTTTGGTAGGGTGTTTAAACTATTTTCTAGATATTTTGGGTAAGAAATAAGTTGAAATGAGATTTTATGTTAAAAAAAAAGTATAGACTTTTATTTTTAGCCTCCAAGATGGCTGAAATCTGAAGAAAAACAAATCACGTGTCGTCAATTTGACTGTGAAATCATTCGTGAATAAATTGTGTTAAATATAGGCCTTAGGCTAGTAATAAATACCTGTTAAAAAAAGGGACACGGCCTATTAATAGAGGGAAAAAATATCTACTTACGATTTCTAGGCTTGCACTTAACCCCTACACCGATTATATAACACAAGAGGGCATAAACTTTTAATTGATATACATGAAGAATTTCATTTCAAGGGAGTATAGGGGAAAATGACACAATATAGAGGTGTTTTGCATTGCGTTTCAAAAATATTTTTGAAAAAAATGAAAATTTTTATTTTTATTTTTATTTTTTATATTATTTGGTGTTTTTAGATCATTTTGATGTATTGATATCAAAAATTATTTAAAAAAAACATAATTCTGATGTATTTCTGAACGAAAAACACTTTAAAAAAACAACGTTAATCACACTCGTAAACAGTCACATAGAATAGAATCTAACCGTGAAAAAGCATTGTAGCGATCCACATCATTTTGGAAGAATAACTACAATGCTTTTCCCACATGATTTATCTGTTAAGTTAATATATACAAATGATATAAGTTAGTTTTGATTCGATTTTATGAAAACATACATGTGACCTTGTTCCAGCTTAGACCTGTATATGAGTGATGTTTTCTCCCTTTTGCTGTGAAGATTAGCAAGCCATCAAAGCTAATGTATTTGGTGGGAGATGGAAGGGAAACCAGAACAATGGATCCATAATTTAGGTCTGCTCCAGTAAATATCAGACAGTCATCTCTGCTGTCGAAAGAAGAAGAAGAAAGAAAACAGTGCGGCTCCACTCCACAGCTACGACGTCGCTTTTCTGGGGAGATAGATACGAGCAAGAGCCACTAAAAAAGGTTGAAATATATAAAGGCCAACGCACCTGGAAGCCCCTCTGCTATCATTTAAAGCACGTTAACCGGGGACAAACCGGAAAGCTTCTCACATAGGATTTCACCTAAAGTAAAGGGCCAGATTTTGTTCCTGGATCTTCTCTCTTTTTCTCATTTTCGTCTTTGAACTTGGTTGTTAAAGCATGATATATAATAATAAATAAATAAAGTAAGTAAGTAAGATACCCTACAAACATAAATTATAGAATTCCTTTAACCAGGAGCAGCAGATAATGCTCGTGGCTGAATATTGCGATGACAATTAGATGAGGCACAGGCACACGGCATTGGTCACAATCCAGCTGAATTTACTGTGCTTATTATGAAGGACACCTGTCCCCACATTTCTTTTAAATGTTGGCATTTTTTGGCATTGTAGTCGTAGAATTTACTATATATGCTTGTTATGAATGACATGTGCCTCCAAATCTCTTTTAAATTTTGGCGTTTTTGGTACTGTAGTTATATATATATAAAAAAAATTATTTTTATTTATTTATTATATCAACACATTAAAATCATCAAAAAAAATAATTTGATGTTATTTTTAAAAGAAAATGTTCTATAAAAAAACACTTGAAAACAATTTCCCTTCTAAATACACCCATAAGTTATTTAAGGTTATAAATTTTGGAGTATTTGATTTTTTGGGGAGCTAATAACAAATAAATGGTATTAGTTTATATGACAAAAGTTTGAGTTGAAAAAAATAAGATTATTAGCTGGGTAATAGATTACTTGCCATTAATTGAATTTATTTAGTTGATGTTCTTACACATAACTATATATATATATATATATATATATATATATATATATATATATATATATATAGGTAAGTTTTAATGTGTGATGTACATGCTTTTTTAAAAAAAAAATGATCTTTTCTTTTAATAGATTTTTGAACTAGTTTGCATGATTTTTTTTGTATGAGACACACACTTAAACTAAGAAAAGAGGCGAGTAAAATGACTTTGAGGTTTTAAAGAATTTTAGACCTCCGTACATTATTAAGAGCAACTAAGAGATATATTTACAGTTCTCTTTTCTAACCATGCAAAACGCCTAGTAAGGGAGCCTATTTTAATTTCGTGTATTTTTTTCTTCTGAAAATGGCACTTATAATTTGTGTTTAACTAATAAAAAAAAACTATTTTATAGACTACACAGCTTGAACACGAGCCTGCTCCAATGAAGTTGTATAGCACAATAAAAAAAAGCTAAAGGACACCATGGCAAATTATAAAGTATACATACATTTTCAGTCATTAGCCTTCCTTTTGAAGAATTTAATGGATTTCTGGAATGAAGAAGATGACTGATAATTGTTGGAATTACAGCAATGTTTATTGTATTGAATCATGAATTATGAGTTTGTACAGTGAAGAATTTATACATGAATAAAGGATAGCTGCTAACGGTATTATTGCCGTTAGTATTTATTACAGTATTTATTACAGTATTTAAGAACACATTAACCAAGTGCACTGCCTTTGATGATGCCATTAATGCTGTAATCTCCAACACTCCCCCTCAAGCTGGATCCAGGAGGTTGACGGATCCAAGCTTGCAAAGAAGACGATGAAACTAGGAGGACGACATTGCTTTGGTAAACACATCGGCAAGTTGATCCCCGGTCCGCACATAATGCGTAGTGATGTTGTTGGATTGAACTTGCTGACGAATAAAATGACAATCAACTTCTATGTGTTTAGTTCTTTCATGAAATACAGGGTTCTTGGCAATATGCATGGCAGCTTGATTGTCGCAAAAAAGGCTCATTGGAGTGACCGAGAAACAACCCATATCTGTTAGAAGGCTCCGAAGCCACACAAGTTCACAAGCCGCGGCTGCCATTGCACGGTATTCTGCTTCGGCACTGGAGCGAGCTACGACATGTTGTTTCTTGCTCTTCCATGACACAAGATTACCTCCAATAAACATACAATATTCAGTAGTCGAACGTCGGTCAAGTTGATTGCCAGCCCAATCGGAGTCTGTATATCCCATTATGTTGGTATGGTTGTTCCTAGTCATGACAATTCCGCGGCCGATAGTTCCTTTCAGGTATCACAAAATTCGTTTGACCATGCTAAAGTGATGAACAATTGGAGCATGCATGAACTGGCGGACCAGACTGACTGCGTAGGTAATATCTGGACGAGTGATCGTCAGATAAATAAGTTTACCTACAATTTGTTGATAATATTTGGGCGAGGGAAGGGCCGTACCTGCAAGAGATAATTTTAGTTTGCTATCAACAAGAGTAGCGAAAGGTTTAGTTGAAAACATACCTGCATCTTGGAGGACATCAAGTGTGTATTTTCGTTGATTAAGGAACAATGTTTTCTTGGATGAAGCCATTTCAATCCCAAGAAAGTATTTTAAAGGACCAAGGTCTTTAATGGGAAATAATTGTTGAAGAGTTTTCTTCAATTTAGCAATTGAGTCAATATTATTTCCTGATATAATTAAATCATCTACATAAATTAAAACCATCAATTTATCATCATTTTTAAATCGGATATATAAGGAAAAATCAGCAGAGCTTTTGCTAAAACCTAATGTATCAAGAGCTCCACTAAGCTTTGCATGCCATGCACGGGGACTTTGTTTTAACCCATAAATAGATTTGTGAAGCTTACATACCAAATTAGGTGTGGCACTTGAGGAATGAACAGGAGGAAGCTTCATAAACACTTCTTCTTCAAGATCTCCGTGTAAAAAAGCATTTTTTACGTCCATTTGAGATAAAAACCATCCATTATTGACTGAAACAGATAAAAGAACTCTTACAGTGGTCATTTTAGCAACGGGAGCAAATGTCTCCTTGTAATCCACACCAAATTCTTGAGTATAGCCTTGAGCCACAAGGCGAGCTTTGTGTCGATTAACCGATCCATCAGAGTTGAACTTGGTTTTGTATATCCATCGGCTACCAACTGCATGTTTATCTTTTGGAAGGGGAACTAGACTCCAAGTATTATTGTCAGCTAAAGCGGTCAATTCCTCCTCCATGGCTTTTCTCCATACCAGTTGAGATTGAGCTTCAGCGAAATTTCTAGGTTCATGTTCATTGGATATGGCTGACAAAAAAGCAGAGTGCAAGGGTGAGAGTTTAGAGTAATCTAAATAATTCGAGACAGGATACCTGACTGTATAAGCCACATAGTCTTGAAATTTGGAAGGGCACTGGCGAGGACGTGAAGGATTGCGTCTTGGAGCTGGCACTTCGTCTGACAAATTGGGGGATATAGATGTTGGTGGCGTGATTGCAGACGTAGGATCGTCAACCGGGATGATTTCATTTGGATCATTGGGCCTAGTGGGCCTACTCACGTCGAGGCTGCAGATATCTGCTCTAGGAAGAGGAACCAGATCCTCCAAGGACTCCCCCTGATTAGGAGTATTGAAATAAGGACTGGTTTAGATAAATCGAACATCTCTGCTGACATAAAGCTTCTGACGCACAGTATCATAACATTTATACCCTTTTTGGGTATAAGAATATCCTAAGAAAATACATTTGGAAGCTCGAGGGTCCAGTTTATCACGTTGATTTGAGTGAAGGTGAACAAAGCACTGGCACCCAAAGATCTTCAAATGTGAAATATTAGGAGGTTTACCCTGCAAAATTTCAAGAGGACACTGAAAATCCAGTACTTGACTGGGTAAGCGGTTAATAATATAGGTAGCAGTAAGAATTCCATAGGACCAAAATTTTTTGGAACATTCATTTGAAGCATTATAACTCTAGTTTTTTCTAATAAATCCTGATTTTTGCGTTCAGCAACTCCATTTTGCTGAGGAGTATTAACACAACTAGTTTGATGAATTATTCCATTAGAAAGAAAATAATTTTCCATATCATGAGATGTAAATTCAGAGTCATTGTCAGATCAGAAGATTTTAATATGTGTAGAAAATTGGGTAGAAACTAGTTTGTGAAAATCTTTAAAGCAGTTAAAAACTTCATTTTTTGATTTTAGTAAATATATCCACGTAACTCTTGAAAAATCATCAATAAATGTGACAAAATATTTAAAACCATCAATTGATATTGAAAAAGGTCCCCATACATCTGAGTGAATAAATTCAAAAACTTGAGACACTTTGGACACAGATAATTTAAATGGAAGTCTGCTTGATTTGGAAAAATGAAACGTATCACAATCATATGTTTTCTTTGACAGATTAGGTTTTAATTTTGAGATGACGTAGTCGGAAGCATGAGCCAGACAAAAATGCCACAATTGATGATTATTGAGCGGAGAATAAATAGCTTGTAGTCCTTTCGGAACTTCGGAATCACAGAAAAAATAGAGACCATTCAAATGAAATCCTTCACCAATCTTCTGTTTGGTGTAATGGTCCTGAAAAAACACCTTAAACGGAGTAAATATAACATCACAATTAAGGGAAGTGGTCAACCTTTGAACGGATAATAACTGAAATGGAAATGAAGGCACATATAAAATATCAGAATCAATAGTTTTTGATGCAATTTTAATTTTTCCCTTGCCTTTTACTGCCGCAGTAGATCCATTAGCAATTGAAATAAAGGATGATATCAGAAAGGGGATAAAGTCATGAATTTTATTCAATTTATTTGTCATGTGATCACTTGCACCCGAATCCACAACCCATATATTATAAAAATTACTTAATTCTAAGGCAGTCATAAGAGCAATACACATACCTTGGAATTTTTCTGCATAATCACGGGTCAACCCAGTTGAGTCAGGGGTCAACTCAGCTGAGTCACCAGCTGAGTCACGGGTCAACCCGGCAAAATTGGATAAAAAAGCAGTTGCATCGTTGTTCTCGGCCGAGCTTCCTTCTCCTCCACCAAATCGTTTTTCTTGGAGAAAACTGGCAAACTCATTTAGCAAATTCATAGGACTCGTGTAGTTCGGTTCATGATTAGCAACATTAGCCCTAGGTTTAAAGGATTTCCTTTGATTTCCCGTCTGCCGATTTTCCAAATTTATGGGTTTCAATTCGGGATGAAGGATCCAACAGCGATCCATTTGGTGTCCCATTGCATTATAGTAATTGCATTTTAGGTAGAACGATTACCTCTAAAAGAAGCTTTTTCTGCGTTTTTGAAGGTGCTCTGTTCTTCAATTTTCTGGGCAGCGAACGCACGAGTTTCTGCCATTTTTGTTGGGCTTTCTCTTGTCATCACTTTTCTTCTAATTTCTTCCCTTTGGATAGTTGCACAGACACCCTTTAATGGGGGAAGCACATCATTCATCAATATATGGCTTCTGAGGTCTTCATAGTCCGATCCTAGGCTAGCCAGTAGTTGAAAAATCTGATCTTCTTTCTTGCGGCTGCGTAGAACAATTGGGTCTGTTGTGGGTGGTCTATAAATGTCCAATTCATTCCACAAACCTTTGAATTTGCTCAATAATTGCACGAAGGGCTGACCATTTTGGTGAAGCCCTGCAATTTCTTGTTGTATTTGAAATATACGGGCTGAGTTGTTTTGATTCCCATACATTTCCTTCACTGTTTCCCATAGTTCCAATGAAGACTGGTAGTAGCTGAACATCTCAGCAAGGTTGCGTTCCATGGAGTTCAAAATCCAGGACATCACCATCTGGTCCTTGGCCAACCAATTGTCAAATTCCAGGGAGCTACTGCCGGGAGCTAATTCTTTCCCGTTGATGAACCCCAGCCGAGACCTACCACCAAGTGCAATGGTCACTGCTCTTGACCAAGGTAAGTAATTGAACTCATTCAGCAACACTGTGGTTACTTTTTGGGAGGAATTTGCATCACTGTCGATGCTTGAAGAAGTAGTAATTCTTTTAGAATTACTTCCAGACTCTTGACTGTCCATGATTGTCAATTGTTAACAATCGAGAAAAAAAGAAAATTGCAGAGGTAATGAGCAGGATCACTGCTCTGATACCATGAAGAATTTGATGGATTTCTGGAATGAAGAAGATGACTGATAATTGCTGGAATTACAGCAATGTTTATTGTATTGAATCATGAATTATGAGTTTGTACAGTGAAGAATTTATACATGAATAAATGATAGCTGCTAACAGTATTATTGTCGTTAGTATTATTACAGTATTTATTACAGTAATTAAGAATACATTAACCAAGTGCACTGCCTTTGATGATGCCATTAATGCTGTAATCTCCAACACCTTTTGGACCTCCACAAGATTTTCCTTCCCTTCCACCTCCACCTGCAGCTGGAGCTTATAGTTGATTGGCATATACATTTGTAATTGATTTTCACATTATATAATATCTGTTCTTCAATTTGATTATTTTTTATAGACATTTGTGTTTTTTACCTTAAATAAAATCCACACTACAGTTTAAATTAGTTGTCTGATGTTGTTTGGTTCCATGGAGAAATTGTTTTAAGAAAACAATTTGTTTAAATATTGACAAACTTTTTGTTTGTAAATGATCAACTTTCTCATTGAAGAACTACAACGAGTTATTAACTATTTTGATCCACCTCGATGAAATCATCGATAAAATATATATCGTCGGTGTTTTATCAGCGAAACTATTGGTAAAATAGACATATATATTGACGACAAAAGTATTTAAATCTCACATCAAAGTAATCTCTCTACATAAGAAATTTTTCACCAAATAAAAATTTAAATCTCCAGATTAAAAAATCCAAAAAAATAAACAATAATAAGAGATTTTTATTCAAATCGCAAAAACATTATATCCTGAATAATTCAAGATGGCAGTAAACGTAATAATTAGGTGAACAGCGACCTGGCTAGATTCAATACAAGCTGGAATCCAGTGAAGAGAAAAATTGATAGCATCTTGCTAGCTAAATATTATTTCCATTTATTTGTGAGGAAAAATTAAAAAAAATAAAAATAAAATTGTGCTCACTTGTGCATGGAAGGCGACCCTCAACTACATAAATAAAACAGCCACTAGATTTCACGCTGTCCAAACTCCAAACATCGAAAGCTAGCCCTCTAAATAAATCGAAAGCACCAACTCACCAACCGCGAAAGTAAATACATGCAGCTACGGGGAAGAAAATATGCGCTTTTCATGAAAAGAAGGAAAATTAATTATGGAGTTTCTTTTTCTTTATTTTCTCGTTTACTATATGAACTAGGATAAAACCTCGCTGCCCTGTTCTCCTTTTGTTTTGATTATATCCTTAGTTTTATAAGAATATATTTTTGTTGCGGTAAAAAAATAGTTAAAAAACAATAAATTTGTTAAATTCAATGTAGTTTATAATAAAATTATGAGTTTGAAAATTAAGTTCTTCTAGATTAATTTAAAGTATTATTCTTTTAAAATTCTTTTTAAAGCCAAATTAATCTCTTAATTAATAGTTATTCGGATACATCAAATTGATTCGGTTATGTGAGATTAATTTTTATGATGGTTAAAATTTAAACTTTGGATCAAGAGATTTCAAGTTATTTTTTAATTTCATCTTCCAATTTTTATTTATTTTTTGGTTGACTTTTTTTATTTTATCATTCAATACTTAATTAATTATGAATTTATCTTCATAATTTAATTTAGTTTGCTTTATATGAGATCATCATTGTTTCAAAAAATGTTCTAGTAGTTCATTGATGCTTAATTTTTGCAGGTATCAATTTTTTTTTTATCATATTACCATATGAAAATAGTTTTTTTTCTTAAAAAAAAGTTAAATCTAATGAAATTCATGATCTAGGTTTAAATTTTATATAAGTTGTTTTTAGACCTGTCAAGTTAACTATGTCATGTTAAAACAATTTTTACTCGATTTAATTTTAAATACAAGTTGATTAACAAGTCAAATCAAAATTTCTAAAATTGACTAACCATATCAAGTTTACCAATGATATCAAATAAATTTTTTTTACATTCAATTTATCCGATCTGTGGAGTAGTGCAGCTAGTAAATTAACTAGTTTTGGTATTCCATTGATAATTAAGATTATTTGAGACAATATGGAAGAAACAAAGTAGATAAATAGAAGCAGAAAAATTCATAGAAGAAAAGGACTAAAGAAAAAAAATACAACTAAGATGAGAACCAAAATTTTGATAATTATTGCTGGAAAATATTTTTTTCATGAGAGTACAAGAGTCTCAACCCTTCATCCAATCCCATCTCGAGTAAATCCCAGATGCTATTAATTTGTCACACAAGAAAATTAATGTACAGATCACATGTGAAGATGATGCATGGAGCATGATCGTGAGATTCTTTTATGATGCGACCTTAACAAGAAATCAAGAAAGAGCTAGCCATGAAAACATTGTCAATCACAAGAATATATATTGTTATCTTCCCCACATGCCATAGCTCGGCGATTCAAGGGCAGCAGCAGCAGTTTTCTGCAACCTCAAATCCTTGTAGAACTTCTTGATAAACTCCTCAGCTGCCTTGTCCACCTGACCGTCTCCTTCATCTTTCAGTGGGAAAGGTGAGTCGGTTATTCTCAGCTGCCTCACCATGGGACTCTTTCCGAATCCCGGCAGAGACAATGGCGATGCTTCAACGGCGCCGCTGGCCACCTGATCGGGATTGTTTAGCATTTCAAGCATCTTCTGCACGGCAGCAACCGTGGTGACATCGTTATACTTGTAAGACTTGGCAAAGAGGTTGAGCTGGTGCTTGCGTTTGTGGGTGTAAAAAGGGTTGAAATTTGCAGGGCTGTTGCTGCAGCTAAACTCGTATTCTCGTGGGGATATGAAGGAAAGTGCGTCACCGGAGCGGCAGCTGAAAGAAGAGTGGTGGTGGTGGTGGCTGTGAAACATGAGGTTGTAAATGGCTTTTTCTGCTAGTTTATTGCCTCGTTTTAGCATCAAATGGAGATCCACCATTATTCTGCTCTTTGATATGCTTTTTCTCATCATGTAGAATATTACTCGTACTATGTGCCATAATTTCTTGCCCCCTTCTGGCGTGCTTGCCGGCTCCATCTCCATGTGTATGCAGAGTGATGAGTTTTTTCTTTAATTTCCTCTCTTTTTTTCCCTTTAATTTCCTTAGGTGGAATGTTTTCAGTTGTTCTATAGAGAGAGAGAGAGAGAGAGATGATTAGAGAGAAGAGTGGATTTTGGTTTGTGTATGAGGAAGGGACGAGATGTATATAAAGGGCTAGAAATTACTATTTAATTAAGATTAAAATTACTCGTGGAGCAAAATAACATGCAACTAGTCCACTCACTCCACCACCATACAATAAAGCGAAATGGCGGGGCAAAAAGCAATTAAAAGTTGTCCTTCAAAGTTTAAGACAAGAGGGAGTCTGTTTAATAAATGTGTTCATGATTCACGCGCGGCAAAGACATCTGGCAAGGAAGGATAATCACCAATCTCTTCAATGTTCCCTGGTCATAAATTGTGGTCCAAAATTATATTTACTCTGATTTCTCTGTTTCTCGGATGTTTGCTAGAAGGTCCCTCTTACAGAGCCAAATCATCAAGGAAACCTATTTTTGAAATATATATTTTATAGGTCCAGGTGAACGAATAAAACTCTGATCGTCCCAGGCTCTTATAAAAGATGTATGCTTTAACTCGAACTTAAAACCTGCTGTGCAGATCACAAGCTCTATGTTATTACGTCACGTCCCTCGGAGACATGTTTCAGTCCTTGTTCACCAACTATATGGCAATGAATCCCTAATAATATATCATCTCAGTTCAATATTATATATTTATTATATATTTTTCTCTTTCACTTTTTTATTACCTTTAGCTAATTTTCAAATTTACTCAAAAATATATACTAATTATATCTATATAATCAGGGGTGAAAATGGAATGAGGTCTTAAAACAAACATTCTTAATTATTATTTTTGTATATTTCTAATAATTAGTGCAAATTAAAACGCATTAAAATATTATTTATGAGACTGAGAAAGTAAAGGATACGATGACAAATCCTACAAACACAACTAGACTGGCCAGTATAGGCTCAAAATTACATGTGAAAAGTTAGGGTTAGAGTTCACCTAATATCTTTTGATTGGTCAAACTTGGTTGTTGACTTTGTTCCTAATTTGATAACATTTGCTGGAGCTTTGTTTATTCATCTTAAATAATAATACAAGTAATGCGAGTAAGGAGAATCAACATTGTAAAATTTCATCAGGGTGTGTTGGAAAATTACAATTCGACCCAAAATTATAGATAGTCAATTGTGAAATTATCAAGATTATAATTTAATTAATATCAAAAGCAAAATTCAAGGGACGTCCACATGCAGAAATTACATGAAGAAAAAAAATTCGTATTAATCAGAGAAAGATTTTCTTCCATCAAATTGGTCAGATAATATTTTTTTTCTAATACAAAATAATTAGTGTGTATGTTTTACTAAGTTGTTTTTAATGTCGAGCAACAAATATAATTATGAATTAAAAAATTAATACTCATATATAATACAATATAATAATATCAAAAATGTTAATAAAAATATGTAACATTGATCCCAGGTTAACTTTAACGTAGCAAGAAAATGAAAAAAAAAATACAATTACTACAGTGTATTATCATTTTCTTAATTTTTCTATAATAATTTCTCAAAAAAAGTGTGAAAAAAATGATCAAAATTTGTTTTACAAAAGAATAAAGATATGATCATAAAAATGGTATAAATAAGTGTGGAGTGATAAATATTTAAAGTGTAAAAAAATAAATAAGTAATACTTTTTTTTTCCCAAAACAAAGTTTTAATAATAAAACTAAAAAAATATTACCGAAAACAAGATAAGAAAAAAAATGGTGATAAATAGGCCAAAAGTAAAATGATAAAATAGCAAGGAAAAACTAAAATCTATAATTTAATCATTTCTAAAGAAAACACCAGTTTTTTCAGTGTATATATAATTTCAAAATAATATTTTTATCATTTTATTACGTATAAGATCTAAATGGCATATATGTGTTTAGGGTTTAAAAACGTTATGCAAACGTATTGTATATGTGAATCACGTAATTATATTATTTAAGCCCATTGTGCTAATGGAATATGTTATTTCAACCAATATGTATATTTGAAATATAAATGAATTTATTAATTATGAATATATACATTTCTTTTAATATATATATATATATATATGTGTGTGTGTGTGTGTGTGTGTGTGTGTGTGTGTGGAAGGTCGAGTTGAATCTAATGATGGATGCTTTAATCTTGATACTGTCAACAGAAAAGATAAAAAGGGAAAAACATCGAGCATCTGTGGGGGGTCCTGTGTGGAGTCAATATGAGCCCACAGGATGGAACTTGACTAGCAAGTGCTACTCACTCTGCCACTGTGCGAGTGGGTGTATACGCTCCGTGGAGACGAGCCAGCCTGACATGGTTGACAGGAATGAAATAATAACACCTACTCTGGAGATGTGGCACTCAAAATGAGGTCCAAATCAATCTCTTGCCGTGTACAATTGGGCGCGCCTTTGTGTGAACCCGTCCTGGCCATTGATTGACTGAAAAGGACGGTCATGATATCCTTTCTTACAAACGCAACCCCGTTGCCAAATTTAACAGGTTATAATAATTACGTCGTCCCTCAAGTCTTGCTTCCAGTACTCTTACCTCCTTCACTATAACTTTGTTGTCGTTGTTATTTTTTAAAATATATATTTTTTATTTTTTAAAGTTTGTTTTTAATATTAGTATAAAACATAATATATATATATATATATGAAACAAACAAGACAATATTTTTTTTAATTTTAGCTCATTGAAAACTAAAGATTTCCCTTACAATTAATCTTCAATAACCTAGATATATTTAGGTTAAAATAATTTTATCTCATTGACAATTAAATGGAAGGATCAATAAAAGACTACAAGATATTTAGTTCATGTTACAATTAATGTAGGAAACTAGCCCATGTCAAGTTAACATCTGAATTGGTTTCTAATTAAATTTATTAAAAAAATATATAAAATCTTTCTTGAAAATGAGTAAATATATTAAATGAGTAGTTAAATTTATTTTTTAAAGGGTGACATCCAAATCAGTGTGAGTTCTTTCTAATCAAATTTATCAAAAAAATATAAAACAAAATCTTTCTCAGGATGAGTAGGTATATCGAATGAATGTTCTTAATTTTTAAAGTATTTTTTTATTTATAAATACATTAAAATATATATATTTTTAAAAATAATTATTTTTGACATAGTACATTAAAATATCTAAAAATACTATATTTTTTAATTTAAAATTAAAAAATATTTTTTTAAGAAAAAAAATACTTTTAAAACTCGGTTACTGTAAAGTCTAGAATACTTTCATCCCGAGTGGGAATATACATACATATATATACATACATACATATATATATATATATATATAATGGAATAAGGTTTCCGTACCAAAACAGTGTAGTAAGTTGGCAACAGTGCTCTAGCTTCATTAATGCTGGAACGGAAATGCGGTGTGCTGGTGCTACGAAGTTTGAAGGTGTAAATTAATAGGCATATCCTTCTGTTTTCTCACCTTCTCCTTCAGCTCATTATTTATGAAAGTGATAGCGGAAGTCACCCTACCATTTGATGTCTGATCAAATGGAAAGAAAAACTGTGTGATGTCAATTGCTTCTAGAAGCTCCTTCCGCTCGACCGCCTAAATTAAGCCGGGCACCATTTTTCCCGGCACTCCTGAGTTAATGGCTTCTTCTTTCCCCATTTTCTTCTGATATGCTGTGTTAAAGAGGCTTTTTGATGGGCCATTTCGCCTAAAAGCAAAGCAAAATTTGTCATTTAGGAGTCCTTGGCCATATTAAGAGATCCAGTGCCACCTGTCAAAATTAGGGTCGTTATAATTGTTGTTGTTCTGTAATGGGTCGATTTGTTTGACAAATACACTCTCTTTTTTTTGGTAGCATATGATTTTAATCAATCAATGATTGAGGTGATCGGAAAACCTTAAAAAAATATTTTTAAAAAATAAAAAATAGATATATTGATATAATATATTTATGAATGAAAAACAATTTACAAAGCAAGATCAACTATTACCTAATATCTAAAAGAGCTCGGCCTCGGTACTGTGCATTAAGACTCAGTACACTGTGGACTGGATTTTTGTCGTTCGTGCGTCGTGCGAGTTCGTCCACCCTTTTTTTTTTTTTTTCCTCTGATGAACAGTGTAGTAACGATTTTAGCCCCGGTAATAAGACAAAACAACGGTTCCGGCTGAGGGTTAAGGGCATAATTGCGCGCGTACGGACCGGTCCCTCGCAACCTTTTTTTTTAATATTTTTTAAATGGCTAAAGACGATTATAACCCCTAATAAAACAAAATTGATTAATTAGGGACAGGGCTATAACGGTAACTGATCATTATTATTTATTTATTTATTTATTGAAATACTGTCGGCGCGTGCGGTTCACGCGACCGACGGTATTCCGCCTCACGCCCCTTTCAGGTGGCGCGTGCGGGCTCATAGAGTGGCTGTAAATGTCCAACCGGCATCTATTCCGGTGAACCTCCGTGTGGTCTGCCTCTACACGCGGCGCGTTTTACCCCAGAACGGCCGTGGCCGCGCCGGAGGCCGGTTAAAGCGGCTGGCAACATTTCTCTCTCTCCTGCACGTACAAGTGCAGGAGAGTCCCCCTTATTTACCTACTTTGCACTTCAGTCCCTTACTTTTCAATTTCATTTCTGGCCCTGATTTCTTATATATAAGTTTTGATTTAGTTCGATTGGGTCCTCTAATTGGAATTGATTCAATGTCCATTTTTCAATTCGGTCCTCCTTCTTTTAATTTCCGGATTGGATTGAAAAGGATGAATTTATTCGGTACAGAAGTTTCCATTTTTGCAAATTTGTCCTTTAATTGAAAATGTTAATAAATATGATTTGCATGTCAGCCCTTAAACTTTTAATTTTTGATTTTAATCCCTTTATATTGGATTTTCATTTCAGCCCTTATACTTTGATTTTTTAAAATTTCTAAAATAACCCCTACTTTTGTCCATGTATATATAAGTGTGTTTAACACAATAATAATAATAATAATAATAATAATAATAATAATAATAATAATAATATAATTTTTTTTCTTACTTGCTTTTTTGATAAAAAAAATTTCTTCGGAAAATTTGATAATTTTTATTTTTTTGGCAGTAACAGCAAGGATAATTTTTATTTTTATTTTTATTTTATTTCTTTGTTTTATCTTTTGTTCAAGTTTCTAGCATTTTTTTTGTCTTTCATTTATTTTGTTTCTTTCATTTTTATTTTATTTCTTTGTTTTATCTTTTGTTAAAGTTTCTAGCATTTTTTTAGTCTTTCATTTATTTTTGTTTCTTTCATTATTAACATAATAATAATAATAATAATAACAATAATAATAATAATAATAATTTAATTGTTTCTCTTACTTACTCTTTTGTTAATGTTTTTGAGTGTTTTTTTTTTCAGGATAATTTGATAATTCTTATTGTTTTAATAGTAAGAGCAATGATAATTTTAGATTTTCAGACTTTGATTTTGCTATTGTTATAGTAGGGTGTGTTGAGCTATTTTATTATATTAAATTTCGCATATATAAATATTATATTTTTATTTTGATCCAGCAAATCCTATAAAAATTGTTTACTCAGCCCGCAGCGTAGAACATATATTTTTTTAAAATTTCAAATTAAATGATTTTTTCAACTAATAATTTTTTTTTGTTTTATCATCAATTATATTTCTTTATGTGCTCTTTCTTTTATTTATTTTTATTGCTTTATTGTTATTATTTTCAAGTTAGATGAATTTTTTTTCCTGATAATTTTGATTTTTTTTTGGTCTTTTGTTAAAGTTATTATGATTTTTTTAGTCTTTTATTTATTTCTGTTCTTTATTCATCATTAACACAATAATAATAATAATAATAATAATAATAATAATAATAATAATATATTATTTTTCTTGCTTACTCTTTATTAATGTTTTTGAGTGTTTTTTCTTTCGGGATAATTTGATAATTTTAATTGTTTTTGCAATAATAGCAATAGTAATTTTGTATCTAATATTACTGGAGATAAAAGACAACTCAAGAACAAAAAATAGACAAATTTACCTAGGTTATCTACAATTAAAAAACGATACAAGTCACTTTTGTCTCGATTATACTATTCCTTTTAAACGGCAAACAAGTCATTATTATATATTTTAATATTTATTGCATATTATCGCCTAAAAATATATAAAGAGATAAAAAAAATGACCTCGGATTTTTTGCAGGAAAACAATTAATATCAGCATTCTTAAATACATTTAATATAATAATATGATGAATGAATCTTATAAAATAAAATAAAAATTGGCTTTGAATTTTAATTTTGTGCTCTTTTGTTCAAGTTTATTTCTTAAAAAAAATAAAAAATTTGGATTTTTACTATTTAAGATCTAATATTACCGGGGAAAAAATACAAATCAAAAAAACAAAAGGTAAGCAAATTTGCCTAGATTATCTACAATTAAAAAATATACGAGGCACTTTTCGTTTCGACTACACTATTCTTTTTAGACGGCAAATAAGTAATTATAGAATGCAAAAAATTTATATTTCTTTTTAAAAAAAATTGCAATATTTTTATTTATAATGTGTCAGGTCTAATATTACTGGGGAAAAAAGGCAACTCATCATTTTCTTTTTACAAATTTACCAAGGTTATCTACAATTAAAAAATATAAGAATCACTTCTCATTTCGATCACACTATATAGTATGTGAGACTAAGTATATGTGTTTAATATTTATTGAATATTATCGCCTAAAAATATATATAGAGAGAAAAAAAATGACCTACGATTTCTTGCAAAAAAAAATTAATTTCGGTATTCTAAAATATATTTAATATAATAATATGATGAATAAATCTTATAAAAAAAAATTTGGCTTTGAATTTAAATTTATATTTTAGACTTTTTTTTTTCTTTTAAGAAACGGTGACCTTTTTTCACATGTTTATTTTTTATTTTTTAGTGACCGTGGTGTCCAAATCAGTTGTTCTTTTTTAACCGGGTTTTTTTTTTTTTTTTTTTTTAACCAGAGTATCCGTGACAACAAATTTCTAATAAATCATTTCACCTTCTTAGCAAATTTTCTAACAAATTTTATGAAAAGTTTTTTGCAATAGCAATATTCAATCACTTTTTGGTTGAAAAAACCATTTTGAATAGATTTTATCAATTACAATTTTACTAATTAAATATTAAAATAACAAAATACAATATTTATAAAATCAATCAATTTTCTACATAGATAAAAAAGCCCAGCGGAGCGGGCAAATCGGCTCGTACTACTAAATGAGAACGTAATTCAGAAGAGTTTGAATTTGTGTTTATATAACATAATGTAACATAGGAATCTCTATGGTTCATATCAACAAAATCTTCAATAATTCTCCCGGTTTATTTAAATTAAGAGGAAAAAAAATAGTGAATAATTTCGGAAAATAAGCAATTGATGGACAATGTTGACCGAAACGTGCCACTCTTTCGTTGAGGTCCATTTCACACATAATATTTAAAGTGATTATGAGGCAGAGTAATTCATTTCGTAGTAATTTGCCCAGAAATAATAACCCAGAAGTTGCTTCATGGAGAAGAAGTATAGAGGGCGGCAAGGAGAGCAAAATGAAAAGGGTCAAGAATATATATTAATTGTCCAGCCCTAGCTAGGTCGAAAATCCCTCTCGTTACTTCAATGTTTCTAAATAATAAATATCTAAAAAATCAACGAAACGAATATAAATAATAACCAATTAAATTATAGAATAAGTTCATGTATAATATTATTGTGGTATAATTTTCTAATCAGAAGGAGGAGTGGTGGTCTTTCATCACTTTCAATATTATTATTAAAATTGATGTATGGACCAGCTTGCATGTACCTCGATTAATACCACGGACCCTAAAATTAATGACTATGTAAGCCTTTAATAGCCATCATGTTAATAACTACAAGACTCGAATCTGAGATCATAGGAAAAATAAACCTCTCAGTCTTAAACTCTTACTATTGAATCATTTACTAGATGGTTCTTTCAATATCCCTCTTGTATCTTGATGTGAATGTCGTAAGAAGGCAACTATTTCAAGATTGCTTTTGAAAAAATCTTAAATAAAAAAAAATATTTTAAGATCATTTTTTCATGTTGATATCAAAAATGATTTTTAAAAAATAAAAAAAATATCATTTTAATATATTTCAAAACAAAAAATATGTAAAAAACAACTAAAATCACACTCCCAAACAGTCAAATAAGCAGGAAAAAAAATACTTGGCTCAAAAGAATGCTTAGTGGAGTAACTTTCATCAACTAAGACAATAAAAAATTGAGTTAAATAGCATAAAATAGAATCCATTTTTGCAATTAAAGGGGAAGGTGAGGCCCCATCAACATCAATGGAGCACTGTAAGTTAAACTTCTTTTGATAAATCTCGTATGGAGTGCTCGCTTTTAGGTTTTTGCTTTAATGCATCGTTCCAACTGTTGGGCCATGTTTCTGAACTGCCCTTTGAAAAGACCGACGGACGATCATAGATAGGCGACAAGAGCTACCGTAGAAAAATATAGGCATTACATTTGTAAAAAGAATTCTATTAAAAATAAAATTATAAAACTTACCAAAGTAAATGAAGTACTTGTGAATAAAAGAAAATATTATTATTATTATTATTTAAGAGAATAAAAGAAAAACTCATAAAATTAAACGAGTATAAACGTATGATCCATGTGACTGGAAATCATGGTCATTAGAGTATAAAAACAAAATCATGGCATCACTGACTGGAAAAATAGAATCCATATGAACTTGCTGGGGAAAAAAGGTATCATTTTGTGCATTTCTTTTTCTTATAAACATCAGATGATTGAGAAAGGTTGCAATCAACATATAAATTATAAAAATTATAAAAAATATATTGGAGGTAGGCATGCAAAACTGATATAGAAAGTGTTGTAAATCGATCGTGTGGGCACATAACAGAAGATTTTCTTTCCCAACGTTTGATCTGCAAAGAGATCGAGCAGCAGTTCCTGGAATGGAGTAGGGGTTGCCATCCTAAAGATTGCTACCCTAAAGGTTTTCTTAGATGACGACCAAGCAGGCTTGTTTGCTATGAACTCCATTTTAAGAGGATCTTCTGGTTAAGAGACGATAGAACCTTTACGACGGAAATTATGTGTAAAGCAGTTTATGGTTGAGCCAGATTCGTGTTATTCGGCCTTCGTCGGAATGTTGCCGGAGATAAGCTTGTTAGACACGGCCGGGGGTTATTCAGATTGATATGCTGTGCTGTTTCTTGGCTCGTGAATCCTAAATAAAAGGAAGGAATTAGATAACATTTATTTATCATCCATTCAAAAACAATACTATAATGATTTTATTCTAATTAAGAATTCCATTTATAAAAAAATTTCTAAGTTATAAATTTGATATATTAATTCAGATTAATACAAATCAATCTAATATTTTATCTTAATATTAAAAAAAATCGTTTGGAATCAACCTTTATATGTTTTAAAATTAATTTTATATTTAAAAACATATTTTCAGTATTTAAATATATATTTTTACATTTTAAAAGAAATTAGTTACAGCACAACACAATCTAAATATCCCGTTTAAACTAGATAGGCAAGTTTCGCATGTAAAAAGCCTTTTGAAACACTCGAGAACAAAAAATCTGAAGCTCACTTAGTTTCTCATCCAAATCAACCACATATGATACCAAAAACATCAATCATGTTTGATAATCTTAGAGCCTGTTTGTTCCTGCGGTTGTACCGCTGTTTGCTTAAAATTTGATTTTTTTTCATTTTAAATGAAATTTATTTGGTGTTTTTAAATTATTTTTATGTGCTGATGTCAAAAACAATTTTTAAAAAATAAAAAAACATAATTTTAATGTATTTTTGAACAAAAAATACTTTAAAAAACAACCGCAACTACCCTCTCAAATAGGCACTTAGTGTCGGTTGTGCCACTTGTTAGTCTATCAGGATGCTCTACTAATTTTCAGTTTTTATCAAACAATTCATAAACACGTGTTATTTATTCGAAATATTTATTTTGGATATCAATAGTAACACATGCAATAATGTAAAACGGCATCGTACATATGGAGATAAATTTGGATGTCATTGTGTCCAGCAATGCAGAAACACCATTTTAATGTGTTTTGATAGGTGAGGATTTATAAGATTCCACAAACAGGTATATTGTATATTCAATGATAGTATATGAGAGAATAATATAAATTATATCACAAGATCCAATCTAATAATTTAAATTTTCAGGTAATTTAAATTTTCAGGTGAAATGGTTTCTTGACACAATATCAAAATATTGTTGATCCAACGATCACGAGCTTAAATTTTATTATCCTCATTTTATTTTATGAAAATTAAGCATAAGGTAGTATAGATCTATGTATAAATTTCAAGTCCAAAAAACTTTTATTTGAAGGAGTATATTAGATAATAATATAAATCATATAATAATCTGACCTAATAATTTAAATTTGTGAGGACTTATTGTAAACAAAAGCAGCGTTAATAATCAATGAGAAAGCATGCCATTTATTAAGTGGATTTTTATTTAATAAAAAGCAGTTGAAAGTATTAGTTCCATACTTTTTCATTTGTTTTTTTATTTAGAAAAAAGCAGGTTGAAAGTTTTAAATAAACGGGACCTAATAATTGAAATCACAAGCAATAAATCAATTTTTTCTCTTGAAATCTCCAAAATAAGATGAGAATATATAGAATTAGGAACCGCTATAATTTGTGTATCCTCCCGCCCACCTCAATGGTGGTCCGACAGAAGACATTTACTTTAAAGATGTAGTGTTTCATGGCCACAGCCTTCTCATCGTCGTTGAACAACTTGTAATTGGGACGACTTTTCTGCCATCCAAGCTTGATTTCATTAATTTCATGGTGGGCACTAACGCTTTTATAATTTCCATCCGACGTAAAGCAGCTAGCTGGTTGCTCGAACTATCATCTATCCGGCATTGATAACTCATTATGATTAGGGATCTAAATTGATTTACTTTCCAGGGAATGGTAAAAAAAAAAAAAAAAAAACTTTCAATCGACGAATCCAAAAAACAAATACTAGTTAAAAAAATTAAATTCCATGGGTAAAAATTACAAATTGTCTGCACAACTTTAAATGGTGGAGCTTTAATTCATATACAACTCACAACTTTAAAAGGTATATAAATAATATCTCTTCCTTGAAATTTAATTACACTAGCACCAATAATCAAAACAGATTCAATAGCGCATTTTGGAAAAAATAAATATTTCATGGATGTATGATAATCGTTGTTTTTTAAAGTATTTATTCCTTGAAAATATTTTTTTATTCTAAAGAAATTATTTGTTATATTAAAACATCAAAATGATATAAATGGAAATTGCTCGTGAAAACCAACCAAAATGGAAAGGAAAGACTTGTGCAGAGCTAGAAGGCCCCAAGGCAGAACAAGCAAGTCGTTCCCAACTCACTTGAAAAGGTGAAATGAATTCCATCCATGTTTCTGTATGCTCCTTTATTTCCAAGCTCACTGGAAGTTCAACATATTGTTGACAAGAAAAAGGATAGAAAATGTATTTCTTAAGCAAAGTACTTCACCATTTGAACTTCTTTCTGCCTGTAACCGCATTTCTCGTAAAATGCTTTGTTTTCGAGACTGCAATCAAGGATCACCTTATAGCACCCCATTGAATGAGCATGATCTGTAAGAAACTCAATAATTTTCTTTCCTAATTGCATCCCCCGGGCAGCAGAATCAACCACAACATCTTCAATATGTCCAACTTTACCACAATTCCTCAGGAACTTCTTTTCAATAAAAACACTCCCAGTTGCAATAATCTTCCCGGAATGATCATCTTCGATTACACAAATAAGATGGTCATCACCAAATGAGTTGATCTCTTGAAAACGCTCTTCAAACTCCTTGTCCGAAACAGAATCACAAATGGTTAATTGTTGCAATAGCTCTATAAAACCTTTGCTTTTATCCAATATCTCTAGTTTCCGGACTTGAAACTTGTGCTCAGCATCCATTGAACTGTGGTGCAACTCTAGTCCAATGATGTCTCACCTCTCTGAAAACATTAGACCAGATGAAACTACAGAGCATGAGAAAATCAAAACTCCCAAACTATACAGACTAATTAGAGATGAAAAGGAAACAAAGTCCTGTTTCTTTATTTAGACCCTGTCTTTTTAAGTCTCTGAATTCCAAAAATTTATAGAAAACTTAGTATCCTCTTTCATATGACTAGAATATCATGACTTTCTAATCAAATGCATAGCAAAATCTAGCACCCCAAACTACAGTACTAAGAAAAAAATGCCACAACTACAACATATAGCTTATAATTGCTTGTTAACAGACGTTCCAAGTTTATAAGATCCAGGCAATCATCATCCTTGAAGCTGAAATGAAAGTCGATATAGTAACAACACCGGAGAAATTCATAGCTTTGGGAAAAAAATTTAAAAGAACAACTCAGATTAGAATGATGCTACTTGACTATACTTCGGAGGATGATTTTTGTCACAAATAAGATAATAACATCCAGGAAAAAAAGAAACTAAGACAGCTATTATGGTATTTTACTTCTCCGCGAGTGCAATTCAATATCAATTCAATCCTGTTTAAGCACTGCATATAAAAGCTATTTCCTTCCAGCCCTAATTTTTATAGAAGAAAGAACATCAAGCTTTCTACTGTCATTTCCTTGAATTCCCAACAAGAAACCTTACCTGTTACTTCCAGTCAACAACTAATGAACAAGCAATGGTGACCTAAGCTAAGCCCAAATATATTTGATGCCACCAAGATTCTTTTTTTCTAAAAAAAAAATACCTAGCTACCCACGAGATTAAACATGATGCAAACTATATATACCAGCAAAGAAAAGGAGGTCATAGAAATAATAAAAAGATCTGTCGAAGATTGGCTTATAGATGAAGC
The DNA here is from genome assembly GCA_009078335.1 of Salix brachista. Lineage (NCBI taxonomy): Eukaryota > Viridiplantae > Streptophyta > Magnoliopsida > Malpighiales > Salicaceae > Salix > Salix brachista. Next base: position 8,978,407 of record CM018589.1, on the reverse strand, counting down.
TTTTGTTGGCGCAGCCCAGGTGTTTGATGCAGATGGTTGAGAGAGAGTTGCAAAATTGCAGGTATTGTAAGAAGTTTACTGTATTTAACATTTAGGCCCTGATTGAAGCAGCGATTTTTGTAATTTATTTATTTTTAATTTATTTTTTTATTATAATTTTGATGGTTTTAATTTGCAATTATTAAAAACAAATATATATATATATATATATATATATATAAATCTTTGTCACCATATCAAATAATTCTTAAAGTGGACTTGAACTTATATTTCGAATAAATTATTCTTGTTTATAGACAATACTATGTTTTGTAGCGATAATATCAAGGTTGTCAAACTCGCTTTTTTGACACAACACGGAATTGTAATTTGAACTCGGATCATAAAATTTGAAGTAAAATATTTCCATAAAAAAATTGTTAAATCACAAGTAAAATCATTTTGGTACAAAAATCGTAAAATCGCAAGTAAAATCGTTTTGGTAGAAAAATCGTAAAATCATAAAACATAAAAGTAAAACAGGGAACTCTCTCTCTCTGTGGTGTGTGTGACTATATATATATATATATATTATCTACAGAGATTAGATGGTTCAAGTACCCAAGCAGTGAGTTAGCTGGAAAATCATAAAACATAAAGAGTAAAACAGGGAACTCTATGACCATTGTGGAGAGCAGAATAAGATGAGTCATGCAGAGTAGGTAAGGACAGTAACCATAAAACGGTGAATTATTTCCTTGAACTAAAATTCCCAGAAAGTTATCTAAAATCAATAGATTGATCCTGCAATGTAGTTCATTACCTAGATTGATCATGCAATGTGTTTCAAAACATGCAAATACAAATTCTCAACATGAAATCTATTACCTACACCTTCCAAAATCTCAGGCCTTTCTTATATTTATATTTTCCCAAGATCAATTCTAAGCCTTTATAGCATTGGAAAGATCACAAGATCCTGATGAAGCAAGAACAATAGAAGAGCCTACATAATTCCTTTAAATTGTCACAGCTATTAACATCTGGCATGCAAAAAACCATGATTGAGGTTCAAGTTGAGACGAAGTATAGGCTATCCAAGAGTTTCCAAAAAAAAATTATCCTATAACTTCCTTTTAAATATTCCATTAGCAAATCTAGCATGCCATTGTAAGCATGCCATATAACAAAAGATGACAAAGCTAGTTCTATTTAAGTTTCCAGAAACAACAACGCAAATCTTTCTCGATAAGAAAAGCATTTCCCAAGCTAATAAACACATGACAAAACCAATTTTTTATCGGTCACTTGAGACCCTAATCTAAACACGAAGTCGTAAAACATCCATGATCAACACAATAGAGCTAGAAAATCAAGAAAAGACCAAGGCAACAACTTACAGGACCTCCTAACTACAATACACATCCGTTGTTAGATTTGAACATGACAGACCTTATGAGCAGCATAACTACTAAAAAATAAAACCATCATTCCAAATGGAAAAACACTCAGAAAATTAGGAATACAAAAACATTCCAGCATCAAAATTTAACTCCAAGCACACGTTCTCCAGCTCCAAACAGTCAAACACCCCAAACAATCAATTTGTGATTTCGTTTGTATTCTACTTTTCCCTATGTGATTAATCACACTGAAAGAGCATGCAATTGATCACACTGAAAGAGCATGCAATTGATCACATTTACAGTCAAAGAAAGACCCAACCAAATCTGGGTATTAGAGATGTGAAATACAGTTATACTATATGGTTGGTTCATAAACTAACCTTGAGAGGTGACGAATTAAAGATTGATGAGAGGTGACGACGGCGACGAGCTTACAAATCAACGGGGACGAGCTTACTGATCACGGGGACGAGTTGAACTCCTGAAAATTTAAGAGGAGAGGACGATTTGAGAGAGGAGAGGAGAGGAGATGAGAAGATTGTGAGAACTGAGAAGAAGAAGTGAGGAAATTAATTAACTTGAAGAGTAGAAGTGAGAGGAGACGAGATCGTAAAATAAGACCGATCCATTTTATCGAGTTTGGATCGATTTTAATAAATTTCGATTTTTAATTTGATTTCACAAGATTTGTCGATTTAAATCGTAAAATCGTATAACACCGGATAATATGTACTTAGAGTGTCGTTAAGAATATAGTAGTTATTTTTTAAAAGTGGTTTTTATTTAAAATTATATTAAAGTATTATTTTAATTTGGTTTTAATATCAATTTTTTTATATGTTAGATTTGTTATTCATTTTCTTTAATAAAATTTTAAAAAATAGATATGAATAAATTATTTTCCCAGCTTATTTTCAATGATATAATCAACCACTAGGAAGTATTTTTCATGACATTACCAAATATAAAATAAATAAAAAATATCAAAACTATTTTTCATGAAAACCCTTCCTAAAAACCATATGAACGTGACATCTTTCTGCATTTCTAGGGCCTTTGTCACCTCAAGTCTGCCGCCACTGCAAGGCCAGCCCCAACTGCAAAATCTACGGCAGGCCAAATACACGCTTCCAGTATCAGGTTAATTTATCAACGATTGACAGAAAGCACAAGCTCTTACTGGATAATTTGCACCGACTTCTCTTCTCTTCCGAATTTCCATACTGAAAAGATCTAAAGCTGTCTTCTATTTCTCTCTGGTTCGTGCAGCGTCTCAGTGGCGGCCCGTTAAACACCAAGAAATAATAAGCTGCGACAGAAACTCCAAGCTAACAGAGAATGAACAGGGTTATTACATTTTATTTTTTTTGAATTTGAGGAAATCCCACCCTCGGAAAACACGTTTTGCAGGTTTAGGTGAAAGAGTAAAATCCTGGCTGTCGCAGCTTATCATTCTAATACTCCATGAATACGAGGCGTTTAATCCAGTTGAAGTTATTCTGAGAAAAAAAATGCATGAAACACTGAGTTTCCTGCATGGAAAGTTCATCCCTTGACCAATGCTATAAAAAAAGTGATTACCCTTCTTTTACAAAGCAGGAGATGCGAGTGAAATAATCCAATCACTTCCATTGCAGCAACATCTGTAGCAGACTCTTTCACCAAAACCTGACCAAAATGAAGCATTTGCCCACTCCATCATCTCTCTTGTGATTCCTCCTTTATCTGTTTTGGATTCCAGAAATGACATTGACTTTTACAGATGCATCAGGAATGCACGTTTTCATAGACGACCTGCCACCCAGTCTCCCATCTGCACATTTGCATATTTCTGAACAATCTCCCTGGCCTCTTTCAGCAACCCTGCGCTGCCGAGCAGATCCACCAGGCACCTGTAATGCTGCAATCGGAGCATTATTCCATAAACACTCATCGTATCAAAATAATGTCTTCCCTCTTGCACCTTACCACCATGCACGCATGCTCTCAGTGCCCCAGTAAAAGTCACATGATTAGGCCTCACACCAGAATCTTTCATGCAACTAAAACATTCAATAGTTTCATTGGCTCGCCCATGCATCTCATAACCAAGTATCATTGAAGCCAAGACGCACGTTTCTTCGGTCCATCCTTGAAAATACCTTATATACTAGGGGGTGTTTGACAATGTTTTTCAAAAACACTTTTGAAAAGATTTTAGACCATTTTAATATGCTAATATCAAAAATAATTTTTAAAAAAGAACAAAAATATTATTTTAATGCATTTCTAAATGAAAAACACTTTTAAAAGCAACCACACTCCCAAACAGGCACTAAATACATTCCACTACACTTCCCATAACTGTCAAGGGGTGAATTTAGCATCAAAATATCTCGAGTTTTGAAAAACATACTTGTGCGATTGAAGCGCCTAAGTCCAAATCCCCTAAACTCCCACAAATTGATGTCGCACTAACCATGGTCACATTATCGGGCTTGACCCACACTTCTTCATCAACATAAACATCTCGATCACTTCCTTTGCACGCCCACCTTGACAAAGGCCTCCTTTAATAGCTTTTCAAGAACCACAGGGACGAACCTACTTTTCTTTTTTATTTTGTAAAAACGAAAAATATAATATGGAAATGACAAAAGGAATAGGTTACAAGTAGAAAACCATAGGGATGAAATAATAATTTTCAAAACTACAAGGACTAATTATAGGGACAAAGGGACTAACTAAGTCATTGTGCATTTACTTTTACAGTTCATATGAACTCTGAATGAAGATTGACTACGATATTTTGGACTGATTGTGAGATATAAAATTTTACAGTTCATATTACATTACATTACAAATTACAATTACATTACATTACATTACAAAAGAACTAAAAGAGATCGGTCGTTACTGCTCACCTAGACCCATTGACACTGTGGACTGGACATTTGCTCTCCTGCTTCGCGCGCGTACGTGAGCTTTTTTTTTTTTTCTTTCTATATGAACAGTTTCTCAGATCACCTGCCAGTCCACAAACCCACGGATCAACTATGCATCAAATCAATGGATAAAAAGATTGAAGCTTTGCAGATTCATTAGTGTCAGTCAACACCCATGGGAAATAAAGTTTAAACTTTCAAACCCACGGATCAACTATGCATCAAATCAATGGATAAAAAGATTGAAGCTTTGCAGATTCATTAGTGTCAGTCAACACCCATGGGAAATAAAGTTTAAACTTTCAAACCCACGGATCAATTATGCATCAAATCAATGGATAAAAAGATTGAAGCTTTGCAGATTCATTAGTATCAGTCAACACCCATGGGAAATAAAGTTTAAACTTTCAAAAGAAGCACGATAGATCAGAGAATATACAATAATGAGCGTAAACTTCAAGATTCAAAATCGGTAAATGAGGTGAGACTTCGAAGGAATGCAAGTACTTGAATAGAAATAAATGTGAGTTGATTAACAAGATAAAATAGAGAACAGGAGCATGAAAACAGAAACTAAAAATGCAGTCAAATCCGTATGCCCAGGGATGCAAAGAGGAGGCGCGTACCGAATTGAGATTAGAATCGGAGAAGATGATATTTTCCGATCTGGGAGTCAAGGGAGATGAGTGGAGAGAATTGAAATGAAAGTGAAAGGGTCGAAGAAAGTGAAGGGAGCGAGGATTGGGCGCTTTTTTGTAGCGGAGCGGATGATGATGATAGTGGGACTGTGGGAGAGAGAATTTCAGAGGTTATAAAAAATATTAGAAGACAGAAAGAGTAAGAGAGAGGAGAAATATTATAACGCTGGAAGCACTTACAGGCTCCACAAACACTTTTTGTTTCTCCCAAGTCCTAATCTTTTTGGTGGGCTGAAATTACACGGTGACCCCTGTTTTTTTATGCTGCGCGTGGTTAAAAATAACGGGAAAGGACAAGTATGTCCCCAAGCGATTACCGAAGACTTTGGTTCGGAACCTTACTTCGCAACCAGTCACCGGTAAATCAACCATAGTTATTGATCCCGTCCCGGTCCCGGTTCCGGATTTGTGTTTGGAACGGGACGTCCCGGTTTCGGTACCGTTCCGGGTACCGTTCCGGTTTTGTACTGTTCATTTTTATTTAATTATATATATGAAAAAAATAAAATATTAATTTAACAAGTATAATTTAAATTCAAGATAAATGAAATTTAAATTATACAATACAAACATAATCTCAAAATTAGAAACATCTTTGAAATTCCAAAATATTATGAAAGTAAAATGTTCTAAAATAAAAGAAAAATACATCAAACATCTTCTACATCATTAATATAAAAATAAGGATCTTGATCTGGCTGTGGAACATAAGGAAAGTCATCAACAAGACATTCCAATAGTTGGTCATTTCCACCAAGCTCATTCTCCTCATTTACACATGTGACGCAGCAGAAAATCACGCGGGAATACGACCAACGTCAATATTCCTTAAAATTAAAGATAATGAGAATAAATCTTAATCAAACTCAGTGTTTATTTGATAAAATGATAGTTGAAGTCGGCTGCAGGGTTTACAAACATACTTAAGGAGAAAACCCTAGCCTAATTCAATACAGAAAAGGAAAGGACATAAAACATTAAATTTGCCATAAATGGCAAATTTGAGATAAATGCAGAATGTGAAAGGCCTATGAATTCTAAGAGAGTACCAATTGACCAAAGTCAATTCGGACTCTTAATTCAAAAGTTATTGCAAAAACAAAACTTTCCTAAAATAGCAAAAATGACGATTCCGGGGCCGAAACGATAGAATTTGGCCAAAATTGGGTCGAGGTCAGCAGCAAAGCTACTGATTTCTTCCGAAAACGACGAAACGCATTGACTGGGTGAGTTTCGCGTTATTCCAACCTCAACGACCCGGATGCCGAAATTCAGTTGCCTTTGAATTTCGGGTGATCCCTCTTCAGCATGTATGATTCCGCAACCTGTTCTACATCAACATGTCTCTTTATCATCTAAATTTAAAGTAGAGAAAGGTGCTTCGATACTCTCCCAACTTATGTCCTCTCCATCAACTTAATTTAACAAGCATAATTAAAATTCAAGACAAATTAACTTTAAATTATACAATATAAACACAAAGTCAAACAAATATAATCTCAAAATTAGAAAAAAAAATTAAAAGTTAAAAAAAAAAAAAAAAAAAAAAAAGGATTTTCAGGCCGGAACGGAACGCCCGGTACGGAACCGGGGCGTTCCGGCCGGAATTCGCCCGGTTTTTCCGGGACAGGCCGGGATTCTACCCGGGACAAAAACGTCGCCGTTTTGTCCCGGATTTTGCAACGGGACGGGGCGTCCCGCCCGTTCCGGCCGGAACGGTACGGGATCAATAACTTTGAAATCAACAATAGTATTAACTTTGGTTCGGAACTTTATGAATATTGTGGCTTTTAGTTTAGCTTGAAGCGAAAAAATGGATCGCTCGGATTTAAAAATATTAAATGATAAAGATCAAATTATATCAAGTTTTTTTTTTTCTTTTTGAAATTTTATCACCTCATGCTCATATGAACAAAAAAAAGGTTGATCGACAACCTGACTTTCTTACAAAATATTAATCATTTTTAATTATAAAATAAATAAAAAATATCTATAAAGTTAAACACAAATCAAATATTAAAATACATCATTTTAAACATAAAATAAATTGAAGATAAATATAAAATTATTTAAAAAAAGAAACCACTGTACACCTACACCCATTGTCACTGTGGACTGGATGTTTGCTCCTGCTTCGCGCTTACATGAGCTCATTTTTTTTCCGTCTATGAACAGTGTAATAACGAATTTGCCCCTCGAAAAAGACAAAAAACGGCGCCCGGGTTGAGAGGTTCCACGGTAATTGCACATTTGCGGTCCGGTTCGGTTCGTCTGGCCGGTTTATTTTTTTTAATATTTTATTGAATAGTACAATAACCATTTTGTCCCTCGAAAAGGACAAAAAACATTGCTGGGAGGGAGGGGGCGTTTCAGTAATTAGCCAATTTTTTATTTTTTTTGCCGTTTTACTGTTGGCGCATCGCCAGACACGCCGTCCGTTTCCGCACTCACGCGTGTTTCAGACAGCGCGTGCGGCTTACTCCGGGTCTAGAATGATTTTCAAGCATGTTCTCTTCCACCTGGTGCGGCGCGTGTGACGATATGGTGTCCGGAGACTTGTCAATGGTCGTTTGAATTTTTCCCTCTCATTTCTCTCTCCTCCTGCGCACACTGACGTCAGCGCAACTGTTTTTTTGTCAAATTTCATTTCAGTCCCTGAACATTAGTTTTGTTTTTCTGACCCTTATTGCTATTATATAGGTTTTGATTTGTTTCAATTTCGTCTTTCAATTGAAATTGATTATATATTGTAGTTTCAATTAGGTCCTTATTCTTTTAATTTTGCGGATTGGTCTGGAATCCTGAATATTTTTTGTATCAAAGTTTTCATTGATTTCAATTTCATCCTTCCATGCAAATTTATTATAAATCTTTAATATTTTCGGTATCAAAGTTTGATTTCTTTCAATGTTATCCTTCTATGCAAGTTAATTATGGATTTCAGTTTCATTTCGGTCTCAATTCTTTTAATTTCCGGTTTTGTTTTAAATTATTTAATTTCAATGTTTGGATGTACTTCAATTTTGTCCTTTAAATTAAATATATTATTTAAAGTATGTCAAATTAATTATATATTTGTATATTTATGTCAAATTAAAGTATGTGAGACTACTTATATGCTGTAATATTTATTGAATATTATCGCCTAAAAATATATAGAAAGAGAAAAAAAATGACCTAGGATTTTTTGAAGAAAAAAAATTAATATAAGTATTCTTAAATATATTTAATATAATAATATGATGACTAAATCTTATAAAATAAAATAAAAATTGCTTTGAATTTTAATTTTGTGCTCTTTTGTTTAAGTTCATTTCTTAAAAAAATATTATAATATTTTTATTTTTAATATTTCAGATCTAATATTACTGGAGAAAAAAGACAACTAAAAAAAAAAAGATAGACAAATTTACCTAGGTTATCTACAATTAAAAAATATGCGAGTCACTTCCTGTTTCGATTACACTGTTCCTTTTAAACAGCAAATAACTAATTATAGCACGCAAAAAATTTAAGTTTATTTCTTAAAAAAATTATAATATTTTTATTTATAATGTGTCAGATCTAATATTACTGAGGAAAAAAAGCAACTCATAAAAAAAAAATAGACAAATTTACCTAAGTTACCGATAATTAAAAAATATCTGAACCACTTCCCATTTCGATTACACTGTTCTTTTTAGACGGGAAAAAAATCATTTCTAACATATTTTATCAATTATAATTTTACCAATTAAATATTAAATTAACTAATTAAAGCACATAAAATTAATTTTTTACATAGAAAAAAGTCCAGCGGGCAAGCATACTCGTGAACTCTGAAAGAAGATTGACTACGATATTTTGGACTGATTGTGAGAGAGATAAAACAAAGAGGCTTGGGGAGAACCACAATTCCATTTCAATTTGAACAGTCCAATTACAACGACTAACAAGGGCTTCAACCGAACTCCAACACAATCGTGCGGTTTGAAAGACCTGCATAGGCTACCTCACGTCAAACCATAAGATTCACCAAACAGTGTTCAAGCATTCTATTCTACTCGAGAGTTATTCAAGCATTCTATTTGAATTTGACCTTCTGTAACCTCGAAGGCAAAGAAAGCATTACTGTTGGGAATATGCAAGATCATCTGCCACTATGGGAGGAACAAATCTGCAACCTCGAAGAGTCTGCTCAAATATATGACCAACTTTCAGCAACTTAACCTGCATTTGCAGAAACATGAACAAGTAATCAATAACTTTCCTGCTTAACATTTGAAATAAAACTAACCATTCACGACAAAAGATAGCAAAGGTTTGATGTAGCTCTCCTTAAACAAGTATCTGCCATTTCTCTAAGTGCTTTATAGCAAAATGCCAAGACCATCTCACACATTCATCAAGCTATAATCATTCGTTTACTTCTGGTGAGTGGTGGCTAGTCATGAAGGTTACAGAAAAAAGGCCTGACCAATGCACAACATGAACAAATGGTGTTGCGAGCGTGCTTTAAGGAAAGGATTAGTGAAAGCAATGCACAAATGATTGAATGAAAGCACTAACACGAACCACATAGGAGAGCAATTCTAGTCTGAACTAAAAGATACAGCCCCGGCTCACATCTAAATAATATTTATTTTGTATATGTTGTTGATCTATTAGTTTGATGCATATTTTTTTACATTATAACTATATCTAAAAACCATGCAGAATGAAGGTCTCAAAGCATCCTTGACACATGGCACAACAATTAAATTATCGTAAAAAAAAACCGTCATCATCATAAAATGAGAGATTATAATGTATCTCTTATATTTCATCTAACCATGAATAACAATTAAGTAATCATGTAGTCTTTTACCACTTGAAAACAACCACCAAAACATTGTGGTGTATCAAAACAATCATGAAGGCCGTCATTGTCCTCCGCCTAATGCCTTCATGGTGATACCATTTTCTTCTAAATCTGTAATTTTATTTTCCCAGGTGGTTTGCACAGTAACTGGTTAATTTTAATTTTTTTTCTGTGATAACGAAGAACATTGGCTCTCGATATTGCTGTGCAAAAGCATTTTTGAAAAAAATAGGATTTCTTTTTGCTTCAAATTATTATTTTTGTTTTTAGATTGTTTCGATGTGCTTGTATCAAAAATAAACTTTTAGAAATAAAAAAATAATTATTTCGATGTATTCCAAGCCAAAAAAAAAAAACTTTGAAAAGCAACCGCAATACCTGACAAGAATCAGACCTGCTTTAATGCTAGGGATGGGTAGGCAAAAACCTGGCTCAACTCAAGCTGATCCCATTTCCAAAACCAAAGGAACAACTACCCAAGAAAAGTTAGAGATGTAACTATCCCAAATTTGGTCCTCACCTAGAGCTAATACCTCCTTAGAATCCCCCCCCCTAATTGCTCATTATTCGTACATCTTCCTATACTACATAGCCATCCATTTCTCTTAGTTGAGTTTTTCAAAGGAAAAAAGGTGAACTTTGTATCCCTGCACCATAGTAGAATTTGTAAAAATATGAGTTTTCAATACCTCATCAAATGCTGCACCAATCATTTGAAGACCAACAGGAAGTCCTACAGGCCCTCCTTCAACAAATCCACAAGGCAAAACCAATGCAGGAAGCCCTGCCAAGTTAACATTGACCTGCAAACGAGGATATACTTTCTGAATGTGAGAAACAAACATAAGAGTAATCTTGGCTGCAGGAAATAAATGGTATAACTGTAAAGAACCAATGAAAGAAAAAATTCTGGAGCAAAAAATAAAACAAATGAATTTAGAAGGCAGGATATGTCATAACAATTCTAAGGCTTCAAACTATTTTAACCAAAATTAAACATTACTCAAATTTCCAGAAATCTATAAAGCACAGTTTCTTGGAATAATTATGAAAATCTGTGTTGGAAGATGAGGATTTCAGCTTTTGTCTTATAGCAGCACTATTAGTCTATTATTTTCCTCCTTTTGTGTTTCCATGATAAAATTGATGATACAGAAACATAAGACTTGCAGTATGAACATTGTCCAACATTTTTTTACTTAACTGCAGATTAGTTCTCAAAACAATAATATCATTCTCATAGTGAACATGCATTTCTGGTGAACAAACAAGAGCAAATTGGCTTAATCAACTTGTAGAAATTTTCCCAACATCAGCACGGTTCACTTATGGCAAAGCAAACAAGGATAAAGCTACGAAATATTGTTTCAAGCCATTCTACAAGTCCATCATGGTCCTCTAACCTATGAAGTAAAAAAATGATTGGTGAGCATTCTGTAGCTACATGAAACTATTCCAATAATAATTACTTTAGGGGCTAAATTTGAACTAATACAATATTTATACCATATTTGCAATTCTGGAATTATGTACTAACCAAGGTCCAGTTTGTATCTATGCAGTATGGACAATTGGAGAAACCATTCGATTTAAGGTGCCATATTCACCAAAGGACTGAAATGCTATATGCAAAGGAGCCAGAGGATCCTGAGGGTTAGTCAGGGATATATGGCAGGATCTATGACTACTACCTGGAACCGTGAGAAGTAACTGTGAAATGTGGCATGACAGGCTTGAAATAGAGCTCCTTAAGGCCAATCAAAGCTGGCCTTTAACCATTTCTGGTGAGATTTGTGAGTGTAACCATGTGACTCTGGACATGTGGCACCTGGATAGCCATTGGTGTATTTGACACCTGATATGATCCTAACAGCCATGTTGTCACACCTCTTGCCTATAAATATCCCTTGTTTATGTCATTTGAGGGATTGATGAACATTTTTTAGCTTCATAGCTTGTCTCTCTCTAGATTGTTTATTATATTTAGCTAGACATTTCCTTAAAAAGAATAATCAGATCAAGAACATCTCTGGTAATTGCTTCGAGAGCAATATTTTCTTCTCTCTTTAAGTTCCATACTGTCTCTCTCTAGATAGTTTATTATATATAGCTATACATTGCCTTTAAAAGAATATCCAGATCAAGAACTTCTCTGGTAATTGCTTCGAGAGCACTCTTTTCCTAACTACTGAAACTATCCTTAGAGTACTGATAATCACCTTCCATAAACTCACTTATGCCGGGATTGCATGTTCCTCCCATGGACTCTATCAATTGCATTTCCTACTTAAGGTGTTATATATATACAAAACATCCTTGCTATCCATTCATCTGCTACGGAGCTGCTTCACAGTTTCCAACCTATGTTCACTTCAAAACAATACCCAAACTCCACATATAAAGATCCAACACCATGTATCTTCTAAGGCCATTTTAGTGCACTTAAGGGTCGAGTACCGACCCAAATCTCTTTAATCTTTATCATTCTCCCAAACAGCAAAAGTATATCAATTGTTAACTCTAGAACTGCAGCCTGCACAAACCATGTCTTTTCATTTTTAACTTAAGGCATAATCTCCCACCATTTCAAAACAAGGAAGAGAGACTGGGGAATGACATGAACAGGCAAGTTAAACATAAAGCAGCAGAGAAATGCTCACAGTCATAATGTCGCCTGCATACATTGCCAAAGGATCGTTTTTCTTTTCACCTGTAAATATTAAGAGCAATTATGTCATGCCTATAATATTGAATCATTATCAAAGTAGAAGTATGAATAACATGTCCACCAAAGCCAAAAAGAAGTAGTCACCATACCAATTTTATATGCAGCAGATGGCGCCACAGGAGAAATTAGGATGTCATTATCATCTAATGCATCCTTGAAGCTTTTCCGAATTAAGGTCCTCACCTAAAACACTATTACAATCATGAATTTCTTCTTGAAGACTTAACTCTTAAAATAACTGGGTTTAATTGGAATTTTTATGTCAGAATTCAGATTCTCTAAAATTCATGAAACTGTAACCATTAAGAGCAAGAATTTGACTGTCCATCTTCAAACAGTAAAGTTTGGATACTCTAATAAAAGGAAGTATTTACCTTTTGGGCACGCTTGTAGTATGCATCATAATAACCAGCTGAGAGAGCATATGTACCCATCAAGATTCTCATTTGGACCTGAAAATATGCAATAAATACCACTTTAAGGGTCTTGGCTGTACACGGCTAATCTGTACTTTCAGTTGAAGTGATAATAGCCATAAGCAGTCTATTATTATGGGAGCTGGTGATAATACCTTGCAACATCTCAAATAATATTTGACTTCAAATATACCATTTTATTTTCCAAAGAAAAAAGAACAGAACAACTTCTTTACTATGACTGCCAGGATGATACATACCTCAGGACCAAATCCTTTTGCTCGGGAATCACTATAAAGAGCATTTAACTCTTCAGCAAAAACTTGGTTCCCATACCTACATGCCAATGCAGAGGAATGATTGCTTGTCAATATATCTAGAAAATATAGATATGCAAAGAAGAGGCAAAAACTGGACACAAACAAAAACAATTTTTTTCTATTTTTTTTTATGGGGTGCTTAATATTATATAAGCAGCTATAAAACAACACCTCAGTGCAAAAGTTTGAAGTAAACCAAGATAACTTGTCTACAGCCCAACTGTGGTCTTATTTTATACAACATTGTACAGCCAGAGAAAAGGAATATGACTAAAACATATGAAACAAACTCTGCAATGCAAAATCTATAAACGCTCACTAATAGCTCTAAATGCCTTAACTTAATTTCAAACATGTCATCTTCTATCTAAACTATACGTGCTAAACTTGAAATTTGGCCACCAAAATTTCTCTTAAAATCACATAGAGCCATACAACATATATACTTCTGTTGAAAGCAACAAAAATATTGAATGAGAACTGATTGTCAGATTATCACCTGACACCATCATAACGTGACAAGTTGGAAGATGATTCTGATGAAGCAAGAATATAATAGGCTGGTAAACCAAGGGAGAAAGATGGCAATGAGACCTATCAATTTGCCAAATATGAAAACAAAAAGTATCAGCCAAATCTGTTAAACCAAAAAACACACGACTACTGAGTAAAGTTTATAAGCTAGACCTCTGTCACGGTACATCCTAGTTCTTCAAGATGTGTAGCAGCACCACTAATTGCAGATTTTACTCCATTGTCCACACCATCTTCAAGAGTTTCACGGATTAGACCAACCTTCAAACCCTTCAATGGTTTCGATTCCACAAGATTTATAGAGGCGAATTGCGATGAAAAATCAGGAACCTCCTGAAAAGTGAAACTATTATGGTAAGGAACATTCCTTTTCTTTTTTGAAACAAAGAATAAAGAAGATTACAAGAAGAAGAACACATCCTCCAAAAAGAGAATACAGGAAAGAAAAGAAAACTAAACAGGGCTTTGAAACCCTATAGAATGATAAACCAGAAAATATAGGAAATCAATCCAAAATGCTTAATTGGAGTTGGGGTCCCTCCTAATTGTTGAAGGCTTTTGTTGCAGCTCTAGCTAGTATGGGTAGAAATATGATGTTTTTTTTCTAAATTCAATAGCTTTGGGATAGCTACGGACATTACTTTTTTTTTTTTTTTGATTAGTTATTAGCATTCCAAGAGAATAGAAGAGCTTGTTTTAAATTAAATCAGACCAAAAGGTAAGGTATGAAAAAGATCACTTCACAGCATCCACACCACCCACTCTTTGATTGGTGGTGGAGTGTGACTATTCTGACAACAAAATCAAACTATTTTATTGTAGATCCAAACTGAAAGGTATGTATATTCAAATTCAGCGAAAAAGCTAGGAGCAAAAACACAGCACCACCATGGCCATTGCAATCCAGGAGAACTCAATTTCATGTTGGTTCTTTTAGCAACAAGTACAGAATGCATGTTGCATTGATCAACATGCTTGCTTATATCAGTGATGGTGACACCTTTAGCTACAAGTAACTACATAAACTCTAACAGTCCCGTCAATGACTAGAAACGTCCACGTTTCCCTTAATGCATGAAATTTCAGCTACTTCCTCTTACGCAAGCATCAGAATCTGAAGTTTTGTCAGCTAGTAAATTTACGAGACAAAAGCACAGTTTCTCAAAGCAAGAAATCAAAGAGTATTGATTGACCTTGGTGGATAAAATGGAAGAATTCTTACTCGGTTACTACTAGTGGCGTCAAATCTATCATGACCAGAAATTACGTGAAGGAGGATGCCAGTATCAGCAACTGAAGTACCAAAGCACCCGATAACATCAAGTGATGATGCATACGCCATGAGCCCAAATCTGGAGACACGCCCATATGTTGGCTTCAATCCAACAACACCACAAAATGATGCTGGTTGCCTTACACTTCCACCAGTATCACTACCAAGTGACACCATACATTGCCGAGCAGAAACAGCTGCAGCCGACCCGCCTGACGACCCACCAGGCACTCGAGACAAGTCCCATGGATTAGCGGTCACCTGTTAGAAAATGAACGGCAGAAACTGCCAATGTCTGTCAAGTGTTTGTTTATTCGTCTGAATGATTGTGCCCAGAAGTGAAGAATAAAGAATAAAGAAGAAGACCTGGAAAGAAGAAGCTTCAGTGGTACTTCCCATGCCAAACTCATCCAAATTAGTCTTTCCAATCAAAATCCCATCTTTCTCCTTCACTCTCCTAACCGCTGTTGCATCGAACGGAGCCTTGTAGTTCTCCAGGATGCGGGAGCCACCAGTTGAAGGCATGTCAGCAGTACAGATATTGTCCTTGACCCCAACAAGGACCCCAGCAAGGAGGCCGACATCCTCTCCTTTTTCAATCTTGCGGTCGATTAGCTGGGCATCTCTTAAAAGGGATTCGGAGATGTGGAGGAAGGAGTGGAGGTGGGGCTCGGTGAGGGAGAGGCGGGAAAGGTAGGACTCAGCTAGTTGGGTGGCAGTGGTTTGGCGAGAGAGGAGGGCTTGGCGGACGGTGAGGATTTGAGATGAAGGTGGGGAGGATTGGTCCTGTGATGCTGAAGCAGAGGCAACGGTGAAGAAAGAGCGGAGGGGTTTAAGGTGAAGAGGGATTCGAGAAAGGGAACGAGGGGGCTGCTGCAATGTGGATAGCATTTCTTTCTTTGATTTCCTGCGAGGGAGAATGGTCGGGGCTCAAGACCGTAAAAAAAAGATTTATATAATTACCTTTTCTCCACTGCTCTAATCTGAAATCAAATCTATGGCCGAAAATCATGAAATGGAAGGAGATCTGCCTTGTACCTTCTGTTTCGTGGCCTGAGATGAGATGAGCTGAGACGAGAAGGCTTATCCAGTTTCTTCATCTTTTTAATGTACTCGAGACTAGCTTCTCCTTGTCTTGCCAAATTAAATCATACTTGTGTTCATTACCAAATTAAGTTTACGAGAATGGAGAAGGGTTCAAATGCCAACAGATGGCCCATGAGAATAAAATTGAACTATAAAAAAATACAAATGAATAATACAATCATTTCATCCTGACATATGATTATACAATTATCGGTACAAGTAAGGCAGTTTCCAGGGCCTGTCTTCTACTAGCATGTTAATCACCTACAAAACTGAGGTCACTTCTGCAAGAGCTGCCAATCTGGAAGAGCCGTCATATGCCAAATAAACGCCCAAGATCAAGCTCTTGTGTTCGTGATTTCATCGAAAGCACGAGCAGGCCATCCTCCTTGGGGCCAGCAGCTCTAGGCTGCACAATTTGCGTTATGTTCCCTTTTCTCACGAGTCTCCATTGTTAAAGGACCTACAAGCTGTCTTCTAATTCATCTGGTACATGCAGCTTCTCAATGGCAGCCTGTCAATATTAAGAAGATATCAACAGAATGTAACTCCACGCTAACAAAGAAAAAACAAGGAGGTAAAGTCCCATGAATTCAGTTGAAGATTCAAGTTGTGGTTTCGACCGAAACCATGATAAAAGCTAGATACTCTAGATCAGGTAAAAGTTCCACCATTCAGGTGAAGAATTAGGCATTGAGTCCAGTTAAAATCAATCTGTGGAAAAAAAACTTGTTTCCTCGATGAAATTCAAGCTCTGACCAATGCAATGAAATACAATTTTAGAATCCATTTTTTTCAGCAAATAAATTTGCTTTCACATTTAATTCCCAAAGTTAGAAAGCAAGAGATTGTGAAATAAGCCAATCACCTTTATTGTAGCTACGTCGGTTGCTGATGGTTTCAAATCCAAAGCAAGACCAAAGTGAAGCATTGCCTTTTCATGCATGTTACGCCTCTTATAAATTTTACCCATCAAAGCATAAACACTGCTTTCACGAGGAGCATACTCTTTCAGCTCCTCTAGGACTTCCAGAGCTTCATCAAAGCTTTCCAAGCTCATGAGTATATTAGCCTTTTGATACATGGGAAGAGGGTTCTTCTTATCAGCTAAAATTGCCCTCTCCATCATCTCCAGAGCTTCCTCATTTCTCTGTTTTTTTTTAAAATAATGATCAAAAAGAGGGGGTGATGAGAAAGCCATAGGACATTATCAACTTTGGAATCCAAGATTTAACAAATCAATTTGCAAATGGTGCAACCTTCAAGGCATGTAAGGCAGTCCCAAGATAAGACATTATCACCGAAGAACATGGATTTATTTGGAAAGCCATTCGGAAGTGATGCTCAGAAAACTCGTTTTTCTCTTGCCGAAGATAGACCATCCCAAGCCCATGCCAGGAATTGTAATGTCTAGCATCTATCCTTAGGGCACTCTGGTAACTTTTAATTCCATTCTCAAAATCCTCCAAGGCAACATATCTGCAGGTAACAAAGTAATTGCAAAACAATTATATGAAGCCTGAATCCAACATTTAATATGCAAGTCTATCCTTTGAGAAAAACAAATATGTCAGTTATAAAGAGAAAAGAAAAAATAAATAAAAGGGAACCAAGGGACCTACTCATGACCGCACAAGGTGTGTGCATATGCAAATCTTGAATCAAGCTGTACAGCTCGCTGGAAATTTTTCAAGGCAGTTTCATGGTCTTTCTGCAGACTAAAGCAATTTCCAATAGCACACCTGCATGTCCATTTAACCTGAATGAGTGAGAAAAGAGGATGGTGATGATGATAAGAACAGACAATGATGAATACAGCTGCAGAAAAATAAATTAAGCATGCTTGATGTTTTAACAAACTGAAACCATCCAGCCTTGTGCTATGCCCAAACTTGTTTCAAGCACATTCAAAGAAGGATCATAATGTCTCTATAACATACAACATCACCTGTGAACCATCCTAAAAGCAACCATTGAAATGAGCGGATCACCTAGTTAGGAAAAGTTGACATGAAATTGTGAATGAATACAAAAGGTGTATCCAGATTCATCATGGAACAATTTCAGTAATTGTTCAACAAAGCATCCCTGCATCTAGGGATAAACGCTTTACTCTTTGGGGCCCACGAGGACGATAGAAAAACAAAGGCCAAATATTATGAGCAGCATAGACAACTTTACTGATGCTTTTGTGATAAAAAAAAATATGTTAGCAAACTCAGAGGAGAAATTTAAGGTGATAACCACCATGTAACAGGTGAAAGCTAGATTGTGAACTGGTAAATGAAAAGCAAAAGGCAAGGAAAGCACTATATGTTAAAAGGTATAGCAGCACTACCAAGATTGAGGAGCTAAACGATCAGTTGATATCAGTTCTTGAGCCAGGTAGCTTAACTTCATGTCTTCCTTCAAATGCTGCCACAAATGCAAGAATAAAACTTCATCTAAAGTAAGAAATAGATATACCAGAAATGCATGAGTGCGCAAGCATCAAGAATTACAATTGGAATATAATGATTATTTATAGGAATAAAACCCTTTATTATCCTGATTTCCAAAGGCAGCTACCAGAAGTCAACTATCCTTTTACATTGTAGGAGTATGGATAATAAGCATGAAGCAGAATAAACATAAAAATGTGTTGCCAGAACCTCCTATATAGATAGACTCACATAAAGAACCGTAGAATATACATCCAATCCTTCTAAACTGTAAGGTGATGCTCGCCGAGCAAGACTGAAGGCTCTATCAGCTTCCAAATAATCCACTAATTCAACATAGGCTTTTCCAACCTGCATTCAAAATACAAGTATGTCCAATAATGCATAACAAGCAGATGGTATAAATCATGGCAAACAGTCATTTTGAGAGAAGCACACATGAGAATGCAAAAAAAAACAGAAGAATGGGATCCACAATGGATACATTCCAGTTCTGAACAAACCAAAATAAAGGGAGGGGAAAATAAAGTGGAGTCTCTTTAAATACACAAAGGTAATAAAAATGACTGCTTCTAACTTTAAGTCAGCATTGGAAAAAAATTATCACTGGTATCATCATCAAAAACTGATGATGTCAGAGTTTCAAAAGGTAAGTTTTAAACAGTTCTGGAATGCATACAATTAGATTACAAACATGAAAACTCAACAAGGAAATTGTAAACTCAACAAGGAAATTTTTTATGGAAATTTTATTTCAATAACAGTTTTCACATTTCAACTCAAAATAACATACATACAAATCTGAAATTTCAATGATTAATTAAATATGCAATGGCATCTAATAAATTCATCATCAATCTCATCAGTGAGACAAGTGCATGCTAAGCAGCAAGAAAAGAAATCCAGGAGAAAACAAGGTGTTTCACATTCAACTACCGATTTTTACCTGGCAAAGCACCCAGCCTGTATTATAATGCTTGTGCGGTAATTTCATGTAGACATCCAGTGCATCCTGTACTACCAAGAAGCTGGACGGTAAAAAACAGTCCTGAAAAATTAGTAACTTTGATCTTTTTGTAAACACCAGTTAATACCTGACATCTGTACATGCATGAAAGTCTATAACCTTCCCCAAGAGTTCTCAGGAGGCCTAATATTTCTAAAGCACCACTTAAGATACATGAAGGGCTCGCAATAACTCCACCAACACCAATGGGCATGGTTGCAACTTCTGTTTCAAGAGATCTAGAATCCCCAGTGAATGATGAACTACAATTTGATGATGTATTATTTGCTCGTGAATCATCAAAAGCATCATTCCGTATCCCTTGATAAGATTAAAATTTTCAAGCAACTGGTTAGGTAGTCAATAAGCAGACAAAAGACCAAAAGAAAGCATACTGCAGAACAATAAAATATAGCAACAAAGTGAGATAACTTGTTATGTCAATTTAAGTACACCGGGCAAACACAAGCAACATTTCAACCAACACCAATGTTAATACAGATGTTCATGTCAACAAATTAGTCAAACAAAAGAACAATCACCTTCATCATAAT
Source organism: Salix brachista (assembly GCA_009078335.1). Taxonomy (NCBI): domain Eukaryota; kingdom Viridiplantae; phylum Streptophyta; class Magnoliopsida; order Malpighiales; family Salicaceae; genus Salix; species Salix brachista. Next base: position 8,958,202 of record CM018589.1, on the reverse strand, counting down.
TTTCATTGGCCCACGACTGTCCCTTGCGAACTGTCACTGAACGTATTGCCATAGTACTCAACTTGGAACCCCCAAGATATTTAGAAGAGTTATTAGTTCCATTCCCTACAACCAGTGTAGAGCTAGTATTTTGGTTGGATCCTGCTTCTGCAGCAAGCCTTGTACTTCGCCGAGGACCAGAATCAGAAAATAACCTCCCAGAAATCTGAAAATAAACGAGGGGCATTGATGTTGTGGAAACTACCAAGCAATTCATTAAACAAAGAAAAGATGGACAGGGCAATAGCAGGTTTGACCAAGGCATATTGACAAGGTCACACGATATAAAAAGCTAAATAAGAGTTAATGTCAATATAACATGCTCAAACAACTAATAAAATGGAAAGGAAAGGAAGCCTTCAATACACAGATGAAAATCAATCATGCATTCCCCATTGTGTAATCAAGATGAAAATACTTGAAGATGTGTCAACAAGGTCAATTAACAAACTAAAATCAATCAAGTTAGTGAACAGGATAATACCCCCCGTCCAAGAAATGCTTACAGGATAAGCTAAGTCTAGACCATGAAGACAAGGGACGACAGAAAATCACAGCACAGATAAACTGAATTGGATATAGCACAGAGAACAGAAACAAATTAACTCAAAGGTAAGCAGACATTCAACTCCAAAAATAGAAATTGCATTATGAAATATCTCCTCATAAAAGGAAAACAAACCCTCAGATCTTCCTTATTAAAGTGCAGCATAATATATGCTCCACAACTGAGACCTGAAATACTAGATCATTTTTCAAAAAAAAAAGGCATAGAGTTTTGAAGTTTAGCATGAAAGAGATAGTGGAGACATAAAATTAAGAAAAGAAAGGCTGTATTGAGCTCTTAACCTTCCGCAATTTCCCTTCATCAACAAACTTTCTTCGAGCGGCCTGCATATTAGAATTCACAGTTAACCTTGAATAGTTATCAGAAACAGGCATGCTAGGATTGGAACCATTTGCCTGCATGTTTCTGCACAGTGGTGGTGGCGCAACACTCGACAACTGCAAAATATAATCTTGTGAGCAAAACAAAATGATGAAACATGTTATGGAAAAGAGCATAAAATTTAAGTGAACAGTGTTTGGAAGTAAACCATATCCTAACCTTACTGTGAGGTGCAAATTTTCATGTTGTATTTTAAAAAATAATAATAGGTGAAAGCAGCATAACTTAAAAATAAAAGATATTGTTGGTTTTTTTAGAGTTATAAACTACTATTATTAATTACATTCTATCTGTTTAATATATTCTATAGTTCATACAGGAAGAGATAATAGCATATTTGCAGTGCCACCAACATGAGTAACGATGAATACAGCATAAAGAAGTCAGATGAAGCAGAAAGGTGTGGGATGGAGTTACTACATAGAAGAACATGTGAACATGAATGAAAGAATAGGTGCATGTTTCTATACATCAAAGTATTTGACCAGCATAGTAAAGAAAGAGCAAGAACCGACAGGAATAAGATAAAAGTTAGTGAGCAGAGAACTTTGCTTTGTGAGAACATGTTAAATCAAGATAAAGATCAGAAGTCTAGGGAACAGATTTTAACAAAGAAATTGAAGGAATAGGATGACAAACTGCACGACTGCAGTTCAAGTCACGGGATAAACCATGCATAGTAAGCAGAAAATGAGGGTAAATTCAAAGATTGAAAATTTCAGGAGATAAAACAAAAATGGCCCTTCAATAGGAAAAATTAGCAAGACATTGCACTAAGATTGAACCTAAGACCTACCCCACCCTTACCATCTGCATAGCAACCCAAGGGCAATAAAGACGAACAAGCTACATATCATTCTCAGAAATTCTACAAACAAATGTTGGAACAGAGGCCAGGTTAATTAAAGAATCAATTCTGCTTAACAAAAGGCTAGCTTCCAGTTATGTGGAGAAAACATGGAATTCAAAATATGACTCAAACTGGATAAGGCAAATGAAGAATCAGCAAGTTAGAAGACATGGTGCATTCCTAAAATTACCCAGTGACCATAATTGAGCATATCCTTGAGTGCATAAAACAAAAGGGAATAGATAAGACCGAGTAAGTCAAATCAATAAAGAAAATCACATATTGTTACCCAGAAATCTGATTGACAATAGGTGAGAAAGTTTGCCCCAAACAAAAGAAAATATAAAATCAGAAGTAGTCATCATTTCAAGCAAAAAAAAAAGATTCACTAGTGTTGAATTTGAGGGATTGAACTAGACTTTCTGTATACTCGTCTTGGCATAATTTACATCATCATACCTGTGTGGCCATTGGTGAAGGAGTGCTATAAAATGACAGGTTTGGAAGGCCACCATTTGAAGGCTGGCTAGCAGGTCCTCCTAACGTAGTGGCTCCATGATAATTTCCAGGGATATCTCTAAGGTTATTCACTTGTGGGTGTTTTGACTGCCTTGGACTTCCATCTTCCAAGCCGAAGTTTCGAGCAGAAACTAAACTACGATCCTCATTGGATGTGCTCAAGTTCTGGGATGCTGACACATGATTCATGTACTGCTTTTGAATACAAAAGGCAGCTGCTTCATCAAAAACTGCAGTTGCTTCTTCAGCAGCACCTAAAACATTGATAAAAAAAAGACCAATATACCATCAGGGAAAAAAATTAATGCTCAAGTAGAAGTACATCTTTTGATTCGAACAGGGGGGGCAGAATTGCCAATGACACAGACAGATGTTCAATGACCATACCTAATATACAAAGCTCTTCGTAGGCAGCCCAGAATAAAGGATCGATAGATAAAGCTTGCTTAAAGTGATGGATGGCACTTTTCCTTCTATCAGTATACCTGAATCCAAATAAACTTAAAAGAATAAGAAATTGATATATTAAACCAGGATGTAAAAGGAGAAGAGAATAAGTATTGCCAAACAAAATTTAATAATTATGCAGGTTCAGAAATTCAATTATCATACTAAAACCACGATACTTCTTTATAGTAAGGTGTTATGAACAACTAAGGAGAATGTTTTTAGAATATCAAGAAACTTTGCATGATACATGTGCAGTTCTACAGACTTTTGAAAGGGAAATTAATATTTTATAATCATTTCAGAAAAAAATTATGATTAAAATCAATGGCTTTATAAAATTTGATGAAGTTAAGAATTTCAGGTTTTCACATAATTGATTTAATAATTAAATTGATGGCATCCTTCTCTCTTTTGTTAGCATTTTGCAGAGCACATAGGCAGTGGAAAGAATCTAGAAAGTAAAGAAAAAGAATAGTTTTACATCAATTATTCTTCCTTTCTTGCTATTTTACAGTAATAAATGAGAATATAGGCTTGTATCTTTTCATAAACCATTCTATTAATTCTAACAAGGAAAACATCCAAAGTCTGTCTATTACTTGCATTTTACACATACCTAAAGCAAAAGAAAACAAAGTACTTGTGATAGTTAATCAGTAAATATTTGGGAAAGAGGTAAGCAACCTGTAGATAAGCCCAAGAAGGTAATGCCCAGGTGCACCATTTGGAACCTGATAGGGTAGAAACAACATGAGCAAATCATCAATACCAAGAAATGTGTGTCGAAAAGAACACAACTACACCCAGCTTTCAACAAGGATGAATTTCAGGACTTCAATCTTATATCTACTCCAGCAGAAAATGCATTTTCACAGATAAATTTTGAAAAATGCTGACAAAAACAGTCTGTTTTGTGGATGAAAGGTACTATAGAAAAAGACAAGCAATTTTAGTTAAGAGTTTCAACAGGTACCTCTAAACCAGGCTCGTTAGTAGGGCATAACACAGCTTCAGCTTCATTTAGAAGATCCATCTGAAAGCATGATATCGCAAACAAGTAGCGGGATTGAGCCATTTGTGTTCCTACAGATAATAACAAAAAGAAAAAAGCTGAATACACGATGCTTTAATGGATTGATGGGAGGGGGGGGAATCCATACAAGGAAAGAAAACAATGACTAAATAAATTAAGACCATCCTAAGCTAACAACTATCTGAAAGCTGAAAACATGAAGAAGCACTCTACCTTTTAGAATATGATACGCAGAGTAAGCTTGATTATTTTGCAGATAACACCCCGCTAACAATTGCAAATTTGTCTGCATAAAGAAATGCAATTATTTTGAAGTCCAGTGAAATTTAGTACAACAAAAAGATAAGGAAAAAACCATATAACATTTGTATCAAAATAGATAATGAAGACAGAGGAACTGTTAAGGGATGAATGAGAAAGCATATCATCAATATCCGAGGAACATTGTCAAGATGAACATTCAACTAGTTAAGATATTTCGTAATCTAAGACTCCAGGTTCCATCTAGTTATCTTCGTTGTTTGATTTTATAGAAGCAATGAAGCAAGCATTGAGTAAACACATCGAGTAAAAATCCTCGTTCGATTCGCCCAGAATCTCAAACAACTTATAAACCTTAGTGAAATGTCAAATTCACATAATACATCATAGTTTCGGACTTTTTGTCCCAGTATTTCCCCAGAAAAATAAAATAAAAATTAAACCCACGTGGAGCTCCAATCAGTCCTGAATCGCCATACAATTATCAAAAAGAAAGAGAAAGAACCGATCTTGCCAGTAAATAGTAAGACCCCTAACTGTTCTTGAGAACCCAATAAAAATCACAGACGACCTGTAGAAGATTATCCCTTCAATTTTCTTGCGGTTTCTCAGAGACAAAACAGAATGGGTTGAAGTAAGAAGAAAAAAATCGGAGCTTTTTGGGGTACCTCTGAAGGGAACTCGGCGCAGAGCCGTTCGCACATGAAAATGGCGTTTCGATGCATGAAATGGCGAAGACTGTGGTTTACACAGTCTATTAGTATCGCTTCCATCTCTTCTTCTTCGATTGAAAGAGCGAACAGAAGAAAGAAAGAAAAGAGGGGATTCTGGTTTGTGGGGGTTTCTTGAGGTTCAAAATGGGATGGCACGTGTTAGCTTTTGTTTCAAATAATGCCTCACGTACGAAAGATTGTCCGTATAACTCATAGTCGATACTCTCTTTCTAGGTTAGTCGTCTATTTTGTCAACAAACTCCCCACCCTTCTTTTGATATTTCTTAATTAGATGTCTATTTTTTTTTTCAATTTTTCAACCCTACAATTATACTACATATTATAACACTTAAGGATATTCACTATAGATAATAGCATGGTTCACACATACACAAATAATAATTATGGATAGTTATATTTATTTTAGATAATATATTTTGTCCAGTTTAATTTTAGATAATTTGATCCTAATTATCAATCAATTAGTTTGATTAGTGGAATTGAAAGAATAAAAATCAGAATGAAAAAAAACATCAAAAATTGACGGCGTGCCAAAAGTTTTAGGAAAGAAACATTTTGGTTCTCTAACTTTAAAAATAACAAAATATTATATGATTTTTCAATTTCAATTTTGATACAAAATTTTATTTTTTTTTATTTCATGGTTGAAAAAGAAGAGAGAGAGGTCACCATATTACAGCAGTAGATAAAGAAAATATCATTAACAACGATTTAGATCATCAAAACAATCGATATTTTATGTCAGATGATTTTATTTGACGAGGAAAGTTTATATGATATATATTTTTTTAAACCTTTAAAGTTTGTGAAAAAAATATTTGGACTTGGTTTTATTTTTTATCTCAGGTTAATTTTGATTTTTATGATGTTCTTTCAAGGCAACATATAGGTTTATTATGTTTTTCAAAGTGTGTTTAAATCAAAAATAGTTTGAAAAATAAGTTTTGAGGTCAAAAGAACTTAAGTCAAGTTTTCAAACACCATAGTGGCCGAAAAAAGACTACACAAAACCTTTTCTTTTTTCTGATTTTTTTTATAATTCTTTTTAAAAATGATTATTTTGTTTCTAGGCAAACCTAATGAGGTTATTCATGTAAGGCATTTCATAATGGTTAATTTTTTTTTCTATCTTTTTCTTTCTCTTCCCCTTGTAAAACATGTCAACCCAACTAAAATTAAAGGTTATTCTGTATTTTTTTTTAATTTCAACTATGACTCTCCTATTTTTATTGTTTTGAATCTTTTTTTATTTTTTTCATCTCATCCCTTCACATTTTATCTTGTTTGGTGTTTTTATCAAATTTGACCCTTATTTTTTTATTGATATTTTTTTCAAAAAAAATATTAATTTCATCCTTTATCATTTGGTTTGATTTAGTATTTATATTAGATTTGGTCTTCGTTCTCTTAATTATTTATTTATTTATTTTAATTTTATCATTCCATATTTATTTTTTTAAGGATCAAGCTTCATTAATGTTTTCAGTGTGATGATCTTGGTTTGATGACCAAGGTCATGGGTACAAGATTTTAACTAGATTGATATCAGTTTTTTATATTTTTTCCATCAATTTTTTTTTAATTTAATTATTAAATATTGAGTTTATTAAATATAAATTACCTTTGTTTTTTTAGCTTTTCTATCTATGACTATAACCTAGCCTTGTGGTCTAGGTTACATATTTTTTATGTTAACTCAAATTGGCTCGGAGCTTTTATATTATTTTATTTATATGTCAAATTTGTTCTTTATTATTTTGATTATTTTTATATTATTATTTTAAACCTTCAACATTATAGTATTAAGGATTAAGTATCATTATTGTTTTATGCGTTCATTTTTGTCTCATAGCCTGGATCATTGGTGGAAAATGTTAGCCTAGGTTGATATCAATCTTCTATTTTGATTTTTTTTTCACACCTATTTTCTTTATCAATCTCAACCTTAAAGTTGAGCTAATTAAGTATTGAGTTTTTTAAAATATTTTATATGTTTTTTTTATGAGGGTGTCCTGACTTCACGATTTGGATCACAAGTTTATCATATTAACTTAGAATGAGTTTTTTTTCTTCATTTTCCAATTTTTTTTTGTTTTTGTCCTTTAGCATTAAGGTTTATAACTCAAGTCACATAAAATATTTTTCATTAAAACACGTTGATATCACTTTAGTATTATTTTTTTGTTATCAAAGAAACTCACTCGAACTGTAGTGAAACATATGTCACTCATCTTATTTTTAGCTACTAAATATTTGTTTAAGTTTTATTTTCAATTTCATCTCTAAGAATTGAATTATAATTTTTTATGATGAATTTGGTCCCCCATTCTTTGTTTTGTTTAGAATGTTTCTTATTGCATTTTCCCCCCCATTAAATCCCATAACTATTTTTAGTTGAGCCTCATTTTCAAGCTCATGGTTTTTTAATGTTAACAATAGTTGAATTTCATCCTTTATAAGTCATTTTATATATATAAAAATGTCAGTTTATCCTCCAATATTTTTTCAATTGATCTTTGTTTTTTTTATTTTCAATTTATTTTATGTTGGGTTATCTCAGACCTGACTAACTCATGGTTATTTCATTGTTTTTATAAATTATTTTTCTTGTTTTATCCCTAAGCTTTTTTTTAATATATAATCTAGCTTCTTTATTTTTTTGAGTTTGTTAGCTGTGTGGATAGTTTCGGTTTCATAATCACGATCTTGAGTCTTAAAGGTTTACATGGGTTGAATTTGATTTTTAGGTTTTTTTTTAAAAAAAAAATTCAATTTCATTCTTCAACATATAAGTTTTTAAGAATTGATCTTCGTGCTTTTTTTTCTTCACTTTTCTCATTATGGGTTTATCCTAATCTTATGCATATAGTCATTACGTTAGCGAGATAACCAAGATTAACCTAGATCCTTTGCTCTTCGCTATTTTTTTTTCATTCAATATTTGGTTATTTGATAGTCGAACTTTATAGTTTTATTCAATTTGCTTTCATTGATAAGTTTTCTTTATCTTTTCTTGGTGCAAGCAATTGCTTGATTGAACAAAAAAAATTATCACAATAAACAAAGTCACTAGACATAATTAAGTATGAACTCATGTTGAAAGATCAAATATCTTATTCTTAGTTATCTCTTAATCAAATATCGATTTATTTAATTAGATACATGTAAAAGCATTTCGGTTTATAATTATAGTTTTTTATACCCCCAAAACAAGGTGGAAAAACTTGTATTCTCATTTTTTTTAATTGAGAAAAACTAGGATGAAATATAATTATAAAATTAACTATAAAATAAAAGGCGTAGGCCTTTCACTGTAGCCACGTGCACTGTTCGCACAGACTCAGTTCACTATTCATTGCTATAGTAAAATTATCATTTTGCCCTCATAATCAAAAATTTTTAACCTCCGAGTCTGGTGGCATTGTCGAATTTTCCACGGGACATAGATGTCATTTCTGAATTTGTTGCACAATGGAATAACACATTTAGCCCCCCTAAATAACAAACACAGAAACCTGGAACGAGGGCATTTTCGAATTTCCCACGGGACACAGATGACATTTTTGGATTTGTTGCACAGTAGAATAACGCATTTAGCCCCATAAACGACAAAAATAAACACCTGAAACCGGGGGTATTTCCGAATTTTCACCCCCGGTTTTTCCGTAGATATTGCTGGGCAGAGGGGTATATGGGTAATTGAATATTTTTTAATATTTTTTCCGTAGATATTGCTTTATCCAGAACACTGCAGGCGCGTGGTACGGACACACCCGCGGTGTTCCACCTGCACGTGTCCTTAAGGCGGCGCGTGCGGTGTCCTCTGTGTGTGAATATTGGGCATCCGCCGTCTCATATTGTTCGATGTTATGTTCTCCGACTCCACACGCGCAGCGTGTTTTGAAACTAGGACTGTGTGATCTTCGTTGGACGAGTTTTCTACCCCCTCTTTTCTCTCTCCTGCTGCCGAAAAGTAAGGTGCAGTCCCTCTTATTTGTATACATTTAATTTCAGTCCCTGATCTTTTGATTTTATTTTTATTACTGATTTTTCAATGGAAATTTCGATTATTTTCAATTATGCCCTTCAATTGAAATTGATTATATACTGTAAGTTTCAATTCGGTCCTTCAACTTTTGATTTTTGGTTTGTTTTTTGTTCCTTTAATAATTTTGGTATGCAAGTTTGAATTGGTTCTAATTTTGTCCCCAAATTGAAATTGGTTATATATATTACTTTTCATTTCGGTCCTTATTCTTTTAATTTGTTCAACAATTGCACTTTATTGATTTTTTAAAATTGCTTTATTGTTTTTTTGTCCCAAAGTGTTGATTTGTTTAATTTTTATCCTTCAATTGGAATTAATTATATATTTTGTTTTTCATTTTGATACTTATTCTTCTTCTTTTTTGTATTAATTCCTTTGGTTTTTTTGTTCTTATTGGACAGTGTTTATTTTTTGTCCACATTTATGCATTTGTGCTTTTTTATATTTTGTTTTTATTTTTTGTTGGGGTTTTATTTTTATTTCTGTTTTGAAATATTAATTTATGTTTGTTACACTTCATTTTAGTATTGATTCCTTCTTTTTTTAAATGTCTTGGACAATGTTTTTTTTTTCCTGTATTCATTCATTTATACCTTTGGTTTTTGTTTTGAATTTTTGTCATTTTATTTTTTATTGGGGTTTTATTTTTATTCGGTTAAATTCAGAATTTTTAATTTATGTTGGTGATCATTTTAAAATTAATATTGCTCTATTTTTCTCTTTGTTTTTTCTCTTTGTTTTATGTTATTTTTATTTGATTTTCAGATCAGACGATTTTATAATTTTATTGTTTGCACAATAATAATGATAATTTTAGTGATTATTTTTTTATTGTTTCTTGGACAAAATATATATATTTTTTAATTCTTTAGGGCAATTTAATGATTTTCACTGTTTGGGCAGTAATGTTGATAATAATTTTAACTGTTATAGTAATGATAATGACAATAATGTGGGAATGAATTTTCAACTTATGTTTTCTTCTTTTTTGAGATAGAAAATTAACTACTTATTTTTGTTATTTGATTAATGCAGGTTCTTTTACAATTTATACTTTGTTTGTTGTTTTTAATTTAAATTGAATTATAAAATGAACTAATCTTAATACAATATATTTAATAATTCAAATATCCAAATTTTCTTGCTTTTTTTTTAATGATAATGATAATGATAATTTTATAATGGTTATTTCATTGAAACCTACTAAATAGATAAATTTATATCCATTTAAAATTCATATATTTTATAGAAAACTTGCACTTTACAAGATTTCTACGCAAATTTATTATTTTGCCCAAATTTATATTATAATAAAAAAATCACACATAATTAATATTTTTTTGCGTTGAAAAAAATATGGTCCCAACCGCGACGAGGCGCGGGTGCCATGGCTAATGTTAATATATATTTTGAGTGAAAAATATAATAATAACACCAATAGTAGTAGTAGTCGTACAAATTTCTTATATACGAAGATCTTAAGGCAGGAGAACATTCATCATCTCTATTTATATTAAATGGTTTTACAGAACTCTAATTCAGAATGTGTATTTAGTAGTTTAAGATGGTAATTCATCACTGGTTTGAGTGCAAGAAAACTTTTTCTTGATTTTTTTTTTATGTATATAGATTATTACTTCTACACCCTCAAAAAACTAATGTATTCTCTCTTTGGATTCATTTATCCACTGATAGGGTAGCTGTTCTTCTGTGTTATAGTACAGTATGCTGTGTGGGTTTCTTTAGATAACTTCCCAAGGACACAGAATTTTGATCTTCGTTATACCTCTGGGTCCCTGGCCAGATGATGAGGCGAGGATGCTTCTTGGGTTCAAATCTCGTAACAATATCTGCCTGATTTTCTCTGCTGGAAGCTTCTTTCTCCTTCGTTACTTTCTCCAGTAGTTTAATCTCTGCAAGTATTCGTGTACTCAGCCTATCATTCATGGGTTTACTTTTTCAGTGAGAAATTCTCGGTTTTGAGATGGAGCTTTGTGTTATATTATGGTGCAATTATGCCACCTAAAATTCCTACCAGACGGTGGATAAGCCGGACATACTAACAAGTCTATGGCAGCGAATTTCAGGCACCGCATTTCACAAAATGAGCAAACTTCCACAATTCATTTCCCATTATGAGATGCGTTGTCTATGAAGAAGAGTTCTTCCGTTCCAAAAATAAGTAAAAATTTGACAACACGTAAAACTAACAGAAGATTAAATGGGAAACAGCAGTGTAGTGAGATTTACACTTGAAATGTGATGTTGGAGGCAAGGAGATAACTAAAGAACTCACATAAAGAACTACGGAGGAAAAAAAAGGGTAAATGAGTTTGCCTGAGAGAAATCAAACCAAACAGCAAAATGCAACTCCTTTGAAAACTTCTGGTATTTGTGAGATACTAGAATAATGCCTAAATTTGCATCCTTGCAAAAGCAGCTCTCTCCTGAAAGAAAGCTTTGTAGCATAATTGCACCTGCAATCCAAATTCATGATAACTTACTAAAAGCAATGCCGCACTAGAAATAGAAATGCTATGTGATTAAGGAGTGTTACCCAAAGAGGATTTGACCTTGTAGAGAGAGCTGTCCAACAAAGAAAAACTCGGGACAGCGAACTTCTAAGCAAACACACTGGAGTCAATTTGCTGAATATTTGGAAAAATCTGTCTCACAAAGCCCAAGTAGTTTGTAGACTTTGCCTGGAATAGAAGCAGCAAAACTATAAGTCAAAAAGCTCTACAATAACAAAGGAAACAGCAAGGGGGCAAAAGCAGACCCAAGGAAAACCCAAAGATGAACAGCCCCGATCCCGAATGAAAGATAATCCAAACAAATTTTCGGCAAGTCAAAGCCAAGATTAATATTATATTTATCGTAAGTCATGATATGCACAATGATTGTCAATTTGCGTGCAAACTTTAATCACAGTTTCTTGAAACTAATGTCTTTTATGAGAAATGGGTGGACAAATTAAAAAAAAAAATCAAATCAGTTGTCATGCCCTTCAGCCTCCAGAGGTTTAACAAATATCCTGTACAGTATAAATTAAGTGCAAGTACAGAAGAATATTATCTCTCTTAAGAAAAGCAGTTCATATCAATTATTCATGGTCCTATCTGAAAACAAAGCTGCAAAGAGGATTCAATTTCAGTGTTTACTTTTCTTCTCTTTTTATGGCTCCAGAACTCGCAACACATAAATTCATGGATACAATTTGACTGAAGAGACATGATTGTGGCGCCTCATTGTTCTTAAAACATCTTTATGAGGAATAGATTCAAATATAAGAAAGATAAACAATGATAAAATTTTCTATCAAATGAACATGTGAAATAATATTGTCTGTGTGAATAGCAAAGCACCACTTGTGGATAAAACTTGAATAGGATATAGAATGGTGATAAATAATGTTGACATATTCTAATTGTTTTTTTAAGGATGAGAAAAATACGAGTGATCAACTGCTAAAAATGTATCAACATTTTTTCTTCCTCAAACATGTCCGTAGTCTGTGGAACCATAAAACCTGTGAGCATACGACAGCTAGCGCACCTAAAGAGCTTTAAAAAAGATCTATCACTAGTGATCAACCAGCAAAACAAGAATCCATATGATTGAAAAGAGTACATCAGAAAAAAAAGGTTTTTACTTTCCATAAAAAAATTTAGTATGTGAGTTCTCTATCTTCACAAGTACAAGCCTTCTTGCAACAACTATTTGAAACTTGTTGAAAAGCGACAAGGATCTGGAAAATATATATATATAAAGAAGGTGGGATAAAAGTGTCAGAAGTCTAACAACATGCTTTTAAGGTGATGTGGGAAATCTATCTGATCCAAGAAAAGGTGAAAGCATGGGAGGAGAACCACTGATACAAAGCTAGGAATGAGGGAGCGGGCAGACTTATGATTCTGGATACACCTTTGAGAGCAAGAAAGGTCCGGATCTAATGCTTTCCCTATTTACTTGTGACCACCAGTAAAACTAGACAAAAAGCAAGATAGAAATACCTCTATGCATTTATCATCAACAATGCCATCCAATCAGCAATAGACTAGCATGAAGGCACTAACAAGGTCCTGAACATGTTAGGTTTTCCGAGTTAAAGAATATCTTACACATGGATTGTTTTCAAGGTAGATAGTTGTTAGTTTCTCTCTTGAACCGACGGCTGCCTCAGAAACACCTTCAAGGGATTCTATCTGGTTGTCATTGAGCCACAGATCCTCTAAACTGTAAGCATGGCGTGAGTCAAGCAGTGAAATGAACCAGATAAGAGACAGCAAAATCCTGAGCAAGGAAGACTACACATACCAGGTAAGGTTCTGAATATCATCCACGGAAGTTAGCTTGTTAGATGATACATCGAGCACACGGAGGTTGACCAAGGTTGACAAGCCTTCCATTTTGGCAATACCATTATGGCTCAAGTACAGTTCTTCTAAAGCAACACATTCCTAAAATAACAACAAATTAGAAAGAAATGATAAAAAGGAGACCACATTTAGACAGCAATTTCAATGTGGCAGAATAACTTGAGTTTTATATGTGGGTGCGCACACGGGTGGGCGAGAAAAGAATGCCATGAGTTTGTCACGCTAATAAAAATGCAATTTCTATCAACTACCTCAAACCCTTTCATAGAAAGTAAACGGTTGCTTTGCAAGCTAAGCTTCTTGATGCATTTCAGCCCACATAGATTAACTACTTTGATACGATTTCTTCCCAGCCACAGCTCCTGTAAATTTGTAAGATTTTGCATATTTTCCATCACCTGCAAACAACCAAAGTAAGTAGCTCAAGATTGAGACCATACGACGCTCCAGAAACCCCTAAAAACATAACGTCCATCATCTTCCCATTTCATCTCTAAAATTTTCCTTTCACATCGACACATTGTGTATCATAAAAACAGTAGTTCTTGAGCTTGGATAAATTGTAATATTGACGAAAAGAAAAGGAGATCTAACCCGTAATCTGTTGGAACCAAGTTCGAGAATTTGCAACTGATGAAGGTGATCAATCTCCTCTATCTTAGTAACTTCATTTTTAGATACATAAAGTTCCTTGAGGGTATTTGAGACTTTAGACAATCCATGCAATGAAGTAATTTCATTGAAAGAAACATCAAAAACCAAAAGATTCTTGAATATGCTGCTATCCGGTATTTTCTTTAGCTTATTATCCCTTAACACCAGCTCCTGCGAATACAAAATAATATTTTAAAAAAAAATCAATGATAAAAACATAATAATCACTCAGTCATCTAAAATTAGCCGTTTTTTTATAATAATTAGAGAAACAAAAATGGAATTAAAATTGAAATAACGAGTCACCTGGAGAGCGGATAATGAGTCCCAGCGAGAGAAGGGCTCAACAGCAGCATCGTCGATGAGGTTTTGACGGAGAGATAGCTTTTTCAGGTTCGAGAGATGAGCGATTCTAGGGTCCAAGCTCGATAGCCGATTACAGGTCAGGTCTAACTCGGTGAGACTCGAAGATAAATCCACTGAGCTGAGATCATGAAGCTGAAAGCTGGTTAGATCAAGGAAGGTACTTGATGGATCGATTTCGACCGTTTGATCGTCCGCCTCGGGGAATAAGCCGTTTGGTGGTTGCGTATCGCCGTCCATTTGTTTCGGATGCCTTTTCGTTCGAGTGCTGAAAAGAATCCCCCTTTCTTCTTTCTTTTCTGTGGGTGTGTAATGCAAGGATTTTCGCGGAGGAATTCCTTGTAGATTAGGGCTTTAACATTATTTATTTGGGCTCCATCGACTTCTTACAATTGCGTGTCGAATAGATTTTTTCCATTTCCAATTATTTAAATGTAGTTAAATGTTATTTTAAAAAAAATATATATATATTTTTAAATAAAAGATATTTTAGAAAGTAATTACTTCTTATATTTTTAAATACTTTTTTAATATTTAAAATATTATATTTTTTAAAATATAGATAAATTTAGTAATGTTATAATCCAACCGAACAACAAATCATCATAAGGCTACGTGCATGTTTTTCATTTCATTTTAAAAGTGTTTTTTTTTTTAAAAAAATATTTTTTATTTTAAATTAAAATTTTAGTATTTTTAAATTATTTTTATATACTGATATAAAAAATAATTTTAAAAAAATAAAAATATGACTTTAATATATTTTTTAAAAAATAATTTCAGAAACAACTGCAACTACACTCTAAAACATTCGTTAAATTGATTTTTTTTAAGAAACTCTTGGAAATTAAATGCTGAACTTTCTGAAAAATAGAAAGTACACGTATAATTTTCATTTAAATTTAATTTCGTATTTTTTATTTATCTGGGAGTAATAGAAAAAAAAATCTTTTTTAAAATTTAGGGGAGGTTTGGAAAGTGTTTTTTTTTTAAAAAATTAAAATTTTATTTTATTTTTTATTAATGTTTTTTCTTTTTAGATCATTTTAATGTCTTTATATCAAAAATAATTTTTAAAAATAAAAAAAAATTATTTTAATATATTTCTAAATAAAAAATATTTTTAAAAACAATTTTAACTACAATTTCAGACAATTACTATCAAACAAGTACTTAATTACGATTGGCAAACTATATATAAAAATAACAAAATGAACAAAAGAGTTGAAAGAATCATACATCGATGATCGATCCGATCTCCCCCCTTGAGCCCCTGATAATTGATTATTTTTTACTTTTAAATACATTTCCTGTCCGGCCTTAAAAATATTAATGAAAAAATGACAGTAGTTACCTCAGCAAAGGAGACAATCCAGATTGTTCTTTATTTTATTTATTTTTATACAATTCAAATCATAGCACAGTATGACATAATGGTTTGAGTGATTTTAAAAAAAATAATTATATGAAAAATTAATTTTAAATGTTTTTTAATAATTTTAATAAGATTAAAAAACTTTTAAAAAATAATAATTTGATATTTTTATAGATAAAAAACATAGAAAGAAAATACATATAATTTACGTTATAAGAACATGCATACATAAGTTTGTATATGCGCATGTATGTACATACATTATTATATTTGTATGTACATACATTAATATGAAGATACATACACATGTACATAAATATACCTATAAATATACATATATGAACAATAAATGATGGAAAAAGAAGGGGGAACAGCAAGCAATCCGTGGTAGCCAGGCATACCTCGTAAAATTAGAGGAGACGGGCTCACTTGCCCGCACGCTATGCTGTGCTGATTTTTTTCTAGGTAAAAACTTGATTGATTTTATGTGTGTTTTAATTAGTTATTTTAATATTTAATTAGTAAAATTAAAATTGATAAAATCTATTAGAAATGAGTTTTTTCACGTTTAAAAATGATTGAATGTTGTTATTGTTAAAATTGTTTTGATAATTATTTAATCGGAAAATTGTATAATTGGAATCGAAGAAATTCTATTAAAACGAGTCACGCACTCCGTGTAACATACTGATTGATTTTTGTATATATTTTATTTGTTTCATGAATTATTTTATTAGCAAATAGTAAAATTACAATTGTTGAATTTTAGCACGAATGACAAGGTAGTCAAAATCGAGATTTTGACACGGATCGGAAAGGGCTCCGAAAAATCGGATCGTAAAATCGTAGAAAGATCGTAAAATGTCCGTACAAAAATTATTATTTTTAATTATATTTAAATTTAAAAAATAAATTTAAATATAATTAAAAGACCCACAGTATTTGAGATTTGAAATTTAAACTATTTATTTTATGTTTTTCAAGTAATTGTATATTTTTTTTATGGTTGTTGTATTTGAAATTAATTAATGTTATTTATTATCTTAAATTAATAGGATTTTTTTAAAATTATTTTTTATGCTAATTATTATTATTATTATTATTATTATTATTATTATTATTATTATTATTATTATTATAATAACCCCTCCTCCCCCGTATAAAGTACCTAATGAATATAATATAACATAATTATGGCCATAAAACTTCATTAGTTAAGGTTCATGCATGATTCAAAATAATTGAAAAATACATTACAAAACAATTATGTCCATAGAATTTCATTAGGTAAAAATTAACAAACTAAAAATAAATATTTTGTTGATGTGAAATATAAATTAATTAATGTTATTTATTATCTTAAATTAATAGGATTTTTTAAAAAATATTTTTTATGCTAACTATTTTTTATGCTAATTATTATTATTATTTTTTATTATTATTATTCTACGATTTTTCTATGAGTTTGACCGAGTTTGACCTGGTTCGGTTTTTCTACCGGTTCAACCAGGTTTTCGGAGCCAACTCGCAAAATCGTACGATTTTGCGAGTTGACTCGCGATTTTGACTACCTTGCGAATGAGTGATTTGTTTTACACAGCAAACAATTTGATTGATGATTTAGTTTTAATTACTTTGGTAATAATTTAACTAGAAGATAACAAAATCGCAATTGATGAAATTGACTAAATATATATTATTTGTCACCTGCAACATACTAATTATTTGTTGGACATGTTTTAATTATTTGATAAATAATTTATTTGATAGATAGCAAAAATACAACTGCTAAAATTTATCAAATATTATTTTTTTCAGATTTTTTGTTCATATTATTATATTAAAAGTTTTTTAGAACACTAAGATTAAAATAATATGAGATTTATAAAGAAAAGTCAGTGCATTTTTTTATATATATTTTAAGAAGTGAATATCAAAAAATATCACAATATATAATTAGTCTCTCCTATTTTTTAAGAAAAAAATCCCAAAAATAATAATTATTATCATTTTAAATGTCTTATCTATAGTAAAATAAATATATATAAAAATAACATAATCTTAAAATTTTTAAGTTAATTATTCAGCTCCGATGTATAGAATTTTTTTAAAAAAATTAGGACCGTTAACATTTTTCTTACATCTTAAAAAATTTGGTGCTGGCCATGGCGAAACGCATGGCAATTTGTTATTTTATTATTGTAGATAATTTGACACAATTTTTCTACCTATCTTGTCTATGTGTGGTTTCATATATTTTTTTTCGTGATATGAGATCTGAAATATCATATATAAAAAAAGACACAGATGTTATTAAAATAATATTAACCACTAAATTTTTGTCACAATTAATACATATGTCACTATAAATATTATTATACATAATTAATATTCTAATTATTATTGGTCAACTTTTGATAACACCTTAATAATTTTTTTAAAAAAGATTTTTTTTTTATTTTTTAATTTTTTTTCTATGTAGAAAACTTATTGTAAAATTTATTGCTCATATTATTATATTAAAAATATTTTAGAATAATAATAAATAGGTCATTTATATATATATATATATATATATATATATATATATATATATATATATATATATATATTAAGACGCTAATATTAAATAAATATCAAAATATATAATTAGTCTCACATATTTAAAAGAATAAAAACTTACAAATAATCATTATCATTATTTTGAATGTCTTATCTATAATAATTAGAAATTTCAACACCTAACAATATTAACAAAAAAAACAATTAAAATAACAAATAAATTTCAAAATACAACAAAATATTATTAGATTTAAAAAAAATTATTTGACGTGAATAATAAATAAAAAAAGAAAAAAATAATAAATATCAATTTTCAAATGATCAATAACACAAATTAAAATTTAAATATGAAATAAAAAAAATTCTTAATAGCAATGGAAATAATAAAAATTGGACATATAAACATGGACAAAAATAGAAACTATGTAAAATATATATACATATATATAATAAATTTCATTTAAAAGACAAAATTGAAACAAATCTAAACATTGATACCAAAAAAATTAAAGAATTTAAAACAAAATCAAAAATTAAAAGAATGAGGACTGAAATGAAACTGAAATATATAATCTATTTGCATAGAAGGATAAAACTGAAACAAATTAATATTTTGATACCGAAAATATTAAGGATTTCAAACCAATCTGGAAATGAAAAGACTAAGGATCGAAATGAAATTACAATATGTAATCAATTTCAATTTAAGGACCAAATTTACAAATCAAAACCTATATAAGAGAAATAAGGATCATACAAAACAATTGAAAGATCAAGGACTAAAATGAAATCGCAATATACAACGTTGCTGACATGTGATGACACGGGTAGGAGATAGAAAAGGGGGAAGCAAATTCAACCGACCACTGACATGTCTCTGACCACCATAGAACTACACGTATCGCACCAAGAGGAAGAGAACATGAATGAAAAGCATTCTAGATGCTGGGTGAATATTTTTGGACACTGTAATATGCGGCACGTGCCATCCGAAACCCATGTGAGCGCGGAAACGGACGGCTCGTCTGGCGACGCGCCAACAATAATGTGGCAGAAATATAATTTAAAAATGGTAAATTACCAGAACTACCCTGCAACCACCAGCTCTTGGATTTTGTCTTATATGAGGGTATATACGTATTTGGTCATTAAAAAAAATATTCAGCTACCTTACTAACCCTAGTGTTTACTGTTCATTTTTGTCTTTTTAGAGGGTATTGTAGTATTTCGCTATTTTAAAAAATATATGTAATTACCTTAATGCCCTCGACGGTTTTTGTGTATGTTTGTCTTATTCATGAATATTATGATTGTTTTACTGTGCACATGAAGGCAAAAAATCAAAAACACCCCCGAGCCCAAGGCCAAAAATGCAGTAAACAGAGGGGCAAAATAGTAATTTTACTATTCCAATACACAACACCTCTAAGTCTAGATGAACAGTGAAAAACCATTGTTTATTACTGTGCAACTTCCCATTCTCTTTTAGCTTTCTTATTAATTCTTTAGTCTTTAAAATATATTCGTTCAATTCAAAGCTATAGTCACGGGTTTGCTGGTCAAATCTCAAGTGAGTTATTTGGTTTTTTTTTTTATTATTAAAATCACATTATTTTAATAAAATGTTCTTAAGAAATATTTGAATTAATCTAATTGGATCTCATTTAAATTTTGTAGATGGTTTTAACCCAATTAACCTCTAAGTCAGTTTAGATTTGCGTATTCTTTGCTAATTCCAATATATATATATATATATATATATATATATATATATATATATATGTATATATGTCTCAGCCTAAAACTCAAATTTTATTTTGTTGGTAAAATCTAATGATAATAATCTTTTTTTTTGTAGTGTTTAATTTTTTTTATTGTTGCTTGATAAGAAGACTATAGTGTTTGATGTTTCCAAGAGCCTTTTTGTTTAATGTTCTTTTACAGTGGGAAATGTTTGAAGTTCAAGTGTTATTGCCAAACTCACTTCACTCTTCATAGAACTTTAACCTTTATTTTTTTTTGTTAAGGCTCCTTCTATTTTGAAACTAATAATAAACTTCTTGGTTATGATTGTGTCAAATAACTATCTTAACCTAAGAACTTAAATTGTTAGCAAACTCTATGTATATTAAATGTCACCTATTTCACCATGTGGTAGGGTTTAAATTACTTGCTAAGGTTTCTAAGGTTTGAGCTTCAAACCTTTGTACTTGGCTACAAACTCTGAACTCTAGATAAAAAATAACAAAATCTTAAAATACTATAACTCCCTTACACCGCTTCTCATATCCAGCCACAATGTAAAGGCCTAAGGGATGCATACACAAAGCCTAATTGAAGGGTTGGATATTACTTCTCTTTCAGTAGTACATTGCAAACCCAAATGCAGGAGAGATAAACATTGAACATCAGATAAAGTTTTGTTGTTTCAATAGTAACGTGGTTTCAAAAATTCAAATATGAAACTAGACCACCAAAGTTTCTATCCACGAAGATGTTATGAACCGTACTCTCTATCAGAATTATCGAGTAGTTTTCCAAGAGATATGCCTGTTTTGGCTTTCACCTTGTCAATTGACAGTTCAACCCCAGCAAAATAAATGAATAATCAAGCTCAGGGGTTTATGGTTTCGCATCAACCAAAATCAAGCTCAGGGGTTTATAGTTTAGCATCAACCGAAGTCAAGCTTCAAGTTAAAACAATAAGGCAGCGGAAAACATAAAATTCAGGGGGGAGGGGGGCGACAAACCATGAGTTCATACTACACAAGTTCGAGACAAATAAAACTTTGAAAGCACGATACCTAACGCCCTCTCTCAAATCCAATACGAGTTCTGCTAGAGCCTCCATCATGTCCATCTCGCATTGAAGATCCTGCACTAGCTCTCATTGTGCCACCAGTACCGACTTTGTCTGTAGGTTTCTTACCCTTCTTTACTTCAGTCAAGAACTGATCCAGACCAAATGGATCAGCTTCTTCTTCATCCTTCTCAAACTCAACTGGCCTGTCACGTGGACCAGTCCTCTGTGAAGTACCAGCAAACTCCTTGTCAGGTTTGAATCGTTCTGTCTTCATTATCTTATCTAATTGCTCATCTGCACCTCCATACATTTCAGCGTCAACATCTTTCTTCGGCCGGTATAGAGTTGAAAGTGTGGGCTGAGCTGTGAAAAGGCCTTTATCATACACACTGTATTGATCATCCGCAGCAAAACCAGAATCCATTCCTTTCTCTTGGTTGAACAACCTTTGATCATATGCAACTTCTCCCCCTTTTCCACCTCCAGTAGAGGCCATACCAAGAGCAACCTTCTCGCTGATGTCACGATCTCTATCTCTTGTGATCTTGCTCTTCTTACCCATTGCAGCATCTTTTGCTTCCAATCTTCTTTCTCTCTCCCTTTCCCGACGGCGCTCCTCACGAATTTTCTCACGCCGCAGCCTCTCTTCCCTCTCTTCCCTTGTCTCCTTTGGGGCATCCCTCTCCCTGTCCTTCACATGCTCATAATCCCCTCTCATGTCAACATCATCCATTGCAGCCCTCTCTGACGGGACTGGAGCAGAGGGCGGGGGGGCAGCACCAGTTCTCTCAGAACGAGCTTTGTGAGCTAATGCCCGCAACTCCTGCTCTTTCCTTTCCTTCTCCTTCATCATCATCTCCTTTTGAACCTTGGATCTCATAGCAACAGCTTCTCTAGCCTTTTGCTCAGCAACATAAAGGGCTTCTGATAGCTTAGCAAAATTATCATTAATCTGAACATCCTGCAAACCTCTTCCATCAGCAGCCAGACGCTTATCAAGAGGAATCGTGTAACCCTTAGGGTTCTTCCAATTTGAGATGCAAGGTGGGATTTTCCAATCCTGCTGATCTTTCACAGTCACAGGTCGAGGTGGTGAGTGCATTACTGGCACAGGTGGTGATCCCGATGCCTTTGGAACCCTCTTATGCTTGAACTTAGGTGGCTCCAGTGGGTCCACCGGCATCTCCACCATTCTAATAATTCTCTCTTTTGCACCCGAGTTAAACGCTGCCGACTGCTGCGAAGGCTTGTACTTTATATACTTGGAATCCGAAGACTGTTTGGGCACATTCTTCGGCTGCGCTGCACTCAATCTGACATTCACAATCTTTTCAAGCGCAGCTTTAGTTTCCAGCGTAGTGTCCTCAATCTCTTTCTGCAATTCCTCATCCCCATCCCCATCCTCATCCCCCTCTTCCTCACTCCTCAAAATCTTCGGAACCAAATCTTTATGCTGCGAATACACAATCTTCTTAGCATTCTCATCCTGTCTCACAATAGCGTCATACGCAACATTCCCATGAGCATCAACAGTCAAAGCCAAAATCTTGGACCCAGGTTTCGCAGACCTATTCCTACCTATATCAAGAGGGTACTGTGCAACATGAATTTCCGGAAACGCACCCCCATCTCCAAAATCTTCAACTTTCCTGGGAACAAAACCCTTCCGCTGCAAGTAAAGAGGTACAGGTTTATAATTGATCCCACCACCACCACCAGCAGATTGTTCAGACTCAGATGAACTAAACCTCTGCTTGAACCACGGATCATTTGAATGATCATAATAAGTTGCGCTAGTTGATTTCGCCGGAGGCAGTAATTCCTTTAAAGCCGCCATAGTAATTGGAGCCGTAGATCTAAACCCTAACCCTAAATCGAAAAAGAAAAAAAAGGGTTTGGGGATTCAACAACAAAGTTTCTGCGATTTGGAAGAGAGAGAAAGAGAGGCGGCTGGTGATAAAAACACCATCTGATAATTTTGTTGTCTGATAGAGGGAAATATCAGAAATCTAATGGGTCGTTTTATTGGGCTGGGCGGTACTATATTTCCCGGGTCGGTCAGTACTATATGTCCCGGTTCAGGGCTCCAGAGTAGAGGAGGACTCGGATTCTGAAAGCTGGCTAATCAATAAGAGCCACGTGGAAGACCACGTTGCTCGTGACCAATTAGAAAGGCTAACCAATAAGAACTTACCACTTATTTATTTCGAGGACAGAAATGTCAATTGGATGAACAGATTGGACCTGTATTTGTAATTTAATAATTTTGTAGAGGACCTTTCCACGAAATAGATTATTTGTTTTTGCGTTATTTTTTTTTATTTAAAAATTTTAGAATTATTTTAATTTGTTAAATATAATTTTTAAAATAAAAAATAATATATTTTTAAATAAAAAATACATTAAAATCAATATTGCTACACTCAGTTACTCGAGCCTGTCCTCAGTCATTCCCCTGCTTCTCTCAAAGTCGTCTTCTCTTTCTACTGGACGACCTACAAGACCATAAAACCCTATGTTAGAAGAAGACACACGAATATTATCAATGGCGGACGGAGAGAGCTCGAGAGAGGCAACTGCAAGAACGCTGCGGAACGCGTTTGGCAATGTGTTCTCTTTCTTCATCCTCCTCTTGATTGGAATTCTCGCCTTCTCGATCCGCCTTTTCTCTGTCAGTTCACTGTCTCCTAAATCTCTCTCTTTAGATCCATCCTTGCAATTGCCTTTTCTTTATATGATTTCTGTTTATTATATGTTTTAACCGTTTCGTTGCTGCATCAATGCGAGAAAATAAATAAAATTTGTTGTTATTGTTTTTTATTTTAAAATTGAAATTGTTTTGAATGGATACAAAGTCTCCGTCTTTTCCATTTGATTTACGAGAAAGTAGATGGAAAGCAAAGGAAAAAAATATGAGTTTTTTGTTTGCCTTAATTTTTTCCTGAAACTAAACCGAGAAGGTTGGCTTTGGCGTAGGCAGTAAATGTTTGTGATTTTCAATCATTGGAATCAGTTACTATTGGAATCAGGGCTGATTCGTGTGTTTTGTTAGTTGTGGCATTTTTGTAAACTTGTGGATTAATTTTCAGGTAATAAAGTATGAGAGTGTTATTCACGAATTCGATCCTTATTTCAACTACAGAGTCACTCAGGTCTGATTTCTTTCATAAATATAATGCTTGATGTTCTTTTTTTTCTTTTTCTTTTCACACGCACACACGAATATGTGAAGAGAATAAGAGATTTAATTTTTGTTGGTTTCAGTTTTTGACAAAGAATGGAATTTATGACTTTTGGAATTGGTTTGATGATCGAACCTGGTAAGCAAAGATAATTCTCATGGTGAAAAATTGTTGGTTAGCTGTTTGTTTTGCTAAGTGTTTGTATGAGAACTTAAATTGATTGTTTTTGTATATTTCATTAAGGTATCCTCTCGGTCGCGTGATTGGTGGAACAGTTTACCCTGGGTTGACCTTGACAGCAGGCACACTATGGTGGTGAGTACCTTGTAGGTAAACCATAAGAAACGAATTCATTAGTTTCTGGCATAAATTTGCCAAGTTAGTTTTCTGTGCTTGTTACTGGATGCAGTTTCCTGAATTGTTACACATTTGAAATGTCACGTGTTACTGAGTCCTATATCTTCTAATTTTTTGAGTCATTACTATGTGGTTTCAGGTTATTGAATTCTTTAAACATTCCATTGTCTGTCGAGACTGTTTGTGTATTCACTGCACCGATTTTCTCTGCATTTGCTTCATGGGCAACTTACCTTTTGACCAAGGTTTGTATTGTGACCCAATTCACGTCTCTTCTTATGTGCATTGGAGCTGGTTTTGGTGCTGACCAATAATTGGCTTGTTTTTCAATAGGAAGTTAAGGGTACTGGTGCTGGACTGACAGCAGCTGTTCTTTTGGCCATGGTAAATTATATAATGGGTATTCATAACTTATGTGTTTGCTTGTAATTGTATTTATATTTTTGAACAGCAGCAATGAGGCATTACTTGTTAATACAAGTTCTTCAGCACAATATCACAAAAACTATCTCACCTAGTTTCTCATATTCTGTATGTCTTTTTAATTGAACAGTGTTCTTTTGTCTTTTTGGTAGTATTCTGGTCAGTAGATGAATGAAAGATTATTGTGAAATAGATTTTATTATTTGGATGGTGCAATGTTTGACAAATTTGAAAATGTTCAAACTCTTGACATATATTTCAAAATCTGTATAGTTGGGGTGTCCTGCTTTATGAGATGTTTAAACATTAACTGAAATTCTCAACTGCTAGATTATTTGCTCTTGTTCACAGGTTCCATCATATATATCTCGATCTGTGGCTGGTAGCTATGACAACGAAGCTGTCGCCATATTTGCTCTTATCTTCACTTTCTATCTTTATATAAAGGTTAGAACTTGATGTCAGTTAGAGAAAGCAAAATTCCACCTTAATTGTCTTCTCAAAACTGTTAATTTGAGGAGTAATCAGATCTACATCTAATGCACTGGTTAATAGATTTACTTCATTAATGTGTTTCCCATATATTGGTTGTTGGTTCTGTGTTTTTTTGCTTTTCACATTTCATTTGTTGCTGATATAGATTTTATATCATGTGCAGACATTGAATACAGGGTCCCTCTTTTACGCTACTTTAAATGCCTTGGCATACTTTTACATGGTAGGCTTTGTGATAATGTTGTTTGGCATCTTATTATTCCTTATGATATTTATGCTCATTGTTATATTACTTCGTCTTTCAGGTCTGCTCATGGGGAGGGTACACCTTTATTATTAATCTTATTCCAATGCATGTGCTTTTGTGCATTGTGACTGGTCGCTACTCTTCCCGACTGTACATTGCGTATGCTCCTCTTGTAAGTACCTATAATACTCATTAAGTTTGTAACATAGTGAAGGAAAAAATAAAAATTACTATTTTATCACCATTATTGAAGATTGCATGCTAATATTGCTTGTCGACAAGACATGGAACTGTTTACACTTTTTTTTTTGTGATCATCAATGAAAAATACTTGCGAGGATAGATGTTGGCTGTCAGCCTTACCTTGCTTTTTGGTGTTTACCTACTCTGGATAACAAATCTGAATCTTTTAACGAGCAATGATTAAATGATAACTATTTTAATCTACATATATCGCTGCAATGCAATGCCATATTTTATTGATTTCCTCTTTCTATGCAATTTGGGGTATTGTTTTGTGGGGTATGTTTCAATACTTGTCCCTTGTTTTACTCTTAGGGCACTATGTATGTGGAATTTTCTATCTCTTTTGAAGCATATTGTTAACACATGCAATTTTCTTTTGCTTTGAGGTATTAGCTACAAGCCATGAGCTTGGTGACAATATTTAGGTAGCTTTTGGTTACTGTCTTGAGATAGAAGAGACATAGACAATGGAGAGGACTTGCACCTTCATTTTGAAAGGACATAAATTCACTTCAAAACTGTCCTAGTGACATGTTCATGCCTCAACCAAACATGTTCATGCCCCTTTTGTCCTAGGGCACTAACCAAATGCAACCTTAAAGAACAAACCTCTTCTTTTTATGTTTGGTACCCTGTGGATGAGTAGTCCCCCCCCCCCCCCCCCCCCTATTTTTCTTATTTTGATGTATTAGCTACAAGTCATGGGCTTGGGAACAATATTCATAGAATGCATTTTTGTTTTCAATGTCTATTATCTATTAATGGATGACTAGTTTGGCTGATGCATTTTTGTAAAGAAATTTTCCGTGGTTAGACATTGAAGACTTGCAGTAATCATCTCTACACGAATAAAATTTCTTGGTTTTTATTGAAATGGACTTTTCAATGCAGGTGGTCTTAGGAACGCTATTAGCAGCTTTGGTGCCTGTTGTTGGTTTTAATGCAGTTATGACATCAGAACATTTTGCTTCATTTTTGGTGAGTTATTTTGACACATAATTCATTCAGGAACGATGCTTTTTAAAAGTTCATGAATTTGGTTATTTGTTCATCTTGAAGAGGGAAAACAGCCGTTATACTTGCCTTGTAAATGTTATCTATTACAAACATTCTGGATGGCTGTGCCATGCTGTCTCTTTCAAGTTAGAGATCAAGTGGGTTCTGTAACTTCTCATTTGAGACTACTATGTAATAGTGCGAGATATTTTTATATGCTATTGGTATGGAGAGGTCTAGTATGCTTTTATGATTCTATCAGTAAGAAAAGGAAATAAATAAATGTATTAAGCATGAGTCATTTTTTTAATACATGAGCAATAGGGCAGTTGTATCTGTGTTTTTTTCTTGATTCATTCTCTTGGTACTAACTTTACTTCAACAGGTTTTCATTATCATCCATGTGGTGGCTCTTGTGTACCATGTCAAAGGGAATCTCTCTCCAAGAATGTTTAAAGTGGCTGTTACGCTTGTTGTATCTGTGGGCCTGTGAGCTTCCCTCATCATCGTTTTTAGTTTAATGGAGAAAAAATTACATTAGCAGTGCAAAAACTTCACAACTTTTCTCATTCAAGTGCATATACTCTATTTTTTTTTTCATTTGAGCAATCCAACTCTTTAAAAACTTCTGATTAAGTAATTTTGTTTACCTAATGTCCATTGTTCTGCAATTTGATGATGTGTCCTTTGACCTTAGCCCTTGTTGGTCCACAAACTTTCACTTTATTTCAATCAATTACTTGGACTTTAATCCTTTTCATTTGGTGCATAAACTTTTTTGACTGTTCCAATTATGTACTCTCATCTATTTTTCATTTTCTGATATGGTTTCTTTCTTCAGTAAAAGCAGCCTCCAAATTGGTATTATATTTAATGAATGAAAATATTTTGAATTTAAATAAATCCTCTCAAGAACAGTCTGATTGATGTATGTAAGTTCTACACTAAGGCTAAAAACTATTTTATGACTAATCAGAAGTAATAAATAAATTATTAATACAATTTAAAATATTTGTTATTTTAATAAAAAATGGAAAATCATATAATTGAAAAATAAATAGGAAAAATTAATAGATTTGTTGTCGTAGTATTCAATTGGAAAGTTGGTGTACCAACATTGCAATTATCTTTTATTATAGGTTATGGGACATAAGTGCAAAACAGAGCAATTGATGGAAGTACTGTTGATTGAATTTTTTGAAAAAGTTGGTGTACTCAAATGATAAAATATAGTGTTCATGTATTCAATTGAGAAAAATGTAAAACTAGTGTAGTATTAATATAAACTATCCCTTGAATGCAGAAAATAATGTATGTCTAGATGCGTATTGAATCAATATTTCCTAATATTGTAGGTGTTATGATTGAACATGAAAATAATTTCCATACTTCAATATTGTGTATTCAACAGGGTAGTGTGCTGTGCTATGATAGCTGTTCTAATAGCACTGGTAGCTTCTAGCCCAACAAAGGGATGGAGTGGACGAAGTTTGAGCTTGCTTGATCCGTAAGTATCTAGTTGTAATTCACAGAAGCCTTTACTGTAGTTACTCTGAATCAATGCAATCCTAAAGAATCTAAAGGTTTTATTCAAAGATATAACTTGGGTTGCTGCAATCTGATCTGAACCGACCTGGACTTTTAGGTCTGAGTTCTTTGGTCCCTTAGTGGGCTTCATCTAGCCTGCTTCAAATGAACAGACCTACAGATCTCCCCTGGTCTTCTTCTTCCTGTGATACAAGCGATCCCTATGACATGCTATCTCAGTTTTATTTATTAATTAGTCCATGTTCATGCCCTTACATGAAGACATTTATTCAGCAGTTTGTTTTAGTGACTGATATTCCCAAAAGATTTCTGTGACACTCATTCTGATCCATTTTTATTTCCATTTCATTATGACAGGACTTATGCAAGCAAGTATATACCAATCATTGCTAGTGTCAGTGAACATCAACCCCCTACTTGGCCATCTTACTTCATGGACATTAATGTTTTGGCTTTCTTGGTTCCAGCTGGGATTATTGTGAGTTATATGTTTTAAATGCAATTTAGCCTTTCTTTAACCTATCACTTCATGTGTCTAATCTTGGTCTTTCTTTTTTGGCAGGCATGCTTTTTGCCTTTATCAGATGCAAGCTCCTTTGTTGTGCTTTATATTGTAACATCTGTATATTTTTCTGGTGTCATGGTGAGAAGAGTCTTGGGACAACTAATTTCTTGGATTTTCTTTGTCTCTGCTCATTAGTTTCCGTGCTCATTGTGTTTTCCTCATACCGTAGGTGCGTCTGATGCTCGTGTTTGCTCCAGCAGCATGCATCATGTCTGGGATTGCCCTTTCTGAAGCTTTTAATGTCTTAACACGATCAATCAAGTTTCAGCTACCTGGATCATCAGGAATTTCCCAGGTTGATTTAAGCATGCCTGCTTTCCTTTGTACTGTTGGCTGATGCTCGCTCAATTATTTGTGAAGTCAACTTCGATACTAAGGTTTTGTTGATTCTTTCAATGATTAAGTCAGGGGATACCAGTATGAATACTGAGGGAGAACAAAATGACATAGCCAAGATTGAGAAAATGGACGAGACAGCAAAAGAACGACCATCAAAAAAGAACAAGAGGAAAGAAAAAGAGCCTGTGGTGAAGGCCTCTATAAGGTTCCGGATTGAAAGGAGACTCCTTGTTTTACCTTTGGAGGCATCTGTCATTGCTATTATCTTGCTTGTGTTGCTTGGCGCTTTCTATGTGGTATGTAGACTCTTCTTTTCTTTTTCCCTATATTGTGAGTTTTCACATGTCTGCTCATATTTTGCTATTGTTTATGCCACTTCTTCATTTATCTTGTGCATTGTAGTTTTTTCCCCTTATGTCCTTCTTGTTAAGGAACCATCTCATCTAAAAGCTCAAGCTTGTAGGTGAGGCCCCATAATATGATTTATATTATTCTCTAACACCCCCCCTCAAGTGAAAGCCCTTTGGGCTTGAAACTTGCACAGGCCCACATCACCTTGTGCTTGGTTTTTATCAAATAGAATGGGGGTGGTAAGATTCGAACTCGTGACCGCTGGGTCAACAAGGCTCTGATACTATGTTAAGGAACCATCTCACCTAAAAGCTCAAGCTTGTAGGTGAGGCCCCATAATATAATTTATATTATTCTCTAACACTTCTTACCATAACAACTGCTGTTTGGGATGAGCAACCTTTAAGGTTACATACAAAAGATTTCCTCTTTATACAACAAACCCATAGAGAGGGAGAGACAAAGGTCTGATGCAGCTCGATAAACTGTCAGCAGTAGCCTTTTAAACCATTTCTTGCAGGCTTTTAAAACTGAACTGGCAGCCATTGTTGAAATGTTGATACAAATGATAAAAAGAAAGAATCACATTTAGCATGATACACATATAGGATTTTGTTAGTTAATTTGGAGCTTAGTAATTTAAATGCTGCCTTGAGAAAATTGTGTTGGTTATAGCAAAATAAAGTTGCTTAGAATGAACTCACTTCACCATAAACTACCAAATACTTTCATGGTGCAGAAGGTAGCTTGCTAGGTGGATGCCGCTCTTAATGTTCATGCATTACTTACTAGCACCTTGGAAAAAAGTTCACGAGTAGGAAGGTGGAAACTTGTAATCGTAGTAATTATTTTGTAATCTTTTCTGAAAGGAGGAAGATGTGTTTTGAATTAATTAGTTGTGTCTTGGAAACTACTTGGAGAAAATGGAAGGTAATGCTAAAAGTAATGAACTGAATCCTCTCTCCAATTCTGTTCTCATTCCTCTTCAAGTGTCAATCTGAGGTTTTGATCTGATCATATGAACTAAGTGTAATGACATTCCATAGGAATTTGCAACTCAAAGTATATGCCTGTAATTATCATTTTATTTTATCTGGTGGAGACAAATTTGTTTCCTCTTGTTTATTACCCATTGTTGCTTAAATTTCCAGGGATTATATCTGATTATAACTTACCTTCATCTTTGTAGGTTCATTGTGTCTGGGCAGCAGCTGAAGCTTATTCCGCACCTTCTATTGTCTTAACAACTTATTCACGAGAGGGTGGTCTACATGTTTTTGATGATTTCAGAGAGGGTTATGCATGGCTAAGCCACAATACTGAGGTGGATGATAAAGTAAGTTTTTACCATGCTTCACTCTTCTTGTGACCATTTGATGATCATGGATTCTGTAACATGTTTAATAATCATGTTCCAAGTTTATGGTAAGCAGTAGGGCATCTAAAAGCTTCCTAGCATTATATTTTTTTTTATATCGAAATACTGGAATATTTTATATGAACTCCCTGAAAATTATATTTATGGCCTTGTAAAAGAAACTACAGGATAACCTCGATAAGTTATACCAATTGATAAATTAATAACTTTGATAGAATAATATTTTTGTTCAGTCTTGACTTAAATTTGAAGTTTAAATAATATTTTCATGGTCCCAAGGGTTATAATTTATAGAGGCTTAACCGTGTTAAGTGGATAAACTGATTATTTATATTCCCCTGGTCTTGTAAAATGATAGCAGTCTATTAAAAATCAGGCCTCATGTATCCTCGTTATAGTAATGCTATGATCTCTGACCTGTATTCAACTAGAAAGATAAAACCAAAGCTCAATGCACAGTGGTATTGGCTTCAAGTGCCAAACCCACTTCTAGAAGTTTAACCATGAAAGGCTCAAACAGATTACAGAATTTGTCGATCAGTATTGTGCTAATGTCTGGATTGAGTAAGTAGAACTATCATGCCTTTATTTAGAAAACATAAAATGTCTAAAGGAAAATGAGAGTATGATTTTCTTGACAATTAACTAGTGCTTGAAATCTCATTGAGATGATACCATAATAAGCTTGAAATTGAATATACAGCAGCATGTCATAGTGCTCATCGGTTGCAGAAGCTTTGTCTGTTGTATATTAGCTCAATATCCTCTAATTAGTTGCATTTGTACTTGTACTTTTGTAGCATGAAATGTTACTCAACAGTTTGTAGCCTCTTTTGGACCTTTCCTTTTGTTTACTTTTAACCTCCTAATTTGGTTGCTTTCACCAATTGAAAGATGAATTGGCTTTTAATTCATGCAGGTTGCATCTTGGTGGGACTATGGTTACCAAACAACTGCAATGGCTAACCGCACTGTTATTGTTGACAATAACACCTGGAATAACACGCATATTGCAACCGTTGGTACTGCTATGTCTTCTCCTGAGAAGGCAGCCTGGGAAATCTTTAACTCCTTGGATGTAAAATATGTTCTAGTTGTCTTTGGAGGTTTGTTTTCCTTCTTTACATGCTTAGATCTGTACATGTCCAGACCAGTCTTCTCTTGAAATAAATATATTGTTCTGATGGATCGCATAACTGATCAGGTCTTGTCGGCTACCCCAGTGATGACATTAATAAGTTCTTGTGGATGGTTCGAATAGGAGGGGGGGTGTTCCCTCATATCAAAGAACCTGATTATTTAGTGAGTACTTGTATCGGTTGCATTTGACTGACCTTACGTTCATTTGGATTCTTCCTAGTAGTAAACTGTTGCCACACGCTTAATAAACAATAGATATTTGTGGTTCATGGTTAAAACCGTTAGATGCTTAATCTTATTGACTTTCCTTTCCTTTTCCTTATGTCCAAAGAGAGATGGTCAATACCGGATTGATTCTCAGGCTACTCCAACCATGCTAAATTGTCTCATGTACAAGCTATCATATTACAGGTCTGATTTTGCTCTTACCCTGCCTATTTAAATGTGAAGCATATATTGCTGAAGCTAAAACATTTATTTGTGTTTTGTTACAGGTTTGTGGAAACTGATGGTAAAGCCTTCGATAGAGTCAGGCAGACAGAAATTGGGAAGAAGTACTTCAAACTTACCCATTTTGAGGAGGTACGGTAATATTGATTTGCACATGATAGAAATGTGGACAGCGTAACTGGCCTCCTAGAACTGGAGCGAAATAATGCATGTGAACAACACAATTTCCTATGCCTAAGGCTTCACATGGGAAAATGCTCAAGTTATTTTTAGGAAAATGACTACTAGTAGTAGATGATAAGTATTCCCTTAAAAAAATGTCTGTTTTTCTTGATCAGAATTTGGGTTCTTGTCATTTTAGGTATTCACAACTCACCACTGGATGGTTCGCATTTACAAATTGAAACCTCCAAAGAACAGGATTCGAGGGAAGACCAAAAAATCAAAATCGGTGAGCATGAAGGACTGATATTTGCAAGAAAGTGTGTCGAGATAGTTCCTACTCTAACTGCGTTTTATTTGTTCTCATTGCAGAAAGCAAGCTCAACTTCTAGCCCAAAAAGAAGTGGAACAGGGAAGAGAAACCCGTGGCACTAGTGAAATAAATTATAGGCTAATGTGCTCATCTGTCTGTAATTCATATAATCATAACCAAGAAGCTTTTGAGAGGGATCTAGCAGGAATATTTGATCATTACCCTGTAAAAGGTAACTCAGTCGAAGGATTATGCAGTCTCCACGTGTGATCTTGTATTGGTCCCAGCATCATGATGTCTTGACAGGACTAATCAATTTTGGATTAATACCATTAGATCTGTACTGAGCATGTCGATGCTATCTGATGAATGGCATCTCTCATGTACGTGAGATAATTCTTTTGCCAATTTTCTTTATCAAGGAAATTTTCCAGCTTGTGCTTTATATATTTATATTATATATATCTTCGAGGTAGAGAGCTGGATTTATTAGAAGTCAATGCTTCTGCTTATATCCTGTAAAATTATATAGAGTGCTTCAGATGCGAATACAAATATTCTGGCAGAACAAGACTGCTCTACTGTCGATGACGAGGCAGTAGTGGTAAAAAGAGCTACGACTCAGGGCATAACAACACTAGATTGCAATTAGCCCTGAAAGGTTCCTGCCCTCGTGCTTCTAGCATAACTTTTGGTCTTCTACAGTGGATTGTATCCCTGCAATTATGAAATTCAACTTCCCTTCTCAACACTTTTTACTCGAGTTATCACAGATGCCATCTGGAAATGAAAACCACCGTTTACCATCCACCCGCATCTCCTTTCTGACGAAGAGAAACTTCATTTACAGAAGCAAATAAGAAAAGCATCCAGCTTATAATCCACCGAGAAAAACAAACTTCCTTAGTTTGAAAGCTCAGGTTCCATGCTAAAGGATTAACTCAATTTTCTGAAACTTAAAACTAAAAGATGGGAATTCTCAATATACAAGATCCACAGCTTCTCTCAAACTCCACAATAAATTCTCAAGCCTTTGATATCCTTTGCCTATGACCTTTTCCCACTTCCTGTACCAACAAAGGCTGGTCTCTAGTCGCTCAAACAAGTGATCTCAGGTTGGAAACCATAGATGCAACGAACTTTCTTGGAAGAGGTCTCTGTCTAGAATGATTAGTCCTGGGCAATAGCTTGGGGATACCTCGGAGAACCCAAAAGTTTTTCCCACTGCCTGTGTTCTAAGATAAATGGGGGGATCAATAACGAATAAGAAACAAAACACGCATAGAATGTTTCTGATTAAACAACAGTTGTCATCGACGAGTAAAATATAATTAGCTGGTTATTCTATGCCTACACCCTTTGATTGAGGTTTATGAATTGCTGGGTTGTTAGTCCTCCATACAAAGGGGTAGGTCCTTGGCCCTGTGAAGTTCTGTAACTGACAGGTACAAACTGAAAGAATCAAACCGATAAATACAAGGATTTTACTCTAACGCAGTGGGTTCAGCCCCTCTTAACAAAAGCTCCTGTCAAAACCATGTTGTCGGAGCTTTTAAACATAGTACAGCAGATTTATTGCCAAAGAATTGCACCATCTTGTTATCCCACTTTTCTAAGGCTGCTATAGTTTCTTAGGCAAGTTGTAAGCCTTCTTAAGGAACTTCGCAGCAGTCTCGTCACTCCGATAACACAAGACTCGCAAGACTGTGTTCGGTTCAGTAGAGTTCCATTGACCTGAAGTTGGAGGCATTGGAAATCTGGATTTAGCGGAAGTGCCATGACTCTCGAGTAAGAGACTTTTGAATCGTTCAACAAGGCTCACAGAATCTAAATGCAACAAGGAGAGTACATCTTTAACTGTGGTTGAACACTTATCAATTAAATCTGTTGGCAAACCATCCCCGTTGGACCAGAACATATCTGTGAGAGATTTGAAATCTTCCTCGATTATTTCAGAATCTTGTGGAGTGAAAGCACGAGCAGGGCCTCCAGCAAGCAAAACCATCAGGAACCCATCAAAAGAAGCTTTCATAACATCTGTGATGACACGTGTTCTCGCTCTGTCATGTACTGTAGATGAAATAATTTCCAAATAATGCTCAAGCTCCTGAAGGAAAGGCTCAATCCTGGAAGATGAAACTTCTCCAACATAGAGGCCATCCCAAAGAACATGACTCAGATCATGAAAGACAACCTTGTATGCTGTTGCCTCACAGAGAAGCTGGATGCCTTCAACAAAAGCAGATCTTGACAACTCAAACTTTTTCCCTGTTCCATCAGCAAAATGATTTGCATTGGCAGCGTTAGAATTCCTAAGCTGGATAACAGTCCTCTTCTCCAAAACCTCCAACTGCGTGCGAATATACTGCAAAGTATTAATTCGTACACATAGCTGGGGTATCCCATGGGAGCTATCGCCATTCACAGTCCCAACCTGAGATTTCCTCCTCTGGGTTATTTGTGACCTCTCCTTCTTAAACACACTAAATTTTGATCCTGCTGTACATCTCGTTAATGCAGGTATCGCAGGAATGAAAGTATTTTGTGCCCCTGCACATTATAGAAAAGAAACTTTCAGTTATTTTGGGTTTTACATATAAAAATCAATACATGTTAGCAGGTTATGCAATGCATACCACAG
This sequence comes from Salix brachista, assembly GCA_009078335.1. Lineage (NCBI taxonomy): Eukaryota > Viridiplantae > Streptophyta > Magnoliopsida > Malpighiales > Salicaceae > Salix > Salix brachista. Next base: position 8,922,350 of record CM018589.1, on the reverse strand, counting down.
CCAGATTTTGCCTTCAATATGTAATTCTGCAAACATCTGTCAAGGCCAGTGACCAAATCAGGAAGCAAGACTGCATGCATAGGTATTGGCAACAAGAAGAATGCCTCCAAAGTTTCATCTACACTGCGTAGAACTTCAACAGCAGAAGGAGCAAACTGCTCTTTATTTGCCCGTGGATTCCATACCTGCATCATAAAGGTGGCAAGGTCGTTTTGTGGATAAAGAAAAAGGGATAACTACCGGATCTTCTAATCAGAAAACATACATTAATTTCTCTGCTAGTTTCCATGTCTTACATACCTCTTGTTGTAGATTTCTATCAACCCACTCGCTCAGTCTGTCAACTCTTGTCTTTATCCATGACTTCACAAGGTTGGCAATAACAGCTTCAGCCTCATAAGGAGGCATCTCTTGGATTATTGACTTCCCACCATCATCACTGTCCACTGCATCTTCAACTGCGATCTGCACAATATCTTTCTCCAATTTGTCAGCAGCCCTCAGCACCTCAATAGCATCAGGTGTCAATTCACTGATACTTGAAATGAATTGCCTCAGTTCATTCCCATAGCAAGAATGAAGTGTGACTACAGCTACACCTGCTGCAAGAGGGTGCCATCTCTTCAATATGGGACTAAAAATTGCCTTCTCATTAAAAGCCAGTTCACTGATTTCTCGTGCAAGAATACACAGGCGAGGGAGATTTTTCTGGTGACTAGATATCTGTTTGCTAGCCTTAACTTTCTCCATTTTCTGTTCTAAGAAGATAATACAGACTGTAAGTCACCAAATTTGAGACATATATTAACTGGAAAAGTATAAATGAAATAGAAAATATCTGTTAAATCGAGAACGAGCAAGGAAGGCGTCATGAATTATTTCATACATGACAAAAAAAAAACTGTGATAGATGCATGTCTTGCAGAAGTTGTTTCAAATAAGCTTATTTTAAGTATACATGAAATATTCATGATGATTTAAATTCTTTTATTAGAAAGGTAAAGTCCTAAAGTGGATACCCAAAACACTTGAGATAAATATTTACTAGTAACGATTGTGGGAAGTTCTTCCATCTTAAGTCCATTGTCAGATTGAATATTCACTTAAGCAGATTCCATCATCACAGATAGGGAAATCATGCTTGGATGAACTTGCCTGAGAAAAAGCAGCATGCAATGATGATCTGATGTAAGTGTCAATCCTATCATGAGCAACATTGACTTCTTTCCTTTTCCCACGATACTCGCAAGGGATATCTTCTACCAGTATTTTTGCCGTTGTAACTACCAAAGAAACAATGCTTTGCATTGATTCAGTATTGTCACTATGGAAACTATCATGGTAAGCAAGAAGCCTTTTCTCTGCCCAGCTCAATATTGAACTCAATGTCGAACTCAAAATCTTGGAATATTCTGGATCCTTGCTTGCCTTTGCATCCTTTTCGACTTCCATCAACAGATTATTGGCAGCAAACAACAGGTCATCCTCAACTTGGCCGGTTGCAGCATAATGGTAAAATAAAACCCACAGGAAACAGAGATTGTGCCACATTTGGTTCAATCCAAGGATTCCCCAAGTCTTCCTTATGAGTTCTAAGACCTCATCAAGCTCTTCAATAACAATTGATTCATCATTAACATCAAAGCAAGCATCTAAGAGCAATTGGTAGAGTCTCAGATTCAATGGAAACCCATCTGCCCAGTGACAAGTTTCAGAAACAGACCCATCAAATGATCTACAAGCAAGAGACATAACAACACTGCGCAGAACTTGCATCGATTCACTGTTCTTTCCTGAATCAATTGGTTTATCTAATGCCCCACGAATAATCTGGCGGAGGCGCTGCGGAGCAGCGTCTGCCTTATTCAGCGGCAGGTGAGGATGCAAAAGCAGCCCCGCTTCTAAAAGCTTCAAATTTCTCCTCTTCCATGCTTCATATTCTTGCTGATTAGGAAAATCTGAAGACTTGAGCTGCTGCAATAGTTCCAGTGGCAGAACCATCAACTCTACACGCCTTCCAAGCTGATACAGTGCACAAAAAACAGAAAGTTTAATAATTGCTTCACACTGAGCTAGAAAATCTAACCGAGCAGAATTAAAACCCAGATATTTCACCCACATTCACACGAATTAAATTATGGAATTATCCAAGTGGAACCTTTTATTTTCGATCAATCTGTCTACTCTTAACTGATGATTTCTGCAACCTTTGGCAATAAAGAACAAAATTGAAACTACTTATTTAATTTCCATTTTTCCTGTTATTTAAGCAAGCAGACAGAGCTTAAATATATCCCAAAATTATTTAATTTAGTGATCATCTCCCTCCTGCAGCTGAAATCACCACAAAAAGCAAAAAACAAAAACCATAATTGATCACAAAAGAGTCCATTTGTCAGCTTATAACATGGCGCATAAAAAACAATTGTTTGATTCTTCCAAGAGAAGATAAAAGATTCCATCAAACAAAGCTTAAATCAAACAAATTCAAAAAATCAAATTTCCATTTCCCTCAACTTTCTGAGTGACCAAACATACCTGACCAGCAGCAATCCTCAACATAGCTCGCCTAATTCTTGAATCAGTCTGCTCGGTGACTCTCAATTGAACCCTAACCAGTTCCCCAACCGTCGCTTTCCCTTTATTCCCCGCCGATTCCCCACCACCAAGTCTCCTTTTAGTCGAACCAGACCTCATCCCCAACGACCTTTTCACCTTACTGGCCGCCGAAGACGTAAGCGACCTATGCAAAGACGGGGGTGGGGAGGGAGCATCAGCAGTCGAAACCTTATATTGAGAAATGGTCTTGTCGGACTGAGGAATATAAGTCAAAGGCCTAGTCCCAGAGGTCCGGCAGGCTCCGATAAGGATCTCGTAAGCAGAAAGTCGGAGGTCCGAATCCGACAATTCAGAATTAAAATGTCCAAAAGGAGAATCAAAGTCTTGAACAGGGTAAGAAAGAGGCATGGCTCTTGATTTCGTAGCAGCACAAAACCCTTCTCGTTTGCTTCTCTTCAACTTCTCTTTAATAATAATAGGAGTAGTAATTATGGTTTAGATAAGAAAAAAGAGTAAAGAAGAATCTGAAGGTGGTGGGGCTAGCTAACCTCTCAACTTTCAACAAGTGCCCTCTTCTCCTGAATCTGCTTTGCTTGCCTTTAAAGGAAGTAGTGATTTTGTAAATATCACCAAGAGGGAAAAGGGAGTGGGGGAAGACAGCGATGAAGAATTTCACTTTTTAGTTTTTGGCAGGGACAAGCGACGAAGAATCTCACTTTTCAGTTTTTGGCAGGCACTAGCGCCTAGGATGGGGGAGACCAGATCAGAAAAAGGGTGCTTCTTGAACACTAGCTGCCCTTGGATAGAGTTAGGATTGGATTAGACTAAACAGTGTTTACGTGCTGCTTCTAGTTACTGATTTTGAGAGCAGATCGTGATCCTTTTTTAGTGGCGTTCGGTACGAGGTTTATTAAACTTGGAGTTAATTACTACAGAAATTATCTTTAAGAGTGAAATAATTAGTTTTTAAGGATGTTTATAAGTTTTCCGAATGTTCCCTCCAAGATCTCCTATTCCTGGTCTGGGTTTACGGTTCATTGGCAACCCAAAACCCTAATTGAACAAGAAATCAGTTCGGCGATACGAGTCCTGAATGAACTCTTGTCATCCCATCAAGAGTTTCTAACACAACATCTTTAGGCAACTCATTTCATCATTAAAATCTCTAATGACGACAACCAACACATACATATATAACACGCTTCTCTTGCTAGTAGGTATTGGCCTGGTGATTAAGAAAAACTTCTCTTTTTCTCTAATCTCAAGTTCAAGTCTTGTCAGACACGCTTGTCACCCCGCGGTGCCTTATATGCTCATTGTGCTTGCAGGATGTTCAGTGAGTCCAGGAATTTAGTTGTGGTGCAAGCAAGCTGTCCCGAACACCCCGATTATAAAAAAAAAAAAAATAACACGCTTCTCTTTCTCGAGGGATAACCTCCTTACCCTATTCTCTATGATCACATCTTATTATGCAATATTTTTCAATCATGATTTATTCAATAGTGCATTACAACTTATCATTAGGAATCATTGAGATTTAATATTCTTCCTTTATATCCTCCAATAAAAATCATTAGAAATCATTGAGAACCGATACCAATTAACGCTAACATGAGTGAAGGATAATGAAGTTTGTCACAAATCAAAAAATTTAAAAATCAAGAACACTATAACTATATGAAGACTCTTAAATTATTTAATTTTAGTCATTAATGTGTTACTTCCTGAAAGTTTATTACAACCTTTTATACATAAAAAAAAAAAACTAGAAAATCCTATTGATATTGAATAAGAAAAATAAACTAGGAAAACTATTCTTTTCAAAGTGGAAAAAAATAAAAATAAATTGGAAAAAAATAGCTAAGAAAAATATTTATTTACCTAAAAAATATCCAATGTTATAATCACTCAAAAAAAAAAAAAACAAAAAAAAAAAACTAACCTATATCTACTTTTTCAAACAAACACATCTATTTTTCTGACATGATTATAAGAAACACCACCTTCATTGAACTCACCTTGAGAAGATGAACCTTTTGACACAAAGCTAAAATATGGCCACTCAAATTTTTTCTCTCTTCTCAAAGTATTTTGGTTATTTTCACTCTTTTCTCTCAACATCTAGATACTGAAAACATGAAGAAAATAAAGTTTGGTACTGGAACATAATTTTTCAAAATAACAGAGATCAAATAATATAAAAAAACCTTTGGGTTTAAAAAAGGTTTTTCATGCCGAAACGTAAATGAGGCATATTCTGGTTGTCTTTGTAAATCTTGTTTTTCTCTTTTAATTTGTATTTTCAACTCCATTTATATTCTAATTTTTAAAATCAAAACCTAATTAATCTGTAAATACCCCTTAAAACCTAGCACATGCTAAATAATGCAAATTGAAAGAAAGGTAAAAAAAATGCTAATGTAACTTGAAAGGTTGAAATTGCAAAGATTAAAAGTTTGGCAACTGAAATGAAAGAAAATACTCTATTCATATGAATATTATAGCTTATATTTGATTGTGTATTACTATACAACTAGATAGATGACCAGTACTATACTATAAGCTAACCCAAATGTTTCCATTGTAAGAAATAATGGTAAAGCGATGCAAGCATTCAAAGAAGTAGAAAAGGTTAAAACTCGGGTCATTAACTTGTCTGGATTTAATAATTTTTTATATTCTCAATAATAATAAAAACATAATGAAAATAAAAAAATAACAAAAAAAAGATAATGGTAAGGTAATGCAAACATTCAAAAATAAGATTAGGATAATCATATATAAAGAAAAACAAAAAAAAAACAAGTGAAGATTAATTCCTAATAAATCAAATGTTACAAGATAAGATTTGAAAAAAAAAATCAAATTTAATAAAGAACATAAAAAAATGATCAAATCAAACCCGTGTTAATATTATAAACTCATGACCCTTGTCATGAGCTCGAGACAAACCTCATAGAAGACAAACTTTAAAAAATAACATAGTTAAACTCTAAATCACAAAATAATAATAATAATAATAAAATAATTAAAAACAATAAAAACAAAGCGAACCAAATTTGACATAGGAAAAAATCAGAATTAAATTTTGAGTGATGATATTGAAAACAAAATTCAATAAGGAAGAGGCTAAAAAATAAAGGATGAAATTAAAAAAATCAATTAGAAAAAAAGATAAAAAGAAATAAATATTAATTAAAATATTTTAGAAGACGACAAGCGTTGACTGTGCAGGCTTGGGAGTTGACATTTGCTCCACCTCCAAATGCTATCCACCAAATAATTAGCAAAAAGACTTTGTCGCCTTTCCCTACCTCAAGCCCTTCAGCAGATAAACATCAAAAAACACATGGAGTGATGAATAAGAAAATGTCAAACCTAACCTAAGATTCTCTTCTCTATGAATTTTTTCCAATTTCTCGCCAAGGCAAAGTCCAAATCTAAACCATGATAAGTTTGACTTTATAATGTCACACTCAAAACTAAAACTAAAATAAAAATAAAAATAGTAGCTCCTTGCTATTATCAATGATTATTGATCTAGTCTAGTTATAGTTATTAAACTCAGTCCAAGGGTGATATAATTAAAATAAATAAATTATATAAACCGACACGAGTTATAAATATTTGAGATTTTAATATCTATATGGATACAAGATAAAAGAAATAATTTATGTGGATGTAAGTTCTATATATTGTAAATAATGGAGTTTGAAAAATTATTTCAAAAGGTTTTACCTCTCATTAAAAAAAAAATATTATTATTTTCTTTTTAAGTTAAAGTATTTAAATAAAAAAACTTCGTATCTCACATTGAAAAACCCAACTTTATTCTTATGAACATTGAACCGAGCAAGAGAAAAATATTTAACTGCATGCTCCTTAAAACTTTTGTCTTCTTTAATGATTTTTCTTTGTCTATCCTTTAACTAAAACCTTTATTTTTTTTCTATGGACTTTTTATTTAATTTTTGGTTTATTAAAAAAATAAAGGCATATAAAAAAGAAAGAAAAGGTTCTCTACTGGGTTTTATCAGGTCACTCGATAACAGGCTGACCTAATAGGTCAAACAAAATTCACTGAGTTATTTGCAGGACCGAGTTTTATCTACTTTAAACCCAACCAATACCTTAGATCACTTGAGTCTCATGTTAATTCACTAGGTCGGGTCGGGTTTGATAACTATATGCCATATGATAACAATGTTATAGAGAGAAATACGTCTCCATGAAAAATGAACTTGCAAAATATCCCTTTTAAATAGCGTTTAAAGCCACATGAAAGTTTTAGTAATGGTTTTGCTGTAATCCCTTTAATTTTTTCTAACTTTAGCAAATGATTTCAACATGTTTAGAAAAAAGAAAATAGAAATAATGCATCAAAACATCCTCATAATAAGGGCACTGTTATACTATTTTCTTTTTAAATTTTAGTCATTTTTTATATATAAAAACACCCATACAAAAAAAAATCAATATATATATATATATATATATTTAAAAAATATGAAAGTGAAAACTAATTTCCAGAAACTTAAGAAGTCTAAAAATAGATGAAATTGGATTTGTAGAGTTAATTTTGTTCTGACATCAACACAAAATTATATCTTTTAAAGAGTTAAATGTGTAATATTCCATAACAAATAAGGATTTCTTCTATTTGGTTGGAGCAATGTTCTTGATCTTAAACTTGTAGAGTTATTATACAAAACACTAAATCGTGTGGGGAAATCACTGTTGTGGGGAAATCACTGTTGCTCCTCACACATACCACTGTGGATTGCAACAATGATTTCCTTCTTTTTTTTTGTCTCTTGCATTTTTTTTTTGCTGATTACGTTTTATTTCTAATTATTTTTTTTTTTTTTTGCTTTTTTTTTACTAATTATTTTTTTTCCATTTTTTTCCATGAAATATTTTTTTTGCTGGTTATATTTTTTTTATTTTTTTCTTTTTCAACTTATATTTTTTTTATTTTTTTTATAATCGGGGTGTCTGGGTTAGCTTAGGCGCACCACGATTAATCATCGGATCCAATTCTTTTTATAGCTTTCTTTTTTCTCTTTTTCTTGATTATGTTTTGTTTTTTTTTGTTTTCTTCTGATTATATATTTTTTTTCATTTTTTTCCATGAAATTTTTTTTTTTGTTTGTTACACTTTTTTCTTTTTCCACTTATATTTTTTTTTTGTTTTTTATGATCGGGTTGTCCGGGTTAGCTTAATCGCACAATAATTAATCCCCGGATCCAATTTTTTTTGATAATCAGGATATCCAGACCAACTTATACGTATCACGACTAATCCTCGGACCTATTTTTTTTGCTAAAGTGCTTTCCCGCTGGTATATTTTTTTCCTTTTTTTTTCTTATACTTTTTTTTAGTTCACTTATACATTTTTTATAAAAAAAACAAAAAAAATACAATCAGAAAAAAACAAAAAAAAACAATTAAGAAAAAAAAAGCTATAAAAAGAATTGGATCCGAGGATTAATCGTGGTGCGTTTAAGCTAGTCCAGACACCCCAATTATAAAAAAACAAATAAAAAAATATAAGTTGAAAAAGGAAAAAATAAAAATCACTGTTGCTCCACACACATACCACTGTGGATTGCAACAATGATTTCCCTTTTTTTTTTCCGTCTCTTGCTTTTTTTTTGCTGATTACGTTTTATTTCTAATTATTTTTTTCTTTTTTTTTCGTTACTTGCTTTGTTTTATTATGTTTTTTTACTAATTATTTTTTTTCCATGAAATATTTTTTTTCTTTTTTTCTTTTTCAACTTATATTTTTTTACTTTTTTATAATCGGGGTGTCTGGGTTAGCTTAGGCGCACCACGATTAATCATCGGATCCAATTCTTTTTATAGCTTTCTTTTTTGTTTTTTTCTTGATTATGTTTTTTTTTCTTCTTCTGATTATATTTTTTTTTTCATTTTTTCCATGAAATTGTTTTTTGCTGGTTATACTTTTTTTATTTTTCCACTTATATTTTTTTTTGTTTCTTATGATCGGGTTGTCTAGGCTAGCTTAAGCGCATCATAATTAATCCCCGGATCCAATTTTTTTTGATAACCAGGATATCCAGACTAGCTTATACGTATCACGACTAATCCTCGAACCTATTTTTTTTGCTAAAGTGCTTTCCCGCTGGTATATTTTTTTTCCTTTTTTTTTCTTGTACTTTTGTTTAGTTCACTTATACATTTTTTTTTTATAATCGGAGTCTACGGGTCAGCTTAAATACACCACAACTAATTCCCAGACCAAATTTGTTTTTAAAACAATATGGATTACTACAGTGCTTTCACGCTTATATATTTTTTTGTTTTCTTTAACTTATACATTTTTTTTATAACCATGATCTCTGAATCAACTTAAGTTTTTTTTTATTATTTTTTTTACTTATATATATATATTTTATAACCAGGATCTCAAGGCCACCTTAAGCGCACCATGACTAATCCCCGGACCAAATTTGTTTTTAATAACCAGGGTGTCCAGGTCAGCTTGCGCTCACCACGACTAATCTCCGGGCCAATTTATTATTTTTTTAATTTTTTTCCTTATACCTTTTTTTGTTCACTTATGCATTTTTTTCCTTATCCTGGGACCAAATTTTTTCTTGATACTAGGGTCACCAAATCAATTTAAGCACACCATGACTAATTTCCGAACTGAATTTTTTTAAAAACAATATGGATTATAAATGGTGTGGGGAAAGCACTATAGCTCCCCGCACATAGCATTGTTGATTGCATTAGTGCTTTCCCGCTACAGTGTTTCCCCCCCTTTTTTGCTTCTTCTTTTTTTGTTTTTTTTCCTTATTATGATTTTTTTCATTTTTTTTGCCTGTTATATTTTTTTTTCTTTTTCCACTAATATATATATATATATATATATATATATATAATTGAGGTGTCCGAGTTAGCTTAAGAGCACCACGATTAATCCTCAAATCTAATTTGTTTTTATAACCAGGGTGTCCAGACCAACTTATGTGTACCGCGACAATCCCTAGATCCACTTTTTTTTTCCTAAAGTGTTTTCCCGTCGGTACATTTTTTTCTTTCTTATAATTTTGTTTTGTTCACTTATACATTTTTTTTATAACCGGAGTTTTCGGGCCAGCTTAAGTACATCACGACTAATTCCTGAGCCAAATTTTTAAAAAACAATATGGATTGCTACAGTGCTTTCACGCTTATACTTTTTTTTTTCTTTCAGTTATACATTTTTTTATAACCATGGTCTCTCAGCCAGCTGAAGTTTTTTTTTTCGCTTATACATTTTTTTTTAACTAGGATCTCCGAGCCAGCTTAAGCGCACCACTACCACTCCTCGGAACCAAATTTGTTTTTCGATAACCGGGGTGTCCAGGTCAGCTTGGGCGCACCACGACTAATCTCCGGAACAATTTTTTTTTCCTTATACTTTTTTTTGTTCACTTATACAATTTTTTTATGACCAGGGTCCCCGGTCCAGTTTAAGTGCACCACAACTAATTCTCGGACTGATTTTTTTTAAAAAACAATATGGATTGTTACAGTGCTCTCACGCTTATACTTTTTTTTTGGAACCGGTGTCTCCGGGCCAACTTAAGCTTTTGTTTTTTTTGTTTTTTCACTTATATATTTTTTTATAACCTGGGTCTCTGGGTGAGCTTAAGCAGACCATGATAATCCTCAGACCCTTTTTTGTTAATCGAGGTGTCCGGGTCAGCTGATGCGTACCGCGAGTTGTATAAGTACGTATATACCCCCTACAAGACAAAAATCCAAGAGTTAGTTATAGGTGTTTATTGGTAATTTACCAATTTTTAATTATAGTTTCTGTCACGGTGTTGTGGGCGTGTCTTCGATCGCGACGTCAATTTCAGAGCTCATGCACATTTCGGATGGCGTGTACGGCGTCGTAAAACTTCTAAAAATGTATATTAATTTTTTATATATTCATTTTATTATGTAAAATGTGTTTAAAATGATGTCATGGTATGGGAGGTATTTTTAATTTTTTTCATTTCTATGCATAGTACAATAATCATAATACCTTCAAATAAGACAAAAACCAAGAATTGTCAGTGGAGGTGTCCCAATAATTTTACTTTTTTAGTGCACTGTAAAATAACTTTTGTAGCCTCAAATAAGACAAAATGGAAGAGTTGCTTGCGATGGTGTTTCAAACATTTCACGTTTAACTATATTTGCATAAAAAAGAGTTTTACTCTCATTTTACACCACCAAAGCTAAACTTACTATGTTTGTTAACGCGAGTTGTATTTAATACAAATAAAACTAACAATAAAAATTAAAAATCTAAACTAAGAGCAAAGGTGTATAGATACAAATAAAAAATTTAAAACTATCTTAGAAGGACCGAAAAAATCAAGGGATCGAAACTAAACTAAAAATAAAAGAATATAAACTGAAATAAAAAATAAAAAATTATATGTGTTAAAAAAGACAAAAAATTTTAATCCCTGCAGAGCGCGGGTTTATGGCTCGTAAAACTTATATCTTGTCTAGATTTTTTTCTAGTGTATGAGTGAGACTCAAATGAAGATCAATTGATAAAGAATTATTTAGAGTGTTTCATGTGAGATTCATATATGTAGCTTCTTTTTTTTTTTTTTTTTTTTTATATGTAGCTTGTTTTAAGTGTTATTTAGAGTGTTATTTAATTGCATGTTATTTTGCCCTTTGTTTTTAAGGAATTGAAGTTTTTTTTTTATCTAGCGTCCATGTAGTAGCTAGGCATGTAGAACATGATCCACGTAACAGAAGAAACAGAAATCCAAATTCGAAGACCCACCGGAAGGTATGAAATCCAAACTCAAGCTTCGCCAAGCAATAGACTCGCTGTACGCCAATGGACCAGCAAGTCATGAATGTTACACCCGCCTTGCACTCGAATGCTTTCGAGCCCGTGATGTTGATCAAGCCAAGAGATTGGAATCCCACATGGACCTTCATTTGTTTAAACCCAATGACACTTTCATTCACAATCGTCTTCTCAACCTTTACGCAAAATCAGGACAAATCTCTCATGCTCGGAAACTGTTCGATGAAATGACCCAAAGAGACAATTTCTCGTGGAATGCCATGCTTTCTTTGTATGCAAAATCCGGGTTAGTAAAGGATTTAAGGGTTATCTTTGATAGCATGCCTTCTCGTGATTCAGTATCGTATAATACGGTGATTTCAGGTTTTGCAGGAAGTGGGTGTGCAGGCCAGGCACTGGGTGTATTTTTGAGGATGCAGAAGGAAGGGTGTAAGCCCACAGAGTATACCCATGTCAGTGTTTTAAAAGCGTGTACGCAACTGTTGGATTTAAGGAAAGGAAAGCAGATTCATGGCAGGATTATTATTTGTAATTTAGGTAATGTGTTTGTTTGTAATGCTTTAACTGATTTGTATGCGAGGTGCGGGGAGATTGGTCAGGCAGGGAGGTTGTTTGATAGAATGTTGATTAGGAATGTGGTAACATGGAATTTGATGATTTCTGGGTACTCAAAAAACAGACAGCCTGAGAAATGCATTGATTTGTTTCATGAAATGCAGGTATCAAATTTGAAGCCTGATCAGGTTACAGTTTCAAGTGTTCTTGGTGCATATATTCAATGTGGGTATATTGATGAAGCAAGGAAGGTGTTTGGTGAGATTAGAGAGAAGGATGAAGTTTGTTGGACAACAATGATTGTGGGTTGTGCACAAAATGGAATGGAAGAGGATGCGTTGCTGTTGTTTAGTGAGATGTTGGTAGAGAATGCCAGGTCAGATGGTTATACTATCTCGAGTGTGGTTAGCTCGTGTGCCAAATTAGCTTCTTTATATCATGGTCAGGTTGTTCATGGAAAAGCATTTCTTATGGGAGTTAATGATGATTTGCTTGTGTCTAGCGCTCTTGTTGATATGTATTGCAAATGTGGAGTCACTAGGGATGCTTGGGCAGTATTTAGAATGATGCCAACTCGGAATGTGATTTCTTGGAATTCCATGATTGGGGGTTATGCACAAAATGGACAGGATTTGGAGGCCTTGTCCCTTTTTGAGAGTATGTTGGCAGAAAACTTGAAACCAGATAGTGTAACATTTGTGGGTGTTCTAACTGCTTGTGTCCATGCTGGCTTGGTTGAAGAAGGGAAGGGATATTTTTCTTCAATGAATGATCAACACGGGTTAGAACCTACTCGGGATCATTATGCATGCATGGTCAATCTCTTTGGACGTTCAGGGCACATGGATAAAGCAGTTGATTTGATTAGTAGTATGTCGCAGGAACCAAATTCCCTAATTTGGACTACAGTTTTATCAGTTTGTGTTATGAAGGGTGACATCAAACATGGGGAGATGTCGGCTAGGTGCCTAATTGAATTGGATCCATTCAATGCTGTGCCTTACATCATGTTGTCTAACCTGTATGCTGCTTGTGGAAGATGGAAAGATGTTGCTTCTATTAGATCTCTAATGAAGGCCAAGCATGTTAAGAAGCTTGCTGCTTACAGTTGGATTGAGATTGACAATGAAGTCCATAGGTTTGTAGCAGATGATCGAACTCATCCAGATGCGAAAATAATTTATGTACACCTTAACAGATTGATAAGGAAACTGCAGGAAGCAGGCTTTAGTCCTAATACAAACTTGGTTCTACATGATGTTGGGGAGGATGAGAAACTTGAATCCATCATTTACCACAGTGAAAAGCTTGCTCTTGCATATTGGTTAATCAAAAAGCCTCATGGTGTAGCACCCATAAGGATTATAAAGAACATTCGCATTTGTGCAGACTGCCATATATTTATGAAATTTGTATCTAACATCATCAGAAGACCTGTCATCTTGAGAGATTCAAACAGATTCCATCATTTTGTCGAGGGGAAATGCTCCTGCAAGGACTACTGGTAATGTAAAGTCCTGTAATGGAAGAAATGACCTAAATGTTAATTCTTATAAGATTGCCGGTGGAGAAGAAGGGAAGACTAGGATATATGAGAGCTTTCTTCCTCAAAGTGTTATGGAGTGAAACTGAAAAACCTCGAGGACGCTGAAGGCAGAAGAGGGTTTTTGATGGACTTTTGTTCTGTGACAGGAACAATGCTTTTACACAGGGATACAATCAGAAAGCTGATGGAACAAGGCTCAATGTATTAATCGATGGTAAGGAATGTGAGGAGCTGCATGTGGGTAGATTACAGCAATTTGTATGTAAGGAGCTGAATAATTCTGAACGTGATTGTGTCCATACAATCACTACCAATCACAAATACGAGATGCTTCTCGCATGGTGAGGTGATACAAGCCTACATGACTTAGTATTGATCAGTGAGAGGTCATTTTTCACTCCTTCAGTAACTAAGGTCTACAGCAACATTTTCTCTGGAATACGTCCAGCTATTGTTCCCCAATGTATATGTCTTCGGGCCTCTGGAGATTGCTAGGTAATCTTTCTGATTGATTGCCTCCCTACGCATTATAATGATGATCCTCAGGCCTATTGCTAATGAAAAGTGTTTCTTAACCATGATCCGTTTAGGTATTTTGCTTATGAAATGTGGTTAACTTGAAAACCCCACTAATTCCTGGGCTTAACACTTCATTTTCATAACAGGCATCCCCCCCCCGAGTGTAGAATTTTAATTTCAGCCAGCGCAGCAATCTGCATGCCCAAGTTCATGAATTAGTGTGCTTGCTCAAAATAGAATTCTCTCCTCAAAATCAAACTCATGACCTCTTGAGCTTACACCCTCTAACAACTTACTGAAGCAGAACCAAAAACTCAGAAGCGTCCATAGCTGATGTTTTCGTCACCAGTTCATACAAGGTGGTTGCGTATGTCACTGGGTATTTTGTTTCCCTTTTAAATCATGGCCCTCTTATTAATTGCAGATTAGTGTTTTGAACAACATACATTGTGTCCATGAACAAGATGAATGGAGCTATAGTGGTAGCTAATAAATTCACTTTCCAGAGTTTGGTGCGTCTTTTCAATGCAATGCACTGGTATCTCACGGAAAAAGAAAAGACGGAATTCTATAGAGTAGAAGGTAGAGTCTACAAATTCATTAATCTCAGCAGAAATTAGCTTATAGATATTAGATTTTTAAGTAGCTGCTGATTATAGGATTTTTTTTTTTAAAAAAAAATTGTTTTGTCATTTTCTCCAAAAATCCAGTTTCCTAGGAGGACCACTTCCTTGCTCTAAATTCTGCTAGTTTAGTACTTTTGCGTGAGCTGACTCCAAAGAGGACAATCTATTTTGCCAATTTCCTCTACCTTTCAAGCCATTCTACCATCAGAATAGAATCAATTGCTAAATCTTGACAAGACCAAAAACTTCGGCGTTTTGATTGCTATAAGTTCATTCCAGCTACTGAGAAATCGTTGGAGTTGGGCTTCAACGACACCTAAAAGGGTCCCAAAATCATAAAAATCGCTCTGAGGTACTAGCCATAGCGTACACAAATATGCATCAGCACCCGTCTTTTCAATCCTCATACTGGGAACGGCAAACCTCTGGTTGGAGGATGAACAGGAGAAAACATAAATTGAAGAGACGGCATCTCTACCTTTTCTAACCTCTTCTTTATGATAGTAAGAAAAAAAAGAAAATACAGATAATTCTCTAGATATCTCGAGAAGAATTGACATGCCCATGTGTATATGGTGTCGATGGGATCCAAGTGGAGAGTAATTGTTGATTTGTCACAAGTCTAGTTCCCCTTGAACAACGGGCTAGACTCACTCGGATGATTTTTCTTTCTTGTCATAGGCTTTTACTTTGGATCGTGATGGAATTGCCAAATGAAATGCACATCGCCTCTATTATTGGCCATCGGATGGTCTGCTTAATTATTAGCGTCTTCAAAAATTCATCTCTACTTTTGAATACATATATATATATATATATATATATATATATATATATAGGCACACATATATCGCTTAAAACTTTGAAAGTAGAGATAAGTTTTTGAATACACACACATATCGCTTAAAACTTCAAAAGTAGAGATAACTTTTTGAATGTATATATACACACACACTAAAAAACTCAAAGATGTATCACAAGGTTTATGAAAATAAAATTAAATCCGTACTTGTTTGAAAAATATATTTTTTATATTATCAGTTAAATTTCTTCTTCTCTTTAAAAGTTAGAATGCAATATTGAGGATATCTAAAGCTAATATATAAGTACTTAAGCAAGTCTAACGGGACTACTAAAAGGGAAGCCAAACTTTAAAAAGTATTATTTTAATTATTTTTCTTATGTCTAGCATCTCCAACGAGGCTGCTATATTGACATGTAAAAATAGCATTTTGTAACTGAAATGCTATATTTACCACTTTGTATTTGAAAAGCTATAATACTGCTCACCTTTTCCCTCGAGTCTTCCTGAATCACAAGGTTGAGTTTTTTAAATTCTTCAAAATCATTTTCATATTGAGTCTTCCTGAATCACAATCACAAGTTGGCTTCCAAATGCTTTTGCTACTACTCAATATTACTTGTTACCATTTCAACAACCACAAAATAAACTTTTTTTTTCCTAGAGAGAAGTTCACATAATGAATTTAGTCTGGAATTGAGTACTGATAACTTGCAAATAAATTTTGTCGAAGTGCTAATGAATTTAAATTTCTTATCCTGGAGAGAAGTTCAATTTTTTTAATTTAAATATAATTAAAAAATTAATAATTATATTGTTGGAGGGTTTTTTAAAAGCAATTATTTAATTATATAACTTATTCCTATTAATTGTATAGTTAATTGCATAATTAAATTATATACAAAATAATTGCACTATATTTAAAATGATATATAAAAAATGGCTCTTCTAAATAGTTTTTACCATTGTAGTAGACATAAACAAAAACATTATATTTACATTATTCAAAAAGCCATTTTAGAGATTTAGCTCTCCAAAATGGCTTTTACCATTGGACTTGCTCTTATAAGATAACATGCATATTAAATTGAATCCCGTAAAAATTGCATATGGAGATATTACTTGTGTATATGAAAAGATTTACATGATAGTTATGTAAATAATTCTTAGAAGCGATGATTGATACATAAAACCCTACTATTGCATTCTTGATTTAATTAATAAAATGAGAAATGGACAAAGGAGCTTAATTAAAGGTTAAATGACTAAATTGAATCTAGTGACCAAGTTTATGAGCCCAATTACAACAATAGAGATATTGAAGTTTGGGGGAGACTTGCAAAATAATTAATTTTAGGGATTTAATTAACCTTTTGATGAGCCTAATTGATTTAATCAAGGGCTTAATTAAAAGAAAAATTAAGTTCGAAAGTTAATTTGGCTAAAATTTAAAGAGTTAATTAAATCCAAGGGCTTAATTATACTTTTGATAGGTCCAATTAATTTCATTAAGGATTTAATTAGTAAGAGATAAATTTGAAAGCCTAATCTAAGCTTAATTAAGAAAATTAAATTTTGAAGGATCAAATATGATTTTTACAAGATTAGTAGAATGAAATCATGGGTGAAACTATAATAAAATCAAAGTTTAGGGATCAATTAGAGGCTAAATTGCTTGACCTCATACTTTGCATTTGCAACCTTGTCTTAGTTGCCCCAAACATGCCATGAAACACTGTAAAATAAATAAATATACCTGGAACATCCTTTTGCACTAGCGTTTTTATAACAATGAGACAAAGCTTGTTAGATATTAGGGGATGAAATTCAAGTCAATAATGAATGGTCTAGATAAATAACCACTTATATCAAGACATGTGGTTTTTCACTTGGGGCTTATAACATATAAGGAATAAAAGAGAGATTGGTCAAAGAAGGGATCTTGAAAAGGAAAAGGATAATTAGTTAGAGCATAAAAAAACTATACATAGTAAAATATTATCCCACCCACTAACATATTATAGATTTATCCTTTATTTGAAAAAAAAATATGATCCCTTATGAAGAGAAGGTGAAACAAAATAGAACACCTAATATAAATAACTCTCATTCTCCTTCTAATAAGTCAACAACATCTCCCTCACCACCATGACCTTTTTCGTTCCTAACCTCTAAATGGTGGCATTTCTTCTCAACCTTGTACCTATTGCCTTTCTTCACAACACCATGATCTCTTCAGTCAACATAACAACAATGCAACCTCCTGTTGAGTACCCAATTAGTACTCAACTTGAGATTATAAGAATAGAATTTAAGTAGGGAAGAATAAGGAGGGAAAGGCTGTGAAAGATAATAGATTGCATAAGAACTCATCCAAATCATTGTTGGCTACTTATAGAAGCCATACAATACGAGTGAGTAGTTGAAATAACAGAATTGAAATAACGTGGCTAAAAAACAAGAAATAAGGGAAGGTGGTAGAGCTAAACTTATGCACATGATCGCATGATGGACGCACAACCCTCTAACTAATTTATTGACTATCAAATTCCCACTAACTAGACTTTGTGTCCTTGACCAGGTCTTAAGTAGAACCCAGAGTACACACTTCACCTGCCGGACTCGTAGTGGCCTGCATGGTTGTGGTTACACAACATTCCTCCCCACTTGGAGTATCCTTGACCGCAAGGATAAAATCTGGGTACATCCTCGCAAAATGCCATTCGGTCTCCCATGTGGCATCTTCACGTGGGGCGCCGACCCACTTAACCAAAATCTCAAGTTTAGGCCGGAATTTGCCCTTTTGAGTGACACAGCGGTCCAAGATAGACTCTGGCTGTAATAAAAAAGGCACATCGAAACTGGAGGTAAAAATGGAGCAGTTGTAGGTAAAGGTTCAACTTGCTTCTTCAAGAGGCTCACATGAAACACATCATGAATCAAGGAGCCTGCTGGAAGGTCCAATTTGTATGCCACTGGACCAACTCGTGACAGTACCTGGTATGGCCCGAAGAAACGAGGAGCTAATTTGAGTGAGCTCCTGAATGTGACTGACCGTTGGCGGTGGGGTTGTAACTTCAGATACACATAGTCCCCCACCTCTAAGGTAACCTCGCGTCTGTGTTGATCAACTCATGACTTCATGCGATCTCTAGCGACCGTCAGGTGTTAACGCAAGTCCTGCAGAATTTCAGTGCGAGTCCGGAGGTAATCGTCCACCGCTTGGACCTTGGTGGTACCTGGAACGTAGGAGAGCATAGTAGGCGGTGTCACACCATATACGGCTTCAAAAGGAGAGACTTTAGTCATTGAGTGAATCGAAGTGTTATAATTGTATTCTGCCCAGGATAACCAGTCAATCCACTTCTTTGGATTATCACTTGTAAAACAGCGGAGGTACTACTCTAACGTACGATTGAGAACCTCAGTTTGGCCGTCCGTTTGGGGATGATAGCTGGAACTCATGTTGAGCTTCGTCCCTTGCAACCGAAACAGAGTCTTCCAAAATGAACTAACAAAGACCTTGTCACGGTCACTAATTATGGAGGTGGGTATGCCATGCAAACGGACAACATTGTCAATGAAAACTTGGGCCATAGACATGGTCGTGAATGGGTGCTTCAGTGGAGCAAAATGACTGTATTTTGTCAGGCGATCCACGGTAACCAAAATAACTATATACCCACGGGAAGGGGGCAACCCTTCGACGAAGTCCATGGAGATTTCAGTCCAAATAGTTGTTGGTATGGACAGCGGTTGAAGGAGGCCAGCTGGACTCAAACTTTCAGTCTTGCAACGTTGACAAGTATTGCAACTTTTGATAAAATCTTTAACATTTGTTTTCATGTGAGGCCAAAAGAAATTGGCTTTGATTCGGCTGAGAGTTCGATGGTATCCAAAATGCCCACCTACAGGGGTTGTGTGATTTTCCACCAAGATGATCTTGATAATGGCGACTTCAGATTTAAACAAATTCATCCATTCTTGAACCATACCCTATCACGTATGATAAATTGTGGCTTAACCGCAGAAGTGATTGAATGAGATAACTGGGTATAATAAGGATCCCGTGCCACCTCCTGCTGTAGTGAAGACCACCAATTGGGAATGGGCAGGGAAATTACTGAACACTCAAATTTGGGCACTCTTGATAGGGCATCTCTCCCTGGTTCTCTTTTCCTTTCTTGTATTGTATTACATAATCGTATCCCAAAATCTTTGGTAACCATCGGGTCTGCGTGGGTGTGGTGATCCGCTGCTCCATGAGGTATTTCAAGCTCCTTTGGTCAGTCCGGACAATAAAAGGTCGGCCCAGTAGATAAGGTCGCCACTTTCGGATGACTTTGACAATGGCCAACATTTCCTTGTCATATGCAGACAAGGCCAGGGTAGTCCCTTTTAAGGCTTCACTATAAAAAGCCACTAGTTGCTCCTCTTGAATCAGAATTGCTCCCAATCCAACCCCACTAGCATCACTTTCTACAAAAAATTGTTGATTAAAATTAGGTACGTGTAAGACAGGTTGAGTTACCAAAGCTTGTTTCAATTGATTGAAGGCTGCCGAAGCTTCATGTGTCCATCGAAACCCCTGCTTAGTGAGTAGGCATGTCAGAGGTGCTACCATCCCTCGAATGAATTTGTGGTAGTATCCTGCCAAACCCAGGTATCCTCGCACCCTTTTAGTCGTGGTCAGAATCGGCCAATTGTTTACTACTTGTGTCTTTGCTGGATCCACTTGTACCCTAGCAATGGAGATGACGTGCCCCAGATATTCCACCTTTGTTACCCCAAAACGGCACTTGGCGCTCTTTGCAAATAGCTAGTTATGGAATAGGGTCTCCAGGACGGTGCGTAAATGTGTGAGGTGCTCCTACCATGTCTTGCTGTACACAAGTATGTCGTCAAAAAAGACAAGGACGAACTTTCACAAATATGGCCGAAATAATTCATTCATGATGCTCTGGAAGGTGGCTGGTGCATTTGTGAGACCGAATGGCATGACTACAAACTCGTAGTGCCCTTCATGTATGCGAAAAGCGGTCATGTGTATATCATCTTCATAGACCCGTATCTAGTGGTACCCGACACGCAAATCCAGTTTGGAGAAATATTGAGCCCCGTACAACTCATCCAGTAACTCGTCAATGATTGGTATCAGATACTTGTCTTTGATTGTGATGTTGTTTAGAGCCCTGTAATCAATGCAAAAGCGCCAACTGCCATCTGACTTCTTGACAAGGAAACTGGGGATGAAAACGGACTGTTACTTGGTCGTATGAAGCCTGAATCGAGGAATTCTCTAACCATTTTCTCCATCTCTGATTTCTGGAAATGGGAATAGCGGTAAGGGCGCACACTGACAGGTTGTTGGTTCGGCTGCAATGGAATCTGGTGGTCATGGGACCGGTGTGGAGGCAATTCAACTGGACTTTCAAAAACTTGTTGAAATTCTGTCAATAGCCTATTGAGATCATTGGAAGATTCTGTTGTGGTGACTTGGTGTGACTCTGACACAATTTGAAGGAAATACCCGATCCCCTCCAAGTGCATCAATTCTTTATCACTTAACGCCTCTAGTGGTTGTTGGCGGAGACCAAGTTGAGTCCACACTTTTCCATTGTAGTGGAAAGACATGATCAACTTCTTGTAGTCGGTTGTAATGGGGCCTAGAGTCTCCAACCATTGAACTCCCAATACGACTTGACAAGCGGCTACTAAAAGAAGAAAAAAATCCACTTGAATGGTGTGACCTTGAATCAGCAAGGCAACTCCCTTACACTGAACTGCATAAGTAATTCTTTCCTGATTAGCAACCATTACCTGAAAGGTTTGACTCCGTTCCATTGGTAATCCAAATCTCTTCACCACGGCTTGGTCGAGGAAGTTATGTGTGCTGCCTCCATCGATTAGGATCATGACATTTTTATTTCCCAGTTTCCCAATCACTCGCATGGTCTGTGGATGGTTTGTGCCAGTAATGGCGTGAAATGAAATTTCTGGAATTTGTTCCTCCAAGTTGATCTCTTGTTGGTTCGTGCCACCGTCCTTTTCCTCCGTCGGTTGGTGGTCTTCAATCATGAAAAGTTGGGAACGTTGGCAGCGATGCCCTGGCGAGAACTTTTCATCGCAATAGCAGCACAATCCATGTTCCCGTCTCTCCTTTACTTCCTGGCTTGTAATTTGTCTGATAGGAGTGACTGTACCTTGATTTGATTTTTGGCCGGGTGATGAGCCTAACAAGCCTGCAGAAGGATTATGTGCAATTCTTTGTGTGGTTGCTGGAAGGGATGTTCGGTAAGGAGTGTGTGTCTTCTTTTGTAACTGATTTTGTTTTTCGATTAATCTTGCTACCCCGATAGCATCTGACAAGGATCGTGGTTTCTTAACTTTAACGTCCAGCTGAATGTCATCACGAAGGCCTGCAACAAAGCATGCAATTAAGTAATTCTCCGCTAGGTTGTTCACTTGTTGTGATAATTTCTCGAAGTCGGTCTGAAAAACCTCCACACTTGTGATTTGCTTGAGGCGAGTCAGTGCTTCAGAAGGATCCTCGTAGTCGGTTGGTCCAAACCGTTGAAGCACCGCCTTAGTGAATTCATTCCAAGTGGGTGGACCCCGATATTTGCTGTACCACCTGTGCCACTGTAGGGCATGATCCTCTAGATGAAAAGATGCTAGATGCACCTGTTGTGTCGGAGGAACTCCCTTGAATTCAAAATACTGCTCGGATTTGTAGATCCACCCGTGAGGGTGTTTACCACTAAATTTGGGAAATGAAAGTTTGAGTTGGTTGTGGTTTCGATCAAAATGTTGATTCTGATAAGTGTATTGGTGATCTAGCTGTAGGGCCTTTGGAGAGTTATCCATGCGGCAATTGTATCTGCTAGATGAGCCTTCGTAAACTGGGATGAAATTGATGTTTCTGTCGTTGGTCATTTGGTGGCGACTGGTGCGTATAGCCTTTAATTCATTCATGATGGTTTGCAGAGTGGAGTCCACTTTTCCAAACCTGTCATCCAAGTTACCCAGTACTTCGCTAACCTCATTTTGAAATTCATTGTTTGATTTCGCACGGGTCTCCATAGAACGTTGCTCTGATACCAAGTTGTTGAGTACCCAATTAGTACTCAACTTGAGATTATAAGAATAGAATTTAAGTAGGGAAAAATAAGGAGGGAAAGGCTGTGAAAGATAATAGATTGCATAAGAACTCATCCAAATCATTGTTGGCTACTTATAGAAGCCATACAATACGAGTGAGCAGTTGAAATAACAGAATTGAAATAACGTGGCTAAAAAACAAGAAATAAGGGAAGGTGGTAGAGCTAAACTCATGCACATGATCGCATGATGGACGCACAACCCTCTAACTAATTTATTGACCATCAACTTCCCACTAACTAGACTTTGTGCCCTTGACCTGGTCTTAAGTAGAACCCGGAGTACACACTCCACTTACCTGACTCGTAGTGGCCTGCATGGTTGTGGTTACACAACACCTCCTTTACAACACTATGGCCCTTTCTAAAAAAGTCATCAACCTTCTCCTCCATAACCTAAATATCCTTAACCATCTACCTCACAACAAAGAGAAAACAAAAGGCCGCTATGAGCAATCCACAAATCAATTATAGATTACCTTTCCTTTTATCAGTGTCAACCAACATCAACACGATCACTAGCATTATCAAGGGCATTTTGGTTATTCCACAGATATAGCAAAAAATATGTTTGACTTCAATCTAGTATTTTTTTGTGAGAGTGGAACTGTATTTTAGGGATAAATTAACTGCAAAAACTATATCTGGTTTTGTACAATTTGCAATAAACATAAGTGCTCCAATAACACTAAGATATGGTACTTTAGAACCAATAATTTATTCATAATCTCCTAACAGTTGAAATGATTTTTCTTCACATCAAGTGATCGAACAACCATAGGTGCAATAAAAGGATAAGCATTGTCCATGTAAAACTGCTTTAGGACTTTTTTATGTATACGTCGATTGATAAACAAACATTTTATTTGAAAGATGTTCTATCTGTAAACAAAGATAACATTTTGTCTTTTCAAGATCTGTCATCTCAAATTCATCTTTCAAATAGGTTTCAATTTTTATGAACTTTAAAGGAGTACCAACGATATTTAAATCATCAACATATACTATAACAATACCAAATCAATATGTAATTTTCTTAATAAAAATACATGGACAAATCTGATCATTTCCAAACCCCCTTTTAAAGTGGTATTCATTACAAAAAATGTACCACATCCAATTTTGATTACTTCAATCCATATAAAGATTTTTGTAGTTTAATGGAATAACACTTTTGTGTTTATCATAAAAGGCTTTAGGCATTGTAAATTCTTTAGGGGGTTTCATATAAATATCTTTATCTAATGAAATATATATATATGTTATAACTACATCCATTAAACACACATCTAGAGTTTATAAGACTACTAAACAAATGAAAATATAAAAGTGATTGCATCCATAATGAGAAAACTTATTCAGCATGTCATGTTTTATATCGCATAATTTTATTGTTTTCATTTTGTTTTCTAACAAAAACCCATTTATATCCAACTAGCATAACATCCTAAGGTAAATAAACTATAGCTCCAAATACTTCAAATTTTGTGAGTGAGTTTAACTCTGTTTGCATTGTTTTTTTTCCACATTGACCAATCATTTCCATGTTGACATTCTTCGAAAGTTTGTGGTTCAAATTCATCATCACTTTTGGTGATGCCAAAAATAATTTTAAATGTAAATACATAGTTTATGATAATTTTATTTCATTCCAAAACCTCTCATATATGAACATAATTTATGATGATCTCATTATTTCTAGGTACCTGATTCTCTTAAGGAGGATTAATATTACGAGATGATTTGGACACAAGATTTCAACAGCTTCCTGAAAAAAATACAAAAGTAAACACCATTTAATATTTTGATACGATAAACCAAAAAATATGTTTTTGCTTGAATTTTAAGATTTAATAACTAGTTTATTAAATTCCCCTAGAATTTGTCCTATATTAAATAATTTGCAAACTTATTCACGAGAATTAATGGTGCAAATTCAGATAATAAATGTTGGACCTACAAGCAGACTAATATTTAAATATCTTGAAATGACCATAAAATTATCAAAATTGTTCTGAGCAGTGATCGATTTTTCAGAATATTTTTACGATGCATGAATTGCATAAAATTCATCCTTTTCCAAGGATAGGTAATTCCTTTCAGGGTATCTACATAGATCTTTTTCCTGATATTTTATTTGGGTATACGAGCTCATAATAAAATTTCAAAAGATAGATTTATTCACATGAATAAATACTACCCATCAAAATATTTAAAATCACATCAAAATACACAATGCAACTTACCTCAGGTAAGGCCTATTAGAGGTGTTAATACCTTCCCTTTACGCAATCAACCCCTTACCTTTTAATCTTTGATTAGACTAGTACAACCGAGTTTTCCTAGCGCCCCTGAACAACTAGGTGGTGACTCCTCTAAATTGCATGGTAACGTGTGACAAGGTTTATGCAAATTCTTGTCTTTTCTTGTTTGAGTTTATTGTGTTTCTATTTTTGGTGATATGATGGGTTGCCTTTTGAATGATTACATTTTCTCCCTTTTCATTTATTTTTTCCATACCTATATCCTTTATTCTTTCTTGTATTTTGGACAAAAGGTTTATTCACTTTAGGGAATGGTTTAGAACCTATGAGATGAGATTGATGATTTTTCATCAAAAACTCATTATTTTGTTCAGTCACAATACATGAGATTAGTTCTGAGTACCCTCTGAAGTTATGCTTTCTATATTGTTGATGCAAGACAATTCTTAGTGAGGAAAAGTGAAGAATATTTTCTCTAACATTTTGTTCTTCTGTGATATATTTACCTCATAGTTTAGTTGTGAGGTAACTTAAAAAAATTGAATTATATTCATTAATTGATTTAAAATCTTGCAAGCTTAGGTGCAACCAATCATAACAAACTTGAGAAAGTATGATAATTTTTTGGTGGTCATGTCTTTCCTTTAGATATCACCATGGAACAAGAGGATCTTTTATTGTTGGATATTCATTTTTCAATCCTTCATAGAAATCGTGATGAATGAAAATCATTGCTTTTGCATGATGTTGCAAGGATGAATTATTTTCTTCTTTGATGGTTTCTCTAATATTCATAACTTCCAAATGAATTTCAACATCAAGGGTTCATGAAAAATAATTATTTCTAAAGATATCAAGAGCGGTAAATTCAAGTTTCGTCAGATTTAATATTATCTTTATATCTAAAAATAAGAAATAAATATTAAATAAAATCTTGAATATAAAAGAAATGAAATCAATCCTTTAAGATTGTTATTTATTTAGTTTTAGAAATATTAGTTTTTCAGAAACTGTATTTAATTTATTCAATTTTTTGGGAACTTACAATACTAGTTCCCAGGAAGTATATTTTTTTATGAATAAAAGTGAAATAAAATTTACCAAAAATAAATTATAATGATGAAAAGAGAAAATCATGAAATTGATGCAAGCCACATAACAATCGTGCTGATAACATGTTGTAAAAAAAGATCAAATGACATATAAGAACATAGATATACAAGAGAAAAATACCTTTCATATTATGAATTCTTTTATTTTCAAAGTTTCAAGAATACAAAACAAATGAATCTATTTATAAGAGAAGAAAATGAACTCAATAGTCATGAAAATCCAAGAGACTAAACTCAAGAGTCATGGAAAACCAAGAGATTAGACTAAAGAGTCATGACCATTAAGTCTATATAGTTATGGATTTTATAACAAAAAGTGTATTTTTATCATATTTTTAAAAATAAAAAATATTATTGAATGAGTATCGTAACCAATTTATTATTAATCATTTAAATTTGGAAAATAGTTCAAAAACACCAAATAATTAATTTTCTAATTAATATTTAGGGTATGAATGGTGCTATAAATTTTCTTATTAAGAAATTCATTATCGCATTTAACATGACAATTAAATATCCTTGATTTTTTATTTATTTTAAATACTAGCACTATTTTATGATTCTAAATATTATTCAATATCAAACATATCAGTTAAAGTGGTTATCAAGATTATAATCCATAGTTTTTTATGATATAGCTGATAAGAAAAAAACAATAAATTTTTAATTAATTTATCTATCTACAAATGTTTTGCCCATGTTAGGCTGTGTGTACACACATGTCATTTGCTATTAGTTAGTTAAATTAAAAAAAATAAGAAACAAATATATTTAATTTAATCAATCGTGTTATAAAAAAATAAAAATAAATCAATGTTGAATGAGAAAAACCAAAGTTGAATAATGAAAACATAAAAAAGCAAAAAAAGTAATTTTGTCAACCCATATCAAATTTGTTTTTTATTAAAAACAAAAAAATATGAGTCAACTTGGATTAATCTGCCAAACCCATGAAATAAATCATGAGATTAAGATAACCATATAAAAAGAAAAAAAATCATGAAGCCTATTTTTGAAAGAAAAAAAAAACTTTGAGTAATGAGATTGAAAAAGAAAATAAGTAAAAAACATTATATGAACCTACATCCAGAGACATTTGATTGGAAACACCATACCTTAAAAAACCACAAAATCAAATTTTAATAAATCAAATATCAAGGGATAAAATAAAATAAAAATTCACAAAAAAGGATTCGAAAGAGAAAAGAGCAATTTAAAAAACAAGGACCATATATGAAAAAAAAATAAAGGATGGATAATTTTGGATTTGAGAGATAAATTGAAAAGAAAAATCAATTTTATAAAATAATTAAAGAAGAAACCTCCAAGAAAATGAGGACTAAATGTTAAAAAAAAAATAGAAATTTTGATTAATTGATGAAACTAAAAACCATTGAAAGTTTACAAAATAAGTTTGAAGAAAAAACGAATCAGGGCTCATTTTTTTTTATAAAAAAAATAGTAAATTGAAGGATTCAATTTAAAAAATAAAAAAACCAAGGAAAGAAAATTATAAAATCAATAGAATGATGACTGATACCTAAAAAAACCCTTTAGAAGTCTACTTATTCTTTCTTGATTTGATTGACGGCAAATAACAATTTACTATTATAATCCACATTTCTATGCTGCTATAATGAATCCTCAACACACACAGATAGACACTTGCAGTGTGAAGGAGCATAAAAATCAAATCTTGAATCATTTACACCAACGAAAATCCAATAGCAGATTGTATGTAGCAGCCTCCCTCAAGAAAGAACATATTTTCCCTTTTGAAGGCTCCACCTTAAGGTTTCATGTCTCACAGAATACATTGTACACTGTTATGCTCCTCTCCTCCATTGCCTCCAACACAAATCAGACAAGCAGAGATGCGTCTCCCACCACTACCTCGAAAATTATCGTGAAAAACTCTGCGCACGTGTGGTTTATGAGATGCTATGCATGTGCATGCAGAGAAGCTTTCACAATCTAAAAAGAAAAGCTGTCCACGGTCTGTACGCGGCATCATAATTGTAAGGCATGATTTAGAGATTGACCTTGGAAGCCTGTGTTACAAGGAAATTTTATTTCTATAAAATATATTTTATGAGTGAATAAAATTTGATTTGTCTTATGTTTTTATAAGAAATGTATGTCCTGACTCGAACTCGAGATCTACTGTACAGAACACAAGCTCTCTATCATCACACCATGTTCCTTGAGCTGTGTTATAAGTTGTTCGATCATTTTTATTAAAATGATTTTATTTTCTCAAAATAAATAAATTAAATTGACCCATCTAGATCAATTGCTTTTAATAAAATAAATACTTTTTTTTTCTTAACTCAAATCAAGTAAAATTTTAAATCACAGATTTTCCAAGTTAAATTTTCGAGATAGGGTGTAACCAAATCTAACAACAATGGTTTACAAGTGGGGGCATATATTTAGAGGAGGCCATTTGTATGCTTGTCATTGCAGGGGTCGCACCGTCCTTACTTTACAGTGCCACCCTTTTTATTGCACAATCTTTGACCATAGATTCCATCTAATGGTTCGTGCACCTTAAATATTTGTTCTACATCGTCGATGAATTATATAACACATAAATTAATATATCCATATAATAAATACATTATAATATAGTGAGATTTTTAATTTGCATAAATAATTGAGGTCGGCACGTCGCTATAGGTGCAATTTTATTTGGACCTACAGGTCTGTTTCATATCTTCAAAGGTGTTAATTTTAGTGAGACCTTCTTTAAAGATGGAATATTGTTTGGGGTCCGTAATATTCCAAAGACATCCTGAGTTGGTTGGTGGCATAATGCTATCAGAATTTCCACGAGAAATATACGTTTCTTTGTTTTTCATTAGTGGAATAATTTTGACATGGAAATGAAGAAACACTTGTTTCTTTTTTATTAAAAAAAAATCACACATCCTACTTTATGGAACGAGTAATTTCCTGTCCCTAGAGGGATATAGGCCAAGAGTTTAGATTTTTGGATTGATTTTTAGTTGAATATCTCAAGATTAAATCCAACGGGGATAATATTTATGAATGTGAAACCTAATTCATTAAGTAACCTAGCATATTAGTAAAATAAACAAAAATAATTTTGATGTATCTGCGTTCATTGTTTTTTTGTGTGAGATTATTTTTCAGAAATATATCCAAAGAGAGGGTAATGACTTAACATATCTAGGGTGAGCCAAGCACTAAGATTAGACGCACATGAGTTTGGAAAACTGTCTGATCCATCTGTTAGGGAACCATCTCACCTAAAAATTCAAGCACTAAGCTTAGACGCACATGAGTTTGGAAAACTGTCTGATCCACCTGTTAGGGAACCATCTCACCTAAAAACTTAAGCTTTTAGATGAGACTCCAGAATATGATTTATATTATTTTATAACACACCTCCTCAAGTGAAAGTCTTTTGGGCTTGAAACTTGCACACAGGCCCACACTATCTTGTGCTTGATTTTTATCAAATAGGATGAGGGTGGTGAGATTCAAACTCGTGACCGCTAGGTCAACAAGGCTCTAATATCATGTTAAAGAACCATCTCACCTAAAAGCTTAAGATTTTAGATGAGGCCCCATTTTATAATTTATATTATTTTCTAACACCACCATCTCTAAGTTGAGATGAGTGCTGACCTCATACATGTATGCGTCTAATGAGCTGTCAAACCTACTATCTTTAGGTTCAACCAAACACTAAGCCTTGACATGTATAGGTTTGACGAGTTGTTAGATCCACCATCTATAAGCTTAGCCAAGTGCTGAGCCTTGACATGTATAGGTTTGACGAGTTGTTAGATCCACCATCTATAAGCTTAGCCAAGTGCTGAGCCTTGACATATATAAGTCTAGGAGGTGTCAACTCATTGTATTCGAGCATCTTAGTCTAGTAATCTACCAAACCTATTGACGCTAGGTCTTTGCTCTCTTTAGCTCTATGGAAATCTCAAGCTCTCCATGGGATCTTGAGTCATAGATATTTTATCCTAACAAGTTAGAGGTATTTTATCTTAACGAGTCAAAAAAATATCTACTATGACAAGAAAGGATTATCTTATCTTGATATGTAAGAGACTTTTATCATAACAAGTTGAAAATATTTTGCTAATACTTTTAAGCCTTTCTCTTTAATAGAAAGTGCTAATGAGCTATAAAAGAGAGGGATATATCCTTAAAAAACAGGTTCAATCTTTTCTCTCTAATGACAATGACAAATCTATCTTAAAAACCTTTTTTTCTCAAAAGTATAGTTCATCCATCTTTGAACTCACACTAATTTAATCATGGAAGAGTCTCAAATATATATATAAAAAAAACCTTTTGCAAATAAGAAACATGATCTACAAGCAACTTCACCAAGGAAGGATGGATTAGATTACCAAAACTTAAAGATTAACAATTTTATTCCAGGCCCACCCTTGGTCTTCAAAGCCCATAGGATAGAATTATTTTTTTTATCAGTGGCACTATCTATGAGAACATGATAAAAAGCCATTAATCACTCATTCAAGAGTCAAGCCATTATCATTCATCATTACCATTCATTTGGAGGTTTTGGAGTATTTTCAATAGATACCAGCAAAATGGTGGTCCAAACCATATACTTTAGGAGTTATTACAAACCAAAGGCCTCATTACCATCTCTAATTATTATTGGATTTGGATATTCAGGTTTTGGAAAGACTTTAATGGCTACCAATAGAATATTGGTTTGAACTGTACACTCTAAGAGTTATTGCCAACCAATGACTTCTACAAAGTTTATGGACCTAGCAGGATAAATGATCGCTTAGTAAAAGGGTTACATTCTCTTTATCCAGTCTTACTATCACAATAACCCAAGGAACCATGTTTATCTAGTGAGAGTTTTTTTGACAATAACCTAGAAAATCTTTATTGGAGAAACCTCTAAGCTCATCACACATATGAGTCTGAAAAGCTGTCAGACCTATAATCTTTAGGCTTATTTAAACGTTAAGCCTAGACATTTGTAAGTCTAACAAGTTGTCAAACCCAGCATCTCCAGGCTTAACGAATCACCAAGACTAGACATATATGAGTTTGACAAATTGCTAGACCTATCATCTCCACGTTCAACTAAGTGTTATGCCCAAAAGTGTATGAGTTTGGTGATCTATCAAACTCATCATCTTTTAACATCCTTAACTCCGATAATCTATTAGACCCAACAATGCTAGATTTAAACTCTCTTTAGCTCCAAAAAAATCTCAAACTTCTTGATATGGATTATGAGTCAAATATATTCTATCTTGATAAGTCAAAATTATTTTATCCTGATGAGATAAAAAAGCTTACTACCCTAACATATATGAATATTTTACCATGATGCTAGACCTTTGCTTGACCTTCAAGCACATAAGATAAAAAATGATTTCATTGAACATCATTTTCTCTTTAAAAGATTTCAAGCTCAATTTTTTTCTTTCAAAAAAACAAGAAATAAAAAAAATGTTCATCACATATTTTTAGATGTTGTGGAGCCTTTATGATTTGACAAATGATTTCATGATATTCATACATCCCATGTACATTTTGTTTTGTGTTTAAAGTCTCTCTACTATTTTTTTTAATACCAACCTTGTATTTTTTTTTCTAATCCTGGTCCCTCTAAAATATTTTCTAGCTCTGCCCTTTCATCGTACATTACACCCTTTCATCGGTTTGAGTTATTAAGTTATTAAGGGCATGACGTGATAACAGAGAGCTTGCGACGTGCATAGCAGGTCTCGAGTTCCAATCAGGACGTGCATCCTTCGTAAAAGTTTAGAATAACCAGAATTTTACTCGTTAATCTAATCCTATAAAATACATTTTTCAGAAGTGTAATTTCATCACATAAAAAAAAATAGAGTTATCAGCATGGTTAAAAAATTGACCATCGGCGAACCACCATGAATACACAAAAGTTTTCACCTGGACGAGAAGCAAGAGTGGCAGAATTCTTCTGCTAGCACGTGATAGATAGACAAAGTCTTGCAAGTACTGTACCAAGTGGAAGACCTTTTTTCAAAACAAAAAGGCAGGGATTCCAAAAATCAAACACGTGGTAACGTAATTACAAAAAACAAACATCGATAGCAGCAGCTCCAGCTACCACTTTGAGTGCAGTGGAAAATATAAGAGGTATCTGATCCACACAATGATCATCACGCCATGCAATACCTTATTAAAAAAACATTATTACTTGCGTCGGCACTCGACAATCAGAATCTTCCTTGACGTTTAAGCACGATCAAAACCTGCATGTAATCTCTTACAGGTCCACACCCTTTCTCCTGAGTTTAAATCTAGATAGCGACACAATCTTTTTATTTTACATTATAAATGTTGAAAAATGACTCATACTCGAGTGGCCGACCACTAGACCTTAAAGTTAAACATGGTGTTGTGATTTTTTCTCCCCTCGTCCTACCAGACAAGCAACACTTTTCAAATTCTAATTATTACCTGCGTGTATGTAAATAATGTTTCATTACTTTCAGTTAATCTGTTTAATTAGTTAATCCAAATGATTAGGAGGCACTATAATCGAAAAGGTTAAAATAAAAATCACAGGAAAAGGGGTCAAAATTAGACAAATGGCTTGAGCTCCACTCCATAGACATTTGATTTCGGAATAAGAAAATATTTCGTTGACAGCCGCGAACCTTAGAAAAATGAAAAGAGTACATTAGAAAGAGCCATAAATCTTTTTGATTCCTGCTTTCTGGATGTGGGCCATAGACGACCATGGATTCTAACATCGTTTAAAACATTGATAACATAACATTGTATAGAAAAATGTTTAAGAAAATAGAATTCTTCGTAATATTAGAAAGAAACTAAAGTAGATCGGTGATCTACTGTTTACCAACTATTCATGCACACCCAGATTCACTGTAGACTGGAATATGTGACCTGTTTCATTGCATTTAATTGTGATGACCCTCGCTCCTCTTTTCCCTTTTCTTTATAATTGATTAAAAACAATATGGTGCCCGCAATGGAGCGCAGGTCATTGGCTACAGTCTTATAAAAATGAGGACAATGGTCAACATTGATGGGCTGATGGCATATCTGTCAAGCACCTCTCTAATTACAAGCCAGGTTTAAAAAAATGAAAAGAAAAACAAAATAAAAGGGTTCCAAGTTCGTGGAAATTATATCCAACTCCTTTTCCTATCTCCTGCTGGGTTTGTATCATGCCATGACCAGAACCTAACACGGCATGATTCAGCATCTGGAGATTTTCGTACGTGTCATGGTTGATAAAATATTAGAAATTCTCTCGTTTTCTTTAGATTTCAAGAAATGTAGGCAAACATATATAAACAACTATGCGAATATATGCTTCACTTTGCATTACTACAAAAACTGTACATGAATCCTTCATACCTAGTAGCACATCACGCCATTCCTATTTCTAAGTGCAGCAAAATATTGTCCCGTTGAGAGCACAAAGATCAATAGATTAATAAGAAAGCTAAAGTAGATCGCTATTTTACTGTTGCCTGACTGTTCACACACACCCAAATCCACTGTGGATTGGGGTGCGTGATCTGCTGTTTCAAATTGCATTTAATTGTGATGGCTTGTCGCCCCCTCTTTTCCCTTCTCTGTATAATTGATTAAATTATTAGAGTGTTTAATCAGTAAATTTTTACACAGTAAATATATTGTTCTACCCCTTCCCATCAGCCTCTGCACAGTAACACCACCGGGGTTAATTTCATTTTTTTACAGATGTTTGTACAGTGAAATTACACCAAAGGGCCCAGAAAAGACAAAACTCAAGCCAGGCTGGTGGGGGCCTTCTAGACATTTAACGTTTGGTTAAAATGGGTAAATACTGCTATACCCCCGGAAAAAACAAAAGTCAAGAAATGGTTGTAGGAGTGCTTAAGTAATTTGCTCTATTTTTTAATGTTTTTCACACGGGCCACTGTTGGCACGTCGACAGGACATGTCAACACTTTCTTTTGTCACGCACTCTGAAGGTGGCGTGTGCGACATCATACGGTGTCCAAAAATGTCATTCTGGCGTCTCCGAGGATGCGCCACCATGTACTCTACCCAATTAAGTGGCGCGTGTAATCCAATTATGAACGGTTAGGCGACGGTGGTCGGTTTAACGTGTTTGTACTCTTTTCTTTCTCCTGAAGACAATCTTACACTCCAGTCCCCTCAGTTTATGGTTGATTGCTTGCAGCCCCTTTGCTTTAGATTGTTTGGTATGGAGCTGATTTATGTAATAGAAGTTTCGATTGGTTTCAATTGAGTCCTTCAATTTAAATTGATTATATATTTCGCTTGCATTTCAATCTTTATTTTTTTAATTTTTGGTTTTCTATTAAATCCCTTAATTTTGTTTGGTTTAACAATTTGTATTATTATCAATTATATCCTTGAAATTAAATTGATTATATATTGCATTTTCTTTTTGGTCCATATTCTCTTAATTTTGATTTTGATTTTAAATTCCTTAATATTTTTGGTATACAAGTTTGGATAGTTGTCAATTTGATCCTTCAATTGAAATCAATCATATAATTTATTTGTATTTCAGCCCTTATACTTTTAATTGTTCTATTGGAATTTAATTATTTTATTATTATTTATATATTTATGCATTAATCCCTATTATTGTATATGTTTATGTGTATATGCTTTTTATTTGAGTTTTTAATTCTTTTTTATTTTCTCTTTTGTTGGGTTATATATTTTTTTCTTTAAATTTTAATTTGTGTTAATGATCATTTGAAAATTCATATATATATATTTTTTTAAAAGGTCAAATGTTTTTTTAAAGCTAATAATATTTTTTTGTCATTTATTTGATTTTTTACTAACCCTTTTGTTATGATGTTGAGGTTTTTTGTTCTTCGAGGTCATTTGTTGTTAATTAGTTATGCAATAATAGTAATAATTATTTTAAATTTTAATTTTTTTAATGCTAATAATATTAATTTGTTTTTTGTCATTAAATGTTTTTTGTGTACTGTTTTGTTATATTTTTTTCTCTTTATTCTTCAAGGTAATTTTGTGTTTTTCATTATTTATGAAATAATAATAATAATAATAATTTTAAATGTTTTTTTTCAAATGATTTTGTTAAGGCTAATAATTTTTTTTCTTTTGTAATTTTTTTCTATGTAGTCATTTGTTATAATTTTTAGTATTTTTTATTCTTCGAAGTCATTTAGTTTTTTTTATTATATATGCATAGTAATAATAATTAGAGGTGTGTTTTTTCTTACTTACTCTTTTGATAAACTTTTTTAAGTTTTTTTATTCTTCAGGATAAGTTAATAATTTTTATTTTTTTTAACAACACTAATAATAATAGTGGCACTATAAATTATCATGTTAATAACAATTATTATTTATTCTATAGTTATGGTGCTTATGATGTAACTAATGATAACTTTAATGGTAGTAATAACAGTAACTCATAAAATAATATAAAA
Organism: Salix brachista; assembly: GCA_009078335.1. Classification (NCBI taxonomy): domain Eukaryota; kingdom Viridiplantae; phylum Streptophyta; class Magnoliopsida; order Malpighiales; family Salicaceae; genus Salix; species Salix brachista. The sequence goes on along the minus strand of CM018589.1, from coordinate 8,886,882 downwards.
AAAACAATAATGACAAAAAATTATAATAATAGTAATTATAATTGAAATAATATTTAGAAAAACAACAATGTTGTGTATCGTGATAATTATTGTCATAATAATTACAATGATTACAACAATACTATCAGTAATAATCAGATTATTAATTATTTACAACAATTATTATAATAGCATCTATAATAATTATGACATTTTAAAAATCATGATGATTAAAATATAATAATAATGAAAATAATTCATTAGTCGATGTTGATTTTGTTCAAAATTGACTTGCATTAATTTTTTATATATGATATTTCAGATTTAATATCATGTAACCAAGAAATATACGAAACCAAATATAGTCAAAACGGGTACGAAAATTAACCCAAATTATCTACAAAAGCTTCGATGCACAGTAACAATCTACCAATTAAATAATTATTTAAACATTCAAACAATAGCAACATCAAATAACTTCAATGCGCAAAATAAAGAATCCATTTAAAATGGATTTTATTGGTGATAATTTAACTAATTAAATTTCTATTTAATCAATAAAAACACAAATACCAATCAATCAGTTTGCTACATCAAAAAACCCAGCGCAATGCACGGGCAAGTCAACTCGTACCTACTATTCGCGAGTTACATGTATTATATGTGACACATTCAAATTGTAAAATTGATACAGAACAAATTCACTAAAGAGAGTAGAGAAAAGAAAAAAAAAGGAAAGAAATTTTGTTTGAAGATACACTGAAACTCTGATGACAACACCACTTATATGGTTGAAAAAATCTCAATAGGATGAATCTAGCGATGCTAAACAAGGTTATCATCAATGATCAAAGTGAGTTGCACGAGCGGTCCAGATGCAAGTGAGCCCCAAAACTTTTGGATGAATCGTGTAGGCTACTTTGTTCATTGTATACAATTTGCTTTTGGTATTGTTGGATTCGTCTTGGCAAGATCTTTCCAATGATATGGTTTCAATGTGCCTCTAATGTTTTTTCATTTGTCTTTCTTTGTTTTCTCTCTCTCATCTCTACTCCTTGTAATTTGTGAAGAGACAAGGGAGACAAATAAATTAATTAATTAACCCTGAAGGCACATCGAGTTCTTACGACAACACCACTAGTTCTATCAAAAGAGTTTTGACAAGATGAATACAATTACATCAAAGATGGTCACATATGATGAATGAAAGGGATCATATGAGCCATCTAAAAATATTGGAGCTCACATGCCTTTAAACGACTCGTGTGACCCACTCGAAGCATTATTCATGACCTTCCATGGTATTGTTGATTTCTTCTCATTGAGATCTTTTCAATAGTATTAGTGGTGGAGTCATCATAGTTTTGGTACATCTTTGATATTTTTTTTCTTCTCTCTCTTCTTTGTTCGTATTGAATATTGTGTCAAGTAATTTTACAATTTCAAAGAAACTTACGACTCAAATTGTAGATGTCATCAATAACTTTTTAAATCATGCTATTTCAGTAAATATTTTTTACACTTTGTTATTTTATAAAAAAAATGTTATAATCCCAAAGAACTGCTATTTGTTGTGAAGAAACGATGACTCTTTTACTTGGCTGTTCAGCTGCATATGTAGTGACCTAAGTATATTGCCAACATTGTTCATTGGTTAGTGTTTCAAGTAACATCATCAGGATTGCTGGATCTATCAACCACCACAGTACCACACTCCTCCATATATAATAACTTTACGGGTCATTGTGGTATTTTTTTAATAAAAAAAACATTTTGATATTAAATTGGATGATTGAGATCCAAGAGTTTAACATTTAGATATTATAAATCATTGCCTCATAGTAAATTTAAGTTTTTTTCAATTTATACTTTAAAAAAAATAGAAGAATATGTGATAGATTTTTGCTTAGTTACAATTTTAGAAAAAAATTGATTGAAAATTTGAAAAATAAAATAAAATAATATAAAATATATTATGTACTCAATTTTCTATTTCTTATATAAGTAGAGAGAGAGAGAGAGAGAGATTTGGAAGACAATTTCTAAATTTTCTATTTACATTGAATCTTTTATTACTTTATTTTAGAAAACCAAAAAATCATCTAAACTTAATGTTTTATTCACATATGTTGTGGTTGCTAATATTCGATAGGTTATATGTCACAAAGGTCATTATCATTTGTACACTCACTCTAAAACAATGTATATACACACATTTTACTATTTATTATTATAGTGTAATTACTATTGTTTTCCTTCTTAAAAAAATAAATCTTCTTGGTGTTTGGGGTATTTTGGTCATTTCTTAAGATTAGGTCATTACCAAATTAATTAGGGGTGGAATTTTATTTTCACTTTTTAGAAAGTACAATGGGATTATACATTTACCCTGTGACCAACAAGAACTAGGATCAAGAGGCTTTTTAGTCATTTCATTTTGTTTTGCACCACCTTTTATCAAAAAAAATTTAAAGCTTGCATTCAACAACTTTTTATCTTTTTATTTTGATTTTCTAGTCACTAGAAAGTTTATTGAGGGCAATTTAGTATTTTTTTAACTATAAAATAATTTTTTAATTGAAAAGTTGTGGACACGTGTATCACATGTGTGAATACATAAATGGCGTCCACACCTTTTCCTAAGCGTGTATGACACCTTGTGGCTGCCAAACTTTTTTTCATCATGTAGTTGAAATCTTTGTGACATTCTTTTCCTATTGAGGCAACATGTGACAACGAAAGTGACACAGTTAGTCTCTCACAATACTTTTTTCCCCTTTTGTTTTCTCTCTCATAATCTTGAAATCCAAGCTAATGATTTTAATTTTCATGGGTTTCCTCTTAGTGATTGATATTTCAATTTTAAACTTATTCTTTTGATTTTTAATTTTTATTATTAACCCTTTTGCAAAATATTTATTTGTTTTCAATTTCATTGTTTTATCCCAATTTGTTATGTATTATTTTTTTTTCAATTTCTAATTTTTGCTTAACCATTTTATGCAATTTTTATTTGTGTTTAATTTCATCATCGAATCCAAATTTATGATAAATTAGTTTTTTTTCAAATGAACTTATTTTTCTATTAGACTAGAGATAAGTACACAATATAAAATCATGTATATAAAGTATTTATTTGCAGAATTCTTAGTTAAAACAAAGCAAGAAAGGAAGTTGTTCTCATTGACTGTAATTTTAGTTCATAAGACTACATTTCTTTTGAATTAGTAGAAACAATTTTAATGCAAATAGGTTCTCAAGGTTTCAATATCTTGTAAGGATGTACTAACAATTAAAAACTATAAAACTTTTGATGTACAAATATAGATATAAGGCTAGAGTAGTGAGGGCAATAGAAAAAAAAATAGAAAAGGCATATTAATTTCTCTATATAAAAACGAAAACCACATACAGGATGTCAGGGTTGCTAAATTAATTTAAATTGATTAAAATTAATTCCTAGCAATTAATTAATCTTATCATACTCATTGAATATGAATAGATAGATTAATCATGTATTGGGATTAATTTCTTATACCAAGAAATAATTTTACAATTAACTTAGACTCGGTTGAGCATGTGTTTTTACATAAAACTGAGATGACTTAGGTCCTTCCTTCTAAAACATTTTATAAAGCACATGATAAATTGAAAATAATAATGTAATAAAAATTAAGTTGTATGCAATAAAATAAAGTAAAAAGGAAATAGAAGAATATGAGAGTTTATGGTCGAAAATATCCATTTTCCGAGTAAAAAAATAGTCTAATTATTTTGGAAATGGATGGACCGATTTATATAAATTAAAAGTTTTTCAAGAAAAAACTTTTGAAAAGCTTCTAAAATCATAAACAGATATTGTGTTAGGTACCTCAAATCAATAGTCTCGATGATAATTTCCTTGACGTAGATGTATTTTTATTCTAAAATAAAGAATTATTAGTAAATAATTAATATTCCCATGTCATTCAAGATTTGATTCTCACTCCAAATGATTATTACCTACGGAGTCAAACTCTCTTGCTTTTATTAATCAGAATTTCCATGACAACAATCTAAAGGTTGAGTTTTTCGTAAGCTATCATATTAATGATTTTTCTCATCATTTATTGTATATTTTTATTACCAAAGCAATTTAGTGGGAGTCGATCGGAGAGTGTGCTAAGATTGTAGATCCGCATGTGCCGTGGAATCTCATTAATTGAACACCCATCCGTGTGAAACCTTATTGTTGACTTTGACTTACGATGCACTGCTTAAATATCAAATCATAAATTCATAATAGTGGAATGATTGGTTGATATTTAGATGTGGAATCTTGAAAATAAAACCCGGCTAAATTACTTTACTATGCGAGAGCGAACGGTATACTCTATGGTGTTTGCATCTTAGTGTCTATAAGATGAGGATTATCATAAAACATTCACTTGCTTCCATGTCATAGAATTGCATTTGAGATATAAATTTAGATTGGTGAGGTATGTGTGTATATTTAATATAAAGTTTTTGATTTGTTTTGCGTAAAATATTTTAAACATAAAATATTTAAAAAAAAAGAAGATAAGATGATAACATTAGTGGTGATGAGATGATAATAACAATAAAGAAAGGAGATGATTGTCGTTGTTGTTATATTGAAAAAAAATGGTGATAAAGGAGAACATGGTGACTGAAATAATTGAAAAATATAATGATTAAATAACTATTTATAATATACTTTAAAAACAAACATGAGAAAATATAAAAAAAAATACATGAGTTGTATTAGAATTAAAATTATTATTATTATTATTATTTTGCTAATTTTTTTCTGGTGGGATGTTACCGTTAATACTTCCTCTATGTAACAATATAATTTTTATTTAGTTGTTGAACCTTAATGATTCAACTATTATATAAAAATTAATAATTTAACAACTCAATTTAGGTTAGGGTGGGTTTGATTTGAGGAAGGAATATGAAGCAGTCCTCATTCCTCAAAGAGAAACCCTTGAAAAGGTCAGGAATTAAATAATAGGAATTCCTGTCTTCCGTAACATTCGAGTTGGCAGGGCGAGAACCAAGAAATTACTATTTGGAGAATGTGGCAAACTCATAAAAATGCCAAACTCTGGAGTTGTAATTTTCGAGTGAATTCTATTTACATATGAGGGTCAACTTTCTAATTAAAGGCGCACGTGTGACTGATTACCGACAAATAGTAAATTATATTTTTTAGCAATAATTTCTCCTCTTCTTTTTGTCCTCCTTTCAATCTCAAAAAATAAAAAAATCATTGCTTGATTTAAGGTTTCCCAATTCCCAACCACATAAAATAGTATTACACATAAAATAAAATAGTATATTTACAAATGAGGTGAGCACAGAAATGGGTCCCTCGGTTTTCTTGTTCAACATCCTCACAGCTATGCAATGGGTCACCATTGTTTGTTTGACTTCCATTTCTAAAATTTAATAAATAAATAAATAAATCTTTATAAAATTCAATTAAAATCTCTTTTTTTTTTAATTGGGAAGCTGGTGGGCAATGGGAAATCAAATATTGCGATCGTAAAGTTAAGTTTAGGATTTTTGTGTTTCTTGAATCGACCAATTGCCGACCAAACCCTAGATTACTCTTGGGCCAGAAGAGAAAGAAAAAGATATCATCAACCCCTTCAAGATTTTGTGAGCTAGATTTTGAGCAAGTAGGGATACTTTAATTGTGTAAATAAGTACGAGAATTTATGTGGGGTTTAATTATTTATTCATCACGATAAAAAAAAATGATATAAAAAACGGAAAATAAATGAGAATTCATCCATCCACAATTTTTATTCCTCGTCCTTTTTTGTATTTTTTAAATTATTATATTATGTATTCTAAAAAAAAATGACAAGATCTCGATTTTCAGGGTCTGTGTTTCTATAGATGAGAAGTTTTTTTAGACTTGATATTTTTATTATTCTATGCTTGGTCATATTTATTATTATATGACAATGCATGTATACACCTTTTGATTTATAATTAGATTTAAAAAAAAAAAATGAAAAGTTTGCTGCAAATACATTTTATTTATATAAAATATAAAATTACAAGAATTTAAATACAAATTATGTTGGAGTCATCAACAAAGAATGACTAAGTCAAATGACTTGGTCCATCTCGGCTAGTCCTCTGTTTAGTGGGCTGGTTTATAGGAATTTCAGTTTATGTTTAATTGCATTTTATTCTTAACAGATTGTCCACGTTACAAGATTGTGTACACGTGGTAACTTTGTTTTCGCATTTCAGTTCCTGTAAGGCTATTATAAAGCCATGTGTTTAAGTCTTGAATAATACAAAAAGTACATTACTTTGCAGAGAGCTTATTAAGAGTACAACAAGTGGTATCAGAGCCTCAACACTCTATACCTGTTTGCGTGGTGTTAAGATCTGCAATATCTTAACTAAAAGAGTGTAAACACTTAGCTCGGGCGAGAGGAGAGAAACACTTGGTGAGCACACTTTGTGAGATAGAGAGACGAGAGATCAAACACCTGGTGGGCAAAATTTCGTTGGGTTGTGAGGACGAGAGTACAGACCAGATATGACAACAGAGAAATACGTTCAAGCTGCAATTCCTCAATTCGATGGTCACTATGACCATTGGGCTATGCGCATGGAGAATCTTCTCCGTTCCAAAGAATATTGGGACTTGATCGAAGTAGGCATTCCAAAATTGGCAGACGGGGTCATGCCCACAACAGAGCAATTGGCTACAATAGAGGCGCACAAACTCAAGGATCTCAAGGTGAAAAATTATCTTTTTCAAGCAATAGACTGCACCATCATGGAGATCATTCTTGATAAAGAAAGCTCCAAGAGCATATGGGATTCTATGAAGCAGAAGTATCATGGATCAACAAGGGTCAAAAGGGCACAATTACAGGCTTTGCGAAGAGAATTTGAAGTATTGCAGATGAAAGATGGAGAAAGAGTGGATGAATATTTTGCACGCACACTGACTATTGCCAACAAAATGAAAATCCATGGGGAACGAATGGAGCAGGTTGTTATTATTGAAAAAATTCTGAGATCAATGACTTCTCGGTTTGACTATGTTGTGTGTTCAGTGGAAGAATCCAACGACTTGGACAAGCTATCCATTGATGAGTTACAAAGTAGCTTACTTGTTCATGAACAAAGAATGAACAGCCACTCTGGAGGCAGTGAACAAGCATTGAATGTGTCATATGATCGTGGGAGATCAAGCTATGGCAGAGGTGTCTCTCAGGGATGTGGACGAGGAAGAGGCAGAACTGGGTTCAACAAGGCACTTGTAGAATGTTATAAGTGTCATAAACTAGGACACTTTCAATACGAGTGTCCTGGTTGGGAGAAGGAAGCTCATTATGCTGAACTATATGAAGATCAAGAGATGTTGCTGATGACTCACATGGATCTTCATACTCGTACGAAGGAGGCAGTGTGGTTCTTGGATTTTGGTTATAGCAACCACATGACTGGAGATCGGTTGTGGTTTTTTCATCTTGATGAAACCTTCAGACAAGCTGTAAATTTGGGGAACAATACAAAGATGGCAGTCATGGGGAAGGGGAGCATCAAGATGCGAATCAATGGGATAAATCAGGTGATTTCTGAAGTATTTTATTGTCCTGAGTTGAAAAATAATTTACTTAGTCTTGGTCAGCTTCAAGAAAGAAATCTTGCTATTTTGATAAAGCATGGAGTGTGTAAGATATATCATCATACCCGAGGGCTGATTATACAGACAAAGATGTTTGTTAACCGAATGTTTATGCTTGTTGCTGAAATGATAACTGCTGCCAATGTCCAAGAACAAACCTGTTTTCAAATCAATCCTGAAGATGAAACAGATTTGTGGCATCGTAGATTTGGGCATTTAAACTTCAAAGGACTACAAACTTTGTCTTGCAAAAACATGGTGCTCGGTTTGCCTCCTCTGCAGATTCCTTCTAAAGTCTGCACAGTTTGTCTAGTTGGCAAACATCACCGTGAGCCTTTTCCTAAGGCTAGTTCATGGAGAGCTACTCAGAGGTTGCAGCTTATACACTCTGACATCTGCGGCCCCATCACTCCTAAATCAAGCAGTCATAAAAGGTACATGCTCATTTTCATAGATGATTATACGAGAAAAATATGGGTTTATTTTTTAACTATGAAAAGTGAGGCATTTGCTGTGTTCAAAAACTTCAAGAGTTTAGTAGAAAAAGAATCTGGGCATGCCATATGTTGTTTTAGAACTGATCAGGGAGGGGAGTTTACTTCATTAAAATTCAATGAATATTGCAATTTGAATGGCATCAAAAGGCAACTCACCGCAGCCTACACCCCACAATAAAACGGGGTTGCGGAGAGGAAAAATCAGACGATCATGAACATGGTGCGATATATGTTGACAGACAAAAATGTTCCTAAAGAATTTTGGCCCGAAGCTGTCAACTGGGCTGTTCACTTGCTTAATAGATGCCCAACACTTGCTATAAAAGAAAGAACTCCAGAAGAAGCATGGCATAATTCCAAACCATCTGTTGAGTATTTCAAAGTGTTTGGATGTGTTGGCCATGCACACATCTCTGATAAGAAGAGGCAGAAGCTTGATGATAGGAGTCTTCCATGTGTTTTCTTGGGTTTCAGCAAAGAATCGAAGGCCTATAGGATGTATGATCCTGTCTCCAAGAAGGTTATTATAAGTAGGGATGTGGTGTTTGAAGAAGATAAGTCTTGGGATTGGAAGCAAACCAATGAGGGCATTCATAGTTCTACTCTTGCATGGGGTGATACACATGAACTGAATGAGTCCTTACCAAGTCTTGATGACTGTCCAGCAGCCAGGCAGATTGCAGATGACAGTATCGATCATCAAGAAGAGCCTAGTGAAGGTGATTTTGTTGGTGGCAGTTCTGCAGCAGCCACACAACATTCCAGTGGTGGCGTCTCGGCTGAAGATGCTGATGCTGGTGATGCTTCTTCTCCTGCTGCAGTCACACAAAATCAGCAGAGTTCAGTTCAAGGGAGGGAAAGAAGAACACCAATCTGGATGAGAGACTATGTAAGTGGGGCAGAACTAGAAGATAAAGAAGAAGAACTGGCTAATCTCATGATGTGCACTGCCTCATGTGATCCCATGTCTTTTGAAGAGGCTGTCAAGAGTTCCAAATGGCGAGAGGCAATGGAATTAGAAATCAAAGCTATTGAGAAGAATGAGACTTGGGAACTGACCACACTTCCAGCGGGTGCAAAAAAGATCGGGGTGAAATGGATATTCAAAACCAAGCTCAACGAGAATGGAGAAGTAAGCAAACACAAAGCAAGACTAATGGCCAAAGGGTATTCACAACAGTATGGGATAGACTACACTTAAGTTTTTGCTCCTGTTGCTCGTTGGGACACAATTCGAATGTTTCTTGCTCTTGCTGCATGTAAAGGCTGGGAGGTGTATCAACTTGACGTAAAAAGCGCATTCTTGCATGGGGAGTTGCAGGAAGCAGTATTTATTGAGCAACCTCAAGGCTATGAAGTCAAAGGAGAGGAAGACAAAGTTTACAAACTCAAGAAGGCTCTATACGGACTTAAACAAGCTCCTCGAGCTTGGTACAACAAAATTGAATCCTATTTTGAAAAGGAAGGTTTCAATAGGTGTCCGCATGAGCATACTCTGTTTACAAAGAGAGAAGAAGGAGGTAAAATGCTTCTGGTAAGCATTTATGTTGATGATCTTATTTTTACAGGGAATGATGAAACAATGTTCGAAATCTTCAAGAAGTCCATGAAACAAGAATTCGATATGTCGGATCTTGGAAAAATGAAATACTTTCTCGGTGTGGAAGTATTACAAAACAGCAAAGGAATCTTCATAAATCAGAAAAAATATGCAAATGAAGTCCTTGAAAGGTTTGGTATGGAGCATTGTAATCCAGTAGTGCCCGGGTGTAAACTTGTCAAAGATGAAGGTGGAGTTGCTGTTGATACAACTACCTACAAACAAATGGTAGGCAGCCTGATGTATATGACTGCCACCAGACCCGATTTAGCCTATGTGGTGGGATTAATTAGCAGATTCATGGAGAGGCCAACCGATTTACACCAACAAGCTGTGAAGAGGGTGCTTCGGTATCTTAAAGGAACTACTGATTTGGGGATCTTCTACAAAAGAGGAGGAGGAGATGAATTGATAGCATTTTCAGATAGTGACTACGCTGGGGATATCGAGGATCGAAAGAGCACATCAGGATATGTTTTCTTGCTCAGCTCAGGAGCAGTAGCATGGTCCTCAAAGAAGCAGCCTATTGTCACTCTCTCCACCACCGAAGCAGAATTTGTAGCAGCCTTTTCCTGTGCATGTCAAAGTGTGTGGATGCGTGGAATTCTTGAACAACTTGGCCATGAACAAAGCAAGTGCACTGATATGTTTTGCGACAATACATCTACAATCAAGTTGAGCAAGAACCCAGTCATGCATGGGAGAAGCAAACACATTGACATTAGATTCCATTTTCTTCGTGACTTAACAAAAACTGGAATCGTCAAATTAGAACAATGCAGTTCAGCAGATCAACTAGCAGACATCATGACAAAACCATTGAAGCTTGAGGTATTTACAAGGTTAAGGGAATTACTTGGAATCTGTGAAGCACCATCAATAAACTACCAGCAAAATCTGCAGGTCAGTTTAAGAGAGGGTTTGTTGGAGTCATCAACAAAGAATGACTAAGTCAAATGACTTAATCCATCTCGGCTAGTCCTCTGTTTAGTGGGCTGGTTTATAGGAATTTCAGTTTATGTTTAATTGCATTTTATTCTTAACAGATTGTCCACATTACAAGATTGTGTACACGTGGTAACTTTGTTTTCGCATTTCAGTTCCTGTAAGGCTATTATAAAGCCATGTGTTTAAGTCTTGAATAATACAAAAAGTACATTACTTTGCAGAGAGCTTATTAAGAGTACAACAAATTAAAGTATTTAAAAGTTAAAAAATTATTTACTATTTAAAACTATGAGATAAACAATTTAAGTAATAAAAGAGAGTAATAATTAAAACTTAAATGAGAAATGATGGAAAGCAAAATAAAAAAAGGGCATTAATTTAAAGATAAATAAATAAAATTAATCACGTTATTTCTTTATCCATGTCCTTGAGTTCATTTTATAATTGCGATTTTAGTGTAATTATAATTTATACTGTGTGAGTGCGCGCGTGTGATTTCACTCATGTATAGTTTTTAATTATATATTGCCCGGAGCTTTGTATAAGCTTTCCAGAAACGGTTTGACAGGCCAACCAGATCGCCGGAAATGGCTCGGCAAAAATGATGTCATGGTAGTTTGAAATAAAGATAACAGCTTCTTTTTGCACAAGGAAGCTACCATGAAATCGCTAACTTGTGTTAGGACAATGTTCGTTCGTTCCGTCATGAACATTCGGAACAAAAACAGAAACATAATAATCCGACCAGATGAGCCTCTAATTGTTCAATTATTGGCGATTTTCGCAAAGGTATATCCACTCATTCTCGCCGGAAATTTTAGCCATCGTTCCCAGCTCAATTTGAAGTTGAATTACCACAGCGCAGCAGATCGTAGCAACCTTTGCCTGTTTGAAGCTGTGATTTGGGCTGATTTTTTTTAAATACGTTTTGTTTATAAATGTATTAAAACATTATTTTATTATTATATTTTAAAAATTATTTTTTATACCACATATTAAAATGATTTAATAACATATATTTTTTTCTGGTGAGGACTGCCCCAGCCTTATTTCCCAGGGTTATCATAAAATGTTCTTTATTTTGCAATTCTTTTTTTATACGAGAAATATTATTTCTAAAAAGTGTATTTTATGAGTTTTGATAAATAATAAAAAACTTTGATTGTCCTAAATTTTTATAAAAATTATACATTTTAATTCGAACTCAAAATCTATTACGCAGATCATAAACTTTATATCGTTACTTTAACAAGTGAAAACCACTGTAATTACGGTGAGAAACAGTGCTCATAAATGGAGACCTACCAAACAGTGACGCATGAAATCCTAACGAGCGCAGCGACTTAGAATCCAAACCACCCTCTTAAAATTATTTATAGACAATTATCTTGATCAGAAATTGATAATATTAATTCCTCATTAAATTACATAAGCCAACGTGGATAAAATTAATTGAATATAACAAAAGATACACGCAGAGAATTTTAAGCATACATAATCCACGTAACAAGGACACCATGACCCATACAAATAGGGTGGTTGGAACGCGATTGTCACAGGAATAATCCCATCTAACAAACAATAGAATAGGCTTTAATATTTATCAAGTGGGGGGGAAATATCTAGTTGATTCAGAAAATAAAATTATTTATTTTTCTTGGGGTAAGAAGCATGTGTAACTGGAGAAATTTTCATTTTAGACTGGACTATATGTAACATGTCACATCTAGTACCAATAATACAATGCCATGGCCTAATTGGGAAAACTACAGTTTAGTGTCTGTTCATACCAATACTTTTCCTCGTATACTTGTGTACTTGAAAAGCATCCATTATACTATACTATTGGATAATTTGTCTGTGCTTGTATTCGTGGTAGGCTGAACCATGTTTTTTTAAATATTAAATTTTTTTTACTAAGACGGTAGATATTTTAGTGTTTACAATGTCATGAACCTGGATAAGATGGTAATTCTTATAACTTTTTATCTTAATTTTTTGACAAAAACACAAGTAAAAAAAGGAAAAGAAAAGGATAAATTTAAAATAAATATTATTACTATTAAAAAACAATTTGATTTTAAGCACCAAAATAAATAAATAAAACACTAAAATAATATGACAAAAGAACAAAGAGAAAAAATAGAAAAGGAAAAAGAAAAAGGCATCAATTTAAAAAACATCATCTACATATATTAAAATTGAAGGATTAAATTAAAAAAAAGGACTACAATGAACAAACAAAAAAAAGAGAACATATATGGATTATAGTCGTTAGGAGAGAGAGAGAAAATAAATAAATAAATAATTGATCACAAGCGACAATCTAACTAGTATAAAATTATTGTCAATTATGTCTTTTTAGTTTTTTTTTTCAAAGGCATTATTGTTATTTATCATATTAAAATATATTAAATTTTTAAAAGTTATTGATGTGTGTTACATGCACCATAGTATGAGAGGCTTCCACGCACTTTGAGTGGTACACCCAACGTCTATCTTATTCATCATATAGTGAGGTGCAACATCATATTCGTTTTTAGTTGGTACGATGAATATCATTAACGGTTAATTGAGTTGTCATTACTTATCTTTTTTTTACTTACTTTTTTTCCCTTTTCTTTTCTCATGTTTTCCTCGAAAAACACATTGATCTTCATTGTTTTTAGTGTTTGTTTTTTAGTCTTTATTTTGATTTATTATTTTTGTCCTTGACTCTTTAATAAAAAAAAAACTATTTCCTTTCAACTTCAATTTGTAATGTATTCTATTTTTCAGTTTGATATTTACTCTTTAATTTATGAGTTTATTTATTTTTCATTGACCTTTAATAAGAGTTTTTTTTTATTTACCATTTTATAAAAGTTTTTTCTCCAATTTCAAAATTCATTTCAGATTTAATTTGTGTTGTTGTTTTCAATTTGGTCTTTAATTTGTATTTATTTAATTTTTTTAAAGCTATTTTTCTCGTTAATTTAGGCCTCCAAAAAAAATTTCATATACTTTTTTCTTTTTATTTCTTTTGTTTGTCCTTTTGTGCAAGCGTTATTTCTTTTTAATTTCTATCCTTAAACCTTTTATTATTAATTATTGGTTTCTAATCTCACCCTTAAATCCAAGTTTATGGTGTGTTATGTTTTTCAATTTTTTTCTCAATCCGTTATGTGTTTTTTTCTTTTACTTTCAATCCCTAGAATCTAAGAGGAGACAAAGACACTAAAAATGGGAGAGGAGAGAGAGTTACCGATCAACAATATTTCAGTCACCAAAAAGATTAAAAAGCCCCTTTTCGTTACTACATGCATAGAAACACACGACTCTCAGCTCATTAATTACTTATCTACTTCCATGTATTATTTATCAAGTCTTGAAAACTCAAAGCCCCGTAATCTACCACGTTTAAATTGTAGCTTTGCATTTCCTAACTTAATATACGCAATCATTACTATTTAAAAATTGATTATTATTGTACTTTGATGAAGAACTCATTGACTTTCATTCAAATTTCAATACAGGAATTTTAAAATTGCAAGTCCTATTTTTCCCAAATAAATAGGAGTATTTATTTCTTACATAAACTAGGGCTTGAATCGTTATGGCTCACCGACCTAGAGATATCATTTTATTTTTTTCAGACTTTTTATCCTATTGTAGGTAGAGGGTTTATTTATTATTTTAATTATTTCAATAAGAATACCAAATACTACCTAGCTGAAGGCGTGCATTATTTTCAAAAAGTATGGCACCGAAACAACAAAGAAAGAGAATTCAACAGTCATTGATTTCGGTGTAAGCTTGCAAAAGTAAGCAGCTTGACCACTCAAAGCAGCTTAGCTAGCTAGCTGCAAATTTCAGGATTGAAGGGACTTGCATCAGTATCACCCACAGATGACAGATCACAAAGCAAGTTTATAGTTTGGTATTTCAAATCAGAAAAAATAAAAATAGAGTTTCCAACAAAACAAGTCCAAAGAGTAATACGTAGTTAAAGTAATTCGAATACAACCTAACTTGACTAGCAAAGATCCTAACTTGACGAGCAAAGACAGGTGTTTTTTTGGCTCTTCAGGGGGGCGGCGGCGGCGGCGAGAGGGCTTCCACCGCCACAATATCAAACTCTCAAAAAAAAAAAAGCACTATTGTACACTAATCAATGTTCCCACAATAAAGTCTCGAAAGCACCAGCAGTCGTAATCACATTACTTTCTGGAATTATTGACAAAAACGGATCGCTAAAATACCCGGTGCCCTCCGCACCGTAGTCTTCACAATACCAGGATTGATTAATATTGTACGGCCACGAGTCACCAGACAAAACAAACTCGGGAAATTCCTCGAAACTTGTTTCCAAACTCGGCAACTCAACTATCTCGCTCAGTTCTTCAGGAGTCGCCGCGTCACTTGGTGATGAAGTCACCTCCACTGTCGATGATGAGGACGGGGAAGAGGACGTCTGTGTCACTAGCGAGGACGATGACCCATTATTATTGCTCGCCGTGGAGTCGTTGCTGTTGCTGTTACTGTTATTTTCATCGTCGCAGACTTTGGCGGGAGCCGAAGGAACAATGTTGAAGTCCATAGAAGCGGCTTTTGCGGCGGCATCCTGGACATCACGTGGAGAGCTAGAAGCGGGTCGTGGTAGAGACCCGGCAAGTTCGGGAAAGTTGAGGATGGCTGACTTGCCTTTAATGCTCAAGGCTGCCACGTCATGGGCACGTGCTGCCATTTCCGGGGTGGAAAAAGTGCCTAGCCAGATCCGATTCTTCTTTCTGGGCTCCCGGATCTCCGACACCCATTTCCCCCATGTCCGCATTCGGACCCCCCTGAATACCGGGTGCTTGCTGCCGCTGCCGCTGCCGCTTTCTCTTGGCCTCTTTGGTTTTCTCTGGTTTTCTTCCGGGTCGGGTTTAGATACCGGGTTTGGTGATAGTCCTGACGAAGAAGGGGAATAAGGGGTTCGCAGGGAGGAGGAGTAAATGCTTGAGGAGCCTGTTTCGGAGTTGGAGATTGAAACCGGCGAGACAGTCATGTTTTTGGCGATCAAGTCTCTCAGCGTGCTTCCGGTTTCGTTTTGTTTAGAATAAGCCCGTAAGCACCTTAACTAGGAGTGAGTAATTTCTGATGGTGAGAAGGAAATGCACATCGAAAGGTTGTTTTTTTTTTAGGTATATATAGAGAGAGAAGATGGTGTTGTTACAGTTGCCGAGGAGAAAGCTATGTATTTGCTGTTGACTGTGATAGTGATGATTTTTTTGTTAACATTTCTTTTTTATATTAAGTTAAGACATCAAAATAATAAAAGCAAAAAAACTAATTGTAAATAAAAAAAAAACATTTCAAATGACAAGTGAACCGTGTTTATGCCGTGTTTAAGCATATAGAAAAAAAAACTGAAGTTTTTTATACTCTTAAATTACAGTAAAATTGTATATATAAAGCTATTATTTATTCTAAATGTTAAATATTTTTACTATTTAAAAAAATAACATGCAAAAGGAACTAAACCAGCTTATTAGCTGATTAAAACTCAAATCAAGTAGAATTCTAAGAACTTAATTAGAAAAATAATGGAAAATCTAAAGCTAAAAAGAAAGAAGAAGAAGAAGTTGTCGACTCAACCAGCTGTTACAGTTTGGGCATAAAATAGAAATAGGAAGAACTTGGGGGGTTGGAAGAGTATAAAGTGGAGATGGAGGAGAGAAATGAATGGTGTCCGGTACAGGGTCAGAAATAGCAACGAGGTTGGTAACAGCGAATTTTTTTTTATTTTTAAATTCATATATTTAAACACACAAAATCAGTATCTGCACGTAGTTGAAATAAAACTAATCCATTCCATCCTTTATAGGTGGGTCGATGCTTCTCTAGCAAAGTCAATATATATATATATATATATATATAGATAGATAGATCGACATTCCACCCCTTTTTCATATGCTAAAATTGCAATTTTATATAAATAAAATAATATATTTGGACAAGCACTTCGAGGAGTGGTGTTTGATTTATTAACGCGTCCAGATAAGAGTAATTAATATTTACGTATTTATTTTTCCCCACATGCAAATTCGCATGGAGAGTGGCGACTCACATGTCAAGGGAAGAGAGAGAAGGGTGGAGGAGAGGAGGCGGTGGTGGTGGTGGTGAGGCCGGGCCCTAGAGGGTGTGGTAGGGAGAGGGACGACGACGCACAGCTGGCAGAGCTGCTCTGTGGAAATAAGATTTCTGCAGAAATGAAATGGGCTGTCTAGGCTCTACTGTAGTTAATAAAATTTCCTTTTATTTGACCTACGGATTTCCTGGCTATTAGACAATGCCCATAACTATTACTGCTGCCGCGCCTGTTTCTTCAACGGAACAGCATTTAGTTAGCCCGGCTTTGATTAATGCTCTATCCACCAGGTAATTTAGAAGCTTTACACCACCTTCCCCTCCCTGCGTATTAATTTGTGCCATTTTAGTAGAGACTCTCCTTGGCTTTCCCACACCTACCATAAATTATATATTCATAAATTTCCTCTTCCTGCGTTTTATATATATATATCACAATTACTGTGTCGTTTCATAGAAAGAGTTACTTTAGCTATATATTTCTTCTAAATTCATTTCACGTATTACATTTGTAATCCAGGTTATTTATTATTAATAGAAATTTGTCTAATTACCATTGGGTTCTAAACAAGAAGTCTTGCAACTAAATGATTTTTCAGATTCTTGATTTTTGTTTCTTACAAAGCTAAACTTGAGAAGAATACTTAGCTCGATCCATGGCGGTTGCTACTGTGAGAAGACTCGTTGACTTGTTATTGACCCTGTTTTTGTTTTGTTAAAAGCATTGCACTTGGCCTACATTAATCTCTAATACTAAGAGATATGTCGACCTAACCATTAACATCCAAGTTTAATCAAGATACGATGCTAACCTAGTAAGAACTCATCAATTCGTTATTGAATTCATTTTAAGGTTAAGAACATCATGTTAGGCCCATGTTTGTTCTTAAGACCTAGATGACATGTTGACCTAACAATCAAAATCCAAGCTTAATAAGAGAACATGATGCTTGTCAATGTTTTTTTTTTAAAAAAAAAAAAATAAATAATTACATGCACATGCACACGTGAAAAGGTGAAACATAATTTTACGAATGAAGATAACATGAATTCATAAGTAAAAAACCAAACAAAATAAGAATGCATGGATAAAAAGTAACCATGCTTGATAATGTAATGTTTATATTTTGTTGACTTTGTTCATCTTGACCATTCTCTGCTGCCTAACTAGTAATTTCTTATAATTTGCCACTTGCTATATTAGATTTCTGTCTAGGATGCTTCTGAGTTTATAACAGGCAAAGCTATTAACTCTTCAAAATCACTATAATCCAAAGTCCTGAATTCATGCCATGGTGACAATTCAAATGCATTTAATATTTCAAGCACTCCATGATTCTTCCTTGGACTTTCAAGTTCACTAGTTGCATTTCTTTACACTGCAAACCCTTGCTTCATGGTAGGAGGTACTTGTCTATTCTCTTTGTACACTGTTTGATGCTGCCAAATCAAGGGTAAAACAGAGCTCATATACAACAATGGAGTCTCAAACTTTGTCAAATATGAAGATAATAAAAATAAAATAATGCAAATCCAAAATAATATAATTTTCATATTCACGTGTTATATTTTTGACAAGAAAGGTATAGTTTCCTTGGGCTCCTTGTAGCTCAGCCAGATTAAAATTTTGGAAGAGTAATTAAGAGTGTAGGACCCACCCTTAACCTTGGCTTCATTTAAAACTCTAGTGGAGCCCTAGGATCGTTTTTCTTATTTATTACAAGGAAATAATAATTCAGTTTCAACGCCCATACTCCGAACCCCTCTTCCCTTCAACTTTGTCACTCAAACTGCAACTTCTGGTTCAGTCTTGTACTTCTCTCTCTCCTCTCTCTCTCTCCTCCTCCTCTTCTTCTCTAGCACATGGCATGTGGCATGGAAGATATCGTGAACCAGGCTGCCCTGCGAAGGAGGCATCTGCTCGTTGATTTTGATAATCTGGGTAGTTGGCCACTACGAATTGAAGGGCATTAAGTAATTGGGCTGGGGTCACTTTGAGCCCACTATAGTTGGATTTCTGAGAGAGACGCATGGTGGGCTTATTTTAACCGATGGGCCCATACGAGAGAGCTGTACCAGCCCCACTCAAAACAAAAAAACTATCTCGCAATTAAAAGTAGTTTCCACAATCCTCGCCATTTTTTTTGCCCGTACAGGGAGATACCTGCTGGAGTCCATGTGGGCCAGCTCGATATAGGCCTCCTTGTTTTGCTCATCGTCGGAAGATCCAGTCTTATTGGGATTCGGTAATCTCTTCTTTTCTATTCTTAATTACCGTTGATCGCAATTAATTTTATTTATAGAATCTTTCATGTCCTTTTTTTCTAATGTTAAATGTTTTTATTTTTACTGGTTAGTTTTTATTTTATGGATCTTATATTTAAATATCTTATTTTACTTGTCAACTTTCATTAGCCAATAAATATGTAAAGATCTAATTATTTTTCATGTTATTTCTTGTAACTTTATTTTATTCCTTCATGCTAAACTAAACTAAACTAAAATAAATACATGATAGAATTTGATTGATAAATAATTTCTTTGTGGTCCATACCATGTGATAGGGACCCCCACATTAATTGTGAAGAGAGGCATGGTTGTCTCTTTGAATTAAAAACACAACGACTACTGTAATGGCAGTGGTGGATTGAACTGAGCGAGCAAAGCAGAACAGAGAGCACCGGAGAAAAAAATGAAGTGTATCTGTTCTTTGTTTTCAGCTCGTTAACCGTTGGATCGAGTTAAAATTTTGACAATAAAATCTAGACACGTTACTCTTTATTTTGAACGGTTGGATCGAGAATTGGGGCTGTATAAGCCGGTCATTCTGTGTGGTAAAGGAACTCTTGAAGCAGCTTCAAGCAGTGCACAGAGTAATCCTTGATAGCCGGTGCTGATGGTGGGCAACAAATGCAGTTCGTTTTAGAAGAGGAGAAGAAACATGCACAGCCGACCTTTCTGTCACAAAATAGGAATTCTTCCCCTACATTTTTGCTGTTAATATGCTTCGAACAGGGAAAAATAAAAATAAAAATTGAACTCTCAGACCCCATGTACCCGTTTCAGCAATGGAAAAGAAACCTAGGCCAGCGGCCGACCTTGCTCCCATTACAATCAAAGTCAAAGAAGTAGTGACGTGGACCGGATCAAAACACCAACAAGGATCCATTACATGTCTAAATAGTTCAATCATTCTGTCTAATACAAAGATGTTGAAGGAGATATTGAATGCATTGGTTTTGGAGATTTCAACCAAGTCAAAATTAAAAAGTCTATTGGATTATCAAGAGAAGACCCTGATATATTTTATTCATGCGCAAGAGGAGTCGAATACAATTTTATTTGGGTCATGAAGTGAGGACAACAAAGGAAACAAAAGAATCATGTTACAACTTGGAGACAATATGAGTGACTATCTTTTGTTTTTGTTTCTAGGATTAAGGGGCTGCATGGAAGGCTATAAACAAGCCTTGAATTAGCTTTGTAATATTTTACTTCCTTCTCTTAATCTCATGGCAGAACATGGATTAATAAAATAAACTCGTGTTTTGCGTGATACAACACATTTTCTTTACTGGAACAAAGATCAAATCTGACTTATCAAGGTATAACTAACCTTGTGGTGTCATTCGATTCAATTTCAATAATGTTGGTGCTTTGAAATAGATTTCCATTATGTCACTCCTATCAGACCTATTTTAGATTTTCATGGCATGTCAACGACTTAAATCAACAACCTTGTTGTTTTTGAAACGACAATAGTGATCATGTTCTTTCTAATTGTCGTTGAGAGGTTATTAAAAATATGTCTTGGAAATAATAGATGAGAGGTAAGGACTTCCTCAATGGAGTTGTCAAAAATTTACAGACACAATTTTAAGCACCTAAAATTAAGCAAGCACACTTGTATACATATTTGATTTTATTAAGATATGTAACTAGGTACAATCTTAATTTAAAATATTCTTACAAAAAATAATAAAATAATTCTCTTATTATTCTCTTGAATTTGATATGTGGCAACTTGATTTATTTATAAAATCAAGCCAATATTTATACTTTGCAATAACATGAATTTAGATCTGTGTTGTAGAATGAGATTTAAAGATTTAATGCTTTGAAGAGTTTATTTGATTTGGCTTCAAAGTATTGTTGAAGAACTCTATTGAGGCACTTAAACTTGATCTAATAGAGCTTCAATCTTTGTAGACTTCAAACGTAGATGAAAGAGACTTGAAGGGTATGTTTGGCATTGCTTTTACTTTTACGATTGGGGTTGAAAAAAAAACAGTTTCAAAAAAAGCGCTTTTACTGTGGTTCAAAATAAGCAGTGAAGTGTTTGGTTAAAACTGTGGTTGAGTTGGAGGTTGAAAAAAAAGCAGTTTTGGGTGTTTGGTTACCAAGCTTTTCATATTGCTTTTAACTTGTGAAATTACTTTAAAGGGTATATATTTATATGTATATAATTTTTTTAAATATTGTAAATTGAATATTTATAATAATATAATGTAATTAATAATTCATGAAAAAACTAATATTATTTTTTATTCTCCCATCAAACTACTTGCAATTTCATCACGAACAGATATTTCCCTTCCATTAGGACTGATCTGTATCTACACATTTTTTTTTAAAAAAATATATATTTAAAAACAATGGCTGGGCCGAGGGCAGCCCAACCAAATTGGGCCTAAGCCCAACTTTGCTGGACTTGGGCTGGGCCGAGTGCAGCCCAGCCCAAGTCCAGCTACAATAACAAAGAAAAGAATTAAAACGGTGCGCTGCACTGTGCGTCTTCTTCGCGTGACAGTGCAGCGCACCTGTGCACAGTGCTTCCGACCGACCACGACGAGAGCTTCAACGGAGGATACCTACGGGTAGAGGAGTCCGAGGTAGTTCTTCCTGTGGTGGTGGCGTCTGAAATGGTGGCCTGTGGTGGCCGGAGGCAACGTTGGAAGGTGGCGGTACTGTTCACCGACCACGACGAGAGCTTCAACGGAGGATACTGACGGGTAGAGGAGGCCGAGGTGGTTCTTCCTGTGGTGGTTTCATCGTAAATGGTGGCCTGTGGTGGCCGGAGTCAGCGTTGGAAGCTCTCGGCTTCCATGGCTGTTCTGTTGAAGGGCAGAGAGAGAGAGAGAGAGAGTTGCATGCAGAGAAGCTTCCTTGTGGCCGTGGCTTGTGCATGCTGCACTGTCATCTTCTTCGTAGGGGTATTTTTGCAACGGTTATTTTTATTTCAAATGTTTATGATCGTCGTTTCGAATGTGTGTATCATGGTTCCTTATAGCTGGAATCGGCATGAAATAAGCATCAAATACTTGCTTCCCAGCAAACGCCGTTTACATGAAATAATTGTTGTGGGTCCCATGTTTTATATCTCTGTTCAGGCCGAACCAAACAAGAAAATGTAAAGGCCGTTTGGCAATCGTGGAACGCACCACGTTGCCAAACGGCCACGAAAACTTTTGAGAGAACTTTCTTGCTTAAAGTGCCTGTCTCAAAGAAAATCTTGTATCTTTAATTTTTTTTTTAATTTCATATAATATTATTTTATTGACTGATCTTTGTTTGTGGGATCTTATATTTATAACAAAATAACTTAATTCTCTCTTTCCATATATCAACCATTTTGTTGACCAAGAAATATATATATAAGGGTTTAATTATTTTTCACATCATATATTTCAATTTTATATCGAAATAACAAATGGTGAGAGCATGGGATTTGAAAAGTTTTAAGCAAATGCACCATCCGTTTTGGAGTTTAAGATGTAGGATCCCGTAATGAAGAGACTTGAAAGTTTTGACATTCTACTTTTGAGTTCAAACATTCCAAATTCATGCTCTCCTTGCTAAGTCGATCATTCATTATGTATTAGTGTTTGCGTGTGAAATAAAATGTACAAAGCTTGAAATTAAGCAATGAAGGGCACGACCAGATCGTGACTTTCAGCAAAAATGTTTCTTCCCTTCAATATATGATACCCACAAGCAAGGAGCAAGCGTCACACTATACCAACTTCATTGATGAGAATTCAAAATCAAGTGGGTCCAAAACAATGACTTACTTGTAAATTATTTAGAAGTCCCAGGAGACATCTCTTTCTTGCTTCATCCTGCCAAGCTCCACCAGCATGGTCAAAAGGGCCTCCCACATTTCACAAGAATCAGGTTCACTAGGATCCTTCTTTCTTGAAGAGTAAACCATCCAAGCATGATCCAGCTTCCTATCTGGCCTGACTACAACTGAACCTGGAACTTCAGCATCACGGCATGTCACTAACCCATCACTCTTCTCGCCGTACCTAAGCTGCAAGTGGAGTGCGCACATAGCCATCGCAGCGGATATGGGAATCCCTACTGGCACCTGGTGTCCTGCTTGAAAGTCATCAGAGTCCTTGCTCCTGAGCTTTGGGAGGGGAAGCCAAGGAAGTTCTGCATGTGCTATGTGAGTCATTGTTGCAAGGACACCTGGAGCGATGCTTGCTTCCGAGTGGAAAGAGATGAGCGGAATTTCCTTTGGAAGCTGGTGCTTTGAGATGAATTCCCTCCGCTTATCGTACGTGAGATCCTCCATTGCTCGTATGTCACCCTAAATTTATCCATGATGGTATGAGAAATCAGCCAGATATTTCTCCAAATTGGGATGCAGATGCAGAAAAAAATCAAATAGTCAAGACAAGCACAAAAAGCACCAAGCCACAGACAAGATACAAGTAACATAACACAAGGAAACATTTAAAAGATATACTGTAATCCTGGGTAGAAGCATAACTATAAACTCTGGCAGTAGATAGGGGGCAAAGGAAATAAGAATCAAAATAAAAACAAGGAAAGCTATTTATATAAAGCTCGGGAAACATATCAGCATAACCCGAGTTTCCTAGTAATTATTTGCACAAACTTTCATAGGGATTTGTATCTAGGCAGAGACAACAACTACCTTAATTATTTTGCAGATCAAAAGCTCCATGATCCTCCGGGTTTCTTTGTCAGCAATCTGGCCTTCACGAAGAATATCAGAAGCTATGGGGGTTCCAGCATATGGACTCTGTACCAATGCCAGTCCAGCAATTTTATTTTTCAAGTCAGAAGAGTAGATCGACAAAGCAGCTGCAGCATCAACCCCACCCTTGCTGTGCCCAAGCAGCATCACACGCTTGCCTGAACCCCAATATAGCTCGTCAATATATTGCTTCAGCTCCCATGCATTATGCTCCACTGATGCCTTCATAACAATGGCAGTGCGATGGATAAGTAAATGATATCATAATAGCTTATGATCTAACTTAAATATAGAAGTGAAAGAAAAAGTACAATTAGAGAAAAGAAGAAACAAACTCATTAAATAATCATTTTTCTAAAACTTCCTGGTTCTCCAGTCAATTTTAGTCCAGATAAAGGACCAGGTGAAAAGTGATTACCTCACTGTGAATTTTTGCAATGTGGCAAGCTAGACCCATCTTAGAAAAGAATCTCTTAGTACCCGCAAAATACAGGGGGGCGTGATTACTGAAAAGGTCTGATAAAGGTAAAATTGCATTACTGTTGGGTTTACAACATGCCAACTATTGACCAAAAAACAAAATCCAGATTTGAACATCAGGGTGCGGGGATTTTCTAAACCTGGTATTAATAAATAAACAAATGAGTTCGGAAGGTTGTGCTCTCCATTCCTGAGGAATAGGCATGACAGAGGGAGAGTAAGTACCAAAAAAATTATGAACCCGATTATAAGAATTCATATCCCTGACAAAACAGAGTAGCAGTCAACACTCAAGTGAACAGCTTGTTTGTAAAAAATAGTAACTTAAAGTTGAAAATGCAGTAAAATAAAAATTCATAGTTTGACCACTAATGGATCTCAACTATCTAGAGCATACCAGGCAATCCCAAACACTCCTTTGAGACGAGGCACAACCGAATTATCCGGAAAATTCCTTATCTATATTATATAAAAAAATGGACAATCAAACCTATACCGGTATGAAAATAATTTCAAGGGTGAATTAATTAACAAGTCCCAAATGACACAAGTCAAAAAAGGCAGTTACTGTTAAGTCCTAAATATTCCATCTCCTGTACCTAATGCCATCAGAATTCTTTAGTTTTACATCCATTGAAACATAGTGGTTGGCTAATTTCTATTTATCAGAGATATCAAATAAAAATTGGTCCGTACCTTATTTTCTCAAGCAGCTCTAAGAATCTAACTGTACCATCCTCCACTGGAGCCATGCCAGGTGTATGCTGTAGCCATCCAATATCATCTGATGAACCAAGCAAAGTTTTGCGAACACGAGATGTAATGCTGAAGATGCAAAAATGACTAAACTCATACAAGAACAAAATGAAGGGAAGCAAAATTTACACATATGGAGTCAGGAATTTCAGCATAGAAGCTAAAGCCTAAAAGAAATCTTCAAAAACTCTTCTACAGCAAATGACCTATGAGCTTGCAAAATTGTAACCAGCTTCTTTTACCTAAGAACTTGAGCTTGCGTACATCTGATATAATAAAACGAACATCTCCAGGAGGCCAATGCAAGCCTCCAGGCAAGTCGTAAACCAAACAATGGGAGCATCAACCTGCACCCTCTCAGAGTAAATGTGATCAGATGAGCAGAAAAATGAATTGGACAACTTAATTTATGATAGAAAACGATACTGAAGGAATCAATTATCAAATAGCTTCAAATAACAATAGCATAATTGTACTATCAAATTTTGTATCTTACTCATTTTTAAACCTTCTGCATTAGAAAATCCACATGGACACGTCCATGACACTATACAGATAGTTCAGATTAAGAAACTGTTTTGACAAATTATTGAAGAAAAACAGTAAAAAAAAGCAACAATGAATTAATTTTTTTTTTAAATCAATCATTCAGTTCATTTATCGACAAATGTATGATTAGCACAGAGAAAAAAACAAGAAATTTACACAGGCTTATTGTATTGAAAACTAGATTAAACAAGCTTGGTTTTTGGTTTTGTTTCCTTCACAAATCTAACTTTTTTCAGTAACCAAACCATAGAGAGGTTTAACAAAAAATATTTATACCCTTGAATAATTAATGAAAAACCTCGATGACCATAGCCAGTTCTAGCTTCGTATCTTGTATTTACAAGTAACTCTTCCCTGACTTCTGCCACTCTTGTTCTGTGGGTTTCAGGACTTGTATTAGCAATATGATGTTCAGAAAACAATGAAAAGTCTTTAACATTGGATCTATAGACATTGTAGCCTGAAGAATGTGAATACAGTCCAGAAGAACTGGCCACAAAACTCTCCGAGTATCGATTGACATCTTGGTATATGAGATCCTCTACAGAAACAGCTCTGTATCAAATGTAGCCAAAATATTCCAAAAATATGAATGTAAACCAGAAGAGCTAATTCAGCACCAATGATGGCCTATCACTCACCAATAAAATGAACAAATCGACGACTTAAATATGTAGTCCATGTTAAGAGGCAGGTGAATATGCCATCCAATGATGAGGGCGATCCAACAGAATCAACAAAAAGACTCACGCCATTCATAGCATCATTATGTGCCTGATAAGAGAACATATATGAGGTCTAGAAAACTGAGCTTTCAAATCAAACTGAATTGAGTACAGCATGGATAGTCGCAATGAAAGTTTACAGCATAACTTCATGACAATCCTTCATCAATGAAGAAGCGTTTCATCACATTGGTTCTTCCCAGAACCCCATCTTTTAACCTTGACCAAATATAAACTACACCAAGTTTCAATAGGCACACACATAGTGTTGAATTCAAATGTGCTTTGATTAACAATGGCAGTAAAGAGATTACAGAGAATGGATTTGCTCTCGGCCAAATCCCTGACCCCCAATTGCCGACCCATGACTCTATTTGTAGTACTAAGTATTATTCTTGACTAACAAACTAATAACAACCCAATGGACTGGCATGTAACCAATTCCTAACAGACTGCTAATTACCCAATTTCAGCTGACCCAACTGACTCAATAACAGACTCAACACATAGCACACGCAAGTCCCCACACACTCACAAATGCACACAAATTCGAAATGCAAGTCTTACCGCATGCTTTATTCGGTAACCATGCCTTTCAAGTAGGCCGCATTCACTTGATGGATGATCAAACTGGTGCGTCTAAAATCACGAGAAAAGAAACAGAGAGAGTCAAAAACACGGTCAGAAAGAACGATGAGTTAGAGATCAAGAATCAACTCAAGAAAAGAAGAAGGAACAAAGCATTAGAGAAATTATATAGGATATAAGATGTGATAATTACACTTGGAGGGATATCACTAATCTCTTCACTGATACACCAATCTCCCATTAGATCTTCGTATCCTGGGATAACATAAAATCAGAATGATTTAGAGCGCAAAAAAGCTGCTCCAGTCCCTTCCAGAAGTACACATATTGGAGCCCCGGAAAAAAAAAGGTGTAGAAATGGTTAGGATGGGAAAGGCCCTGTTTTGAAATGGTTTGTTAAATGGGATTTGTGGTCATCAACTTTGACAGAGACCAACAAGAATTTCAGTATTTCAAACATTGTCAAAGGGCTGAGTTAAAGGGAAGGGCCCTTTTGAAATCTGAAAGAAAAAACAAACGAAAACCCGAACCAGAGTGAATCGAGTTAAGCAAAGTAAAAGCAGCAGCAGAGTGATTAACAGAATTCAAAGAATCAAAAGAGCAATAGAGGTTAGCAGAAGGGTGGGTGAGGCTCACTTACAGCAACGAGACAATAAAACGGAGCCACAATAAAATCCAATCCTGCACACCATAGGAAAGGAAGCAACCAAATAAGTCATGGGAATGGGAATGGGGAATGGGAATGGGAATGTAGCAATGGATTATCATCGTCATCCACTTTTTTTTATTATTAATATTATTATTTTACTACTCTGTTTGGCTTTATCCACTTTTACAGGGTTTGTTCCAGTTTAATTTTTTTTCTTCTTAAAAACAGAAATTATTATTACCTATTTATTTATTTTGGGAAAGAAATAGAGTGGTGTGACGCTGGTCACTGCTCCAGTGGGTAATTTATATTCCTTTTTGGGAAGAGGGGAGACGCGTGGTGTGTTGGGTTCAATTTCTTGGTGAGCGTGGACAAGAGCTCCTCCATGAAGGTGGCACCAGCACCCCAATCCCCGTTTTTTATAAAAAAATAATATATTTTATTTAAAAATATATTAAAATAATATTTTATTTAAAAATATATTAAAATAATATTTTTTTTATAAATAACAAAATAAATTAATTTAAAGGTATAATTCCATTTCACTTTCTACTCTAAGAAAGCAAATCTTGCTCGGCAAGAAATTAGACTTGCTAATTTACATCATTGCTTGCACTGCCTATTGAATGAAAAAAAAATTATTTGAAAGTATAAGTTGTTATTATTTATAAAAGTGTTTTTTATTTAAAAATACATCAAAATTATATATTTTTATTTTTTAAAAATTATTTTTAATATCAATACATCAAAAAAAATCTAAAAATACTAAAAAGTATTAATTTAAAATAAAAAATAAAATAAAAATCTTTTTTTTTCAAAATAGCATTTGAAACATAGTGTCAAACATCTTGCTAGTCTGCTAATCCTGAAACTCTGTCATCAAGAGCGTGGAGCCAGAAAATTCCTTCTCGAGAGGGTCTGTGTTCAAGTAGAAAATGGTAAAACAACATATGTACAGAAAAC
Source organism: Salix brachista (assembly GCA_009078335.1). Taxonomy (NCBI): domain Eukaryota; kingdom Viridiplantae; phylum Streptophyta; class Magnoliopsida; order Malpighiales; family Salicaceae; genus Salix; species Salix brachista. The sequence continues at coordinate 8,858,359 of CM018589.1, read as the reverse complement.
TGTTTCTAATGAGATAATACAACACGAAGGCACCTTCACATGTTCTTTCTGAAATTCAAACAGCAGCTCAAGCAAAGTGGACGGTTTCTTTAATTAAAGCTTCACAATGAACCCCACCACTCTTTCAGATGCTACAAATTCCATTTTGACCACTGGTCTTTGTGTGCTTGTTGCTTCCTCATCATCGACAGCCATGCTGCTTATCTAGGTTTTATCTGATAAACTCTGTTATACCAAATTGAATGAAGGGTCATGTAGAAGAGATCATACTTCATTGGGCTAGCATGCCAGAGAAAATGTCGCTGAGCTTTCCGGACCCCGAGTTGCATTTGAAGATACTTCTCCTTCGGAATCGAAAGTAATATTTCTTTCAGGTTGGGTATGTCTTTCTCTGCAAGAATTACCGAAAATGCTCCCCAATCCAAGACCTCAAAAAATGGTGGCACAAAGTTATCTGATATAATTACAGGTACACACTCGTAAAAGATGGCTTCGACCACCCGAGGACTGTTGACCTCGTAACCCTTGGGACAGATACAATACTTGCTTCTCTTCATGTGCTGGATGTAATTCATTTTGCTCGCGACACCAGGAGGCATAGGACCGAAGATCTCCATGTCAGGATCTTTGTCTTTCCAGTACTTCAATAAGATTGGACGCAGGTAACCATGCATGTTTCCAGCATAGAAGGCAAGAATGTTTCTCTGAGAAGGTGGTTTTCCTCCGAGATCTCGGAGGGGATTTCTAGCAGACCGGACATATGTTTCAGGAAGAGACACATCCCTCCCTATTTTGAAGCCAGCAGTGACATCAGCATTGCACAGTGCTTTGATGCAATGTTCCATATGGTGCCTTGTTTCATATGGAGCCTGCAAGAGTTTGATATATCATGTGACTCACAAATGGTTATCATGAAACAAAATAAATAAAGATACACAAATCCACATTCAAAAATAACAAATCGCGTTTCATGATTCAATTATAGTAAGCCCTGTAAAGTGAATTTAATCTATGTCCAGTTCAGAAAAAGGTGGAATCATTTGAGTTAACATATCCCCTATATTTCATTGAAATTACCAAGGCAACCTCAATAGCATGATGAGTAAGCAAATGGCCTCATGGGGGAGAGGGCAATGAAAGTGAATTTGTTAGTCAGGATCATCAAACTTACATCCAGTTCTAAAATCCCCAGCAACATCCTAACAGAGTAATACGTTTTATAAGCACTCAAAGTAAGTTATTTCTTGAAGAAGAACTAATAAAAGAAAAGGAGCAAAGGATTAAAAAATAAACCATTGCAAGGAGGGACACATGGAAGGCATACCCAGTCATGGCAGGCAACAAGGAAATGATCTGCTCCACCTGTTCTATTCCAGTACGGATATTTAGCTGCAATGCTTTCTGCATAGCTTTTCATATAGAGACGTAAATTTGTCCTATTGTGAGAGTTTCGGACATAGAGGGTGTATTCTAGCATTCGTGAACTGAATGGCATATAAAATAGGTGAGCTTTCCGAGGGTCTTTCACTAAGAAACGCCTATTTCCCTGCATGAGTTTCATAAACCATCCTTCTGAAGCATACAGTCCCTTCAATATTGGTAGATGGAAAATGGGTTTTTTTCCTTCCTTATAGATATAGATCTTCAGGGTGCGTTCCATGAGGTCATAACTCCTGAAAAGGCAACAAAGAAGAAATTGAAAATCACACTTTGATTGTCAACCAGAAATTCTAATCTCGTTATCATACCACAATATATGTCAAAGCACATATCTAAAGGTACCATGAAAAATAGAGAATGACTCAGCAATTACAGTTGATCTATGCTTGCAGTTTTAAGAGAATGTAATCTGCTCTACTAGGATATTGTTAGAGTATTATTCTTCTTCTTCTTTCCAGACTACGAAAGATGTCTGAAAGCACTCCACATGATAGATTGCATTTGTCCACTAGAGAAGCTTATTACAACCAAGAATTGAAATGAATACAGAGAATAGGTGGTTCCAAAAAATAAAACATGAAGTATGAGAATCCTGTACCAGGTTAAAGACCAAACTATACAGTTCCTCAATTCCAACTGCCCCAAACTTGTGGTTTCAAAACCCATGTCACGGTCTAACCCCAACAAAATAAATCCATTGAAGTTTGTACTTGAAACATTCATAACAGAAGAAACATATATTAGATGCATGAATTCTACGTTCTTTTTTGGATCTGAAAAGGTTGATCCTTAAATTTTGGCTGAAAGAATCCTTTCAAATAAGACAAGGACTACAGGATACATTCAGAAATCTCCATTGCTTTTAAGGCCTTGTTTGTTTCAAGGAAAGTGGTTTCCGGGAAATCACTTTCCAAACTTTCCTGTGTTTGTTTGCCTTCCGGAAAGTTGGTCAACGGAAAACACTTTCCAGTCAAAGAAAAATTTGGCTTGGTTTTCAGGAAAGTGTTTTCCGGAAAATTTGGGCGGAAAACACTTTCCGGAAGTTGTGAAAAATTTAGAAATATCATTATTTGCTGATTATATCAAATTTGATCCTCAAACTTTTGATTGCTATATATAATTTGTTTTGAATATTTATTTTTCAATTCCATCTCTTAAAATTTAATTTTTATATTAATTTTGGTCCTTATTTTTATAATTGCTATTTGCTTTTTTCTTATCATTTTTTTATTGAAATTTTTTATCTATCAAATTTGGTCCTCATTTTTTTTATTGTTACTTATTTTATTTGAAATAATTTATGAAATGTTAATTATTATTATTTTAATTTATTCACCTTTCATTTTTTTTTAATTTTTTAGATTTGATCTCTATTATTTTGATTATTATTTATTTTATTTGAGATAATTTATGAAATTATATTTTTTTTCAATTTCATTCTCATTCAACTTTTTAATTTGTAAGATTTGTTCTTCATTATTTTAATAAACTTGAAAAAAAAATTAATTTATTAATAAATTATTTTCCAGTTTATTTTCCATAACACAAACAAACACTGGAAAATGTTTTCCAATTCACTTTCCATAACACTGCCAAACATCGGAATTCACTTTCCAGGAATTCACTTTCCTCGGAATTCACTTTCCAAAAGAAAACCACTTTCCAGCAAACAAACGGGGCCTAAGCGTATTAGGAATATCTCGAAAGTTTTAATGAATAGGATGAGCTTTATAGTATTCAGCTGTACAAGCATACAGTTGCAGAAAAGAAAACCAAGAATGTCATCTTATTTATGTTTGGCCAGCAAAGTCATAAACCACATACACAGCATGATGTTCGGCTCTTATTGCAGATTTAATAAGTCTGTTATAATGGCAACTTTTATATCTATTGGCACTGCAGTTTCTCCTTTTATATATATTTATTTTCCTCTTCGTCGTCATATTCTTTCAATTTTCTAATTAACTTTCTGTGTCAAAGCGCTGAACTAGACCAGTGTTTAACTCTCATCAAACATGATAACAGACAAGGTATTGACAGTCCAGTAAGTTGTTGACAATAGGAGTCAGTTAACTGATCTAGTAGCCCAAAGTTTATCAAAGCTTACCTTTTAAACTTGGAAACATTTCGAAAGAGAGGCGCATAAAGATCTCGATCATGCACCACAGCTGGAGCACTTTCAATCTGGGACCTGGCAGCCAATATCTCCTGATCACGCGCAGAGGACCATCTTGGTCTCTGCAAGAAAAATGTCAAGGTTTAGATTTCATGTTTTGAGTAGAGTACTAACCAAAGTTCGTTATTCAACAGAATTTGTGGAATACCATCGAGCGTGAAGACCTACGGTGCCGCACTAGAATACTGTTCATTTCATCTATCAACGTTACTGATTTTGGTGGCATCTCACACCTCATCTTTTTTTTCCCAGGTTTGGCTAGCACAACAGAATCATTTTTTGTGGCTGCAGAATCACTTTTTAACGCACCAGGACCAACAGAGGAACTTCCATTTGATTTCAAATACGTGGTCTTTGTGGATGAAGCTACTGCTTGAGATTCTAGAGGAAGAGTAGAGTTTGCATGCTCAAATTCTTTATGTGCTTGACTTATACTTTGTTGCAGTACATTGTCTGTCGGAATATCATGGTCTGATTTGACATTCCTCTCAAGAGGACGGTTGAGTCTGGCTTCATTTGCCAATTTCAGGACGGAGTTACTTTCTTCAGTTTTGACTCTGTCCGATGCAAAGGTCTCATTTCTATCTATAACATCCTCAGATGGAAAATCATCTTCCAAATCTCTATCCACCTCAAGCTGGATGACATCATCTAGGACATCCATGTCCGCTTCCTCTGATGAAAAGTCATGATCTGTGTCTTCACTATTTTGCTTTGTTCCATCATCGCGACCCTCTTCTCCACCACCATTGGAATCATCAGCGTTTTCTAGCACCCCATCAAACCTGAAATAATTAGTCAAGCTCGACTTGTCAACCGTGAGAGGGTAGCGAACCATGGCAGACTTTTCGGAAGACTGTATGGCAGCGAAGTACATTGAATCATTTACATTGGGAAACAGTGAGCGAAGAGCATTTCCATAAGGAAGCAATAGAAACTGAAACATTATGTGAGTTACAGCCACCACCCCGAGCACAAGAAGCCATCTTCGGTTTATATTATGGAGTAACTTGGGAAGCTGTAAGCAAAGTTCCATGTTGAAAAGGCGAAAAACTTTGTAGTGCAGAAATCACCCAGTCATTATAGGCAACAACTCCTAATTCCTTCTCTAATGCCGCCTAAGTTGTCCAGAAAATCGAGGCCTAGAAAATAAAAAAAATAAAAAAAATCATAACAAAATGAAGCTTGAGTAACAAATCTAGATAGAACAAATTTCCTAGACATCCTAGAACTCACGAGAAAAAAAAAGAGAGTAAAACTTACTCGATCGAAGCAAGCACAAAGAGTCACAAACACAACTACCGTTAATTAGTAATAAAAACACAACGAAAATTGGAGAAAAAAATAAGCAAATTCATATATTAATTAATAATAAGCATATGAAGCAATGAGACAATTGGAAGAAATAAATTGAAAGACTCGCTGCTATGCAGTTAAGCATGAGTGAGTGACGATTTAGAACGCACACTAAGTTATAAAACAGGAATCGACCTTCACAAGGTGCAGAGAAAAGAGGAGGATGAAGAAGAAAGCGATACTTGAAAGAAAGAAACCCTAACCTGAGTAGAGTTCAGTTGTCGGTGGACAAATGAAATGAAGCTTCTGCTGGCTAATTACCATGAACGCGTAGTTATAGTTTTCACTTTAACAGCAAGAACCGCCAGAAGAAGAGAGCGAGCGAGCGAGCGAAGAATCAATAATAATGATTCTTCAAAAAAGCAAGTAGCGATGAAACACAGAAAGGAACGAACAAATTAAATAAGAAGAAGATAAAGAAGAAAGAGAGGTTAACTTCACTGAGGACAACCAACTTGCTAGTTCCTTTATTTTTCTCATGTATTTTCTTTTTTTTTATATATATATAAATTTTATGTACTTATTATTTATTTGATTGGAGGGTAATTTTCATCTCTCGCAGAAACTTGAGTGGGATTGGGCGAGTGGGTCACCTGGAGAGAGAGTGAGGAAGAGAGTTGTCAGGTGGGTCCCACATAAACAATGTCTCGTACTTTAACACTGTCGGAAAAATAGGAAAACGTTTATTTTCAATTCCATTTCCATTCTATAGAATCAATCAATTCCTTTTAGGATTGATATTTGTTTTTTAATTGAAATTAAATGTTTTAGTTTTAAAATGTTAATTCCTTTTGGGCCTGATTTTTTTTTTTAAATTGAAATCGAATGTTTTAGTTTTAAAATGTTTCCAGATATTATTTCAGGTTGTACTGTTTATATATATATATATATATATATATATATATATATTTAAAAAATTAATTCAAATTCAAAAATAAAATTATTTAAAATTATAAAGTTTAATATAAAAAACACAGTAAAATAATTTTTCAGAACAAAATTTAAATATGTATAATTTTATGAGAATATAATCATTAATCTCGTAAAATCATTACATTCTCTGTTTACTCTAAAAATTTAACATAATATATATAAATATGTCAAAAGACTCCTTGTAAAATTTCATCTCAATTTAATGATTGAATTAAAAAATATGATTAATATTGTAAAATTATTCATTATTTAAAAAATATTATTTGACCGAAATAAAACATTTGAAATGAAACCAGAACAAGTCAAAATCTTATATAAAATAAAAATTAATATTTTTGTAATTTCAACCGAAAGTAAGGAAATTAACAACACTGCTGTAAAGTATAAACCAGTCTTCACCTCCCCCTCCCTACCCAGCACTGGCACCCACTCTCTAGCCATGACCACACGCTGCCATCACTTTGTAGTTGAAAAGTCAGGATAAACATTCTACATTATTGTTAATTTTATAGGTTTTATAGCTATTTTATTATTGGTTTAGCTGTAATTAGATTATTATTAAGGGTTAGTTTGAAATTATATTTTACTGAATTTTCGATAAATTAGCTATGAATTTATATAATTAGTATTGATTTTATCAATTAAACATGAAAACATTGCGTTGAGAGTTTGGATAAGTTGTTGGATTTGAAGATTTTGTTTGAGGTGGTCTAAATTAACTATAAATTTAAGTGGTGAAAGTTAATTTCCTGAAATTTTGTTTGAATTGTGTTCAAATGACTGAAAATAGTTTTATTATTTTTTATATAATATCTTATAACATCTTTATATTATGTCATTATAATAATATTATTATTATTATTTATATGAACAATGCAATGGTAGAAATAATGTGATGTTAAATGCTAATTTAGACATTTTATTTGCAAATAGTAAACAAGCTATATGTCATGGACTTGGATACACTTATAATAATATTATATTTGATATAAATTAGAGGTATAAAGTTGAAAACATCAATGATATTGGATAGGGGACCAGCTCTTGTCGTTGTCCTAACTTCTAAGTCGAGTGGATAAGATAACATTAGAATCAACCAGTCCTAGAGTGGATTGATGAATTAATATACTGATAAACATATAGATGACTCAAAAACTTCAATGAAATTGATTGATGGTTTAGTAATGTATTTTAAAAGTGTTTTTGAAAAATAAATAATCTTTTTTTTACTTTTTACTTGAATTTTTTTCTATATATATATTTTCAGATTGTATATGTGGATGCTAAAATTAATTTTTAAAAATAAAAATAAATAAATATTATTTTAATTAATTTCCAAATAAAAAAACACTATAAAAAATAACTTTAATCATATTATCAAACATTTGATTTAGCCATCATCAAGATTTCAGTATCTAAAAAGTGTGGCGTGATGACATAGAGTTTGCAAGTTCAAGACCTTATAAAAATATATGACAGCTAGAGTTTTACTCGCTCATCTGAACCCACAAAATACGTTTTATATTGTTTTATGTTGATGAAATTTCCATTTCATCACTCAATAATCCTTAGGTTTTTTGCTTGTCTTTTATACTTTCAAGTTTCAACTACATTATCAAAATCACCCGAAGTTCTTGCAACGTTATGAATAAAGCTAAATTATTAAGACATACTTTCACTTTTCGATTCTGATATTGTATGTAAAATGAAAGAGAAAAGCAAAATAAATAAATAAATAAAAAAAGCATTCCCATATAGGAAGTGTCTTTCACTGTATTTAAAAAAAAAAATAGTTTTTATTTTAAATTAATTATATTTAGTGTTTTTAAATCATTTTAATATTAATATGTTAATGTCAAAAATAATTATTTAAAAATAAAAAAATATTATTTTAATATATATTGTTAACAGAGCTAGGGGATGGTAGGGGGGGCATGACATTTTGCCCTTTTTTGTTATTTTTCTTTAGAAAAAACAAAAAGAGTTCTGCTGCCGGCAAATGCCACTGTGGTGGGACTGGAAGGTCAGCGTTATCACCGACAAAGCAAAGCCTTGAATGCATATTGCCATATTCAGTTTTCACAGTCAGGAGTACGCACCTCATACAATTTATGTACAAAAAACAACATTCTCAAGTAATCCTATGCTTCCCTTAAACATCTCATCATGGTGTTTTACCCTATGATTTTTTCCATTTTCATCAGCTTTCCACCATCACCCAGAAACCCAAAGTATTAACACCTTCATTTGCTTTCCATCTGAAAAACTCTGTTGTACCAAACTGAATGAAGAATCATATGGAATAAATCATACTTCACAGGTTTTTTGTGCCAAAGGAAATGCTGCTGCACCTTCTTCACCCCCATCTGCATTGCGACGTACTTCTCTTCTGGGATTGAAAGCAGAATGTTTCTCAAATTTGGGATATCTTTCTCTTGAATGAATACAGAAAACGCCTCCCAGTTCAAGACCTCGAAAAGAGGAGGCACATAATTATCTGATATGATGACTAGCACACACTCGTAGAAAATGGATTCAACCACTCGTGGCGTGTGAACTTCATAACCCCTGGCACATACGCAAAATTTGCTTCTCTTCATATACTCCCGGTATCTTCTTTTGCCTGCATTATCCCGGGACATCGGACCAAGGATTTTCATGTCAAGTTCCTTATTTTCCCAGAACTCCAGCAGAATTGGTCGGACATAACCATGCATGTTTCCTGCAAAAAAGGCCAGAATCGGCCTTTCTGAAGGAGGCTTTCCACCAAGTTCTTTTAGAGGGTTCTCAGCAGAACGTATGTAAGTAACAGGCAGAGTAGTGTCCTTGCCTATTTTGAAACCTTTGGCAACATTGGAGTTGCATAGAACCCTGATGCAATTCCTCATATGATGCCTTGTCAATTGGGAGGCCTTAAAGTCAATATGACATCAAATGAGCCACAGCACAGAATTATCAGAGAATTATGACAGTAAGATTAGGATTAGCTACACGATATAAAGTTACATATCATCATGGTCAATAATTACTCTATTACTAAAAATCATCATAATTCAGGTCCTTTGCTATCCAGGGCACTTAGAAGCGTCTCCCTATGAGCACCATTCAAACTTCTCCAAGTTACCAGCCAGTCTCTTAAATAAGTACAATCAAACCAGGCAAGGAGGCTTGTGGACAAGGATGATAGTTAGGCACATCATCATCATAAAACTGAAAATTAACTCTGCCTAGTGCCTACTGTTTGGCCAATTGGCCAAAGTCAAATGCATGTCATTGGATGCTTCTAATAACACTATCAACATTCTAAAGAACTTTGACAACAGTTCAAGAAACCCAAGAATTGAATCTATATGATGCATAGAACTGTAAAGCATACCCAGTCATGACAGCCAACAAGAAAATGATCTGTTCCTCCAGTTCTATTCCAGAAACTATACTTCTTAGCAACTAAATCCACATAGTTCTTCAAAAACTCTGCAAGTTCCTTTTGATTGTGAGAATTTCGATCAAACATGGCCACCCTTAACATGTGCGGACTAAATGGTAAGTAAAACAGATGAGCTTTTCTTGGGTCCCGCACTACAAACTTTTTGTTTCCCTCTATCAGCTTCATAAACCATCCTTCTGAGGCATATATTCCCCTCATCTTTGAATTGTGAAATATAGGTTTCTCTCCTTCCTTATAGACATAAACTTTGAGCATGCGTTCCATCAACTCATAACTCCTGCAAATGAAATATATGGAAGCTTTAGCTCGGTTTCTATAAGAGGTAATTCTCTAACTATCATGAAGATCAAGTATTCAAAACCAGTCGGCATCTCTTCAGGAACTCAGGTGGTGGTGCATGCAGGCATAATTTCGCAGTTTATGTACCAGATCCAATATTATGATTAATCAATCTCAGAATGTCAAGTAATCAAGGAGATAAAATATTGGACAGATACTGTGCAAGTAAAACTATCAGCATACTGTTAATAAATATTCATGATGCAAAATACTAGCGTTCCCTGCTTCAAATATCAGGCATTTAATTATGTTGTGATTGAAGAGCAGAACAGGTTGCGTAGAAAAATCATTATGTTGGCCAACAATTCTCATAATGGTACAGAGATTGGCATTAGAAATAGTAGATGTCTAGATATGCTGCAGAATGGATAAAAATCTTCTGCTACCCACAATACCTTGCGGATACTGCCCAGTATTCTACATCACTGCACATATGCTAGTCTAAAATATTTTACACACAAGTCATTCCTCACATGTAGAATAACTTACCAGGTGATTAAAAGAGAGAAGAAACATTAAATATGAGATAGCTCATAGATATAATTATATATAAAATACTGAACATTTAAAGAGGCTCACCTTTTGAACATGGAAATATTTCGAAAGGCATAGGCATAAAGTCCAGGAGGGTTATCTACACGAGGAGCATTCTCTATCTCCAATTTTGCTGACAGAAGTTCACGATCACGAACATACAGCCGCTGTGGCCTCTATTACCAATAAAAGAAATAAGTGAAAGTTCCAACAAACAAAACTCCTTCCTACCATTCAAACAGATTCTTGAAACTGTGAATTCTTACCATAGAATGGGAATAAACAAGACTATGAATCAATAGTGAATTCATTTGGGACATTGACGTGGACCGCTCCCACCTCTTCAATGTGGATATACTATCCCTTGTAGAACTATTGTTCAAAGTGACAGAAATGGTCTGCAATAATTCAGCATTCTTGGTTTGCGTCACCATATGGTCCAAAGAAATTACCTTGGTGGGGAAGGATTCAGAGGTTATTGAATCTCTATCCCTATTTTCCCCATTCTTTTTAGAAATACTCAGTAATTCACCTGGCACAGTGCCAGCATTACTTTGAATTCCTCCAAATGTTGAGCTCGTGGTTGCCTCCAAGATTCCATTTTCGTCAACCTGCTTCAGCTGTTTGCTTCCAGTTTCTATAGATTTTTCTTGTGAAGAAGTATTGTCTGTAACAGTTATTGAACTTTTACCCAGCGTTTCCCCCAACTTGAGCATGACATCATTTTCTACAATCTTATCAGATGTCAATTCATAGTCTGCATCTTTGTCTGCTATTTCCGCCTCATCTTCTTCACCCAGATCAGATGAATCAGATGTCAATCTTTGTATGCTTGACTTTGAACTGTTTGGTAAGATGGGATTGCTGACCAGCAAAACTACAGAACCCTCATTAGCAGGTGATACAGACCAGCCCTTCCCATAGGGAAGTGCAAAGCATTGAAAAAGAATGATGACAACAACGGCCACACCAATAACCATCAGCAATCTCCTAATCTCTACAAGACATAACCTCTGAAAAAGGGCAGAGGTTTCCATATCACACAAGCGTGCTATCACCAACTATTTAAATTAAGCTCGGCAATCTGACAGGCCATAAAAAAAAATCACTCTCGCCCTTGTAAGTATTTGAAGCTAAGCCTTGACTAAGCAAATGCAGAGCCTGGGAAAGCATATCCAAATCAATAACCAAACGTAGACGTTTTTTCTCATATTAGAAACTAATCGAAGGATAGTCCACCAAAAGCTGCTTCTCTCGGTTACCAAAGGAGACAAGAGGTTGCCAAATTAAGCACCACACGCCAGAAATCACAAAAACCTTAGGAGCTTAAACCTGAATAAATCAACAACAGAGCCATGAAAACTGAAGTGGTGTTACCTGTTAGAGCTCCCTCCATGAAAGAACGGCCTCGTCTAGCTTTTCAGCAAGTAGCCCATCCACTGTCAGCTGTGTGTCGGTGACTGTCTCTCTGTACTTAATCCTTTAGTCCTTCTAATGAAAACTTGTCCTCATTATTGGCCTAAACTTACAAACAGGCCACTACAATAAAAAGAATTCCCAACACAAAACCGACGCCGTTTCATCTCTTCCCCGTTGTTTCTTCGTGGACCCCACTTAGGGGTAAGCATTTTCGGTTTAGAATAAAACAATGTATCTCATTTCATAACCTTTTAAATACATAATAAAAAAATGAGATGATAAAAAAAAAAAAAACATAAAATGATAGTCGAGTCAACTCAAGATATCATTTTAAATTAAAAAAAAATATTAAGTTTTCAAACATATGATCCAGATAATTAAACTTAAAGTTATTTATCTGGAAAAACTTTGAAGTTTAATTCTTAATCAGTCAAATATTGAAGGATTAAATTGGAAAAAAAATTAATTATATAAAAAATTTAGAAAATAGAAATTATAAGAATGAGGATTAAAACTGAAATACAAATAAATTTATATTTGAATAAAGGTTAAAATTAAAAACAAAATAACAAAAACACCAAAAAAAAAGAATGAGGATCAAAATTAATAAAAAAAACAATTGAATAGCAAGACTAAAAAAGAATAATATCTCTTACAAAAAGGCCAAGAAAACATTTAGATATCAAAGTAATAAGTAATAAATTGTAAAATATAATACCATAGATTTAGATTGAAGGATAAAATTAAAAACCAACAAAATGTTTTCTAGAAGGATTAAGGAAAAAAAATAGAAATATAAAAAAATAAGAACCAAGTTGGAAAATATAATATATAGTAAAGACAAATCTTTTCATTGCGTTTTGATTTTTTCATGTATTTAGATAAATATGAAATCTCCCCTCATCTTAAATGATAATTAAAAAAAAAAATCATTTTAAAAGTACTCATTTTCCTTTTGATGTAAGAATTGAAATTTTTAAGGGTATTTAAGTTATTTCACTGTGTTGTAAATGTGAAAAGACTTCTTTTTCCATGATTAATTTGTTAATGACTAACGTGCCATATAATTTTTTTTTTTTTCAATAGAGAGCTCTATAAAAGCATCATTACATTGCTTCATTGAACAATGTCTTTTAGTTTGCATCTATAGTGTTTTTTTTCCCAAAGCTGATTATCTTTTTTTAATAGTCTACGAGAAGCTCATTGACCAGGGTTTATTAGTATTTTTTAAAAACATTTTTTTGTTGACCCAAGCCTACCCGTGAAAAGGTTAATTACACTTTTTATTTTCAAAAATACAAACTTAAAAGTATCTGAAAACCCCAGATTCACCTTAAAAAAATGTTTTGCAACTGTTATGATTCCTAGATCAAGCCGTCAGGAACGGATCCAATAAATAGCAAGACCAGCTGGTAAACTTATTATCCAATCACCAAAAACACATTATTCCGAAGCATCTTAAATTTTCAAACATCATTAAATGCACAATCGTATTCTTTTTTTGAAGCTGCCTTCAAAACAGAGGGTTTGTGAAATTAATGGCATGCTTTTGCAGACATTGCGGAGACCTTAAAGAAGAACAGAATCCATAACAAGAAGGTTTTCCGTACACTAGCAGATTATTAATTATCTATGCTTGTGCTGCTGACGCAGGCCCCTGTCCCACTATCCTCTTCCAGAACCAGTGATTTTGCCAGAGAAGATACACCTCCTCGATCGGTACCTGCTTTGTTTCCGGCAGGAAGAAGAAGATGAAGGTGCTCATGATGAAAATCAAACCGCCGAACAGCAGGAAAATCCCATATTTTAGGTGGCAGAGCGAGACAAGGAAGCACTGAGCTATCAAAGCTGTGAAGATCATGTTGACGCAGACCACCACACTCTGACCGGAAGACCTCATCTCCAGGGGGAAGAGCTCACTTGGAACAAGCCATCCGAGAGGACCCCAGGACCTTCCATAAGCCAGGACAAACAAACAAATGGCAATCACAAGGAAGATGCCAATTCCTTTGGAGAGTGGCTTTCCTTCTCCGAAATTCAAGGCCAATGTTATGGTTACAGCAATCTGCAAATCAAACAAAGATAATTATGGATAATCTATATATATAGATATGTTTATACAGGGCTGGTTAGAAATTGTCAGAGAGTTACCATTACGAAGAACATTTCAGCCCCGGCTTCCAAGAAGAAAGCTCTTCTGCCAAATTTGTCGACAAAAGCCATTGAAATGAGTGCACCGACAACAAGGGCTGCATTGGTTATCACAGATGAAAATAGAGATGCGTCGTTGCTAAATCCCAAGCTCTGAAATAAGACGGGAGCATAGAAGAGTATGGAGTTCATGCCGGTGAGTTGCTGAAATGCAGGGATCGCCAGGGCCCCAATTATGAACTGGGGCCTGTTCTTCTTCGCAAGAAGATTCCTGAAAGGATGCTTTATGGCTCTTGCTTCATTACTTGCATCAACAAGATCAGCAAACTCGGCATCAACCCGTGTTGTGCCTCTAACTTTCTCCAGTACTCTTCTAGCTTCCTCTACTTTTCCTTGCTCGACCAGACTGTTAGGGGTCTCAGGTAGGAAAAGACCGCCGACAAACATTATAGTTGCAGGAACTGTAGCTAAGCCAAGAGATAGCCTCCATCCCCATGGATGAATTTGTCCGGTTCCATAATTTACGAAGTTTGCTACTAGGATTCCCAAGCAGGTTGTCAGCTGAAAAAGTTGATTGACTGCACCTCGGACTTTCGCCGGAGCCATTTCTGATAGGTACAAGGGAACAGCCTATACCAGAAATCCGGCAAGAATACAATCAGCAAATCAAACAGAGAACCATTACATGACATTATTTTTGATTCAGAATAGTGGGATAAATTAATTACCTGGTTGCTGAATCCAATGCCCGCACCAAGAAAGCATCTTCCTATGATCAGCATTGCAATGTTCTTTGCAAAAGCATTGACAAGCGCTCCTGTAAAGAAGCTGACAGCTCCGACAAGGATGCTAGCCCTCCTGCCCTGGTTTCTTGTTACATAGGAGGCCCCGAATGTGCTCACGAGGGCCGCAAAGTACAATGAGGATGTAAAGAGAGTCAAAACTTGGTCGTCATATTTGCAGTAATCTGTCTCCTGGAGATGTGCGTGCTTCCTTCTGTAAACGGCCGGGAAGAATTCCACCAAGAAATCATCCATGGAAGTGACTCCACCTGAAACCAAGGATGTAGAAATTCTTTTACTACAAGAACCGGGCCATTAATTATATACATGTGTGTCTTTTTCGCTTTTATAGAAAAGCAAAAAAGAATCAAATTAAGAAAAACTGACCTGAAACACCAAGATCATATCCGAAAAGCGATCCTCCTGTTGCTGCAACGATGCAAGCAAAAATGAAATAACCAGTTATCTTGTACTCATAAAGATGGGCTCTCTTAACATTTCCTGCCTCGACGAAACCTCCCGCCATTGCTCCAGACTAATATCACTTTTCCAAGCAGAGGCTAAAGTCAAGCGCAGAAATGGAGGGACCAAGCAATTAGCAAAGCTTCAGGTGGCCGCTATCAATGTCAAATCAAACGCAGCAACCCTCCCTTTTAGACTGAAACCAGAAAAATCGTACAAACTAGGCTTTCCCAACAAGGTTCAAGCTTGTTGAGGCAGTTTGTTTATACAATGAATAGAAATTGACGAGTTATCTTCGTATTTAAACACCAGTAATTGCTAAATATTAAAAAAAATATAGCCCCCTCGTGTTGTGTTGGATAATAATAATAGCACCGTATCCAAATTTCACCAAGATTCAGTCAGCGAGAAATAAGTGGATAGAGGCGACTAATGACAAAAAAAAGAAGAAAAAAAAGAGAGGCGTGAATGACTCATGAAAGTTTTTCTAATCAGGTTACACACAATCAGGATGCTTAATGCTATTATGAGGCATGGCCATCTCCCACGTATTATTTACAGCAATAATATATCCATACATAACCTGTTAAACGTGATGTGGGTGAGGGTAATCCTGTGCTTATCCTTTAATAACTTCTATCCTTATTTGACTAGAAATAACAGAAACCCTAGAACAATAATGGTTGACTAGATTTGCCCTATATATATATATATCTTTGCAATCTAATCCGGGACTTGCTAATATTGCGGTTGTCAAAATTAATTATTATTAGCAAAAACTTCTTTGATTGGAGAATTTTCCAACCGTTGGATTTGGATATATAAGGATATAGAGAATATCGGCACTTCCTTAGTTTTGACCACTCATGATTTATGCTATTGTTTTCCCCTTTTGTTCAAAACAGTTAGAATCTAAATGACTTACAAAATAAATTTTTTGATTTAGATTTGAGTTGTTTAGCTGCAATCAGCCTGTGCATGTGAAATTAGAGATTTGTGATAGGCAGATAAAGCAAATTAAAACATTTTACTTATAATTACTGATTTTTGACTGAAAGAGTCTTACCATTTGAAAATAAATTTCTTCTTGCATCATTGTTAGCACTGAGAAAAATAATAACAGAAAAAAATAAAAAATTACATAGTCATCTCATCAAAGCCTAAAAGCATTAAAATGGTAGATATAAATGTGTGTATATGAGATCCATTAATTGGGAGTCATTCCATTAAGGTGTTTTTCCAATAGAAGCATGATCTTTATATGAAGCCCAACAAAAACTCACCCAATTATTTATTATCTTGGTTTGCTAGACTATTGATGGTCATAGATAGTGATCAAGAGTAATAGTTATACGCATATGAATTCACCAAGCAACTGAGAGTGACAAAGATAACTTGGATTTTAGAATGGTTAGACTTCAACTCACTCATCTATTTAGGGGTTAACTCATCACAATAAATATATTCTCACCCATGTAGATAGACCAAAGTTGTCAATTCCATTTCGGTTGGTATTTTGTTTTTTCAATTGGAACAGAATGTTTCGGTTTCAGAGCGTTTCGGGGTTATACTGTTTATGTGTATATATAATTAAATATATTGATTCAAAAAAAATTTAGTTCAAATCCAAAAATAAAATTATTAGAATTGTGTAATTTAATCTAAAAAAAACACAATAAAATGATTTTTCTGAACAAAATTATGAACATGTATAATATTACGATAATATCATCATTAATATCTGAAGGTCATTACATTCATTCTCTGATTGCTATGAAATTTTAACATAATATATATAAATATGTTAAGAAACTCTTCGTAAAATTTCATCTCAATCTAACTGTTGGATTAAGAGATATGATTCATATTGTAAAAATTTTCATTATTTTTTTAAAAAACTATTTGGCCGAAACGAAACCGCAACGTTTCGGTTGGTATTTGGCCAAAAAATCCAGAATGGGTTGGAATTTAAACCGAGATAAAAATGACATCATTTTTTCAACTGGTACGAAACGTTTTAGTTGTTTCGGCCGAAATGGAAAGAAACTCACAACCTTATGATAGACTACCTATAAATTAGAAAAAAACATACCATCAAGAACCAAAGATAAATATATTACCATAACACACGATATTGGTGTCGGATAGGTCCTTTTGATAAGGTTAGTTCATATAAGGTATTTTTTTCTACATTTAAAGATCATGAAAAACAAATCTAACCTCGAACTGATTTTTGATTTTGGGTTGATTTTAGTTTCTGAGGCAATTTATCATGGTTTCTAAGGTGTTTTATAGGTGTTATGGGTCAAATATGGGTTGAAAATGGGTTTTGGGTGTAAAGAACTAAAAACCCTGATTTTTCAAACAAAAAAAAAAGTTTATTGATTTTGCAAAGTCCTTGACATAAATGACATTTCACTTTTTATGAGTCGTCCTTGAAATGTTGAGCAATCAAGGGGCAATGCAGTGGACCATAAGAGGAATAATAGGCAACATCCAAATCAGCTAAAGGGGCAAAAAAGCCCAATATGACAACAATAATCAAATGATAATTTAACAAAATCCATCAAAGCTATGAATAACATCTAATGATAAAAAAAAATGGGCATAACTTGATTAGATGAAGATAACTTTGCTCAAAGACAATATATTACTTGGTGAACTCCAATAGCGGTTAAGAGTAACGCTGCACTCGAGAGGCATTTTCATGGCTAAAAGTTTTGTATACCCTTTGAATGATGACCATGATATATGAAAATTGTTATCATATGAATGAGCAATGAAGGGAAAATATAAATTCCTTTTGAAAGAGAGAGTAATAAAGCACTTTTCTTTATTGAAATCTAGGTAAAATTAGACGATGTATCATACGATTTTTTTTCAAAAAAAAAACAAGTGGAAGACATGTTATTCATCTCGAGAACAATAAGAAAAAAAAGGCTTAGTTGCACAGGCTTTAATGACAAGTGTCAATTAGACTAACTTAGCTTGCGAGACCTAGTAGCTATTAACACTTTTTTTACTAATTTGTTTTTCAACTAATGGTTTTTTATATGTTTTTTTTTTCAAAAACTTATCTATATTTAGATTAATACTTGTTCTATTTTTTTATTTTATAATAAAGTCTATTTTAAACGATGATATTTTTTATGATAATTTAATTTTCAATCAATGACATTTAATTTTTTGATAATTTTTAACTTTTTGATTTTTTTTATTCATCTATAATTTTATTGATAACTTGACCATTGCAATCTTATTTCACGGCTTATGGCTTTCACTAATAACATTGACATAAAAAACCTAAATAATAGCTTTATAGGTTTTTTTTTTTTTTTGCTAATTTACTATGGTATACAACTTTATACATGAAAAAATCTATTATTATATTATTAAAATTAAAATAATTGTATAACACATGTCATGACCTCTCCGTGATGGGGAAAAGTGCGTGGATAAGAGTTTTTTTCTTCAAAATGATTAGATTATGATTATAATTTTCAGGAGTCGCCACTTGATATTAAGGTCACCAGAATACCTATTAGTGTGCAAGAGTTTAGATAAGGAAACTAGTTGCGCAAGAGAAAAACGCATCACCTCCAATATACTTGCCTAAGGTTTCCATTGTTGTTTGATTGCTTTTCTAGGTTAGATTTCTATATGTCAATCTTTTCTAAGATTCAAAGTAGATCTACCCTACCTCATTGGGTGAAAAACCTAGTCGTTCTAAAGTTTGAATCATATTTTTTTGTATCTTTAATATTTATAGGTGTACTATATGATGTAGTTTTACATCTCAAATATTAAAATTTATAGTTAAATTCTAAATAAAACTAACAAAATAATTGTTGATTTTTTTTTGATATTTTGGTTGAACTCTAACAGATAATTATAAAATGATTACGATATCTAATTTTGAGAAAAGATGCAATATTTTTGTTTTTGAGAAAATATTCTCATAAATATTTTAGGATATGGCTATATGCACAAAGACAAAACACTTTTTTTGTTTATTTTAAATTCAGATTTTTTATATTTTGTATATATATATTCGGTTGGGCCTAACCCAACCAAATGGGCTGAACAAACCATGTTGGGCTTAAAATGGCCCAACAATCTTCTTTGATATCTCATGTCTACTGTTCACATGCAAAGGAGTAGTAGCTATGATTGGAGGTGAATGAGGGGTATTTAGTGCTGCTGTCATGAAGATAACGTTCAATTGGTGGAGCAATAGGTGCCGACAAAGAGTAAGGTGGTCAGTGTTGTCTGCAAGAGGAAGAAGGAGTTGTTGTCAGCGGAAAGAGATATTGTTGGCCTATGGTAAAGAGAAGAAAAAATTGTTGTTGCCATGGTGCAAGGAAGATTTGTTGCTGATCGTTGACGGTGAGCTAATAGAAGTTGTTGCTAGTGCTTACGATGGAGTTGCTACTGGTCGACAATAAATAAAAAGCTTAAGTGGTTGAGTTGCTTCTAGTGGGAGGAAAAAAAGATGTTGGAAGCTGGTAGTAGCTGTTGGTGAAGAAAGAAAAGAAGAAAAAGGAAAAGGTTGTCATCAATACTGGGTCAGGTACATCCAATTGATCCTTCATGGTATGTCGGTGGACTAGGTTATAGGCCCCCACAAGCTCACAATATTAAGATGTTAGGTGATGTCGCGGTTTTACATTTTAGTGGTGCTGATGACAGGGTATGTTTTTTGTCTCCCTATCATCGGTATTCTCTTTTCCTTTGTTCCTCTATTTTATTCTCTCTTTCTCTCTTGTTTTCTCAACACACTGCAATAATTATAGGGGAGAGGTTATCTCTTTAGTTGATCATCGTGTGCAAAGGTGATGATTGCTGTAGTCCAACTCTTCCTCTTATAATGGCAGTGTGGGTTTTGCATTGATGGAGAAGACGACACGCTGCACTGTATTAGATCAAGATACAAAAGCTAGAGTATTGATTACCTTTAGATGATGTATTTTTTTTGACAAATATGATTTGTTCCCTTAATTTATAATTGCTCTAATTACGCTCTTGAATGATTTTAAACTTTTATTTTTATGCAATTCTATCTTCACCGAACTTCAATAGCAACCTTGGATTTACACACCTTTTTTTTATTTTGGTATTTGGTCTTGGATTTATGCAATTTGACTCTAAATTGACCATTAAATTTTTAATTTTCTTTAATTTCACCTTCTAATTTTCCTCAGTTAACTTGATAAAAATTAAATTTAGTCTCATAAAATTCCAATCTTCTTTATTAAGCCTAGATTAGGCTTGGAAACTTAGTTTTTCACCAATTAAACTCATAATAAAATTAATTTTATTTATTTAAAATATAATTAAGTCCTTACATCTAATTAAATTCTTCAATTAGACTCAAATTAATTCTCGAACATAATTAAACTTTAATTTAGCCCATGATTAAGTCAAATTGACTTATTAAAAATTTAATTATGCCATTTGACTTAATTTATTTGTAGATTTTCAGATGATAATTTATTTTGACCTTGAAATTTTTTTTTCAGTTTTTTTTTTAGCAGAATAGAGCTACGAATGAGCTTCTAAATTTGTCAAAACTTCCTAGCTTGATTTCAGCCCTCTTATTATATATATATATACATATATATGTGTATATATATATATATATATATATATTAAGTAAATTTTGGGAATAACCTAGAAATAAGTTATGAGAACACATAAACATAATATAAGATTTCAATGGCTAAATTTATATTAATAATTGATATTTGAAATTTCATATCAATTTAAAATAATTCTTGCACTTAAAGTTATATAAGAATTTACTCATTTATATATTTTAAATCATAGATAACAAAATAATATGTTTATTATTAATATTCTTAATAATGTATGTATTTATAATAAAACACATTAGAATCATAGTAACTTTGAAATTAAAATAGATAAATATAGAGATATTGAGCATTACGCAAAGTAATAACATGCATCGAGAGGGACTAGAAAGGACTCGATGGGTTGCGCAAGAAGTAGAAAATGAGGAAAAAAAACATTAGCAAACCAATTTGGACTCGAACTATTCCAAGCAAAGTTATTAAAGCCGTTCCGTTCCGGCCGGAACGTGCCGTTCCACACGTAAAACCGACACAAAACGGCGACGTTTTTGTGCCGGTTTTAATTCCGGGTTGTTCCGCAAATTCCGGCCGGAACGCCTCGGTTCGGTACCGGGCGTACCGTTCCGGGTTAAAACCAAAACGACGCTGTTTAATGTTTCCTTCTTACCTCTCCGATTTAAATCAAACAAACAGCCCCGACACCCAAAAATTCTTCCCCAAATCAAATTTCCATAATTCTTCCAAGTTCCATCAGCTCACCTCGAATCTCACCTCAAATCTCAACTTTTCAAATCTCAATCCCTAATCCAATAACCCCTCACCTCAAAATCACAGCCCTAAATCTAATCCCTAACTCAAAATCACAAACCCTAACTTGTTCTTCCACACGGCGGCACCACCCTCATCGGGTCTTCACTTCTTCCCCAAATCTTCTCACGGCAGAAAGCACCCTCATCGTTTCGTCTTCCACGACATTAACTGAAAGGAACTCATTTTTTATTTTTGATCCCTTCTGTGATTAAGGCTTCTAGTGGGATTTTGGATGTTAGGTTAGGAGAGGTTATTGATGGGATGGTGATTAAGCTGGGTTTGGTTGTGGATGTGTTTGTGGGCAATGCTTTGGTGGGAATGTATGGGAAATGTGGGGTTGTGGATGAGGTGATGAAAGTGTTTGATTTTATGCCTGAGATGAATTTGGTTTCGTGGAATTCCATGATTTGTGTATTTTCTGAAAATGAGTTTTCTAGAGAGAGTTTTGATTTGCTGATGGAGATGATAGGAGAGGAAGGTTTATTGCCTGATGTAGTGACGGTGGTGACCATATTACCTGTTTGCGCAAGAGAAGGAGAAGTTGATGTAGGAATGGGGATTCATGGGTTGGCAATGAAACTCGGTCTGATATAGGAATCAGAGTGTGCAGCCTTCCCCAAAGGTTTTGAAACTTTGTAGGACTTCCTCGTGCAGTTTGTAAATTTGTAGTCTGATGCATTGTTGGCACTTTTGATTATTGTTGGCACTTTTGATTATTGATTTGTCAGATGTTTGATCAAGAACTAAGTCGGTTTGGATGGTAATTAGACTGGCTAATAGCCTGTTAAACTTAGGATCTCTTGTGAATGGATTGATTTTTAATCTAGTGACTGCCATTTCTCTTGCTATGAATGGATTGATTTGTAGGCTAGTGACTGTCATTTCTCTTGTTATGAATGGATTGATTTCTCTTACTGAAGCTGAACCTGTTAATTACTTCTCACTGGTCTTCTTCCTAAACCCCAAAATGTATAATTTTTTAAATTATACTTGTTAAATTAATATATATTTTTTTATATATATATATATGAACAGTAAAAAACCGGAACGACACGCCGGAATGCACCGAAACCGGAACGGCGACAGGAACAGATTTTACAACTTTGATTCCAAGCAGCAAAACAATATAAAGACAAAACTACTCTCTAACTAAGGGAGTGTTTGGCAGCGTGTTAATGGTGTTTGGAAAATCTTGATTTTAAAATAATAATATTTTTTATATTTTAATATTAAAATAGATTTTAAAATATACAAATTTTATTTTAATATATTTTTTAAAAACACTTTAAAAACCTATCGTTTTATTATTACAAGGCTACAGAGCTACGTGAGAATCTATTCTCACGATAATCACATGTTTTTGTACTGAATAATAATAATAAATAAATAAACGACGACCCACTTATTTTTTCCTTCTCGTTCTTTCATTTTTTTTTTCTTTACCTACTGTCTCTCACTGCTCTTTGTTCAAAAACTCCTTATGGCTTAAGGTCTGATCCTCTCTCTCGACTCTCGATTCAGGTACTTGCTTTCTTTTTCACGAGTTTGTTTTTTGTTATATATATATATATATATATTCTTTTACAGTTGTGACTTATGTATGGATTCATTATAATTCTTGACATGAGATGCATCTGGATTTTAAAAAATAAATTAAGCTTGGTTTGGAGCTAATTCTGAATCTAAATTTTAGATTTTCTTCTCTTTCTTTTTTAATTTGCGTGTTTGAGTTTAATAGATTTGATGATAAACAGATCTGGGCATTCGTTTTTAGTCGCTGAGAAACTAATAGAAAGAAGATGGGCATAAAGACTTATGGTGGCTGAGCCACAAATTTTTTTGTATGGACTGTTGCTTAGTGTGTTTTGTTTTGTGGGCTCGTTCATGAGAACTGGGAATTTTAAGGTTTTGATCTATGTATCTTTTGTATTTGGTTTATTTATAAAAGATAAAGAGGTTTATATGTATGTGTGTATATTATGATTTTCGTGTGTGGGGCACTCAAACATTTTGTTCAAGGTTTATCATGTTCCATTTCCTTTAGTTCTGGCTTATCAAAATGAAACATCCTTTAGATTCAGTGTTTCTTAGGGATGTGAAATTAATTCCCTTTTCTGGAGTTGTCTATTTAAATTAAAAAAAAGGCGGCACAGCTTTCATTGATGTTCAAAGGTATGAAATAGAAGAATTTGTATAGTTTTTATATGAAGTTCTTGTGTTTTTGCCAGTTCACCAGTTTGACCCCATAATGGTTACTTTGCATTGTGAACTTGGTGGTTCCTAAGTGATCATTAATTTGAGCTGGATTGATCAATAGTGTTCCATATTCAACTTCATGTCTTATTATTAGTGATTTCTATATTTCTTCTCTCCTTTTTTATACCTTTCAGTCTCATTGAAACTGATTTCACTTTCCTGTTTTGTTTCCTTAGCAAGATCAACTTTCACTGAGGCAGGGCACGTCATTTGAAGATGGTACCTATTGGTTTTAGGGTAGAAAGTGAAGGATAGTACCTGCAAAAGAGATTATTGGAAAACATCATAACTTGGTCAGATTGGCATCTTTTGTTCCTGAATATGGAGGATGAGAATGGGCTTGAGCTTAGTTTGGGTCTAGGTTTTGGTGGATCATCTGCCAAATCCAAAGGTAAAAGTGGCAGTTCTTCAGATACTAGGACAGAAGAAGGTGATAGAGGAAACAAATTGGTAGATGATTTTAAAAATTTTCTTCATGGTAATACCCGGAAGCAGGATTCAAGTACTGGATCTCAAAGAAGTGATTCCGTGAAACCTCAAGAGAAGTTCTTTAATGACCTTTCGAAGAACAATGCAGATGCAGATGCGGCTATTAATTTGAACAACAGGGGGCTGTGGGTTTCAAGCGCCAATAGATCTGCCGAAACTGATGATGAAAAAAGATCAGACCTGGGTAACAAGCGTAAACTGTTATTTGATGATTTAAATGATCAGAAGAAGCATGATAGAGAAGCTCATCATTCTGATTTACGTGACAAGAAATCACATATCTCCATAACTACAGAAGATTGCTCAACTGCTGAAAACGAAGATGTGGCAGAGTCTGAAGTTGAGGGTTCCACCTCAAGGTTGGCTTCTCACCATGATGATGGCTCCAAACAGTTTCTTGGAGTTGGTGGTCCACCTGAGGCTACAAAGGAAATTCATGGATTTTCTGATTCAAGTGTTGTGGAGTTACAAGGACAAAGGAGGCTCAGTGGTTCATCAGAAAATGATTTTAAGCAGGGAAACTTGAATTATGGCGTTCCTTTCTCAGTCCAACCAGTAAGCATCATGAATGTTCACTCATTTCCTATAAAGGAGTCTAACTCTGTTGGTGCACCCAGCACTTCAGGACATCCAATAACAGGCATGATTCAGGTGTTGCCTCCTTCAAATGGCGAGCAGCGACCTGGGAACCAATCTGTGAATCCTGGAAGTTTGCCAGTAATGTTTGGCTATTCCCCAGTCCAGCTTCCGACATTGGATAAGGATAATTCCTGGGGCATGGTCTCTCATCTTCAACAGTTCCACTCTTCCTATGCTGGCAGAGCTCCATCAAATGCAGAGAAGCAGAATGATGGGCTGAAGATATCTCAAGGTCATCGTTTTCTCTTTATATCGTTTGTTTTATCTTTTCCATTATTAAAGAATATGTGGCGGAGTTTTCTAATTTAGAAACCTGTTGGTGAGATTATTATGCCTTTCTTTCTTTTCATCACCATGCATGTAGTCCTGACCTTTCCTGCACATGATCGAAATGTGAATTTTTTTATGCCTATTGATGTCTTCTCTTCTTGCGTAGGAAGACAGATTGATTTGTCGGATTAAACCGATCGATGATGTGGAAAACTGGGATATGCTGTACCTATGCATGGTTTTGTGTAGTTTTTAACTGGTGAACCAATGTCATCTTTGCATGAGACTCATGTCCATGATTAGGACAGTAGATTGACAAATATTTTGATTTTTCAGATTTAACAATCAAAGATTATTCTAATCGTTCTTTTCTCCCAAATTATCCCTTCTATAGACTGCCTCTCATTGTCATTATGATATTAAGCCATTTTATGATATCGATGCCATCAACTGCCTCTCTTTGTCATTATGATATCAAGCCATTTTATGCTGTTGTGGATATATGATTCAAAATGATTATCTTTTTATTTAACTTTGTCATTTGCATGTAGCAGCCATGCAAGCTATTGCACGAAATTCTAATGAGGTTGCACAAGTTGATGGGAGGACATTGGGACAGGCCAAAGGTGATCGCAAACAACTAATCACAGAGGAAGGCTCTTCTTCTCACACTGAAGATGATGTGAAAGGAAGCACCATGAACCTTAGGCCAAAGGATGCACCTGAGCGTTCAACAGCTGAAACCATCTTTTCTGATTTTTTAGCCATAAAGCCAGGTATTGGTCCAGCCGTAAAATTTGGGGGATGTGGTTCGTATCCAAATTTGCCATGGGTTTCTACCACAGCGCCTGGCCCGAATGGCAGAACAATTTCCGGTGTTACTTACAAATACAGTGCAAACCAAATTCGGATTGTTTGTGCTTGCCATGGTTCCCACATGTCCCCTGAGGAGTTTGTTCGACATGCAAGTGAAGAAAATGCTAATCCAGATGCTGGCAATGGGTCAGCTACTTTACCAAATGCCAATCCTGCTGCCTCTACTCAGAGCTGAAGTGTATCATCTTTTGTTCAACACGACCAGTGACATTTAGTGAAGCATATTCTGGTATTGGCCTTGTATACCTTTTGTGACATCCCACCATTCTGTCAGCATGCTTCTCGCTGATTTATTTTCAGCTGCACTGGTTACTGAAATCAAATATTGCAGGGGTGTATGATAATCAATGTTCTTGATTCATTTCCTAGTCTAATAGGAATGATAAACGATTTCAATTTAAGTTTTCTTCTTTTTGTCAAGGAAAATGTGATCCTTATAATTGTGACACTTGAATCTCCAGACAAAAACCTGGCTGTCCTAAGCTACATATTTCTAGTCAAGCTACAGGATTTGAACATGGGATCCTCATTAAACGATGGTTAGGGTGAAAAGTTATGTTACAATTAGCTGTTAGAATTGCCCATAAAAAAATATAATTTTGACATGAAAATCTTTTAGTTTTTCTAAAACTTTTCATATATATTTTTCCAATTAGTTTTTACATAGTCAAAATTCTTATAGGGAGTAATATATAAATTTTTATGTGCTATTTATTTTTTGTTGTGCTATAAAAAATAGAAGATTGAGCAAGTCACATAAATAATATTGTAATCACATTGTTAAACAATAAATTGTTTTAAAACTAATTTATGTGTTTCTTCTAGTGGGTTCTTAAGATATTGCTATTAACGTCAAAATCCTTATTAATGAAATCAAATATCAAGAAGAATATTTTCTCAATTTTACTTTCAATGGAGATGTGCATGTACATATGCAACAATGGATCAATTACAATCAAGCTATCATTCCTATAATTATAGTAATTCATTCCAATAATCAAGTTATATTTCTAATGAATCTACCCAAGCCCATTATACATTTGCACTAGGAATCACCACAAAATGAAACAATAACAATATTTCAACACTTCAACTCAAGTTACTGCATATGTATCATATATGTCAACTTGTCCAAAAGCTTTAAGAGCACTTGATTTGACACTGTTTTGATGAGTATATCAATCAATATTTCAGGTAACTCCACAATTTTCTCATCTAACTTTTCCTTGATGAAGAATCTATATACCTCTACATGCTTTGTATGATCATGTTAAACTAGATTATGAGTAATATCACATGGTGTTTTATTGTCACAATATAATCAAATTGGTCGCCAAAAAGAATAGCCCAAATAGCTTAAGAGAGGTCTTAGCTATAATGCTTCATAAATTCCAATAGACATACCAATGAATTCAACTTCTTCACTTTAGCATGCAACTACTTTTTGTTTTTTGCTTCTCTATGTTATACAATTGCCATCTACAAAGGAGAAATACCCTAAAGTAGATCGTCTATCATCTATTGTTTCATCCTAGATAGCATCAATATATGTTTATATATTTTGATAATCTGTATTTTTAGTGAATAATATTTCTTTTCCAAGAGCATCCTTCAAATACTTTAAAATATGCATAAATGCATTCTTATATTGCTCTCTGGGATTATGTATGAACTGACTGACATTACTCAGTACACATGCAAGGTATAGCCTTGTGTGCTCTAGGATCACCAATCTTCTAACAAGTCTTTAGTACCTTTTTTTATCGACTGATACCTTATTAAAATCAATACATAATTTCATTGGTGTATCAACTGGTTGACATGATGACATACTAGTTTCTTGTAACAAATCCAGGGTATATTTCATTTAAGAAAGAAAAAAAATATTTCAAGGGACCAAGATCTTTCATATCAAATTCTCTGAACAAGTCACTCTGTAAATCTTCTCTTCCTGAGGATCATTTACTGTAATCCCAGTATAATCTATATGCATAATTAGTGTTGTGATCTTATCAAGTTTTATCTTGAGAAATAAAGTGTGATCTAAATTGCTTTGATGATAGCCAATTACTCTCATAGATTTTATGAATATTTTGAACCATGTTCCTGGAGATTGTTTCAATCCATACAATAATTTCTTTAATCTACACACCTTTCGGTTGTGTATTTTTTGGTATCATACATCCTGATGGGAGATTCATATCGGACAACTCGTCATGTAGAAATTCTTTTTCCACATCAAACTATTGTAATGGCCAATCCAAGTTCACAGGTAGGGATAACAATACTCGAACTGTATTGATTTTAGCTATAGGTGCAAATGTCTCTGTATAATTGATCCTATAGGTTTGAGTGTATCCTTTTTCTACCAATCTTGCATTAAAACATTCAATTGTACCATCTATTTTATACTTGACAATAAAGATCCGCCAACACTTAGCTGAATTTTTTTCCAGGTGGACAATCAACAAGTTCCCATGTTTTATTTTTTAACAATGATTATATCTCCTTATTCATGGCTGCTCTCCAACTTGGATCAGCTAAGGCTTCCTGTATACTGTTAGTAATAGATATAACACATAATTGATTTACAAATGACATATTTTATTAAGCCAAATAATGGTTAGACACATAATAACTCATAGGGTATTTGACTTTACACGAAAATCCAGGCTCATATATGGATTTAGGAATACCTTTAGTGTGACACTATGATACTGTTCTAACTGGCCTAATTATAGGAGCATCCTTAGAAAACAATTGGTTTGGTACATCACTTTCACTCTTTTCTTGAACCCAATTTGTAGATAATCATTTCTAACCTCTAGATTTATAACACTTGCATCTATGAATCCTGAATTCCTGTTACAAATTTGTGAGTCATTACCATTTTTAGTATCATTATTATCACCACTAGTACTATTGTATGAGTCTAAATTTATACTTGTATCCACTACACTCATATCTTGGTTATTAGGTGGAACTTTTGTAGAAATACAAACATCATAGTCTAGAGTCTGAACTTCTTCCTGGTACTCCATCTGAAGTGCGGATATAGAAAATTATATTGAGTTTAATGAAAAACTACATTCAGTATGACAACTGTTTGTTGAGTTACAGGATGATAACATCAATACCATTTTTGATAAGTAGCGTACCCAAAAGACACATCTCAATGCCAATGCCTGAGGTTATAACTTATTGCGTTGATGTTTGTGTAGGTGTATAAACGCTACACTTCCAATCACATGAAAAGGTAAGTTTTGTGTGGCTGGAGATACAACACCTTCAACGAGGGCTTAGGATGAAGTTTTGTAGTGCTAAAGGATACTCGGTTATTAAATAAGTTGCAGATGTAAGAGCTTTCCTTCAATGAGATAACGACATATAAATCTATCAACGAAGAACAAACAACCATCAACAAGTGGTGGTTTTTCTGCTAAAATTACCCCATTATATTGGGGTGTATTGGGATAAGTAGTTTGGTGGATAATTCCATGAGTTCTCAAGTACTGTTAACATTCATAACTCATGTATTCTTCGTTATTGTAATTGTGAAGAACCTAAAGTTGAGTGTTATACTGAGTATAAATCATTTTATGATTTTTGGTGTAAATAACATATTTACTTTGCATTTGTACTTCATCAAACACACCCAATTTACCCTTATAAAGTCATAAATAAAGGTAACAAACCAACAAGATCCACTTAATATAGGTATATTTTATGGACCCCAAACATCTAAATGTATAACCATAAAAGGAATTGAGCTTTTATTCAAAGTTAATGGAAATGAAACAAGATGGCTCTTTGCAAATTCACCAACATCAAATTTAAAACTTGAAATATCATATTTTGCAATTAAATTAGGAAATATTTTTGCAAGTAACCAAAAGAGACATGTCTCAATCGTCGATGTCATAACCTCATGTCAAATGTCTTCTCTCTCTCTTAGAACCATTTACTACCAAAACTTGACACAACTTGTTTGAACTATTTGATGTCAAGTCAAGATAGTATAACATCCCTCACTAAATACCACAATCAACCATCTGCCTTGTTCATATGTTTTTAAACACAACGAAAACATAATCTAAACTTAAAGTATCAGTAAGAGGCAATGATCCTTCCCCACTAATGGGGTTTAAAGTGTCGTTATCAGTAGAAACAAATTTTTATGAGGATGGTTTAGTTAGTGAGACCTGACTAGAATCAAATATCAGGTGATCAGATGCACTAGAATCAATTACCATCATCATCTGAGGCCTTCCAACAATATCATATTCTCTATGTGTTTCAATAACTACATCAGTAGAAGACATCTTGCAATTCATCTTTTATGGATCATGACTATGATCCCACCATTCTAAATACCCACAAGTTCAAAGCATCTGCTTTTGGAATGATTAGTCTGATCATAGTGACTGCACTTGTATGCATATTTGTTGGCACCATTCTCTGATGGTTGGACCTTGTTTTCGCCTACTAATATTTGAAACACTAATCTTAGGCTATCATGATTAAAGCTTCAAAGTTTTCAGGTTCTCCACTCATCATTGTACATTGAATGGAATCATGGTGATTTGTGCGTAACATTCTTCTAGTCCAAGAATTGGTTCGTTCCATAAAATTTTACCATAAATTTATTCAAATTAATCATCTAATCGAGCATGAAAAATATACACCCTTTGCTGTTGGACTAGTTTTCAATAAGATTTAAAAATTTTCTCACTCTCTATGATCTCCTTATCACGATGATCCAAGTCACTGAAATTTAAGCCAATTATCCAGAATACACAAAGTGTTTTGCCCCTTTGTTTTGTAGAGAAAGCCTTTTTATTTGAGGAAAAAACTTGTAAGTCATATGTTCCATCATAAAAGGCTTTAGAGAGAGCTTCCTAAATATCATGAGCAATGGGTAAGTAAAGATATCACTTCATAATTTATGGGGACATGGACATCAAGAACCATCTCTTGACCTTCTGATTATCCACATACCACCTCTCATATTCATCACCTTTCTTTGTAGGTACCTATGAACTCCCATGAATGAAAGAGATTTCTGCTCCTCATCAATATGCATTTCAATGATTTGAGTACCAACTTGAAATCAAATATCAAGAAGAATATTTTCTCATCCTTACTCTCAATGTAGATGTCCATGGACATTTATAGCAATGGGTCAACAATACTGGCCCTACGATCAAGCTATTAATTATAGTAATGCATTCCTCTAATCAAGCCACCTGTCTAATGAATCTACCCCAGCCTACTGCACATATTCATTAAAGGCAAGAATCACCACAGGAGGAAAAAATCACAATATTCCACCTCTTATCAACAAACTAATCTGTATTTTATACTTGTTGTTGGATTGGAGCAGCTGTGATGTTTTTCTTCTGCCACAGGCGGCTAAGCAAATATAGTATTGGAGCGGGGCGTTTAACATTGCATTTCAAAAGTGTTTTTGGAAAAGATAAAAAAAAGATTTTTTTTTTATTTTAAATGGAAAAATTGGTGTTTTTAGATTATTTTCATGTGTTGATATAATAATTGCTAAATAATAAAAATAAAATCATTTTGATATATTTCTAAATAAAAATCAATTTCAAAAGCAACCTCAACTCCGTTTGACTTTTCAAGAAATCTGGCCATTATCGCCCATGTGCCGACTGGAGAAACACTGCCGGGTCTGGTGTGTGTTTATATTCCTTAACAGATTGGTTTCTCCAAAGAAATAAGATGACGTGCTTGCTTTCGTAGCAAAGACAACAATCATGTTCCTCGACGAGCTAGGGTTTTCTTGACCATTTCCACTTTGACTTTTCTTACAATCTTAGCTTACCTGAAACAAAGTCCACTGATGACAAAATGTTACGAACAAAGGCAGGAGGCTGCCTTCAAGGACCAGGCTTGTTCGTCATTCTATACTGACGAAACTGATCATCTCTAGAATGCTTAAACTTCAAGAAAGTGATGCGGTGCTCTACACAATTAAGTCTATGTTTTAGCTTAAATCCTGACCATTGATTATATTGTTTTTATTTCTATAGATTTTGCCAATCAATTAATACGATATCCTTTCATGTAAGCTTTACTAAGGGGGTGTTTTCATTAAGATTCTGAAATAGGTAGCTTATATTTCTTAGGGTGTGGAGGGAGGTTCTCGGTTTCCTTCAGCAATAATGATCTCTTTTCCTTTTATCTTTCTCAAATGTTTTTTCTAAGATTTTTCTTGTGATGTTATTTTCTCTTGAAATTTATATTTTTAAATTATAAATTCCAATTTTTAATTTGATTAAATAGAAATTCGATCACTAAATCTTATAATCGAAGGATCAAAGTTTAGTTTGTCATTTACGTGTCGCCTTGTGGCCTTTTCCTTGAATTTAAAGCATAATGGTTTTTGTCTGAACTTTATTTGGATTCATTGGCAATGTCTTAGAATTTCCATTATTATTATTATTATTATTATTATTATTATTATTAAATTTCTGTAGGTTTTTGGCTTACTTAGATATCAGTTAGAGTACCCAAGATAGT
Source organism: Salix brachista (assembly GCA_009078335.1). Lineage (NCBI taxonomy): Eukaryota > Viridiplantae > Streptophyta > Magnoliopsida > Malpighiales > Salicaceae > Salix > Salix brachista. The sequence goes on along the minus strand of CM018589.1, from coordinate 8,825,845 downwards.
TAGTTATATGTTAGTTAATGTACACCTCTGAGATGTGTTGCTGGTAGGATTTAAAATTATTTTTTAATATGCGAAAAACAAATATCACCATTATGAATATGTTTTCTAGTATTAATTTTAAGAAAATAAAAAAGAGATATTAGAAATTACTAAAATGAATATAAAAATAAATTAACTCGTAAATCATGAAAAACAAATTGCTAATGCTAATTAAAGATTGAAGTGTGAAGTTTATCTTTTTAGTAAGAAGAAAAATATATATCTTTCTATTAGATTTTTAAAACATTTGATCTAGTTTTTTCTTTGAAATAAATTGAACTTGTTTATTTAAAAGTTTTAATCTTGATCCATTTGATGTGAAAATTAACTTGAAAATACTTTTCATTATAAAATTTAATAAGAACACAAATATTATGATTCTAGTTAAAAATGTTAATAAATTATGATGAAACAATTTTAATGAATGATTTGAATTCAAATCTTACTTTAGACTTTGAAAAATAAAGTTTTTATAAATTCTCTTTTCTAACATGGATGTTTTTTTTACAGAATGATCTTAAAAAATAATTAAACGAATGTGAGTGACACTATAAAAATGATTAGAGAGTGAACAATTTTTTTTATTGGAGGATTAAATTGAATTGAAAGATAGCTTTAACAAAAAAAAATCAATAGAATGAGGGTAAAATCACAAAAAATAAAACAACAAAATCTTAGAATAAAGGATGAAATTGAAAACATAAAACTCTTTAACAAAAGGACCAAGGAAAAAGAATTAAAAATCAAAAGAATAAAGACTGAAGTAAAAAAAAAAACATTTGAGAAATTGTAATTGAGGATTAAATTAAAAACAAAACAAAAATTTTTAAAAAGAAATCAAAAGAATGAGGATTGGAAGTGAAAAGTCATAAACAAAGAGTACAATCATGCATTTTATTTGACAGATAAGAGAAAAGAAGGGGGAAACAACCATGAACAACAATTCAATCGTCATGCACCGTCACACATCACACCATGTAGAAGATAACATGATGATGCATTCAAAAAGTCAATAAAATGTCAGGATTGACCACCACGTAGGATGTGCTATTTAAATAGCGTGGATGTCACTCACTTGCTGGCACAAAATTAGCACACATTAACCACTTTCTTAATTAAAATTAAAAAAAGTTATCTAAAATAATGAGCCTCCCTCCCGACTTTTTTTTTATATATCTTTTTTTAGGTCAAATACATGTTTTATATTTTTTTATTCTAGTGGTAAATTTTTTTTGTAATATTTAAAAAAATCAAAGAAGCATATTTGCTCAACAATTTTAAATAATAAAAAAAAGAAAAATCTTAGATACTCTTAATATTTTTTTAATGAGCAGATAAAATACCAAACCATCCCTCCGACTAACAACTAACGGTCCCAATTTTGTTTTCCATTCAATGAATGTGTATCTACTGCCACAGTGAGATGCTATGGTCTATGTATTTTGGTAACTATAAATGCCTGGATGGAAACACCTACCTACTTGCTGGATCCATCTCCTTGACTTTCCTCCACAGCTGACATTGAAATGTAAATTGCACTACCTGATGCCTTCCTTGATAAGCTACTTCACCAGGATGATTTATTTTAATTAGAGTATAAAATTAAAATATGTATATCAAAAAATTAAAGAAATTAAAAACAAACCAAAAATCAAAAGAATAAACATTGAAATGAAAGCCAATATATATAATCAGTTTTATTTGAAGGACACAATTGAAAACAATCAAAATTTCAATTGAAGAAATCAAGAATAAAACCGGAATCAAAAGAACAAGGACTACAATAAAATAACCACAAACATTAAGGACTGTCATGAGGACATGGCGGCTCACCTGGTGAGACAGTAAACGAAAACTTTCCACCACCAATCGACACTGCGCGCGCCACTTGAAAGGCGCGTGCGCGTGAAACACTGTCGGCGCGTCCGTACAACGCGCATGCAGTAAATCTGAAAAAAAATTAATAAAAAATACAGAATTACCTCAACACTCCTGAACTCAGCAATAACCACGAAAAAACCGGACATGAAAGTACCACCATGCCCCCAGCCACAGAACTTCGTTTTTGTCTTTTCTGAGGGTATGTAAATAATTATTATGTGCACAAAAATATAAAAAATCAAAAATACCCTCTAACAACCTTTGTTTTTTTGCCAACTCCTAGGAGTAAATAGGTAGTTTTACTGTGCAATAAATATTGAAAAGACCAGAACACTCCCGGTATCGAGAATTAAATTTTGGTGATTTTAGGAGCAAAATAATAATTTCACTATTAAAATCTATAATTAACGTATAAAGTGAAACCTGGACGCATTTTATATATATACTAGATACTTGCCCGCGCGTTGCCGCGGGTATTTTTTTGTATATAATTTCACATAATTAAATCTACAATGATAAATTTATATGATATAAGTAAATAAAAATTATAGATTCAAAGATTAAATGTTGAAAATTTTGAGTTGAGTTTGTCACGTAAGCATATATAACATTTTTTAGAATATAGGTATTGCGTCATAAACGATCACAAAAGAGCGCGCACTAACATTAGAAAAAAGAGCAACATATTTGAATAAGAAAAAAAAATTACTGAAATCATTATTGTGCAGATAATAAAATTATAAAAATCAATTAATAGAAAGAGCAAATTAAAAAACAAAAAGGGAAAAGGAAGCAATATTAATTTAAAATATTATAACAATAGCAACATTGGAGTCTTAACATCTAGAATTATTATTGCCGCTAGAATAAAAACACCAAAAATTATTAAATTATACAGAGGGAAAAAAATAAAAAGCATGAACAAAACAGCAAGCAAGAAAAACCAATTAAAAATTATTATTATTATTATTATTATTATGAAAGAATAAATAATCACTATTATTATAATAATAGAATACATAGTAACTATTATTATAATATTAATAATAATCACTATTATTATTATTCTTATTATAATTATTATTATTATGTTAATACTGAAAGAAACAAAAATAAATGAAAAACTAAAAATATCTAAGAAACTTTAAGAAAAGATTAAAAAAACAATTAAAAAAAATTATCATTGCTATTACTGACAAAAAAAAATTATCAAATTATCGGGAGGAAAAAAATAACAACAAAAGAGTAAGAATGAAAAATAATTAAATCATTATTATTATTATTATTATTATTATTATTATTATTATTATTATTATTATTATTATTATTATTATTATTATTATTATTATCATTATTGTATCAACTACACTTATATATAAATGGACAAAAGTAGGGATTAAAAAAATAAAAGTGTAAGGGGTGAAATAAAAATCAAACATATAGGGATTAAATTTAAAAATTAAAAGTCAAAGGGCTGAAATGCAAATTACATTTATTCTCAATTGAAATCAGAGGACAAAATTGCAAAAATCGGAACTTTTGTACCGAATTGATTGAGTTATATACAGCCAATCCGGAAATTGAAAGTAGCAGGACCGAAGTGACACTTTGACATTCAATTAATTCAAATCGGAGGACCCAATCGAACAAAATTAAAACTTATATAACAGAAATGAGGACTAAAAACGAAATTAACAGTCGAGGGACCGAAGTGCAAAGTCAAAATATATGGGGGACTCTCCTGCACATTGACGTGCAGGAGAGAGAGAAACGTGGCCGCCGGCTTTAACCGCCCCCCGCCGCGTCCACGGACATTTGGTGGTTACACGCGCCACCGCGGAAGGAAGACCACGCGGCGGCGCATCGTTCTGGCCGCCGGTGGCGAATTTCCGGACACCGGAGGAGGCCGCACGCGCCACCTGAACAGGGCGTGAGGCGGAAAACCGCTTGGCGCGTGCGCCTCACGCCCTGACAGACACGGAATAAAAAATTTGAAAAATAGAGACAATTACCGTTCTAACCCTGGACCCAATTAAGTGTTTTTGTCTTATTAGGGGCTAAATCCGTCTTTAGCCATTTCCGAAAATAATAAAAAAAAGAAAAAGTTGCGGCGGACCGGACCGGACCGGGCCGGTCCGTCCGCGCGCAATTACACGGGTGCCCCTCACCCGGATGCCTTATTTTGTCTTATTACCAGGGACAAAATAGTCAATACACTGTTCACAACCGAATATTTAAAAAAAAAAAAAAGGAAAAACCCAAAATGGCCCCGCATGCCAGCCCAGCTTTGCCGCGCGCCCGAGGGCTATTTTCGCCTGTGCACTGTCGCAATCCACAGTGTTTACTGAGGAGAGCAACAGTGCAAAAAGCCACGGCCTTTATTTGTTTTGTAATATATATATATATATATATATATATATATATATATATATATAATATGTATGTAAATCCTCAGAGTAAATTATGGTGACAGCAACAGTTCACCTGATAAAAAAAATATATATTTTCATTACCACCACCATATAAAGACTGGTTCACATTGAAATTTAAGAAAGAAAAGTGGCATCTGCGTTACGGCAGTATTAATTATTGCATAGGAATACACTATTGGTAGTGTCAGGATCAACGACACCCAAAAAATAAAATAAAAATTGGATGATATTACTTTTCGTTTATATGTTTATGCAAGGGAAGATGAACACCAAGTCAGCAGGCAAAAAAGTGTAATAAAATTACAAGCCTCTCCACCTTGTCATCACTACTGTGTTTTCAAACTTAAAAAACTTACACTAGAATATAAAAAGTGTTTATGGAAGCTAGACAAGTCATGAATTGCATCACAAGAGAACTTCCAAAGTAGATAAATACCATACGCCATACTATAAATTTTATTTTATAGGATTATGATTCTCAAAAAGCTGCCCCATTGGTTTTGCACCCTCAAGATTCTTGTTCTCTAGCAGAATGCTTGCAGGAAAGTTTTCGGAAATTACTTTTGATGCTTTGATTTTACCATGAATCAATCAGGTTTTATCACTCTGCAACTCCTGTTCGTGCTCTTCCGAGTCCAAGCTCAAAGCACTTTCAACCAGGGGACAGAACCTTCACAGGATGTTGTCTCGAATTTCCGACCCAGTCTTGCTGTTGTTATAGGAGTTCTCTTCATCATATTTTCGCTGACTTTTATCCTCCTCATCTATGCAAAATTTTGCCACAGCGGAGGTCCTGATCATGGTGGATCAGAAAACGGCCCAGCACTGAATAGATCAGCATCTCGATTCTCTGGAATCGATAAGACTGTAATCGAGTCGCTTCCTTTCTTCAGATTTACTTCTCTTAAGGGATCGAGAGAAGGGCTTGAATGTGCAGTCTGCCTCTCAAAATTTGAAGATATTGAGATTCTCAGGTTGCTGCCGAAATGTAAGCATGCCTTTCACATTGACTGCGTCGATCAGTGGCTCGAAAAACACTCGAGCTGCCCTCTTTGCAGGCGAAAGGTCAGTCCTGAGGACCCGACAATCTTCACATATTCAAATAGCATGCGATACTTGGGGAATCCATCAGAGCTACGAGATGACTCGAACGTGGAGTTGTTTGTCCAGAGGGAGGAAAATCGTCAGGGGTCATCGAGATTTAGCGTCGGAAGCAGCTTCCGTAAAGGTGGAAATGTCAGCGTGGAAGAAGAATTATTGATCGGAGAAGAAGTTGAAGGCAGTGATAACGATCAAAAGATCTTCAATAAGTTAAAGCACAGAATTATTGTATCTGAAATAGCCTTGAAGAATAGATGGAGCAGTGCTAGCTCGTCAGATCTCATGTTCTTGAAATCAGAGATGCTCCATGATATGTCCAGCAACAGATTCCATACTCTGGACTTGGATGAGGAGGAGTCGACAGATAATAGAGGCAGAGAAGATGAGAAAGTTCTGAAGATCAAGGAAGAAATAGAAATGAAAAGATTGCTTGAGAGTAGGGTCAATCCGGTCAGCAGAAACTCTCCAATTTCAATTCAAGGTCAACCTTCAACATCAGGCTCAAAAGGGATTTCAGGTCAGACATCAAGGATTATAGATTCAACTGACCGGAGATCAGTATCCGAGATCACTGCTTTTTCTAGATTTAGAAGCTTTGGTCTCAAGAACTCCATCAACAGGGTGTCGTCTTCAGATGGAAGTAATGTACAGGCAGACAGACAGAGGCAGCTTTGGCTGCCGATTGCCAGAAGAACAGTTCAGTGGTTTGCCAACAGAGAAAGAAGGGATCAGCAAACTGAAAACACAAGACACGCTCCAGATGTGTAAAACATAAATCTTTATTCTCATCTGCTGTTTTTTACTCTTTACTCTCCACGATTCTTAACATTCTCAGGTTCTTGGGACTTGGTGAGGCTGAATTGAAATAAAAGCCATTGGAAACAAGTTTCATTTGGGCAGGGAATTGTTCATTAGGAATAATGCATACAAATTTCTCTTTATTCTCATGAACATTTCACATGAACTCCAGCCCAGTTTGCTAATTAGTTAATGATATTGTGCCAATCATGCATCCATGTGTTTCTTTTTTCCTTCTTTCATATATGAGTGATGATGTCTCGGTCTGCCCATCGTTTTTGTTTTGAAGATTCGAATCATTTTTATTTTTAATTTAAAAGATACAATCAGTAGGGGTGATTATATTAATTGAATTATTGAGATTTTTCATTAAAATTATCATGAAAGTAATCCAACTCCAACGTTTTTCAAATGTTTTGGCTAATCTTTGTTAAGAAAAAGTTCCCAAGAAGCGTGATGTGATGGTAAAGGACTTGAGATCTGCACAGCAAATCTTGAGTTCAAGTCAGAGTGTACACTTCTTGTAAGAATCTAGGACAACCGGAGTTTTACTCGCTCACCTAGATCCACAAAATACGCTTTCCGGGGAGTAGGGTTACCTCTAATTCAAAAAAAAAATTTGTTTCTAGCTTAACACAAATTAAATTGGATTTATTTGATTTTTAAAAATATTTTTTTCTTTTTCTACTTTAAAATCAAGCTTGTTTTACATATATAATTAATTAAAATAGTTTTTGTTTATAAATATATTAAAATTACAATTATTGTTTTTAACATCAAAACAATAAAAAAATGTAAATTTAAATTTTAAAAAATTCAAAACCTTAAAAAAATATAATTGGACACAATGTTAAACATCTCTAAATCGATGCTCACCTCTACCAATCACGAGAAAAAAGAAAAGAAATTAAGTATCTTAGTGTTGTTAAAGTTGTGTTTGAAAATGTTTTTCATTCATAAATATATCAAAATGATTTTTTTATTTTTAAAAAATTATTTTTCATATCAGTATATGAAAATGATCTAAAAATACCTAAAATAATAATTTAAAATAAAAAATTTCTTTTTTTTTCAAAACAGTTTTTAAACTCAATATCAAACCAGACTTTAAACAACAAGTCCAAAGCATGGAGGGTTGGCTATTTTATTTTTTATTTTTTATGGAAAGTTTAGCGTCAGTGCTTGTCTCAGCAGGCGAATTAATTTTTAATATAAATCTTTAATTAGATTACAAGGTATCAAGGATAAGATGAACCCTAGGAAAAACTAGAGTTGCTAATCCATGCAAGTTATAGGTACGATCGTGACCGTTGAAGGTAACGTGCATGAATGTGCGTGTGTGATTCTAGGTTCGATTGTGATTATTGAAGGTAGCGTGCATGGCTTTCAATTTTTGAAGATTTTATTTTAAACATGTTCTCAAAAACACAATTTTTATTTTAAATTACATATGACCAAGTTTCTCAAAAATAAATTATACTTTCATATTTTATCATATTAAAAAACTACAAAACATAGTCTTTTATTTTGCATGTATTTTTGGATTTAATAACTAGTTTCTTAAAGCCATGAGAATTTGACCTACATTTCTAAAAAACAAAAAGAGAATTTTTTTTTATTTTAGAATGATGAGGTTTTAACCTGATAAGATAATGTTTTTTTACTAATAAAGATTTTTTAAAAATCTTAGACAAACTAACAACTAGAAAACATGTTGTCTTAGTTTATATTAGACAAACAAACAATGTTACTTATCTTAGTAAGGTGTATTAGGTGTGACACGTTATTCTTATACACAATCAAACTTTTTATCTTGACTCTAAGACGAGTTAAGGTTTTTAATGACTAAAATACTAGGTAGTGGCTCTATCTTTTTAATATTATTATTATTATTATTATTATTATTATTATTATTATTGGAAAGAAACAAGGATTCATTATTCTTTCACCCATCAATAGAGAGAACTTGACTCGAGAAAAAATCACCACAACAACACACACGTGTGACAAATTGTCAAGTTCTAGATTAAAGAATTTTATCGTGAATGTGTGATCATCCTCTATCTAAACATTAAAAAAATCTTTATTCTTGGGCATATTAGGCTGTAAAACATCATCATAGTTTAATCCCACCCACTATAATAACAACTAAACCATTTACTTTTATGATTTAATCGCTTAGTTTAAAGGAGTAGATATGCTTCTCGTCCCACTATTTATTATCCAATTACTTTTATGAATCGAAGGCTGTGTTTTTTTTAGTGAGAAAAGAATATACTAGGATTCGTGATGTAGTGAAGGGAAAGAAAACCCATTTGAAGGTCAACGAATGCTGGCAATCCATAGAACAAAGTGCCACTTTCCCATCTTAAAAGTCCATGCATGGGGGGTTAGACTTCCGTCGTCAACAGCCATGCCTGGCATAGCAAGGGAATCAGAGGTGGTGGCCAAGTCAACGCACCATGTCCGTACACATACCATGCCTGGTATACACATGTAAGTTGACAACCCTTTTTATTTTTTAAGCACCGTGTAGCCAAATGCGGTGCATGGAATAATTTGATTCTGATTTAGAAGAAAGAAAACTAAGTGTTCACGCTTGCCCCACATGAAAAATCGAAGCATATGAAGTTAAGAAAGGCCTTGAGAAGACTTGCAAAGTGTTTATACAAGTCTATTATGTTGGTTAAAATAATATGTTGTAGAGAAAAATAAATGGTAGGTGTCCAAATTTGATGTTTATGTAAAAATACAACCTCTTTCACATGTTTATTGTTCAAAAGGCATGTAAATATACATTTTGATCCCTCCATTCTTATTTTTATTTACATTTAATACCTTCTAGTTTTGGATTTAGGTCCTAAATTTCATTTATTGTGTTTCAGTCTCTCAATTTTAAGATATGACAGCAAAAATCACCAGAAGAAAAAATAGATCGGCACTCCGATTTGATTTGAGGATTGGGTTTTAGGTTAATTAAATTGTGGTTTGCTGCTAGAAACAAGGTTATAAAGGTTCATAAAATGTTTATCTTTTTCATGTTTTCAGATGAAAAAATGATTGAAATCTAGGTTTTATAAGAAAATGGAAACACCAATTGCCAAAACACACATGTATTTATAAAGGAAAAGAGAAGAATAGGTGAATTGTATGCAACAATTTTTTAAAAACATATACTTAGAATTGTAATTCAGATTGTTTTTTAAAACAGTTTTTCACTTGAAAATGTATTAAAATATTTTTTAAAATTTTTAACATCAACGCATAAAATTATCAAAAAAAAAATATCAAAAAAAATATAATTCAAAACAAAACAAAAAAAAAATTGAAAACTATGTCAAGCACCCTGAAAGAACAAATTCTTAATGTTTGCTGCTGGTTTCGAACATTCTAGTGCGCAAAGTTGAACAATGTCTTTCCAAGCAAGCAAAACATTTGCATACAAATTGGAATTGAAACGAAGGGAGATTCAGAGTGGAGAATGAAAATTTTTCAAAGATTAATGGCAGAAAAAGGAAGGGCTGACCAATTCAGCCATTGCCCTAACGATAATAATAATTATCCAAGCTTAAGGCCTGTTTGATTATCATTGCTCAAGATAATAAACGTAACAACACTCCCCCCAAAAAAAAAAAGTTTCCCCATATTCATTTATCTCAATCAATTGAGTTTTATCCATGAAGCAGCCCTCAACAAAAAAAAATCCCAGAGCCATATAAAGAATAAAGTGGAAAGCTATATTTCGTTCTAGGAGAAAACCCTCACTCGTTTACATATATACACATTTACAGAAGCAGGAAAATGCACAATTGATATATAAAAAAGTTTATTAACTGACCTCTCCATTGAATTGGTTAGTGTAACTACCCATATGATATTATTTGCTGATGCTATCATAATCAAGTACTTCGACCAAAAAAGGGCTGGAGAACTCTGAGCCAGTTCAGGAGCAAAACTCACTTTTCATTTTGTGCAAAACCTGCAATCTCTAGGGGCTCTCAAGTGTATTCAAACACCCAAAAGTCGTCGGTCTCATTGAAGAGGAGAGCTCCATCCCACAGAGTAGTAGAGAAATGGAAATCCCATGTCAATTATTTTTCTACCAATCGTCGAGCCATTCAGGAGAATTGAGATCGTCTAAATCCTGTGAGTGAGAAGTTAGAGGAACAGTGCATTCCTCATAGTGACTTTCCAAATGCTGGGCAACCCGAGAGGTTATTTCACGAGGAGCAGGAAGGCTTCTATCTCTAATCCCTTTCCAGTCAATACCATCAAACCATGGATGATTTTTTATAGAGTCAGGACCTAGGTTTCCAAGTCTTGAACTTTCATCAACTTCAAGCAACTGAAGAAGTTTATACACAAGTAAGAATCTGATGGCTTTAACAATTTACTGCATGAAAAGAGATAAAAAAAACCAAGAAAAAAATCTAAACAGTTACAACAAGACCTGGGTGATGAGCTCAGCAGCTTCATGGCTGAAATTAGAAGGAAGATTTAGCTGTCCTTTCGCAATCTTTGCAAATGTATCAAGCTCACTGTCTCTCCATGACCCAAATGGCATTTCACCTTGCAGCATGAAATAGATCAAGACTCCCACTGCCCACCTGCACAACCACAGACAGAAGTTAAAAGCTATTTCCAGACCTTCAACCAAAAGTCAAAGGAAAAGAAAAGAAAAAAAACAGAATCGCCATAAATAGCAGGCATGGTTGGACAAGCACACCTTCAATTACCATAAACTGAACTGTAAATATGTAGAGTTCACATCATGCTTCATGAGAAGAGCAAAGCTCTTTTTTACGTTTTCTTTCCTCTCTTGTACATGCTTATATTGAAAACAAACACATGCAAATAGTGAGATGTGTCTTCTTAAAATCTTATTGAGCTGCAAGGTTCATTGTAGTACTAAATGCCATGAGCATATGAAATAGAAGAATAATGAGAGCTAGTCATCAATCAATCATTCATATACCTGAACCTGAATGATTGTTTTGTTTATTTACATAATTTAAATTTCTATTTTTTATATAATAGCTCAGAATAAAAATGAGAATTAACATATTCTTGGCATACTGAATCCAAGTTTCCCATTTTCATCAACTTCCTGAAAACAGAGTGATTGCTTAACTCAGACTTACATAAATACTGTGGATAGTTATTCACAAAATCCTCAAATTATCAATAAGGAAATAATGTATGTGAGTGCACACATTAATCCCCATGTCTACTTCTCATAATAGCAGCTAATCTGAACATATAATCAATTAAGCTAAACAAAAATGACTGTTCTGCTCTAAATGGTTAGTCTTGGCACTGTATAATTTTAGATTAAAATGACCAAATATGTTCACTTTAGTAACAGAAAAGCAAACAGCAAACATAAGCAATCCATAACAGATTCCTTTTGAAAACTAAATAAAGCAGTCGCTATATTTAAACAAAAGTTCTATTTTAGGTATGAAATGATGGATCAGCACCAGTCAGCGGGAAGACCATGCCCCTTTCCCTGAACTATCTCTGGAGCTAAATAGTCTGCCATTCCACAAATTGTAAATGTTCTTTCACCAGACAACTTCTTTCCAAACCTGAAATCTACTACCTACAAGACAGCAGAATTAAAAAGTTAAGCAAAATTCATGAAATTCACCCTCATTCATAAGTAAAGTAGCATGAAACTGATATGAATATCTAAGAACATGATGTCAGGTAAAACATAATCCAGAATCAACCTGTATATATCCTGTTCGGTCCAACATTAAGACATCAGGAGACACCCCTCTGTAGAGAACACCATTCTGAAAACAAATGAAAAACAGATGCAGCGTAAAAACCTGTAATAAACATATCTGAACAGCCAGGTAAAAGATTTCAATAATCATATCTAAACTGCAACATCAGGGATTCAAAAGGGAAATGATGAAATGCTTTTAGCAGAAAACCTTATGCAAATCTTCCAAGGCAATAACAACAGTGGCAGCACAAAACCGTGCAGATGGTTCATCAAGTGCTGTGTGAAGTATTGATGCCAATGGGCAAGCAAGGCATGTATTTAGCAATATGGCAGCATGTCTTCTATCTGCACAGGTACATAGAACCTCGGGCACAAAAGCTGAAGTACCTAAACTCTTCATAAGATTCTTCTCTTTAAAAACTTCTTCCTCCTTTCCCAGAGTCTTGATCTTCTGCTTTGAAAACCTTTTCAAACTAAGCAAATTTTCTGAAAGAACAAATAAGGTGCATTTCATAAGAATCTGTGTGGTTTCCATAAACACCATAGCACACCTGGTATATTCATCAGCCCCTTTCCATGCAAACATAATCATAAAGGTTGGAAAAGTGGGTATGGGTCAAATTTGCTTATCTTCAAATTACATAGAACACCCAAAGGATTGAAGATAACTTTGCGCCCAAAATGCCCTCACTGTTAAAGGGATTTTAAAAATAGTACGAGCATTTTGGGCACAAAAGGAGTTTTTCCTGAGGATAGTCCTCATGGAGGGGTTTTCCATCAAATTTCAAACTTTTGGGTTAAATGGTCTTTGTAATTTCTGAACCTCGAGGTGGTTAGTGTAGTTTACCCTAAAAATTATATGCAACCTTGCGCTTGTTTATGCTTCAAAGTTAGCCAATCAAACAACGGGCCAATGCCAGATGGAAAAGAAAATAGTGCAGGATACTAAAAGAGAGAACTACAGATGAATAGAGCGACCAACCTGAGTCCCTTAAATTTACAAGCCCAACCTCACTGTAATCAGTGGAATATAAGGAATGGCTCCACTCCTAACAAATAACATCATTAGACTATGTCCTGATAATATCTCTATAAAGAATAATATCAGCAGCACAACAATAGACAGAACATCTCTCACCAGATCAGATAGCTGAACTTCAAGAGGAGCTGCCACATTGGTAATTTCAGCAGGTTCCTTGGAAAAATTCGAAGAAGAGCTCCTTGACCTAAATGATGTCAGTTAAGAAAAAACATGAGAAAATTTCCTTTGAGGAATAGAAAGATCCAGAGAGAGAGAGAGAGAGAGACTATGAATGCCAATTAAGAAAAATAGTTTCTTTCAGGTGCTTAATTCCATACTCGAAATTATAACGTACTTTTCCTCTCCCTTGGAAAGCCTTGCCAAAGGGCCAATAACTGAATCAAATTTCTCCTTTGTCAAGACAGAGCATACGCATTCACCAATAGCAACTGCACTTACGGAGTCAAAATGTTCACCAAGAAGTTCCCATTCACAAAAATAGCTTCCCTCTTTCTTCTCTAAGGATAGCTTGCAACCACAGTGCTGATAATCATCCTCCTTTTGATTTTCAGACTTCAGACTTCCAATGTTTGGACAACTTAATAAGTCAGCATCAAAACTAATTTTCACTTGTCCTTTTTGTATGATGTGTAATCCAAGGAGTCCCTCGTCCTGCAAATACATGTTCAAGAATCAAAAATCAAAATGAAAACAGTGTAAGAAAAACATATTCAAGCAAACAAGCTTACCATATTGACTATGGTTTGGCCATCAGAGAAGGAAAATTCAGAAAGAGAATCTGCAATATGACTAAGCTGCAAGATTGTCAATCGAGAAAGCAAATCAACAGAACGAAGCAACTTCAGGGATGACAGGTTAGAAAATTCCGACGTCAGAATTCCTCGAAAATCCTCTCTTTTTAGAGCCCAGAGAGTTCCACTCGTCACAGCACGAACAGAGGCCTGAAGAGGCTTATTGTACCTGCACTTCCATGTATAACTAAGATGGTCATTTAAAGAATAGATAAGGAAATAAAACCATTTTAATCAGTTAGAAATTAATTGACAAATTCACAGAATACCACATCATGCAAGTGCATAAAGGAGAATAAGGAAAGAGTTCAGCTTACAAAGTGTATTGAATCAATTATGCAAGTGTTTGTAACAAAATGAAACATAGTTTTACAAGTTTACATTCAAAAACCAATCAGAGATCAATTGCATGGGAACCTGTTCAGTTGAATTCAATTTTTTTCCCTGCTAGTGTAAAAAGTCAAAGAATGTTTTGCAACAACAGAAACGTCATAGAGCATAAGTACAAAGCAATTGGAATTATAACGCACATCAACGCCAGCTCTCCGAAAGACGATAACTTCTCTGCTGTATAGGACTGCAAAACCCTAGGCACTGCTCCATCTTTCTCTTCCTGCCAACACATAATATGATCAGCAACCAAACTGTGACCCTCACTCCTCATAAAAGAAAGATAAGTTGACAGTTTAATCAAGATAGAAATGCAAACCTGAGTTGCCAACACCTCAAATTCTCCACTGCCAACAACATAAAAGCAATCACCTTCACCACCCTGCAATCATGACCATCATTAAAGTTCTACAGTCATAATAAAAACTCAACCCAAATTGGCACTCAAGAAGATATTCTGTAGTTCTTGCATTTGGTACTTGTGTTTAGGTTCAACCATGTAAACATAAGCCCAGTATCAAATAGCAATTACCTACTCCATTTGCAATTGTCTAGTCCTAGAAAAATGTGCCAGGAAAGCTGCAGGCAGCTCTCTGTTTCAAGCATTGTTTTATGGAGTAGGTTGACCATTTAAAAGCTTAGTTCATGAATTTTACAATGTTAACCGGGTATTGAAAAGGCTTTCAGTTTCATATCTTCCTTCAATGAACACATTCATCCATCTTATAGCCTGTCTGATAGAATGCAACAGCATGTGATATAATGAAATGGAAGGAGGATATATGGTCAAGAAATGGTGACCAACATTCCATGACACCAAAAAATATCCATCATGTTGCAAAACTGACTTTACAGTGATCATATATTCTTCTATGGCAGTTCCTGCTCATTCGGTCAGCTAAAGAACTCTGTAAAAGTTTTGCTCCAAACTAAAAGAGGAAACAAGGAACAAACTAACCTGTCTAACAACTTCTTCTCCCGGCAGAACTTCAACTCTTTGCATGCAATCCAGCAAAACATGACATTGAGTATCAGTAAGCTTTCGGAAGAGGAAATGACCATGCAATGCTCTCTCAATGTGTGCCTGTAGCACATGAATAAGTAACAACTTAGCACCCTTGGATATTCCATGTGAAAACTCCCAAAGAAAATTGCTGTCCCACTCCTCTCTTATACAAGCTCACAACAAATGCAGGAGTAGATAACGTATTAAATAATACTTACTTCTTCCTCCCAAGTTTTCCTGTGGGCTGGAGATGGAGGAACCCAGAGCTGCCCATTCTCAAGTGAACTCTCAATGGCACGGAGGCGTGCCCGTGACAAATCGTGCCTCACGCGAGGGTTCCTTGCATTCCACCCAAAGTTTGCAGGAGATTCTGATCCTGTTACCTCAACAATTTGAGGAACAGGTGGTCGTAAAGCCCCTGGACTTATTGTAGATTGACTAACAGAACTCTGACAGCAGAAAAAAGATAAGAAGAAGAAAATTGAAGAGTTCAGAAACAAAGAGTAGAAGGAAAGTTTGAAAATTGATGTAGGAAACAAGTCCAGTCCACCTACCTCAGTTAAACCATCAATATGCACAACTATCACTGTGATATCATCTGTACGAGTTTCATACTGTAGCCAAAGTCGATATGATTCAGCCACAATCGCAGCACAGGCATCGCGTGGATCCTTATGTTTTACAACCTGGAGATTTATAGGCAGAATAAGTAACTGCAATTACATACGAAATAGCGGTATCGTTTTCGCAGCATCAGATTTCTTAAAACACAATAAGAAAATGAAAGTTACCATGTCAACCACAGTTTGACTAGACAAAAACTCAAAAACCCCGTCACTAGCAAGCACAAAAAAAGGATTCTGGGGTCCAAGTTCCAGAACAACAATCTCAGGATTGGGCACAACACCAATACTCTCGGCGATCGAATCCCCAATACTCCTAGTGAATGCAGTCCCTGGATACATCCCATTCGGGACCCACAATCTGGGCGGATCCCCATCATCATCACCCTCTTCATTTCCCCAACACTGAACATGAGGATTTTTTAACCCTTCAATCTGATCCAATGTAAGCACTCTAGCACCACAAAGCTTAACTCTCTCAAGCTCGTCAACACGAAACGGAGTCTGATCAATCGACAAATCAACTGAAACAATCTCATTCCCTCTTTTCTCGGCTATAACAGCACGCGAATCACCCGAATTCGCCACATAAATCGTCCTCCCTCTAACTAAAACAGTTATAGCAGTGGTCCCACTCATAGTATCATCTATACTATCCGCGTGTAACTGCGAGTTCGTGCTCAAAAACGCAGAGTGACATGCTTCTACAGCATCCGTCCTATATTTCCCATTCCGTAACAGATTTTCGCACAATTTCCGCTTAACAAACTGCGAGCATTGAGCACCGAATTCCCCGTGCCCGTCAAAAACGCCGAAGAAATGATCATCCAGGCTTGCACCAAACGGAGTGTGAATACAGAAACTATCTTGATTCGCTTTATCCAAGGCGTCAGGATAGTACCCTCGCTGCGAGAGGTAGGAGTATTTTAATTCGTAGTTTGCTGATGGGATTTTGACGGTTCTAGATCCGTCAGGCGGGAGGAACTGCGAGGAGACACGCGAGAGTCTGGTAATTCCCAACTCATGGTTGCTTAATTGGTTGATTTGGTCACGTGTTTCGGATTCGGGTGATGAAGATGACGCAGCGGGAGAGAAGACTGGAATCTCTCCAGCTTTCTGGGCGGTTTCTTGGTGTTTTTGGTTCTTCACTTTTAGGTCTTTCGGTATGCAGACCTCGCCGATACAGGATCGCGAGTAGACGCAGCCCATTACTCCAGATTCATCAATCAGCTTCTGGATTTTTCAAACTTCTTGATTCTCGATCTGGAATCAGCTCGAAAGAAAGGGAGAGAACCGTTACGGGAAATATATTTATTATTATTTATTGTAATGAAATAATAAAAATGAAGGGAATGAAAGCAGTGGAGTGGTGAGTGGTAATAAAAAGGAGAAGGTGATGCTAGGAGACAAGGAGGAACCTGATTGGGTTCTGAGGAGTGATCACTGATCAGTGGTTTATTATGACTATTTCTTCTCCGCCTTTTTTTTGGGATTTCTCGTCTCTGATTGGAGGGAGAGTGGGGATTTAATGGCAGATTTTCATCCACTCATTTTCATATTACACCTTATATAATAAAAACCCGTAATTGAACTCCTTGATATTAAATTAAAGGATCCAATTGCAATAACCTATATTGTACAGGGATCAAAATGACAGGTCAAGAATAGTATGAGGTGGAAACTGCCTTAATAAACCGGGATGGATGGGTGGGGCGGTAAATATGCAAAGCGCGTAGGATAGGGTGCTGTGATGAATTGAATGAATGAACGAATGAATGACACGACGTTGATTTCGACGTAACAGTGCATGTGTGGATGGGGCTTGTCTCACAGCTTTTTAAGTGGTCAGGTCATGTCCCACGCGCTGTTGGATTAAAAATTAGCTTGTGGATTGCATTTAACAAAGAGAAAAAAAAATTGTTATTTGGTGCCACGTCACCTTGATAGGAAAGTGTCACAGGATGACTACTTGATGGCTAGTTTGCTTTTGCTGAAAATATGATAAAACATTCCACTAACCATTTTCCCTGCAGATCACCTTATAATATTATTTATTTTCTCCCATTCATAAATAAATAAATAAACATGTGAGATTTTTACTTCTCGCGTTCTAAACAAAAAGAGAGTGAGAGACTTATAATTTATTTAAAGTCTCGAAAAAGAAAAATGATTTCTGTACTTTCGAGGGCTTGATAACATAAAATATAATGGTGCCACCAAAACAAATGATTACGGCATCTTTCCGGTGAAGGACTGGCCGTCTTGAGGGCACAAAACGACCGGTTTCTCGACTAGGGTGCGAAATAACTGTTTAGGAATGTCATTTGATTAATATTTTATTTAAAAATATATCAAAATAATATTTTATTTTTATTTTTAAAATTATTTTAAATATCATTATATAATTATATAAAAAATATTTTTGAAACGCAATGTAAAATAAAAATTTATTGAGAGAGGTGGTTGAGGTAGAAGATGATCATCATCTAGTGTTTAATTGAGAATGTGATTGATGTTGCTTTTGAAAATATCTTTTTGTTCGAAAATACATCAAAATAATATTTTTATTTTATTTTTTAAAATTATTGTTGATATTTAGTACATAAAAATAATATACAAATACTAAAAAAATAAAAATAAAAATAAAATCTATTTTTTTCAAAACACAGTGACCAAGGCCATAGGTTCAATCAAAACCCAAGTATAAATTGCCTTGCCTTATCATTGTTGAATGAATTTATATGCTTGTCGTTTAGCGAGGAATTTGTTTTCAAAACGACTTTAGATGCCAAAAGCAAGAAAGGCATGGCAGCGCGTGAATGGATGGTGTATCTGTCCAGCAAGAAAGGCAAATAATTCATTCAAGTTGGTGCCTCTCATCAACCGCGACTGCCTTCAATGTACTGCCCAAGCAAGAAACAGCCCGCCACAGATTGAGAGCGCCACCCACGTTCACTTGTTATCACCTCGACTTTTCCAAATGGTCCTTTGCTAAGAAAATTTTTATGATTATGATGCTTAAATTATAACTATTAGTGTTTATTTAATAATAAATAAACATGGTGTGTGTGAATAGTTTTATTAAAAATTATAGGAAAAGTTTTACCTAACTAAATATTATTTTTATTTATTTATCCTTTCTTTTTTTTGTCGATTTATATTTATAAATAAGTGGTTATTACATGGGCACCGTAAAGTTTCTCATATGATACAAGAGGAGAGTAAAATAATTGAATTATCTAGAATGTGGGAAAGAAATCAACTCAATATTAATTAAAAAAAAAAGTGGCCTAGTAAATCAAATAAAAAAACTAGTTATAATTTATTTATTTTTAAATCAGTTTGATTTTAGCTTAAAATTTTATAAATAAAAAAAATAAATCAAAACGTCAAACTAAAAAAATAATTCTACATATATATCAAACTTTAATAACACATTTTTTTGTAAAAATAGAAATAAAATATTTGATGAAAATGACGTAATTTTTTTTTACTCATTTAAACTCATCCAATTTTAACATAAGTAAAATTGAATTAGGCAGTATCAGTCATGACTTTATACTTTGTATTATTATTAGTGATTGTTTGTATAACCTTTTTATGAATACCATGTAAAATTGAATTGGATAGTATCAGTCACAACTTTATACTATGTTTTCTTAACTTTTATAATTTGATAAGTGATTATAGGAATTTTTATAGAAAGATTGTTTATAGAATTATCTAGAAAAAATTGAGCAAGATCTAACAATCAAAATTCTTGTCATCATAGTTTTAAGGTATTAACCTAGTTTGGTGTGACAAAGCCTCTTCTTGGATCTAAACTTATCCCACATACCCATAAAAAGCATTTGCTATGGCTTTCATAGTATGCTTGAGTTAGAACCTCATGTAGTGTCCTAAGCAAAATGTATAAATGGATGAAGCAATTTCAATCCATTGTCCAAACATACCCAAAAAGTGTCCTAAGCAAAAATCCTTTCTAAGCCAAATATTGGATTATGCTTAGCAAAGTAATATTTAATTTATCTAATACAAGGTCATATTTTAATATTTGGTTTTTATGTTTTTTTATTTGCAACCAATTTCAACCTTTTTATTTCATTTTTTTTTTCATTTTCTATAATTACATTAAAAAGGGTCCCTTAATATTAATACTTTTTTGTTAATTTGGTATATAGTTTTCTAGTTTTCAATTATTTAGCAAATTCCAACCATTTTTATTTTATTTTCATCCCTAAATGTATTATATTGCCCTTTAATATTGGTGAATTTTTCAATCTAGTCATTAGCTTTGCAAGTTTCGATTATTACATCAATTCTAACCATTTTATCTCAATTTGTTTTTAAATTTCACCCATGATTGTAGGGTTTTTTTTTTTCCAAATCCTTTTAATTTCTGAACTGTTTTTTTTTTACTAAAATATTTTTTTGTTGAAATATTTTTTTTTTATTTGATAGGGATAAAACAAGTTTGGTTATTTTATATAGTGTTAGGTGTTTGAGTATTGGTCCTAAAACTTCATATTTTCACATGTAAACCTTGAATGTTGAGAAAAAGTTTAATTTATTCTTTGAAGCTTTTGTAAATCAATTTAGCCCCTAAATATTTTATTTTTACATACTTGGTCCATGTAGTTTTATGTTTTTATATTTTGGTCCTAAAATATTTTATTTTTCTAATGTTTCAATTAGTAGATGTTGATAAAGAAAAGTGAAAATCATGTAAAAAGAGTAGATAAATGTTTTGGCTCATCATATTATAGTCATAACAAAAATTGATCTTTGTGTTGATGAGTTTGCATTGGATATAGGAGTTTAATAAATGTGGTTATACTTTTTAACTATAATGGAGAAAAGCATATTAGGGTTCATATTTTTTGTAAAATATTATAAAAATCATTTTTTATAGTGATTAAAATGTGTTTTAGGGGTTGCAAATGAGATATTAAGGTTACTATAATGTATTTTTAGATGTGCACTATCCTTACAATAGAGTCTCTAAAAGTTTAATTTGAATCCTAAATTTTAAAAAAAAAAAAACTCAATTAGGTCTCTGAATGTTTTAAATCTAATATTTCTCATTAATGTAGTTTTAGATGTTTATATCCCGATCTTAAAATTTATATTATCTAGTGGTGGCTAGTCAGAAATCACAACTAGGAGATGGGGAGAATGGAAGTGGTATGTACTAATTGAAGCTATAAATCTTCTTCTTCTTCTTCTTCTTCTTCTTCTTCTTCTTTCTTATGTTACGTGATTGGCTTTGTGATTCGTGCTATTTCTGGAATTCTATCGCAGAGTACTGGTAGTCAAACTCTGTTTGCAGAGAGAGATTGGCGTATTAATCGACGAAACCAGTTGTTGTGGTGCTGAATCATTGCCCGGAGCTTTCATTTCTCGAGATAATAGGAGTGAACGCTGTGATATTTAGGTCGAACCTATATTGTCTCTTGCCTCAGCTTGGTCTGGCGAGTCCTCTATTTTTTGTATTAATATTTTTATTCGATCTGATTTATTTATGTTTATCTCGATTAATTTTAAAATTTTAAAATTAATAAATATATAGATTTTAATGATTATTATATTAATATTCATAAAATTCAAAACTAAAACTACAATATAATAAATTTTTTAGTATCAAACTCTTATTGCGAGTCTTCTATCTTGCCAAGTCTTATGATGGTTAGAATCTTGAAATTAATGACTATAAATAAACTAATTTCACGAATCTTAAAATTAACAACTATAGATAAACTAATTTCATGATTAATTTCACGGGTCTTGAAATTAACGACCATAACCATAGATGAACTAATTTCATAAATCTTGAAATTAATAAACATATAAGATTTCAGTGCTATCATATTAATATTCACAAAATTCAAAACTGAAACAACAATAAAGCAAATATCTTAGTATCAAGCTCTTATTGCGAGTCTTCTGTCTTGCTAAGTCTTATGATGGTTAGGATCTTGAAATTAATGACCATAGATAAATTAATTTTACGGATCTTGAAATTAACGATCATAAATGAACTAATTTCATAACTAATTTCACGAATATTGAAATTAACAACATAACCATAGATGAACTACTTTCATAAATCTTGATATTAACAAAGATTTTAGTCTCAAAATTAAAACCACAATGAAACAAATCTATTAGTACCAAGCTATTACCACGGTTGCGAGTCCTCTATCTTGCCATGTCTTATGATGTTTAGGGGCTGCAATATCTCCTCCATTTCTAAGCATTACCTTGCAAAAATATACACCAATCTTGTTTCCTTGTTCGTGAGTACACTAGCAAATACAGTTTTTGAATGTCGAAGAAATCAGTAACGTCTAAAATCATCTGTTCATCATATAGACAGAGAACAGTAACTGGAGCTGGGGATAGCACGTTGAGATTTTAGAATGTCTTCCCATCATGAAAACACAGGTAAACAATGGTGGTAGCAGAACCCATTTTAAAGGTTTTTGTCACTCGATGATAGCTCGTAAACTGTGTTTATGCTTGGAAGCTTACATCTTTAGATACTGGTGAAGTTCCAGAGGAAGTTCATCACGATCCTGTTATGGAGAGCAGAAAAGTGTTGAAGATGCAGAGGCCAGGGTTGCGGCTACGATGGTAGTGGCACAGACAATCAGAGTTTTTGTTTTTTTATATATTGGGAGTTGTTTTCTTTATTGAATGAAAAACTTGTAATATTTAACCTAGATTTTATTATTATTAAAAAATAAAATTTTAAATAATCACAAATTTTAAATAATAGTTTTTTTGGTTCGCCAGTATAGAAGTATAGAACTCTTATAATTTTAATAAATTATAAAATACTGGGAGTAATTTTTTATTTTTTTTAATAAAAATAAAAATAAATGAGAGTGGGCTCTGTCTGTAGTGTTGTTTTGTCCTGGATGGAATGGACGTCTATAGTCACAAGAACACGAAGAGAGAGAGCCCCCCACGATCCGAATCTTCATAAAGAAACCTCAGCTGAGCTCGCTTCACTCCTCAGCGTAGCATAATTAAAGAACACTCTTTTAACCTTATTCTCTCCTTTCGCTGATTATCACAATCCTCTCCTCTCTGTTTCTTCCAGCACAGAATAAGGGCAGATAGAGAGGTGGATATAAGAAGAAGAAAATTAAGAAATTAATTTAATGGTGAGGATAATACCCATGGCTTCCTCCACAATTAGACCATCCCCGGCGTCTTCTTCGTTCAGGCTCTATGACACTACCAGTACCTGTGCTGCTTCTCTTGTTTCTCTTAATTCTTCTTCTCGCAGATTCCCTTATCTTGCCAGGGGTAACGATACTCTTCTTTTCTTCCCATCTGTTTCTTACTATCCGTTGAATTTGCTTTATAATTTGTTTTGGTGGCTGGTAATTAGTCATTACATTTCTGGAGATTCTCTAGTAGCAGTGATATTGAAAGCTAGGGCTTTTTTTGTTGTTGTTGATATGTGATGGTGAAGCAGCTGTTCCTCAATCGCATTTCCTCGGTTTGAGAGCTTCTTCTAAGATTTGGAGAGGAGAGAGTAGAAGCATTTCAGCTGGAAATATGGCACAAGCAAGCACAGCTGCTAGTTTGCTGGAGTGGGTTAAAAAGGACAAGCGTAGAATGCTACATGTTGTTTATCGCGTTGGGGATTTGGACAGGACTATAAAGTATGTGTTGTGTTTTTTTTTATCTCATTTCTTTGTTTTTGCTTATGATGATGGTGATGACCAAGCAACAATCTCCTGGTGCTGACTGCAGGTTCTACACCGAGTGTCTGGGGATGAAGCTGCTGAGGAAACGTGACATACCGGAGGAGAAATATGCAAATGCTTTTCTCGGATATGGGCCTGAAGATTCTCACTTCGTCGTAGAACTCACTTACAGTAAGTGAACCGACTGCCTTTCCGAGACAGTGAGCTTATTATGTTGTATCTTTCCTAAAATTGCCACAATGTGGTTCCTTATGTTGGAACAATTCAGTACTTGATGTCTCTGAATTTTTTTTAGGGTGTTTATTTTTAGCTGTTTAATGCTGCCAGATTATGGAGTTGACAGCTACGATATTGGATCTGGATTTGGACATTTTGGCATTGCAGTTGAGGATGTAATTTCCTATGGCTAAACTTTCTTTATTCAAATTGTTTCTATTATTCTTAATACTGCAGTCAGATTAAAATGACGGGTTCTTGAGTTATTCTTTATTTTATTTACTATCTTCGTCAGTCAGCTGTTCTGATGGTTACTGAAAAACTTGAACTAGGTTTCATGTTCCCTTTTGATTAGGTTGGCAAGACTGTTGAACTCATAAAGGCCAAGGGTGGCAAAGTGACCAGAGAACCCGGTCCTGTTAAAGGTGGCAATACAGTTATTGCTTTTATAGAAGATCCTGATGGTTATAAATTTGAACTGTTGGAAAGGGGACCTACACCTGAGCCACTCTGTCAGGTTATGCTTCGTGTTGGTGATCTTGATCGTTCTATAAATTTTTACGAGAAGGTGAGTTATTCTGGCCTGATCAAGCAACTATCTGCTTGCTGATTATATCATGTTAATAGTGATAATCTGAAACTTTTTCATGATCTAGGCTTTTGGCATGGAGCTTCTTCGCAAACGAGATAATCCAAATTACAAGGTAACTTGGCTTCATTTGCTAAATGCATGTTGTTCACCGTATTCATATCTTGTTTATACTCTGTAATAAATTAGTTTCTTAGAATCACTAAAACTAAGCCTGATTAGCTGGTGTATTTACTTTAGTACCTTTCCAACTTTAAACCTTTTATTTTTCATTGCCCCCAAGGCACGAAGAGAACAGTAACTTTGCTCGAGGAGGTTCTCTAATAGTATAAGAAGTGGGTGGGAGCTATCATATTGAAGAGAAGTCTGCCCCAGTCACAAAACTTATCTCACCAAGATTTGGGAGGAGTTCATGTGGATCTGGGCATCTAGGGTTCTGGCCTTTTCTTTGATAAGTGACATCCCACTTGTGCCAGTTTCCCCCCCTCTTGGGATTGATGTCCTGCTCTATGATGAATGATTGGACCAAATAATTGACATGTAAAGGATAAGAGCCCTCCTTATTTTGATAATGAAGTATGTATATCTGGTACTACGGGAAGGAGCAGAAAAGGATAAAACATTCATGAGATCAAAGTTCTGTAGCTATTCTGAGTGGGAGTATATACCACATGTCAAAAGAAAATAGTTTTGCATAAAGTTAGCGTGGACTATTTGGAGTGCAGTCAGAAAAAAGGTAGGCACTATTAATCTTTGGTTGGAATCATGTTGAGGCCTCATTCAAGCGTTTATCCTTTGTGGAATTGTGGGTGCTCTCGAATTTGGCTTGCTGCTTTATAAGGTTAGATGAGATTTAGGATGAAAACCAACATTTCATCATGACAAAGAACACTCCCTAAGAGACAATAAGGTTATTTTCATAGCTTTCATGGAGCAGAACCCATGGTAGGCTGCATTAAGTAGGTGTTACATACTCCTTTTTTTTTTTTTATCTCCAATTTCCATATCAAGTTGTGGTCTTGAGAAAGAACTAAAATGTTTTACTTGTTGCTTGATCCTCTTGCATGCATTGCTTCTTTGCATTGTGTCTCAAATCTTTCATATATTCATGACAAAATGCCATTACAACTTGAACCTTTTATGTATCTCTGAATTGAATAAGTACACTGTCATGCATTTCTAGATCAGTTAATTTAGTATTTAAAAATTCTCTATACACCCTTATTTGACGTTGTGCCAACTGACATGATCTTGTTTCAACTACTAGTATACTATAGC
This sequence comes from Salix brachista, assembly GCA_009078335.1. Taxonomy (NCBI): domain Eukaryota; kingdom Viridiplantae; phylum Streptophyta; class Magnoliopsida; order Malpighiales; family Salicaceae; genus Salix; species Salix brachista. Next base: position 8,800,204 of record CM018589.1, on the reverse strand, counting down.
GATGATGGGTTACGGCCCTGAAGATAAAAATGCAGTGCTGGAGTTGACATACAACTATGGGGTCACTGAATATGACAAAGGAAATGCATATGCTCAGGTATGGACTTTCTTCTTATGTGGTGGAATTGTGTTTTGGTGCTGCTCTTGAAATACTATAGTTGTTTATGTGCCTTTTTTTCATTATGAACTATTATCACTGTACTTGATGAAAATGATTGTTTTTTCTTGAGTCATTTTGTGATTTGATTTTTCCTTTTTATCATTATAAAAGATTGCAATAGGCACCGATGATGTCTATAGAACTGCAGAAGCAGTTAAGTTCTTTGGCGGGAAAGTTACCCGAGAACCTGGACCATTGCCTGGTATCAGCACCAAGATTACTGCATGCTTGGACCCAGATGGTTGGAAGACGGTACGATTTTAAAAAGTTCTTGCTATGTTTCTGCCTGATGACATTTTTTTGCTGCTATCAAAGCAGTAATGTTGGAATGGATTGTACTTGCATTGAATGATTTTATTGGCTTTTATTTGTCATGTCTTTGACCCAGCTGCATGATCTGTTGAGAGAGTAAATGAGCTTATTTCATTTGTTTAATTACAGCACAAGCTGTTTGTTAAGGAACCATTTCACATAAAAGTTTAAGTTGTTAGGTGAGGCTACAGAATATGATTGATATTATTCTCTAATACACCCCCTCAAATGAAAGTCATTTGGGCTTGGAACTTGCACACAAATCCACGTGCACATAGACCCACACTACCCTGTGCTTGATTTTTATCAAATAAAATAAGGGTGGTGAGATTCGCATTCGTGACTGTTGGGTCAACAAAGCTCTAATACCATGTTAAAAAACCATTTTACCTAAAAGTTTAAGCTATTAGGTGAGGTCCTAGAATATGATTTATATTATTCTCTAACACTGTTGACAGTAAACAAGTTTCGTCTATATATAATGCCATGGGTGTGTCACTTGAGTTACTATACACATACTTCTTTATGAGAATGAGGATGTCCCTGTGCAAGAAAGGGCTGCTAAAAAGGTTTTTTGATTTGAATGGTATAGGACTAGATAGTCAGATCCCTGCTAGAATTATAGGTAACTCGAATTTCAATGATGTTTTAGTCTGGTCTCTTTCTTTTTTTCTTTTTCTTACTACATTTGAAACACTGGCTATGTTTATGTGAGGAATGGTTCAAGACGAGCCTAGCGTAGCATCTTAATAACTGAAGAGTTTGTTCCTGGGTTTGACTGACTAAAGGCCATTACAAGACTTGGGTCTTCACAAAATGAAGATGTGAAACTTGCTTGTAGATCATCTGTTACCATGTGTATAACTGCATATTCAATTGCAAATCCTATCTTTGAATGTAAACTGTGTCACTAGGGAGAATTTAAGGAGCTCTCTGCATCTGTATTGTTTTTGTTTCATTTTAAAGTTCATATTTTCCTTTACAGGTCTTTGTAGATAATATTGACTTTCTCAAGGAACTGGAGTGAGCTTCAGGACAGCATCAACATGCCATGCCCCAACTCCAATCTTGTGCCAAACTGTTGTCCAAATTTATCGCCTGTGATATAGTTATAAACTAGCGTGCTGTAGATAAACCAGTCTCTTCGACAGGATCGTGGCTGCCGGTGGCAGCTTCTCCATTGATTGAAAGAGTGATTTTTTTACTAAATACTTCTGTCTGATCAGCCTGTTTTGAAAGTTATGTAAGCATACGTAGAATCCCTAAACGGTGTGTATTTGTAACAAGCCATTTCTGAGCTCAAGATTGTCAACTGGTAGACGTTTTCACCTGTCAGATAGTTGCGGTGCTTTTCAAGTCTTAACCCTTCGAGTCACAACTGAACTCTTTTTTCTTTTCGTTTATCTATTTGTTTATTCACCGCTGATGTGTTATTTGTAATCTTCCAACACTAATTAACTTCACACGCAGAGTCGCGTCGTCCACCTCGCCAGAAATTTTGAGTGAGTTGTGGCCCCGTTCATGGATGTGCTTGTTTGTCGAGTGGCTTCACACAGCCTCTGGGATGGTAGTTCACCTCGCCAGAAATTGGTCTCTACTATTTTTTTCAAATTGATGATGTGTATAAAAAACCTAAGTAGCTTAACAACAAGGTTTTCGAGTTGGATAATCGGTTAATCAATTAGTCATAGCAATTTCATCCATTTTTTGTAGCCAAAATAGTTAATAGCTTGTACATTGTTCTTGGGAGGTCAAAGTGACTTGTGGCTAGTACCTGTAGAAGATCTTTTCTGATGAATGTGTGGACTCTCAAATGCTTAAATAAGCATCTTTTTAAAGGGAAAAAAATACAATAATATTCTAGAAACAGATGCTCTTAAATATGTATGCTGTAAAAAATAAAATTTGAACCTTTGTTTTGAAAGACTCGCAATATATTTAGCCCATAAGTTTTGTCATTTTGTGATGAGAAAGGGGTGAAATGTAATTTCACATTTATGATATTTTAAGTTATACAATGAATTGTATTCTACTCATTTTATCCGGTTAAAAGATGAAAACATAGAAGGTCATGAGAGACTTTAATACACCTAATGGTGTTGGTGGAATATAGACTTATTTAATTAAATCTATTTGCTAAGAAATAATTCCTTTAAAATTTTATATAAAAATCTATATTCGGCTAAAAATAAAGACATGACAAACTATGAGAGATTTTAATACATCTAATGGTGTTGATGGAGTATGAGCTTATTTGTTAAGAAATAATTCTTCTAAGATTTTATTTAGAAATCTATAGGATTGGTGATATTATATTCAAGTATTATGTGTTGAATCCATGGGAGTAATGAATATGGTCATCCCATAATGTGATGACAAAGATTCTTAGTCTTGACATCCTCGAATAACATGTGACAGGCCCACCCCAATTAACAAACAACGTATCAGGTCCAATGTCATTTGGGCTACATTGACCAAACCTAATAATATCTGGGTTTGGATTTTACTAGACCTGATAACACCTAGGTTTGTTCAGTGTTAAACCCAAAACACCTTCACGAGAACACAATTGGTGATGGCTTGTGTCACCTCAACATGGCCAAGAATACAGGAAATTATATTTCTTTGTTTTTCTTGATTTAATATTTTTTTTGGTAAAGATATATAAAATATAATAATGAATCTTAATTTATTAGAAGCAAAAGTGAAAATTCTAAAGTTTTAACACATGTCCTTTCATTCATTTTGATACAATATAATTAGGTGTGACCAAGTTGTGATTAATAGTTTTGAAGATAAATTCCTCACAATATGTTTATTATTAAATTATGTGTTCTTAAATTAACTCATAAGCTCATGTCAAGAAAAAGTCTTAAATACAACTTTAAAATTTTCATCTGCATTATCAAAATAAAAAAAAAAATATTTTAAAATTTTATAATAAAATTTTCTTCCAATAAAAAATGAAAACTGACAAATTTTCTTAGATTCATGCAGACATTAGATTGTGGGCTCTATTTCTGAAAATTATTCCGAATTTGAATTTGAAAAACTCAAAAATGAAAAAAATTATTTATTTTATATCAATTCATACATTTTACGAATTTAATTTAATTTTAAATTGTATATTATTTATTTCATGGAACAAACGGGAGAAAAAAATCAATTATTCAAGATGTCCAAACCAAATGTAAAGCCCAATTTACCGTTCCAGGAAAAAGAAAAGCCACCCAAGCAAAGGCTTTTTTTAAGAGGTGGTGGGTGTATTTTATTTACAAATAAATTAAAAATATTTTTTTAATTGTTAACATTTATTTTTAATATGACATACAAATATAATAATAACAAATTTAAAACTAATACTCTATTATACATGTTTCAAAAATATTTTTGAAAAAAAAATAATTTTTTTTTAAATTAATTTTTTTGGTGTTTAGATAATTTCCATGTGATGATATCAAAAATAAATTTAAAAAATAAAAAAATATCATTTTAATATATTTTTAAATAAAAAATATTTTAAGAAGCAACGTCAACAAATACACTAAAAAAAATTAAAAATACAATTGAAATACGGGCCTACGTCAACACCAGCCGATTTGTTTTTAATAAAAATAAAAATAAAAATAAAAAAACCGAATCCTCCTTTACTAAAAAAAACAATTCCCTCAAAAACATATACGGACGGCCTCTGTCATTCTCTACCTGTTATCGCAGCCGCTGGTTAGAGAGGCAAAAGAAAAGGCCGAAACGTCGCCACCCCAACAGCAGCTCCGCCCTCACAACAGTAGCTAGCCTCACAAACTCCTCACTCACCAACTTCAACAAACAGTGAGCCCGTTACAGTCGCAACTCCAAAGGTTAAGTTTTTATCTTTTTCTTCGATTTTGTTTACTGCATATAAAAATTCAAAATAGAAGAAGACGAATTAGACGTCTAAATATGGGGGGTTGTGTTTTGGTCCATGCATGATGATGATTATCAAATCTAATTCGGCTGAAAGGTAATGATGAGTTAAAGTGAGTTTGATTTTTTCTTTTTCGCACACTATGACATTTTGCATGTAGTTTTGAACAATTCCGAGCATGTAAAGAATGGATTGGGGTAATGTTGGTTGATGTTTGCTCGACATGGACAACGTTGTAGAAATGAATAAATAAGGTAATATGGGGCTAAACAATGAAAATAAATAAATATGATCCCTTTGCTTTCGGATTAATTTTATGAAGAAGGTGATTTAACTTAATTTTTTGACCTTTGATTTGTCAAAAGTGAAGTCTTCCAACCTTTAAACTTTGGCCCCAGATGATCAATTTTCGTTGTCAAAAAGTTTTCATGTTCTGTAAACCATGGAAAAGCAAGATGGACTAGATTTTGTTAACTTGGCAAAGCTTAAGGGGGCTCTTGGTTTTTCCTAGTGTTAAAAGGACGTATAAACCCTAACTTTTTGTTAATAAAATTTGCAGATAGAAACCCTTCTGCTCGTGCCCTCAAATGAAAGAAGAGAAAGAAAACAAAAATGGAATCATGGAGAGGAAGCGGAAGCGGAATGATAGAAATAAGAAGAATCCAGAAGAAAACCAAAACAATCACAATGAAGATCAAGATCAGAAGAATGCAGTAAAAGATGATAAGGAGAAAAAAAGTGAAGAAAAAACAACAAAACAAGAAGTTACCTCAAACAACAACAATAAGAAGAAACACAAAATCGTATTTCCTTATGGCAATTATAGAAACTACTATGGTTATCGTGTAAGTATTTTAATTTCATTTAATATATTTATTAATTAGTAATCTATGATTTATTTATTTATTTATTAATGAAATGATAGATTAATGAATTGGATGGAGACCCAAGACTTAAGGTCTTTGAGAGGGATTGGTTTCAAGGCAAGGATTGTCTTGACATTGGTTGCAATAGTGGCATTCTCACCATTCAAATTGGTATATTTTTTTCTTGCTCCTTTTAATTTACATTTCACATTTCAGAAATTAGGCAAAAAGGAATTATTTTTGTAGTAAAGTTGAAGGACAATTAATGTTGTGTGTAGTTTTAACATGTTTTGACCTGTAATTAATGCAATACCTGAAATATATTGCAGCAAGGAAGTTTCACTGCAAAAGCATTCTAGGAATTGACATCGACTCTGGTAATATTTATATTCAGATTGAAGTTGTGATATTTCAAAATATTCCCTGTTTTTATTTTGAGTTAATGATTGCATATGTTCCTGTGGTACGTGGAAGTGCATTCAGATTGCTAAACTATTGGAGTTTCTTTATATATATATATATGTATATATACTCCAGATAGAGTTTCAGATGCATATTGGCATTTGAGAAAATTTGCAAGAACAGAAAATGTTGAGAAAAACAGTACAAAGGTTGCCAGATTGGAGATTAAAAATGAAGTAAATGGTGCAGAGCATAGTGCATCTGGTTCTTCGGTTGAGATAAAAGATGATAGCTCAGCTTCTAGTAAAGGAGATCTATTCAATGTAGTTTCTTTCCGACAAGAAAATTTTGCTCAGAGTCAGCGTCCATCAGGGAAGCAATATGATACAATTCTTTGGTAAGTTTCTGCTTTCTTTATTTCATGTCCTGTGAACATATATTTATGAAGGCATGATTAAGAAAAACAGTCAATAGAATGAGTTCATTTTATTTTCACTGCTGGCCAACTATATCTTGAACAGGTCTTGACTATAGAGTTGAATAAATTACCGGGTTGTTATTGCCTTACTCATTGGGTATTTCATTTCATATAGCACTGTCCTAATTATTTTGCTCATTCTTTCAAAACATAAGGTTAAATCTTCATGTTCTGTTAAATGAACTGGACTAGATGGAATAAATTCCTGTCAAATATTCTTTTGTCTTGTCCTAGATACCTAAGTCTTCTCAATCAGGCTGCACTTGCAAATCTTCACCGTTTTATCTAAAATCTTTAGAAAACTGGATTCCTGTCACAGCTGGTCCAATAAATATCCTTTAATGCAATTGTATGTGACGGATTCCTTAGTGACCTTACTTGAACATTATTGTATTTGTTAAAACTAAACTATCATACAATGAAGTGCATTCACCCTCTTTAGTTAAATCTGGACTAACAAGGAAAGAGGTGTCTTAACTCCCCTTAGTTTTTGTTTTACTACTTATTTTTCTAGATACTGTATCATGAAATTTGTTTCTTCAAAGAAGACTTTGCTGATAGAAGACAAAATAATCAGAGGGCTTGACCTGCAGAACTATCCTCTCACTTTTTTTACCCTTTCTCATTGTGTGTGCATGCTGAATGACCTCATGGCATTTTGTAGGTCCTCATCGCTGTACTTTATTGTAATATTGATTCTTTTTTCAAGTTTTTAAATGCATTAATGGCATTATTGAGGGATATGGCCTAATGTGATTTATGGTGTGTTTGCAGTTTGAGTGTGACAAAATGGATTCATCTGAACTGGGGGGATGATGGATTGATTACTTTATTTTCAAAAATATGGAGGCTTCTACATCCGGTACATGTGACATGCATTTACCTCATGTTAAATATTTTCTTGTCATTACAGAGCTCTTCATGCATTTACCTCATGTTAAATATTTTTCTTGTCATTACAAAGCTCTTCATGAAATTTGATTTTGGTTGCATGGCCTTGTTTCACAAGCACACCACTATTTCTGATGTGTACATTGAAGGTCAGTGTCTTACCTTTGTCAGGGTGGCATTCTAGTGCTAGAACCTCAACCTTGGCAGTCATACGAGAAGAATCGACGGGTCTCAGAGGTATTAATCAGTTTTAACCTGGTTGGTTGTAGTAACTGGATGTGTGAATATCCTTTTCTTTTACTGAAACAACAGAATAAAAACCTTTTAGGATTGTTAGATAAACATACTGGATTTTCATTGTAGTTAAAATTCTTGAGATTTTTATTATCAAATTATGAGTTTTTCAATGTTGTTAAGGTCCATTTTTCCACTTGTGCAGACGACAGCGATGAATTATCGAACTATCATGTTTCGTCCAGAAAGTTTTAGGGAAATTCTTCTGGATAAGGTATGTTTCATGATTTTCCCTATCAACACAGTTGATTGAACAGAGGACGTAATGGGGCTCCTCTTTATCAGTCTCTGCCTCTGTTTAAGATCTTCAGGTACATGACATTTTGAATATTTGCAGATTGGATTTAGACGGGTAGAGGACATTACTGCTGGCTTGTCAGGCAGCAAAGCTGGATTTGATAGACCCATTTTTGTCTACCACAAATAACCAAGTAAAGGAAGGTAAACTAGCAGGCACGAGTTTCCTAATTTTGTGCAATGGTCCTGGTTCTTGACGGATCCAGTGTGTGGAATATTTGCAAGTGGGTTCAGCTGATGATCTGTAACCACAAACCTAGCCATCAATGCATAGGCTCAAGATTTTGAATCAAGTATGCGCATGTGTCTCACCTCGGCAATGCAGCATTCCATGTGTGCAATACCGGTGCCTAAGCAGCACTAGTGTGGGGGATTTGTAACCTGTGGTAAGCATTTGTCCTCCAATTTTGTATCCGCTAACATTTATGCTGCAAATGTTACTAATGCTTCGTTATCTAGCTGTATTTCTGCTTTCAAAATTTCCTTCCTTCGGATTTAAAATATTGCTTGGCGTGTGATAAACTGAGAGCACAGCGAGCCTCCAATTCGTCATGAGGCTGCTGCTGATGTTATGATGTAAAATATCTGATGCCAAAATATTAAAATGGTGATATATTAGATTATATATTTAAAAAATGTTTTGAAAAAATAAGATGATAAATTGGCTGGCTTGATCCGGGAAGAAAGATGATATTTTTAAATTATCAAAACGATGGTGTATTGGACTATGTATTTAAAATATGTATATATTTGTTTGGTCTTAGATAATTATGGTTAATGTATGAAATTCATGATAAATATCATAAAACAACCATAACATATTTACATTTGAGCAATTTATTTAATTTCACTTGATATAATTTTCTATTAAAAAAATGAATCTATCAAAGAATGACAGATAAAGATACCTTAGATAACCTGAGTTATTTTTACAATTAATAAAAAAAATTCTATAAAAAATTAAAAAAGTTGCAGGGTCTAATCTCAAATTAAATTAAATGTTTAAATATAAATTAAAAAAAATGAGCTTAAAAAAAGTAAAAAATAAATTGAATGAATCTCCTAAACTTAGGTTAATCACCAAAATGCATTTGTTAAATTGCAGACGAGCTCTATCAAGAAGACCATATCAATATTGAAAGATGGAATAAAAACATATTTTTTTTAAGAAAACAATAATAAAAAATAAAGGGGATGAAATAGTACAAAAAAAGATTTCAAGTAAAATAAATTTAAATTAAAAAAATAAGATTGAACTTCACATATTAAAAAAAATAAAAGAAGATGGAATTAAAAAAATATATTCTAATTATAAAAAATAATTGAAAAAATGAACTAAAATCAATCAAGAGAATAGGGACCAAATATGACAGGCTAAAAAACCAAATACATAAAATAATTTAAATAAAAAATATTAAATGAAAAAAGGGATCAAATCTAAAAAAACAAATAGAATGTTTGTTGTGAAATTTTAAAACATCAGACTCGTAAATCAATTAAAAGAGAGAGAGAAAACAAGAAAAGAAAATCAATGCCATATATATATGAAAAAACTATATCAATTTGAACTATAAAAAATAAAATATGTATAATTTTTAATAAAAAAAAATTTTTATTCATGTATTCATTTTTATTTTGAAAAAAAAAATTCTTTTAAGAAACATTTTTTTCTAACCAAACATTTATTATGACTAGAAAAGCAAGTTTCATTTATAAAATTATAAATTGATAATTTATGCACACTTATATGAAAAAAAATATTAGAAAAATTAATTCTAGAAAACTATAGACAATTTATAATAAAACCAATTAAGAAAATTATCATTAAATATTAGGGAGCAAATCATTTTAAAAACGCTAATACATAATTATTTATAAAACAAAATCAATAATATCATCGTAAACAACATAATCTTCATTGAACACTCATGAACATTGTTTTTTTTCATATTAGGTATGTGATAATTGAAAAAGAAATTGGTGATATTCCCATAAAAACCCACGACATTATTTATGAGCTATGTCAAAAATCAAATAATAATTTGAATACCATGCTAGATATTTTATTCATAATGTATTTTAGTAAAAACTAATTAATTGCCCGCACTACGTTGCGGGTCGAGCAAATAATTTTTATAACTGTTGAGATTGAAATATAATATCTATACATGTAAAATTTGATATAATAAAACAGATCAACATACCCTATTATAACAACACTAACATCGAAGTCTTAACTTCTAAAATTATAATCATTATTACTGTCAAAACAATAAAATTATTAAATTATCCGGAGAAAAAAACACAAAAATATTAACAAAAAAGCAAGCAAGAACAAAAACTAAAATTATTATTATTACTAATATTATTACCGCGTCAATAACGAAAAAAAAAATTAAATCAAAGACTTGAAAAAGCATAAAAACTTTAACAAAAGAGCAAACAAAAAAATAATAATAAAAAAAATTATTAGCTGAAAAAAAAATCATTTGACTTGAAAATTAAAAACATTGTCCGCACTATGTTGTGGGCTGAGCAAACAATTTTTATAATTGTTGGATTAAAGAAATTAATAGGATTTGTTGGTTCTAAATTAAAATATAATATCTATATATGCAAAGTTTAATATAATAAAACAGATCAACAAACCCTATTATAATAACGGCAATATCGAAGTCTTAACATCTAAAATTATTATTGCTATTACCGCCAAAACAATAAAAAATATAAATTATCCCGAGAGAAAAAAACTCAAAAACATTAACAAAAGAGTAAACAAGAAAAACAACTAAAATTATTATTATTATGTTAATAATGAAATAAAATAAAATGAAAGACTACAAAAATTCAAAAAACTTTCACAAAAGATCAATCAAAAAAAAAAAAAAAAATTATAAAATAAAAATAGATATTATCAGGTGAAACAAATTCACTTGATTTGAAAATAAAAAAAATAAAGGGATTAAAATAAATAATTAAAAGTATTAATGACTAAAATGAAAATCAAATATATTATCAATTTCAATCAAAGGACAAAATTTGAAAATATAAAAAATTGTGTACCGAAAAAAATAAAAAAATAAAGGGATTAAAATAAAAAATTAAAGTATTAAGGGCTAAAATAAAAATCAAATATATTATCAATTTCAATAAAAGGAAAAAATTGAAAAAATCAAAAATTGTGTACCGAATAAATTAAGATATTTAAACCCATTCTGTAAATTAAAAGAAGGAGGACCGAAGTGAAACCTAAATATATAATTAATTTCAATTGAAGGACCCAATTGAAATAAATCAAAACTTATATAACAGAAATCAGGACCATATGAAAAATTCAAAGAACAGGGACTAAAGTGAATAAAGCAAAAAACTGGGGCCCTCTCCTGTACTTGTAGCGTGCAGAAGAGAGAAAATGGAAAAAACAAAGTTCAACCGGCCACCGTCACGATGCCGGACTTCCTTGGACAAAACACAGCACATCGTGAGGAAGACCACACGGCGACTCATTGTCAAAGACACCGAAGAATATTTTCTCATGAAGGAGGACGCTGCACGCGCCGCTCGAAGAGGCCGGGAGGCCGAACCCCGTCTGTCGGGTGTGACCCACGCGCGTGCAGATTTCGGCAGATATTAATAAATTAATATGGTCAATTACTGGAATACCCCTATAACCAATTCTTCAATTTTGTCTTATTGGGGGCACATTAGTATTTAACCATTTTCAAAAAATGGGAAATACCTGTGATAACCCTCCCGGCCAGATGTTTTTTTGTCTTATATAGGGGCATATTAGTATTTAGCCATTTTACAAAAATTGTGTAATTCTCGTGAAGCCCCTCAGTATTAAACTCGTTTTTTCCGTCTTTTTCGAGGTCTAAAAACGTTAATTTACTGTGCAAATAATGATAAAAAAGCAATGAACCAATAAACCAACCAAACCGACCCAAAAATGCACTCTTACAATCCATAGTGTTTTCACTCATAAGCTACAGTGAAACATCGAGCTCTTTTAGTGTATTTTACTAGTTAATTTTCCGCACTACGTTGCGGGTCGAGCAAATATTTTTGATAATTGTTGGGATTGAAATAATTAATAGATTTTGCTAGTTCAAAAATAAAATATAACATCTATGCATGCAAGGTTTGATATAATGAAACACATCCTATTATAATAACAACACATTGAAGGTTTAACATCTAAAAATATAATTACTATTATTGTTAAAACAATAAAAATTATTAAATTATTCTAAAGAGAAAAAAAAAACTCAAAAACATTAATAAAAAAGGAAGCAAGAATAAAAAAATAATATTATTATGGCGTGAATAATGGGAAAATAAATTCAATAAAAGAATAAAAAAGCCCAAAAACTTTAACAAAAGAGCAAACAAAATAAAAATGAATTAAAATAAAAATTATTAGCTAAAAAAAATCATTTGATGTTAAAATAAAATAAAAACTAATAAAAAAAACCAAAAGAAAAAACAAAGGAAAAAAAATAAGAAATATCAATTTTCAAATGATCATAAACACAAACTAAAATTTAAGAACAAAAGTTTTGGAAAAAATATTATCTCAACAAAAGAGAAAATAATAAAAATTAAAAACCAAAACTAAAGGCACGTATATATAAACATAGATAAAAATAGGAACTATTTAATAACTATAAAATTAAAGGAATTAAAATAAAAAATCAAAAGTATAAGGGCCGAAAACAAAACCAAATATATTATCAATTTCAATCAAATAAAAAAAATGAAAAAATCAAAAACATCATAAAATCTATACATGGAAGGTTTGATATAAGGAAACACATCAACATACCCTATTATAACAACATGAACGTTGAAGTTTTAACATCTAAAAATATCATTACTATTACTTCTAGAACAGTTAAAATTATTAAATTACCCAGATTAAAAATCAAAAACATTAAAAAAAGAGGAAGCACGAAAAAAAAACTAAGATTATTATTCTTAATGTGTTAATAACGGGAAAAAAATTCAATTAGAGAAAAAAAATCAATAACTATAACAAAAAAAAAACAAAAAAAATAAAATTATATGAAAAAAAAATAATTTGATGCCAAAATAAATAAATAAAAATAATCAAAAGAAATAAAAATGAAAAAATTTATATGTGAAAAAAAATCAAAAAAGCAAAACAAAAATTGAAAAAAAAAACATTATAACCAAAAAAAGTAATCCATAATCCGTGGGACCCTGCCCTCCTTAGAAATAGGCGCGCCTATTTTCCACTAAGTTACAAACCTTTATTTGTATCTTACTGTGCCAAAATATAGAAATATCAAGAAAAAAGCGAATCGAAGCGACCCGAATCGAAAACTGAGCAACATTATTATAATTACAGTGATTTATCTCACATGCTATAGTAACTGAACCCTGACCTCTTTTAGTATATAGTATGAGCGATATGCCCGCGCGATGCGCTGAGTTTTTTTTATCTATGTAAAAAATTGATTGATTTTATGTGTGTTGTATGTTATTATTTTAAAATTTAATTATCAAAATTATAATTGATAAAATCTGTTAGAAACATAATTTTTTTTCCCATCAAAAAGTGATTGAATGTTGCTATTGCCAAATTGTTTTTAATAAAATCCATTAAAAGTTTTTTTCTATGTAGAAAACTGATTGTAAAATTTATTGTTCATATTATTAGATTTAAAATATTTTAGAATAATAATAAAAGATCATTTATATAATATCAAAATATATAATTAAGGTGCTGATATTAAATAAATATCAAAATATATAATTAGTTTCACATATTGATAAGGCAAAAAATATTACAAATAATGATAATTATTATTTTGAATGTATTATCTATAATAATAATAAGAAATTTTAAGACCTAATAAAATTAATAGAAAAGAAACTAAAAAACTAAATAAATGACAAAATAAAAAATATTATTAGATTTTAAGGAATTATTTGAACCGAAAAATAAAAACAAATAAAATCATTTTTGAAATGATCACGAACAGTGGGAATAATAAAAATTGGTGAGACCATAATTATTGTTAGAGAAAAAACATTCCATATTTTTTTAACTTTTATATTATTATAGTAAAAGTATTCCAGAACAATGATATTAATTTTTTTTTTCAAAAAAACTTAGGTTATTTATATATATTAAAGCTCTAATATTAAATAAATACCAAAATATATAATTAGTCTGATATATTTAAAAAAAAAAAGAAAACTCACAAATTTGGACAGAAATACCTAACTATATTAATAGAAAATAAATATTATTATATTTAAAGAAATTACTTATCTTGAAGAATAACAAAAAATAGAAATAATAACAAACATTATTTCGTTAAAATGTGGACATTAAATAGAGAAACTTAATAACATTGGAAATAAAGGAAAATTGGAAAGAAAAACGAAGAGCATATACATATAAACATGGACAGAAATAGGAACTATGTAAGAAATATGTATAAAAATTAAAGGAACTAAAATAAAATCTAATATTAAAACTATTAGGGATGAAATAAAAAAAACATATGTAATAAATTTAATTTAAAGGACAAAATTGAAATAAATCAAAATATTGAAATTAAATAATTTAAAAGAAAACCAAAAATTAAAGGAATTAGGACCGAAATGAAACTGAAATTAGTTATTTGAATATTAAATTTAATTGTAGATAACCTAGGTAAATTTGTCAAAAAAAAATTGTGAGTTGTTCCCCCCCCCCCCCCATTAATATTAGATTTGAAATATTATGAATAAAAATATTGTTATTTTTATTAAGAAATTAATTTAAACAAAAGAGCATAGAATTAAAATTTGAAGCCAATTTTTTTAATTTTATAAGATTTATTCATCATATTATTATATTAAATGTATTTAAGAATACTGATTTTTTTTTTAAAGAAAAACTCCTAGGTCATTTTTTATCTCTCTCTCTATATTTTTAGACGATAATATTCAATAAATATCAAAACATATAATTAGTCCCATATACTTTAATTCGTTGAATATATATATATATATATATATATATATATATATATATATATATATATATATATATATATATATAATTAACTTGATATATTTTCAATAATGTATTTAATTTAAAGGACAAAATTGAAGTAAATTCAAACATTGGAATTAAATAATTTAACACAAAACCAGAAATTAAAAGATTTGAGACCGAAATGAAACTGAAATCCATAATTAACTTGCATAGAAGGATAAAATTGAAAGAAATCAAACTTTGATACTGAAAATATTAAGGATTTATAATATATTTGCATGGAAGGATGAAATTGAAATCAATGAAAACTTTGATACCAAAAATATTAAGGATTCCAGCCCAATCCGCAAAATTAAAAGACTGGGGACCTTATTGAAACTACAATATATAATCAATTTTAATTGAAGGACGAAATTGAAACAAATCAAAACCTATATAATAGCAATAAGGGTCAGAAAAACAAATTAGAACGTTCAGGGACTAAAATGCAATTTGACAAAAAACAGTTGCGCTGACGTCAGCTTGCACAGGAGGAGAGAGAAAGGGGGGAATTTCAAATGACCATTGACACGTCTACGGATACCTTATCGTCACACGCGCCACACCATGTGAAGAGACCATGCGTGAAAATCATTCGAGATGCTGGTTGGCCGTTTTTGGACGCCGGAATAAGCCGCACGCGCTGTCCGAAATACGCGTGGGCACGAAAACTGACGGCGCGTGCGGAGACGCGCCAATAGTACATCGCCGAAAAAAAAGTGGCTAATTATCGGATCGCCCCTCCCTGCAATGTATGTTTTTTGTCCTTTTCGAGGGGCAAAATGGTTATTGCACTGTGCAAGTAATTATTTAAAAATAAAAAAACCGGAAGGACGAACCGGGCCGGACCGAAAACGGTCAATGACCGTTGAGCCCCTGAAACCGGCGGTGTTTTTTGTCTTTTTCGAGGGGTGGTTTCGTTAATACACTGTTCACAGATTAAAAAAAAAAAGACAATCGTCCGCGCGCGATGCACCAAAATAAACATCCAGTCTACAGTGCGAATGGGTCTTGAATTACAGTGAATGACGGACCTCTTTTAGGTTCTTTGTAATAATAATAAAAGAACTAGAAAACACCAAGGAAAAAAGGCAACACGCCGAGTTACAACGCACATGCCTACCATAATTTGGTGCATGTGTGCTTGCAAGGCTAGGCACATTCTCCTAGCCACTCTATTTATATTATTATTTTTTCACGTATGTGATCATTTTATCCATGGCAGTCAAAATCGCGAGCCAACTCGCAAAATCGTACGATTTTGCGAGTTGGCTCCGAAAACCTAGTTGGACCGGAAAGAAAAATCGAAACCGGTCAAACTCGGTCAAACTCGTAGAAAAATCGTTCAAAATCGTAGAAAAATCGTAAAAAATCGTAGCAAAATCGTATAATAATAATAATAATAATAAAAAAAATAATATTTAATTATATTTAAATTCATTTTTTAAATTTAAATATAATTAAAAATAATAATTTTTGTACGGACATTTTACGATCTTTCTACGATCTTACGATCCGATTTTTCGGAGCCCTTTCCGATCCGTGTCAAAATCTCGATTTTGACTGCCATGATTTTATCACTTTCTCTCTTCTCTGTCATTTTTTATGACTTACTCTCCTCTCAAATATAATGAACTAAAATATAAAATCAATAAAATCTAGGCTTGAAAAGTTAAACTTTTAGAATACAAGGACCATTTAAAAAAAAAACACAAGGACCAAAGCGAAATTTTCTGTACATGTGAAAAAGAAAAGTGCGCTGGCTCTTTGCTTCTTTGTTAAAGTTGGTCCCTATTGTTTTAGTTTTCTAAATTGAAAATTTTAGATAGTATTTTGCAAAAATCAAGTATTAATCTAAACTCAGGGTATATTTTGACACTACAAATATGATGAATTACATAAATAAAAAATGTTTAAAGGATAAAAAAAAAAGGATTCTGGTCTGCTGTCTGTTACAGGTTAGGTTTCCTATAATTGATTTCAGTAGTATCTTCCCTGAGCTTGGCTTATGTTAGCTTTCACGCGCAAGAAGAGCCAACCCGGGGATGGGTTCCAGCTGTGGAAGAAGGGGCACAGAAAGAAACTGTCCCATTTAATTTCCATCATGAGCCTGCCTCTGTAACGATCTCAATTATTATGGCAATAATTGAAAGCCATTTTCCCACTCTTTTAAAACCCTGAGGAAGCATCAAATTTCCATCACCCTCTCCACCAGAAAATGTATTCAAGAGATCAGAATTCCACGGTTTCAAAGCTGTTTTGCAATGTTGAGCAAAAACGAGATGGGTTTTCCACCCTTTCAATCACAGCCTTGCACTCTAAACCCAGGACCCATGTTGACGACGAAGGGAGCAGGAAGATTGCGGCTCTGTGCGGGCCTGCTGAGAAAGAGAACGGCAGGGCTAAGAGAACCAGGTCTGCGGTTCTGGAGATTCAGGGGGAGAAAGACTCGTCCAAGTGCTCTTGCACCTTCGAAGAAGACTTTGATGTGATTTCTGATGCAGAGTCCTCATGCGATCAGGGATTGGATGCCATTGATACAGCATTGAACGATGAAGAATGCATTGACGAGTTATTTTTCCATGAAAAAGCAAGAAAGAAGCTTAAGTTGCTGGCAGATATGGTCGGAGCTGACACGAAAGAACCTGGGTTTGTGCTGGCTAAAGTTGTGCTGGTCTTGAAGAACTTGAGGAATGAAAGCGTCCATACCCATTTACCCAAAAAATAACTATTGCTGGGGTTGATCCTTTAATCTTGGCCTGCTGACCATAGTTCTGAAGACTTCTGGCCTTCTGTTCTTGCGTGCTCAAACTGTGAAGCCTAAATATTTCTCCAAATGAGGGTGGTGAAAGCATTTTGTCAATAATTTAAGTTAGTGCAACTCTCACTCTATAATTTATTTATCGCATTCCATAATCTGCTTTTATTTCTTAAGTAAATCAAAATAGCCCTAATTTTATTTTCCATAAATGATAATTAGATTTCAAAAATTAAAACAAATGTGACATTACATTTATATATAGAAATATAGCAAATAAAAAGTATTTGTTGAATTTTTTAATCATTCCCTATTACCAATTCTGATTTATTGAAAATGTTTTGGGTCAGACTACGTTTATTATTATTATAATAAATTAAAATAATGTGGGATGATATTAACAATTCATGAATTGGGAATAGTGCAACTATTTTAAAGCACCACAGCTCTACAACAGCCCATGTAAATTGTAGATGTGCATAAACAGAAAACCGAGTATGACTAGGGTATATGTGAATTATTATGGATTAAATATGTGTTATAGAATTTAGGAATTGATTATGAAATATTCATGGATCTATACTGTGATAATAAGAGGCTATTAAAATTGCACACAATCTTGTACAAAATGATCATATCAAACACGTTAAAGTTGATTAACACTTCATTAAAGAAAATCTTGATTGAAAAATTATATAATTTCTGTTTGTTCGGTCTGAAGATCAACTAGCCGATATACTCACAAAAACAATTTCAGAAAAGGTGTTTTATGACGCAATTAACAAGCTGAGCATGATAAATATCTATGCTCTAATTTGAGAGGATGTTAAAATACAACTGGATTTGTCAGTTTTACAATAACAGAAACTGATACTAGTAGTCAGTTAAAGATATATTGTATTTTAGCTAGAATTATATAATAATTATTTCCTATAAAAAAAACCCTACTGTAACAGAAGAGAATACTTAAAAATACTAAAATTAATTGAAGTTGGAATTCTTAAATTTTTTAACATGGGATGAACATCCTTATTTCACTCTGCTTAGTTACAAACTACACCAACAATTTTTTAGTACTCTACAATGAATATTACTCATTTGATAGTATACTTACAAGAAATTTTGCAATTTGAATATTTAATTAATGTTATGAATTAAATTTTACTAAAATTGTTGGTGTTAATTAATGTTAACATTACATGGATAGCAGTATCACCAAGCAAAAGGTAAGGTGGCTATATATACAGTCAAGGTACTGAAATATTTAATTAAGGGCTAATGGTTTGTGTATGTAATTAAGACTAGCTGAAGAGTGATGCTAATCATTGGAATTTTACGAGGACAATGAAGTCATATTTGTTTTATATAATCTAAACCGCTTTCTTGACAATAAGAAGCCCGTCTAGCTCAGTTGGTAGAGCGCAAGGCTCTTAACCTTGTGGTCGTGGGTTCGAGCCCCACGGTGGGCGTCTTTTTAGTTTAATTTTAAATCAATTTTCTTTTCTTTTTATTTAGAAATATATTAAAGATTACTTTTTGAAAAGATTATTTTTAACAACCAACATATTGAAACAGTTAAACATAAAAAATAATTTGAAACAAATAAAAAATTTTAAACATAAAAAATAATTGAAACAAATGAAAAAATATATTTTTTTAAAAAAAAACTATTCAAACACAAAACGAATACTTCTTCATTACATGGATTTTGATAAAGTTGAAGCAATGATATTCAAAATACAGACACACACTAGACTAAACTCGCGTACCGTCATGGCAGATTTGAATTGATTTTAGCATAAAATGTTTTTTTTATAAAACAAGTAAAAATATTTAAATTTCTAAATCATTGAATTCATTGTATTAGAATTAGTTCATTTAATAATTTAAATTAAATTAATAATAATAATAATAATAATAATAATAATAACAACAACAATAAAAAAAAAAAAATTGTATAAACATCTACCATAATTAAACAACAAAAATAAGTTGTTTATTTTACACCTATAAGAAGAAGAAAAAACATTATTGAAAATCCATTTATACGTCACTATTATTACCATGACTATAACATCTAAAATTATCATCATTATCTGCCCAAATAATAAAAATTATTAAATTATCCTGAAAAATAAAAAAAAGCAAAACACCAACAAAAGAGCAAGTAAAAAAACAATCACTAAAAATAACATTATTATTGTGTAAACAACAAAAACCATAAAATTATCTTACAGAATAAAACAAAAATAACCCAAAAACTTTAACAAAATAGCAAACATAAACAGCAACAAAACCAAAATAAATATTATCAACATAAAAAAAATCATCTACTTTGAAGAACAGATAAAAATAACATAAAAACTAGAAAAAGACCCAAGGGAAAAAAAGAAATATCTATTTTAAAATGATCACCAGCATAAATTAAAATCTCAACATTAAATTGAATAAAAATGAAACTCCAAAAAAAGAGAAAATGATAAAAATTAAAAACCAAAACTAAGAGTATAGATACATAAATACAAATAAAAAATAGGCATTGTTCCAGAAAGACCGAATAAATCAAATGAATCAAAACCAAACTAAATATTAAGAGAATAAGGGTCATATAAAAAACAAGATATATGATTAATTTCAATTGGAGGACAAAGCCTTGAGACCGAAAAATTAAAAAAAATAAAAACCAAACAAAAAATTAAAAGAATAGGGATCGAAATGAAATACAAAGCACATGATGAATTTCAATCGGAGGTCAAAATTAAAACAAATCAAAACCTTGGGATCGAAAAAATTAAATGAATTAAAAACAAACAAAAATAAAAAAGAATAAAGGTTGAAATGGAAAACCAATTTCAATTAAAGATCAAAATTGAAAAAAAAACAAAACTTGTATAAAAAAATGAGGATAAATAAAGAAATTAACAAACCAAGTACTGAAATGAGATACCTATAAATAAAAAGTACTTGTATGTATTTTCAGTTGCAGGAGAAAGAAAATGAGAAAAAAAAACGACGACTGATGTCTCCGACATCCATGAGCTAACAAGTGTACCACCATGTGGGCGTGGGCAAAAGAAAACTATCAGCGCATTAGGCTGACGCGCAACAATTGTTCCAAAAATAGACATGCAATTACTTAAACATCTGTCAGAGCCCACAATAACAACAGAAAAACCACTTGAAAATATCATCATAACCCTAGAGCCAACTCCCAGTTTTGTCTTTCCCAATGGCATATCATTGTTTTCATTGTTTACCAAACATGAAAAACTAGCAATGCCATCGCCGACAACTCTTTTTTTTATCTAATCTAATGGTAAAGTTGTTATTTGACATTTCATGATCAGACAAAATATATCTAAAGTACCCTTGCCTAGTCTTTTTTTTTGTTTATTGTTAGTGGTAAACCTGTAATTTTATTGTTCCAATAAAAGCAAAAAAGACTCAAACATCTTCGAATAATAAGTTAATGACAATATGTTCAGTGAACAAGTCGAAAATATCTTTGAGACCGGCAATTAATTTTTATGGACTGAAAAATAAAATGATAATTATAATATAAAAATTCGTAGTAATATGTATAACCGCACGCGTTTTATATATTTTGATAGATATATATACACACACACGCATGGGTTAAAAAATAGGGCCCGTGTGCTTCTCATTGACGGTAACAGGGCGCACCATACCCCCATTTATTCACCACCCTCCTCATCACAAAAACATCCGTAATTTAATTCATTTTGTTTTGTTAATGGTCCGGCTATCAATTTCGTACTTCGCGTTTTTTTTTATAATATTATTTAGTGAACGCGGCTAATTAATGCATGATTTCGCCGATGATTCACTGGAAACGGCAAATCTAACAAACAGACCATTTTTAGAATTTAGTTTTTGGTCGATTTTTTTAAGTAATTTTTGTTTGGAAATATATTAATATAATATTTTTTATTTTTTAAAAATTATTTTTAATATTAGCATATAAAAATCATCTTAAAATACCAAATAAAATTTAATTTAAAATATAAATGAATAATTTTATTTTATTTTAAATATTTTTAAAACACAATAGCATCCATTGAATCTAGTATCAGTACATGTCTCCTTTAGTTAAGATAATAATTTATTTTTATCTTCAAAGGAATAATTTCCTCCTCCCTTATTTCAGCCAAGTCTTCCATCTTTCAATGCCTGATTTCCTGCTTCTAAACATATATTCCCCCGACAGCCTACCGAGTCCCACAAGGACATTGGGGGAGAAGCAGCATGCCCAGAGAGAACACAATAAGATGAACTCCATGAAGAATGCACGCTCTTGGGTTAAAACAGTTTACCTTGCAAGCATTATCATTATTAGCGAAGGATTCTCCACCAGAGTCCATATAATATTCAGATCCCAGGAAAAACCTTCTCTCGATCTTAGCTAGCAGTCTTCTTCATGCACTTCCTGGAGGAGAGGACGGTTGGGATTTTAGAGATAATCAAGTGTTTACCAATGATGTCCTGGCAAATTCTGAAACCCTAAACCGATCATGGGCTTGCCAAATCTCCCAACTGCTCCAATCCCAAGCACATGCAGGAAACACCCATGCAATTATTCCGTGTAAATGACAAAATGAAATAACTGAGAATATACCTCCTGTGTTCTGCAGCTTTGACTAGATGCCGCAATTTCAAATCATATGATTACCAGAAAAAGATGATCATGTTGCTGGCTCCGCTCTTTGAGCAATTTCAACCTGCATAATGATTCCTACATCTGATGCTCCTTGGCTTTATCATGGCGAAGGCTTATTTCTACATTCACAAGAAAATGACCGGTTTCACAATTTGTCAGTTGCATTAAAGATGCAACTTGACGGCACAAACATGCTGAAGCAACAACCAACTTGCAGAAATGTAGATCCACCTAATATACCAGCAGGAAAATATCTTTAACACCATCCCTGGTCAGCAGTCAGGCGGCCTCTTCCAACCCAAGTAATTGTAAACATCCAGAATTACCTGTTTTATGATCTTCAATTGCCATCCCTGCATGACAATTCTCGGTTATGTTCATTCCTTTGAATGCTGTAGGAGAAGAAAAAAATACTCCAGCAAATTACTATATATTAACTAATAATAGAGAGATGATTAGAACTGTTAACATCATGAATATCGATTTGCTATTTGCTACAGGTTCATATAACCGTGCCCCATCAACTTAATAGTACTGAATAAGCTTATTATTTTTCAGCGAACCTGAGTGATCAAGGAAATTATATCTCTAGAAAATAGGAAGATAGAAATTAAGACAAGGACAGACGAATCCCATCTCAAATGCAGGCTGAAGAAAAAGACAGAAGACAAAAAAAAGAAAAAGAAAGCCAATATAAGCCTGCAATTAAGAAGTGTTACAAAAAGGAACAGCAAGAGCCAGAGCACCGCTTATCTCATTTCTCTCCATCAGCACCTTCAGGAAAGGACCATATGTTAAAAAGGGAGAGGGCACATTCAAGAAATAGAAATCAAACAAAAACAAATTTGTGAAACAACTCCTTTGAAAACAAGAACACCTCAAATCGTTCTGGTAACTTAATCACATCTTTAAATGCATAGAAACATGCATCTCAATGTGTAAATCCATCTGTCTTCTACAACTAGTTCATTTGCATTTATAAGTCTCCAGAAGCAGTAGCGTTTTGCCATGTATATGAGATTCCTGACATATAAAACACGTGGATTACCAATCCTGTTCAGCTTACACACTTACACTGGCATGAAAAACATCTGGTACATTTACCAATAACCTCATATCAAAAAGCATGACAAAATGACTCAGATAATTCTCCTGTGTCAGAAAGAATCATGGGAATTCATGTGCAACATGATAACAATATTCATTAGAAATAGGGAATTTTCGGTGATTGAGGTGCAAAATGCTCCTGGAGCTTTTAAGGCTCCAGTGATACCGTAGTAAGAGTACATCAGGAACTTGGAAAATTGTCATCGATAATTCATATGGAAAAGGGGAATTTTTATCCCTTGGTGAAAAACAAAGTGATGAGGGGAAAAAGCTTCACATTTAAACTCATTACATATATCCATAAATACAGTATTCTATTGTCATTTATGACATCTATGTACAGGACAGAAACCAGGCTTTGGATAGTCGATATTCTGTAACAACCAAAGTGTTTGTAGTCACCTCAAGAAAAAATGATGTGAGCTGGTTTTCTTAGAGGAACAAAGTACACTGGAACCCATAAAAATGCACTGGAACTTCTTCACCGGACATAGGTGAAACAATGACTCCAAATCACCAAAAGATTTTGCTGCCTCCAATAGATATATCACAAGAATCCTCTTAACCAGATCCATTGCTAAAACATAATGAATGGTATTGCATCTACCATACTGTTAATGGAACAGTATAATTGCATTCCCAGAGACATGTACCCAAACTTTGTGCACGACTGATGTATGGACAAGAAAAGTTACCATCTTGCTCACTTTGCATAATGAATGCGTTGCAATGATGAAATCCAGCTACTGGAAGGACCAATTTTATTGTTGTTTCCATGAGCAGGGTTGACACTTTCAGTTGGCAAAACAGGCTTTGAGGCATGTCGTTTTGATGTCCCGCCAAGTTGAAATAAAGTGGAGGGTATGTGTTCACTCACAATCTACAAAAGAAATCAATTTTAGAATCCATAATATTTTACACTCAATCCATGAAAGGCAATTTTTGGGGTGATTAATTAGTGTGCTTTGGCAAATCAATAACACAACACAGGAGCAATGGGATTCAATAATATACACATTGTAAGTAGCCACAAGACTTATATTCCTGATAGTGTGATAAAACCATCTTATTTGCTTATTTGGTTGGAAGTATAACTTACGTTCTTGTCAGCATGAATATCAGAACTCAAATTCTTTCCCATCCCTGATTTGGATTGCATGCGCATGCCAGGATCAGTTGGTCGCATGATCTCAGATGAATAACAGGCATTATGACTTCCTGCAAGTTAGAACAAGTCTTAATAGATCTAAATGAGAACCAAGTCATCAACAAAGATAAATGTCTATATAAACATGCAATTCATAGATTAACATTTACCTAAAGATACATGCACCTCTACCTAATTATTGTTCCATTCAGTAGCCAATCTCATCAACTGAGTATTTCTGTAAATAAGTTTTACAGGTCATCTTTTATGCATCATAAGAAGACTTGATTTAACATTTCATTTGCTAACAAAGGGTTCTTGTTGAAAAAAGGGGGTTAAAACCATATAACTCTTTCCACGAATCAATTCCCAAATCTATGAGAACAAGATTCTAACAGCCTTCAATTAAGTACAACTTATGTTTTAAGAGACATGTGCATCTTTTGTCTGAAGGAGGCAGCATTTTTTATTTATTGCAATATGTGTTTCTCCGATCCACTCCATTTCAATTATAAGGAGATAAAAGATAACAAAAGGCACCACATCAAGGAGGAGACTAAATAGACCACGATATTGTGGGTCAAGCCTATTCTGAAAAGAATTTGGCTATCACAGGGAGATCTAGCAAGTAAAATGGTGGGTAATACACAATGGGACTTGTCTTCTGGACTGCATGGCCATGAAGAAGACAGGATATGTGGCATTCTCAGAATATGAATAAGCATCATTGGTTATAGCAATAGCAACCCTTGTATAGCAAGAAAGTAAGAAAACAATGGCCAAAACTAATACAAACCTTAGCTATCCAAAATGCCATTAACAAAATGACCAGTGAAAGATATAAGAAAAAGAAAAATCCAGATTAGAGGAAAATCAATCCAGTGCTCTGCCTGTTTTTATTAGTTATGGAACACTGCTCCTGGATCACATAGGCTCTTCTTCAAATGAAATCTTAGTAATCATTATCACTTTCCTCTCACAAAAATAAAAAATACAATTAAACATCAGTAGATAAACTAATAAGTTTCAATCATGGTCACCTATTTCTCATCAAAAGAAAAAAAATATAAAGCACAGATTCAAATAAGCCTCTACCAGTCTTCAGACGAATCACTCTCCCTCATATAAAAGACAATAATCATCTATCATCAACAGTAATATGGGGACAGAAGGTACAAGGAAAAAGTGTTATAAATTTTCATTTATTTAGCCACAATCATCTCTTTAACCAGAAGTGGTCTCTGTTTCTGTTAGACAAGATAATATTGGTTTATGTTTTAGTATACACCATATCCACCAGCAGACACGAGAACAATTCACCCCAAAAGAAAAAAGCCTGTGCTCTTTAATAAAACGTTTAAGCAACATTAAGATACGTGTTGTAAATTGGAACCTCAATACCACTCGGTTGAGCACGTATTACAATGACCAGAATCAGCATTATGATATATAGAGAAGTTGTTGAATACAGAAAGCAAGTAGAACAAAACTCAAACTTCAAACAATTTTTGTCCTGCCATCAACTAATTATACTTTTTCTGAATTTCTACATTTTGCAGGTAAAAATTACAAAACTCATCAGATGCTCAAAGTGCATCAGCAGGATCTAACCTTGATGATTCTCCATATCTGTCTGCACTACACGACTGCCACTTGCCCCAGGAATTGGCTGTAATTTACAAGGTTTGAATCTTGTTATGAGTATGACTATCCAAATTTCAAACTATAAAAAAATGAGATTGTATTGTATACGATTGCAGCTCATGTAACGAAAAAATTGATCCTGAATATGAGCCCTGTGATTACTAATGCAAACATTTTAAGCTAAGAGAGTTGAGTAAATAAGGAAAAATACAGGAGGCAAGGATACTAACCGATGATCGAGGTTGAGATCTATTCTTTTGCGCTTGCTGATACTTAATGATTGTCCAATCAAACACATAATCAAATTCATATCCTGCAATGAAAGGACAGGAAAATGAATAAACCAATTCAGATCATCAGATGAAGTATCTAAATGTAATTTCCATCCCTAAAGTTCAGAAGACCAAAGAGAGAGCATGGTACCCCATTGATTTGTGGTTTTTTTTTTTGGCAAAGATTGTTTTCCAATGCACAGGACCTCTCTAATAACTATAAAAATACATTATTAGATCTCTAAGTTCATGACTTGTTAATCCTGTTGGTTAAACATGGAGTAAAAACAAAATGGACTGCAAAGAAAGGCCCCAAGAAGTTATAATAGTGAACAAGAATCAATTTAGACCACTAAGTGGTTTCATGATAAAAGCCTGTGCCACAAGGAAAGATATCTGGGCAAGAATCCATTTTTGTGTTACTAATATATTGCAATACCAAAATTTTCTTCATCAATACCTTCATGGGAAAATAGATCACGAAACAAGCGCCTCAAGAATCCATAATCAGGCCGTTGATCAAAAGTCAGTGAATGACAGTAATGCATATATGAAGCAAACTCCACAGGATGGGATTTGCACAGAACCTGAGGATTAAGAAACATAAGTTAAAAAAAAAGAAAAGAAACAGGCCAAAGTCTTCAGGATAATTAAATGGAGTTGATAACTTTTACATATGAGTTGATAACTTCAATAGTAGACACGCACCTCAATAGGAGTTGATAACTTCTTTTCACATATTTTGTCATATTTCTGCTTCTTTGTGGCAGCTTTTAAACCCTGCCATGGAAGACTAAAACCACAGACACAGTTGAGTCATTTTAATTTTTCAAAAGTTCAAGACTCCAGAACATAATAAGCTACTGGAAATGTGATAAACTTGACAGCCGCGATACCTCAACAACAAAAAAACACTTCAGGCCTGGGAGTACATAAATTTAACTGCAAGAGAAGAAAAAAAGTCTGCCAAAAAGAGAGGCTAAAGAAATTACCTTCCTCTCAGAAAATATAACAGCACATAGCCAAGTGACTCTAAATCATCCCGCCGACTTTGTTCTGCAACAAGCACACAGAATAAGGTGGGATCAGGACCGATGCTAATGAAAAGGTAAAACAACTAAAGGTGTTATCCATGCACACAGGTTTATATACATAATTATATCTCCTTGCTTACCAATTCCAAGATGAGTATTGCAACTGGCATAACGTGCAGTTCCTGTTAAGTTTTTGTTCTCCCTGTACAGCAAAAAAAATAGAAGGTCAAAATGACAAGGAAATAAATGCTTCTGAATCAAAACTTGCTTCCAGATACATTTCTATTCCTTTCCCCCATCAAATTTTCACTAGGAATAGTTTACCTGTAAGGAATATGACGATTGGTTGTTGCATCACGATATCTTTTTGCAAGCCCAAAATCAATTATGTAAACCTGGTGTAAGCAACAGGAGCATGAGAGTGTCAGCACATGGTAACTAAGTCTACCAACCAGAAAGAAAGAAAGAAAATCCAGGGAAAATTATCACCTGATTTGCCTTTCGACCAAGACCCATGAGAAAGTTATCAGGTTTTATATCTCTGTGCAGAAATCCTTTAGAGTGCACATATTCTATCCTGGTAATCTGCCAAATGAAATAAAAATAAATAAATAAAATATATTATAAGACTTAGAATGGTATAAATTTGAGTACCTATAAGCTGCCTACCATTTGATCAGCCAACATTAACACGGTCTTGAGTGAGAACTTCCTCCCACAATACACAAACAGGTCCTCCAGACTCGGTCCTAGCAAATCTAGCACGAGTGCATTGTCCTCCCCGTCTACTCCTGACCATTTGATACTAGGAATACCGCCTTGATCAAAACAAAACAAAAAAAAACACTTAAATTATAAACATCATTAACCTCTTATACCACTAATTACATCATTCATGTCATACATACTTCCTCCTTGAAGAATATTATATAACTTCGCCTCGTAAAGCAACTGTGGATGCTTTGTTTTACTGTTCTCCTGCAAATCATCAGATTAAATTAATTAGCTTGACAACAGTAGATGAAAAAAACACAAAGCCATGCTCAAGAACTTAGAAAACATACTATCTTAATAGCAACGATCTCAAACGTGTCGATATGAGTAGCTGCAACAACACAGACACACAAGCAAAACAATAACAAAATTATCATCACATACAAAGATGAAATTATGTTAATATGCATGCAAAATAATAGTACTAGCAGTAATTCACCTAGATATATTTCACCGAAGGATCCACTGCCGATTTTGCGGCCAAGCTTGTACTTTCCACCGATGATCCGCTCCATATCAAAGCGCAAACACAAAAAGAAAGATTGATTATATGTAATTTTTTTATGGATCTAAAACTCAAAATTGGAGAGTTGTAGGACACGGAAAGCAAAAGGAGACAAGCAAAGCAGGGGGAGGGGAGTTGATGGATGTGGTGGGAGGTGGCTTTGTCTTAGCTTTCGTGACTTTTTCAGATTTGTCGAGAAGATCAAAAAATAAATAAAAGAGGAAATATCGAGGGTAGTTTTGGTGTTTTCAATTTGACTACTGTCTTCAAATTTTTCATCAAAGCTGCAATTTGATATTAGGCAGGCGGCGGCTAAATTTATTTTTCAATTAATTTCCGCGAATTTTATTCCTAATTTGTTAGTTTAAAATCTGGCAGCGGCGCTAAGGTTCTATCAGCTGATTTGTTCCTACCTTCTGTCTCGGGTCAACCAATAATACATCGCTACGTTGAGGATGAAAAGTAGATTTTTATTTTTGTATTTTAAAAATATTTTTGAAAAACATATTTATTTATTTATTTATAAATATTTTCATATTATTTCGATATTTTAATATTAAAAATAAATTTTTAAAAATTAAAAAATATATAATAATTTAAAATAAATTAATTTTAAAAAATAATCATTATTATTATGATTTCTTAATATTATCTTATAAGCTAAATGGGATCGCACAAATACTGTGCAAGTAATACTGTTCATCCAGACTGCTTTTACTGTGGATTTGAACAGT
The DNA here is from genome assembly GCA_009078335.1 of Salix brachista. Lineage (NCBI taxonomy): Eukaryota > Viridiplantae > Streptophyta > Magnoliopsida > Malpighiales > Salicaceae > Salix > Salix brachista. The sequence goes on along the minus strand of CM018589.1, from coordinate 8,770,890 downwards.
GATTTCCTCTTTTTTTTTTCTAATTTTCTTTTTCTTTTTTTTCGTTCCTTTCTTTTTTTTTCTAATTATTTTTTTTCATGAAATTTTTTTTTTTGGTTATATTTTTTTTCCTACTTATATATAATTTTATTTGTTTTTTTTTAATTAAGGTGTTTGGGTTAACTTAAACACACCACAATTAATCCTCAGATCTTATTTTTTTTTTATAGTTTTGTTCATATTTTTTCTGATTTTATTTGTTTAATGTGATGATATTTATATTTTAATAGCCAATCGCGGTTCTACTGTAGCAATTACCACTGTTCATCTACACTCAGAACCACTGTGGACTTGAATAGTGAAATTACTTAAGCATAATATTATCATTTGGATACTAGAGATGATGAAAGAAGCCGCTCGGGCGAGTGGTTACAGCGCGCCCAAGCGACGCTGGGCGCGCGAGTTCGAATCCCACTAAAACTATCTTTTGGAACATTTATTAGTATTATTATTATTTGTATCCAATATCTGCACAAACAAGACCTTGGCCGAGCGGTCACAACGACGATTCGCGTGGGACGCTGCTGAGTTCGAATCTCAGCAGCACAATTTTGTCTAATAATGAACAGTGAAATCACTGTTGCAAAGGGTAATCTCTTTGTTTTTTCGGGCTTCTTTTTTTTTTTTGCTGTTTTAATAACCAAAGTGTCCGGTGCATCAACATAAATTTCTGAACTTTTATTTTTATAATTTTTATTGTTCATTACTATTTTAAAATGTATTTTTCCCTTCTTTTATCGGTTTTTTTTTAATCACGGTTTTTGAGTCAGTTTACACGCACCACAATTTTTTCCCCGCGTGTACATTTCTTTTATAATCGGGGTAGCTTACACGCGTCACGAATAAAACTTGGACCCATTTTTAACATTTGTTTTAATTTTTTTCCACTTATAAATTTCTTTTATAAGTTAAAATAATATTTTTTTGCACTGTTCACCTAGACACCGATCACTGTGGACGGGAGCACTCAAATTACTTAATAATATTTTTTTTATTTGTACACTACAACTAAATAAATAAATTGCTTGGCCTGGTGGTTACACCGCGCCCCCCCTTGGGGGGGCGCGGAGTTCGAATCGCTATAGCTATGAATTTTTATAATAATTAAATTACAATATTATATTATTATTATTATTCATATCCTACAACTGACTAAATAAGTTGCTTGGCTGAGTGGTAGGAGCGCGCCCAAGCAAAGCGGGGCGCGGGAGTTCGAATCTTTGTGGCAACGATTTTTTGGAATAGTTAAAAATATAAGATTTATAATTATTTGGATCCTACAACTGACAGAAGAAGTCACTTGGCCGAGTGGTAATGGTGACATGTACGTGGCAGGTCGCGGGAGTTTGAAAAATGATTTTGAGTAAAGAACAATGTTTTCTACTGTTCATTAGTTAGTGTTTTCTATTGTTCATTAGTTTTTGACATGTTTTTTTTTTCAATCATTTTCTTTTTATAATTGGGGTGTCCGGGTTAGCTTATGCGCATCACAATAAATCTCTAAACTTAATTATTTTTTTACAATTTTCACTGTTTATTAATATTTGAAAATGTGTTTTCCTCTTCTTTTTTCAGGCTTCTTTTTTTTGGTTTTTCTGATAATCGCGATGTCCAGATCAGTTTACGCGCACCATATTTTTTCTCTCATATATATATATTTTTTATAACGGGGGTAGGTTACACGTGCCACGAATAATCCTTGGACATTGTTGTTTTTTTCAACTTATAATTTTTTTTTATAACTAGAATGTCCAAACTAGCTTACGTGTACCATGACTATTATTTTATACATAGCTAAAGGAAATCACAATTTCAAACAGTAATAAACAGTGATTTGAACTGTGGTTTTCGTTGTTCATTACTATTTAAAAAAGTTGATTGAACTGTGATTCTAGTGAGAGATTACAAGAGTGTTTGGTAATGCGTCTGGAAATTGCTTTTGAATAAATTTTAAATTTTTTAAATTTTCAATTAAAAAAAATATGTTTTTAGATAATTTTGATGTGCTAATGTCAAAAATAATTTTTTAAAAATTATAAAAATACTAATTACAACACGTAAAAAATCAATTAATTCTCTACATAGAAAAAAACTCAGCGCAACGCGGGCAAGTCAGCTCGTTCTCTCTAAGCGTGAGGCGGAGGGAATTGATTGGCTGGCAGAGAGTGGGGGTGATGTAATTGTGTGGGACTGATATTGGCGCGGGTGCTATCATCGTGCCAATGAGTTTTTGCTCGGCCGTGTGGCCCATGATTCATGGTGATGAACAGCACAACATGCCGGAGTCCTACCACAGAACATTACAACAATCACATTAACTCGTGTGAGAATGAGTTAAATGCTCAAATTTAATAAATAATAGAAAAACAATTAAAGGTGATTTCCCAGCAACCAGCCATCCTTCACTTGAATCATGTGTATGAACTTTAAACAAAAAAATATTTGTGTTGAAATTAGGAGTTTTTATTTTTTTTATATGGTATATTTGCTATTATAGATTGCTTTAAGAGTATTTTTATTTTTTGATATTTTAATGAATAGAAAATTACCTACAATGCCCTCCAAGAATATATATATATATATATATATATATATATATATATATATATATATATTCTCGAGATCTTTTGCAAAATAATAATTTCTTGAAAAAAAAAATCAAGAACCATTTGAGTTGTAGACTTATATTGTAAAATATCAATAAAATATTAAATATAAAAATTGTTTTTAAAAAAATCAAAAAATTACAAAAATAATAATCAAAATTCCCATATTTTAAGAAAAACATAAAAAATATATTTTTATTTGTGTGCACATGATCAAGTTTCTAAAAAATAAATCTGAGTTGGTCTAAAGGAAGACCTTGGATTGTCGCTTTGAATGCTATCTTAGGCCCCGTTTGTTTGCTGGAAAGTGGTTTCTTTTTGGAAAGTGAATTCCGAGGAAAGTGAATTCCGATGTTTGGCAGTGTTATGGAAAATGAACTGGAAAACGCTTTTCAGTGTTTGTTTGTGCTATGGAAAATGAACTAGAAAATAATTTATTAATAAATTAATTTTTTTTTCAAGTTTATTAAAATAATGAGGAACAAATCTTACAAATTAAAAAGTTGAATGAGAATGAAATTGAAAAAAAATATAATTTCATAAATTTTCTCAAATAAAATAAATAATAATCAAAATAATAGAGATCAAATCTAAAAATTTAAAAAAAATGAAAAGTGAATAAATTAAAATAATAATAATTAACATTTCATAAATTATTTCAAATAAAATAAGTAACAATAAAAAAAATGAGGACCAAATTTGATAGATAAAAAATTTAAATAAAAAAATGATAAGAAAAAAGCAAATAGCAATTATAAAAATAAGGACCAAAATTAATATAAAAATTAAATTTTAAGAGATGGAATTGAAAAATAAATATTCAAAACAAATTATATATAGCAATCAAAAGTTTGAGGATCAAATTTGATATAATCAGCAAATAGTGACATTTCTAAATTTTTCACAACTTCCGGAAAGTGTTTTCCGCCCAAATTTTCCGGAAAACACTTTCCTGAAAACCAAGCCAAATTTTTCTTTGACTGAAAAGTGTTTTCCGTTGACCAACTTTCCGGAAGGCAAACAAACACAGGAAAGTTTGGAAAGTGATTTCCCGGAAAATGAATTCCAGGAAACAAACACAGCTTTAGAAACTATCATTTAGTCGCTGATTACTTTCCTTGTGCACTACGTGATAATATAGACACAACCCATATGATAACACATGTAATGCACGTGCTAACTAATTTGGATTTTTAAATAATATTTTATATTTATTTTAATGCTACCTTATAAACTACAATTTGAAAGTTATCTTAGAAACTACTATTTAGTCATTGATTAACCCCTTATGCACTACACAAATAACATAGTCACAACCCATATGATGACAGTATTTTTTTTTTCCGGTTTCATCCTCACCACTAGATTAGTTGAGAATTGAGATTCTTCATTAATTGTCTAGGATTTAAGGGTTGCGAGTTTGGGAGACCAATAAAAAATCAATAAATTTTCTAGCATTTGAATTTTTTTAAACTCGTGTTTTTTCAATTTTATCCTTCAATATTTATTTTATTGGATATTGAGCTCTAACATATTTTTTATTTGTTTTTTTTTCCTATTTAATCCTCTACATATCTTTTTGAATTTTTTTTGTTTAGTTGTTCTTTTTTTTTATCGTTTTTTTTAATTGGATTGTTTTTGTTGGATATTTATAAGTTTATCATGATATCAAATAAACACTGTGATATGTAGTTAATTCTCGATTTTGTCAATGTTTATTTTTCTTAAAAACTGTTAAAACTAGTTTCCTCAAGTCATGTATTTGTCTTAATAGCTTTAAAATATAAATAATAAAAAAATGGATTTTATAATTTATTTAGGTTACACAAGTATTTATCAATTTGTTTAATTATATATATATATACACACACTTTTTAAATTTCAATTTCAATTTAAAATAATTTTATATAAAAAATCCATATAAAATATGGTCATTTATTTTTTTTTCTATTTGAAAGAAAATTTACCCGACCCATCGACGAAAATAGATAGTGTGTACCTAGAAAACTTTTTCACAGGGGGGTTTGTATTTATTTTTCAGCACAATTCACCCCATGGTTTATACCACGTTAAAATCCGATTTCAAACCCTAAAATCTGCCCCTCAAACATCCGATTTCAAACCCTAACTTATTGATTACAAATTGTTCCTCTTAATTACCCACTTCATACCCAATCCTACTCTAGCGACTGTAGCTGCAGATCTCACCACAATGGGTGGAGGAGGCATAGAGAAGATGATCGCTATAGGCCTAGTGTGGGGTGCCACCAATGCCTTAATTCGTCGCGGTGCACTTCTCTGGGATCACCAATCCCTAAAATCTTCTTCTTCTTCTTCGTCTTCCCTTTCATCTCCTCCAAAATTCCACCAGAAACTCCTCTCTTCAGTCAAAAGCTGGCTCAGCCTTCTCTTATTTTGGCAATACTCTCTTCCTTTCTTGCTTAATCTCTCTGCCTCTGCTATCTTCTTCGCCATCTTAAGTGACACCCCTATATCTCTGGCTGTCCCGGTCACCAATGCTACAACATTTGCTGCTACAGCTGTGTTTGGAATGCTTTTAGGAGAAGATACCCGAGTCGACTTTGCATTGCTGGGCACAGGTTCTATCGTCATTGGTGTTTGGCTTTGCTGTGTTACGTGATTTTTGATTTATTTGGTGTTCTTACTTTAATGTTGTCCTGTTTGAAATATTTCACGCTCTACAATTAATATATCAAACTTTGTATCATATATTTGGGGTATAATGTTCAAAACCAATCGTTACATTGGATGGAAATAATGAAATCGGGAATAGCATGAAACACGGATGCAGAAAACGAAGAACAAAATCAATGTGTTTAAAGACAAATATATATTGCAGCTCAATGCTGGTGGCAGGAAAAGGGTCTGGAGCTGCCGGAATGAATATCTTTGCTCCATTTTAGAACTGCGCCTTAAAACATTCAGGTGGTACTTGTCCATTGAACCTCTTAGTGTCTGTGCAGTAGTTGTAGATCATGTAGTTATCACTGACCCACTTCATTTTACCCAATTGGGCGCTGCTCAACTTGCTATACGCGGGGGATGTCCACCAGTTAGCTGTGGTTTTGGAAGCACATTGATTTATGCTAACCGGTCCATCCCACTTGCAAGCCCTTGCCCTAAAATTGCGGTATCTTGCAATGAAGGGTGCAACTGTCCAATCAATCTTAACTCGCCCACCTTGAGTTGCCCAGTTATCAGCATTCCACAAGCTGGAGTAAGCCCTCATTCCCTGTTTGTCTGGGTAAGCAATCCCTTCTTTATTGTAGTTACGGAATACGCGGATTGGCACATTATCAATGTACCACCTGGATTGCAGTGATAAATATCAAGTTAGGTAACATTAAGCTTCTGGATAATCCAGGAATTAGATAGCTGGTTTGGTGGATGTAGTGAAGTAAGCTGGGAAAATGAAAGTTTAGCAAAAGCTTCAGGAAGACTATTTAAGTTTTGCTGGAAAAAAAAAGTGCACATTATTGTTAATCTACTTTTCTGTGCTGTGTAGCTTTAATCTGAATGTCTAAGTCATATGCTGGTTTCTTTTATTTTCCTTTGTACATCATCATCATCATTTTTGTTTTGTGTATATTCAATTTTTTTTTATAATTCTGTAAGCCATCGACAAATAAGGCCAACGATGTAGAAAAACGGAAACGGTCAGCAAACTTACACAACTTCAGTAGGGTTCCAATGTATAGTGTAATTATGGAAATCTGCAGTTGGGTCAAACCAGGGGCGGAATTGCTGTTCCCTGGTTCCATTTCCTTGAGTGTAGATGTTTGTGTGTATGGTGTAAGGCTGTCCTGATGTATTCCCTAAGAACTCGAAGTCTATTTCGTCGTGTGTGTCCCCGGAGGAGGATACCTGCGCAAATTCATCATGGAGTTTTATTATTTAGTAATTTTCATGTGTCAACATTCCATTATAAAGTTTTGAGCTTCGACTTTCATGATAACTTCATTTAGATGTAGATCTATAATTGTTGTTAATCTTAGAGATATTCAAATGAGGTATTAATATGACTGGCCGTAACTAGATCTTCCTGATTAGTTTGTTCTTGCTCATGTTTCTTTTACAAGTCTCAATTATGAAAGAACAAACAAATTTTCAAAGCTTAAACTAATGAGCAGTGCTTATGTTATGCAGAGACATGTATGCTGGGTGAAATTATTGCACTTACGTAATAGGTTGTGACAGTTCCAGCTGAATTTCCAGGTACCAGCTTAAGTAACACCTGAAAGCTTCCAAATAGGAACGCACGCTTCGATTTAACACCAGAGCCTGAAATTCATAGAAGATAGATTTACACAAACTGATAGTTAATGATTTCCAAGGGATGCCAAGCTAAGAAAAATCTGAACTGATAAACATAGAAAACAAATCATCACCTGACTTTCGATTCAAGACAAGTTGAAGATCATCGCCTTCGCCAAGTATTGCCGAATTATTGGCACCCCAATAGAAAGACATGCTCTTGGAGAATTTTGCATTAACTGATCTTGGATCGAATGCCACCGCAACGATGAGTAGAGCCACCAAGAAAGCTTGTAAACTTGCCATCTCAACCCCAATGCAGAAGTTTCTTCTTTGAGTTGAGAAAATCCTAGGAGTTGAAATGGGATGCTTTTGTCATCAGCCTTCAATAGCTTTATATACCCTCTAACCTGCTAATGTTCCCTGCTCAGAAATATTTTAATGTGGTGATTTTTCATGTCGTTTCGAAACATCTTGACTCTTCCATGGTGCGTTTTGTATTTGCTCAAAGAAATACAGTCTAGGTGAATGGAAGTCTGTCTAATCAAGTCGTGCTCTCCATGAGGTCGATATGCATTTCTTGCAACATGGGCAGTCAGATTGGAAGAATGATCGTTTATGCTCTCATTCTACTAACGTGGATTGAGATAGCATAACAAACCGTGTTTTTTCAATTTCTTTTTATTTAAAACTGTTCTTTTTTATTTTCTTGAAGTTTTAATATAAAAATTAATATATTTTGTAGTAAAAAATGGTTTTAAAAACGACGTCGACCACTATCAAACACCGCTTGAGATTAGTACATGCAATAGTTGCCAACTGTACAACTATATTCAGGAGAGAGCATGTAAAAAAATAGAGGTGAGGTAATGGGTTGATAGGGAAAAAATAGTTTTCAAAAAACTTTGATTTTTATATTAAAAATAATTTTTAAAAGATAAAAAAAATATTATTTTAATATATTTCTAAATAAAAAATACTTTGAAAAACAATCTCAATTAGAAATTATAATATAAGGAGAGAGTATGTGAAATGGAGATGATAATTTGATATTGTGTTTTAAAAATTTTAATTTTTTTTTTTTTACATTAGATTTTTTAATGTATTTTATATATAAAAATATTATTTTAATACATTTAAAAATAAAAATTATTATAAAAAACCATCTAAACTGCAGAAAGCAGCTGGGACGCTGTTGCACCAGAACTAGGCAAGCATCGTGCGTAAGACTAATCAGTGCACACAAGGAGGTGGAGTCAGCCAGGTCAGCCAAGCTGTGATGTGCACGTCCACATCTATGTGAAATGCGAAATGCTGGTTCTAGCGTGTCAGAGTTTCCATAAGCTACAAACAGATTCTATGAGGTTAGCTTATCGAAATAATATGAAAATAAAATATAAAAAATTAATTTAGAATAATAATAATTTTTAAATATTTTAAAACACATTATTAAACTAATTTATATTATTTATAATTATTTGATATTAGCCCATGTTTAATACAAACTCTATAAAATAGTAAATGCCTATTTCAAAAATAATTTTTTAAAAATAAGTAGTCATAGAAAGGTTTTAAAATTATTTTTGAGAAAGAAGTATTATTATTTATTTAAAATTATTATTTTTTGATATTTTTATATTAATATTAAAAATAATTTTTAAAAATAAAAAATATTATTTTAACATTTATAGATAGATGTACATTCACCACCATACAGAAAAAGCTCGATTAATTTGACCATCCAAAGCCCCGAAATAGAGCTTTTTAGGAATGGTTAGATGGTAAAAACCCTTGCACCTCAAAACTGGTAGTCTCTTGCTTTTGAATTTCTGTTCCCGACTGTTTCCTGGTTTCTGATTGACTCGGGTAGCCATATATATTATGCTTATTGGATCTCCTATCGTCTCTGTTTGTGTGTGAAAATTGAAAAATGTAAAAGGGACATATTGCTCCATCTATGAACACATATACATACATGTGTGTGTATATTACAAATACACTAAAGGGCGTGGAGTTTCCACTGTAGCACCAGACTCAGGCGACTGTGGACTCGAGCAGTGCACGGGCGAGGATGGCCCTCGGGCGCGCGGCGAGAGAGGCTGATCAAGCGGGGCCAATTTCGGTTTTTCCTCTTTTTTTTTAAAAAAATATTCAGTTGTGAACAGTGTATTGACGATTTCGTCCCTGGTAATAAGACAAAATAACGGCTCCGGGTGAGGGGCACCGGCGTAATTGCGCGCGACCGGACCGGCCCGGTCCGCCGCAACTTCCGATTTATTTATTATTTTCTGAAATGACTAAAGATTATTTTAGCCCCTAATAAGACAAAAACCATGAATTGGGTTCAGGGGTGGAACGGTAATTGGCCCTATTTTTCCAATATTAAAATCGGTGTTGTCAGGGCGTGAGGCACACGCGCCAGGCGGTTTTTCGCCTCACGCCCTGTTTAGGCGGCGTGTGCGGTGTGCTACGGTGGTCGGAAATTGTCTACCGGTGGCTAGATCGATGAGCAGCCGCGTGGTCTTCCTCCCGCGGTGGTGCGTGTAACCGCAAAATGCCCGTGGACGCGGCGGCGGCCGGTTGAAGCCGCCGACTACGTTTCTCTCTCTCCTGCACGTACATGTGCAGGAGAGTCCCCCATGTTTTGTTGTTTTTCACTTCGGTCCCTCGGGTTTTAATTTTGTTTTTTGTCCTGATTTCTGTTATATAAGTTTTGATTTAGTTCGATTGGGTCCTCCGATTTTAATTAATTGAATGTCAAAGTTTCACTTCGGTCCTGCTACTTTCAATTTCCGGATTGGCTGTATATAGCTCAATTAATTCGGTACACAAGTTCCGATTTTTGCAATTTCGTCCTCTGATTTCAAATGAGAATAAATGTAGTTTGCATTTCATCCCTTTGACTTTTAATTTTGTAATTTAAGCCCTTGATATTTGATTTTCATTTCAGTCCTTATACTTTTATTTTTTTAATTTCTAGAATAATCCAAACTTTTGTCCATGTATATATAAGTGTATTGAACACAACAACAACAACAACAATAATAATAATAATAATAATAATAATAATAATAATAATTTCATTATTTTTTTTTCTTACTCTTCTGTGTTTTTTCTCTTTCTCCCGATAATTTGATAATATTTTTTGTTTTGCCGGTAATAGCAATAATAATTGTTTTCTTTTTTCTTTTGTTAAAGTTTCTTGCATATTTTTAGTCTTTTATTTATTTATTTATTTTTCTTTCATTATTAACACAATAATAATAATAATAATAATAATTAAATTGTTTTTCTTGCTTGCTCTTTCTTTAATGTTTTTTTCCCTCCGGATAATTTGATAAAATTTTTTTTGACAGTAATAGCAATAATAGTTTTTTTTTGTTTTTATCTTTTGTGAAAGTTTCTAGGATATTTTTTTTCTTTAACTTATTTTTTTTCTTTCATTATTAACATAATAATAATAATAATAATAATAATAATAATAATTTAATTCTTTCTCTTACTTATTCTTTTGTTAATGTTTTTTAGTTTTTTTTTCCAGGATAATGTAATAATTATTTTGTCGTTTTCGAGGGGTTGATTCGTGATTACACTGTGCACAATGCGGCTAATTAAAAAAAAAGAGCCAAAAACCGAAAACACCCCCACAAAAATAATTTGTGCGCGCTCTTTTGTGATAGTTTATGACGCAATACCTATATTCTAAAAAATATAATCTATGCTTACATTACAAACTCAACTCAAAATTTTAAACATTTTATCTTTTAATCTATAATTTTTATTTACTTATATCATATAAATTTATCGTTGTAGATTTAATTATGTTAAATTATATACAAAAAAATACCAGCGGCAACGCGCGGGCAATTATCTAGTATATATATATATATATGAACACACACAGACACAGAGAACCAGGAGCTGATAGATTGGAACCACTGGCTACACCTGATAATACTTGTTTTATTGAATGAATTTGACTACGGAAATGATACAGGAAAACGACAAATAAGAAACTGAAAATGTGAAGGATAATGAACAAGTGAAAGAATTTTATTGCAAAAGTGAAGTATCAGATTAGATAGTTAGTTCATGCCCCTCTGGTATATCCTTCAAAAAAACATTGAACAAAATCAAGTTCATCATCTACCAACCAAAAATGAAAGGGCACTTTAAAACGGAGCGAGACAGCTCCAGCTTCACTTGATCTGCACCCAGGTGGCAACGCTGGGCACTCCCTGATGAACAACAAAGAGCATGTAATACCCAGGAGGAGCAACCTTACCGCTGGGCGGTGACACGGCTTTGATTGTGTGGATCCATGGGAATGCCATTTCAGTAACCACATCTTCTAAACCCAAGTCAATGAGTCTTTGATTCATCGCCACCCCATGAGTGGTGAAAGATGGAGCGTACATTGTAACCTTGATATCTTTCTTCTCTATTTTTAATGCTGCTGATCTGAACTGGAGCCTGAACAAGTTGTTGTAACCAATCAGCTTTGGGGCTCTATCAGCTATAATCACAGGTCTATGCCCTATCATAGATGGATCCAAGTACGGCGGCGAGAATTTCTCAACCCTGAGTTCAGTGGGAAACATGGCATTATAAACGTAGCCGTTGTTCGTGTTGCTGCCGGCCACAAGGATCTTACCGTCTGGTAGAACCACAGATGATGAATGGTACATTCTTGGAATCGTAGAGGCTTGTAGTGCCCTAAATCGGTTGCCTAGCCTGGCTTTGGGATGATATATTGCTGGGATCAAATTTGGTTCTCTGGCGAAGCCCCATCCTGAGCACCCTCGCTTGGCACCGTTGAGCAGGAGGACGTCTCCTGTGGGAAGGATCATCATGTCACCCATAACACGGGGTGATGGCATGATTTCTCTCTTCCAGACAGGCTTTTCATCTGTAATTCTGATTCTTCCACAGTCCTCGAGCGCGGTGTAGAATATGTCCTTGCTAGCTTGGGTATATGCATCTCTGTGGCCGGAGCCTCCGCAGACGAGGACTTCAGCCGGGATGACTTCATTATTCTTTGAGTGTAGCTTTATTGGGAGCAGCACAGACATCCCGGTTGCAGGGTAGCTGCGGTGGCCACCTGGAAGGGCTGGGAGCTCACGGACAACCTGGTTGGATTTGGGATTGAGAAGGACGGAGCGATCATTGGCGAAGATGAAGAGGTTGCCATCGGTGGAGAGGTGGACAAAAGGATACAAATTGTTCTCATCCTTATCGCTGGTTTTCCTCAGGAAGTCAAAGAAGAAGGACTTGGCATTGGAGCGTCCTTCTCGTGGAATGTACTCATAGCTGAAAGCGTCGCGACCACCAACCACGATGAATCCACCGTCAGGTAGCTCCGCTTGTGTTGAGTACCTTAATTGACACAGTGTCAGCTTGTTTTATCTTACAAATTAACTACACTCATAAGAAAAGAAGAATCTAAAATGATTGTTCGTCATGAGAAGAAAAATATTGTAATTAATATATCTGTGTATATATATATATATACCATCTACGATCAGCAAGTGCAGTTGGAAATTCTCTCCAATTACACCCTTGACATGTCTCCAGATATCTAACAGTCTTGGCACCGCCTTGGAAACCGCCAGTGCCCACCAGGTTTCCATCAACGGAAAGACCTCCTGATGAACACCATGTATCTGTGTGAAGCTGTCATAAAAAATGAATAATTCCAAACTGTTAGCTGGCTCGCTAGGAAAGAGAGGGATCGATCCAGCAAATTAAATCACACATAAATGGTTAGAATGAATACCTCTAGAGGTGTTATCGCAGAGGTGGCAATGTCAAACAGAACTGAATGACAATAGCAATCGTTTTCACCTGTAGTTTTGTTAAGAAGACGGCAATGGCCAGCCGGCAGCCGGATTTCTGATTTCTTCCAAATAGTAGCGTCATACATCAAGACCTTGTTAACTTTCGGAAGCAAGATTGAATGCATGGCTGATACTCCAGAATTCACAGAAACCAACTCCCATGACCCTTTCGGTTCATTAGGGAGGCCGAGAAAATTCGGAAGAGAAGGAATAGCGGATTTTGGCAGCGGCTCGGTCCCGAAATCGTTATCGATCCTTTTCCTCCTGTAATCTTGAGCATCTCCAAAAGGGTCATTAAACAACTCATGGGGGCCTAATATCTTATGCAGGTTGAAAAATTCGAAGGCATCTGGCCTCAACCAAAGCTGGGCACAGCTGGCGACAAACAAGAGAGGGAGAATAACTAGAGACTTGAACACAATCGCCATTGCAATTGCGGGGAATAATCTAACAAGAAAAAAAAAATCTTAAGGCTTTCGCACTGGGCGAAATGCTTTTTTTTTTCCTCCCTGAAACTCCATGTTCTCTCGAGGAACTTATAGAAGAATCAAGATCGCTGAGGGGAGACAAAAATAGAGCTTTGTTCCTTATTTACAGGAAACCTCGTAATGCTTTAATGTCTACGGTAGGAAATCTCTCTGTCCCACGGCCGCGTAGGTAATCAGTAACAAGAAAGCCAGCTTATCTGATGGTGTATATAAGGCAAGGTTAATCTGAGGCAACTGATAATTAAGGGCTCAATTAGTTCTCCACCGCTAAGTAAAAGCTCCATCACATCTTTGGCAAAACAATAACAACAGCTTCTTTTGATTTGCTGCTAGAAATAATTATCCCCAACACGGTTTTGACCACTTGGATCACAATGAAGTGATCATATCTTACCAAACAGCTCTGAATGCATCGATTAATCAAGTTGTAAACTGTTTTCTTTCTGTCTCACTGTCACCATTGCTAGGCTGTTGTGCTTGTAAATGGCAGGTCAACTTTCAATTCTCTTAATCACCACAACAACGCTCACAACGACTAAGTAAGGAAATTATTGAAAAATATGTAAAGCCAATTCTTTTTCAGGGAACATGTTGCTGTTCATCTCCTTTAAATTCCATTATTTCAGCTTAAATACACGGTGTTTGCAGTAATTTAGCACCCCGTAATGGTATATTTGTTGACAATCAAAATAAATGGTATACTTTACAGCGGTATAATAAATGCTATTAATCATATATTTTATATTTAAGAACTTAATTTTTTGAACGAAATGATTTTTTGACATGATATTAGAGTTTTGATGACAAAGTATTTACAAATTTGAACCTCATTACCCTCATCATCTTTATTTTATTTGATAAAAAATAAATATATAGTATTAAACCTAAATAATATAAATTATATACTGAGATACTATCTAATAACTTGATGGTTGAATTAGTCATGTTAGCTATTAGATTTAAGGTTAAATTACTTATTTAACAATAAAATCCTCCAAAACCTTTTTAAGAGAAATTATATATATATATATATATATATATATATATATATATATATATATATATATATATATATAAGTACTTTCTTTATTCGTACTTTCTTAAAATACCTCATTATAAGTACAAATAGATAAACACATGATTTAATGTTTTGATTAAAGATTTGTTTGGCCCAAATTACAATACAAATAAACGGCGTGGAGTTTCCATTGTAGCTCCCCTCATATTACACTGTGGACTCGAGCAGTGCACGGGCGAGAATGGCCCTCGGCCGCGCGGCAAGAGAGGCTGATCGAGCGGGCCAATTTCGGTTTTTCCTTTTTTTTTTAAAAAAAAAAATATTCAGTTGTGAACAGTGTATTGACGATTTCGTCCCTGGTAATAAGACAAAATAACGGCTCCGGGTGAGGGGCACCGGCGTAATTGCGCGCGGCCGGACCGGCCCGGTCCGGTCCGGTTCGCCGCAACTTCCGATTTAATTATTATTTTCTGAAATGGCTAAAGACTATTTTAGCCCCTAATAAGACAAAAACCATGAATTGGGTTCAAGGGTGGAACGGTAATTGACCCTATTTTTCCAATATTAAAATCGGTGTTGTCAGGGCGTGAGGCGCACGCGCCAGACGGTTTTTCACCTCACGCCCTGTTTAGGCGGCGCGTGCGGTGTGCTAAGGTGGTCGGAAATTGTCTACCGGTGGCTAGATCGATGCGCCGCCGCGTGGTCTTCCTCCCGCGGTGGTGCGTGTAACCACCAAATGTCCGTGGACGCGTCGGAGGCCGGTTGAAGCCTCCGGCGACGTTTCTCTCTCTCCTGCACGTACATGTGCAGGAGAGTCCCCCATGTTTTGTTGTTTTTCACTTCGGTCCCTCGAGTTTGAATTTTGGTTTTAGTCCTGATTTCTGTTATATAAGTTTTGATTTAGTTCGATTGGGTCCTCCGATTTTAATTAATTGAATGTCAAAGTTTCACTTCGGTCCTGCTACTTTCAATTCCCGGATTGGCTGTATATAGCTCAATTAATTCGGTACACAAGTTCCGATTTTTGCAATTTCGTCCTCTGATTTCAAATGAGAATAAATGTAGTTTGCATTTCAGCCCTTTGACTTTTAATTTTGTAATTTAAGCCCTTGATATTTGTGTTTCATTTCAGTCCTTATACTTTTATTTTTCAAATTTCTAGAATAATCCCAACTTTTATTCATGTATATATAAGTGTATTTAACACAATAATAATAATAATAATAATAATAATAATAATAATAATAATAATAATAATAATAATAATAATAATAATAATAATAATAGTAATAATAATAATAATAACAATAATAATAATTTAATTTTTTTTTCTTACTCTTCTGTGTTTTTTCTCTTTCTCCCGATAATTTGATAATATTTTTTGTTTTGCCGGTAATAGCAATAATAATTGTTTTTTTCTTTTGTTAAAGTTTCTTGCATATTTTTAGTCTTTTATTTATTTTTTTCTTTCATTATTAACATAATAATAATAATAATAATAATTAAATTGTTTTTCTTGCTTGCTCTTTCTTTAATGTTTTTTTTCCTCCGGATAATTTGATAATTTTTTTTTGACAGTAATAGCAATAATAGTTTTTTTTTTTTTTTATCTTTTGTGAAAGTTTCTAGGATATTTTTTTTATTTCATTTATTTTTGTTTCTTTCATTATTAACATAATAATAATAATAATAATAATAATAATAATAATAATAATAATAATAATAATAATAATAATAATAATAATAATAATAATTTAATTCTTTCTCTTACTTATTCTTTTGTTAATGTTTTTCAGTTTTTTTTTCCAGGATAATGTAATAATTATTTTGTCGTTTTCGAGAGGTTGATTCGTGATTACACTGTGCACAATGCGGCTAATTAAAAAAAAAAAGCCAAAAACCGAAAACACCCCCACAAAAAAAAACACAACACGCCTGATCACCAAACCCATTTTCTTTTGTGATCTTTTATAACGCAGTTTCTTTATTCTAAAAAATGTTATTTATGCTTGCGCAACAAGCTCTACTTAAAAATTGCTATATTTTATCTCGTAATCTATAATTTTTCATAATTATATCATATAAATTTATTGTTTTTGATTTAATTATGTTAAATTATATACACAAAAATGCCCGCGGCAACGCGCGGGCAATATAGCTAGTAAATATATAAAGCTAGACAATCTTTTTGACGCCATGAGTAGTGTAGTGCATAAGGAAGATCCCCCCCCCCCCCCCCCCCTCAACTCTCTAAAAAGCAAAATAACTTTGTTTTCTTTACAATATTGCTTTTCGTTTTCATTATTACTTAACTTTATTTTCAGCTTTTCAATTGCTTTTAAAAGACAGATATTACTAACATGACATTCAGACTTGTTAGTAATTGGAGAAAATAATACAATAATACTGAAACTCTAAAAAACACCATTTTTTTTTAATGCTTTAATGTTCATATAAATTAAAATACTTTAATATATTTTTAGTTAAGAATTACCCACAATATCCTATAATTTAATCAAAATTATACTTGTTTACTGTGATATCCCCATTAATGTTAGGACATAAACTCAATACCAATAGATAAAAAAACACAAGAATTTTTATTTTCTCTCATCATTTTCTCTTATATATTAAAATTCTACCCATACTTCCTCTTGTTTCCCTTTATATTTTAAACATTTTAAGTGTTGACATCAATTTTATCACCTATCAAGGAACACAATTATATACACAATAGTCTAAATATTCTTAACCTATCCTTCATCCATCCATCCATACATCTAGAAATTCATTTGTCTAACTTTCTACACTTTTAATTCCTTTCACTCTTTTTCATCAAAGAAAACACATCCTTATATATTGCAAGAAATTATAACATACAAGATAAATATTATTTAATTATATTATTTCTAGACAAGTATCCTTGCATAAATACTCCTAAATTCAACATTCTTATTTTTTAAAGCCAAATTAATATGGAATTCTCTTTTAAATACCATAGAAATATCAATATCAACCCAGGGCAACATTTTCTATTTCTAGAAGCCCAAACAATATAGTATTCTCTTTTGAATACCAATCATCTTACATACAAGGCTATTTAATTTTGTACAATTAATAACATCCTAAAAATTAAAATAAATCAATTTGTGATGAATAGTTTTCACCTACCAATATTTGCCTAGTGCACTACAATTCACACTATCTGCGATCCTCTCATAAATCCTCCTACATCATTAAATCAAATTTATCTTTAAATTTATGAAATCCCTATTTCTAGTAAAATCCTTGTTCTTTCTTCTTCTTCAATTATATCATTCTCATCGATATACTCCATTTAAAATCTTTTAATTTGCATGTTTTTAATCATTTGTTTTCTTAATTAATTCAATTGATTACCTTCCATCTTCTTATGAAAAGAAACTTCATTCATGTTAGATGTGTATGTCTTTTTAATATTATCTTCTCAAAATTAATATATATTTATTTGTTTCAAATTATTTTGGCTTATCTTTATGTAGTTTAACAACTTAATCTATTAATTCATATGTTACTTATTCTGGTCAAAGAAAATCAAATTCTGAATGGAATGACCTCTTTTTCTTCAATTTTTTACTTTTACACATTTAAATGATCTAATCGATATATTTCTTCACAACCCTCTTAACAATTTAAATAATTTTTTCTCAAGTTTCAAACTCCTATTATGGTTGAATAAGACCTAGCCAATTCAAGGCATTCATTAAAGTTTTTTTTTAAAGTCTTTATCTTATTAATTTTTATTCTAATTAACATTCTTACTTTCACAATTGTTCATATTATAATCAAATCAACATATAAATCACACATAAATATTCCTAGTTAGAATTTAACATATTCTTTCAACTACTCATTACCCATATAATTTCTCTTGCATATCAATATTAATTTATCATATAAACACTTATTCAAGAATTAAATCATTTTACAAATTTTTACACAACTTTCTTTCATGCAAAATTCATCAATACATCATTAAGAATGGATGAAATTCACAAAAATAAGCACCTTTTGATTTACTGAAGGAAAATAAAGATAAAAAGTCCTAGGATAATATTTCTTTTCTTCCACCCTATTTCTTCAAGAACCCACGAGCCCCTCTTTCTATATCCCAAATAGTTTTCTTGATTTTTTTAATCCAAATCCCTTCTAAACTTCTTATAATCCCCCACTCTTTACTTTTTAATGTTTAATTAGGTGTAATCTAGGTGAGAGATGTAAGAAAGTTTTTATCTATCTTGAATTACTTTTATTTTGTCCCTTAAAAATGATCATTAATGGCACTCGATGTAGTCATATTACTTCATTCATATATATCTTTGCCAATTTAACCATTGGATTTGTCATTCTCATGGGTAAAATAAAGTTGACTTGGTTAGTTTATCTAATATTAAACATATTGCATCATACTATTTTTTCCCTTAGGGTAAACCCATAACAAAGTCCATGGCAATATCTTCTCATTTCCACTAAAGGGAACAATAATCTTACAAGTTTTTGGTGTTTAACTTTCACCTGTTGACATACACTAAAATTTTCAATATATTCTATAATTGTTTTCTTCATATTCGACCACCAATAATACTATTTTAAATCTCCGTATATTTTAGTACTAAGAGGGTGCATAGTAAAATTGTATCTCATTCTTAAGGGTCCTGTCTTTTGGTAAATATATTCAATTCCTTATCATGACCAATCCATCATCTAAAATTTGAAAGGATTTTGATTCAGGGTCCCTAGAAAAACTCAAATGTAATGGTCTTGTTAGAAATTCAAGGATAAAATGACTGCTAGTGTAAATGAAATGTATTAATACGTCTGATATGAGTTACTTGAGGTAAGTCACATTGCATAATTTGATATGATTTAAAGGTTTTGATGAGTATACTTTATTCATGTGAATAAATCTAGATTTTTAAATTTTATTTATGAGGTCGTGTGCTCATAAATAGTTTTTAAGGAAAAGATTCATGTAGATGTCCTAATAGGGTTCATTTATCCTGTAAAGCAAATGTGTTTTTCTATAACTCATTTGCCGTGTTAAATAAATATTCCAATTAAAATTGGTAAAAAATCATAATAATTTGGGATTTTTTTTTGTTAGTTCTAGATATTTAAATATCAGTCTACTTGTAGGTCTAATATTTATATCATAATTTTTACTATTAATTTCTCATAAATTAAATTGTGAGTTATTGGAATATTGGTCAAATGCTTATGGATTCAATAAACTGGTTATTAAATCCCAAAATGCATACTAATACATTTTGTTTTTAATTTTTGTATAGAAGAAACTCCTTCTAAATACCCTAAAGTATCCAACCAATCTCAGAAAACGTTGAATCTCAGTCATATTTGAAGGTCTTTTCTAATTCAATACAACTTCCACCTTTATATGATTTATCATAACATTTTTTAAATGACATGTCTTATAAAAAATACTTTTTTCAACGAGAACTCACATTTATTTTGTTTCACATATAATTGGTGATGTCTTAATATCTGTAATACATTTTTAAGTGTTGATCATGCTCTAAAACAAAGCTTGAATAAAGTAGAATATGAATCCCATCACATATTAATCCAAACAAGAGAAAAAAATAATTTATTAAATCCATAAATACAACTAGAGCATTAGTTAACTCATACAACATCAACCAAAATTTATAATGCTCATATCGAGTTCTAAAAATAATATTTGATACATTCTGGCTTATATATCCTCAACTAATAATACACTGATCTTAAATCTATTTAAAAAATATATAAGCTCCTTTTAGTTGATCGAATAAATAGTCTACCTATAGGAACACATATTTATTCTCTACTTCCACCTATTCGGTTAATGATAATTTATACAGAGTAATTCCCACTTCTCTTCTTCTTCACAAACAATATTAGATCCCTCATTAAAAATTGTTAGGTCTTATAAACCCTATATCTAATAATTTGTATAATGTATCTTCACTTATGTTAATTCTATTGGTGTCCTTATAAAAGGGGTTTATGCACTAGAAGTACTTACAAGGATGGTATCTATAAATACCTCTACTTCACTTCTAGTAGTCAATTTAAATAAAATTGCATGAAATATATCTAATTACTTCTGTTTATTATAAATCAAACAAAATCCCTAATTTCTTGTAATTTATCTAAAACTCAATGTAAAACACAATTGATCAAAATTCCATCCAATTCATGCTATTGCAAGCTTAGTGACATGAAATCAACTACTTACCTTTATTCGAATCTATATTATTACAATTCAAATAAAATCTTGAATTTAAAAAAAAATATCCCAAAATTAAATACAAAGCATAATTGATCAAAATTCCATATAATCCATGTTATTGTGATGCTCAATTACATGCAATCTATCCTAATTTAAGCAGCTACAAGCTAATATATCATAATTCAAATAAAATCCCATTTTAGCAATTTATTCTAAAACTTAAAGCAAAACATAATTGATCAAGATTCAACCTAATTGACATTATTTTCATGCTTAATTAATAACATAAAATCTAAAATAATTGCAAAAGTAATAGCTAATTTAAACAACTTAATTAAACCTTAATTTCATATGAACCTTGATTTTAGACAAACACAAATTAAATATGAAATACACTAAATTAATATACATATAGGTTGTTACCTTGCTTTGTCAATTAAAGAGTGATGACAATTTGATTTTCATGGCTCAGGGAGTGGTGGAAATGATATTACCTTATAGCTAAAAGAGGTGGGATTTTTACTGTACACCGTGACTCATTGCTACTGTTGGCAATTTGTCACGGTGAATCGCGGGTGTACATCTGCTTTTTTTTTTTTTTTTGATTTTTGCACAGTAATTTCACGGAAAAGCCCCCCAAAAACGACAAAAAACGCCGCCGGTTTCGGGGGCTGGACGGTCATTGACCATAACCGGTCCGGTTCGTCCGGTCAGGTTTTGCATTTTTTAATATTTCATGTAACAGTGCATTGACTATTTTGTCCCTAGAAACGGACAAAAACCACGCCTGAGGGGGAGGGGCTTCACGGTAATTAGCCACTATTTTTTAATTATTTCCCGCTGACATCTGCTGGCGCGTCTCCGGACGCGCCGTTCGTTGCAGCGCTGACGCGTTCTTCGGACGGCGCGTGCGGCGTCATACGGCGTCGGAAAATGACCAACCACCGTCTAGAATGATTTTCAGGCATGTTCTCTTCCACACGGGGCGGCGCGTGTAACACGATGATGTCTGTATACGTGTCAATGGTCGTTTGAATTTCCCCCCTCCATTTCTCTCTCCTGCCTGCGCAACATGAGGTCAGCTAAGCTGTTTTTTGTCAAAATTCATTTCAGTCCCTGAACGTTGTAATTTGTTTCTCTTGCCCTTAATGTGTTTCAATTTCGTCCTTCAATTGAAATTGATTACATCTTGAAGTTGCAAATCGGTCCTCATGCTTTGAATTTTTCGAATTGGGCCGGAAGTCTATATCATTTCGATTTCAAAGTTTTCATTTATTTCAATTTCATCCTTCCATGCAAATTGATTATAAATCTTTAATATTTTCAGTATCAAAGTTTGATTTCTTTCAATTTTATCCTTCTATGCAATTTTTGATTTCAAGTTTGATTTCGGTCTTTTTTTTTTTCAGGTTTTGTTTTAAATTATAGAATTTCAATATTTGGATTTACTTCAATTTTTTACTTTAAATTAAATATATTATTTCAAATATGTCAAATTAATGATATATTTGTATATTTGTGTCAAATTAAAATATGTCAAACTACTTAGATGTTTTAATATTTATTGGATGTTATCGCCTAAAAATATTTAGATAGAGAAAAATAATGACCTACAATACAATTATATATTTTGCTATTGTTATATTAGGGGGTGTTGAGCTATTTTATGACATTAAATGTCGCTTAAATAAAAATTAAATTTTGCATAAGTGTCAAATATTTTGCCTGTTCTTTTTAGACAGCAAACAAATAATTATGCACGCAAAAAGTTTTCTATTTATTTTTTAAAAAAATTTGCAATTTTTATATTTATAGTGTGTTATATTTAATATAACCGGGGAAAACAGGCAACTCATATATATTTTTTTTTTTACAAATGCATCTAGGTTATCTACAATTAAAAAACTATAAAAATCACTTCCCATTTCGATCACACTATAGATTATGTGAGACTAAATATATGTGTTGAATATTTTTTTAATATTATCGCCTAAAAATATATAAAAAAAGAAAAAAAATGACCTACGATTTCTTGCAACAAAAATTCATATCGGTATTCTTAAATATATTTAATATAATAATATGATGAATAAATCTTACAAAAGAAAACTTTGGCTTTGAATTTAAATTTATATTTTAGACTCTTTTTGTTTTTTCTTTTGAGGAACGGTAACCTTTTTTTCACATGTATTTTTTCTTTTTTACTGTCCAAGTAAGTTGTTCTTTTTTAACTGTTTTTTTTTTGTCTTTTTTTTTTACCAGAGTATCCGTGGCAACAAATTCCTAATAAATCATTTCACCTTCTTAGCAAATTTTTTAACAAATTTAATCAAAAGTTTTTTGCCAATAGCAATATTCAATCAGATTGTAGTTGAAAAAAACCATTTTTAATAAATTTTATCAATTACAATTATGCTAATTAAATATTAAGATTACAAAATACAACATTTTTAAAATCAATTAATTTTTTACAAAGATAAAAAACCCCGGCGAAGCGGGCAAATCGGCTTGTATCATGCTAAAACAGGTGAATGGAGGCTTGAAGATAAGAGTAATAATTTTTTTTTAATGTTTCACGGCTAGGGGTGGTGGTTTCAAAGGTTTTTTCTTAGAAAAAGACACTATAAATGACATAAAAATGACATAAAGAGACAAAGAGGAGTTGTGACTATGGGGATAGGAGAAAAAATGGCAAGGTCGTGTTTCATGACATGAGATGTAAAATTGTTTCATGACATGAGATGTAAAATTACAACATGGTAAGTTATTCTAATTCATAATCATGACATTTTATGGAAGTTGTGTATCTGAAACATGATATGTATAAATTGTGATATTTCATTTATTTTTAAAAATTGTTATATTATGGTAAGTTTTATTTTAAACAATGCTAATTAAAAAAATCTAATAAAGATAACTTCAACTACCCTAAATAAGTGGCTATTTTTGAGAATTAGCACATTTAAAAAAAATAAAAAATATTGGCAAAATAACATTTTTTTAAATATTAAAATAACATATGTTATACACACTACTAAAAAAGGGGGCTGTTTGCAACGGCAAAAATCCGTTGCAAACTTAGCAACGGAATTTCATTTAGCAACGGATTTTCCGTTGCTAAACAAATTTTGGAATAAAAAAAAAATACATGTGCTGCAACGGATTAGCCGTTGCAACTTAAAGTTGCAACGGAATATCCGTTGCAAGTTAATTAAATTTGCAACGGCTTATCCGTTGCAATGTAAAATTAACTTGCAACGGATAATCCGTTGCATTTTGAATCTTTACTCCTCATAACGCACCGTTTTGAACTAATTATTTGTTCGTCTCTCTTCCTCTATCGTTCAGAACAAATTTGTTCCCTTCTCTCCTTCTCTCTACTGGCCAATCAACAGTAACAAAAAAAATTTGTTCCAGCTATTGTTCCTGTTCCACCTTGCCGGTATCGAGCTTGAGTTATACAGTAGACCCATCACCACCACAACGCCGATCTCCTTCATGTATGGTAAGCATTTCCATTTTTAATTTCGTTAGTTTTTAACAGGAAAATTTATGTTTGGGTTTCTTCTTGTTTGTTTGCAAAGAAAGTCTGGGGGGTTTCTTCTTGTTTGTTTGCATCTTAAGTGTTACTTTTGCTTAGCTTGTCAAAACAGAGTTTAAGATACTTTATTTTCCAGTTTTTATTTTTATCCTCAAATCTGTAGAATTTTCCACTTTAAAATGCATTTAGAAATTCATGAATTAAGACTTTGGGATTATGTTGCACGTTGAGAACAACATTAGCTTTGCTAATTTATGTCTCATTGGCCACTTTTGGGAGATTTCAGTGCTTATTCTGGAGAAAGTACCACATTGATTTTGAGTAAAATAGGTCTGCTATTGATTTTCAGTTGCTAATTCAGAAATTACCACATTGAATGGAAACATTTCTTTTGAGATGGCATGTTATTGCCTTGCATTACTCAAAATTAGAAATCAAATAGAATGAAATCGCTTGAAATTTACTGCACCTTAAGTTGACGCCATTTCTGTTTTTTTTTATCATAAGTTTAGACATATGAATGCATTATTTTGGTGGCCCATTTGGTTTTGCCAAGAACTCCAGAAAAGTCATGTTTTTTTTTTATTTGTTTGACATTATAATATTAGACATTGGAGATAAGTATTAATGCTGAAAATTTTTGACCATGAAATTATGAATGCTTTTGCAAATCTAATTCCTAGTTAACCCAATGAAACTTTAGGAACTAATTTACTAGAGGAGCTTAGAGGAAGTGATGTTTACAGCTTAACATGAGAGCAATTTATGAGCTTTCTTGTTAGGCTATTCATTTATCATAAGCAAGATTTATAAATCTAGAAATGTGATGAATGTATGAGTTCAGTAAGTTAATGGAATGGAATAAATAAATCCATGAAGTTGAGTTAATTATCAAGTTAAATGTTTGGATCATATGACAAGGTTTCCGGTTTTGGATATTAGTTGCGAAACCCTGAGAGCTTTTAATATGGAATAACATGGAGCATATTTCTTGTGGATATGGGTTGCGAATGTTGAGAATGAATGTACATTTTGGTGAATATTAGTTGTTTTACACTGATTTTGTTGTGCCTTATTAGTGAAGAAATTATTGTTATATTTCGGAAATTCTAAGATGATTGATGATGCATGAGTGTATGAAAAGTCCAAGTCTCTTTGAATGATTACCATGCAATAGATACTCGGGCAAACTTAAGATATTAGCCCCTGATTTAAAAATACTTCCAAATATACTTTAAACAACTCTTGTCAAACTGATTTTGAATCTGGGCCTAAAGGATGCAATCGAATATATATAAAGTTTAATATTGTTTCTGGTTGATATTCAATTTATATTGAATGTACTAACAATGTCTCTCTACTCAGGGTTTTAGAAAGGAGCATCATACACTGATCAATATACGTTGATTGCAAAGTATTAAATTCGCTTCAAAGGTCAGTGTGATTTGTTTATTGTTTGTTTTTAGTTTTAGTATCGATTAAATGCATATTGCTGTGTATGGAAAAAATGTGTTTGTTGCTATTGTGTATTCAATGTTTTGTTAAGTATTTGTGTTGTTGGCTTTTGTTTTCTTTGTCTTGGCCATTAATAATTTGTAAACTAGAGATAGCTACTGAACTGAAGGGAGACACAGTTGTCCCCTTTGCACCGTAATGATCTTACGCATGAATCTATAGTTGTGAAATAAAAAAACTTAAATTATGTTTCAATTATTTAAATCATATTATTTTTGATTTGCCTCCTGCGTAATACAAAATGAATCAACATTCTAAAATGTTTGTATGTCATAATGTTTACTAGATTAATATGGACGATCGAGAGTTGATGTATCGTCATATGAGAAGTGCTCGTCTGAATCCTGAATATGTTACGGGTGTTAGAAGATTTATCAATTTTGCATATTCAATTGATAAAAATATATCATAGGGGAAAATTAGATGTCCTTGTGTGAGATGCAAAAATCAAAAGTTTCAAAACGAAGATGATGTTTGTAATCATTTATTGACAAGAGGGTTTTTACCTTATTATGAAAATTGGACTGTACATGGGGAGCCTTTTGTCACAAATATATTGGTTGGACCTTCATCAGGAGGGCTTAGTCGTGTTGTGAATGATATAGGAGATGCAAATCCGTATAGAAATATGGTTCTAGATGCAATGGAGAATGATGATGCATACTATAATGATAGGGTTTGCAGTACTGTTGTCATAGAGGAACCTCCGAATGTAGAGGCATCTAATTTTTTTAAGTTGTTGAAAGCCATAGAGGAACCTTTGTGGGAAGGGTGTACCAAGCAATCAAAACTATATGCTTGTGTACAATTGCTTAATATGAAGTCAAATTTAAATTTAACTCAGAATGCCTTCAACAAATTTACTGAATTTGCTAAGAGTTGTATGCCTGATGATGCAAATTTGGTTTTAAATTTTTATGATGCCAAGAAATTTATGCGGCCACTTGGACTTGGTTATGAGAAATATGATGTGTGTCCGAATTACTGTATGTTGTATTATGGGGTGGATGCAATGAAAATAATTTGTGACTTCTGTGAAAGTTCACGATATAAACCTAGAAACCCTACTAGTAAAGGCTCTTATAAGGCGAAGAAGCAACTCCGATACTTTCCATTGACACCAAGACTTCAGAGGCTATTTATATCTCCACATCATGCTAAAGATATGACATGGCATCACTTTCACAAGTCAGATGATGGAGTAATGGTGCATCCATCAGATGGATATGCATGGAAAGAGTTTAATCATATCCATCCTAACTTCGCGACAGATCCACAAAATGTGAGATTAGGGTTATGCACGGATGGATTTTGTCCATTTAATATGGTGTTAAATGTATATTCTTGTTGGTCAGTAATTATGACAGTGTATAATTTGCCTCCTTGGAAGTGCATGACAAGACCATTTATGTTTTTAGCAATGATCATTCCCGGGCCAAAGAAACCAGGAAAGAAGCTTGATGTTTTTCTAAGACCCTTGATTGATGAATTGAATAAGTTGTGGTCTGTGGGTGTTGAAACTTATGATGTATACAATGAATAAAATTTTCAATTGAAAGTAGCTTTGATGTGGACCATTAGTGATTTTTCGGCATATGCTATGTTATCAGGCTGGAGTACTCATGGAAAATTATCTTTTCCTTATTGCATGGAACATAGCAAGGCTTTTAGATTAAAACATGGTGGGAAAACTTCATTTTTTGACTGTCATTGACGATTCCTACCCATGAATCACCCCTATAGATACCAGGCAGATAAGTTTATGAATGGAGTAACTGAAGAGCTCCCTCCTTTTCCATGTCGATCTGGTTTACAGATGTTAGATGAAGTGACAAAGTTTACTGAGGGACATGTTCATAGCTCTTGTGATAAAATTCCCGGTTTCGGTGTCTATCATAATTGGGTGAAGAAAAGTATTTTTTGGGAGCTTCCATATTGGCATACAAATGTAATTCGTCATAACCTAGATGTCATGCACATAGAGAAATTTTTTTTTGAGAATATCTTCTATACAGTAATGGATTGTCCTGATAGAAGCAAGGATAATGTAAAGGCTAGGTTAGATATTCAGTTGTATTGTAGGAGGCCAAGCTTACATTTGCAACAATATGCCAATGGTCGAGTTTACAAACCGAAAGGTAGTTATTATCTATTCAAGAAACAACAACAATAAGTGTTGTCATGGATGAAAGAGTTGTCATTTCCTGATGGTTATGCTTCAAATATATCACGGTGTGTAAAAGAGGCTCAATGTAAGGTTTCGGGCATGAAAAGTCATGATTGTCATGTTTTTATGCAAAGACTTATTCCTGTTGCGTTCCGACCTTACTTGCCTAGACCACTATGGGAGGCATTAACTGAATTGTCAGTTTTTTTCCGGGACATCTGTGCTACAAATTTAAATGTCCACCACATGGAGCTGATGCAGAGAAATATCATTGAAATAATATGTAAAATTGAAAGGATTTTCCCTCCATCTTTCTTTGACTCCATGGAACACTTAACGATACATCTTCCTTATGAGGCACAAGCTGGAGGACCCGTTCAATATCGATGGATGTATCCATTTGAACGGTATGCTCTCATACAATGTAATTTTTATTCACTTTCAATTTATATTTTTTTTTATCTTTCAAACTAATTAACATAAATGATGTAGGTATATGTTTTATTTGAAGAAGAAAGTAACCAATAAAGCTCACGTAGAGGGTTCTATATGTGAAGCTTACTTGATTGACGAAATTACAAATTTTGCGTCTTATTATTTCGATGATTACGTTCAAACAATATGGAATAGAGTTCCAAGAAATGACGATGGTGGATCTAAAGGTCAATGTGGACAACTTTCTGTTTTTTCCTATCCTGGGAGAAAATTGTCCAAGAAATTTTATAGAAGGCAGTTATCGCACGAAGAAATAAAAATTGCACACAGCTATGTCATTTTCAATTGTCAAGAATTGAAACCCTATATGGAGTAAGTGTGAAATATTTTCTATTCGATCTTCATTTATAATAATTTAATTTCACCTAAAAATTACAAATTTAGGCAATGTCGTCAAGAGCTCAAGACACAACAACCATAATTTAGCGATGTTGAAATTGAAAAACTATGTGAGGAGATATTTCCAATTTGGTTGAAAAATCATGTAAGTATTTTCAAGAAACATTTTGTTACATTAAATATTTTGTATTAAATAATAATTCATCCATTGTTATTATTATTCTTATGCTAGGTTCAATACAAATCAACTGGAATTGAGAATCAAATCTTTGCACTATCTATGGGGCCGTCAAATTCAGTGAAATGTTATAATGGGTATTATGTCAATGAGTTTAAATTCCATACTCAATGTTATGGACGATATAAAAAAACAATTAATAGCGGGGTTTATGTTAAAGGAAGTAGCTACAATGAGAATGAAATTGATTATTATGGAATGCTTGAAGAAGTGATTCAGCTTAAATATTTAGGAAATAAGTGCAAGGTATTTATGTTCAAGTGTCATTGGTACGATACAAAACGTGGTCTTAAATTGCATCGTTCAAATGGTTTGGTTGAAATCAAACATACTTCTAGACTACATGGGAATGAAGATTTTGTCTTAGCGCAACAATGTCAACAAGTGTACTATACATGTCCACCCGATAATAAATCATCAGAATCGTAGGCAGTTATAAAGACATCAACTAGAAGTCGTTATAACGTTGATATGGGGGAATTTATTGAAAACACTGACAATGTTAAATCATTTGATGTTGATCAATTAGATGAAATTTCTCATCCATGTTGTGTGCTTCCTGATCCGACACTTGATGAACAAAATATACTTGCTGACTCATCTTATTATGAAGAAATCAACCAGCATGAGTTGCCTCGGGTAAAGGCAAATTGAGGAGAAGAGAATGAAATAGCTTCGGATGAAGAAATTGACTATGATAATGATGTCATTGATGATGGTGATCATGCTGATGATGATGTAATTAAGAGTGATGATAATGATGATTAGCATTATGCTTGTATTTTTTATTTTGATTGAAATAATTGTATTGATCATAATGATGATTAGCATTATGCTTGGATTTGTTATTTTGATTGAAATATTGATGTTGATGATAATGATGAGTAGCATTATGCTTGGATTTGTTATTTTGATTGAAATATTGATATTGATGATAATGATGATTAGCATTATGCTTGGATTTGTTATTTTGATTGAAATATTGATGTTGATGATAATGATGATTAGCATTATGCTTGAATTTGTTATTTTGATTGAAATATTGATGTTGATGATAATGATGATTAGCATTATGCTTTTATTTTTTTATTGACATATTTATTAGTTATTACAAACACTTATTGATGACAATACAATTGTTTTAGAATGTCGCGACGTGGATATATATTAGATTCCAGTACTGGTAGGTTTGCATGCAGATCAAATCGAACTCCATACAGGATGAATACGAATGAAACAACTTCTTGCCAAATTGACCCTACTGACTTACATGATCATTACATGTCCGAAGTCCCAAGTACATTTCCACAGGAAGAAGATTATGGGTTGCAACATTTGCTGGCGAGTCAAAGTTATCCGAGAGTAGCTGGTGATAATGATGATGAGGAGAACGACATTAACGATCCAATTAACCAAGATGGTAATAACGATCAGAATGAAGATTGTCTCCAATCAGACAATGGTCCAAACTCTTCTGGCAACAATGTTTGCATTAAACAGAAGGGTTTTGACACCGAAATCGATCCTCTGACAAAAAAAAGACAACTGAGTTTGTATGGAAGAACAGAGTAAGTTTAATATTTTTTGTAGACATTTATTATTTATGTATGTATTTGTTTCATGAAAGTTTGTTATTATATTATTTCAGGTTTAATAACGCATCATGTGGACGTGAAATCGGAAACATTTTGAGATGTAATTTCAAGGGGCCATGGCACTCTTGGGAAAAAGTTGATTCGATGTATAAGGATGAACTGTTCAAAGAGTTCAAGGTATGACAAAAAAATATTGCTTACTTTATTGCCTTTTTTAATATGAATTCACGCAACTATTTCCATATTTATGATCATGAATAAATTATGATATATATTTTTATGGACAAACTTTTTCCTGTAATTTTTGTTGATGTTGTTTGCAAATTATTTTACTTATCATATGTATTTGATAGAAAAATATGTCTTCCCTGAGGAAGATGAAGAAATTGTTCAGAATATTTGGGAAGATAAAGCTCGGATCTCTTTGAACCAACAATTGGAACGAGCTCGCACTAAAGCTCTGTCAAAACTGAACACCACAAATATTATTGATTGCATGAATAATGGTCCCATTTGGATACAAAAGGAAGACTGGAATACCATGATACAGGATGTTTAGTCAACCAATGGATTCCAAAGACGATCTGACTCTTCAAAACACAATCGGTTGAAACAAACAGATGGTAAAATAAGTTCTCATTCTGGTGGCTCAGTTTCATTTGCATCATATCGAGCCAGTATGGTAAGCATTAATATTATTGAACACTCGTAATTGTATTTGTTTAATATTTATATTGCTATTTTTTTTAAATGTTGATAGCGACAACAAGCCGGGGGAAAAGAACTTCCATGGGATGATGTCTTTTCAATGTTGCATCAGAATGTGAATGAAACCGGCACATTCGTAGATAACAGGTCCAAAACAGTGATGGTAAGTACTTTTATTTTTTTTAAAATATTTAAAATATAATTTCACATTCAAATAAATTTATTTCTACATGTACTTGTCTGTTTGCAGGAAAATAGAAATGAGATGATTGCAAAGTATGGACCTGATCGAGACGTTCATCCTTCTTTTGATGGAGAAGCTTGGCGTGAGGCTTCGGGGGGGTAAGCAAGGGTAGAGTTTACGGTGCACCTCGTATGCCAAAATCTAAGGTTAGTGCGAGTTCATCACCACATTCCTACTCAATACACTCCACATATCCGAGCACAGTTATTCAGGAGTTGAAAGATGAATTGCAAGTAAAAGATGCTATTCTTAGTAATATGCAATGTCAGATTGACTCGATTACAAATTATCTTGGCGCCCAACATGGAAGTTATGTTAGGCCTGAGTTTTTGAGTCAAGGTATGCCAACACCTGTTGACACGATGCCATCACATACAATGGCACCTATGGGTCCCGTGTCTTCAACAGTGTATCGACCTCGACCTCATCTCCCAAATAGTGGTTCATCTTCATCTTATCCACAACATCGTAAATCATTTCCACATTAAACAATGGTTAAAAATATGTATTTTTTTGTTTCATGTTGATGTAAAAATATGTATTTACTTTAACATGTAAATGTAACTGAATCTTTGTTGTATTATAAAATGTCCTTTATGTTATTTGAACTATATTTATTTGCTTCTAAATATTAATAATATTAATGAAAATATTTATTTATAATTATTTAAGAAATTAAATAAACAATTTAATTGGCATTTGTAACAACTTTGCAACAGCATTTCCGTTGCAAGGTTGCAACGGAATGGCCGTTGCACGGTTGCAACGAAAAAGCCGTTGCAAGATTACAACGGAAAAGCCATTGCACGGTTGCAACGGCTTTTCCGTTGCAAGGTTGCAACAGAATATCCGTTGCAATTACATTTGCAACGGATATGCCCTTGCGTATTTGCAACGGCATTTCCGTTGCAAGTTTGCAACGGTATTTCCGTTGCAAAGTGGCAACGGAATGTCCATTGCAAATAAATTTGCAACGGCTTTTCCGTTGCAACATATTTTGCAGTCACTTATTTGCATCGGAACGCATCTATTGCAAATTTCGTTGCAAATACATATTAGCAACGGACTCCTTTCTTGTTTGCAACGGACACGTCCGTTGCAAACGACCCTCTTTTCCGTTAGTGACATGTTGTGATTGGGAAAGACAAAAATTAAGTTTGTCACTATTTAAAATCACAACATTTAAGAAATAATAAAATGCGTTACACATGAGGACAAATGAGAGAGAGAGAAAAATAAACAAAGAGATCCTAGAATCTAACCAAACCTTTAATTATGACACCAACAAAACCATGAGAAAGATTTCAATAAGACAAATCCAATGACACCAATCATGACATGAGATGTTCCACATTTGCGTTCCAAAGGTAGCAAGTGACTCACTTGTCATTAGTGACAAGTGTGACCCGCTTAGGTCCTAATTTATGAGTCCTTGGTGTTTTTTTTTTTTTTTTTTATCAGGGCGAATATGCCCTTCTAAATTAAACGAGGAATAGTAGACCCAATCAGGTCATAATACAACAAAGGATAAAGCCCTGAAGGTGGTTCCTCTAGCACATCGGATCCCCTGTCTAGTAAATCTCTAGTTAGCCCATAATTAGCCAACCAATCGGCCACACAATTGGCCTCCCTGTAAGCATGAACTGTTGTAAAATCCCAATCCCTCCCTAAAATATCTTTTATTTGCCTAATGAGATTATAATTTCTATCCACACTCACCTTATCCCTATTAATAATACCAATTACAACTCTAGAATCTGACTCCAAAATCACCTTTCTAAACCCTCTATCCCATGTAATTTGTAACCCCACGTAGATAGCCCATAAATCAGCAGTAGCTGACGAACAAATACCAATGTTCCTCGCAAACCCCACTATCCAAGTTCCCATATTGTCCCGAATCACTCCTCCCGCACTTGCCTCCTGGATTTTCTTTGCTGCATCCATCCACGTTGGTGCTGTTAGACTCATCTTATCAAGATCTTTCTAATGGTATCATTAATATTGCAATAAGAGATTTATTGTGAATTCAATGTTTTTTTCTCCTTCACCTATCTTTTCACAAACTATAATAAGAAGAGAGAGAAAACATTCCAAAATCACACCAAAGTTATGATCATGACACTATCGGTACCATTAAAAAGGTATTGATAAGATGAATTAAATGGCACCAAGAAAGGTCACCAACGATGACCCAATAGGCTACATTTGCCATAAAAAAATAAATGAGTCACTCATCATCTTTGAGAGATAAGTATGTCACAACTGAGTTATAGTTAGTGATAATCCTTATAGTTGGTGATCTTCCTTGGAGTTGTTGAACTATTCTCGTCAAATCTTTTTGATTGTATTAGTGTTGTTATAATTAGAGTTTTCGTGTTACTCTAAGGTCTTTTTTTATTATCTTTTTGCATTTTTATCTCTCTTCTCTCCTCATGTGCAACTGATTTTACTTTTTTTAAAAAAACAAAATGTTGCTATTCTAAATATTGACAAGCTAGAAAGTTATGTTTTTTAATATGTTTTTTTATATAAAAAAGAGTGATATTTTTTTAAAAAAACAATCAAATTAAAGTTATAACAACCAAGGATATCAATTCCGTTTTGGTTGGTGTTGGAACAGAATGTTTTCGGTTTCAAAGTGTTTTGGTGCTCCGTTTCGGGATTGTACTGTTTATGTGTATATATATATATATTATAATTACATATATTAATTCATTTTTTTAGTTCAAATCCAAAAATAAAATATTTAGAATTGTGCATTTTAATCTAAATAAAAAAAGAAACAATAAAATGATTTTTCTGAACAAAATTATGAACATATATAATATTACGAGAATGTCATCATCAATCTCTCAAGGTCTTTACATTTTTTGATTGCTATGAAATTTTACAATAATATATATAAATATATCAAGAGACTCGTAAAATTTTATCTCAATCTAATGGCCGGATTAAGAGATATGATTGATATTGTAAAATTATTCATTATTTAAAAAAAAAACTTTATTTGGCCGAAACGGAAAGGGCGGAACAAAACCGGAACATTCCGGCTGAAATTTGAACGAAATTTATAGAACAAGTTGAAATTTTAAACGAGGTAAAAACTATTCTATTTTATCTTGTTTTTTAACTGGTATAAAACGTTTTGACCATTTAAACCGAAATGAAACAATATCAGTAACACTGATAACAACATAACAGTTTTTGCATGTTTTCCTGTGCTGGGTATAAATGATCACAAGCAGATGGTTCCTATTAATAATCGATGTATACATTTAGGTGAAGATGATAGAACATTCTGTTAACAAGTGGAATCTACTGTGTTTTCTCGGGGGTTAATGGTGACATTACCTTGAGGAATTTCTCTGACATTTTATCTTTTTTCATGATGAAAAATTGAATGGTGACTTGACTAGCCAATTCCACTATAGGAAAGCCTTGGAAACGATACCGTTTTCTAATAATCTCTTACCCAAATTAGATATTCAACACTGCACTGACACCAGTAATTGAAATTTTGATTCTGGATTCCAATGTCTTTCCAGACAACAATGATGGTGATGATGAACTTTAATTTTTTTCGTCTTCACTAATCTTGTCTTTGATTGACATTAATAAAGCTCTTTTACCATTAAATGCATTAAGGGGAATGCTAAGCATTTTATAGCTGTAACACTGCCTATTAAAGCAACTAACTTTATTCCAAACCATAGTGAAAGCAAAGGAAATATGTATACCATCACTTCCGTGTACTGTGTGAAAATGATGCGGAAAACCTTACAAATACTGAAATCAGCTTAGTTCGACCCATCACAAGAGCGTGTCGTAATGATAAAAGATTTGTGATTTGCATATTAGATCTTGATTTCAAGTCAGAGTGTGTATCTCTTATAAGAGTTTATGATAACCAGGGTTTTACTCGCTCATCTTGACCCATAAAATATATTTTCCGAGATGTAAGGTTTCCTTGTATCATTTCTAGTTCTAATGTATATGGCATGACATGTGATACATAATTAATGGCTGCTCCTTTTATAATGAGATAACATACAAAAACTCATTAAAAATAAAGTTTCATACATTGCTCCAATTGAAGATTAAAGTTGAAATCTCACTGGAAGCATGTATCTGCACTGTTAATACACCATACAAAAAATTACTTTCCCATGCGAAACATGCCTAGCTAGTGACCCCTTGCATTGAACCGAGAAATTTCATAAAGTTTAAAACAAGAGAATCATAAGAGGAGGAAAAGGGTGTTTTCATATTTCATTTTTGTTTTTAGATGCTTTCAAAAGTGTTTTGGACTTGCAAAAAATATTAAATTAATGTTTTTTATGGTGTTTTATGATATGATGATGGTGTTTTCTGATGATTTTGATATGCTAATATATAATTAAAAACACCTCGATCGAAAACTCTTACAAATATATTTCAGAACGAAAATGCCTCCATTGACATCTCTCTCCAAGGCTAGCTTCATTGAATAAATTTTTATGCTCTGTAAGTAAACAGCATCGCTCATTTCTCTCCCTTCAATGGAAGATAACTTTGCTTTGTTATGAAATTAACAGATCACCAGGGAAGACACACTACTCGGGAGAGTAAAGAGTGTTTTGTTACTCCTATTATTTTAGGTTTGACCTCTGTGTTTGCTAATATATTAATCACTGGTGAATTACATAGTCGTTAACTTTAAGGTTCATAAAATTAGTTGAATCGTACGCCTGGAAAACCATGTCCATCAAAAAAAGAAAAGTGCTTTTCGGGTCTTCATGCTGTTACTGATCTTAAGCTGTATAAGATTCTTAATCACACAGTTAGGAGCTTGAGTTCTACTAGACCATCACCTAAAAGCTAAATTAACTTCTCAGTTGAAAGCTACTCGCATGTATAGTTTGTACTAAAAGAATATCTGAAAGTCTATTTAGGCTATAGAATTGAAGTTGCGGCATGGGAATGAGATTTGCATTGGGAAATAGCTAGCTAGGCTCAATGTATTTGCACTAGCATGCATATATAGTGTTCGCCATCCAAAGGTCGTCCAACACTTTTCCGTCAATCGACAACTCTGATTAATCACCCTTTTAGTACCAGGTTTAACCTGTTTTTCTTATTAATCACTCTTTTATCTTCTTTAATAAAGTTGATTAGTGCTATTGAACAACTGGGGGTAAGAGAACAGAAGCACTCGTCATCCTATGAATTAGATTTGTTTCACCAAGAGCACTGTGATTTTTGCTAGATGCTGACCGGTAGACCTGATCGAAAGCAAGAATCCTGGATAATTACTATAATCCTCTCATTTCTTTGACATTTCATGAACAAGAAGAGACTTTCATTTTCTTATGCAGAAAGTGAATCCATGAACTTTAATTACATAATTAAGATCCCTTTCAAATGAAAGTTCAGGCTCTTTCACATCACCATTCCCTACCTTGCGGTGCAGTTTTCCAAAGCCAAGCCAATCATCATTAACGTCCAATTAACAATTAAGAGAATAAAAAGAACCCTTGATTTCAATTGACAGAAAATGATGATCAAATTGACAGTCTGAGCTCCAAATCTAGTTCTTGAGTGTCACTTGCTTCAGAATTTTGGCTGCTAGAACCCTTCGAGCTACTTCGGTGTTTCTTGCTCTTTTTTGGCGGTGCGTCCTAAATAATAACAGCAACATGGAAGAGATTTGTATCAAAACATGATCCAACACACCACTAGAATCCTAGTTTGGGAATCTTATGAACGTAGAAATTTATGAAGGATAAAGGCATTACCTCAGCTTGTAGAGGCAAAAGGTGTCTAGTTGAATTTGGTTGTGCATAATGTGGAGCCTCATAGATGCCATGTCCGGAATTCCAACTAATGTAAACATTTTGATTCGTTAGAAACTGAACTAGTGTAACTAAGGTCGAGCAAACATCCAAGGAAAGACATGAAAATCTAGACCTTGCTCCAAAAAACAAGCCCTTAATTATCTATAGATTTAAATCAAATTGCATAGGTAATTAATTACCTTGCTGCAGTTGAGGGTTGAGAATCACCATATCCTATATTCGTTCCATCGTAATCACCGATTCCCATCTGCAATACCAAGTAAAATTGATGATTTTCGGACAAGATATGCTGTAGGAAAGCAAATGTCAGACTACTAATTAATTTAACCTCTACTTGCCACATGATGTGAAATTATGAGATGGTGTGGAATATAAATATATATTTCACAGGCAAGGAACTAGGGTTTGTGTAAATGAACAACTAAGCAAATTAAGCTTTCGAAACAATACAGAAACAAAAATTAATAAAATAAAATTAAGCTTCCAAGGGAATTAATGAGATCCCTTGAAAAGTGCTTACACAGGAAGTTCTTTTGAAATTGAAAGCATGCCCTTTACAATTCAAATCGAATCAAGCAAGACTTGGATGATGATGGAGAGGACTACTTTCTAAACGCTAATGCAAATCCAACTGGTTTCAACTAAATTTCTTCCTTTTCTTTCTGTTTTCCTCCTCACCAGCACTAATCTATATCAAAATCATTCGAGATGCACAGTTGTGTAAAGTGGGGATTGGCACACACACACGCGATTGATTTCCCATTCAAGATGTGAACTCATACATGTAATTTTGACTAGAACGTACGAGATTTAGCTAGGGTTATCAATTCTATTAATGAATAATTAAAGAAAGGAAAAGATAAGGAAACCAAGTTCCTATACCATGATGTGGGGGTAGCCATAGGAAGCCGAGGTTGCTGCAGCTGCTGCTGCTGATGAAGAATAAGAAAAAGAGGAGGATGGAGCTGATGAATAGCCTGTTTGCACTCTTATATCTTCCTGCATGAACACACTTGTAAACTAAGTCCACACTCCATACAAACCTCTACAAACCCTATAAAAACTGAGCTTAATTATATATATATTAGCGCTAATCGAGAGAGAGAGACACCTGCGGGTTGAAAGTTGTAGGGTAAGGAGGAGTACTGTGAAGGGAGGGATGGTAATTACAACCCATTTGGCCATGTAATCTGATCTTTTCCAATTGAGCAACACCGAGACCTCGCTGAGGTTGCTTAGGCTTGTCTGAATTGCTCTTCTTGCCTTTCCTTGAAGAACCACCTGATCTTTCATTATTTCCAAAGTTAGGATCTCCAAAATATCCGCTATCCATGAAACTCTCTCTTTTCTTAACCTGTGTGCGAGCACGAGGGAGAGATAGATGCGAGCTGCGTGCGAGAGAATTGATGAGGAACTGTTTGTCTCAGCTTTGCTTGATTTGCAAATCCCAGAGCTTTCTCTTACTAGAAAAACAAAAACTTTCTGCAGGCAAACTAGTGCTGAGGACTCGGAGATCTCCAGGACCCTTTTTAAGCTGTTTGATACCCTAGTAATTATTGCATCGCTGGATCAGATTGTGGGCAGATTTAATAGAAATATATACTTAGATTTTATGCTCCCCCCCTCCTTTTTTGCCTCTTTCTTAGAACTCCCATAAATTGTTTTTTATATATCACCATTTTTGAATGACCATTACTATATTATATTATTGTATCTAATCACTTAATTTAATTTATTTTCCTCAGTTATGAACTTTGTAGACTATGACTTGAAAGCGATTGTCTTTGTTTTGCGTGTTTAAAATTCTATTAATCTTTGATTAACCAATTCACTAGATGCTACTTTACGCGCCATCATAGAGCGTTCCCATTCAATTAATGGATCGGGGCTACTCTAATATGAACATTTTCTACAATAAAATCGCACCCCTTCTTTCTTTCTTTTTTGATAATTAATTAATTAAGTCGCAACGCAAGTGATAATTTAAAAGGTTATTCTCTCAATAAAAAAATGAAAATTGATTAATATATACATAAACTTCAACCCAGTCATAATTCAGAATGAACTACTTATGCTCGGGACAATAATACTTTCTCAAAAAAAATCAATTTTTCTTGTTTTTAATGATGTTTTTCATTTAAAAATATATTATAATAATGTTTTTATTTTTAAAAAAATATTTTTAATATTAGCAATTGAGAAACACTAAAAATTTTAATTTTTTTTTTAATTTTTTTCTAAAATATTTTTAAAACGTTGTATAAAACATGCCTAACATCAACAAGGAGGAGCATGAGACCCTTTACATTTTCCTATAAAAGAAAATTGCTTTCATTTTGTACTTGTTTAGCAAGATGTTAATTAAAATATTGCCCAGCTTTATGTCATGTTGTTTCAATTATATGTATATATATATATATTATTATATAGCACGCTCTCCAAAGGATGGTGGGGTTAGAATTGCATTTATGGTGGAGGTATTGATCCGGTAATTTTTTTTTTTTGGGGGGTGACTCTGGTGGTCCCACTTGTGAGGCATATCTGACAAAACCCTAAAAAGCCCCAGCTGTAAAAATTGTATTAATCAACTCATTAAATAAGAATACAATAAACGTTTTATTACATTAAGAGTATATAGCTAGACCAAATCGATTTTCACCATTGTAGTAGATTCAAGAGATCTTATTTGCAGCTGCTTCTTAGGGATTTCCCTGTGATGACCAGAGGGGAAATTTCTCGGCATTCTAACCCTAAGTGGCTATCATTAATATTCTCGAATTATCTTTCTTTGAAAATGCCATCAATGCAGAAGATATATGTTACTCGAAGGAGTTCAAAATCTCTCCATATTTAATTAAAATAATTAGAAATTAATGAGATGCTAGCTAAATCTTTTCTTTTTTAGGAGAAGATCGTGATAGTTCTGAAGTAGATAAGTATATATCGTGTAATGAAGTGGGTAGAAGGTGGAACCAAATCTAGTCGAGCTGTTTAACGCATGATTTGTGGGTCATAGGTTATGAGTTGTTGTGTGGTGGAAAGTGAGAATCCTCCAATTCTCTTAAACAGACATGTGAACTCATGCAATTACCCAGGCCCCCACCAATCCCTTCCAATGGCATTTCAATTTATTTTTTATATATATATTTAAAATCGAATCATCGGTAAACTATTGATTAAATATGATTACGAAAAGTTTATCTAATGTTATATTATATTTCATGCCTAACCTCAAAAGTTGCTAAATTAAAACCTACACGCACTTTATATTATATTTCATCCCTTGTTTTTGAAACCCACTGATTAAATAAACTATATATTTAAACTTCGTTAATGTGGTTGTAGCCTTCAACATTAATTTTGACCACAAAATAAGGCAGCAAAACTCAACATGTACATGAAATGAATTGCCAGCCTTATTATACATGCTCAGTTATTACTAAGTTGTTTACATAAAAGTAAACCCCATTGGCTAATTGATCATGAGCTCAATTACATTGTTTGATCTTATTAAAATGGGTCTCTCATCACTGATTTTTTCCACAAAAAATATATTATAGATAGATAATGTTATCTTGTAAGTTAATTTTTTTTTAAGCTGCATCTAGATCCAAGAACACTCGCTTGAGTCCGCATTTCTTATTCCGTGGTCTACATGCGGCTAGGCAGGCCAATAAAACTATTCGATTACCGATGCTTGAGGCAACCTCTGAGCAACAAAGTCTACTTTGAAAACGAAAAACAAAATACAGCACTATTTTATATATATATATATATATATATATATATATATATATATATATTTTGCTCCTTGTTATTAAATTATGTCGTGAATCAGATTATCCTCATACTTGTCGTCCCATAGACGTTTGTCATCATGTAATCTTATTCACACACACACACAAAGATATATATATATATATATCTTTTTTGGATTCGAGGAAATCTCACCCCGAAAAACGTAAGTGTATTTTGTGGGTTTAGATGAGCGAGTAAAATTCTGGTTGTCCCAAACTCTTACAAAAGACACACACCCTAACTCGAACTCGAGACCTGCTATGCAAATCAAAAAACTTTTGCATTGATATATATATATCACACACAATTACTATCGATTTGTTATTATTAGTTTGATGAATTATCTTAAGAAGTGAATGTGTACGAGAGCTCAAATAGCATGCTTGGGACCTTTTTTCGAGACCTCCTCTCCTCACCACCGATTAATTTATCATCCCATGTGAATGTAGTATGAATGAATGCACGTCTACGTGAGCAAGGAAGAGAATAAAAGAGCGGATTAGGTGTGATTTGATGAGTGATCTACTCAACAGTACCGTATAATATATAGAAAAAAAAAAAAGAAAAAAGAAGACAAAGTTTAGTGGAGAGAGATGTAGAGAATATCATATCTACTGTAGATTGTGGGCACATGCAAACTCTTACAGGCCAAGCCAGGGTGCGCTATATATATTTACGAAACAAATATATTCACAAGTCCCTCGGAAAACGCTGTCTACGTGCTTGCAAACTTCCAAATCCATCCACCAAATCGCCCTCAATCCTCTATTATTTATACGATTCTCATGTTGATTTTTTGCATTTTTTTTATACACATACACGGGGACTCGTAGCAAATTAAACCCTTTGTCGATGGTCAAGGTGCTCCTCTCTTTTTTCATCAGAACGTGTTTCCATGGATCATACTGCTAGGTTGAGAAGGTGCGCGTCCATGCATGTGTGTGTTCTCGAAACTTTTGAACCAAATTAAATATTAAAAACGTTCCTCAAGATTCTTAAAAGAAGAAGAAGAAGATGGATCCCAGTATGATCAAATCTGCTGGAGCTTATAGCTAGCTGCTGTGACGTGTATTTGATATTGCTTTCAATGCCATGCTGCTTGCGCATAAGGAATTTGTTTTTTATATTGAGATAAAATACGTGGCTCCTCATTTAAGCTTTACCATTGCCAAATATGGGAATTCATTTCTAAATAATTCTTATTTATTTTCACAGTAATTGGCATATTCGGGCTCGGTTTATCGATCAGTAGAGTGTATCATGGTGCTGTCCTGATAATAAATAAGATTTATTTCAACAATTATTCAGGATAAATTTTAGAGGAGGGTACGATTTATACTTTTATTTGCAGTTTCATGGTTCTTTTATTTGCAAGAAGATAATAGGTCAAGGGTTTTTTTATTTTTTATTTTTTTATAGTCTCATTGGGAATTGAGGTTCGGTTCAAATGAGGCTGGATTGCTTGTATAATAAAAACCCTTGACCGATCTTCTACAAAGGATGAGTTCGGTGGAAGAAAGCTCATGATTATTGTGCTATAAATTGAATGAAGAGTATTCAATCTATTAGACATAAAGATATTCCATGAACTCTTTATAGCTGCTTCTTATTAATCTACTCAACTAGGTTCTATATAATATTTTCATGTTCTTAATAGGTTTTATTTTACTTATATATATATATATATAAATAAATGCTATGGAAAAGTATTTGTCATTTAAAAACATCTATCGCATGGTTCTTAATACTTTATTTATTTAGATTGAGCTGCGTGACCAATTTGATCCTTTTTTAAAAAAAAATTTTATCTAAATCATATCGTTTTTAATATGATTTTTATTTAGACTATATAAAAAATCACCGGGTCCATATTTTGTTTTATTAATTATAAATCGACACATTAGTTTGCACAAGAGTTTAATTGATTAAACATCAAAATAAAGAAAAGCTAGATACGGGTTTCTTTTTTCTTTTCTTGCAAAATCCAGTCATTAAATCCGAGGATTTCCTATCATAATTACAAAAGCTATCAGCAATATACAAATACGTGCATGTGCAGAAAGAACTAATTTATACATAAGCCACGCAACAGCTTGCACGTTGGTGCTTCATGTGGGGTTAAGAATGCTCGAGGTAGGGAGGGGCCAGGCTTAAATAAATATACATGATTGAGTCGATGAATCCTGTAGATTCCTAGATCTTCCACCATAAGCTTGCAAATCTTGGGGAAAAAAATAATGCCCGTAAATAGAATAAATGAGAGATTTATTTGCATTATAATATATAGTCTCTATGAGATGTATATTTGTAATTAGGAAATATGGCCTCCTGGGACAACTGGACCTTGAAAATCCTGTCTCAGATGTTTCCTCTGCAAATCCTAGAAATGGACCCACATATGACTTGGAAGTGTGACACTATTAATGCCACTGTCTCCCAAAACCAACATCCCCGGTGCTCTTGGATTTAATTTCTCGTCTTGTTGATTTGAAAATCCAAAATGTTGCCCTAATGCACATGCCACTTGATCTCGGATTCTAACAAGGTGAAGTAATCATGTGTAGTTAGAATTCACCTTCTTCTTCTTTTCTCTACCTAGATTGTTGGGGTTTAGGATGGAATATATATATATATATATATATATATTCTAGAGTTTTGAGTTGATGTACTAGTTTTGACAGGTTTTTGTGATATTTATAACATGTTTTAGATAAAAATAAGTTTTTGGATCCGTAAAATCTGAATCTAATGTTCTAGTATTTTTTTAGTAGCTGATGTTTTATTTATAAATATTTAAAAAAATAAGAAAAAAAGATCGACAACATGTTATCTATCTCTTATATACAAAAAAAAAAGAAAAAAAAGAAAGAAAAAGGATTTGATGTGCAAGCCATCCCTAACAAGCCCACAAGCCTGGGCTTATTTTAAATGGGCTCGATGAGTTGGGTTATCCGGCTCGAGTGTCTGATTCATTTCTGGTTTATTTAATAATTTTAAATTGTAAAATTTAATTAATGTATAATATATTAGATGTATTATTTTATTTAGTTTTGAAATTAATTAATAATATATGTTTATGTTAATTTATTAAGTACCATTTGATTTTCGAATAAGATTATAGTTTTTTGATATATTATTAGCAAATAATTATTTATTTACAACCTAGCATGATTGTTTTTTTTAAAAAAAAATACTCGATTGTTTTGTGTGGTAATCATTTAATCAAAAAAGAAATAGCTTTTTTAAAAAGAAGTTATTAAACCTAGTTGGTTCTCATAATTGACTCATGAGTTTGGTAAGTTGATCTAAGTTAACTCGGGTCAATCCAAGATATTTATAATATCATAATTCATTTTAACCCCTTGTTTAAACATGTTCTTTTTTAAAAAGAAGACTATAGAGAGAAATGACAAGGGAGTAAAGAAATAGGAACCAAAATAAATATGAGAGTTTGAGTTCCTATTCTAAAATTATTTTAAGATAAAAGTTAGGAAGATGGAGAGATAAGAGACAAGTGATAAGAGGTTATCAAAAGATAAATAGAAAATGGGTTGTGTATAGACTACAAAC
This sequence comes from Salix brachista, assembly GCA_009078335.1. Taxonomy (NCBI): domain Eukaryota; kingdom Viridiplantae; phylum Streptophyta; class Magnoliopsida; order Malpighiales; family Salicaceae; genus Salix; species Salix brachista. The sequence goes on along the minus strand of CM018589.1, from coordinate 8,726,309 downwards.
AGAGAGTACCACATTAAAAAACATACAAAGAAACTATAAAATTTGTAAGAAAAATTGCATTGTAGTCTAGAAACAAGGTATGCCCAAAACAACCAGCCAAAATCCTCACAAATCACCCTAAAACTACAACTTTTATACAGAAAAAAATAGAAATGACAACCACCATAATAGATCAATATTTTATTTTTTTATGTTTTTTTTATATCTAGCATTGAGTGAGTGGAGTCCATGTGTTGCCATTCACAAGCTTCGACATCATCCTATCACATGACGACCAAGCACCGCAACTACCTAGCTTATTTATATATTTTTTTATTTGCTCTAACAACTCTAAAGGTTGATTTTGGATGAGTAAATCTTTGTTTATGTTTTAATAAATCATTAAAAGTGAATAACAATTTTCAAGCCTATTTTAAACAATTAAAACAGGCTTAAAGCCTAATTTATCATTTACCCTCCTCTCGAACCTAATTTCCGTGTTTTAAAAATGAGGATTGAGTTTTAATATCATGCCTAGATCCCAAATCATTACTTGAAGTTGTAGTAGTCCTTTATCATAAATTCACAATATCGGTTGACAAATTCTTTTAGTAAAAACATAATAGATAATTTTATCGTTAAAAATACAAGTACAATATAGCTTATATTAGATACGATGTGCTAAGATGATGATTGTCATATTTCATATTACACAACTAACCCATTACCTTCAGTTAGGTTACATAATCACTATAAAACCCATATCCTTTACTATGGTTAATAATTTTTAAAAATCTTCTATTCAAGTAAAAACCCAACTTTGAGTTCTTAATTATTTTTCTTTACTAAAAAAAACAAATTAGCAATGCATGTATATTTTCCAAGTTCACAAAAATCTTAGTCTACACATAGTAAAGTGCGGGATAATTATCTAGTGTTTTTAATCTAATTATCTTTACTCTTAGGCCCCGTTTGTTTGCTGGAAAGTGGTTTCCTTTTGGAAAGTGAATTCTGGAGAAAGTGAATTCCTGGAAAGTGAATTCCGATGTTTGGCAGTGTTATGGAAAATAAACTGGAAAACATTTTCCGGTGTTTGTTTGTGTTATGGAAAATGAACTGGAAAATAATTTATTAATAAATTATTTTTTTTCAAGTTTATCTAATATATATAAAATATTTAATATAAAATATTTAATCACTTAAAATAAAAAAAATTGAAATCTAAAAAGTATGATGATGAATTTTTTTATTATATCCTATATTCATACATAGCTTATTTTATAAAATATATCAATATATGTCATATTATATTATAGAGAAATAAGATTGTGAAATATTTTGTAAGTAAAACTTATTCAATTTTAAAAGCTTAAAATAATTTATTTTTTTTCATATTAAGAAAGCCAAATTAGTTTATGTTAAGAGTTATATATTTGGGTGTTAAAGCCAGATAAAGTTAAGTTCTAGAAAATACATGTGCACCAAAAAAACACTTTTGATTCAACCATTGTTGATGTCTGGAATACTCTTAAATTAGATTTGGAAGATATTGTTTGAGACAAAACTTTTAGCTTAATTTTAAATTTTATATTATTTTTTCTATTTGATTTATAATTATGATTTTTATACCTTGTAAAGATTGCTTTTCTAATATATTTATAAGGTTATAAAACGTTAAGGAAGGCAAAATCTTTAAAAAACATTGTGATAAAATACGGGTCCTTGCGGAGAAGACCCTTTTCAGCAAATAGTCTACCTCCTTTTGTTTGCTATCTTTTATGTTGTTGTTTCCATGTGCATATTTCCTATACTCTTGGCACAAGCCGTGCAATTCTATCCAAACAAGGTGGCTTTGATGCTATGAAAGCAAATTGAGAAAACAAAGACTTGTATTTCAAATAAAATATTACGCTGTCAATCACGATTGCTACTAATGAAGCATTTATTTCGTTTCCAACTAAGAATCATGGAAGGAAAACAAGGGGTGAAAATGAGAAATAAAAGGCCTATTTGGCAGAGAAAAACTATCCTATGCCTCATCACCTATGACTTTTGAACAACTCAACATCTTGTGGTACAAAATTTCAATTTTGGAGACATAACAATCATAAAAAAAAAAATTTGATGCAACTGAAACATGAAAGCAATGCAAACTAGTAGTCTCCACTCAAACTCAACTCTGCACTTGGTTTGTCAAGGTGTGAACTAATGGCAGATCATCAAGCCAATCGGCATAAATCCGATTTAATTTCTTCTGCCCTTTCCACTTTAATAAGCTTTTCTTACTTTGCTCCTCTTCAATTAAACTAGGCACATTCGCCATCATACTTGGAGACATGTTATTAGGAAGAACAGGTGGCGGTGCCTTGGTCAAAATGGAGCCTGCATTTCCTGCTTCCACCTCAGTGCGTCCACCTGGAGCTTGCAACTCTGAATTCAATGAAAAGTTGGAATCAATAAATAAAAATTAGTCCATCAATGATGAGTTTTTGCATCTTTTCTAGCGGACACTATTGCGCTCCTATGATGCAACACATCAAATACAAGGATTAAATTTCCTAGTCAAGAAAATCAAAGGAAAAATAAGAAAACTAGGCAAATATGGATGTCACACACATAGTTAGTGTAGCCCACTCATGTCCACATATATGCAAGCTTGTGAACAACTCTGTCTCTCTCTCTACTCATAGAACTAAGAGTTGGGGGGGCAAAAATTCACTATTACTGCTACACCATATAGAACAGGTTTCAACTTAAAAACTGAGTTTATTATCCTGCTTTGGAGACAAAAATTCACTATTCTCCTGCTTTGGATAGGTCTTTAATATCCAAGCAAGAATTATCCCTCAAGACAGACGTTGGTGTTATGATGACTTGTTCATTCATAATATGTGTATCAATTGACAAAGTATAATTTCATTTGCTTAGTATGCCGACCACGCTCACACATTTTCAAACTCTGCTCATCAGTCTAGTGAAATTAACAGGACCTGTGAATCAACCTATTAAAAACAGAGTTTTCTAGGCTTGTAACTTATAGCTAGAACATGCCTACCTAAGCTCCGACAGCCCTTACCCTGGAAAATTATTGGTATTTCCTTCTTTATGAAAATTTTACACTTCTCTTGTTTGTTTGTTTGGTGAGGGTCTAGGAGATGCTTACTAAAGAGCCTTGTTGCCCATCTGTTCATCACATATGCAGGATGTAAAAAATCATCCTCATTGCTCTAAATAGATAGGATTCTTATATGCTCTAAAAAATCATCTTCACAGGCAGTCCATCAAACAACTCGCCTGCACTCTCCATATTCCCATTCTTCGCATAAACAAAAATCAACTCCGTCCAAGAAATCACATCCCTCTTGGGCATTTCATAAAACACTTTTCGCCCAAACTCCAAAAATCCACATTTTATGTACATATCAATCATAGAATTCCCAACATGCAAATCCTCCTCAAACCCACCAACCAAAATCGTTTGCCCATATTTTATTAAATATATATATTTAATTCTTGTTCCAAAAGACTCAATCTGAAGTTAATAAATAGAGAAAATCAGAAGAAATGGTACTGACCTGAGGAGTGAGGACTGAGGAGACTGCGTTGCTGAGGTGAGGATTGAGGAAGATGACTCTGACTCTGACGAGCTGAGGACTGACGAAGATGATTCCGAGGAAGAGTTAGGAAGGTTGAGTTGAGAGAATATTGATCGATTGAGTTGGGACTTGAGAAAGCTCGATTGAGAGTTGAGAGAGAGGGCTGAGGAAGAGAAGAGTTAGGGTTTTTGATTTGGGTTTTATCCGGAGCAGGTTTTGATTGGGAAGAGAGGGCTGAGGATGAGGAGTTGATGAGTTGAGTTCCGGAAAGTGTTTTCCTTTTGATAAGGAAAGGAAAACACTTTCCATAAACTAAAGAAAAATGCAAGTTTGACCGGAAAGTTAAGGAATTAACTTTCCTTTGACTCACTTTCCAAATGGGTTGCCAAACATTGGAAAAAGGGGAAAGTGGTTTCCCGGAATTCGAATTCCGGGAAACAAACGGGGCCTTAGTTCCTCCCTCTATTTTTTATATTTGTTTAAGCTCTTTTTTAATAGATATGTTTTCTTATTCTAGACATTTTTAATATGGATCTTTTGTACAATTTTTTTAATCTTTTCTTTACCTAACATGCCACTAATTAGGTTGTCTTTGTTAGTATTCCAAGAAATATATATATATATATATATATATATATATATATATATATATATATATATATATATATAAAGAGCAAAAGTATATTGTATATAAATAGTTTTCTTTTTGTTTTTTTTTCGAAACAGAAAGGACAATGTAACATGTCTCGTATCTTCTAATTATCTTTATTATGTATTTCAACTATCATTTTTTATGTCAAAACAATAAAAAAAACTATTTTTAGTTTAAGAAAAATTTAGAAAATTGAAATTTCAATAATGAAAAGAAATGATATTGTCAGTATTTGAACATAACTATTTCTCTCCTCTCAGTTCAAAACCAATCATTAAGGGGGAGAAATAAAAATAAAATTCCCATCTCTGTCTCCTCTTTCCAATCCTTAAACATAATCTCTGTCTCCGTCATCGGACCCGCTTCTTTCTTTGCCGTCATTGAGTTGCAAGGATGGTGGTCGGTGGCGTGTCTTGACATATTGAAGACGTACGGTGGTTGTTCAGTGCTGCATGGTGGGGCACATGGGTTTCTCAAATATTTTGATAGAATTGGGAGGGGTGGTTTTGGTAGGGGCGGAAGGCAGCGCCGCTGTTGTGACCGACGATGTTTGCAACGGTTGTAAGCCGGGCTGCCACCTCTGGTAACTGTGTGGCTTTTGGACAAGTAGGTGTTGTCTGTGCTTTTGATTTATAGATAAATTAATCTGGAGCTGGATTTTTTCTTGAATCAAGAAGTGCAGTAATATTGATATTAGGAAAGAAGAAAAAGGGATGAAGAGAAAGATTTTGAAAAGTAAGGGGTTGATTAGTTTCTATTTTTCGGACACTTAAGAGCATCTCCAATGGATGGAGTAGACATTTTGGAGAGCCAAATCTTTAAAATGGATGTTTGAATAGTGTATATATGACTTCTTTTTTTATGTGTGCTCCAATGGTAAAAGCCATATTGGAGAGCTATTTTTTTATATATTATTTTAAATATAGTGGAATTATTTTGTATGTACTTTAATTATACAATTAATAGGAGTAAGTTATATAATTAAATAATTACTTTTAAAAAACCCTCCAACAATATAATTATTAATTTTTTAATTAATAACACAATAATATATTATCAATTAATAAAATTAACACATTAAATAACAAATCAAGATTCCAGGGCTTCATTCTCGATCAACAACAACAATTAGTTGATATAAGAAAAAAAATTAAAGAAATGAAATGAATTATTCAGGTCGATAGAGGAAGAATGCCAGAGCTACCGGAGGTAGAGATGACGAGAAGGGCGATAGAGGAGCATTGCACAGGGAAGAAGATAAAGATGGCCATCATTGCCGACGACAGTAAAGTCGTCGATGGAGTTTCTCCTTCTGATTTTGTGGCGGCACTTGTTGGCAAAACTATTGTATCTGTTCTATTCCCTCGTAAAATCACTTTACCTTCTCATTTTTCCGCATGTATATATAGCACTTCAACACAGAGTAGCTATTTTTAGCTAGTAGAGCATCTCCAGCGAGCGTGTCAAATTGAGGAGCCAAAAATAAAAAAAATAATATTTTAGCAATTTTGAACACTTTTCGGCACTCCAGTGGCAATGCTAAATGCACAGCCAAAATTGACATCCCCTCCCTGAGCTGCTATTTGTAGCAGCTCAGGAGAGCAAGCTAAAAAGGTCGCCCCACCTTGGGGCCACCTTTTTTATATATTATAATATATATAATGTAATATATATATATATATATATATATATATATATATATTAGAAAATAATGTAATTATATCAAAAATATTTATTTTTATTTAAAAATACCTTACTCTTATTAATTATATAATTAATTGCATAATTAAACTACATACAAAATATTTATACTATATTTAAAATAATATAAAAATAAATGGCTCTTCAAAATGGCTTTTACCACTGGAGCACACATCAACAAAAATGCTATTTTTACACTATTTAAAATGCCATTTTAGAGATTTGCCTCTTCAAAATATCATTCCCCGCTGGAGATGCTCTAATATAGCTCACCCGTTGGAGAAGCTACAGTAAGCAAAAAAAGCTAAAAAGGATGAAATTTTAGCTTTGACTTTGCATATACAAGCGCCGTTGGAGATGCTCTAATAGAAAGAATCACACCAAATATAAAAAACATTTTGAAAAACAATTGCTACTATAATACCAAATAAACTCATAATAATTTACTTGATTAATATGGCTTATTAATTTTTTAATGTAAAAAAAATATTTGGATGTTATAAGCTTATTTTAAAGTAATAAAAAAAAATTCATAACTCAAGTTATATAACTAACGGAGTTTTAATAAATTGATTTTATTTAATTACATAATAAAAAAACTATGATAATAAATATAATTAATGGATTAACTTGAACAAAACAAAGTGATCATAAGAGTACTGATATGACAAAGTCTTGCTCTCAATTTTTAATTAGTCTCTAATATTGAAAATTCAGATTAAAAATTATATTTCAAAAATATCAAATGAAAAGCTTGATTCAAAAGTTTACACATTAAACTAATGATTAGATTGGGAGATTGATGTAACATCATTGAAAAATAATAATTAAAAAGATTGATTCTCAAAAAAAAACCTCAAAGTAAAAAAGTAAAATTGAAAAAAAATCAATTAAAAATAAAATAAAAATAAAATAGCAACAAACCAGGATAAGACCATCAAACACGATGGACTGGATAATGCGAACATGAAAACCTAATGAAGGCAAAACATAAAAAAAAAAGTGATGACTAGTTTTCAAATCAATAAAATATTAAATGATAAAATAAAAAAATAAAAAAATACTCTAATTAATGCTAGCTAATTTGCCAAACCCGCAACTTGATCATGAAACTAGAATTACCCCACAGAAAAGAAGACAAAAAAAAATCACAAAACTCATTTTCTAACGAACTCAATAATGAAGAATAAAATAGAAAAGCAAAATAAGAGTAAAAATAACTTTTAAAAATGTAATTTCGACATGAGTTAAATTTTCAAACCTGTCACCTAGGTTAAGAGGCTGATATTACCCCATAAAAATAATTATATATATATATAAAATGATATCGTTTTATTATTAAATTTATAGAAATCTAGGTTCCATAAACCTGTATGGAAGGCTGACCACTTGCCCCTGCATTCTAGCCTCCATTTCAGCCTCTAATTGATTCTCCCAACTGGTAAAAAAAAAAGCCCACTGATGATCTGAAGCACGTTGACTTTCTTGTTGAAGCAATAAATCCAGATTCAAGGCCTTGACCCTCTCCCATAAATCTTCCCAAGACATAAGAGTTGCTGGCAACCAATTTTGAGTCCACATTCATCCAATCCTCAAAAGCTTGAATCATGCATAGCCATTATAGAATAGAATTTGGATCGGAAACCTCACCTATAAAATAATGTCTTCAGACTAAGGAAGGGGGAGGAGAAAAACAGGCGGTGACAGTGGTGCTTCGGCAACAACAACCGTGTCGAAGCAATATCAGATTTGGTTTTGGCTCCTATAATTCAAGTTTCATCCATTCTCAAATCGAAGCAGTAGATATGAAGCCTGCAGCGGTGGTGACTGGTGGCGCTGAAGATCAGTGTTTAAAGCCATCAGCTCCTCCCAAACGCCGGCAGAAACCAGGTTTGGAAGGAATCTGAGAAGCTGCAGCAGACAGTATTGAAGCTATCCCAGAAACCATGGTTCGAGTTTAACATGACAGCATGGGCGAATAATTCTAATTCTTCATGAGAACTTCTGTAGTAAGACCATCTTTTCGGGTTCATAGCTCATGAAAATTGCAAAGTCCACTTCGTTTCTCCTTTTTTACATCCATAAGCAACTCCAGTTTCCTTCTCTGTTGTTTGTTTCAGACATTTCATTCAAAATTTATAACCTGGCGTCTCCGTGTGTTTCGCAGTTTTTTTTTTTCTCCCCTTAAAATGGTTGTCGGCTTTAGGTATGATTGGGTCAGATTCGGGCTTGGGCATTACTGGGTTTTGGTCTCAGCCTTCTTCGAAATGGTAAGGCTTGGATTGTAATTTATGGGTCATGGGCTGTGCTCATAATAGTGGTCTGTGGGCTACTTTTCTTGGGCTCGGCCTATGTTTTCTTTGATAAATGTTAGCAAGTTTGTGGTATGGTTTGATAACTTGGCATCGTTTGATTTGGACACACTCAAAAATAATATAATTATTTTGCGTATTTACCACTGCTCAATATAGAAAAGTTTGTCTTTATAGTTTATTTTTTAAAAAAAAAAGAAAAAAAAAGCAAGGTATTTTTTATGTTTTATAATTCAATATAAATATATTTTTCATAGCATAAAAATCTAAATATATTTTTTCTTTCAGTAGCTTATCGTACAAATGTTCGTGTTGTTTTAATAACAATTTTATTTAATCCATTAAGACTTGGTCAAAATAAAAAAGGCTATAGAGTTGACATACTCATTAAACTCAAAAACTAAACCCTGATTTTTCTAAATAAATATATTTTATTTCTTTACTTTGAATGTTTGAAGCAAATGAGTTCTTAGAAATAAAAACAATCAATTTGAAGATTTGATTTTTAAGAATAACCAGATTGACAGGTTTTCTATTTTTAGGGAATGCCGTCAATTTTTTTTTGAAATGATTAGAACTTAAATTAAAAAAGATAAGCTAAAAAAATAATTAAAGGCAATTAAAAAACAAATTTGGAAGAAAAACACATAGTAAGAGCAAGTCCAACGCAAAACCATGTACGTTGGCAAAATTAAAATTTTCAATTTTTAGCTATTTTTGTTCTATTTCTGCTCTCCAACAGGAGAGTCATCCCGATAGGCAAAATGCTTTTTCTTTAACCGAGAAGGCATTCCTATATATTTTCACTGCAAAGCCAAAATGTATATAGCTGTTGAAATTATATCGTTGTGGACTTGTTCTTAAAACACAACAACAACAATGATAACCACAATTGAAGCAATTAAAAAAAACAGATAAAGAACATTTCTTGCCAAACTCAAGGCTGGCTTTGGTGCTGAAAAAGGGATGAGATTTGAGTTGATTTAGGGTGAAATGTAGGTCGATTTTGTTGACAAAATACATTGTGATTCAAGGTTGAAAAGGGGCTGGCTTTTAGGTTGATCCAGGGCTGAAGTTTTAGGTTGGAATGGATAGGGATGATGCAAAGATGTTCAGTGGAAGGCTCCATTGTTGGGTTTGAGAATGAAGTCGAGGTTGCTGGTAGTGGTGGTGGAGGAGGAAAAGGGAAGAGAGGGAGGACGGCCGTCAATGGAACCCTTGGATGAGGAGGCGCAGTAGAGGCAGAGGAGATGGAGGGTTTCTTCATAGGAGATGGAGATGGCATGGAGGTTAGAGGTGGCGCAAAGGCAGAGGTTATGGAGGTTTCCTGAGGAGATGGAGATGGCACAGGGAGAGGAGGCTGGAGGCGGCGCAGCAGAGAGAAGATGTAGGGTTTCTTGGAGATAGAGATGGCACGGGGAGGGGAGGGGAATTAAACGGGTTTGGTGGGGGGTATGCTAATTATTATTATTATTAATAATTATAATAATAATAGTTAGCATAAAAAAAATAATTATGCGAAATTGATAGGATTGAGAAAAAAGATCAAATTATGAAGATGAATATTTCTACATTGGATCCAATTTCTGCAATGTATTTTCAAAATAGAAAGTTGGAAATTATAGCAAATAGGGGTTTTAATTTGTAATTAATTTAATTGAATTATTTGTAATGAAATGTATTTTAATTAATTATGTTTAAACTTATTGGTTACTTGAAATATATTGTTTAGTGTGTTAATTTTAGTAATTGATAATTGTTTTTTTTTAGTTTGCGGGTATTTTATTTTAAATTCATTTTTTATTTAAAAATAATTAAAAAAATAATAATTTTATTGTTGCAGGGTTTTTTAAAAGCAATTATTTAATTATATTACTTACTCCCATTAATTGTATAATTGATTGCATAATGAAACTATATACAAAATAATTGTACTATATTTGAAATAATATAAACCAATGGCTCTACAAAATAGCTTTTACCATTGGAGTACACATCAACAAAAAAACCATACATACACTATTCAAAAAATCATTTTAGAGATCTAGCTCTCCAAAATGAATTTTTTCATTGGACTTGCTCTAAAGATAATTGTTTTTTTGTAAACAATGATATTATTGTAAGTTTGACGTCGTTCTTTCTTTATACATAACTAATCTCTTATATGAATCTCTAGAATCTATGCATAGTTAGATTCCTAAGTTTTTTTAAATCACTAGAACCCTAATTTTACATGATATATATTTTTCCCTATTGATCACACGCCTTGTATCAGTGTATGATAAAAATGTACCTTTTAATTCTAAGTAGACTAGCATGAAATCCAGAAGAAGAAAAAATGTCATTGAAGCCTCAGTGCTCACCCATCAACCAGTCCTGCCTCACCTCAAAGCCCTTGTCACATTGTAAAATAAACTAAAAGAGACTGTGAGTAAAAACACTGTGGACTGTAATAATGTATTTTTGGGTCGGTTCGGTTTTCAGTTCGGTTGGTTTTCCGGTTTCTTAATTTTTTATCATTATTTGTATAGTAAAATCATGTTTGTAGCCCTCGAAAAAGACAAAAAATAGCTTATGGGTGGAGGGGCTCCGCGGTAATTGCACATTTTCGGTCCGGTCCGCCTACCTTTTTATTTTTTTATATTTGTTTAAAAATAGATAAATACGGATATAGCCCCTAATAAGACAAAATTGATGACTTGGGCACAAGGGTATACCGGTAATTGACCATCATTTATTATTATTTTTTCGAAATACTGTCGCCGTGTGCGGAACACGCGACAGACAGTATTTCGCCTCATGCCCTGTTAGGGTGGCGCGTGCGGGTACTTGGGTCGTCGGAGATGGGCTACCGGCGTCTCTGTCGATGCGCCTCCACTTGGTCTTCCTCCTGGTGCGGCATGTTTTGTCACATGGTGGCCGGTTAAAGTCGGTTTCCCCGTTTCTCTCTCTCCTGCACGTAAAAGTGCAGGAGAAGCCCCTAGTTTTGTTACTTTTTCACTTCAGTCCCTTTACCTTTAATTTTGTGTATGGTCCTGATTTCGGTTATATAAATTTTGATTTAGTTCGAATGAGTCCTTCGATTGAAATCAATTAAATGTTAAAGTTTCACTTCGGTCCTCCTTCTTTTAATTTCCGGATTGGGTTTAAATAGCTTAATATATTCGGTACAGAAGTTTCAATTTTTTCAATTTTATCCTTTGATTGAAATTGATAATATATTTGATTTTCATTTCGGTCCCTATACTTTTCATTTTTGATTTTAATTCCTTTATTTTTTTATATTTCTGAAATAAGTGTGCTCTTAGCTTTTATTTTTTTTAATTTTTGTTATTTTCTTATTTGTTGAGGTGATATTTTAAAAAAATATTAGCTTTTAAATTTTATTTTGTATCTATGATCATTTGAAAATTGACATTTATGTTTTTTTTCTCCCTTTGCTCTTGAATTTTTTTCACCTAATAATTTTTTTTTAATTTTTTTTTAATTTTTTTTTAATTTTTTTTTGTTTGATCTTTTGTTAAAGTTTTTAGGTTTTTTTTAGTCTTTCATTTATTTTTGTTTTTTTCATTATTAACACAATAATAATAATAATAATAATAATAATAATAATAATAATAATAATAATTTAATTATTTTTCTTGCTTACTCTTTTGTTAATATTTTTTATTTTTTTTTCTCGGGATAATTTGATAATTTTTATTGTTTTGACAGTAATAGCAATGATAATTTTTATTTTTATTTTATTTTTTTGTTTGATCTTTTGTTAAAGTTTTTAGGATTTTTTTAGTCTTTCATTTATTTTTGTTTCTTTCATAATAATAATAATAATAATAATAATAATAATAATAATAATTTAATTGTTTTTCTTGCTTACTCTTTTGTTAATATTTTTTAGTTTTTTTTTCTCGGGATAAGTTGATAATTTTTATTGTTTTGATAGTAATAGCAATGATAATTTTAGATGTTAAGACTTCAATGTTGTTATTCTTATAATAGGGTGTGTTTATCTATTTTATTATATTAAAATTTGCATATATTTTAATTTTGATCCAGCAAATCCTATAAAAATTGTTTGCTCAGCCCGCAACGTAGGGCGGACATTTTTTTTAATTTTCAAGTTAAATGATTTTTTTTCAGGTAATAATTTTTATTTTTATTTTATAATTTTTTTTATTTTTTTATTTGCTCTTTTATTAAAGTTTTTATGTTTTTTTTAGTCTTTGATTTAATTTTGCTTTTTTCATTATTAGCGCAATATTATTATTATTATTATTAATAATAATAATAATAATAATTTTAGTTTTTGTTCTTATTTGTTTTTTTGTTAATTGTTTTGTATTTTTTTCTCGGGGTAATTTAATAATTTTTATTATTTTGGCAGTGATAGTGATGATAATTTTAGATGTTAAGACTTCGATGTTACTGTTGTTATAATAAGATATGTTGATCTGTTTCATTATATCAAACTTTACATGTATAAATATTATATTTTAATCTCAACAGCTATAAAAATTGTTTGCTCGACCCGTAACGTAGTGCAAACTGACAACATCATGAAGGTTGATGTAAATGTTGGAAAAAAACTATGTTTTCCCACATTTTTGTGTTGAAAATCTTTCGAGACAATTATCTATTTCCGTCTCTTTGATGTTAAAGCTTCGATATTGTTTTTGTGGTAGTGTGTATTGATGTGTTGTTTCATATCAAACTTTGCATGTGTAGATATTATATTTTATTTTTAAATTAGTAAAATATATAAATTACTTCAAATTTAATAATTAAAAAAATTTATTGTGCCCGCAACGTACGGGCAATCTAACTAGTTGCTTCTAAATGCTTTTTAAAAAAAGGCAGTGTTTGTCCAACAGGGAAAGTCGCAAGTGGTGGCAAAGCTCGATGGAATTGTTGATGAAAAGGAAGACTTGTTGACTCTTCTTCTGAACAGCTCGAAAGCCACTTCCCCCTTGTTGTGAGCAAAATTCATTATAGCTCAATTAAGTTAAGCAAGTGTTTCACAAGCTTCTTTATTTGCACGGAAAAAAATAATAAAAAATATATTTTTTAAAGAGATACAAGATAAAAATCAAATACAAGATAGTATGAGTCTGTGTGCAAATTTCAAGTCCAGATAACTTTTAAAGAGATATATTAAAGAATAATAAATTATATTATGGAACCTTCTCGAGGTTATTTGCAAAACCAAAATTAAAATTTATGGAGTTCTATCCACTTTATTCTTTTTTTAGTTTTATTCCTTTTTTAGTTTTAATTTCCGTCCCTCAACATATAATTGTTGAACATCAATAAATTTTATTTTTATTTTGTCAAGCTTAGCATCAATCAAGCGATAAAATCTTCTATCATTATATCTAGACAACCAAAACAAACTAGAAGTCAAAACCTGGGCAAGGAACTGCTGCAGCAAGCCAACAAGAAGAGAAGTCCCCAGGGCTCAATCTAGGCTTCCAGCCTAGATGGACTCGAGGGTTCTCAGGGAGCTTCAATTGTAGGATCCGATCTCAAAATTATTGAGATCTGAAAAGGCTATGCATGATTTAACTCTCTAAATGAATTAAACCTGTTTAACATTCCGTTTCTAAAATATTTTTGAATTTTTTTTAATGTTTTATATTAAATTTAAAAAATTTAATGTGCTGATATCAAAAATAATTTTTTAAAAATTAAAAAATATCATTTTAATGCATTTCTGATTGAAAAATATTTCTAAAAATAAATTTCAATCTCAGTTTCAAACATAGCCATACATGTTGAATGCTTTATCTTCTCTCTAAAAATAAAGCACACATTATAAATGTTTTTATATTTTTTCAAATTTATTTATTTTATTATTATTTTAAGTAGTTGTACGAGATGATGGACTCATGAATTTTGTTTTATTTTTTAATTTAAACTTTCTTTCTTAGTTGTGATGAGTATTCCCTTAAAAAACTATACTACTCATAAAAAAATTCATAAACAGTAAAAAATTAATTGCTAAGAAAATTTAATTTTTTTTTTAAATGTCTATTTTTATTTTTATTTTAAATCAATATAGTTTCTATAAACTTATATTTGTTTAATTATTGTAGCTTTTTATTCAACGAACTATGATGTCAATGTAAAAACATTTTTTGGTGTGAAAACAAAAAAAAATTGACATGAATAAAAACACAAGTTCAATAAAAATATCATGTATCCTAAATAATTTTATTTTTTGTCTTTCCAAATTTTTTTTTTTTAGAATCATTGAATCAAATTAAAAAAATAGATTCAATAAAGCAAGGTTATTAAACATGACCACGACCTAAATTGTATATTTGACAAGTTAACCTAATTTGACCTAGATCAATCCAAAACATTATTTTTTTCAATACTTTTCTTATAAAAAATAAATTTTTTTAAAAAAATATTGAGTTAGGTTTGTGCAAGTAAATCAATTTGTAGGTGCACCCGTTTGATTGAAGTATGCTTAAAAACTCATCCTAGTTCGCCAACCAAGTCAACATGTCTTCATGTTTACCCAATAAGCTTTATAGAGTTTAATAACATTTTCAAAACGTTATATGTGGTGGTGTACATGTAACTAACTAGTTAGTACTGAAGGATCACTTGATATTTTTTTATGGTTTGTTTTTGTTTTAAAACTTTGTTTTATTTCTTATTTTCAAAACTTTAAGAAAACAATAAATTAATTGTTAAAATTTGGAGAGCCAAAACAAATTGTGTTTTAAAAATTGTGATAATGATTTTTAAGAAAAAAAATCCTAAACTATGTGCTTTCTTGTTTTTATTTATTTTTAATATGAAACAAATAATAAATTACTGTAGTTTTAAGATTTCAACTCTTTAGTCTATGACTACCGATTGATTTATTTTTTCTACACATGCATGTTTGCTCTTGACCAAAGATAAACAAATAGTCAAGAAAGGCAATTTAATCCAAATTTTATGGATATCAACTTGAATACATGAGTTTCTTTTCAAGTAGTCAAGAAAGGAACAATGGTGGCGCGCGAGTTTCTTTTTTGTGTGGAGGGGAGTGTGGCTCAAAAATGGTTTTGGTCCCTAAAATCTCTTGTCATTTTATTTATCTCTCCCCCTCCCCTCTCTCCACACATGTAATGGCACATGTATATATAGTAATAAATATTTTTTTTTGGTCCTTTATTTCTTTTCTTTTCAATTTTGTTCCATGCGTCAAAATATTTTTGGGTTTTTTATTTTTTGGTATTGTCTTGTTCTTTTCAAAACAGAAAAACAAGGATGTCAAAAATTGGGTAGCAAAAAATATTGTAACCTTTCTAGTTTGTCTCCTACAAACCAATCAAATTCAAGTGGATCAATTTTGAAATCCCCTGATCCAACTCTTTGCTTAGCTTAAGTTTCAAGTCAAACCACATGAGGGTTGCCTCGATATGAATTGGTCAACTTCACGGATTCAAAATCAACTCGGATGACTTATAAAGACATGACATAACTTTTTTTAAAAGGTGATAGTTTTAAAAAAATATTGAGAAGAAGACATATTGGATAAATCCCGACCAATCCGCGTCCCAAGTCATAAATTCTACTAGGTTTAGTAACTTTGGTTTTATCAAGACCGATCAAAACTACCCATTTCCTTAGAGCTATTAAAACTCTCTCTCACTTAATGACTTTATTTTGCTTTTTATTTAGACCTAGCTTCTTCATGTGTCATCTCTATTAAAGATTCTAATTTATAATATGACATGTGTTATTTTCTTTATCTTTTTTTATTTACCTCTTGTCTAGGGGAATTGGCTTCTAGTTTGAGTAGAGTAGGGGTATTTCAGTTTTAATGCAAAATTGTAAGGTGGGGATGCAAGTATAATTAGTTTTTTAAAACTATTTTTATTTGATAATATGATCAAAAAGTATATGCTAACAAAATCAAGCACCAATACAACAATGAGATGTTTGTTTGAGACCATTGTCTTTGCTTTGTGCGTGACCATTTCCGGAGACAGGGGGAGGTTACTTGGTGAAGGTTGTTTTGTGATGGAAGAGGTATGGTTGGTGTCTAGATGAGAGTTGGAGGCAAAGTGGAGGTTGTTGCTGGCTAGAGGAATAAGGAATGATTGTTGTCACTGTGTGGAGAGGATGGTGCAAACTGACGACGTTGAGGAAGGCCTATTGCTGGTCGTCTATGGTGAGTTGCAAGCTGTTGTTGGTGGCCGGAGGAGCAAAATGGGATGTTGGTGATGCCAAGAGGTGGTTGTTGGTCAGTTGTTGGGTGGAGAAGATAGATGATGAAGCTATTGTTTAGGAAGAAAAAGAATTGGGACTGCTGCTGATGGTAGGGAAAAAACCATTGTTAAGGCTGCGGGTGTTAGGGAAAAAAAGGACTGAACCTGTCGGCGTTAAGGTAGAAGAAGTTGTTGTCTTGCTGGCAATAGGGAAGAAAAAAACTGAGACTATGGCTTTGGGTGATTGAAGCAGTTTTTGGGTTTTTGTTTTCGGTACCCCTTATTTCTTCTTTCTTTTGTTCTTTTATTCCTTCGTTCTTCCTTTTCTTTTCTTTTGTCCCCCTCTTGTCTCTTGTTCTCCTTTTCATCCCCTTGTTCTGTGCTTCTCTTCCTATATATAGGGTTTGCGCACAAGTTGCAAGACATGACTGCTTGTTGTGCATAAAATGGTGTGTTGCAGTCAAGGTAAGGTAATGGTGTGTTACAGTTAAAGTGATGGCAATAACAAGGTATGGTTAACCCGAATTAGACTCTCAAACTTAATTTTTCACCAATTAATCCCTTAATAAAATTAATTTGACCAATTCAAAGTATAATTAAGTCCTTGCACTTAATTAAACTCTTCAATTGGAACCTAAATTAATTCCTAAACATAATTAAACTTTAATTTGACCCATGATTAAATCAAGTTGGTTTATTAGACATTTAATTATGCATTTTGATTTAATTTTTATCTAGATTTATCCGATAATAATTTATTTTAGACTTCAATTTGTATTTTCCTTTGTTTTTGGGCACGATAGAGGTACGATCGGACTTTCAGATCTGTCCAAAATCTCCAACTTAATTTTTCCACCATGTAAGCTTTTTTTTTCCAAGTAAATTTTGGGAATAACCCATAAATGAGTTATGATAATAAGTTTAATCTATAAATCTCGTGAACTAAGCAGCCTACCAAACTCGTCAACCATTTCATGAACTTAATGAAGTTTAATAACATGGTTTTTTTTTCTTTCTAAAACTAGTTTTTTAATTATATAATAAAAAATAAACAATCATAAAATTGAGCTCTATGAAAAAAACTGTTTACCCTACAATTTTGCATTAGTTTGCATTTCATTATGAGTTGAATAAAAAAAATGTAAACAAAAAGAGAATATGATGGTCACAAGGTATTTTTTGGCAACCATTAAACCCATTAAAAGAATACCTCTTTACTTGACTTGTTATCTAACTTGAGTTTAAAATCAAATCATGTGAAAATTTTCATGATGTGAATCAATTGATTTCAAAGGTCGAAAAACAATATGAATGGCCAGTGAAGACCTGACTTAACTTTTTTAAGAAGATGAAAACTTTTTTAATATTTTAAGAAGATGACATATTGGATTGATCCTGATCAACCCATGTCCCACGTCATGAACTATAATATATTTGTCATAATTCATTTCTAGGTCATTCCCCAAAATCTATCCAAAATAAAACAAAAATATCAAAAATAAAATAAAAAGGGTTGGCGTCTGTGGAAAAATCAAGGTGGAAATTTCAGAAGTTATTGAGAGCCCAATCATATGTATTTTGTGCTAAAAAAAGAAGGAAAATACAGATTCAAAGCTGAAATAATTTATTATTGGATAAATCTGCATAAAATTAAGTCGAAAAGCATAATTATATTTTAATGGGTCAATTTGATTCAATCGTCGGCCAATTTAAAATATAATTATGTTTGAGAATTAATTTAGGATCCAATTGAAAGATTTAAATAGGTGCAAAGACTTAATTATACTTTAAATTAATTAAATTAATTTTATTAGAGGCTTAATTGATAAAAAAAAATTAAGTTTTTGAACTTAACTCGGGTTCAATTGGGAGATTGGAATTTTTGTAGACCAATTAAATTTTTTCCAAGCCAATTGTACGAAGTTAGGGGCCAAATTGAAAAAAAAAAGAGTTTAATGGTCAATTAAGGGTCCAATCACACAACTCCAAAACCAAAGACTAAAATAATAAAAAGCGCAAAGCTAAGGTTGCTATTGAATTTTTGTAGGGATAAAATTGTACAATATTAAAAGTGTAAAGCCAATTAGGGGTGCAATTGGAACAATTATAAACCTAAGGACCAAATCGCATTTGGTGCTATTTCTTCTCCAGCAGCAGTTGACCGACCACCTAGCACCACCTTCCTCCGCACCACCTTCCTTCGCACTGGCAGCTTCTCCCCGAAGCTACCAGCTTCCTAGCTGGCTCAACTCTTATTCTCCAATGCCGGTGACACAACAATAGCAGAGCGATAACACAGTTAGCAGCCCCTTCTGACGTCTCTCTTGACCATTATTTTTTATGCTGTCACCACCATAGAAAGAACCACCTCAGCCTTTTTTACCTGCCGGTAGTGGCAGGTGACCTCTTATCACCATAAATCAACCTTCTTGTTACCGTTCACGCTACATGAATAGTGCAAGAATGAATTAATTCACTTTACACTGTTCAGGCTACGTTAACAATGCAATGTTTTTTCTTCTTCTTTTATGTCTAGCTTTGTCTAGGATTTTTGTCCCTATATGGTCGGGCCGACCCATTTAGTTGGGTCAGGCCCAATCTGATTTTTTCCTTTTTATTTATTTAAAAAAAAATTATAATATAAAAAATCACATTAAAAAACAAACAAAAAATGTGTTGTTTTCGTGCATAAGATCGAATTCTAATGTTTTTTCAAGCATAATTTTCATAAAACAAATATAGTATATTTCTCATGTTTTGAAACGAAAATTAGATATCATAACCGGTTTATGAGTATCCGTTGAAATTTGGTCAAAATATCAAAAAATAGGTTATGTACACCGGGGGTGATGTATCTTCCCTTGCACAACAAGTTCTCTTACTCAGACTCTCATAGAGTAATAAATTTTCTAGTTACCTTAATACTAGATGATGACTTCTAAGAATTATTGTCATAATTTTATGACTATACAACCCTTCCCTTTTACCGTGCATCTTCTCGCCTCCGGGGATGGCAGGGGTGGAAAAAACATGAAAAAACACCGTCGCGGTATTATTTAGTATTTTTTCTAAAAACATATTTGTATTTAATTATCTGATAAAACTATATGCGCAAGCACCAATACAACAATGAGATGTTTGTTTTAAAAGATTATTTTTGATATCGACAAATCAAAATGATTTGAAAAAACCAAAAAATAAAAATAAGATTTTTTTTTCAAAAGTGCTTTTGAAACATGGTGTCAAACAAACATTTAATAATCTTTTTACCCAAATCTATTTTTTTATTTAACTATATCTTAGAAAAAAAATTAAAAAATTAAAAAATTGAGTATCAACCTAATATGAGAACATTTTAAACTATGATAAACCTATAAAAACTTAAATGAAAAAAATAAATTATAAATTCCAATTCTAAATCAATCCAATATTGAAAGAAAAAATAAAAAAATGTAGAAAAAATCCAAAATTGAAATTAAAGAGTTTTTAAAAATCAAGGGACTAAATTAAATGAAGAAGGGAAAATGCTTGGCATCTGTGAATATATGCCAAAGTGTGAGGAGATCCTACAACCTTTGGATGGTAAATGAGCATTTCTTTAGGTTTTGATCGATGTCTTTTCTTATTTTGGTGGAATCACCACGATATCCTTTTCTTTTTCTTTTTTTTATAGAGTGGTGTGTTACAAGAGGAAGTGTAGTGTGGTTTCAAAAATCCAATGTTATTTCCTATGTCTTTCTCTTCTCTCTTATTACCTTTGTTTCATGGATTAACTTATGTTATTCTTCCCTCCATGCTTTAATATTTTTATATTCTTCAATTTCATTCCTTTTATTCTTAATCTTTAGAAAATGAAGATTCTGAAAAGAAAACTCTTGCAAAATCAATCTTCAACATGATGTCAGGACAATTATTTAATACAACAATGATATCATAAACATAAAATAAAGACAAATTATCTACCAAACATCCAAACCAACACAACATCAAAGAACAAAATTGAAATAAATTTTTTGATGACTGAGAAAAACAAAAATAATGGAGGGCCAAGCTTGAAAACAACTTTAAAAAAAAACAAGAAAAGGATTGTTCTTTAATAAAAAAAAATTAAATTTTGGTACCTTGGTTTAAATCTTTTTTAATTTTATTTTTAGAAAATGATTTTAATAAATCCTAATTGAAGAACAAAAAATGGATGTTTACAATGAAAGTAGGCCAATCATTTAACAGGGGATGATGATAACTTTTAGACCAAAGTAAATCTTTGTTAGTTATGTGTATTTAACATGTGTTGTTGTGTTGATAAGGATTGAAATGGTTAAAAATTGGTTATGCAATCGAATTATGAATATTGGTTGAATGCTTGTTTGATTACTAGTAAGAACATCTTACAACATATCAAATCTCATATGTAGTAATTGTGAATTATAAGAAAAAAAAGAATTTTATGGAGCATCTTTTTTTATAATATATGTACATTTTAAAACTTTATATTAAAACCTTATAATCTTCAAACTTTTTAGATTTTAATTAATTTAGTTATATACTTATATTATTTAGCTTGTTAAAAGTGTATTTTGAATCTATCTCTGATTATAACCTATGTTCCGACATCTTTACTAAATATATTATTTTACTTTGTAATTGTAATGTTATTAAGTCAATATAATATTCTTTTACTAAAAAAAATAATTTGTTAGTTAGATCTATTTCAATGTATTAGCTTTGTATACAAGTAACAAATAATAAATTTGTTTAAATTTCTTCTGAATTCTCAAAAATCAATCATGTCCAATAAAAAAACATTACTAGGAATTTTTATTTGCAAACCATACACAAAACATTAAAAAACGTAGACACTAAGCCCATTAATAGGCTGTTTGGCACTGCGATCCGAAAGTGCTTATGAAAAAAATTGAAAATTTTTTATTTTTATTTTTTACTTTAAATTACAAAAAATAGTGTTTTTAGATTATTTTGATGTGCTGATGTCAAAAATAATTTTTAAAAAATAAAAAAACATCATTTTGATGCATTTCTAAACGAAAAGCACTTTCAAAAGCAACTGCAATCGCACTCCCAAACAGGCACTAAAGCTGGAATGGACTTGCAGTAAAACATCAAGGACTCTAATCCATTTTAGTCATAAGCACTCCATCTTATATTATGCAACAACATTATAATTTTAGGCCCTCTTTTTTTGCTAGACATAGACTCATAAAATTACAAAATTCAATAAAGATATAAATAAATTCCAATATTTTTTTTTTAATTTAATAACAAAAGAAAGAGACATGGACCTTGGCTAAGCTAGTTCCTTGTTGGCTCACTATTTTCAGAAGAAATACTAGTAATTCGACCTATCGAAGAGATAAACTTTAATCTCACATCATTGGTTGTAAAACCAAAAAACAAAAAAGAAATTGCAAGTGGAGTAGTAATATTTCTATAAAAAAGAAATTCTGGGTTTGACTTGATTAAAAGCTAACCTCACCACATTGATCTATTTCAAAATTATATTATTTTAATTTTTTTTTTAAATTAAACCACACACTATCATGGACAAAGATTTAAAAGTATTTATTATAATTAATCTAGTCACATCTCATTCAGAATTTATCGAGTTAACCTGGTAGTTAGTTGACCCAACGAGTCATTCAAGTCCAACCAGGTTAATTTTCAAAATAACTTAAAAAATATCCAATCTCACCTAGATTTTAACGTTTTGTTCGTTTTTGCGGTTGCAAAGCGCTTTTGCAAAAAAAAGAAGAAGAATTTTTTGCTATAAATTAATATGTTTATTATGATTTTAGATCATTTTAATGTGTTGTTGTCAAAAATACTTTGACAAACAACCACTATCACAATACCAAATAAGGTTTAAATTAATGAATCATTAAATTAACATCTCAAACTTTTATGATTTTGTTTGACATTACAATCCAACTATATATTTTTTTAGTTTAAGATTATTATTTTGGAGATTTTAAATTATTTTTTATGTAATGATGTAAAAAATTATCTTAAAATATTAATTTTTTTCTTAATGTATTTTCAATAAAAAAAAAACACCAATAATATTTCTAAATAGGCTGGAACAGGCTCGAGAGGTATGAGCCGAGCCGAGCCGAGCCGAGCCAAACAGCATGACAGAGGAATATGGATTGCCGATATCGTCTCTTGTTCATGTATCGTTTATCATGTAAGCAAATGCGACCCAAACGAAATTGGATAAGGATTTAAAGGCCCACCTCTCATTTCTCTCTAATCTTTTCTGGCCATAGGGACTCAGTAAGCAGATATCAACACCTTCACCAAACAGCCAGCCAGACTGAAAAAAAAAACCCTCTTTCTTTTTGAGAGGTACACTTCTTGCTTGATTCTTAATGGGTCATAGAATTTGATGCTGCTTTATGGGTTCCTGTGACTTTGCATTGCTGGCTGTTGTTTATCTTGTGGGTTTTTATTATAACCTTCCAGTTTGCTTTGTTTCTGGTTGTCAACCTATAATAAGTTTTTGTATTTGGTGATGCTTTCTGTTTGTTGAAATGAGTGTATAGACTTTGAATACACACACACACACACACACACACAACACTACAGTCCTTTTCTTTTGAATGTAATAATACTTTCTTAGTGCTAGTGTTCAAATGAGTATTTTATTTAAATTAGGAGTTTTCTGCTAGATTGTAGAATTGTTTGTGCACTGAGATTTATTCAGCTATATGGCTGAAGATATTCTAGAAAGGGTAAATCAGTTCAAATTTCACATTGAAGACAATAATTTGACTTGAAAAAATTATGATAATGAACCAAGATATTTGGAATTTTGATGTCCTTGCTCTCATGAAGGTGACCGTTTACAATTCGCTGGAGTTCAGTAAAAAAGTCTTATCGAGACATATTGAGTTTCCCATTTTTTTTCGTGACAAAATTCAGAAATTTATCTGATTACTTAGCCAGCTTTTGCTTACATGAGTTATAGAATCTTCATAAAAACCCATTTAAGCTATGTATTTTTTGTGTACATCTCAATCTTGGGGATGGTTGTGTAGAATGGAGTGCAGTGTCTAATGCTTTGATGAAATTGTTTCAAGGGAGGCATTTGGGCATGATGGGATTGAACCAATATGAACTGCCAAATAACCTTATCAGACAGAATGAACTTGAAGAGGAATTGTTTTCGGAAACAGTGTTAATGAGCCAGAATTTTCTGTGTGAATCCGTTTTTGAAGTTTGCTATTGTTTATTCTACTACTGAAAAACCAAGACTTGATTTTGTAGAAAATTGTATTTCAATCTCATAATCATCACTGCCTAGGACCTAGGATATATACAGCATCTATATTTCTAATTTAGGATAGTTATTAACTACACATAAATAGCTATCAATGCTAGATCCTAAATAATAAGGAAGTATTTGACTTCCCTTTTATACATCCTACAAATCTGCCATTCAATACTTCCCCTCAAGCTGGATGGAAGAGATCTTTCATTCCAAGCTTGTCTAGTGTGTTCTTGAATGTAGGATTCTGAACTCCTTTAGTGAGTATATCTGCCAACTGCTCTCCTGTAGGCACATAGGGAGTGCATATCAGTCCACTCTCTAGTTTTTCCTTGATGAAGTGTCTGTCAACCTCCACATGCTTGGTTCTGTCATGCTGCACTGGATTGTGTGCTATTGCTATAGCAGATTTGTTGTCACAGTGGAGCTTCATTGGTCCTTCCCACTTGATTTTTAAGTCTTCCAGAATAATTTTCATCCATAATAACTCACAAATTCCAAGTGCCATTGATCGAAATTCAGCCTCTGCACTTGATCTTGAAACAACATTCTGTTTTTTGCTTCTCCATGTCACAAGGTTCCCCCCTAGAAGTGTACAATATCCTGAGGTTGACCTTCTATCTGTCACGGCTCCTGCATAGTCTGCATCTGTGTAGCATTCCAACTCTAGCTTGCCATGTCTTTTATATAAAACCCCCTTTCCAGGAGTAGTCTTCAAATACCTGAGGAGTCTATACACTGCCTGAAGGTGTGATTCCTTTGGATTGTGCATAAACTGGCTCACTACACTGACAGCATAAGCAATGTCAGGTCTAGTGTGAGCTAAGTAGATCAGCTTACCAACTAATCTTTGGTATTGGCCTTTATCAGTCGTGGTCCCCTCTTCATCATTGTCAAGTCTGTGCTTTAGATCAATTGGTGTCTCACATGGTCTGCATTCCACCATTCCTGTTTCTTTTAGAAGATCCAGGATGTATTTCTGCTGGGAAATAAAAATCCCCTCATCTGAATGGGCCACTTCGATACCAAGAAAGTATTTTAACCTTCCCAGTTCTTTGATGTCAAATTCTGCAGACAGTCTCTTCCTTAGCTTGTCCCTTTCCATATGATCATCTCCTGTTATGATAATGTCATCAACATAGACAATTAAAATGGTTACTTCCCCTGAATTAGAGTGTTTGATGAACAAGGTATGATCTCCTTGACTCTGCCGATATCCCATAAGTATCATGGCTCTAGTAAACCTTCCAAACCATGCTCTAGGAGACTGCTTCAAGCCATAGAGTGCCTTCTTTAACCTGCAAACTTGATTAGGCAGTAAGGAATGATTGAATCCTGGTGGTGGATCCATATACACTTCTTCTTCCAACTCTCCATGTAAGAAAGCATTCTTAACATCATATTGCTGCATACACCATCCAAGATTAGCAGATAAAGAAAACAGAATTCGTATGGTGTTCATCTTAGCAACAGGAGCAAATGTCTCCTCATAGTCTATCCCAAATGTTTGTGTAAACCCCTTAGCAACCAGCCTGGCTTTATACCTTTCTAGGTTGCCATCTGTTTTGTATTTCAAGGTGTACACCCATTTACACCCTACTGCCTTCTTTCCTTTAGGCAGTTCAACTATGTCCCATGTTTGATTCCTTTCTAGTGCATTCATCTCTTCTCTCATGGCAATTTTCCAATTCTCATTATTTAAGGCCTCATGTAGGGTTTTTGGGATAGAGATGGTGTTTATTTTTGAAAGGAATGTTTTATGTGAAGGTGAGAATTTCTGGAATGACATATAGTTAGCCATAGGGTATAAGGGTTTCTTAGTGCACTCCCTTTTTCCTTTTCTAATAGCAATTGGCTGATAGATATTTGGAGAGAGTTCATCAAGAGTAGGAGATATTTCATTACCTTGTTCAGGTTCAGATTCTTGGGCTTGCAGAGGGGTCAATTCAGGCTGCTGTACTCTTCTTTTATACACCTGCAGTGGTTTGTTAGCAGTAGTAGTTTCTCCTTGTGGATTTGTAGTGTTTAGGGACTCACATGTTTGTGAAATTGATGTTAGAGACTCATGTGTTTGTAACATAGAAGATGATGATTGCTGTCTAGATGAAATAGGAAATGAAAACATGTCATCCATAGAAAAAACAGTAGCCTTTTCTTCTATATTTTCCTCCCCCTGAAGAGAAGAGGTGCTGAAATAAGACTGATTTTCATTGAAACTAACATCTTTTGACACAAAGAATTTTTTTGAAGAAGGATGATAACATTTGTAACCTTTTTGTGTGATAGAATATCCTATAAAAATGCATTTAAGAGCCCTAGCATCAAGTTTATCCCTTTGATGTTTGTGAATGTGGACATAGGAGACACATCCAAAGATCCTAGGAGGGAGTTTTGAATAAAACATATTTGTTGGAAAAAATTCTGACAAATACTTTAAAGGACTCTTAAAGCCAATCACTCTTGAAGGAATTCTATTTATTAAATAGGTGGCTGTTAACACGGCTTCTCCCCAGTAATTCTTTGGGACTTTATGTTGAAAAAGTAAAGCCCTAGCAGTTTCAAGTAAATGTCTATTCTTTCTCTCGGCCAAACCATTCTGTTGGGGAGTGTTTACACAAGATGATTGATGGATAATTCCTTCTTTGTCAAAGTATTGTGATAGATTTTGATTAAAGTAGTCTCTAGCATTATCAGTCCTAAATCCTTTAATGTCAACCCCAAACTGTTTCTTTATCATTGCTGTAAAGTTTAGCAAAATGTGGCTTACATCAGATTTCTTTTTAATTAGATAAACCCAAGTCACTCTAGTGCAATCATCAATAAATGTTACAAAACCTTTGGCTCCTGAAATATTTGGAATGTGATATGGTCCCCATATATCAGAATGGATTATGGAAAATGGAGACATGGATCTTGATTCACTTGAAGGAAAAGGCACTCTATGGTGCTTTGCAAACTCACAAATTTCACAATTAAAGTTTTGAACATCAAGGTTTTCAAATAGAGATGGAAACATGTTCCTAAGAGTCTTAAAAGATACATGTCCTAGACGACGATGATGATTCCAAACATCAATTTTATTTGAATATATTGAAATAAATGATAGGAAAGGAGAGTTACTACTGCTGCCTTTGCCACTGCTGCCTTGCATTTCAAGCATGTACAGCCCATCCTTGACCCTAGCATGTCCAATCATCCTCCCCGTAGCTAGGTCCTGAAATATGCAGTAATCAAAGAAGAAAGTTACACTGCAATTTATGTCTTTAATGAGTTTTCGAATAGACAGTAGATTTGTAGTGAGATTAGGAACATGTAGTACTCTTTTAAATGTAAAAGAGGGATTAAAAGAAAGTGTTCCTTGGCCTGCAACCGAGGTTACAGACCCATCTGCTACTGTAATTTTCTTACTGTCATGACATGGTTGATAGGATTTGAGGGCATCTGCAGAGGGGGTCATGTGATCTGTTGCACCTGAGTCAATGACCCAGGTGCTGGAATGGCTCTGGTTTGAGGCACAAAATGCATGAGAAATTAGAATTTTACCATTTTGAGCAAGAGAGCATGACCCAGATGGTTTCTCCATGGTGTTGAGTAGGGATCTTAGGCTCTCAATCTCCTCCTTGTTAAGTCCTCTTACCTCTGGAGTGTTAGTTTCTGAGGTTGTCTCTTCACCATTAGCCAAGTGTGCATGTCCTCTTGGCTGATTCCACCTAAATCCTCCATTACGCCCCATCCTTGTTGGGGCTATCTGATTCCTTGATAGTGGTCTGCCATGCAATTTCCAGCATATCTCCTTTGTATGGCCTGTTTTCTTGCAGTAGTTACAAAACTGCTCTTCTTTTTGGATTTTTCTCCCTTCAATTTTTATCCTCTCTGCATCATGTTTGATTTCATTTCTGCCATGAGTTATCATCATAGCAGACCCTTCTGTGTGAGTGGCCTCCATCATCACTGTCCTCCTTCCTTCTTCTGCCCTTATTACTGAAAATACTTCATTGAGTGAGGGCATAGATTCCTTTCCTAGTATTTGGACTCTTACTGGATCAAATTCCATGTTCAGTCCTGCAAGGAATTCAAAAATCCTTTCCCTCTCCACATAATTTTTTAAAATTGTTCCATCATCACTGCACTTCATTTTAAAATCTTGATAATAATCTAACTCCAACCAGAAACTTTTCATGATGTTGTAGTATTCAATAACCAACATATTACCTTGTTTGGTTGTTGACAACTTGGTCTTGATCTCATAGATTAAGGCAGCATCCTTGACCTTAGAGTAGGTCTGTTTTACTGCATCCCACACATCTTTTGCTGTGTTCAGGAACATGTAGGGCCCACAGACTTCTGGCATTATGGAATTCCATAGCCATGACATAATCATGGAGTCTTCTTCATCCCATAGGGTGAACTTTGGGTCTTCTGGTTTTGGGGGATTGTCTGTTAAATGACTAATCTTTCCTCTTCCCTTGAGAAATGTTTTTACTATCTGTGACCACTTCAGATAGTTTTTTCCATTCAGTCTATAGGAGATCTGCAGGCTCTGAAACTCTCCGGCTGTTTGGGTTTCTTTGGTGGTGTTTTCTGACATGATTTTCTGGTGTTGGGGTGGAAGGGAAGGTTCTGGATCTAGGTTTTATGAGATAGGCTCTGATACCATGTAGAAAATTGTATTTCAATCTCATAATCATCACTGCCTAGGACCTAGGATATATACAGCATCTATATTTCTAATTTAGGATAGTTATTAACTACACATAAATAGCTATCAATGCTAGATCCTAAATAATAAGGAAGTATTTGACTTCCCTTTTATACATCCTACAAATCTGCCATTCAATAGATTTCTTTAGCGGTAATTAGGGCTGTTAGGACCAGATACGTTGACTAAGACATGGCTGATGTTGTCACTGGTTGATGTGTGCTCGCAGCTGTTAGCCTGTGATGTGAATTACTGAACATGAAGCTCATTTCAGGAGAAAATCTCTTTATATGTTTCTGGAATAGTATTTTTGTATGTGATTGCAAAGCGTTGATTGCTCAATTGTAGTATTCCATCCTTGTCTATGTTTGTTATAGACATTTTGCATCTGATTTTAGCACAAGTGGTAACTGGAACTTTCATCTGTTAGTTTCAGGGAAGATCAATAAAGTCCAGTGCATCTATTTTTCATTGCTGAGCAGGTGAAGATTGGGATGAAAAGTCTAGTTTAGCTGCGGCACAAACTTTGCAACTCAAATAAACATGACACCTGTGCTCCCATGTTCTACAAGTAATGTTTGTCTCATTCCTGGAACTGCTTTTTCAATAAAGAAGAATAATAGTCTCAAAAATGGAAGTTTGTCAAGGAAATCTACAAAATATGCATCATCCTCACAAAGACTCGTGTTGCCTCTTCCTGGTTTTGTAAAGTTGTTCCCACAATACCACAGGGGTTGTGCTTTGCTCAATAGATCTGTAGTGCGTACCGTATCAGCCACAGGGACTGATGTAGCAGTAGAGGAGCCAGATTCACCTGTTGTAGATAAAGATTCAGATGGAGGTGCAGAGATTCCAGCAGATGCAGTTGAAACAATTGATTCCTCCACCAAAGCAGGTTCAAGTCCTGCTTCATCTCAACCTAGTCGTTCAAAGGGAAGTAGGAAAAGTGAGATGCCACCTGTAAAGAATGAGGATCTGGTTCCTGGTGCAACATTTACTGGCAAAGTAAGATCAATCCAGCCATTTGGTGCTTTTATTGATTTTGGAGCTTTCACAGATGGACTTGTACATGTTTCAAAGTTGAGTGATAGCTTTGTTAAGGATGTTGGAAGTGTTGTATCTGTTGGTCAAGAAGTAAAGGTGAGGTTAGTTGAGGCAAACACTGAGACCGGGCGGATTTCTCTTACTATGCGTGAAAATGATGATATGAGCAAGTTTCAGCAACAGAATGATTCTCCTGCCACCGGGAGCAGCAATAGGCAAGCTCCCCGAAGGAACACTTCAAAGCCCAACCAAAGAAGAGAAGAGTTTAAAAGCTCCAAGTTTGTTAAAGGGCAGAATCTAGAAGGCACAGTAAAAAATTTGACCAGGTCTGGTGCTTTTATATCCCTTCCTGAGGGTGATGAAGGATTCCTACCCAGATCAGAAGAATCTGATGATGTATTTGCAGGCATGATGGGGGACTCGTCACTGCAGATTGGTCAGGAAGTCAGTATCAGGGTGTTGCGTATCACAAGGGGACAAGTTACCTTGACAATGAAAAAAGAAGACACTGATAAAGTTGACACAGAGCTAATCCAAGGGATTGTCCATACTGCGACGAACCCATTTGTGCTAGCTTTCCGTAAGAACAAGGATATTTCTGCATTTTTGGATGAAAGGGAGATAGCAACAGAACAACCTGAAAAACCAATACCTTCAGTGCAAATAGGAGAGACAAGCCAAACTGAACCTTTGCCTAATATTGCTGAAATGCAGGACCAACCAGTAGGCAGTGATGGGGTATTGAGCAGCATCCCTTCAACAGTGGATGATTCAGTAGAGGGTGGTGAGACTTCTTTAAAGGAGGTGGTTGCGGGAGCCAATGTTGTCTCAGATGAGAAGCAGCCAGAAACTGTTGAATCTAGTGTTGATAGTTCAGTTCAAACTGTGGAGAAAGAAGCAGAGGTCACTGGCTATAATGAGCCAGAAAGCATAGAGTCTAGCACACCACAAAATGTGGATGATACAGTTCAGACATCAGAGAAAGAAGCAGTAGCTGATGATGATAAGGAGCCAGAAAGCATATCTAGCCCATCACAAAATGTGGATGTTACAGTTCAAGCCTTGGAGAAAGAAGCAGAGGCCAACGATAAGGAGCCAGAAAGCATAGAGTCTAGTTTATCACAAAGTGTTGATGATAGTGTTGCAGGATCAGGTGTGCAAACCAGATATATCTTCCCCATAATAGCATGAGTAATAAACAATCATTATAATACTGAGTGCAAGAAATTCATGTTTAGGAAAAAAATCAGCTTCTGAATAAAAACTTAACCAAAAGATATTTACTAAGAAAAGGTGTTTTTTTAATGCGCATCAAACCTGACCCTGACATGTGATGGTTCTTGCTGAACTCTTCTTTCCTTGAGATCTTGTCGGGGGCTTACTTCATGTTTTAGACAATGTTAATGAGGAATAATCTAAGTCCAAAAATTGGATAAGTATGTCCTGTCCATGGGCTTACTCTTTCATTTAAATGGAAGTACTGGTGGCATATTCTGTATTTTTTTTTCTGCCTCAAAGCATTAAAAAATCATTTTAGTTTGCCACCTTCAAAATTTTGAGTCTTTTAGTCGAATCTGTAGGTGTTTCCTTGTGCATTAAATGTTGTGTTTTTATTTCATTTTCCTGAGAAGCTGTTATGATCTGTTAACAGACAGGGTGGAAAGCATAGAAAATTCTGATGCATCTGGAGATACATCCGAGGCTCAAATCATATCTTCAGAAAGTCAAACCAGTGAAGAAGTTGTTGAGAACCAAGTTATAAGTATCGAGGAGGAAATGCAGATTCAAACTCCTGCTGCTGAGACTGAAATTACTTCTGCCTCACAATTTGAAGATGAAAAGGTGGAACCTGCATACGAGATAAATGGCACTGTGGGTGCTTCAAATGGACAAAGTGGCTGTCTTTCTCCCAAGGAGAGTGTGACTAAAGGTTTTTCCCTTTTCCATATCTTTTGATCTTTTTGCTTACTCAAAAGAATTCAGAAACTGAAATCAAGTCCAAGCCCAAGCCCAAGCCCAAAATGTCAAAATGAGAAAGAGAATGATTTGGTGAAAGAAAATATGTTCTTTCCTAGTATTTTGCTTTGAACAATGATCTGTTTGTCTAGTCGAGTATCCTTGCATAATGCAACAAGTTAGCATTTCGGGTTCATGTCCAGGAAAGTGAATGGGTTATGCCTAATCAATCTCTTAATGATCACATAGAGGGTGATTGACATTCACTACTGCTGCTTTTCTGATCATAAATAAATTGAGGTATAGAAAATAGAATTCAGTAACTAGTTGCAAAATTAATGTGTGTCAGTTTAAACTGTCCCCAAATCATATTGGGATTTGTCAATACTTGCACGGGTATTCAAGACCATGGCCAAGGATAGATTCGAATGTATATATTTTGCAACATTTAATTTTTCTATCGGGGTATGATAAGAGTATCAGAGCCACATTTTACCAATTACAGAGTGTTGCTATGGCCCAGAATTTTCTTATTTTTCTGATGTTTGTGATTGCTTTGATCCCCTATTAGCGAGTAGCCTCACCCTCAAGCTATCTAATGTATGTTTTTTGCAACATTTAGTTTTTCCATCAGGGTATGATAAGAGTATCAGGCTCACATTTTACCAATTACAGGGTGTTGCTACGGTCCAGAATTTTCTTATTTTTCTGATGTTTGTGATTGCATTGATGCCCAATTAGCATGTAGCCTCTCCCTCTAGCTATGTATTAACTTCTTATTTGTTCAATGGGTTGTAGCAACTGTATCCCCAGCTCTAGTGAAGCAACTTCGTGAAGACACAGGAGCGGGAATGATGGATTGCAAGAAAGCCCTTTCAGAATCTGAAGGGAATATTATTAAAGCGCAGGAGTTCCTTAGAAAGAAAGGATTAGCAAGTGCAGAAAATAAAGCTAGCAGAGCTACAGCTGAAGGAAGAATTGGATCGTACATTCACGATAGCAGGATTGGGGTCCTAGTAGAAGTGAACTGTGAAACAGATTTTGTTTCCCGTGGTGACATTTTCAAGGAGCTGGTGGATGATCTAGCTATGCAGGTGGCTGCATGCCCTCAAGTGCAGTACCTTGTTACAGAAGATGTGCCTGAAGATATTTTAAACAAGGAAAAAGAGATTGAACTGCAGAAGGAAGATCTCTTGTCAAAACCGGAGCAAATAAGATCAAAGATTGTAGAAGGGCGTATAAGGAAGTGGCTTGAGGAGCTGGCATTGCTGGAGCAGCCCTACATTAAGAATGATAAGGTAGTGGTGAAGGACTGGGTGAAGCAGACAATTGCAACAATTGGTGAAAATATTAAAGTGAAGAGGTTTGTTCGCTACAATCTTGGTGAAGGCTTGGAGAAGAAGAGCCAGGATTTTGCTGCTGAGGTAGCTGCTCAAACTGCAGCGAAACCATCAGAACCAGCAAAAGAGCTACCTGCTGAAGCAGAAGCCAAGGAAACTGCTCAAAAGTAAGTTACCGCTCCTTTCGGATTCAGAAGAGAAATTCTCTGATGATTACACATCATGAGTTTGTGTGTCAGATATAGAATGCGCTTTTGTGGTGCTTGTGTGTCTGAATGGTGCCAATGAAGCTTTTTTAAAATTTTGATGGACTTGAAAAGAAAAAAAATTCAACCTGAAAAAGTAATAAAAATGTAATAGTCAAAATGTAATGAAACGTCAGGATGCTTTTTGAAGTGATAAAAAAGATCATGGAATGAAAAAAGTAAATGAGAATTAATCAACCGCATTGGTACATGTGTTGGGCGTGCATGTGTGTTTGTGGTTGAATGAAATTTTGGATAAGCAATTCTTACGGTTTCTTGGTAGCCACTACTTTGAAATAGCATGATATTCTAAGTTTAGTGATTAAATCTGCAAATAAAAAAAACACATTGTTTCCTTAGAAAGTTCTGTGCTATATATATTTTGCTTTGGTAAAATCAGTTTTTGCACAATATTCTCATTATATTATATATATTGGTAATTGCATCCATTTTCCCCGCGTCATGTTAATAGTGAGTAGGTTAGTATATTAGGCAGTCTTTTGGAACATGAAGATAGTAGTTCAATTTATAGATATCAAGTAGAAGTTGAATCAGTTGGGAAATCAAACAAACACGTCAATTTTACTTTCAGCACATGTGCTGCCCTATTCTTTTCCTAACCCTTGGATATAATGTAGAAATCTTTCAAATGGATGATAAGTTAGTAATTTTCATATGGATTTTATGTTCTGTTGCCCTGTAATATAAGGATCTATTAATGGTACATCGCCTAGAATTATACATTTTTGTCCTAGTAACTGAAGCATTAAAATTTGCTGAAGTGATAAATTTGTCTGTCTTCTGAATTGCCTTGAAAGGAACCAGTTGACCTCTTTAAGATCTTCAAAGTTTCACTTATGCCCTGCTCTATTTTGCAGGCCACCAGCCGTTGTAGTTTCTGCCGCTCTTGTTAAACAACTCCGGGAAGAAACCGGAGCTGGAATGATGGACTGCAAGAAGGCTCTCTCTGAAACTGAAGGGGATCTTGAGAAGGCACAGGAGTATCTCAGAAAGAAGGGTCTTTCAGCTGCTGATAAAAAATCCAGCCGTCTTGCAGCAGAGGGCAGAATTGGTTCTTATATCCATGACTCCCGTATTGGAGTGCTGATAGAAGTAAACTGTGAAACTGACTTTGTGGGAAGAAGTGAAAAATTCAAGGAATTGGTTGATGATCTAGCAATGCAAGTTGTGGCCTGCCCACAAGTGCAGTTTGTATCAATTGAAGATATTCCTGAGAACATCCTGAACAAAGAAAAGGAGCTTGAAATGCAGAGAGATGATCTTATGTCGAAACCAGAGAACATAAGAGAGAAAATTGTCGAGGGAAGGGTCTCAAAGAGGCTCGGAGAGCTTGCCCTTCTAGAGCAGTCATTCATCAAGAATGATAGCGTTTTGGTGAAGGATTTGGTGAAACAGACTGTTGCTGCACTCGGGGAGAACATCAAAGTCCGCAGGTTTGTTCGGTTTACTGTCGGAGAATCAACAGAAGACACAAAAACAGAAGCTGAAGCATAAGATAGAAAAATGCCACTCAATGCAAAATAATTGAAACAAATCAAACCTAGCACTGGAAACCTGACAGAAATGAGACCGGGAGGGAGGCATTGTTGAAACTAATTTTGGATGAGAGAAATCTGTTTTTTTTTCCTCGTGATAAGAGCAGGCTAGTTGCTGTTATGTAGTTTTACCTTTGTATCATGATCACTGAAATTATTATTTTTTTGGAATCTACATTTTATATTCGTCAACAAGAGCATTTTCCCAATCACCATGTCCATTTTCTTTTCTACAGATCATTTTCAATCTCCTCGATGTTATTGAACAGTTGTTACACAATACACGCAGCCTATACCACTCATTTATTATTTATAGGACTCACTTTTTTCTCTTTGTATATTAATTACCTGATATGAAAAACTTTTTTGTGAATTGTCGTCCAAGTTGCTTTTGAGATTACAAGATGCTTTCTAGTGGCTAAAGTTGTTTTTGTGAAAAAAATTGTGACATGTAAGGTATAATTATTTATATGTGTGTGTGTGTGTGTATTTCAGTTTAGGTAAAAATATTTTTATTATTTTTAAATATCATGGATTTAAATTTGTTTTTATGAAATACATCTCTTCAAAGTAAACCTAGAGAGTATCTATAAAACATTTTCATGTTGGTGAAATCACAGTACTATTGCTTAAATTATAATATTAGGGGTTGGAGTGGAGTTGATAATTAGTCAGAGTTTTCATTAGAGTTACATTAGGCTAATCTGGGTACTTGCATTATGCTACGAGCTGGATCAAAAAATCAATTTATGATGTGGTCCCTTGCATGACTGGGTTCCAAAACCAATTATGCTGGAGTTAGCTCAGCATGGCTCGTTTAACCAAGCATATAACTTGATTAGTTTGTTGAATAAAATTAATTGATCAATATATGCGTTAATAAATGCTAAAAAGAGTCCATAATAATAAACAGAGAGTAAATTGGAATGCCAAACGATTGATGCATATAAAGAAAACATATATGATTCATGGCTCTCAATAAATGGCTATGACCACCATTCTTCTCCCTTTTCTCTCTCTTTCCTTTCACAATTTTTACGCCCGACTTGAAAAAAATAGTCATTGTTATCATCCAAAAAACTATGTGAGATAGTCCACAATAAATTCTTCACGCCAAGTAGTTTTTTTTTCTTTTTAATTCTGATTCTAATTTAATTTATATTGGTAATAGACATTGGATTTCTTATAAAGTTAAGAGTAAATCAAACAAAAGGAATAAGTTTAGAGTTAATCTCATTTCCTATCCCCAAAACTTATTCTCTCTCTCTCTCTCTCTTTATCTATTTATATTGACTCGCATTGCACTACATTGAAAAGTTATATTGTTTTCACAATTAAGTTAATGGCTTAGAACAACTAGATCATGTCAAAACGTTTTCAAGTTTTTCGATAAGGTTGGTCACCTAAACAATTTAACCATTTTTGTAAGTCTCGAGAAATAAATGTTAGCGTAAATTATAAACTATATAAATAGAAAATAAAAGTGAAGAAATCCATGCACAAATTTAAGTAAAATGGGAATTCAAAATTTTTGGATATAAATTTTTGGCTGAAATATTTTGAGATATTATAAATTTAACTCAAAAATATATTAAGGGTTGAATTAAATTAAAAAAACTAAACTAAAAGTTGAAGGGTGAAATTATAAAAAATAAAAAGAGGTATAACTTAATTATAAAAAGAAAAGATGTGGGTGGGTGGGTGGGGTGGGGAGAATAATACACTTAAAGTAAATGAGGCTTAAGTATAAATAAGAGAAATTATAGAGTATAAATACCTATTTTCCTTGATAATCAATGTTGACAATAGTTATTGAGATTGAGGAAGGGAGTTTATGAAAAACAATTTCTTGCCAAATTAAGAGAGATTACAAGAAAGAGAGGAACTAAGTGATATCAACACATTTACCCATAAAAAAATACAGGAATTAAGAGTGTATTTGGAAGAAAAAAAAATAGGGGAAAAGAATAGAACAAGGACCAACAACATCTAAGAGTAAATGAAGAGGTGGAAATATTAATTCTACAAGCATTTAGGACATGAATCTCCTTTGATAAGGTGTCCCTCACACCATATAACAAGTTAACTTAATTACTAAATCTCATTGATTAATCATGAGATTAGGGTTAGGGTTCTTGGATAATGTTTGCATGAAATATGAAAGTGTGTTAAATTAATTATTGTGGCATGTAATGGGATGAAATGGAGTTGAAATAACAAGTTAAAGGGAAATAAAAAAGGTAGTCCTTTAGGAATGGCCATCGCAGGCCATTAAAGGGATTGATATGAGGAAAGAAAGTATGGTTATACTTGTTGAATTTATTGTAATAAGTTGTTTTTGGAGGTGAATGTGTGTGTTGAATGAATTAAGCATGAAAGAAATGAAGGGTTTTTGGTTCCCTATGGTCAAGCTCTCGACCAATAATACAAAATAAATGATGTTTTGAATTGCTACTTAGCTTGATAATGTGTATTTATATGTATTGAAGTGATGAAAAATGCATACAGGAATAATAAAAAATGAGTTTATAAGGATGTTGTTTTGAAATGCAGCAAATTTACAATTATGTTCTCCATTATGCTAACTGTGAAGGTTGAGATAAATGGGGTGATTTGGTTTTTAAAAGATGTTTTTGATAATGTTACAAGTTATGCGATATGACTAGGGGTCAATATAAATAAGGAAAAGTTGAATCGAGGATGGATGTGTGGAAATGAGCGAGTTGACAAATCTGAACAATTTTATCTCCTGAATTTTAGAGAGAATTCAAGTAGGAGGATGAGGTAATTAACATTAAGCTCCTTCATAGAAATTGTATTTTTGGATGCTTACTAACTAAAGAAACTGGTCTTACTCAATTTGGAGCTATAGAAATCCAGTTATGGGTCACCAACCAAAATTGGTTCATGACATATTTTACAGGGCAGTAGGTATGATTCGTTGATGAGTAATTTTGCGTGTCTTGGGGGGCGAACTAGGTTCTCATGTATCCTTGTGTCTTAGATTTTCCAAAAGACTAACTTTGTTTGAAAGAGAATCCTAGAACTCATAATATAGTTAAAAATCTGAGGAGAGGTCAGAATGCGATCTCTGTTGACAGATTTGGAAAGTCGCTTTATCTAGAAGCTTTAAGGGTGAAAATTAGGTCATTCCCCTCTAGAAACGTGTGATAAGTTGGTCACCTAAACAATTAACCATTTCAAAACTTTTCATGATAAGTTTGGTCATCTAGATGACTCAACCCATTTTAAAACAACATTTATTTTACAAAATTACTACACAAAGCCTTTATAAGACTTTGTATTATAAGCAATGTAAGAAGGAAATAGTTATTATGACCTAAATTTAAACCCATTTTTTTAATATATTTAAATAACTTCCAAAAAAATGTATTTAGTCAGTTTAATTATTATTTTTCTTTTTTTTGTTTAATTTTATATGTCAAATTAAGATAGGAAAGATCTTGTGAGATTCTTGTTTGGGATTGTGGTTGTGGTGGCTTTTAAAAGTGATTTTGTTCAGAAATGCATCAAAATGATATTTTTTTATTATTTTTTAGAAATTATTTTTGATATTAACACATGAAAATGATATAAAAACACCAAAAATAATTAATTTAAAGTAGAAAATAAAAATAATTTTTTTTCATTTTTTTCAAAAATATTTTTGAAACGCAATGTCAAACACTCCCATGAGTTTGACAAATATTATGGGAAGAAACTCATGCTTAAAATCTCTACTATAAAATTTTTGTGTAGGTGATTTTTTTTCTTGGATTGAAGAATATAGAGACAATGAGAGACATAGACAGAAAGAAGAGAGGGATAATGAGAGATATTATAGGATGACAAAGAGTTATAAATAAATAAATAAGAAGGGAGGAGAAAATAATATATTTTGCTCAACATTTGCAAATTAAATCCATCTAGGTTCATTTTATAAAAAAAATTAAATAATAATGACATTCAAAATATATTGTGTATGCGTCATGGATATCATTTCTAAAATATATTTTTATATTTTCATAAAAATATTAAAGAAAAAACATTTGTCTTGTCAAGTATGTGTTTTTATTTCTAAATAAAGGAAATTGAATTTTTTTATCATTTAACAAAAATATTTGTTTTAGTATTTTTAAAAAATATATAAGATAAAAAAATATACAAAAACATTTTGTGAACTTTATAACAAGTTTATAAAGCCCAACCTTGGTTTTCTCAAAACCTAATCAAAAAAGTATTTTGTTATTGAATTTTATTGTTTGAAATAAATAGACTTGTAACAAGTTATGACCTCGAATAGATGTTTACTGACACTAGAATCAGAAGGATTAAGGTACTACAAGTCAGGTGAACTTTATCGAGACTCATTCCATTGGCTTTCCTTATTGAAGTCTATGAAGCAGAGTTACAACAAAGAGATTGCAGCAGCACACAGCAGCACAATGTGCAGATCATCAAACAAGTCAACTGATCAACACATACTTAACACATGCTTCCAGTTAGTTAGAAGAGTTGGTTATTCTGTTATTTAGTTAATTAGTTGTTAATACATAACAGAATTAGTTTATGTATATAAACTGGATGTAATTGCATAATCTATTCAATACATTGAAGAATGAACATTGTTCAGTTCTCAGAATTCTCTCGTCTGTTCTTTCTTCTTCAGTAAATTTAATATGGTATCAGAGCAATTGCTTTGAAGATTGATTTTCATCTTCAATTTTTCTTTCTTAATTCACTCTTCTTCAGTTCTTCATTCGTCAACAATGGCAGAAAATATTAGTTCCTCGGTTGAAGTTGATTCTTCCAATCCCTATTTTCTACATCATGCTGATAGTCCTGGCGCCATGATCGTATCAAAGCAACTCAATGGTGAGAATTATAACACATGGAAGAGGGCAATTATGATGGCTTTATCAGCCAAAAACAAGCTGAGTTTCGTTGATGGAACATTGTCTAAGCCATCCAATCTCTATGATTCCCAAGGTCTGGCATGGACTCGCTGCAACAACATGGTTCTCTCTTGGCTGCTAAATTCAGTATCAACAGAGATTGCAAATAGCATCATATACATTGATGATGCATCTGAGATATGGAAGGATTTACAAGACCGTTTTTCACAGCATAATGGCCCTCGAATTTTCCAGTTGAAGAAGTCTATAGCATCTTTATGCCAAGAGAACAACTCGGTTAGTTCATATTTTACCACAATGAAGGGGTTATGGGATGAATTGACAAATCACTAGCCGATACCTACATGTTCTTGTGGAGCTTTAAAGACAATTATGTCTTATCATCACCAGCAAAATGTGTACCAATTCTTGATGGGATTGAATGAGAGCTACTCACATGTTCGAGGACAAATCTTGCTAATTGATCCACTTCCATCAATCAACAAGGTCTTTTCACTCATCATTCAGGAAGAAAGGCAAAGGATGATCTCTTCATCAAGCCCTTCTTTCAATCAAAACACCACTGCTTTGTTCACAAAGGCAGTATCTTCAAGCCGTTTTGCAGGTAACAGATTTCCCATTCGAAAGGATCGACCTACATGCTCTCATTGTGGAATTTCTGGACACACAATTGAAAAATGTTATAGAGTGCATGGTTTCCCCCCTGGATACAAGTTTACCAAGGGAAAGAATGCATTTCCCAGTGTGCATCAAGTTTCTGGAACACCTCAACTGCCAATCACATATGAACAATGTCAGCAGTTACTAAGTATGCTGAAGCCAGATGTTGCAGAGCATGACCATTCCATTAATCAAGTCTCTTCTTTTGTCAGTAAAGACTCAGAACTTACCATGCAAGGTGAGGGTTATACCAGTGCAGGTAACTTTCTGTCTAAAACTCAGCCCTATAATTCCAATTTACAACATTCTGTTTTTTCCTCATTTTTTTCATTACCCCGTAAACATTCAATTTCAAACCCCATCAAAACCCCTTGGATCATAGACACTGGTGCCACAGACCACATGATATGTTCAATTTCATTCTTCACCAGTGTTACATCAATTGTTTCCAAGTTTGTCAAACTACCAAATGGCCAATTTGCCTCTGTAACACACATTGGCACTATCAGGATTTCAGAATGTCTTACACTTACAAATGTGCTTTGCATTCCTTCTTTTTCATTCAACCTCATTTCAGTCAGTCAATTGATCAACAATTTATATTGTTGTGTCATTTTCTTACCACGTTTTTGCTTCATTCAGATTCTCAAAAATTGGAAGACAATTGGTGTGGGTAGAGAAGATGAAGGATTGTACTACATGCAGCAGCCAATGTCTGTTTTACCAAAGCCTTCTGCTTCTCTTTTTCCTGCTAAGTTCATGACTACAAACTCAGTTCATGATTTCATTTCTGCAAGTTTTTGTAGTAGCTCAGTCAATAATAGCTTGTGGCACTTTAGACTAGGCCATCCTGCAGAAGCTCCTCTTAAATCCCTTTCTCATGTAATTCCATATATTTTACATGAATCAAACACAAATTGCAGCATATGTCCTCTAGCTAAACAGCACCGTTTATCATTTCCTCACAGTTCATCTATTTCTGCAAAAATGTTTGATTTGATTCATTGTGACATTTGGGGACCTTTTTCCACTAAATCACTCACGGGTTCATCTTACTTTTTAACCATTGTTGATGATCATTCAAGGTTCACATGGATTCATCTATTAGAAAACAAATCCCAAACTAGACACCACATTCAAGCATTTTTTACTATGGTCGAAACACAATTTGATACTAAAATAAAATGCTTAAGATCAGATAATGGTGCTGAATTCAACATGAATTCTTTCTATGAATCTAAAGGAATTATTCACCAGCTTAGCTGTGTTGAAACTCCTCAACAAAATTCCATTGTAGAACGCAAGCATCAACATATACTTAATGTTGCCAGATCACTTCTTCTCCAGTCCCATTTACCTCTCAAATTCTGGGGTGATTGCATTCTTACTGCAGCCCATTTGATTAACCGTATTCCTACTCCCACACTACACAATAAAACACCATATGAAATCCTGTTCAAATCCCCCTCATTATACTCCCATTTACGGGTGTTTGGGTGCCTTTGCTATGCAAACACCCTTCTTAGAAACAGACACAAGTTTGATGCTAGAGCTAAGCCTTGTATATTGATTGGTTATCCATATGGGATAAAAGGCTACAAACTTTATGATCTACATCTTCAAAATGTGTTTGTATCTCGTGATGTTGTTTTTCATGAAAATGTCTTCCCATTTGCACTTATCAAGCAAACATCTCCTCATGATGCTTACCTCTCCCTATCCCTCTGCCAGAAAATCCCACTTCATCAGCTGATCAGTCCATTTCACAGTCTGTTGCAACCATTCCTTCAGACCAGTCATCTTCTCAACCATTTTCTAATACTCAAAATTCCATTCCTTCACCCCATATTTCACCCCCTTCAGAACCACAGCCCAGTCGAAAGTCTTCAAGAGTAAAACAGACTCCTGGCTATTTGCATGATTACCACTGCCACATTGCAACTTCCACTTCAGTGCTTTCTTATCATAAACTTTCTTCAGTGCTTTCTTATCACAAACTTTCAGCCTCTCAAAAATGTTTTAGCATGTCTGTTTCTGCACTGGTTGAGCCCAAAACTTATGCTCAGGCTGTTCTGCATAAGGAGTGGCGTGATGCTATGGCCACTGAAATTAAGGCACTGAAACTTAATGATACTTGGTCTGTTGTTCCTCTTCCCACTGCCAAACATGTAATTGGATGTAAGTGGGTTTATAAGGTCAAATTGAAGTCAGATGGGACCTTGGAAAGGTACAAAGCCCGACTGGTTGCTAAAGGGTATAATCAGTGTGAAGGT
The DNA here is from genome assembly GCA_009078335.1 of Salix brachista. NCBI lineage: Eukaryota > Viridiplantae > Streptophyta > Magnoliopsida > Malpighiales > Salicaceae > Salix > Salix brachista. The sequence goes on along the minus strand of CM018589.1, from coordinate 8,683,885 downwards.
TTAGACTACTATGAAACCTTCTCCCCTGTGGCTAAACTCACTACCGTGCGTACACTCTTGGCTGTGGCAATTGTCAAGAAATGGCATCTCCATCAATTAGATGTGAATAATGTCTTTCTTCATGGCCAATTGGATGAAGAAGTTTATATGTCACCCCCCCTGGATTCAGTAGTAAAGGGGAGTCCAAGGTTTGTAGATTAAACAAATCTCTTTATGGCCTCAAGCAAGCCTCACGGCAATGGTTTGCCAAATTTTCCAATGCATTAACTGATTTTGATTTTATCCAATCAAAGGCAGATTATACTCTCTTCACTAGGTCTTTGAAGGGTTTTTTCATTGCATTATTGGTGTATATTGATGACATTGTAGTTGCTAGTAATGATGCAGATGCAGTCTCACAGTTCATTAAGCTTCTTCATGCAAAATTTCAGTTAAAGGATCTTGGTCCTTTGAAATTTTTTCTCGGCCTGGAAATTGCTCGCAGTGCACTTGGAATTTCAGTTTGTCAGCGCAAGTATGCTTTGGAATTGCTTGAGGATTCTGGTTTGTTGGGTTCCAAACCAGTGAATTTTCCTATGGAACCTAATATCAAACTTTCTAAGGATTCTGGGGAGCTTTACACAGACCCTACTGCATATCGCAGGCTTATTGGTCGTTTACTCTACCTTACAATAACAAGACCTGATATATGCTTTGATGTTCATGTGCTCAGCCAATTTATGGTTGCTCCTCGAATGCCTCATTTTAATGCAGCCATTCGTGTTCTACGTTACATCAAGTCTTCTCCAGCTCAAGGTTTATTTTTCTCAGTTCAATCTGATCTGCAGCTCAAGGCCTTCTGCGATTCTGATTGGGCCAGTTGTGTGGATTCCAGGAAATCAATCACAGGGTATTGTGTGTTTCTTGATCAGTCTTTAATTTCATGGAAATCAAAGAAACAAACCACAGTTTCTAGATCCTCGGCAGAAGCTGAATATAGAGCCATGGCCTCTACATGTTGTGAAGTTGTTTGGCTGCGCACCCTCCTTCAAGATCTTCACATTCCTCTGCAACCTGTTCTTCTTTATTGTGACAGTCAAGCTGCGCTCCATATTGCAGCAAACCCTGTTTATCATGAGCGTACGAAACACATTGACATTGACTGTCATGTGGTTAGGGAAAAGATTCAGCTTGGAATCCTACGCACGTTTCATGTGTCTATCAAAAACTAGCTTGCTGATATTTTTACTAAGGCTCTTGGATTCTCTATTTTCTTTCCTTTGGTGTCCAAGATGAGCCTTCATAATATCTACTCTCCTGATCATTCTGATGTCTCATCTTGAGGGGGAGTATTGAAGTCTATGAAGCAGAGTTACAACAAAGAGATTGCAGTAGCACACAGCAGCACAATGTGCAGATCATCAAACAAGTCAACTGATCAACACATACTTAACACATGCTTCCAGTTAGTTAGAAGAGTTGGTTATTCTGTTATTTAGTTAATTAGTTGTTAATACATAACAGAATTAGTTTATGTATATAAACTGGATGTAATTGCATAATCTATTCAATACATTGAAGAATGAACATTGTTCAGTTCTCAGAATTCTCTCGTCTGTTCTTTCTTCTTCAGTAAATTCAATATTCCTTAAGATTTTCATGAACTTAACATAGACTTGTTGGAATATTTATGGGCATAATGTGAATTGTGAAGTGGAATAATCAACTTACATTTTTCAACTTATTGAGCAACTGGAATGACAAAATTACATGAACCGACTTTAGAATGGTTATGTTAGAAATATCAATTAGAGCTAAACTCATCACCGTAAACCCACATAGATACACCAGTGGTAATTTAAACACAACAAATCTTAGCAATTTAAGAAAAAAATCCAACAATATAGCTAGCATGGGGTAAAATGCTGTAAGAGTGATAGTATCTTTGTTTAGCATAACTAATCTTTTATCATATATCTTTAATGACTAGTTAGGGGGTTTATAATTTTTCCTAGGGTTTTATTGGTGTGGCGAACTTCGCTTCTCCGATAAGAGTAACAAATTTGTGGTAAGCAACGTTCTTCCTCATTTTAATTGTGGAATTTGTTCTTGTAACATCCATATTTTTGACTAATTAACCTTGAAATATGTATGATCATATCAAATTCCTAAAACAAACAAACACAACATGACAAGGGTTTTTATTTATTAATTCATAAGTCATCCCCCCTTCGCCAACCTTGTTAATTTTGATTAATAATTCATCGAGTAACTGTTTTCACATAAATAACCTAATAAATAACTGATATCTCACCATGGAAGAAGATGAGTGAAAGATGCTGCTGGATTGGAACCCTCTTTTTTCTGGATGCTCTCTTTGGAACAACTGTATCCTCCCCAAAGAACTGTCATTTCAAGCAGGTACAGCTCATACTATATTCCAGTTGTTTCGTTCAGAATCAGACCGTTTTCCCTTCAAAATTCTTCACTTCATCAAATTTGCATTTTCCCTTCTTCTCTTCAAAATCTGTCGAGAATCACATCCTATTTTCATAATACACTGAATGGAGTTCATATGGTTGTTTTACCGTTGTGTCCATAATGTTGATGGAACATTATCAATTTCCCTGGTTAGTTTTAGGTGCAAACCGCCAAAGATCTACAGCAATGTCCATCTCCCTTTTCTTGTGAAATTTGTATAGCCGAGGCACATCAAACCGAAGCTGGGGTAAAAGTACAGAAACAAAACTGAGAGGATATTTGAAGGGAAGAACATTCTTTAGATCAACGTCATCTTCCACATCAAACCTGTTTGTTTTTGTGTTTCAAAAGCATTTTTTGAAAACAAAAACAAATATTTTTTATTTGTTTCAATTATTTTTTTATATTTTCAAATCGTTTTAATGCTCTGCTGTCAAAACTAAACAACATTATTTCAATGTGTTTCCGAATAAAAATCAATTGCTACCATAATATCAAATTGACTGTTACCCACCTCACATAGAACCTCTGCACTGCTAGCACCAAAGTCCCGCAAGGCTGCCCTTTTTACATGCTGCAAAGAAAAATAATAAATAAAAAAATCATGGTTATCACAACAAAAAAAAAAACTTAAAAGAGCTGGTTAACAGGCTAAAAAGCCATGACTTGAATCGATGTCGACAAACATGCTGTGGCCAATTAATAGGTAACAATTGATCTGAATCTTACATCAAATGCAAAAGGGGCAGCTAAGTGTAGAATCCTGAGGGTACAATCATGCTTCTCTACCTTAGATAAAGATGTGGCCAGCTATAAATTTGTGAAGAAATACAGTCAACTAGATGAAATATTGCAAGTCCAGTGTTATTATTGGTCTTCTGACCTAGTCAAATATATAGTGCAGACAACCAATGACAGAAAAAAATGACATAAGGCATACATTATCTAAAAGCACTGCCAGGAAGATTTTTTTGCAGTCAAGGCCAGAAGAAACAGGTCCTACATCTGCAACAGTGTTTACATATGACACAATAGTTTGAGGCGCATGCCAATGCCTTTGGTTAAGTGTTCAAAAAAAGTAATTGGGTTTTGAAAATGCACCAGTTAGTGATTGCATGTTTGGCACATATATTTAAGAGAAACTAACAAGAAGGTATTTGCATTGATTAGATAGAGAAAGCTATTTTTCCCTTTGCTCAATAATGCTCCAGTTTAAAGAGCACCAACTTGTATTGTGAAATATACTAGTTCTAGATACTTACAATACACAAGAAATCCACTATCTAGTAACTTGCTACTCTAAATTATTGGTGCAAGGGGCAGGAGGAAATTCTCTATTCTACTCTACAGCCTAGAACTGTCAAAGGAAGCCACTTACCTCTCTTGTCGAGGTCTTGTGTAATGAATAAACTGCTCGAGAAGCAATCTGACAGGTAAAGGAAAAAAGGAAAATCCATCCATGTTATTACAATTCAAGAGAGGGACATAAAAATTAAATAAGTAAATAAATAACCCAAATACACCTTTAGTGCTACTGAAAGAAAATCCATGTCGGCACCTTTTGTTCGAGTCCCAAATGGAGGATTCATCACAGCAGTATCAACAATAGGACCTGAACATGAGATTGAGACCCTTAGATGCAGGTATGATTGTAGAGTTGAATGCAAATGACAAGTGAGCATATGGGATAAGAAAATCAATTAAAACCATTTCTTATTTCTTGAAACACACTGGGGGTGCACTAGTTGTCCATAAGAAAGGAAACAGCAAAACATGAAGCACTCATTTTGTTACCTCTCCAAACTAAGTTCCTGATATCACACTGAATGAAGTTTATGTCCAACTGCAGATTTCAGCATATTAAAAAAATGCACATCAGTTAATAGAGGAAGATGCACAGTTACATCAAATAATCCATCTCAAAAAAATGACAACTTGAAAAAAAAAAACACGCGCACGCGCACACACAAACAAACAAATGTTATTTTTCTTTTCTCCAGAAAAGCTACTCTATGTAATTTAAAAAGAACACACATAAATGTGGAATTTCTTTTTCTGTCAAATGAAATTAGGGGCAGATACATGAAGCCAATTAAAGAAATAAATAGCACAAACAGAAGGCAATACCTCAAGATCCTCTGCATTTAGAGATGCTATCTCAAGAGATTCAGAATCAATATCGATGCCGATAACCTGCCTGTTCCAAAATTACAAACAGCTAACAGGAATCAAGTTTGAGAATGAAGGACGTTAAATCACAAGAATCAACGTCACCGTCATCACAGCAAGTCTCCAATTCACTCTCTTGTTTTAGAAAATAAAGAAGAATAACAGGATGGACGCAACTCACTCTGCACCCATAAGAGAAGCTGCAGCGCCCAATGTGCCACACCCGCAACCGAAATCTGCAACTATCTTGTTGCTAACATCCCCGAACGAGTTTTCTGCCTTTTCAATTACAAAAAAAAAAAAAAAAAAAAACACATATTTACGCATGAAAAACTAATTTCTTTTTGTTTTTTTAAGGAAAAAGGGGGAGTGAGTGATTTCACACATACAGTATAGAGCATACGAGAAGCAATGTGAGGTCCAGTTGGGTACTGTTCCAGCTCTACCTGCACGCACGCACAATCATATCTACATATACATATACATATTCTGTTGTGTTTTATAGCAGGAGAAGGAGAGTAAGGTAAGATACCTTTGGATTGGAGAACTGTTGAAGCTGACCTAACATGCTTTCCAATTGCTTCAGCTTCATTTCTGTCTCTAAGAAAGGGGGTAGTGACAGAGAAGAATTTGTGTTCTGCTAGCAAAGGAAAATAGAACCCTAATTATTCTGAATCAGAATTTGTGTCCCCCTATGGATAATTCTGGAGTTTTGTTACCATCTAATGGGCTCATTCAGGTTTTGCTATTTGTTCACTTAGGCTGCTAACCCCAATGGGCCATTCCCTTATACACTCTTTCTTTGTTTTTTTTCCTTGACCCAGTTGAAGACTTTTCTTTCTATTAATATAAATATATGACAAATTAAGTTTTAATCAATTTAATATTAAAAAATAAATTAAAAAAATAAAATATTATACGAGTCACTTAAGGTTAACATGTCAAAGCTGAAACTCAGGTTATAACATCAGAATAAACCTATAAAAAAGAAATAAAAATATAATGCCTAATTTTCTTCTAATTTGATGTTAAAGGATACAATTAGGAAAACATTTAAAAAAAAAGATAAAAAAAACCGAGTCAACCTGAACTAATTTTAAACTCATGATCCGGGCTATGATATCAAGATAACATAATAAAAATTTATAACGCTCCATTTTCAACAAATTCAATGTTGAAAGTTGAAATCGAGAGAGAGAAAAAATTAAATCTATGAGACCGGTATAACTTTACAGAAAAAAAATTAAAAACATTTACAAATTTTAGTTCCTAAACAACTTAATATTGAAGTATTTAATGGAAAGAAAATTAAATAAAAAGAAGATTTGTTTTTTAGAGGATACGAGCCGATTTGCCCGCTTCGCCGGGTTTTTTTATCTTTGTAAAAAATTAATTGATTTTAAAAATATTGTATTTTGTAATCTTAATATTTAATTAGCATAATTATAATTGATACAATTTATTAAAAATGGTTTTTTTCAACTACAATCTGATTGAATATTGCTATTGGCAAAAAACTTTTGATTAAATTTGTTAAAAAAATTTGCTAAGAAGGTGAAATGATTTATTAGGAATTTGTTGCCACTGATACTCTGGTAAAAAAAAATACAAAAAAAAAACGGTTAAAAAAGAACAACTTACTTGGACAGTAAAAAAGAAAAAATACATGTGAAAAAAAGGTTACCGTTCCTCAAAAGGAAAAACAAAAAGAGTCTAAAATATAGATTTAAATTCAAAAACAAAGTTTTCTTTTGTAAGATTTATTCATCATATTATTATATTAAATATATTTAAGAATACCGATATGAATTTTTGTTGCAAGAAATCGTAGGTCATTTTTTTTCTTTTTTTATATATTTTTAGGCGATAATATTAAAAAAATATTCAACACATATATTTAGTCTCACATAATCTATAGTGTGATCGAAATGGGAAGTGATTTTTATAGTTTTTTAATTGTAGATAACCTAGATGCATTTGTAAAAAAAAAAAAATATGAGTTGCCTGTTTTCCCCGGTTATATTAAATATAACACACTATAAATATAAAAATTGCAAATTTTTTTAAAAAATAAATAGAAAAATTTTTGCGTGCATAATTATTTGTTTGCTGTCTAAAAAGAACAGGCAAAATATTTGACACTTATGCAAAATTTAATTTTTATTTAAGCGACATTTAATGTCATAAAATAGCTCAACACCCCCTAATATAACAATAGCAAAATATATAATTGTGTTCCAGGTCATTATTTTTCTCTATCTAAATATTTTTAGACGATAACATCCAATAAATATTGAAACATCTAAGTAGTTTTACTGTCTAAAAAAGTTTTACTGTTTTCCCTAGCTATATTAAATATAACACACTATAAATACAAATATTGCAAATTTTTTGAAAAAATAAATAGAAAAGTTTTTTCGTGCATAATTATTTATTTGTTGTTTAAAAAGAACAGGCAAAATATTTGACACTTATGCAAAATTTAATTTTTATTTAAGCGAAATTTAATGTTATAAAATAGCTCAACACCCCCTAATATAACAATAGCAAAATATATAATTGTATTGTAGGTCATTATTTTTCTCTATCTAAATATTTTTAGGCGATAACATCCAATAAATATTAAAACATCTAAGTAGTTTGACATATTTTAATTTGACACAAATATACAAATATAACATTAATTTGACATATTTGAAATAATATATTTAATTTAAAGAAAAAAATTGAAGTAAATCCAAATATTGAAATTCAATAATTTAAAACAAAACCTGAAAAAAAAAGACCGAAATCAAACCTTAAATCAAAAATTGCATAGAAGAATAAAATTGAAAGAAATCAAACTTTGATACTGAAAATATTAAAGATTTATAATCAATTTGCATGGAAGGATGAAATTGAAACAAATGAAAACTTTGAAACCAGAATGATATAGATTTCCGGCCCAATTCGAAAAATTCAAAGCATGAGGACCGATTTGCAACTTCAAGATGTAATCAATTTCAATTGAAGGACGAAATTGAAACACATTAAGGGCAAGAGAAACAAATTACAACGTTCAGGGACTGAAATGAATTTGGACAAAAAACAGCTTAGCTGACGTCATGTTGCGCAGGCAGGAGAGAGAAATGGAGGGGGGAAATTCAAACGACCATTGACACGTATACAGACATCATAGTGTTACACGCGCCGCCCCGTGTGGAAGAGAACATGCCTTAAAATCATTCTAGACGGTGGTTGGTCATTTTCCGACGCCTTATGACGCCGCACGCGCCGTCCGAAGAACGCGTCAGCGCTGCAACGAACGGCGCGTCCGAAGACGCGCCAGCAGATGTCAGCGGGAAATAATTAAAAAATAGTGGCTAATTACCGTGAAGCCCCTCCCCCTCAGGCGTGGTTTTTGTCCGTTTCGAGGGACAAAATCGTAAATACACTGTTACATGAAATATTAAAAAATGCAAAACCCGACCGGACGAACCGAACCGGACCGGACCGGTTATGGTCAATGACCGTCCAGCCCCCGAAACCGGCGGCGTTTTTTGTCGTTTTCGGGGGGCTTTTCCGTAAAATCACTGTGCAAAAATCAAAAAAAAAAAAGCAGATGTACACCCGCGATTCACCGTGAGAAATTGCCACTCCACAGTGGCAATGAGTCACGGTGTATAGTAAAAATCCAACCTCTTTTAGCTATAAGGTAATGTGTGTATTGAAGCAATATTTCTTTATCATATTTGGAATCAATTCTTAAAATAAATTTTTTATTTAGTAAATCACATTGAAATTTTGTAATACAAAAAATGATTGAAAGAATCTTTCTTTTAACAGTGGTGTAATTCTTTGACATCGAGTAAGGAGAAGTGTATTGTATAATTTATTCTTTATTGTTATGAACTTGTTTAAGAATACCCTCATATCTTAAGTGGATATTTGACTCTGTGATAGCTTCTGTGGTTGAGGCTGACGATAAAGCCAAATTATTTGGTCTATATTTTTTATAAATATGGGACCCGTAAAAAACTGACCTCAGTTTAAAAAAAACATTTTAGATGCTTTTCATCCTAAAACCACACCATCGAGCACACAAAAACAAAACTATAGAGGAATTATAGTTCATTTTAAAACAAAATTGACACAAACAAATTATAGTTGATTTTGTGCAGCAAATTCTCTATGTGTTCTTGATAATATTTGATATTACATTGCGGTACAAGAAGTGATGGTGACGTTGGACGGTTGATGATTGCTTGAAATTTAAGATTTATTAGAACAATAAGATCAAAATTTGATGAATGCTGAAGTTGACAAAATTGGACCGATGGGGTTTCACTTTTCAAACGTATCTCCCAACAACTAGACCAAGAGGTCAACCACAATTCTTAGCCATCATCATTTATTTATCAACACGAAAAAAAACAAAAACATCATCATCGTGTAGTGTTAGGTGAAAACTCTGTCATATTCCGATGAATGAAATCGTGATGCTACATGGATGAAGTTGTTGAAAAGATAAGCATATATTCAGATGAAAAAAAAAAATTCCGTGTTCACCAAAAAATTTAATTGTATTTTGAAAGTATTTTTGAAAAAAAAAAATTATTTTATTTTTATTTTAAATTATTTTTTGGTATTTTTAGATATTTTCATGTGCTGATGTCAAAAATAACTTGTAGAAAAAAAATTTATTTTGATGCATTTCTAGACAAAAAACACTTTCAAAAGTAATCTCAACCACACTCTTAAACAGGTACTAAATCCTCCAAAGTATTTTTATAATTTAGAGATTATTCCATATCATTTTCTGTTATCAATTTTTATTAATGAAAAAAAAATTATGTTTCTTTTCAAAATTCTGAAATTAAAAGTAGAAAACGGAAACAACACCCAACCAACCACCACTTAATTACTTGGTTAAATAAAACCAAATAACCACTTCAGACCTATCTTAATGTGGTTTTTCATGTTTTAAACATTGAAGAAGTTGGCTTCAATCTCATGATGGACGTAAGACGGTGCTGGAAAATGTTAGAGATTATAAATCATAGACATGACATGATATGATAGATTTTAATTTTTATTATTAATTATAAACATGGTTTCCTATTTTAGATATTTAAGGATTAATTATATTTATGATTTGATCTATTAAAAAGCAGGAGTTATTCTCTGGACATGGAGCGTGGATCGGGTTGGGATGTGTCACGCTTGATGTGAGGATGACGTAATTGGAAATAATTGAAATTCAGTACAATTAGAAAAATATTTTGAGCATAGAAAAAAGAAAAGAAAAAGGGAAATAAAGATGGAGAAATCATTGCAGCGTGGGCCCAAAGTTGATTTTGGTAGGAGCAAGAAACAAAACGATAAATAAATAAATAAATAAAAAGAAAGAAGAAGAAGCAGAAGTTGTTAGAGGTCGGTGTCTAAAGACATTTTTATTTTTATTTTCATTTTTATTTTCGAGGGGAAAGGAGGCACTCTGGGGGGGCTGCTCTTGCCGGTAGCCTGAGTCCAAAAACTTTAAAGTCGCTTTCGTAAAAAGCCGAAGGTTAAGAACAGCTCTCTCACAGACGCTAGCTCAGGTCAGGTCCACAAACCGTATACTTGACTTCAGATATTGCAACTGGGTTTTAAAAATAATTTAAAAAAATATTATTTTATTTTTATTTTTTATTTTAAATGTATTTTTTAACAAAAATTAATTTAAAAAACTGTAGTAACCACGCTCCCGAACACATGGAGCAGAGTCAGATTCTATCCCTTCGTAATTCAAACTTGAAAACCTACTATGAAGAGAAAGGACAGCATGATAGAGTGTAAAAAACAAGTATAATATATTTTCAGGTGATTTTTGACCTTTTAATTCTTATCTCACACTAAAAATAAAAATACATAGGATAATTGAGTCATGATCTTTAAAATGAGAGCTATTTATCGCTCGAGGTCTCCTAGCAATAACAATCACTGATTAGAGCCAATTTACCAAAATTTAAGTTTCAGTCCACAAAGTCTCAGATACTAGCTTTTTTTTTTTTTTTGAAATATGAATGTCCGGGTCAGTTTATATATACTCGACAAATCTTATAAGCCATAAAATTAATAATTAATTAAAATCTCTAATAATCCTAATTGTTATGAAATTGAAACTGGTGACTTCTAAAGAACAAATATAAGAAACATGCACATGCTTTGTTTTGCTTTGTTGTGTTTGCCTATAGAAGGGTCCGGAATAAATCTTTCAATAATTCCAATTTTGAAAGCTTCCAAGGGATATGTATTGACCCATGAGTTGACTACAAGACCCATTCCAAAGCTTTTCGTTTTGTGCCCCCAAGATGATCTCTATCGGCAAAATGTAAGAAGAAGAGGGGAGAAGCGATTGGGATTCTAAAATATTTTTATTTTCTGTGTGCTCCTTTTATTTTTTGTGAAATTAAAACATTCAAAGAGGGTTAAATTCCCTTCAAAATGACTTGCATCTCGAAACTCAACACAATTAAGAAGAGTTCAAAGACTTCGAGTTTTAGGCTCTTAAGTTTCGCAAAATGTAATTCGAGCTTTTGGGATTTTGTAGAAAATCCTCAAAACAATAATGCCCTTCAAGAAATTAATTTCTATCTTTCCATATATCGTGCTAAATTAGTGGACAACTTGACCTTATTCAAACTAAAAATGAAAAAAAAAAAAAAACCGTTTACCAATTCGCTCTAATTAAAGTTTTGACCCTTCGATCCTTTTTCTTTTTGTTTATTTCTTAAAATATAATTCAAGCTCACAAACTTAATAAAAACAACAAATTTGTCATGTTAATGGATGATAGCACGTGACATAAGCAAGCATGAATGAAAAAATCTTCAATGTCATTTAACGTCTTGGGTAGCACAACCCGAACTATACTTTCAAATACTTAATAATTAACATGGTGACAGAAATGCCAAAGATTTATGGCCCAAGTAGCTCATGGAGGATTTTAATGTAATGGAAAAATAAGAAAAGAAAGCCTTTTTTATTGTAATGGAAAATCAATCCCAACAACATGATTTAGTGCACTTAGATGCGCACGGTCCTATCAAGCATTCTTTAATTAGTGGCTACAAGTATTTTCTAGCTGCTATGAATGATGATTACAGCAGCATAGCTTTGAGAAGGAAGCTTTGAGTACATTAAAAGAGTTGAGAAGTGAAGTCGTTGCCGTACGTTGGAAGTGTTTAAGAACCGATAAAGTGTAAGAGATTATTGAAAGCAGGATGGGATTATGCATCAACTCACTTTGCCACGAACACCATAGCAGAATGAGGTGTCTGAGCTGAAGATTAAAACCATTATTAATACAATATTGCTAGACGTTTGTTGAAAGAAACTAAAACATTTTGGAGAGATGTTCATTGATAAAAATCATACGTGGGAGCTTTGCACACATCCTATGAAGGACTCAAGGCTAGTGGAATCAAGTGAAAGTTAAAAAAGATGGAAAATAATTGCACCGGGATGTGTTTTTTTTATGCGAGGAAATCTTATTTTTTGAAAAATGTATTTTATGGGTCTAGATGAGCAAGTAAAATCCCTATTGTCCTAGGTTTTTACAAGAGATGCACGTCCTGGTTCGAACTCAAGACCTGCTGTGCAGCTGTGCAGAACACAAACTCTTTGTCGTTACACAGAGAGATGTTATGTATGTCCAAGAGTGGGGAAATGAAGGCAGTGATCAGAATATGTCGGCATAACTCTTTCCTTGACATGAAATTTAGCCATTTTCATCAAATAGTTCAACTTCGAGGAAGAATTCAACAAAGAATTGATATGTTGAAGAATTTATTTTGAACAATTCAACATGGTATATTTGCAATGTCTTTTTTATAGATTGTGACCAATCGAAGCAGTTTCTCAATAACCTAAGTAGAGATGATGAAATAATACATGGGAGCTCACTACATTTCAAAACAAATAGAACTGGTTTTACCGATTATATTAGGAATATAATGAAAATAAATTATTATGAGATAAATGAATTCCATTATCCCCTCATTTTAATAGAGATGCAGACAAAACTTGAGTGGGTTGTTGAATGCAACAAGATTAATAAATACATAAATATTTCAAAGAAGGGGATGATGAAATCAATGGAGAAGAGTTCATAAAACCCTAATCGTAAACGACATGGCACCTGTTGCATCTTGGTTTCAAATGAAACTGTTGTAATGGGATAAATTTGTTTAGCTAGATTATGAGCTGGAACAAAAGACTATCGTTAAAGTTAACTTACAAATAGAAGAATTAGATATGGAAGTTCTGTAATTTTGAAAATTCAAAGCAAAACATGTCTGAAGAGAGACTTCATTCTAATGTTGCTAAGTTAGAGATTATCTTTCTTTCATAGATTGCAAACGACGATTTTTGAAGAGTCATACGGATGTATTGAGACCACCAACTGCCTATCTAGTAATATTTATATTTGAAAAACTATTATTAACAAAAATTCTAAAATGCATAGGGAAATCATTGTACAGCTAGACACAAAAAAAACTATTTATTGTTGTAGTGAAATTACAGTTTTTCCCCTAAAACAATGAGATGCATTTTTTTTTTAATTCCAATTTATTATATTTTTTATATTCAATCCTTATTTTTTTAATTTCTATTTTTTCTCCTTATATGTTTTCTAAAAGTTTTATTAGTTTTAAATAGCATCATTTAATCCAGGTTTATGGTCAATATATATTGGATTTGGTCCTTTTTCATATAGTTTTTTTCCCTTTTGTTTAAGTTAATTTTCTTTTTGATTTAACCTTTTTATAAAAAAATCTAGGCTACCCTACAATTATTTTTTATTTTCATACTATTTTTCTTAATTATGATTTGTTTTTTATATTCTTTTGTGTAATTGATTTTTTTATTTCTTCGTTTAGCATTGGATTTACTAGGGATTGACCTTCATAGGTTTTTCATGCATAGTGTTTCCATTCTTATGGTCCTGATTATGAATTTGAGAAGTTAACATGAGTTGACATATCTTTTTGGCTTATAATTTTTCAATTTTATAATTCAATATTATTTTTTTAATAAAGTATTGGTCGTGTGGTTCTGTCCTATTTCTTTTCTACTTGGTAATTCTAATTTCCTCAGCCATGAACTTTAATCTATGTTCCAATTAATATTCTTCATTAAGGATATTTTATTTTACTTATTTAGCATGTTTTGAATAGAGTTTTTTTGTTAAAAAAAATTAATGGTATGTATTTAATTTTTTAATATTTGATTCTGATTTATCTAATTTTTCTTCCTTTGTTTTTATTGATGAACTTTATTTTGAAATGTAAAACAAAAATTTATATTTTTTTAAATAACAATTGTATCATGTGCCTTCTCGCTTAATATTTCTTTTTTTTTATTATTATAATCAATCAATATCATGTGTATCTATTTTTATTATTACTTACTTAATAAATAAATTTACTAAACATGATCGACTAAATATTCTATTTTCCAAGATCAAATATTTTTGTTGATGAAATTATAGAAATATATTTGAATAAGATAAATTTTCAATTTTAGATGCACAATTTTATAGTAAAATTAGATTAACCTCTGTCTTATTTTTTTTTTTTTTTACATTGCTTTGAAAAACTAGTCAACAAATTTCATTTTCTAATCAAAATAAATACTAAACTTTAAAGGAAAACTTCAATTAAACATTTTTAAGCAAGAATTTCACTTCATTATTCTTTTTTATATAAATATTTATATATTAATAAAAATCCTTCAAATATACAATAGTATTGAAAAATAACATATTATGATATATCAATGTACCATATAAAATTCATATAAATTTAATTATATAAAATATATTAGAAATTGAATACTATAAAACAAAGTTATTTTTAAAGTATAACAACAAAAAGAGAAATGTTTGATAGTATTATTTTAAGAAGTTCTACTGTTTTTCTTTTTAATAAAAAAACTAAAAACTCAAAAATTGTAGTATCCAGTTTATTGCCTTTGTATGAACACCGAAAAATGGTTTCTAGCTCATCCTCCATGAATTTTAAAATTTTAAAATCTACCTTTTTCTTATATACTAGATATAAGGTAAATTTGGTAATCTCTATAAAATCTTCAATTTAAACAAACAAAAAAAAGTGATTAGCTTTGGTTTTCTATACAAAACCCTTTCCGCAACAACTTACACCCTTTTTAGTATTGCATTTCAAAAACATGTTTGAAAACAATTGATTTTTATTTTATTTTTAATTAATATTTTGGTGTTTTTAGATTATTTTCTTGTGCTGATATCAAAAATAATTTTTTTTTTTAAATTTTTTTTGATATATTTATAAATAAAAAATATTTGTAAAGACAACTTCAATTACAGTGTTATGCATTTCATATATTGCATGTAGCTAACGGCTAATCTGTGAAAAAAGTCAGAAATCGCAATCGGCATTTCTTCCCCAAGAAACCTAAGAGAAAAAAATGGTGACTCAATTTTGCTTCAGACATTTTCTTTTTCAGATAAAATTCCACAATTCAATAAAAAAAGACGAAAAGTCCCCCCCCATAAGACTTTTTTTGCGCCATCAATTTCACTTTTGATGACTCGTGGAGCTAGAAAATAATTGTCCATAACATATTGCTAATGGCAGGTGTATCAAACTATAGTTTAATTAGTTTGTCCCTTGTGCTTATAAAAAAATAATATAGCTGAACAAGTGGAGGGAAAGAAAAGCAAAAATGGGAATAGTTTTCAGCTGTGCTCAGCAAGAGGACAAAAGGTTAGCGTGGAGAGAAGGACGATGAATTGGGATCAGTATTTTAAGTTTGATCGAGGACAAGAAAGTAGGTTATCAGATTATTCATTTCATTTTGAGAATGATTGATGGGTTTTTTTTAATTATCAACTGAGATTTGGTCGTTTGTTTGTCTGCCACTATTATTCTTTTTTTGTTTTGAAAATAAATATTTACATACTCATATATACATAAAATGATGAAAGCATAATTTATAAAATACAAATAATGTTAATAGAAAACAAATCTAAATAAAATAACATAATGCATTTTATTATGTATCTAAATAAAATAAAATAAAATACAAATAACATAAGCTACTTTCAAAATAAATTCTTCAAAAAAAAATACATAAAAAGGTAAGAACATAATTTTAAGAAATGAAGCTAACTCGAATAAGAAGTTAGTAAAAATAAAATAAAACACAACTACTAGAATAAATACTATCCATTCATGAATAGTAACATGTTCATTATTTTTGCACTTCAATATTAAACACATGCATGAACCTTATTGTAAATAGAAAAAAGAAGGGAGAAATAATTTACTAACTTTAGGGATGGTTTCAGATTAAAAAAAAAAAGTTGTTGTGGCAATAAAGATAATAGAGTGCCAATGATGTTGTGGTTTTCAGGTGGTTTTATCCCTCTACTTTGAGTTTCTCTTTTTTTAATTTTTAATTTTTAATTTTTTTTCCCTCCTATTGCCCCCTCTACCACCACTTGGTTCATAACACTTTCATTTCTAGTAACTCAAAACTCTTTTTTTTAGGGATTTTTTTTTTATTTCTCTCTTTTTCATTTTTTTCTTCTTCTTTCACCTCTCCTACCTTCTAGTTCAATCTACCCTCACTTCTCTCAACTCAAACTCTTTTTTTTTCTCTCTCTTCCCTCAAACTTGGTATTTTATCTCTCTAGCTTGGTTTTCTTTCTTTTTTATTTATATCTCTATTTATAGGTTAAGATGAAGCTTATAGAACCTTTTATTGGTATAATGATCATGTTCATTGGGTTTTTTGGGTAAATGTCAACCTTCCAACATGGTTGTACTATTTGGTTAAACATGTTTAGGTTGACCTTTACAGTGGTTTTAGATGGTCTAAATATATTGTTTGGATGATAATATAGTACACATGCAAGTAAGAGGAAATGTGTGTTGTTTGGTGTTTTTAGGTGGCATGAGAGAGAGAACGAAGTGTTAAAAATTGGGCTAAAATTATAGAAAAAACAAAGGGTTATAGGTTACCATAAAGAAGATGATGGGTGTTGTCATGTTCTATGCCCTAAGTTGTTGTGCAATGTTTTACTATTTACAAAAAAACTCCACTAAAATAATGTATATAATGATCTAAAAACAATTCTTGATCAAATTGAAGACAACCTAAAGCATAAATGTTCATAGAAAAGAGTCCATCAATTTTAACCAGAAACAATAATTTTGTAGTGTTGTTCACCTTTTTAACACAACAAAAAACATCAATGAAACTAGCATTAGTTACATGAAGTCTAAGGTCTATGGATATATCCATTTTGTGTCCTAAAAATTTATAGCAATAGTTCTTCATCTTTTAGAAAAAAATCCTACACTAAAATCCTGTAAACTCACAATATTTAATTTTATCAACCAAACACATAAATCCAACACACACACTAGTCAAGCACATGCTGCTAAAAACAACTATAAAATTACCAACACATACTAAAACATAATATGATATTGACAACTTAAACATTTGAAATAATGTTAGCATATTCATCAAATGCTAATAACTTACAAATTTGGAAAAACTTGGATGAACTATAGTTCAATAAAAAGTGAATAAAATGTGG
Organism: Salix brachista; assembly: GCA_009078335.1. Classification (NCBI taxonomy): domain Eukaryota; kingdom Viridiplantae; phylum Streptophyta; class Magnoliopsida; order Malpighiales; family Salicaceae; genus Salix; species Salix brachista. Next base: position 8,666,643 of record CM018589.1, on the reverse strand, counting down.
AATAGACCAAATGTGAGTATATTAGAAATAGATGCAAGTAAAAACAAGCTTTTCTGCAAATACTATGATAAGTTATATTAGAACACATTCATTGATTGATGCAAACCTATTAATGATATTGAATTAGCCACTAGAGGTGGAAGATGTGTTAACAATATCATTCTAATACTAGATGAAGTGAAGAAACTAAAGATGAATTACGTAGAGTTTATATAAAAAAACTTATATTCTTCAATAAATTTATATATCTAGGAAGTTTAATGAATGACTCTTTATTAGTTCCTTCCACAAACTTATTTATCTTTGTCCTAGCCCTCTAGACTCATAATGGATGTGGTTTAATACCATACTTTTAATCTATTATTGTATCTAATGCTTCTCTAGATATGTTTGGATCAATACTATTAACATTTAGTATCTTATCTGTAATCTAAGTATAATTGACAACTTTAATATTGAAAGATCTAATATAAGTATGCTTATCTTTAAGAGAATGGAAGTATTGTTACTAGGAATGAGTGAAGTATAAATCCTCCACTCACAACCAACACCTAAATATGTTTCTGAAACTTTTTTTTTTCTTATTAAAGTATCTCTTCATATAATAGCCATGTTTAACTTTATATTCTCTCAATATTTTTCTAAAATGATTGACATTATATAATATCTAGCATATCTGAAACTTAGTTGATCAATCAACTCCTACTTTAAATATCTTGCATTTAAAGCTAGATGTGAGATCAACTTGTGGCTTCTTATGATTGTTTTTAATCCTTGTAACCTCATCATCTTTAATATTGATGGATCATTAAATATTTAATTCTTTTTGTCATCTTTTATTTTAAAACCATACATGTATATGTTGTAAACTTGTTTGTATATGATTAATATTTCCAAATAAGGAATATAGTCATAACAACAACCTTTTTTAATGTGAAATAGGCTGCCATAATGAACAATAATAGATGAGATCTTACATCCTGCCATTACAAACAATGCAAGCCTAATTACATATATAAGAGTGATCCTAATTATAAAACTATCTAGTAGTCATACATGACAAACCAAAGTATATGAGATTATTTTAATTATCCTTTAATTATTTTATTAGTTATGAATTATACATTCAGCCATGTAGACTTTATATAGCCAATCAATAACATATATAAGGAGATTAAATAGAATAAGTTATACAAAATTTTAATATTTTGATTAAATAATTGAAACGATTTTTTGATTGTTTGAATTTCTTAATAATTACTTGATTTCTTTCTTTTATTCTTTTATAAATTGATTAGAGAATAATGAAAAGAACTTTGATTATTTTCGTAACACTTAGCATTCTCGATCCCTTTAGGCATTGTACTTATTCTGAAAAATTCAGAGAAAGTTTCATAAACCTCTTTTCTTGTTTTATGAAAAATAATGAAAAGTTTCATAATCCCTTTAGGCATTTTTTGACGGCTCTCTTGTAGAAAGTAAAATTATAGATATCTAGACCACTTGTTCACCTCTTCGACAGTGACCTATTTCTTTTTTTATTTTGCATTCGAAGAAACCATATTTCTTGGAAAGCTATTTTGTGGCTTTAAAATTTCAGCTTGTTTAAATTCTTACAAGAGATGTATATGCTGACTCGAACTCGAGACTTGCTTTACAGATTTCAAGTTTTTTGTCATCACGCCACGCTCCTTGAGAACGTGACCAATTTCAAAAGGTGCTATTCCATATAGAATCAGCAAAAAAATTAGAGAAAAAAACTTGATGCCTCTAAGTTAATTTATCATGTCTGGATTTGAGATCAAGAACTCACTAAATATAATTATATTTTCCCGCCCCCTTGTACATGGAAGAATTTCGTGTTCCCATGTCCCAGCTTGCACCAATTTACTCTATATTTCTGTCCCCACGAGGATTCAATTCGCCTACTAACAGACCACGGACTGGATAAGTTCAATTATTGAAAGGCCACAACTTTCTTGAATCAGCTCCAATGAGTGGACTTTATTTTCCAAATAAACAAGCCTTTTTCTCTATAATTTCATCTTTTCAGCTCTCCTCTCAACATACTAAGCTTCTTCGTGATTCGAAATTGCTTTGGATCCCATCACATATTTCATTCCTTCCAAATATCTAGCAAAGTTTCAACCCATTGGCTAGTTACTTTCTCTTTTTTTTCAAACTAAAGTATTATCTTCTACTAAAGCCTTTTCCACTTCTATTTCTACTTCCCTTTCTATTACTTTTTTTTTTATGCGATGAAACTCTACCCCTAGAAAGCATACTTTATGAGCATAGATGATTGAATAAAACATCGGTTGTCCCAATCTCTTATAAAAGATAAACGCTCTGACTCGAACTCGAAATCTGCTGCACAACTTGCAAGCCCTCTTACATCATGTCAAGCCCCTTAAAGACCTTTTCTATTACCAAGGCTACTATAAAAAATACAAGTTTAAATTTTGTTGAATTGCCAGAGTCTTCAAGAATTTATTAAGGAACACTTCCATTCCCTTTCTTGAGTATTTATATTTAGTTTTTGAATTGAGATGGTTTTATATAGACTTCAATTTTAAAAACATCCATTATATGTTAATGAGTGTAAATAAAATAATATCATGAATGGCCATCTAAGAATAAAGGAGAGCAATGTATCATCTCATCACACTATCAACTGATCCACCAATAAATATTAATTAAATAAAAGGATAATTACAAGAATCTAAGAGATGGGTCATGGAGATTGCAAAACGAGTTTAATAGTATTGTTCTCTTGATTAACAAGCTAAGCTTCCTTATCGTCAAGCATGTTAATAGGAAACGATGTTTCAGCATGGAAAAGTAAAGATAGACATGAGTTTGTGGCTTATTGGTAAATACTCGTACACATTGCCTCAACCATATTTATCACTACCTAACTAGGGTTTTTTATTTATTTATAATATATGGACCGACTCTCATTAAAGAAGCATCCATAGAAAGCGATTTAAGAAGCTATCCCTATCAATTTAATTTAAATAAACACGAAATAAATATTAAAATGGAATGAGAACCCAAGTGAGAAATAACTTTTAGAATGATTAGACCTACTAATAAAACTAGGGAAATCAGGCTTGAATAAGATTAATCGGATACTTTAAAATGCGTCCACTCAATCACAACAAAGCATCAAGAGTCAAGACGTAGTAGAGCCTACAAAAATATATGTTTGTTTTCATTCCCTGGCTAGCTAGCACGGATACATAGTGCAAAATAGGATGTTCATAGGATGTACACCCTCTGTAATTTAATTTGTTACACCCTCTTAATAGCACGGATACATAAAAATGTCCTTAGCAGGTAAGTTTTGGTAAAATCAAAACTCTTTAATTTTTTTTTTATCTCACATAAAAATAAACAAAATTTTCTTCATGTTTATGAAATGAGTAGTTGAAAGTTAAAATTGAACTCAAAAAGCACTCAAGCTTTTAGATAAAAAAAACTCCTAGATAAAATGGGTACCGAGTTTCAGCGATTTTGAGTAGGTTTGGGTCCAAGTACGAGTTTATTGTAAAATAATTTTTTGAGACACAAAAAACAAAGTTTTTCTAACAAAGATTTGTACATGGGACAGTTAATGAAGAATTATTTTATTTCTTCCAGCTTATTTTTTGTCCAGCCCAGCTAAAAGATATTAATAGTATTTTCTGGATTTTTTTTGGATTTTTGTCCACTTTGTTCAAGTTTAATTCTTGATTTATGGTGGTTAATCAAAGGTTGATAATGATAAAAATTAATTTTTATTATTACTATAATTATTTAAAAAAAAAACCTTTTTATCTTCCAAAATTCACTATAAAAAAAAGGTGACAAAAGAGTTCAACATATGTTTTTCTAGATTTTTTTTTTTTAAATCATGCTCACCTTTTTTTTAGTATTTTAATGCTTTGATTTTGCCCAAAATTCTTGAGTTTAGGTTCTCTTTATTAAGAGATACTTGAGTTCTTTTAGTTTAGTTTAAAGATCTTTTTTAAAAATGCATCTAAACTAATATGGTGTTGTTTGAATTGTTGCAACCGAATATCACAGTGAAATTAAATATAAAATGAATATGGAAAAGAAATAAGGAGTCACCATCTAGTTTATGATAACTAGAAACTCTGATTGACTTTCAGAGATTCTTAGGTAAAGAACTGATTATGCTAAAATGAAAACTCATTACCCTAAAGTATTTTATCTATGGTATGTTGCTTCTATGTTTTGAAGTTATGATAAGGTACTTATTGTGCCTTTCTAATTACTTTCTATACTTAACACGAGTTTAATAAGTGATTTGCAATTAAGACATACTCTTAAAGCCCAGTCATCATTTCTAAAATATGGGCGTTAAACCTTAAAGGATAGTGAATATTGAATTTGAGTTTTTAGTATATTTATTTTATTATATAAAAAATTCAGCACTTAGGCCATCACTCACTTTCAATGGACTTTTAGGGTTATGATGACTTAGTTCAAATTAACTCCCATTGAAAAATGTAAAATAATAATCCTAGCATGCATTCCTATAAAAAATAAGATACATAAGAAAAAAGTAAAAAATAACATGAACGAAACAAAGATTTAGTGCAAGTAAATAAAATAAAACATATTAATTACTAACTAGGTATAAAATGAAGATCATGACACATTTTTTTTTTATTTGTTTTTGAAAAATAATATTATCACCTTGAAAATGTTTATGTTAATAGGATAATGGATCATTATCTGATATGAAAGGTAAGTCATAAAGGTATCAACTATGCACCCATCAACTCACATATTCGAATTCACTTTAAAAACATTTTATTTATTTATTTCATAACTAAGCAATTACGAGTGGGACACACAAACATGAAGCGAGCAAAAATCAAAGCTGTGCCTGCTTTTTAAAGAGATGAACTCTAACCTTTCTCATGCTTCTATTTTGATATAGACTTTCTCAGGATAAATATTTTAATAAGTATCTAATATATTTGATATAAATATATCGTAATTTATAAAATATATAATTATCATATAAATATAAGGATATTTATAGAGACGTGTACATTGTATACAATATTTGTGCAGCTTTTTTCATGTATCGTCATTGTGCAATGCTAAAAAAAGAGTATGGAATGGACTATTAGAATCGTAATTGCCTCTTACATTATACGAATTACATGCACTCATATAGGGACTTGATTGAAAAAAGGTTGTTTTATAAGGACTAAAATGTATATTAATATATGTTAAGAAAGTGCTCATATAGGGACTTGATTGCAAGAAGGCTATATTACAGGGACTAATTTTTATGTTAACTAAACACAAGGACCAAAACATATATGAAGACTAATTTATGAATATAAAGAAGAGCTAAAGAATCAAATTTGTAAAGAATTCATAGGGATTGAAATGAAACTTTATAAAGCTTCCCTTACATTACTGAAAAGTTGTAGAAAAGTAACGTGTCAATTAATAGCACCTTAAACTACACCAAGGATTCACGTAACAATACAACAAAAGAAGGTATATATCCCACATATCAATACTCTACCATTATTAAATGTTTTGCTTTTCTTGCTTGGAAAAGATGATATTAGCTACGTCTAGCCTTCCCTTTTCGTTCGGGGAGCCTCTACAATTAAAATGTAAGGGCTAGGGTTTACATTCTCTATAAAAAAACCATCTTGGGATCGTAAAGAGGAATTAATGGGTGGAGTAAAGAAATCAGAAAACATGTGACGAGGAATCCAATGATCAAGCATGAACAAGTCGAAACAGAAAAAACACATCCTTTGATGAGCAATATTCGACCTCAAGGAAACGACACGCCATTTTTTTAAGGAAATAATGTCGATTTCACGAAAACTGATTGCTGATTTAGATAGCAAGTAGTGTAACTAATAAGATATTGAGAGATATGAGCTTCGAGTCATGCTAATTCAAATTGGTGTCGGTAAGAACTCTGAAATTTTCTCGACAAAAGACAAAGCAAATGACTCAAGAATCGTCACGTCCCTATATATTAAGGTTCGAGGCATGAATTCTGAGGCAAAAATGGCTAGTTGCTATCGTAAATGAAGTGACGCACAACAGCCTGATACACACGAGGATTATCAAAATCTCCCATGAAATGTGACCTCGAATTGCTTTTTAAGACTTGATTCCAAAATTAGCTTCTCACTGAAATAATGGCTTTTTTTATTCATCATTATTGCTCTAAAATGAGATAAATCCACGTACAAATGAGAATATTTTGTGTCCTCTAGAGAGTAAAACGACGACGTCATAGTTTATGGACAGGTTCAATGCCTCAGCCAGATGCCATTGATGAATTCTGTCTTTCGGGATGGCTGTTCCTGCCGATTTGCGTATAAAATAAACAACGAACAGAGCTAGCTCAGGAGAATATAAGTAAAAGAAGGTGAGGACAAGAGAGAACTGTTTACTCCTAGTTTTGTTTTTTTGTTCGAGAAAAAGAAGATAGCAGCCATAGAACATAAAATATCATATAAGAAAAGTAGAGGAAGAAAAAAAAAGGTAGGGTCGCACCCCGACAAATGCTTGGCAATTCGAAATAAACACGTTATATTATCCTTTCTCTCTTCATTTATCGGCTTGGTAAATATATCTGTTTAGAAGTTCGATAAATATAATTTATTTAAATATTTTATGCAATAAATAAATAAATATAATTATTTTGGTGACTTGATGCAAATAGGTGAGTGGATATCCCCAAACAAAGATCATGCTGCTGGTTATGGCTGCCTCGAGATTTAAGGGTTTTGTTGTTTGTTTGTTTGTATGTTTGTCACATTGAGAATTGGATTAAGAGGGTGTAGGGCATGGAATAAAAATATAGATTATACCGAGGAGAATAATTTGTTGTAGATATTAGTAAATTAGTAACGTGGAGGGAATATTGGAATGTTCTTGGAACTATCAAGCCACCTAGAGACGCTTCCTACACGAAAGACTTCTCTAACCTTTTTATAATATTCTAGTTTCATTGTTTTTAATTGCTTCACTCACGAGTCTCACTTTGCCCTTCAGAATTTAAAAAAAAAAACTCAATTTTCATGTTAAACTTACTTGTGTATATGAACAAATCATTAAATAATTGAAAGTCTGATATAATTTAATTTTGTGAGCTTAGATCATCGAGCATAGCCTTCAAAGATAGCATCACAACGTAATGAAAGAAGTAAAAATCAAAAATCTTTTTTCTCGAATTTTACTCTATTCAATGCAATGTTTACATACGCATAGACAAGAGTTCATCTCAATAAAAGTGCAAATATATATCTTGCTAAACCATACTTAATATATAAGGTCCCCGAGGCATTAGAGCATGCATGAAAAGCAATGGGAACATATAGTATGATTCTAGGGAAACGGTAATCATTCCTTTTGGAGACCTTATGCTAGGGATCTCCAAACCCAAGATTTTGACCTCTCGAAAAGAGCGATAATCTCATCTCTCACGGGTCCATTCATCTCACATTTTCAGAAGATTATTTATAGATGCGAAATGGCTATAGACACGCAGCTTAATTACAAAGCCAAACTGTACAATATATATATAAATATTAGCAGCAGACCACACCCTCCTAGCGAGCTTGTCCATGTAGATGCCCTGTCACATGCAGCACCGATTCTTTTTTATTTTATTTTTCCCATCATCCTGACGTACGTAGTTGTCATCCATTTTTCATTCTTTCATTTGTGGTCGGTGAGCTCTGTCCCTCGTTATACGTTATTATTCCTATGATATCGCCCTTTTTTTCCATAGAATTTCTACATGCTAGTGAATATAGATAAAGAGTTATATAGGCATTTAAAAACCTACCTAAAGAGAGAGTTGCTATCTCTCTTTCTTTTTTTGTCCGTAAACTTCCTGATGGGGGAACTGAACCCAAAATAGCCATTTACTGTTTTTCTTACAGCTCAATGAATTTAACTACGCGCACGCCATTTGGGATGTTATAGTGTGATAGATTCAATCACAGAATCATATTATGACATCACCGGTAAATGCACTCTCTCTCAGAAGAAGAGGAGAAAATAGGGATCATAATAACAGAAAGAAATTACTTTCGGTGCATTTAAATCCTGTTAAAGTAACTACAATGGGACGTGGGAATGTAATTTTAAATGTTTGTCGTGTAAACTATGGTAGATTTTAATTTTATGGCCAACAATTACTCTAATAATTAGCAAGTCATTCTCCAGGGGGGGAAAGGGATTTAAGTCATGATTTTATATTGTTTAGTTGCAAGAGATTTTGGGTTTAATTAAATTTTATTTTGATGCTTGGAATATATTTTGGTGATTAGAAAGAAACATCTCATTCAAAAAACATAACTTGTTAGATTAAGACATATAGTAGGAAAAGATAACCGATGATGTGTTACACAAGGAAATAAAACCTAGAGAGCACCAGCTATGAGGAGCATCCATTGTGGATCACAATGATATGATAGTTCAAAAATCTATATTTTTATTAAAATCCTCATTTCAATTTTAATGTTAATAATTTAAATTTTTGGATTGAGATGTTAAAATTCTAATGAACAATTAATTACAAGTTTGAATCCAATCATCCATATTTCCTCTAATTAAATCCAAACTTACGTGCAAGTTTTATCGTGAGGTTTTGCAAATTTGAAGTCTAAATAACTTTCATTTGATGGAATATTGTTAGAATTCGGAATACAAATAATCTTCTGTTTATTTCAATAATTTTACTCTACATTGCAGGCTCATTTATAGCCAAATTACAATACTAAAATAGCAATTACATAACCTCCTTTCTCCCTACTTTACATGACTCCTAGTTTAGGAATTTAACGGCCATATTACATTTCTGTATTTTAACACTCCCCCTCAAGTTGGAGCGTAGATATTTATCATGCCCAACTTGTCAATTGCGTTATAGAACGCCCGTCCAGAAATTGCCTTGTGAGGATATCGGCCAGCTGATCTTCAGACCGAACAAACGGAAGTTGTATGATTTTCCGATCAAGATTTTCTTTAATGAAGTGTCTGTCGACTTCAACGTGTTTGGTACGATCATGCTGAACCGGATTATGAGCAATTTCAATAGCTGCTTTATTGTCACAGTGTAGTTCCATAGATGTTCCATAATCAATTTTCAGGTCTTGTAATACCTGTTTAACCCATAGTAATTCACACACACCATGAGCCATTCCTTTTCTCGTGAGCACCTGGTTTTCACTCCGGGTGGCAATTCCATATAAACTTCTTCTTCAAGATCTCCATTCAGAAAGGCATTCTTGACATCAAATTGTTGTAAGGCCCAGTCTCGATTCACTGCTATCGATATGAGAATTCGGATTGTGTTTATTTTTGTAACCGGGGCAAAAGTTTCTTGGTAGTCCACCCCATACTTCTGCGTATATCCCTTTGCTACCAACCTTGCTTTGTATCTATCAATGCTCCCATCTGCTTTCAACTTCACTGTGAACACCCATTTACACCCAACTTTCTTCTTTCCTGTTGGTAGTTGACATAACTCCCACGTGTTATTCTTCTGCAAAGCCTCCATTTCCTCATTCATTGCCTTGGTCCACTTTGGGTCTGCTAATGCATCCTGTACATTACTAGGAATAGACACATTGGATAATTGATTAACAGTAAATGCATATGATTCCGATAATCTATGGGTAGAGATATAGTTGCTGATGGGGTATTTAGTTTTGTGTTTTGGATCAGGTTCATACTGTTTCTTTGGGACTCCTCGGTTTAGTCTTTGTGGGTATCTATTAGTCACATTATTTTCTAAGACAGGAATTTCATTTATCTCATTAGGGATAGGATTTAGGGTTACCTGAGGGGACTGATGAGAGACATCCTCGGTTGATTCTTCGGTTAATGGTGTAGGCGTTGGTAATTCAAGAGACATAGGGGGGTCGTTACTGAGATCATTCTGGTCTGTGCAACCTTCCAGGTTATCATCCCGGCTTGGTCTTATTTCCTCTAATTCAAATATATCTTCATTCTGGTCTGTGCAACGTTCCAGGTTATCATCCCGGCTTGGTCTCATTTCCTCTAATTCGAATATATCTTCATTCTCTTCATTGTTACTCTCCCCCTGAAGAGAAGAACCAGGAACTCCCCCTGAATAGTAGGGTTCAGATTCTCGAAATGATGCATCCAAGGTCACATGGAGCTTGCGATGATGAGGATCATAGCACCGATATCCTTTTTGAAACTCAGAGTAACCTACAAACACGCACCGTTTGGCACACGGATCGAGTTTGCTTCGCAGAACCTTAGGGATGTGGACATATACCGTACAACCAAATACCCGAGGCTCCAAATTTGGAAAGTGAGGAACCGAGAGAAGAGATTCCATTTTCTGTTGAGGAGACTGAAATTCAATTGCACTGGATGGTGTTCGATTTATTAAGTACGCAGCGGATTTGACTGCCTCACCCCAATAGTATTTTGGCAGATTCATGCCAAATAGCGAGGCCCGAACTATTTCCATAATTTGCCTGTTCTTTCTTTCAGCTAATCCATTCTGCTGTGGAGTATATGTGCAGGATGTCTGATGTCGAATTCCGTGATGTTGTAAAAAGTTACCTAGCACTTGATCCATAAATTCCGTACCATTATCTAACTGAAGTGTACGAATCTGTCGTTGGTATTGGGTCAGCACCATTTTCTGAAATTCCTGAAATGCTGTACTTACTTCACTTTTATTTCGGAGGAGAGATATCCAGGTCATCCGAGTACACTCATCAATAAAGGTAACAAAGTACCGTGCATTAGAAAAAGATAAGACCTTTGCAGGACCCCAAACATCAGAGTGAATAACTGCAAATAGTTCTACACTTTTATTCAAACTTGGCAAATAGGAAATACGGTGACTTTTCGCCAGTTCACAGATGTCACACTTAAAATCCAAAATACTTAACCTTGAAAATAAATGCGGTTGTAGCTTCTTAAGGTACCCAAATGAAAGATGTCCAAGTCATCGATGCCATAACCAAACAAGAGCTTGAGCTTGATCCGTACTTCTGGTCTGATGTGCATGACCTAGCGTTAACCCCCCTTGTTTCGTTAATTCCAAGTAATACAGGTTGCCCCGTCTAACACCATAACCAAGAATCTTCCGGGTTAGAATGTCCTGAAAAACACAGAATAGAGGCCAAAACGTGACCGTGCACCCAAGGGTAGTCGTGATTTGACTAACCGAGAGGAGATTAGATGCAAGAGATGGAACAATAAGAACAGTATCTAGTGTAATAGTATCAGTTAAAACAAGAGATCCTTCCCCCGTAATAGGGGAGGTACTACCATTAGCAGTGTATATATCTGTCCGGAAAGAGGGTTTATGGCATATTAAATTATCGGAATCGCTAGTCATATGATGAGATGCACCTGTATCAATAATCCAAGTACTATTCTTTGTAATAACAGAGTGTGCAAATTCATTTTCGATGATACCTGGATGGGCCACATTCGCTGTGGGTTGTGCCAGATCTGCTTCCGTCAGATGAACCAGAGGTTTTCGGAAATTTTTCCGAGGTTTTTTCGTAAAGTCCCACCAGTCCGGGTAGCCAATAATTTCATAACACCGTTGTTTTGAATGTCCCATGAGTCGGGTTAATTACAGATGACAATGGATACCATGAGTCGGGTTAATTTCTAGTATATCTATATCTATATTCATATCAATATATTATTACATAAAAAAAATTAAATATGCATACCCAACCCATCAGATTTTGAGCATCTATTACCTAAATATTACTTATAATTATTTAACATAAAAAAGCATAAATACATGCATATAACACACACACACACACACACACACACACGTAAATACTAATTTATTTTGTTTTATGTATGTTTTGTATCAATTTTTAGATAGAATTTAAAAATATTTATAACCTATTCAGCTTGTGAGAATTTGAACATTTATAACTAGTTTTAAAGGATAATTATCTATATAAAAAACCCTTTCATTTAGGTCTATTCTGGAGGGTATATAGTTTATATTAAATTACCATCTCTGCAAATAATATTCGGTACATTCATAAAGTATGAGCTAAAAAATAAATAACAATTAAACACGATGGAAAACTTTGTACACCCACTGTCATTGTAGTGAAAACGTTTTCCATTTTCTTGGTTTTTATAGGATTATAAATTAACTAGAATTCATAATACCTTTTGTGTCCCACTTTGAGCTAAAGCAAAAGCAGATATAAAGTAAGAAAGAAAAGAAAAACACACAAAAGAAAGGGAAAAGAAAAGAAAAGTAAAGTGATAAAGAAAGGAGGGAGAGATACAAAGACAAAGGTTCTCAAACCTCCATGATTTAAATTCTCTCAACAGCACGACTTTCTTCTATTTAATCCACCGCAGGAAGACCCCTCAAACTTTCTACAGAGACCCTGTTTAGGAGCTTCAGGAAAAGGGTAGAGAAAGATTATAAGCTAGAACACCAGGAGTGGAAGAGATCATCATATATTTTTTAGGAATTACGGCAATGAATAGAGGCGTTTTGCAGAGTTCACCGGTGCAGCAAATGATGTCCGGCAACCCTAGCTGGTGGAGCATCAACAATATGAGGCCACCACCAACTCATCATCAGCAACCCTCTCCCTTTCTACCTCCTCCTAGTCTGTTCCCTCAATACCTACCCTCTACTTCTTCTTCTTCATCATCTTCTCTTCATCTTCCTTGTTGGAATGATAACCCAGATCAGCTTCCAGAGTCATGGAGCCAACTACTTCTGTAAATTTCTCCCTATCCATCTCTGTCCACTCCCATTCCCACACACACACCCCTCATCATAACTACTCTTGATGCAACTTTATGATATGCTTTATAATTAATCATACTTGTTCTAGTAGCTAGTCTTCTTCTTCAAGACATGTTTGCCACACATGTTCTAGTGGTGTTCTTCTAGAAATGTTTGATGGCACTCTTTATTTTCATCTCTTACTGCTAGATCCTTGAAAGTCTCTGAGGTACTATACAAAGAAAGAGTGTATTAAACTTACTTGGGTTTTGTTTGATATGATATTTTAGGGGTGGATTGGTGTGTGATGACGACAAGAGCAATTTAAGCAACTTTCAAGCAAAGAAGATGGAGAATTGGGAGGAGCAAGTGTTACATCAAGCAACAAGCGCTTCGGCTGTGGATGTCAAGCAAGAAAACTCTGCGAGCAGCTACGTTTATGGTCATGCAAATGAAGATTTTCAGGCAACTGCGAAACCTACAGCCTGCTCTCAGGTTATGCCTTCTTCATCTCCCAGGTCCTGTATTACCAGTTTCAGCAGTAACATGTTGGATTTCTCCACCAACAAAGGAGATGGAAGGCATCCACCACCAGATCGATCTTCTGATGTGAGTTATACTGAAAAGGGTTCTTTTCTACTTACTTGTCTCTAAGAAATTCTATTTGTTTCAGGGCTTCGACGGGAATTTGTTCATATATATTCCTTCAAAATGGCCAAAATCAATTTCCATTAATTAATATGAATAGGTTATCCAACAAATTAAGAGAATTCAGACAACCTTTCACTGTTATCTTTTTAAACAAACTTGTTTATTCTATGTTTAGTTGTGTGGTTTGGTTAGGTCTCAAACTGTTAAATCTATGTATTATAACAGGCTTTAAGCAAGCAATCATCGGTTTTTTATTGAACATTTCTTCTTCTACCTTCCTTTTTGGTAGTGTAACAGCACCGCTACTGGTGGGGCAGTAAAGAAAGCTAGGGTTCAATCTTCTTCAGCCCAACCTACCTTTAAGGTAATGTGCACATCTGAAGAGAATCCCACATCGCATAATACACACAGAGTACGCACATGCACAAACATCCGCTGGGGTGGTGGCTGTATTTGTCTTTCTTGGTTGTCCATTTCTTGAACCATTCTGATTCTACTAATTAATCTGCATCTTTAATTTTTCATTAAGAGATTAAAAAGATAAGGAAACCAATTTTAAGTGCATGCATGTTTGAATTCACCAGGTGAGGAAGGAGAAATTAGGTGATAGAATTACCGCTCTTCACCAGCTGGTTTCTCCATTTGGGAAGGTGAGCTTTAATTTCTATTATTTATTAAAAAATAAACACTGCTAGATCTTGCAGATAAAAATTGGAATAATACTAGCATAACCCTTTTTACGGATACACATAAAAGAAGATTTTTCCACAAATAAAAGCTTCCCAGTTCTGTTTTTTCTAATTTACATTTTTTATTTTAAAGCTAGAGCTTTCACGAAAAAGCTAGCTATAAAGAGGACAAGAGATATGACTTTGGATGTTTGTGGTGTGGTATTCTCTCTTTTGCAGACTGACACAGCCTCTGTCTTGTTAGAAGCTATAGGGTACATCAGATTCCTTCAGAACCAAATTGAGGTGATGTTCTTTCCTCATATTTTCACGAACAACCATGAACCAGTGATTGCACACTGCAAAAGATTTAAGTATTACGCAATATTCCTTCCTTTAACATTCGTTCAGTTCTTGAAGCCCTAAATATATATATATATATATATTGCAGGCTCTCAGCTTACCGTACCTGGGCAGTGGATCCACAAATATGAGGCAGCAACAATCTGTAAGAAACTGTCTACATGAAATTCCATCACTTCTCCATTCCCAAAGCATGAGAAATAAAAATAAAAAACTCTCACGCATATATATATATATATATGTATGTATGTATGTATGTATAATATATTTCTTTTTCTTAGTTATAATATGGTATTAAATGGTACATTTTCTTGGCAGGTTCAAGGAGAAAGGAATTGTATATTTCCTGAGGACCCTGGTCAGGTAAGCTTTATTGGATCCATTACCTCCTTAAAAGGGTTTGGGGAGCTTGAATTTGAAATCAGCAAATTAAGAAAAGCTGCTAATACTGTACAGTGAATTTTTCTTTCTAACGATTAATGCTCTAAATGAACATTGCTCTTAGCTTTATGGATGGTTAAAGACAGAAGTTTGCATTTCAAAATTCTAAGATTATGCAGCCAAAAAAGCTAATAATGCTTTTGCTATGTTGTTTCTTTGACTAGCTGTTGAATGATAGCTGCATAAAGAAGAAAGGAGCTTCTCAGCAGGTGCTTTTTTTATTTATTTATTAAAAGCCAGCTCTTTCTCACTTTTCCTTTTATATTTAATAATTTACAAAATCACAAACAAACAATCATTTACATGTTTTCCTTTCTTTGGAACGTTGTTTTAATAATCAGGACTCTCATGGGGAAGCAAAGGACTTGAGGAGTAGAGGATTGTGTCTTGTTCCAGTGTCGTGCACGCTGCAAGTCGGCAGCGATAATGGAGCAGACTACTGGGCTCCTGCTCTTGGCGGGGGGTTCCGATAGACGGAATAATATTCCGGTGGAAAGTTTCAGGGCACGAGGAGCTTCATAAAATGATATAACATCATTAGCAGTCACTCTGCTCAAATCCAAGGCTGATTGCTCATGATGCTATATACAGTGTTCGCTATCTGTGTGCTCTCCAGTTTGGTCGACCTGAATGAATGTCTTTAATTAGAACGCTCTAATCATTTAAGATCAAGACTTTTATAATCTATCTGTGTTCTTCCTGATCATTTAGCTGCTACTAAGATCGATGATGCTTTCATGTAAATGCACTACTTCTAGTATGGTTAATCATTTTAATTAATGCTTGTTGCACACGGATTAAGCAGCATTTCTTGGATATATCATTACTTAGCATTCCCAATTTCAATTCCTTTGTAAATTCTTCAATATTACTAGAACCCTACTGTAAAAACATCTGATAAAGCACCAATAACATTATTTTTATATATATAAAATCCTAAAATAAAATTTCCAAACTAATAAAATCTATCTCGACATGTTTTCTAAGAAAACAAATCATGGAAAGACGGTTTGCATTAAAGTAAGAAAGAAATCTATAAAGTTTACAATCAGAAGGTAAACAAAACCCAACAGCTAAAGTCTAGTATTTGCTCGTCTGTATATTGCTTCTGAACTAATAGCCAAATCTTTTCCTACATAAGAGAAACCATTTTCCAGCACCTTACAACTCTACACCGAACCATCTCCGTGACCAGTGATAAAAGTTTGAGACTAAAAAATTTATTTCCGTTTCAGGTTTCAGGTTCGAGCTTTATAGAACCATCTAGTAGCCCAACTAGCAACTCTGTGCGAGATCAAGAAATGATAAGTATCATCCCAATTTGGTGGAACCTTGATTATTGCATTTTTGCCGAAAGTAAGTGATTTCCAAGCACGAAATAAGCAATCAAAATCCTTTGGAATGACCCAAGAGCTACTCCACCAACGCATACTGATCAAAGCAGCCATACTGTTCGGCACTGTAGGAGCAATTGATTACTAGTTACTGAAACATCATTGTAAAATGGACAAGAGTAGCCAACTTGTTCAATAATAATTCTTACATTTGAAAGAAAATATCTAGTTGGAAGTTTACAATGGGCTGCTGACAAATTAAGCAAAAAGCATCGACCTGTGGTAGAGCTAGAGATTTCTAAACGTATGGAACTGTTGGAGTAATTACTACTTTGCAAGAGTTTTGACGCTGAAACAAATAATATATGAAAGAAGTAATACATAATTCTTAAAATTCTGTTGAATAAAGTAATATTTGTTAAGAAACCATCTCACCTAAAAGCTTAAGCTTTTAGGTGAAGTCCCAGAATATGATTTATATTATTCTCTAACACACCACCTCAAGTGAAAGCCCTTTGAGCTTGAAACTTGTATAAGTCCACATTACCTTGTATTTGATTTTTATCAAATAGAATGGGGGTGGTGAGATTCGAACTCGTGACCGCTGGGTCAACAGAGCTCTGATACCATGTTAAGGAACCATCTCACCTAAAAGCTCAAGCTTTTAGGTGAAGTCCCAGAATATGATTTATATTATTCTCTAACAATATTTACACACAAAAAAAAAACCTTACTTCAAATACTAAATATTTTTTTCAAGTAGTCAACTAAAATATAAACTATATAACTCTATATGAATTAATCCTAGGTCTATCATGAAGAGTGAGAAAAATCATAAAAAATACTTATATTTTTTTTATAGGAATCTCTAAACTAAATAACACAAATAAATTTACAAATGATAATATTTGATTTTCTAAACTAAATAGAAAAAATTACTAAGGAAATAATAGTTTTCCCTAAAATTCCTCGTGCATTAGTCTGTCAAGGGTTTGAGATAATTAGTCACCGAGTTCAAATTGTTCTTGCCTTGATCTCATGGATGTCTAATCAAGATTCTCCAAAAAAAATTTGTCCTTTAAATGTATAATAATTTTAAACATAAACTTTCCCTTTTTATTAAAATTATCTATCTTTTATTGGCTTTTAGAGTGATGAATCACAAATGTAAAGCTTGGCGCATCAACATGTGTTATATCTATATAACCCTTGAATAAATTTACCTTTATGATAATATTTAACTAATAATTAAAATGATCAACATAGCCTAAATCAATAATTTGAGAATCTTTCATATATGTTTTACACTCAACCTTTAACTTTTAAATGAGGACACTTCTAATCATATTATCACTACCATTATTCTCATTGTTTATGCTATTATTATCCATTTAATTAGCATTTAAAAATCATCATAAATTGGTGGAGACTACTAATCCATATGTGTCTCATAATAAACAATAAGATTGTTCATGGTTCAGCTTGGTTTGGTTTTGGCCTAAAATTCCACCCGAACCAAGAAATGAAATTTCCTAAAAAACTTGCCCTTTCCAAAATAAAAGCATGTTTAAAGCCCTCTTCTCCAATAAAGATTTGACTTTCTCTGTAGATGCATAAACAAGTGACTAAGGATGAAAGAATAACCATAAAGAAAAAAACAGAACAAAAAATCTAATAGTGGAAACGGAAAGCCAGTAGCATATAATGACGCCAATGAATTTGCTTATACAAAATCAATACCACACAAACTAATTATACTTTAAATATAAACAAAAGAAGCGATGATCTTAGCCTGTAATAACGAGAAAACAATACATGCAGGAAATTGCTAGAATGAGATTTGGTTCTTATTAAATAATATTGCCAGATTGGGATTTCAGGTTGGCGGAGGCATTTTTAATATTTGGTTTTGGTTAAAGAACATCATTAGATGGGATTTCAGGTTAACCAAGCCATTTTGGTTATTGTAAAAGGAAATTGCTAGAATGAGATTTCAAGTTGGTCGAGCTATATTTAATATTTTTATTCTAGTTAGAAAGGATTATTATATGATATCTTATCTTAACCAATCTATTTACAAAGATTTTGATTTTGGTAAAAAATCATCATATTAGGATTTTAGGTTAACCGAGTTATAACATGAGATTTTGGTACTAAATGAATCCTTAAGATATGAAATTTAAGGTCAACCCTACAATCAGGAAACACCTAGAAGTTCAACTCTACAATGAAGAAAAGTGAGAAGAATCAAAGTTCTAGTAAAAGGAAATCACCATATTAGGGTTTTGGTTTGGTTGTAGTTTTGGTTAGAGACATTTTTACAAAAAAAAAAAAAAGATTTTTGGATTAACCAAACTAAAAGAAAAAACTTTGAGAAGTTTAGTATTAGAGGACAATTTATATATCCTTACAAATTTAGTATGCAATGCACATAAAAAGTCTTTGCTCCATAGGTATTGTAAATAGGAGCATTTGTTTCTCCGATATTTTATCCTATTTTTTAAAACATGGAAAAAAATATATATATATATATATATATATATGGATGTATTTTCATTGTTTTCAGTATTTTCAACTTTGTTTCAAAATTATTCAAATTTTTAAATGTTTTTTCGATGCATTTAATTTCTAACGTGTCATTTTTAAAATCATTGAGTTTGCGTTGAATTTACTTTATTTATAAAAAAAACAAATAGCAAAAAAAAATCTGAAAAAATAACCAAAATTAAAAAGGAGGAAAACAAGGGATCCAAAACAAATATTTTTACCTATAAATAGGTGTCCACACACACAAGAAGACAGAGAGAATATTTTATAGAAAACATTTTAGGGGTCAAATCTCTCCTACAGCACCAACAAAACTAAAAAGCACTAAATCTTCCAAAACGCCACTATCAGCTTCACCAGACCAAAAATCCCCTCTTTTCCAAGTGTGATTACTGGCTAAAAAGCACCCTCTTCGTTTCCATTTTTTTTCACCTTCAACATATCAATTCACCTTGTTTTCACCTTTCCTCCTATCCTTATAAACCACTAGTCAGCTAAGCATTACCCTTTCCCTTTGAACCGTCCCTATCTTCCCTGCAACAAGCCAACCTCATAACACATCAAAAAGTCATATTTATTCATATGAATAAGTTGTACAAAATCTTTAAATCACATTCAAAATCATACAATGCATTTTTTTATCATGTAAAACGTGTTGGGAATACTAACATATTCTCTTTACATAACTAGTATCTTACCCTTTAATTTTTAATAAAACAAGTTCATCTAGATTTTCTTAAGAACCCTGAACTAGACAATTACATGACGATTCCATTTACCCCTCCACACCTTACATCCATATGTACCAAATCCTTCCTGATAAAAACTGGAGTCTACGTACCTGGTAATAAATAAGAAGCATGTTTCTTTCCTTAATGGAAACCATCATAGCAATTTCTTAATCATCTTAACATTTTCCCTGATTCATGTTTCCCATCCGTACATATGATACGATAAATTACCAGAAAATCAATTGTATGTTATGTTCATAACCCATTTCTGGGTTATATCCCAAAATCTACTCAAAATAAAACAAAAATAAAAAAGTATTGGTGTCGGTAGAAAATCAATGTGGAAATTTAGGACGTTTTCGAGAGCTCGATCGTACCTCTTTTGAATAAAGAAAAATGCAGATTCGAGGGTAAAATAATTTATTATTAGATAAATCTGTGTAAAAATTACGTTGAAAGGCATAATTATATTTTTATAGGTCAATCGTGGGCCAATTTAAAGTATAATTATGTTTGATAATTAATTTAGGGTTCAATTATAGGATTTAATTAAGTGCAAGGACTTATTTATACTTTAAATTGGTCAAATTAATTTTATTAGAGGCTTAATTGATAAAAAAAAAATCAAGTTTTTTAGTTTAATTCGAGTTCAATTGAAGAGATTGAAATTTTGGGAGACCAAATTGATTTTTTCCAAGTCAATTGTTTGGAGTGATGGGAAAAATTGGAGAAAATTGAGAGTTTAATGGTCAATTGAGAGTCGAATTGCATAAATCCAAAACCAAGGACCAAAATAAAAAAAAGTGCGCAAATTAAGGATGTTATTAAAGTTTTGGAAGGGATACAATTGCATAAATTTAAAAGTTTAAAGCCAATTGGTAGAGCAATTAGAACAATTACAAATTGAGAGAGCAAAATGCACTTGCACCTTCTTTCAAATTTGCAGACACGCTGTCGCAGGAGGTAACCCACTATTGCACGCAAGGGTTACCTCCTGCGCCTATAAATAGAACAAAAACAACAGTGACAAAGGAAAGGTGGTAAAGGGAGAAGACGATAACATAGTGAAAAAAATTGCAGAGGAGGTCGTGGCTAAAAAAACTTGTAGACGAGCATAACCACCAGCGATTGCCATTTTCCCCTTGCTCGGCCCCAATGGAACACCATCGGCTGCTCTTTCTCCCTCTTTTGCAGCGTCAATCCTCTCTCTCTCTCCTACAGCACCAACAACTCTCTCTCCTCCAGCAACAACCAACCGACCACCTTGCATCCTCCTCCTCAACACCGATGGCTTCTCCTCCATGCCAACATCCTTACTGTAACCTTCGGCGACGCAGTAGTAGCAGTAAGCCAGTAACAACACAAAACAGCTTGCTTTCGGCAGCTCTCTTGGCCACCTATAATGGGTGGGCTGATCGGCCCACCGGGGTGGGAAACGAGACCTAGAATGGATTGGTTGACCAACCCGATTAGGGTGGAAGCCTGATCCTGAAATAAGTGGGTCTATCAGCCCACTGGCCTGGAGGCCCAACACGAGAGGAGTGTGGGCTTCCAACCCACCAAAGTGATGGGTTGTTCGGCCCATCTAGGTTGGGCAGTCCAGCCCTAGATGATGGGTCTCTCGGCCCATCAGAGCTGGGCAGCTAGCCCACACAAAAAAAATACAAAAATACAAAATACAAAATCTGCATAAAAAATATATTTTTTTAAAAAAACATAAACAAAAAAATGTGATGTTTTCATGCATACGACCGAATTCCAAAGCTTTTCCAAGCATATTTTTCATAGAAAACAAATATAGCATATTTCTCATGTGTTGAAATAAAAATTGGATATTGTAATCGGTTTACGATCATCTGTTGAAATTTGGCCAAAATTTCAAAAAAAATAATGATTATTTTGTTTTAGCTATCAGGGTGTAAAATTACATTGTAATGTACAATCACATATAGTTAAAAGTGTTTTAAATGCCATGAAAAGTTTTCAAACTTTAAAATGGTCAGGTTATCGACTCTCAATGAGGTAGAGACTCTCACGGAGAGAGATCTATCTACAGTTTTAGGAAAGACCAATGAATAAAAATCTAGCTTAGGAAAAACAATCAAACAACAATGCAGCTTATCTTAGGTAGAATATATTGGGGTAACGCATCTTTCTCTTATACAATAAGTCTTCTTATCTAGATCTTAATATTAAATTAATGACGACTCTAGATTTAAAGAATATGAAACTCTCACATTAAAGCGTGTTGTCTTTACTCTGGGAATGGTGGAGCACAAGAGAAAGTCGCCGTCGCGAGACGATGACTGAATCAAAGTATAAAATTTGTGTACAGCTTCAACCAGTACAAATGAATTTAGGAAAGGCATGCATGGCTCAACCAATAAATTCCACGTAACATGCTTTGAATCTTTGATAGTCAATGGAAGAAACATCGATAGACAAGTGGAACACTAAGAAGATAGCCACGCAAACTGTGTGAGTTGAATACACTGTAGAGCTACAGCCTAATATGGTCAGCAGGCCGGCCATGGCGGCAAGGGGTCCCTCTCTTGCTCTCCTTCCACTTTGCCGACAAAATCCTAAACTAATTACATTATAATAGAATCCTTGTTTTGTTTTCTTGATGAAATAGAAAAACCGGAGAGTGGAAACTGAAAACAGAAATTTGTCTCTTCCTCCTTCAATCACGAATCATTTACAAGGGTCGTCCCGTTATATTTTTGTAAAAAAAGAATGAATTAAATCTTTGTGAGAGAGTGAATATTTTTGTTTTTGAGTGTAGCAGAATTTGGATTGTGCTAATTCTTGAGAAATTGTGATCAAAATTAATATTTATAGTAATTTTTAACATGGCAACCACTACAGCGTCCCAAATCCTCCACCACTCCACTGCCTTCCTCTCCGAAACCCTCTCCCTACCCAAGACCACCGCCACCATCTTTTCTCCACTCTCTGCCGCAAAGCCCCACCATCCAACAAAACCACCACCATCAAACCTCTGAATTTAGTAGTTGAGAATCTCGAAATCGCCATCTCTGCCACCAATCCTTCCCTAAAATCATCTTCTCTACGCCTCGCCGAAAAGGTTCTCCTCTCGTATCCGGATTCCCTCCTTTCTTCCTTACTTCTCTCCCTCATATACACCCTCAGCAACCGGCCCACCAATGCCTGTTGGCGTGAGCTGTCATGGAAAGATTATAGGAGCAATAGAGAGATTCTAGGAATCCCCTGCTTTAAAGGGTCAAATATTATTGCACGATTATTGCCTGTAATAGAGAGATCTTTTTTGTATTAATAGACTAGCAACCGTTGTAAACAACATACAGAAATAAGAAATATACTTTCAAAAGTTGTCATGGTATCAGAGTCAGGCCGGTTCTGGGATTGCTTTCTTCTTTAATTCTTTTATATTTTTTTCATATTTCTCCACCAGTCTTCATGGAGATCGCCGGAGACATAGAAAACTCTAGTGATCTGCCACCCAGCTCCTTCATCAATGATTTAACTACGAAGATGGCTGATGTTCTGACCAAAAACTCAGCCCAGACGAATGAATCTTCCGCTGTTCACATTGGAATCAAACTAAATCACAACAACTATGGACTATGGTCTCAAGTTATTGAGATGTATATAGCTGGCAAGGATAAGCTAGGATACATCAATGGTGAGTTTCCTCAGCCCCCTCAAACAGATCCCTCTTTCAGAAAATGGCGCACAGACAATGCGATTGTCAAAGGATGGATAATAAATTCCATGGATCCCTCTCTGATTGGAAATTTCATTCGATTTCCAACGGCAAAATCAGTGTGGGAAGCTATTGCCACAACCTTTTTTGATGGCAGTGATACCTCTCAAGTTTATGCTCTCCGCAGATGTGTAACTCGCCTAAAACAGGCTGGTGGTTCCCTAGAAAAATACTACAATGATCTTCAAGGTCTTTGGCGTGAAATAGATTTTCGTCGCCCAAACCCAATGGAATGCAGTGCTGATATACAAAAATACAATGCACTTGTTCAGGAAGAGCGAGTCTATGTATTTTTAGATGGCCTTGATGACCAACTGGATGCAATACGAGGTGATATCTTGCAGATAAAACCATTTCCCACAGTCGAACAAGCCTATGCTTATGTTCGTAGGGAAGCTGTTCGCCAAGCTGTCATGAACAAAGAAGGAACCAGAGATACTCCAGGAGTGGTGCTAGCCTCAAAAGCCTTCAAACCAGGACACTTTAAGACACTCTCACTTGGGAACGGGAAATTTGCTGGAACAGGTAAAGCACGAAACTCCTCTGATGCAAACAGGTCTTCTGATGCAAACAGGTGCTCTCATTGTGGAAACCAGAAACACACTCGTGACAGCTGCTTTAAACTACATGGATATCCTGAATGGTGGGCTGATTTTCAAGCAAAGAAAAAAGGGGATGCTATCGGAGTAGATGGAACAATGGGAAAGGCTGCGGTTGCTGAAGCCACACCCCATCTGTCACTCATCCCTCCTGGAACTCCTCACGAAACAGGGTCTGTCAATGACCAAGGTATTGTATTATTCAATTCTTCTCCAGATGCCAAGAACGATGACTGGATTCTTGACTCTGGAGCCACTGATCATATGACCTTTGATGGCACTGACTTCACGGAACATTCCCCACCAAAGCGAACCAGCATTGCTAATGCTAATGGAGTTGTATCCCCAGTCATAGGGGCTGGCACAGTCACATTATCTCCTGAATTACCTCTATATAACACCTTGCTTGTTCCTTCTCTCTCGCATAAATTACTATCAGTCAGTCAAGTTACAACTGATTTGAATTGTGTTGTACTCATTTACTCCACTTTTTGTTTACTTCAGGATATTCTCACCAAGAAGATCATTGGGCGTGGTACTAAGAGGGGGGGGCTCTACTACATAGATGATTTCAGTATGGGCAGAGCAAATCATATGCATCACCCGGTAGGAGGCAACGGTTACCAAATTTGGCTTTGGCATCAACGGTTGGGGCATCCATCATTTGGTTATATGAAACGTTTGTTCCCTGGGTTATTTTTAAACATATCAGATTCTGAACTTAAATGTGATACTTGCATTTTAGCTAAGAGTCACCGAGTACACTATCCTTTGAGTATGAATAAAAGTGATGTTCCCTTTGCTTTAATTCACTCAGATGTGTGGGGTCCTTCTCCATCCTCTACGATTACTAGCATTCGGTGGTTTGTAATCTTTGTAGATGACTGCACTCGCATGACGTGGTTGTATCTATTGAAACATAAACATGAAGTCCTGAATGTGTTTCAATCTTTCCACGCTATGGTGCGCACTCAATTCTCAGCTAAGATCCAGATCCTCCGTTCGGATAATGGCGGAGAATACATTACTCATCAGTTTAAAGAGTATTGTCAACAACATGGAATCATGCATGAAACCTCATGCCCTCAGACTCCCCAACAAAATGGAGTGGCTGAACGAAAAAATCGACATATTTTGGAAACTACTCGGGCGCTATTACTCAGCGCGAACATGCCCAAAAGATTTTGGTCGGATGCCGTTGCCACAGCAGTACACCTTCTTAACAGAATGCCTTCCAAAGTATTAAACTTTGAGACCCCACTTCAGGTACTCGCAACGCATGTCTCATTACCCTCCGTGTTGATGATTTCACCAAAAGTCTTTGGGTGTGTCGCTTTTGTTCACCTCCATAAGAACCAACGCACTAAGCTAGATCCTTGTGCGGTCCGCTGCATTTTTATGGGATATGGTTCTCATCAAAAGGGATACAGGTGCTATGACCCAGTTAGCAAACGCACTTATGTGACAATGGATGTTACATTCTTGGAATCCGAAACCTTTTTCTCCAAAGAATCCAATTCTTCCCGTCAGGGGGAGTACTCGGATGAAGTGCAGAATTGGTTACAATTTGGTTGGTTTAACGATGCCAATATAGATATTCCAACTACAGAAGATACAACTGATATGCCAACTACATCCCCAGAAGATGTAATTGAAGCAGACACAACAGCTAATATGCCAACTATAGAGGATGCAATTGAAGCAAACACAGAAGCCCCTCTTCCTTCAGTACCCGACAATCCTTCTTCTGAGAATATCACTGAGGTAAGCATCCCTACTACAGACTCACATGATTTAAATACCACTGTTAGCTATACTTTACCTAACAGGTGTAACAGAGGCAAGCCACCCAATAGATATTCGCCAGAAATTGAAGACCGAAGATCAAAATATCCAATTGCAAACTTTGTATCTACAGCAAGGCTTTCTGAACCCCTCAAAAACTTTGCACATGCACTGTCCTCATGTCATGTACCCACAAGTGTTCATGAAGCATTGGCCGATCCCAAATGGACTCAAGCCATCAAAGAAGAAATGGATGCTCTACTGAAAAATGAAACCTGGACTTTGGCACTCTTACCCGAAGGAAAAAAATCAGTAGGGTGCAGATGGGTATTTTCGATCAAGCACAAAGCAGACGGATCAATTGAGAGATACAAAGCACGACTAGTGGCAAAAGGCTATACGCAGACATACGGGGTGGATTATCAAGAGACATTCTCACCAGTAGCAAAATTGAACACAGTGAGAGTACTGTTATCCCTAGCAGCTAATCTTGACTGGCCACTACACCAATTTGATGTAAAAAATGCCTTCCTCCATGGCGATCTCGAAGAGGAAGTCTACATGGATATTCCACCAGGATACACAACAACCTCGGAATCCAAGGTGGTGTGCAAGTTACAACGAGCATTGTATGGGTTGAAACAATCACCCCGAGCATGGTTTGGAAGGTTTAGCTTTGCAATGAAGAAATACGGGTTTCAGCAAAGTAACTCAGATCATACGCTATTCCTGAAACATCAACAAGGCAAAGTGACGGCTCTAATAGTCTATGTGGACGACATGATCATCACAGGAAATGATCCTGGAGAAATATCAAGGCTCCAAGAACAACTTGCTACTGAATTCGAGATGAAGAATCTAGGAGGACTTAAATATTTTCTGGGAATTGAGGTCGCTAGATCAAAGCGAGGCATATTCCTTTCCCAGCGGAAATATATTCTAGACTTGCTATCAGAAGTTGGATTACTGGAATGCAAACCAGCAGACACGCCAATTATTCAGAATCACAAACTCGGAGAATACGCTGACCAAGTACCCACAGATAAAGCAAGGTACCAGAGACTAGTAGGGAAACTTATCTATCTCTCTCACACGCGACCGGATATTGCCTATGCCGTGAGCGTAGTGAGTCAATTCATGCATTGCCCAAGTGAAGATCACATGGAAGCTGTAACCAGAATTCTTCGATATTTGAAGTCCTCTCCTGGAAAAGGAATTATGTTTACAAATAATAACCATCTAAGGATAGAGGGATACACAGATGCAGACTGGGCAGGAAATATCGCTGATAGAAAGTCAACGTCAGGGTATTTCACATTTGTTGGAGGGAATCTGGTTACGTGGAGAAGTAAGAAGCAAAAAGTGGTGGCATTGTCTAGTGCTGAGGCTGAGTTCCGTGGGATGGCTAAAGGTCTTTGTGAACTCCTATGGCTGAGGAGATTGTTAACAGAAATTGGTTTTGCGCCCAACTGCGAGATGAATCTATTTTGCGATAACAAGGCTGCTATAAGTATTTCACAGAATCCAATTCAACATGACCGAACAAAACATGTAGAGGTGGATCGGCACTTTATTAAGCAGAATCTAGACGCAAAAATCATTCGGTTCCCGTTTGTCAAATCTGAAGACCAACTAGCAGATATACTTACCAAGGCGGTCTGTAGCAAAAATTTCTACGACTCACTCGACAAGTTGAACATACAAAATTTGTATGCACCAACTTGAGGGGGAGTGTTGGCGTGAGCTGTCATGGAAAGATTATAGGAGCAATAGAGAGATTCTAGGAATCCCCTGCTTTAAAGGGTCAAATATTATTGCACGATTATTGCCTGTAATAGAGAGATCTTTTTTGTATTAATAGACTAGCAACCGTTGTAAACAACATACAGAAATAAGAAATATACTTTCAAAAGTTGTCAATGCCTCCATAAGTCTCCTTAACATCTTCCATCTAGACCCTTCATTGGCTCGGTCAGAGATTGCTCCTGTTCTTTTTGAGGAGCTGTTTTTAGTCCATCGTTTACCAGTTCTTCGATGGCTTAATGAGCAAAGATCAAGGATTTTGTCCTCTTTAACATTAGATAAGGGTTATGATAACGATGAAAAATCAATAACAGAATGTTTCCATTGCTGTTCCCTGTACGAAATTGCTGTCAAAGATGAGCGGTGATCAAGCTTTGGAGTTGAAGGGTTTAGAAAGCATATACGAGGAGGTTCTTGATGAGAATTGCAAAGTTTTTGCCAGGTATTTTAAGGAGCTTGTAACCAACGGCGATGATAACAGAATCATGACAACGCCACCGTCGGTGATCTTGAAAGAGTTGGGGAAAGTTGATAAGTCTGATGCGAGTGATGAAATTAGCAAAATGGAAGAACTCGGCTTTAAAAATGGACGGTACTGAAGAGAAAGAAGAGCAGCAGTGATTTTATTATTTTTCACACACTTTCTCAATTACATTTGCAGGTATAAATACAAGATGTACAAGCTTTTGTTAAGCCTTGATTTTTGCTATTCTATTAACTGAAAAATGAGCTGTACAAAATTCAAATTTGAACATGAAGATTTGAATCTGCTGACTGAGGATTTTGTGGAGGAGCAGATGCTGTAGGATGAGTGATTCATGGAGACTGAATTACTTTCCTTATATGCCCCCGCAAGATGGAGGTACCATCGGTGACACCAATCTTGGACCTTAAGGTATGAAAACGCTGCCGTGGAAGAGGCTTTGTAAGTAAATCGGCAAGTTGATCCAAGGTGTGTACATGATTGACAGTAATGCGATTTTTTTGAACAAGATCGCGAACAAAGAGGAGGTCAATGTCAATATGTTTCATGCGTGTGTGTTGCACTGGATTTAAGCTGAAATGAGTGGCGCCAATGTTATCACAAAAAATCTTTGGAGCATGGGGCAGCTTGAGACCAAGTTCTTTGAGTAATGAGTGAAGCCATATCGTCTCAGAAGTGGCAGCAGCTAAAGCACGAAACTCAGCTTCAGTGGATGAACGTGAGACAGCTCTTTGTTTGCGTGCAGACCAAGATATGGGATTAGAGCCAAGAAAAGTGATAAATGCTGTGGTGGAAATTCTTGTGTCTGTGTTGGCAGCCCAGTCCGCATCAACAAAAGTGTGGAGGTCGAGGTGGCTGCTGTTCTGAATAAGAATTCCATGAAGCATTGTTTGCTTGAGATACCGGAGGATTCTTTTTGCTGCAGTCCAGTGACACTCTGTCGGCTTGTGCATGAACTGGGAGAGCCTATTAACTGCAAAGGCAATGTCCGGTCTTGTTAATCCAAGATATTGCAGCGCCCCAATTAGACTTCTGTAGGCTGTGCTATCTGCAGGAGGTGAGCCATCTGCTAGGATTAATGGGGTGCTGGTAGACATAGGAGTATGAACTTCTTTGGCCATGTCCATAGAGTGCTTGGAGAGTAAGTCTTGGATGTACTGGTGCTGTGAGAGAAACAGGCCTTTGGCTGTTGGAACCACTTCAATACCGAGAAAGAAGTGTAGCTCGCCCATGTGTTTGACAGAGAATGTGTGATTGAGTTGGTTGATTACACCAGTGACAAAGGTTGAAACATTACCTGTAATTATAATGTCATCAACGTAAACAAGGCAATAACATAGAGTACTGTTAGTGGCATATATAAATAGGGAGGTATCCGTGGCCGAGTGAACAAAACCAAGCTGAAGAAGAGCATCCCGAAGAGCTTTGTACCACTGGCGTGGTGCCTGTTTTAGGCCATAGATGCTGCGGTTCAGTTTACAAACAAAGTCTGGTCTGGAAGGATCTTTAAATCCTGGGGGTTGATGCATGAACACTGTCTCTTCCAGATTGCCATGAAGAAAAGCATTGTTGATGTCAAGTTGTCGAAGTGACCAGCCTCTCATGACTGCAATAGAGAGAATTAGGCGAATAGTTGCTGGTTTGACAACTGGACTGAAGGTCTGGGAGTAGTCAATGCCTGGTCGCTGGTGGAAGCCTTTGGCGACGAGTCTAGCTTTGTACCTGCTAATTGATTCATCAGAGTTTCTTTTTGTTCGAAACACAAACTTACAGCCTACAAGGTTTTGATGGGCTGCAGGAGGAACAAGTTCCCAAGTTCCATGATTGAGCAGTGCAGTGATCTCTTCAGTCATGACTTTACGCCAAAGTGGATTTTTAAGTGCTTGACTTACACATGTCGGTTCAGTTGCATCAGATAAAGGGTGTGTGGTGGTGGCATGAAATTGCTTGGGAACAAAAATATTATTCATTGACCGAGTGGTCATACGATGCTGTCTTTGAGGAACAATAGGGGCTGGAGGATTTACCTGAACCGTGGGGATTGATGGTGTTGTATTTGAGCTGGATGCAGGGAGAGAGATCTCTTCTTGAGGGACAATGGAGACTGGTGCAGGTGGAGCATGACTGGCTATTGGTTCAAGTTGCAGCAGTGGTGCTGAGAGAGTGGGTGCAGGGGGTATAGGGGAAGTAGGAGGAGATTGGTAGGAGTTGTCTTTCATGGGGTAGACACTTTCATCAAACTTGACATGTCTTGAGACATATAAACGTTGAGTTGGTATGTGGAAGCAAAGGTAAGCACTTTGTGTGGTAGAGTATCCAAGGAACACGCAGGAAACAGATTTGGGTTGGAATTTGTGTGTGTTATAAGGCTTCAGCCAAGGAAAACACAGGCAGCCAAATGATCGGAGTTTGAGGTAATTTGGTGTTTCTTTAAACAGTGTTTGAAAGGGGGAATTATGATGAAGAATGGGTGATGGCAATCTATTAATGAGGTAAGTTGCCGTGGCAAATGCATAGGACCAAAATTGGGGAGGGAGATGAGCATGAGTGAGTAGTGTGTTTCCTGTTTCAACAATGTGTCTATGGCGGCGCTCTGAAACACCGTTTTGCTGAGGAGTATGTGGGGCTGTGGTATGGTGGCTTATGCCGTGAAGGGTGAGGAAGGATTGAAGTGCAACAAATTCTCCACCATTATCAGAATAGAGACCTTTGATATTAGTGTTAAACCGAGTTTGTATCATTTTATGAAATTGTGGAAAAATGACTTTGACATCAGATTTGTTGCGTAATGGAAAGAACCAGACATATTTTGTGAAGTGATCAATGAAGATCACATAATATTTGTGCCCTTGAATGCTGGTTTGAGGTGCTGGTCCCCAGACATCGCTATAAATCAAATCAAAAGGTGCAGAGCTATGCATGCCATGTTTATGAAAAGGCAGACGATGGGATTTATTAATTGAACAGGAATCACACACATGAGATTTAAGGGAATTGTTGGAAACAGGAAGTGTTAAGGAGGTGATCATTCGGGCTACAACTTTTGGGGAAGGATGACCCAAACGTTGGTGCCATCCATTTATTGATGTTCGCTCATGAACCATAGCAATTGGATTGGGTGCTGGTAGCTGCGGCAGAGGATAAACACCATTCTCACATGGTCCTTGAAGAAGAGTTTCTCTCGTCCCCTGATCCTTAACAATGAAACAAGAGGGGTGAAGTTCAAGAAACACATTATTGTGTTTTGTAAAATGATGGACTGAAATCAGGTTTTGATTTATAGAGGGAACACAGAGAGTATCTTGAAGTTGAAAAGAACGATTTGGAAAGGGAAGAGTAAGGGAACCTGAATGAGTAATTTTCAAACCTGAGCCATCTCCGATCTGCACCTCGTCTGTGCCATCATATTCAGAGTGCAGGTGGAGATTTGATACTTGAGAGGTGATATTATGGGAAGCTGCAGAATCTATGAGCCAACGTTGATCTGAACTAGGAGAGGCAGTGGTGTAGTTGGCCGTGGCTTTCTTGGTTTGTAGCTGAGGACAATATTTGGCAACATGACCAAGTTGATCACAGAATTGGCATTTTGGGGTGTATCTTTGTTGTCTGAAATTGCGAGGCTGGGATTTGTTGTCATATCTGTGTGGGGTAGGATGGGCTGTGTTTGGGGATGACCATGGTTGCTTCCTTTGAAAGCGCAGTTCTCTGCGTTGTGTGTTGTGTGCAGTAACAACAAGAGAGGGGGAATTAATGTCCAGCCTTTTGAGATAGGATTCATGACCAATAAGAAGGTCATGAAGTTCTTCAAAGGATAATGAAGTTTCGCGTGTGCGAATGGGGGCTATGATTTCTCTATATTCAGGTCCTAGACCATTGAGAACATAGAGGGTAACATCATCAGCAGACAGTGGTGCATCAATGAGAGCAAGCTCGTCTGCAATAGCCTTGACAGAATATAGAAATTCTGTGACAGTGCGTGTTCCTCGCTGAATGAGGGTGAGGCCCTCCTTGAGTTGCATAACTCTTGTTCTGGAACGACTGGCATATAGCTTGGTCAGTTTGTTCCAGGCTTGAGCTGATGTTTTGGATGCAGCTATAAAGGGTATCACAGAATCAGATACCGAAGTAAGTATAGCATTCAAGATTAACTTGTCTTGACGAAACCAGGTAATATATGCAGCAGTAGGTGCTGCAGTAGGGTCTGAAGATGAGGGACATATGAGTGTGCCATCGATATAACCATATAGGTTGTAACCGAGAAGGAGGGACTCAAACTGGGCATGCCAGGAGGGATAATTCGTTGGTGTGAGTTTGGTGGTGATCTGCTGAGTAGCATTGATAGCAATAGGAGAAGGAATTGAGGTGGCCATTTCTGGTGCGGATAAAGGGAGAAGAAAAAAAATGGAGGATCAAAGAATAACTCGTTGGAGCAGTGATAGCTCTGATACCATGAAGAGAAAGAAGAGCAGCAGTGATTTTATTATTTTTCACACACTTTCTCAATTACATTTGCAGGTATAAATACAAGATGTACAAGCTTTTGTTAAGCCTTGATTTTTGCTATTCTATTAACTGAAAAATGAGCTGTACAAAATTCAAATTTGAACATGAAGATTTGAATCTGCTGACTGAGGATTTTGTGGAGGAGCAGATGCTGTAGGATGAGTAATTCGTGGAGACTGAATTACTTTCCTTATAGGTACAATGTAATGCTCCATTTTCCTTCATCGATTATATATTTTACTAGCTATATTGCCCGCGCGTTGCCGCGGGTATTTTTATGTATATAATTTAACATAATTAAATCAAAAACGATAAATTTATATGATATAACTAAATAAAAGTTATAGATTAGGAGATAAAATATAAAAAAATTTAAGTACAGTTTATTGCGCAAGCATAGATTACATCTTTTAGAATGTAGATATTACGTCATGAAAGATCACAAAAAAACGCAAACTAACATTTTAAAAACCATAGCAAAATATTTTAATAAGGAAAAAAAATTAATCACAAAATCATTATTGTGCAAATAATTAAATTATGATTATTATTATTATTATTATTATTATTATTATTATTATTATTATTATTATTATTATTATTATTATTATTATTATTATTATTATTATTATTATTATTATTATTATTATTATTATTATTATTATTATTATTATTATTATTATTATTATTATTATTATTATTATTATTATTATCTTAGTAATGAAAGGAAAAACAAATAAATGAAAGACTAAAAATATCCTAGAAACTTTAACAAAAGATAAGAGAAAAAATAAGTAAAAATAAAAATTATCATTGCTATTACTGTAAAAACAATAAAAAATATCAAATTATCCGGAGGGAAAAAAAACATTAACAAAAGAGTGAGAAAGAAAAACAATTAAATTATTATCATTATTATAATAATAATAATAATTATTATTATTATTATTAGTAGTATCATCATTATTATTATTATTCTTATTATTATTATTATTATTGTGTTAATAATGAATGAAAAACCATAAATAAATGAAAGAACAAAAAAATTGTAATAATTTGAACAAAAGATGAAAACAAAATAAAAATTATCATTGCTATTAATAATAATAATCTAACTTGAAAATATTAAAAAAAAAACCAATAAAAAACTAAAAGATAGAGCAAATAAAAAATATTATAGATGATAAAACAGAAATAAAAATTATTAGCTGGAAAAAATCATTTCATCTGAAATTTTTTAAAAATATATGTTCAACGTTGCGGGTTGAGCGAACAATTTTTATAGGATTTGCTGGATCAAAATTAAAATACAATATTTATATATGCAAAATTTAATATAATAAAATTGCTCAATACATCTTATCATAACAATAGCAAAAACAAAGCCTTTAAATCTTAAAATACAATTGCTTTGACTATTAAAACAATAAAAATTATTAAATTAACCTGGAAAAAAACACTCAAAAACATTAAAAAAAGAGTAAGCAAGAGAAACAATTAAATTATTATTATTACTATTACTATTATTATTATTATTATTATTATTATTACGTTAATAATGAAAAGAACAAAAATAAATGAAAGACTAAAAATATCCTTGAAACTTTAACAAAAGATTAAAAAAACCAAAAAAAAAAAAACTATCATTGCTATTACTGTCAAAACAAAAAAAAATTATCAAATTATCCGAGAGAAAAAAACATTAAAGAAAGAGCAAGCAAGAAAAACAATTTAGTTATTATTACTATTATTATTATTATTATTATCACTATTATGTTAATAATGAAATAAACAAAAATAAATGAAAGACTAAAAATATCCAAGAAACTTTAACAAAAGATAAAAAAAACAAAAAAAAAATTATTATTGCTATCACTGGGAAAACAAAAAATATTATCAAATTATCGGGACAAAGAAAAAACAAAGAAGAGTAAGAAAGAAAAATAATTAAATAATAATTATTATTATTATTATTATTATTATTATTATTATCATTATTATTACTATTATTGTGTTAAATACACTTATATATACATGGACAAAAGTAGAAATTATTCTAGGAATATAAAAAAATAAAAGTATAAGGGCTGAAATGAAAATCAAATATCAAGGGATTAAATTAAAAAATTAAAAGTCAAAGGGCTGAAATGCAAATTACATTTATTGTCAATTGAAATCAAAGGACAAAATTGCAAAAATCGGAACTTGTGTACCGAATTCATTGAGTTATTTACAGCCAATCCGTAAATTGAAAGTAGCAGGACCGAAGTGAAACTTTGACATTCAATTAATTAAAATCGGAGGACCCAATCGAACTAAATCAAAACTTATATAACAGAAATCAGGACCAAAAACGAAATTAAAAGTAGAGGGACTAAGGTGAAATGTAATGAAATATGGGGGACTCTCCTGCACATTAACGTGCAGGAGAGAGAGAAACGTGGCCGGCGGCTTTAGCCGGCCTCCGACGCTTCCACATACATTTTTTGGTTACACGCGCCACCGCGGGAGAAAGACCACGTGGCGGCGCATCGAGATGGCCTCCGGAAGACAATTTCCGGCCACCGTTTCATACCGCACGCGCCACCTAAACAGGGCGTGAGGCGGAAAGACATCCGGCGCGTGCGCCTCACGCCCTGACAGACACCGAATAAAAAATTGAAAAAATAGGGTCAATTACCGTTCCACCTCTGAACCCAATTCATGGTTTTTGTCTCATTAAGGGCTATAACCGTATTTAGCCATTTCAGAAAATATTAAAAAAAGAAAAAGTTGCGGCGGACCGAACCGGGCCGGTCCGGCCGCGCGCAATTACGCCGGTGCCCCTCAGCCGGATGCCTTTTTTGTCTTATTACCGGGGATGAAAGCGTCAATACACTGTTCACAACTGATTAAAATTTAAAAAAAAAGGAAAAACCCAAATTAGCCCCGGTTGACCAGCCCCTTCTACCGCGCGACCGAGGGCCAAAATCACCCCTACACTGCTCGAATCGACAGTGATTTGTGAGAGGGAGCACAGTGCAAAGGCCTTGTCTGACTAATTAGACGAAACTAATGGACGGTCCCCCCCCTGTTATTTCACATGTGGAGATTGTTTTTCAATTCAACTTCTAACATGGGGTCTGAAATGGTCAAACTTTAAGACGAGAGAAAAGGGGAAAATTATTGAGTTCTAATAATATAAAACTAATTTTATGAGCTGGGACGCCTAACCCTTTTTGGACTGTTGTTACGAGGGCCACTTGTTCAATTTTAGTTCAAAAAACAATGGTTGTAATTAAAGCACAAAACATAATCAATATATGATAGCGTGAAGTGAATTGTATATATTCTCACTTGTGAAATGCACCGCTCTAGGAAAATTCCAACTTTAGAACATTTAAATGAGTTTTTCATTAAGTTTCAACTTTTTTTAAAAAATGAATTTTGCTACTAAATTATCACCTATGTATGTACAGTTACAGTATGCTAATTATTTTCTGGATTATTTGAATTATCCAGCCAGCATTTTGCAGAAAATGGTCTTTTGTCATAACCTGCTGTTTTCCTGTCCCAAAAAGTCAATTTTTTTTGTACATTTTGCACTTGTTATTCATTGTCAACTGCTGAATGAATGATCAAATAATTTAGCAGCATGTTTTACGTAGTCAAACTGTGGTTTAGGTTTTGACAATTCCAAGTTGTCTTGTTTTTCTTCTCTCTAAGCAGCCAATGCGGACAGAAGGAGAAAGATTGGTTGAGTTCCTTAGTTTTCATGGGACTAGCAAACCCAGGTCTTCTCCACCATCCTATCCTCAAAGGGTCTCTCCAGAGACCATAAAAAATCTCGACTGTAGAAGATTGACAGCATTTCCCACATCGTTGAATTCTGATTCTGAGCCTGAGTTGTCTTTAGAAGACAACATGGCCTCTTCTGCTGCTTCTTCGTCTTCTTGTTCGGAATCCGAAGCTGAAATTGAGGTAATCGATGACAACAAGGAGATAGATTCTCAACTCTGGATTGACTAACCTAAGCTGCTGTTTCAGTTTTAAATCGTGTGGTGTTTTGTAGGAAAACAACAGAAAAATGGCATTGTTTGAGCCTACACAAAGCGAAACCCAAAAACAGAAGCAGGCTACCGTTGCAGATTTCAGTAGGTATGTTCTGTATGGAAAACCTTTCATCGTTGTAGTCTCCGCTTCAATTTTATCACATTTGGACTCTCTCTGTCATCAGAACTTCTTCAGAACATTCAATGGCGGATACAGATAACTCACCTGGCGGAGGAAAACATACCCCTCCCAAGGACTTCGTCTGTCAGATAACAAGTCATATATTTGATGATCCTGTGACTCTTGAGACAGGACAGACTTATGAACGTAGGGCGATCCAAGAATGGCTTCAAAGAGGAAACTCAACTTGCCCAATCACACGGAAGAAGTTGAATTGCACCCAGCTACCCAAATCTAATTATGTGCTCAAAAGGCTTATAGCAACCTGGAAAGAACAGAATCCTGCAGGTTCGGTCTACATTCCACCTGAAACTCAACAGAAGAAGACAGAGCCAAGCTTGGAGTCAAAAAAAGTTACTTCTAGTACTTCACCAGATAGTGTCATTATCCAGACAACCATTGATGGCACAATCAGTGAGCTGAGACTTGCCATTACCAATCTTTGTACGTCAGAAATCTTGAATGAGTCCGAAATGGCTGTTCTTCAAATCAAGAGATTTTGGCAGGAGGCAGCTGTGGAATTTGATATGCAAAGCATGCTTTCCAAACCTCCCGCTATCAATGGATTTGTGGAGATCCTTCTGAATTCTGCCAATCCTCTTGTACTGAAAGCAACAATTTTTCTCCTGTCTGAGCTGGGCTCGAGAGACAAAGGCGTGATCCATACACTTACAAGAGTTGATTCTGACGTGGAGCGCATTGTGGCCCTCTTCAAGAAGGGTTTGCTGGAGGCTGTTGTTTTGATATATTTACTAAGGCCCTCTACCATGAACCTACTGGAGATGGATATGGTCGAATCTCTCCTGACAGTCATTAAGAAAAAAGAGGATGATATGCTTAAGATGTGTTTGAAACCAAAAACAACAGCAGTCCTCTTATTGGGACAGATTTTTGCTAGCAGTGAAGATAGTATTAATTCTTCAATTGCCAATGCCATTATTTCAACAAAAGCGATCGAAAATATGATCGACAGCTTGCAAGCTGAGCAGACGGAGAGGATTGCAGCAGTTGGGATCTTATTGAAATGCATGCTGGAGGATGGGAAATGCAGAAACACCGTCGCTGAGAAAGCCGAGTTAGCCCCTGTTTTGGACAGCTTCTTGAGTGCAAGTGATGGTGAGAGATTTGAGATTGTTCAGTTCCTCTATGAAATAGTCAAATTAAACAGGTAATTTTAACTCAAGTTTTCCTCTGTATGTGTAATCACTTGAGTTTGATATCTTTGTGATTAAAAGAGGAAAATTTGATCTTGATTTTTCTATAGGAGGACATTCAATGAGCAAATTCTTCACATCATTAAGGATGGAGGGGCGTTTAGTACAACGCACATCTTCCTAAATTATTTACAGGTTACTCTTCCAGATCAATCTCCTGTAGTGGCTGGTCTCCTACTCCAACTTGATCTTCTGGTATGAGTTAGAGAATAATATAAATTATATTGAGACCTTACCTAACAGCTTAAGCTTTTAGGAGAAATGGTTCATTAACATGGTACCAGAACTTTGTTGACCCAACAATCATGATTTCGAATCCTACCACCCTCATTGTATTTGATAAAAATTAAACACAAGGTATTGTGGGTTTGTGTGCAAGTTTCAAGTTCAAAGGGTTTTCACTTGAGGGAGGGTGTTAGAGAATAATATAAATCATATTCTGAGAGTTTAAATTTTTAGATGAAATGGTTCCTTAATAGTATGATGCCATCATTTTAAGTGATATAAATATGCTGTCCCTGCTTCTATGACCTTATGACAAATATATTGCTGTCTACTCTGTAGGCTGAGCCGAGAAAGATGAGTATATATCGTGAAGAAGCAATAGAGAGCCTCATTTCAAGCCTCAGGAATTCTGAATTTCCTGCTGCTCAAATCGCAGCTGCGAAGACGATTGTGTCATTGCAAGGGAGGTTCACTGTCTCTGGAAAGTCCCTAACCCGATCTTTTCTTCTGAAACAAGCTGGACTTGGAAAACCTTACAATAATCTTATGCGAATGGAGCAACCAGGAAAACTTTCTGGAGAAGTTGAAGAAAACTTGGTCAGTTTCATTGAACTATTAAGCAACATTTCTGTATTTATTTCCTTTTATCATTTAGTCTAAATCATTTTACCGCTTCCAATGGCATCAATAGGAAGAAGAGAGGGCAGCTGAAGAATGGGAAAGAAGAATGGCGTTTGCTCTAGTAAGCTATGATTTTGGTCTCCTCTTTGAAGCTTTAGCAGAAGGCTTGAGAAGTAGATGTACAGAATTACGTTCAGCATGCTTTGTGTCAGCAACTTGGCTTGTACATATGCTTGGCATTCTTCCAGACACGGGGATTCGATCAGCAGCTCGAGTTTGCTTTCTCAAGCTCCTCATTGAAATATTCACGTCTTCCGAGGACATTGAAAACAAAGTCCTTTCATTGCTGGCTCTAAACAGCTTCATCAAGGACCCTGGTATGCAGCAAGCTCTGGAACCAGACAGTTTGAATTCCTGTTCATTTTATAGGTTCCTGCACTCATACAACGCAAACACCATCACTAGATTGTTTAAAAAAAGGGGCTCGTAATTTTATGAATTCTTTTGCATGTTTGAGACATTCTATCTGGTTGCAAGTCACTACAGAGAAGAAGATTCTTAAACTGTCATTGCAGAAGGCTAAGAAGTTCTTATGGCATTATGGAAGAGAAATATTACAACTATCTTAAAAATGATTCCATTGGACATTAAATAAATCACTGTAGAATTCAGATGATATGGGAAAATACTGATTTACTTTTGACAACCGTTTGGGGGGATTGTTTTATTTTAATCCATTGTTTCTGAATTGCACGTATTGTTGAACTTCAGAAACTTACATGCTTGCATTTGTGAGTTATAGAGGGGCTGCATGACCTTACTTCATCCATGAAAGATATTAAGAAAGATCTGAGAGAGCTTAGAAAATCTTCATCCTTGGCGTTTGAAATTCTGAAAGTCCTCTCAGCCGGCCATGACTCTAGTACTGCTGTAAGTTTGTTGATCCACAAAGTTGAAAATATCTTAATTGTACTTACTTTGCGTTCTGTATCTCCAATTTATGCTCTCCTGCTTAAAAAGAATAAATAAAAAAATAAATAAAGAGAACTAACTATCTGTGCTTGTTGTACAACAGGAATTATGGACTCATAATGAATTAGTTCAAGTAGATTGCAGTGAGAATGGAGAAGTGCTTTCAATTGCTTTCTACAATGACAAGATATTTTCTGGACATTCAGATGGAACTATAAAGGTGCTTCATCAAACCAGGTTCATTTTCCTTCGGCATAAATATACAGAATCTAGATCATAAATATATCAGCAAGTGCATATCAGCACATTGTTTGATCTCTGTAATGACTGTAGAAATATGGTACTGTTGAAATATAGCCGTTCGGTCCATATAGTCGTTTATTACTATAATAGGGTAATTGATTTTCTGGTAGTTTAAACATGTATTGTATTTTAGCTAAAATTGTATTGTAATTATTTCCTATATAAGTCCCCTACTGTAACAGCTAAATCATACTGAATATACTGAAATTAATCGCATTTCGAATTCTTACATGTACAGAACCAGATATATACATGCAAATGTGATATGGAGAATATTTTCATCTCAGCAATGACTTGGAATCAGATAGCATATCCACAGTACAGAAGAATACCTGTAGAGGAGTGGATCTCAAATTGTATTGTGGATAGAAATGAAACGGAAACTCATTCCATTCCATAGAATCTGCCGTAGTTTATATGCGCTTTGTCTCAATGGATAGAGTGGATAACCTGTGTCCCCCTTAGTTTTTCTCTAGTATATGGTTAAACAGAATACTAAACAGAGTCTGATACTAGTGCTTGGAAGAAGAATGTGATCTTTGTCAAATAGTAGATGGCATGATAATCTGAGTTTCTATTTTCTATTTCTGAAGGTTTGGACTGGTAAAGGTAGCATTCTTCATCTCATCCAAGAAATTCGAGAACACACCAAGGCTGTCACTAGCCTGGCAGTTTTACAGCCGGGAGAGAAATTATACAGTGGTTCACTGGATAGAACTGAAAGGGTACGATGCTCTTATAACTCTCTAAATCAACCCAGAGACATTGTTGAAAGTTCAAACCAGCAAGACCTCACTTCAATGGGAGTTGGGTGCTGTATGCAAAATTTTCAAAAGTTGATTCGACTTCTAGGCCTAAATGTTTCTTAATTGTGATGAACAGGTATGGTCTGTTGGCAACGAATCTTTGACTTGTGTACAAGTACATGATATGAAGGACCAGGTTAATAATTTAGTGGTAGCCAATGGCATTTCCTGCTTCATTCCACAGGGAGCTGGTGTCAAGGTAACGTAGAAATGCTTTTTGTTTTGGTTTCTGCATAATTAATTATATTGAAATAGTGGAAAGGATTTCCTGCCTTCTCTTTTTGACAGCGTCTCCATTTGCTTCGACGGCAGTGGCAACTAAAAAACAGTATTCTTTGTTTGTCCCAGGTTCATTCATGGAATGGAGGGTCCAAATTATTGAATCCAAATAAACATGTGAAGTGCTTGTCTCTAGCACATGGAAAATTATACTGTGGATGCCATGATAGTAGTATTCAGGTACTCAGAACTTGAACAAACTATATATTATCTCCATTAATACATCCCCAGTTCTGGTATTTTTCCTGTTCAATAATAAATGTTAAGCTATTTTTGTTTTCAGGAAATCGATTTGACAACAGGAACACTAGCTACCATTCAACATGGATCTAGAAAATTGCTAGGAAAAGCAAATCCAATCCATGCAATTCAAGTTCAAAATGGACTGGTTTATTCAGCTAGCTCGCCCCTAGACGGAGCAGCTGTGAAGGTATCTTTCTTTCGAAAGACAAACAGAAATAATTTTCTGGCCTCACCCTCCCCCCTACACTTGCACATCATCGGAAGTACTAAATTAAGAAATGAAGTTCTGATACACACATTAGATTAAATATTTTATTTTTATTATTACACTAAATGTTCGTAACTTAATTTCTTTGCTGACAAAGATTTGGAATGCGTCCAATTATGATCTGGTTGGCTCACTGCCATCTATTCTCGAAGTGCGGTGCATGGCCATAAGCTCAGATCTTATTTACATGGGCTGTAAAGCAGGAAGTGTGGAGATTTGGGATAGAAAGAAACAACAAAGTAGAGTTGAAATACTTCAGACGGGTACAAATGATAAGGTTCTTTGCATGGCTCTGAATGCTAATGAAGATGTGTTGGTGATTGGCACTTCCACTGGCCAGATTCAGGTAAAAATTTCACAAGTACAACACGATATTATTGCAAGATCCTCGCCCCCACCCTTTTTTTTCACTTTCTATCGTAACAATTTAACCTAGTTATTGTTTTTGCAGGCATGGGGTCTTAGCTAGAAATGGAGGATGCTGTGTATTATTTACAGATGACAGTATTTCACCAAAACAGAACGAACCACCAAGAACTCAATTATTTGAAAATTCTTTCGCATAATTCAAATAAACTCCTCCATTTTAGAATTATTCTTGCCACTGTATATAGCTCGAACTGAGTGATGACAGATCTGTTGGCATGAGTTGTACAAACCGAGAGACAATAGGAAATTATAGCTGTAATAGTCACGTTTATCTTCTATTTATGTAAATCCCGATTGTCATGGGATCGTAATTGTTTCCTTTCCAAATACAACTAGGAAGGCTGTACATTGTTATGTATAAATCTCTTGTTTCTGCAATAAGAAATAACAATTGAATTCTCCAAAACCCTACTCAAATTAACATGGTATCAGAGCATAAATCCTTAAATTGATCTATTGCTACAAACGAAGGTTGCTGGAACCAATAGCAACATACGATAATGGATGGAATAGAAGGAATGGAAGCAGCACCAGCAGAACTAGAGCAATCAAATACGGTTGCAAATCTTGAAGACCTTATGGCAAGAATGACTCAAGCCATAAACCAGAATCAAACACAGACTCCAACAGTAATGCATGATATTACTGCAACACAGATTGGTATCAAACTCGATGGTACCAATTATGCCTTATGGTCCCAAATTGTTGAGATGTTCATCTCAGGAAAAGACAAGTTGGGATATATAAATGGTGATCTTCCACAATCAGAACTGAATAACCCTTCCTTTAGGAGGTGGAGGACAGAAAACTCAGTGGTAAAAGGATGGTTAATTGGCTCAATGAACCCGTCCTTGGTCAGCAACTTCATTCGATTTCCTACAGCTAAACAGGTATGGGATTCAATTGTTGTAACTTACTTTGATGGGACTGATACATCTCAGGTGTATGATCTAAAGAGGTGAGTAAATAGAATGAAACAATTGGGGGAACCAATTGAAAAATACTACAATGATCTCCAAGGCTTATGGAGGGAGATTGACTTTCGTCGTCCAAACCCGATGGATTGTGTTCATGATATACAAAAATACAATACTCTTTTGCAAGAGGATCGGGTGTACACCTTTCTTGATGGATTAGATGACAGGCTTGATAAAATCAGGAGTGATGTGTTGCAACTGAAACCATTTCCAACTGTAGAACATGCGTATGCCCATGTCCGGAGGGAAGACATAAGGCAAACCGTGATGCTGTCAAACAGAGGAAATATTCCAGATGTTGCTGCAGTGATCTCTAGAGGTATGAGAACTAGTTCACAAAACAAATTTACATTGCAGGTAGCCAAGACTGGAAACTCCTCTTCCCACGAGGGGAAATTTAATCCTGAAAAAACTAAGGGCCATGTGGAAGGAGTAAACAATGGATGCTCTCACTGTGGGAACTTGAAACACACCCGTGAGACATGTTTTAA
The DNA here is from genome assembly GCA_009078335.1 of Salix brachista. Lineage (NCBI taxonomy): Eukaryota > Viridiplantae > Streptophyta > Magnoliopsida > Malpighiales > Salicaceae > Salix > Salix brachista. Next base: position 8,623,165 of record CM018589.1, on the reverse strand, counting down.
AATACATGGCTACCCCGAATGGTGGACAGAACTCAAGACACGAAAACAAAAGGAAGCTACTGGTGGAACTGGAAGAGCAGCCATGGTTAATTCAGCCCCCATAAATCCAGAAGCCATCATTTCACTCGTCCCACTTGCTGAATCAAAGGAGGTCACGACAGCCTCTCTCGGTAATCCAGGTAATAACAGCAATGCCTTACTTGTGTCTAACGCAGGCAAGAATGAAGACTGGATAGTGGATTCAGGAGCTAGTGATCATATGACATTTTGTCAAGATGATTTTGTGGAAATTACAGAGCCAAGGCGAAATAATATATTCAATGCCAATGGGATTATGTATCCGGTTACAGGAGCTGGAACCGTAGATATATCATCTTCAATTTCATTGGCTAATACTCTTTTAGTACCCTCTCTTTCCAGTAAATTATTATCAGTGGGACAAGTCATCGAAGAACTCAATTGCTTAGTGCTAATGTATCCAACATTTTGTCTTTTCAGGATATTCTCACGAAGGAGATTATTGGGCGTGGTACTAAGAGAGAGGGGTTATACTACATGGACGACTTCAGTTTTGGCAAAGTCAATTCTATGAGTCGCACATCTAGCGCATGCAAAGAACAGATTTAGTTATGGCACGCTCGGTTGGGGCACTCTTCATTTAGCTACATGAAACACTTATTTCCGCAGTTATTTTCAACTTTGAGGTACTCAAATTTCATATGTGAAACATGCATATTGGCCAAGAGTCACCGTGTACCTTTTCCAACTAGCATGAATAAAAGTGATATTCCATTTACTCTAATTCACTCTGATGTTTGGGGTCCTTCCCCTATTACAACTATCTCGGGTATACGATGGTTTGTGACTTTTGTAGATGATTGCACGCGGATGACGTGGCTATACTTGTTGAAACGCAAGGATGAAGTATTTGGTGTATTTCGAGCATTTCATGCCATGATTCAGAACCAATATTCAGCAAAGGTCCGTATTCTTCGGACGGACAATGGGGGAGAGTATATGAATCGCGATTTTCATGAATATTTCCAAAGAAATGGTCTCCTCCATGAGTCATCGTGTAGTCAGACGCCACAACAAAATGGAGTAGCCAAAAGGAAGAATCGCCACATCTTAGAAACTGCACGAGCCTTGTTGATTGGAACAAATACACCAGGTCATCATTAGGATGACGTTGTTGCTTCGCCTGTGTATCTAATGAACCGTATGCCCTCTAAGGTTTTGGATTTCAACACCCCATTACAGGTTTTGTCCAAACAGTATATTTGGATGTGTTGTTTTTGTTCATTTGCATAAAAATCAAAGGACCAAGCTGGAACCGTGTGCTGTTCGGTGCATATTTTTGGGGTATGGTACCAACAAGAAAGGGTATCGCTGCTATGACCCAAATAAAAATCGGGTGTATATAACAATGGATGTCATATTTGTAGAATCGGACAAGTTTTATTCATCACATATATCAGCTTCTTCTCTTTAGAGGGAGACTTAGGATGAAAAGAAGAAGTGGTGGACGGGACAAACTGAAGAAATAGTTGTGACAGCAGCTCCTAATGTAGTGACAGTGGCACCATCACAGGAGGAGGAAACCATGGTGACAGCAGAGGAAACCATGGTGACAGCAGCCCCTACCGTGGTAACAGTGGCGCCATCACAGGAGGAGACAAAAGCAGTTGTTACACAAATGGATGAAAATATGGTGATACTGGATGCTGCTAGATATATGGAGGAAGAAGCAGTAACGGGAACACCAACGGGAACACCATCACCAGTTGCAGATAATGGCCTGCATGAAGACATCATGGTTATTGACTCTGACGATGAATCTCCTAGTAGAAGAACCCCTCTTTTGGAAGTACCCGACAGTGACCATCCTTCTCTTGAGAATATTCCTGAGGTAAGACCTTCTGCATCACCTTCCACCAATGTTTTGGATATTGCAACTGGTTATCATTTACCTTTCAGGAGTAACCGTGGCAAAGCTCCAACTCGCTACTGTCCTGGAGAGGCAGGGAAGAAATCCAAGTACCCAATTTCTAATCATATAACAACAAAAGGTTGGTCTGATCCTCTTATAAAATTTGCACAAAAGCTGTCTTCAGATCACATTCCTTGCGGAGTCCATGAAGCCCTAGCAGATCACAAATGGTCAGTAGCAATACAAGAGGAAATGGAAGCTTTGAATCAGAATAGAACTTGGGATCTTGTCCCACTGCCGGTTGGAAAAAAAAATAGTGGGGTGTAAGTGGGTATTCTCAATTAAACACAAAGCAGACGGATCCATTCAACGATACAAGGCAAGGTTAGTGGCTAAGGGATATACTCAAACATACAGCATAGACTATCAGGAGACATTTTCTCCGGTAGCGAAGCTAAACACCGTTAGGGTGCTATTATCCATGGCTGCAAATCTAGATTGGCCCCTACACCAATTTGACATGAAGAACGCCTTTCTTCACGGAGATCTTAAGGAAAAAGTATATATGGATATCCCACCAGGCTATATGTCATCCTCTACAGGAATTGTCTGCAGGTTACAAAGGGCATTATATGGACTGAAACAATCACCGCATGCATGGTTTGGTCGCTTTAGCATGGCTATGAGAAAGTATGGTCTTCAACAAAGCAACTCAAATCATACTCTCTTCCTAAAATGACGACAAGGGAAAATAACTTCCTTGATCATCTATGTCGATGACATGATAATTACAGGAGACGATTCGGAAGAAATCTATAGACTGGAGAAACATTTGGCAATGGAATTTGAAATGAAGTACTTGGGTGGACTCAAAAATTTTCTTGGAATAGAAGTGGCTAGATCAAAACAAGGCATCTTTCTATCACAACGAAAGTATGTACTTGATCTATTGGCCGAAGTTAGAATGCTCGACTGCAAGCCAGCGAATACTCCAACAATTCAGAATCAGAAACTTGGGGAGTATCCTGATCAAACCCCAACCGACAAAGAGAGGTATCAACGACTGGTGGGTAAGCTAATTTATTTATCTCATACTCGTCCAGATATTTCATACGCGGTTAGCGTGGTCAGCCAATTTATGCATTGCCCTAGTAAAGATCACATGGATGCGGTTGTTCGAATTCTTCGATACTTGAAATCAGCTCCGGGAAAGGGGATTATGTTCTCTAAGAATTGTCACTTAGATGTTGAAGGTTATACAGATGCAGACTGGGCAGGAAACTTGGTCGACAGAAAATCCACATCAGGATACTTCACATTCGTCGGAGGCAACTTGGTTACGTGGAGGAGTAAGAAACAAAATGTGGTAGCTCTATCAAGTGCGGAAGCTGAGTTTAGAGGTATGGCAAAGGGGCTTTGCGAGCTTTTGTGGCTCAGACGCCTGCTCTCAGAAATTGGTTTTGCACCCAATTCAGAAATGAATTTATATTGCGATAATAAAGCCGCGATAGAAATATCTCAGAACCCAATCCAACATGACAGAACAAAGCATATTGAGATAGACCAGTATTTTATTAAACAGAATCTTGAAGAAAAGGTAATTCGCTTTCCGTTCGTCAGATCAGAGGACCAACTTTCGGACATGCTTACAAAAGTCGTCTCAAACAAAAACTTTCACAGCTCACTTGACAAGCTGGGTATCACTGACATTTCTACACTAACTTGAGGAGGAGTGTTGGCATGAGTTGTACAAACCGAGAGACAATAGAAATTATAGCTGTAATAGTCACGTTTATCTTCTATTTATGTAAATCCCGATTGTCATGGGATCGTAATTGCTTCCTTTCCAAATACAACTAGGAAGGTTGTACATTGTTATGTATAAATCCCATGTTTCTGCAATAAGAAATAACAATTGAATTCTCCAGAAACCCTACTCAAATTAACAAGATCATCTCCCCTCCTACCCAATGCAACCTATGGAATAATATTGTCCTTTTGAAGTATTGTTACTTCTACATTTATTTTTTATGCAAGAAACCTCACCTCCCGAGAAAGTATATTTTGTAGGCTCATGTGATTTAGTAAAATCTTTGTTATCTTAGACTCTTACAAGAGATGCACACCCTAACTCGAACTCGAGACCTATTGTATAGATCGCAAACCCTCTGTCATCGCATATCATTATCAAAAGCAATAAAGAAAATCAGCCAACACTAGCATAAACATCCCAAGCAATGTAAAGACTCTCGCTTTTTAGTGAAATTTCTACATTTAAAAAAAAAAAGTTGAGAAATTATAATGTTTTACTCTCATACCTTATCTAATATTACATAATTAAATGAAATAGTAAGATTTTGACATATGGAAGCATATTTCCTTCAAATATGAAGAATTCAATTGTGAAATTATTACATTTTTAGCCATATTGGCCTCTTTATCATCTATTTAGATACTATAGATATTGTTATTCAAACTATTTTTTACTTGTAAATTTATTCAAATAATATTTTATTATGTTTTTAGAAAAAAATACTTTTGAAATTAACAAATTCAAAAAATAAAAAATAAAGGTTTTCGATTTAAGAGAGTAATTATTTATTTTAATACAAAATGATGATGTGAAAAGAGCGTATTTGCATTTTGTAAAAAAGGATTTATTAACGATTGGCATACGACCTACACTTAACTTTATCTGAAAATACCCCCAAGTGTTGAACTAAATTAAGAAAATGAGTAATGACTTTACTAAATCATGCTAGACTGTTATGTGTTAATTAATATAGGATCATAAAATAAATATATTTCATTAATTTACAATGTTTAATTTGTTATTCTCAAAACTACAGTGTATGGGTGATTACAAATTATAATAATTAACTTATCAATTACATGAAAGAAAAGATAAATAATGAACCATTACATGATTAAAAAAAATCATAACACTAACCAACATTAATTTGGAGTAATTAAAACTTTGTACTAGGCGTACGAAGATATATTGTTCAAAAATCCATGACCTAAAAAAATTCTTGTGTTAACATCTGTATATAAATAATATACAGGGACTAAAATATTTTTCTTAATAATTATAGTTACTAAATGAAAAATAGATAAAAAAAAAATCCCATTAATTTACCACATAATTTTACAACCACCAACGAAAATAATCTAATAAATTATCTGATATCAGATAACTAAGTCCATGAATCGCAATTAATTTCTTAACAAAAAAAAAAAAAAAATTGGATCTCCTATATTTAATTTTTATGCATAACCAAAAAAAGCGAAAAAGAAAATTATAAAGAGATCATCATCGAGGCAAAAATGGGATTCCGATGGAGGTGTACTCATCGCTTTAGCCAGAGCAAACAATATCTTAGTCTCCTATATATATCATAAGTAATTGAGAATTAGGCCTCGTCGTTCACGCTTCAGGGCCAACCTACGAACAACGGCGCCGACGTCTGAGAATGGCTAGCAACCGAAATTTCAGAAATATTCAACTTCAGCTGTCGGCGATCATAATTTCAGGCACCGAATCTTTTTATTGAAGAATTTTTCTATGCTACTGTTAAGGGTGTCAATTTTGTTTTGGTTGGTGTTTTGTTTTTTTAATTGGAACGGAATGTTTTGGTTTTTGGAGTAGCGTGTCGTTTCGAAGTTGTATTGTTTATGTATATGTTATATATAATTAAATATATTAATTAAAAAAAAATTAGTTCAATTCCAAAAATAAAATTATTTAGAATTGTGCAATTTGATCTAAAAAAATACATAATAAAATGATTTCTCTAAACAAAATTATGAACATGTATAATATTACGAGAATGTCATTATCAATCTCACAAAGTCATTATATTCTCTGATTGCTTTGAAACTTTAACATAATATATATAAATATATCAAGAAACTCCTCGTAAAATATCATCTTAATCTAATGGTCGAATTAAGAGATATTATTGATATTGTAAAATTATTCATTATTAAAAAAACACTATTTGACCGAAACAGCACAAGCGAAATGATTCCAGAGCGTTTCGGCTAGAATTTAGCTGAAATACCAGAATAACAGGAATTTAACCCGAAATAAAAACAACACCGTTTTATCTCGTTTTTTAATTAATACAAAATATTTCTAACCTTTGAACCAAAACGGAACGAAATTGCTATTGCCACCTTAGAAAGTTCATAAAACTGCTATATGTGCTGTCAGCTAGAGAATACAAATGTCATCGAAAGCCCATTATTACACTTTACATGCATGGTGGATTACGTGTACGACATGGCATAACCTCAAAGTTTGAGCTACTGTTACGAACGAGCAACAACAGCAAGCCACGATATGCACATCATCTGCTATAAGACAAGCTCAGTTTCAGTTGGTGTTCTTGTCCAAAATGAAGAGGTTGTCGGACAAGATCTCCCCATCTTTCAGTTCTCATTCAACTATATAACTGATACCAAGTTATTTCAGGGGAAGAGAGGATGGAGATTGTAGCAGATGATCAAAAGCAAACAACGCAAGAGGTTACAAGAAAGAAGGGTGGCCTTAGGACCATGCCTTTTATCATAGGTAAACCAGTATTTTTCTCTTACAAGCCCTCGAGATTGTAGTTTAAATGCAACAGGATTTTAATTTAATTAAGCAAATGTTCTGATTGTGGAAGTAGAATGATCTCTTTGTAAGTTTTTAGGTTTATATGCTACAAAAAAATCTTGAAATCTTTTTATGTAGGATTAAGGGCTTTTGGATCTATAAAACATGTCAATCAAAGGTTCTTTGAGATTAATTTTTTTATTTATCCGTAATTTATTTTAATCGAGTTAATGTTTCATGTTAAAATATTTTTGTTAAAGAATAATTTCCAACAAAGTCTTAATTCTAAAAAATAGTGGATCCTGTTTTTAATTTGAGCTTGAATGTGCCTATTAACTATATTGTTAAATCAAATTTATGAGAATTCTCTCCATGAATGCAAATTGTCTAACAATTATATAAAGATTTGAAGATTTTTTGGAAGAAAGTTAACTTGGTAGATTACTCAATCAAAATAGATAACTTTTAACTTTTAACCCTTTTTAGTTAAATATTATCGGATTTACTTAATTAACTAATTAGTGAACATAATATCATCAATTATTTAGTCTTTTGTGTAAATCTAGATAAGAGTACTCACATGGTTTTATACATATGTTGTTTTCTTTGATTTTCACGTTTATGTCATTTTTGTCTCGAACAAGTCTTGATTTCATTGGTGTTTTAAAGAATTCAAATTTTATTATTCTTAAATAAATGAGTATATTTCTCACTCGTATAAGTGATCTTTCAGTAGAAATATTTCACTATTCTCTACTTAGTAAACCAAAATATGAAAATCAGTAAGAGTAAGATTCATATTTATCATGGTGCAACTAGAACCTTTTTATGGGTTCCTAAATATCATACACACAGTGGAAATAATAAGCCAAGATTATTTGAGAGTCTCTAGAATCTTATTAGATAGATCTATAGTTGTTTAGGGATTTACGAGCCGATTTGCCCGCTTCGCCGGGGTTTTTTATCTTTGTAAAAAATTAATTGATTTTAAAAATGTTGTATTTTGTAATCTTAATATTTAATTAGCATAATTGTAATTGATAAAATTTATTAAAAATGGTTTTTTTCAACTACAATCTGATTGAATATTGCTATTGGCAAAAAACTTTTGATTAAATTTGTTAAAAAATTTGCTAAGAAGGTGAAATGATTTATTAGGAATTTGTTGCCACGGATACTCTGGTAAAAAAAAAGACAAAAAAAAACAGGTTAAAAAAGAACAGCTTACTTGGACAGTAAAAAAGAAAAAATACATGTGAAAAAAAGGTTACCGTTCCTCAAAAGGAAAAACAAAAAGAGTCTAAAATATAAATTTAAATTCAAAGCCAAAGTTTTCTTTTGTAAGATTTATTCATCATATTATTATATTAAATATATTTAAGAATACCGATATGAATTTTTGTTGCAAGAAATCGTAGGTCATTTTTTTTATATATATATTTTTAGGCGATAATATTAAAAAAATATTCAACACATATATTTAGTCTCACATAATTTATAGTGTGATCGAAATGGGAAGTGATTTTTATAGTTTTTTAATTGTAGATAACCTAGATGCATTTGTAAAAAAAAAAAAAATATGAGTTTCCTGTTTTCCCCGGTTATATTAAATATAACACACTATAAATATAAAAATTGCAAATTTTTTTAAAAAATAAATAGAAAACTTTTTGCGTGCATAATTATTTGTTTGTTGTCTAAAAAGAACAGGCAAAATATTTGACACTTATGCAAAATTTAATTTTTATTTAAGCGACATTTAATGTCATAAAATAGCTCAACACCCCCTAATATAACAATAGCAAAATATATAATTGTATTCCAGGTCATTATTTTTCTCTATCTAAATATTTTTAGGCGATAACATCCAATAAATATTAAAACATCTAAGTAGTTTTACTGTCTAAAAAAGTTTTACTGTTTTCCCTAGCTATATTAAATATAACACACTATAAATACAAATATTGCAAATTTTTTGAAAAAATAAATAGAAAAGTTTTTTCGTGCAGAATTATTTATTTGTTGTTTAAAAAGAACAGGCAAAATATTTGACACTTATGCAAAATTTAATTTTTATTTAAGCGAAATTTAATGTTATAAAATAGCTCAACACCCCCTAATATAATAATAGCAAAATATATAATTGTATTGTAGGTCATTATTTTTCTCTATCTAAATATTTTTAGGCGATAACATCCAATAAATATTAAAACATCTAAGTAGTTTGACATATTTTAATTTGACACAAATATACAAATATATCATTAATTTGACATATTTTAAATAATATATTTAATTTAAAGGAAAAAATTGAAGTGAATCCAAATATTGAAATTCTATAATTTAAAACAAAACCTGAAGAAAAAAAAAAGACCGAAATCAAACCTGAAATCAAAAATTGCATAGAAGGATAAAATTGAAAGAAATCAAACTTTGATACTGAAAATATTAAAGATTTATAATCAATTTGCATGGAAGGATGAAATTGAAATAAATAAAAACTTTGCAACCGAAATGATATAGATTTCCGGCCCAATTCGAAAAATTCAAAGCATGAGGACCGATTTGCAACTTCAAGATGTAATCAATTTCAATTGAAGGACGAAATTGAAACACATTAAGGGCAAGAGAAACAAATTACAACGTTCAGGGACTGAAATGAATTTTGATAAAAAACAGCTTAGCTGACGTCATGTTGCGCAGGCAGGAGAGAGAAATGGAGGGGGGAAATTCAAACGACCATTGACACGTATACAGACATCATCGTGTTACACGTGCCGCCCCGTGTGGAAGAGAACATGCCTGAAAATCATTCTAGACGGTGGTTGGTCATTTTCCGACGCCGTATGACTCCGCACGCGCCGTCCGAAGAACGCGTAAGCGCTGCAACGAACGGCGCGTCCGAAGACGCGCCAGCAGATGTCAGCGGGAAATAATTAAAAAATAGTGGCTAATTACCGTGAAGCCCCTCCCCCTCAGGCGTGGTTTTTGTCCGTTTCGAGGGACAAAATCGCCAATGCACTGTTACATGAAATATTAAAAAATGCAAAACCCGACCGGACGAACCAGACCGGACCGGACCGGTTATGGTCAATGACCGTTCAGCCCCCGAAACCGGCGGCCTTTTTTGTCGTTTTCGGGGGGCTTTTCCGTGAAATCACTGTGCAAAAATCAAAAAAAAAAAAAAAAAAACAGATGTACACCCGCGGTTCACCGTGACAAATTGCCACTCCACAGTGGCAATGAGTCACGGTGTACAGTAAAAATCCAACCTCTTTTAGCTATAAGGAAATTACCTGAAGATCTAATACACTTTTGTTTTAAGTAATTCTTTGAAAGTTAGATTCTCATAAACTACAAGGAGTCCAACCTCCAATGAGAATCCACATGAAACACCATTGAGAAATCTCTAAAATCTCTATTTAGGAAAGAAAGATTATTATGTCTAGGGTATTTGTTCTCTATTTTATGACTTAGCCCCCTACAAAAAAAGGCATGACTTACTATTTATAGAGAGATCTAAAAAACCTTATAAATTGAAAAAATATCGATTTGCTCCAAAAATAATATTTATATATTAACGCTGGATAATTTGAGAAATTAACTTAATCAAGTCATTTGTTTTTTTGGATCTAGAAATATAATCATGATATTAATTATATTCTAATCCTTAATTTAAAAAAATATATTTTAATCAAATTATAATTAATTAATCATACCAATTTAATTTTTAACTAATAATTCATATTCTTGATTATTTGAATAAGATCTGAAACTCTTTTCAAATCTCATTCCACATTGACCAATGATTTCTCAATCAATATTGTTTTAGAACATTTCTCATAATTCACATAGGGTGATGAATCATATCTTGATCACTCAAGTACATTCATATAATTCATGTTATATCCAATATCTACCTCTTTATTACCTCATTTGAGATAACATTTAACATTATCAAACATAACATTCTCTATATAAGATAACTTAATGATTTCAAGTTTAAGAATTACTTACACAACTATGATGAGAGCATTTTCATATACATAGGTGATCTCTCTATATAGAATTCTCATAAGGGTCAGTTAAGTGTACATTACTTATGATAAGCATCTACATATTAGCTCGAGGTATCATTTATATCTCAACTATGAAAACAACTACTTTTTTTCATAAAAAAAAAAAAAAAAAACATAATATGTATCGATCTTTGCGACTCTATTAAATATCTAGCATTTAAGAAAGCATCAATTAGGAACATTTTAAAAACAATGTTTTAATGCAATAGGAGTCTCATAATTATAACAATTTTATAATTATTTTACAAAGTATTTTTATGTCATGAACTTTATTTTTATTTTAGATTCATATATTAAATATTATATTATTAATCTAATATTATATGAATATTAAAGATAAATTAAGATTTTTATTAATATTAAATATGTATTTACACGAATATAATAATACCACGTGTAATAAATTGATGGGTTTCAAGGCATATTAAACTAATACCTTTTTCATTATAGGAATAAAAAGAAAATAATTATTATTTTCAAGAGTTAGTGAGAATACTAACCAAAAATGTTTTGAAATCAATTTCTCATCCGCTTGAAACTTTTTCAAATCAAGTTTAAAATATTCTATGTTAAACTACTATTATCAAATAAAAATTTAAATGAGTGGACAATTATTTGAGAGAGTAAAGTTGACATTTAATTTGATATCAAATATCCTCATTAATCATGTTTTTATAAAGAATTTCTAACACTCTTGGGAAAACTTTAAAGTTGTATATGATGATTTATATAATGATCTCATGAATTTGTTATTTAATATGCAGCAAATGAGACATTTGAGAAGGTTGCAGGGGTGGGGCTTCATGCAAATATGATCTTGTACTTACGGAACGAATATAACTTGAGTAGTGTCTGGTGCCTACATATTGTCTCTGTGGGGAGCCATATCAAATTTCATGCCCATCCTGGGGGCTCTCCTTTCTGATTCTTACCTGGGTCGGTTTCTTGTGATTGCATCTGCAACAACTCTCATCAGCCTCCTCGTAAGAATATTTATTTGATTGTTAATTTCTACGATTGATTGTTAATTATTTCCAGCAGTATAGTTACAGCCATTGCTAAGCTGCTGTTCTATAATGTTTCTCAATATTTCTCCTCTGATCAGGGAATAATAGTGCTATGGTTAACAGCCTTCATTCCAAACGCGAGGCCGCCCCATTGTGCCCTAACTAAAGAAAATATGCAAGCTTGTGTATCACCAAACCGAGGACAACTCTTCCTTCTGTTTTCCTCCTTCGCTCTACTATCCATGGGGGCTGGTGGCATCAGACCATGTTCGTTAGCCTTTGCTGCAGATCAGATTGATGATCCCGAGAACCCAGAAAACCAGAAAACATTACAGACGTTCTTTAATTGGTATTATGCTTCTGTTGGAATCTCAGTCATGTTTTCAGTGCTAGCCATCGTAGCAATTCAAGATGTAGCTGGTTGGGTTGTGGGCTTCGGAGTTCCAGTGGGGTTCATGCTCTCGTCGACTATCTTCTTCTTTTTGGGCTCTTCACGGTACATTAAAGTCAAGGCAAACAAGAGCTTGGTCACTGGCTTTGTCCAAGTAATAGTTGCAACATGGAAGAACAGAAACCTTGCTTTGCCACCAATGGATTCTGCCGCATGGTACCATCACAAGGGTTCCAAGCTGGTGGCACCGACAAAAAAACTTGGGTACGTAGAATCATATATCAACTAATATTTTGTCACGTATATATATGTTTTATACTATTAAGAAGTTGTGCTACGAGTAAAGTAATATCTTTTTGTCCCTCCTCAGGTTTTTGAACAAAGCATGCGTCATTAGAAATCCTGAGAAAGATTTGGACTGTGATGGATTAGCTAAAGATCCTTGGAGACTCTGCACAATCAAACAGGTAGAAGAGCAAAAGGGAGTGATCAGAGTGATTCCCATCTGGTCCACTGGCATCGTGATCGCCGCGACCCTAAACCAACACGCTTTCCCTGTGCTCCAAGCCAACACCATGGACAGGCACTTGATAGGGAGCCTAAGAATCCCAGCAGGATCTTACGGTGTGTTTGGATTGCTCACTTTGTTCCTATGGGTTGCCATCTATGATCGAAAGCTACTCCCATTGTTAGCCAAGCTCACCAGTAGACCTCGAGGACTGAGCAATGAGCAACGCATGGGTATCGGTATATTGATCTCGTGTATAGCCACCGCAACGGCGGGAGTAGTGGAGAACAAGCGACGAGCCACTGCATTGAGACAAGGTTTGGCAGATCATCCGAGGGCTGTCGTCGACATGTCTGCAAATTGGCTACTTCCACAACATTGCCTTGTAGGTTTAGCAGAGGCTTTGAGTACAATCGGGCAGATAGATTTCTTTTACTCTCAGTTTCCAAAGAGCATGAAAAGCATTGCAATGGCTCTTTTGGCACTCGGTGCGGCAGTGGGGGACTTGGTGGCGAGTCTGATCATAGGAATCGTGAGTGATGTGACCAAAAGAGGAGGGAGAGTCAGCTGGTTATCAAATAATCTGAACAAAGGCCACTATGATTATTATTACTGGCTTCTTTCCCTTCTGAACGTGGCGAATTTCTTCTATTATCTGCTATGTAGTCGGGCTTTTGGAAACGAGGATGAAAAGGAATATGATGATGGAGAAGCCATGGAAGAGGTAGAAATGCATCCATGTTTAGGATCTCCAATCAGACGTGTTGGTGTTTGATTTGTTCAATTAGGTTATGAATTATTGGACAGTACCCTATGATATCATTGTCTGATGATAATGAACATTACATACTACATACATTGGTTTATGAATATGATCACCATGTATGGGTTTTCTCCGTGATGAGAAATTTAATGTATTTGCATGTGGAGGTGCATCGGATACTCTAAACAAAACATAAAAAAATATGCCGGCAATAATAATGGATAGCTCAAGGTAAATCGGGATTGGATGGGAAAGACGTTGCTCAACCCGAGTTAAACAGCTAGATTCAAATTGTTGGGTCTCATGTACACATAAATATGGTGCCCACAAAAACTTTAGAACCAGTCAAAAAAACAAAAAGTTTGCAGAATTCAACCCATAAAAAAGAAAGAAAAAATTAAGAGAATGTCCAAAATAATCCTCTACGGCATTGACCAGCCCGTTCAAGACGCCGTCTGTTTATGGACCGTTAACTGCGGTGGATATGGTTCCAGGAACCGTAAAACGAGTTAACGACACAAATGTCGACCCTGTTTGGGAGTGCGTTGCAATCAGTGTTTTCAAAAAAATTGAATTTTTTTTTTTCATTTTAAAAACCGATGGTTTTATGTTTTTAAATCATTTTAATATGCTGATGTCAAAAATAATTTTTTAAAAATAAAAAAAACATCATTTTAATGTATTTCGGCACGAAAAACACTTTAAAAAGCTACCGCAACCGCACTCCCAAACAGGCCAGTCGTCTGAGCAAGCTTGGGGAATTAGCTCAAAGTGGTCTTAAAATACATTGCCAATGAGTTGCTTCAATGTCTGTTAAATGAAAATTATGATAAACTTTATTTTAGGTGTGGCTTTCGACACGCTAATATGAAAAACAAAGTTAGCATGCATATATTTTGTTGTCGTGTGATCCCACTGATTCGATATATTAATTAAAAAAAAAAAACAATTGACCAATTAGTAAACTGATATTTAAAATATCAGCAATTAAATCAAAAAAAAATCTTCGAGTTATTTTAAATATTTATTAATTTTAATTGGAAATATTTGAATAATCTTTTCTTAATTTATGATAATAAAAGGAAAATATTCTAATAAAATATTGGACCTATTAGTAGACTAGCATTTAAAATATCAAAAATTCACCTGAAAATTTCTCAAATTCATTTCAAATATTCATCAATTTTAATTGGGAATATTTTACAACTGTAAACAAATCCTAGGGGTAAACTTTATCAGAGTACTTATATGAATATGAGATAAAAAAAAAATGATACACAAGCCCATGACAAATTCAAAAGGCTGAATTTACTCATACGAATAAATTCTAAACCGAAACACATATCAAATTAATAAAATCTTTCATTTGAGTCCTTGACTAAAATTAAAAAAACCCTTTAACTTCTCTCTTTTTTTCAAAATGGTCCCTCGTTCTATAAAATATTTAAACGAAAGTCAAAATTAATTATAAAATCATAAATTTATTCAATCAAGCTTATGATTGAATTAATAAGACCTCTCAATTCATGCTAATTTGACAACTTTGATTCATGATCGTTTCTTCAATTACAACTAATTTCTCTTCAATTTTTTTAATCATTTTAAAAAATCAATCATGCTAAGTGAAAGCATGATAAAAAAAAATTGACCAACTAATTTAGACCAATTTTTTTGGATATTTTTTATTGAGAAATATTTTAGGGTAAAAATGATATATAATAGTGGAAGGGAGGTGGTGTTGAAATGGTGATGATAATGGAGGATGTGGTGGTAAGTTGTTTCTAGTGGTAGTGAAAAATGAGAAGGGAAACAGATAGAAGTTAGATAGAAGTTAGAGAGAAGGGCTAGCAAGATTTCAAATGGGCTAGAGAGAAGTTAGAGAGAAGGGCTCTCAAATAATCCAAAATCTAGCCGGCAAACCTTTCACTGTCCCTGCCCACCCATCACCCAAACTTGATTTCCCATCACTGTTCCCGTCCGATTCAAAATCCAAACCGCCACTATTCCCTTACATCCTGTTTTCAAACAAACCAAACTTCACTATGACGGCGAAAAACGTCAAACCAAATTCAAAAAGCCTCTATGTCACGCAAAACCTGGTTACGCCTCCAAACCCAAACCCAAAGGACAACACCAACGATGAGACTGGGGCTACCTCAGGAGCGAATGGACAACCAAAAAATCCTGGCGTCCAAGCCAAGGACCCGGTCCAGGGAAGATCCCAAGGCCAGATGATAACATGGGCTGACAAAGTGAGGGTGACAGATGCCACCACCCGACACACCCTGGAGCCTTTTCCCCAAAAAGCAGCGGGTAGCCGTCTGACGATTCCAGCTGAGATGCTTAAGCATAACTTGGACCGTTGGACAAGATGCATGATAGGGTTTTTCACAGGGTGCAGACTTCCCTTTCATGCCGTAAACGTGATAGCAAAAAAGGCTTGGATTGGCTACGGCTTGGAACAAGTACTAACCATCGAGGATGGGTTCTTTATCTTCAGATTCAAAAATGAAGAAGCCATTACAGACGTTATTGAGAAAGGCCCTAGGATGTTCGGAGGGAAAAATATTATTCTGCAAAAATGGTCTCCAGCCTTTCAGTTCGACAGAAGTAAGATATCCAAGCTTTCCGTTTGGATAAGGTTGCGGGGATTACCTCTACCATTATAGAACATGAAAGGTTTGAGCTTGGCTGCTAGTATGGTTGGAAAACCATTATCATGTGATGAGCTGACAATCAGTGGTCGAAGGATGGACTATGCCCGCCTCTGCGTTGAACTAGATGCAAGCCTTCCCTTTGTCCATCACTTCAAAGTGGAAAGCCCGTTGACGGAAAACCCTCTAAAGGTTAGTGTAGAGTACGAGTGGAAACCCTCCCGTTGTGAAAGTTGCAGGAGTTTTGGACATAGTTGTCCAACCAAAGAAGACGCAGTGCCGAACAACAGGCAAGTGGAGAAAAGAGACCCTAAAGGCTAACCGGAGCCTAGCCAAGAAATGGCCACAATGACCATGCCCCAAGACCCCACTCCAAGTCCAGTTCTTCATGCCAATCAAGCTGAGAAGCCAACTGGGTTGCGAAACATGGAGAATGGGAAAGCTCGCAAACCTCAGGTAGAGGACAACAGGAAAAAAGCCCTATGCAAGAGGGACAGGAATGTGCTAAGAATATCATGGCAGCCCATCCCAACAAAATCAGTGCTCTTGAGGAAGTCACAGAGAGTAGCAGGAATGGTAACCTTGGGAAAGGAGGAGATCGCATGGCTACTCAGTTCAGTCAAGATCATTCCCAGGAGATTAGCCGTGGCCCCAACCCTAAGGAGATGGAAGAGGACGAGATGAACTCGTTTCAATCGGAAAATCAGGAAGCATTTCACGATGACAATAATTCATGGTCCCCTCCAATGGTAAGAAAGAAGAAAGGGGGACGAAAGCGGAGAGAAGCCTCGGGCTTTTGAGTCCTAAGGTTTGTTTTCCATCTCTGTAATAAATGGTAGACACCATAGCAGCTTGGAATGTGAGAGGGCTTAATAACCCTAAAAAACAAAAAATAATTCAGCAATGGATTACAAATAATAGGCTCAATATTGTTGGCCTTTTGGAGCCTCGTATTCAGCCGGCCAATATGAAAGTGGTGGAAGATGGTCTGGGTTTAATCAATTGGGAATACTTCTTAAATGTCCATCACAGCTCTCTTTGCCGAATATTGGTTGGGTGGAATGCAGATAAGGTTGGGGTGGCTATGGTTCATTCTGCTTCTCAATGGTTAACTTGTGATGTAACTACATTGGAGGATGGCAGCAAGATTAGGGTTTCCTTTGTCTATGGTTTGAACTCTCCTCTCGGTCGCAAAGCTTTGTGGGATTACTTAGAGCAGCAAAAGACTCCAAACAGCACGATTCCTTGGGCCATTCTAGGGGATTTTAATGCAATTTTGAGCTCGAGTGACAAACATGGAGGGGACGACCAGTGGCATAGTCACATGGATGATTTTCCTTCTTGCATTGGCAACTCAGAGTTGATTCATGTTCAGACAACAGGTCTTCACTTTACTTGGCATAATGGGCAGCATGCTAATGCCACGATTCTCAGACGGTTGGACTGGGCTTTTGGCAACCAAACTCTCCTGATGAAATGGCCCCTAATCAGGACAACAATTCAGCCTAGGACTATCTCGGATCATAGTCCCTTATTACTAGGGTGGTACCCTTCCATTCCTCGCAGGAAAGCTAGATTCAAATTTATTAATAGCTGGGTCAATCAGGAAGGCTATGATGAGGCTGTTCAAGCGGTATGGCACTCGGAGATTTATGGGAACCCTATCAGCAGATTGACGTCTAAGCTGAAAATTCTAAAAGGAGCTCTTAAAACCCTTCACAACCGTCATACTAGCCACATTTCTTCTCGGGTAAAGCAGGCCAGGGATGAGTGGCAGAAGGCTCAATTTGAATTGGATAATAACCCTTTGGATATTGAAGCCAACAGGAGAGAGAGAACAGCTTGCACCAATTATAACAAGCTCAGTGATGATGAGGAGGCTATTCTAAGACAGCGATCCAGGATTCAATGGCTTAACTTGGGGGATAAAAACACAGCTTTTTTTCATCGATCTTTGTTGCACCGTAGATCCAGGAACGTGATGCACAGTTTGCAGAAGGAGATGGGTGAAGAAACTAGCAATCCTGAGGAGATGGGAATTATAGCTGTGGACTATTTCAAGAACACCCTGAACCATCATGGCCCATACACATATTATGAGGGGCCTAACATTTATAATAGGGCCATAAGTAGCGAGCAGAAAGAGGCTATGGCAGGCCCTATAAGGGGAGAAGAGATTCGAGAAGCCTTGTTTGATATTCCAAATGACAAAGCTCCGGGCCCTGACGGTTATAACAGTTGTTTCTTCAAATCCAGCTGGTCAATTGTGGGGGAAGACTTCATGGAAGCCATCAGATATTTTTTCACCCACCTAAAATTGCCTAAATGCATTGCTGCCACTAGAATGTCCTGATTCCAAAAAAGGAGAACCCCAGCAATCTATCGGAATATAGGCCCATATCGTGTTGCCCGGTGATATACAAATGCATTTCAAAGATCATCGCTAACAGGATAAAAAGCAGCCTGGCGAGTGTCATTAGCAGATCCCAAACGGCATTCTTGCCAGGCAGGAATATTTCTGACGCTATTTTTTTGGTGCAGGAACTTATGCATAATTATCATCGCAAGGAGGGTCCTTCTCGATGTGCCATCAAGGTGGACTTGAAAAAAGCCTTTGATTCAATTAATTGGGATTTTGTCTTGCAGGCTCTCCATAGCATTGATATCCACCCGAGAGTAATTAATTGGATCAAGGCCTGTATTAGCTCCCCATGGTTTACAATCTCTATCAATGGCGAGGATCATGGGTTTTTCGGTGCTTCTAGGGGCTTACGGCAGGGGGACCTCTTGTCTCCCTATCTTTTTGTCTTGGCTATGGAAGGTTTGCATGGGTTCCTCTCAGATGCAACTAGGACTCCCTCTTTCACGCATCATTGGCGATGTAAGGACTTGGAAATCACCCATCAATGCTTCGCAGATGATCTCATCCTGTTCAGCCATGCGGACCAGCATTCAGTTAAGATTCTTAAGGAGGCGCTAGACAAGTTCACAAAAGCCTCGGGTTTGAGCATCAATCATAGCAAGAGCTCAGTCTTTATTGCAGGCGTCGATGATGACATGCAAAACCGAATCATTAGCGATCTTGGCATTGACAAGGCAGACTCTCATCCATCTTATCTAGGGGTTCCTCTGATTACCACTCGCCTCAAGAGATCCAATTGCTTGCAGCTAGTTGAACGTATCAGGGGGCGCATTAAGCTATGGACAGTTTCGATTTTATCTTATGCGGGAAGACTCCAGCTAATTAAATCAGTTTTATTTGCTATTCAGGTTTATTGGAGCATGAAGTTTATTCTCCCTGCTTCGATAGTGGCCACTATAGACAGCCTATTATCGGCCTTCCTTTGGCATGGTTCTTCTTTATCCCCTAAGGGAGCTAAAGTGGCATGGAACACGATCTGCTATCCCAAGAGAGAGGGGGGGCTGGGCATTAAGAGTCTAAGAACTTGGAATAGGGCTGCCATGATGAAGCATATTTAGGCGATCCTCACGGATAAGGATTCCCTTTGGGTTGCATGGGTCCATAAATACCTCATCAAAGGGAACCCCTTTTGGAATATTTCGGTCCCCTCTAGCCCCTCCTAGACCTGGAGGAAGATCCTTCTCGCTCGGGAATATTGCAGAGGGGATTTTAGAGTCCATGTTGGCAATGGAAATCACACTTCTCTCTGGTATGATTACTGGCTCCCTTCGGGTAAAAGACCAGTGGACATACTCTCTCACAGAATCCTCTCATCAGCTAACATTCCGTGGGGAGCCACAGTGGCAGATATCATTGATAATGGTAGATGGATGATTCCTGCAGATAATAGCCGATCAAATTGCTTATGGTCATTGCTGCCTAGTTGCCCAGTGCAATTGGGTCCGGATAAAGTGATTTGGCCTCACACGGCCTCTGGCATCTTTTCTATTGCCTCGGCATGGAATCTCATCCGTCCTCGTAGAAATGGGAATAACTTTTATCGTCTATTATGGCACTCTATGCATATCCCCAGGCACTCTTTTGTGTTATGGCTAGCTTCCCGGCGTCGTCTCAGCACAATGGACAAAATTTATATTGAGCTAGATAGCAGGATTTGCAAGCTGTGCAACCAAGAGGCAGAATCCCACGATCACCTTTTCTTTCAATGCAGGTTCTCTTCTCGGGTTTGGAGCACCATTACAATGCATGATCAGAATCTTTGGCCCCCCCTTCCATGGTCCAGTTGCTGGAATGGGCTTCCAATGAATTTCGTTCTTCCAAGCTCATCACCCATAAGATTGGCCCCCTCATTTTGGCTGCAACGGTGTACCATATTTGGCAGGAGCGAAATCGAAGAGTCTTCAACAACAGTGCAAGATCCATCCAAACAATCAGTCTTGAGCTGTTCAGGCAGATTAGAGACAAGATATCCAATCTGGGCACTCAATCTTCAATCCCAGAAGTCACGCGGAGTATGTGGAACCTAGACGACGTGTAGCCTGTTCCTCCTGTGCTTCGGGCTGTGGACTGCTAGCAAAGGTTTGCGAGGTGGGGCACAGGCTTTGGGCTCCAGGCCGCTAGTTTGGGTATTGTCTTTCGGCGTGGCGCTCCTCCATCTCAGATGGGCGTCAGATGCAGCCTTTGGGCATTGCTCTCTGGTTGGCTTGCGAGATGGGTCTCTTTTAAGGGGCGGCAGCTTCGTTTCTTTGTAATGGCCCCCTAAGGCTCGGCCAGTAGGTAGGGCTATGTAGCCTTTGGGCTGTGTTTTTTCTGATGTTTTTCATGTGATTTTCTTTTTGCGGGAGAGTTGTTTCTCCATTTCTTTTAGGGAGACCTATTTCTCCTTTTCTTTTGCAGCTATTATTAGCTAGCTTCTTTGTACATCCTCATTTCTTTCTAATATATCTTAAAGTTCCAAAAAAAAAAAGAAAAATGAGAAGAAAGAAGAGGTGGTGGTGATGAGATATAGATAATGGCGGTTTAAATAGTTAGATGATAATGTAAGTAAATTATTGTTTATAAAAATTTACAGATCTTCATGAGTTGAAAATATTTTTCAACAAATGATCTAGGTTTTAAGATTAATAGTAAAATATTTTTTATTTATCAATTTTTCAATAAAATATTTTATAAGTAACAACATCAAGAAATATTTTCCAAAAAAAAATTTATAAAATATTAAGAAAAAATATTAATCTTAATTGAGATACAAATAATGACACTGTAATAAAAAAAATATTTCCCAAAAACAAATAAAATATTTATAAAAAACAAAAGTCAAACAAGTCAAACTTAATTGAGATACAAATAATAACACCGAAATTGTATTATAACAACCAACAACTGGCTTTACATGACTCCAAGGAGTTAGCCTAACGGTGGAGGCTTGGGACTTGCGTGGGGGTATTCCTCCCAGGTCCTGGGTTCGAAACCTTAGGGCGAAGCTTCTTCTGTGAGTCACCGTCCCCTTAGTAAGAGCCTGAGACAGCCGGAGATTTACGCATGCCCTGGACCCACAAAGTGCGCTTTCCAGATCATGTGATTCCCCCGTTCCACAAGGATATCAAAAAAAAAAAAAATTGGCTTTACATCATCCGTAATGACCGCCGGTCGTCATATTGTAAAGTTGACTTTTCCTTAAAGAATCTTCTCCACTGGCCAGAGCGAAGCCTACGCTCCCAAAAAAAAAAAAGAATGGAGACGACTGGTCAAACAAGAAGGAAGGTCAATCTCGTAACTCTGCTCGCATAGACCAAGATAATTACAATACTGGCCACCCACCTACGTTCCACTCATTTAACGCCGGACCTCAAAGTTTTTCTCAATTCCCTTAAATGTAAATTTAAACACTATAAATACACAGCCAAAATATCCAACCCTCTGTTCATAAAACCCTCACTCGATCGCTTAGTAACAGTAACGAAAACAATACCGTCGATTCGATATGGCCCCGATTGCTGTTGGTGATGTCTTGCCTGATGGAAAGCTCGCTTATTTCGACGAGCAAGATCAGCTCCAGGAAGTGTCCGTACACTCTCTAGCTGCCGGTAAAAAGATCATCCTCTTTGGTGTTCCCGGCGCCTTCACCCCCACCTGCAGGTAAACAAAGTTATTATTTTTCTGGTTCTGATTTGAGTATATAAAACATTGATTTTGGTGTCTGGTGATGTGTAGCTTGAAGCATGTGCCGGGGTTTATCGAGAAAGCAGAGGAGTTAAAATCAAAGGGCGTTGCAGAAATCGTGTGCGTCAGCGGTATGTCTTCATTTCAATTTGGGAATCTATCTTTTTAATTAATTTGATTTTGTTATTTTTGAGTCATTTTGATTAAAAATCCATACAGCAACTAGGGTTTCACCATTTGTTGCGAATTAATGTAATCTGGGTTAATTTTTTGTAAATAAGTTGATCAGTTGTTCTAATTTTAAATTGAAGGAAGAGCAAACTACTCGAAATGCTGGGGGGTTTTAAATTAAAAAAAAATGGGAATCTGTCCGAAACACCTAAAATTCTACTGGTACTGGTAATGGTACTGGTATTGGTGTTGGTGGAAAAACTAAAATATTCGTTTTGGTTAGCGTAAATAACGTGAATGTAATTCCTGATTCCTACTTATCAGCTGGATCTATTCTATTCTGATGGAATTCAGACTGACTAACTTTTCCCCACCTTGTATCATAAGTTTCGAAAAACTAAAAGAATGTGATCGGCTTCGGTGTTTTTGAGTTCTGGTTTCATAATCATTTGCAGTCAACGATCCCTTTGTGATGAAGGCATGGGCGAAAACTTACCCTGACAATAAGAATGTCAAGTTCGTAGCTGATGGGTCTGCAACTTACACCCATGCTCTCGGCCTCGAGCTTGACCTGCAAGAGAAAGGACTTGGCACACGTTCCAGGAGGTTTGCTCTCTTGGTTGATGACCTTAAGGTGAAAGCAGCAAATATTGAAGGCGGTGGAGAGTTCACTGTGTCCAGTGCCGATGATATCCTCAAGGATCTTTAGATTTTCCTTCCTGTTTGTTTCTGGGCCGGTGAGCCTTTTACTTTCTCTTTTAGTGTTTGCATTGCTTATATGGATGCAGAGAATGTCATGAACTTGATGGAGTTGTTCACTAATCCAAAACGTTCTCGCTTGTCTTTGTATGAGATGATATGTTTGAAATGATGGAGGTTTTCTTCTTATATTATTTGATGTTATTTTCGAACCACAGCTGCTCTTCTTCTTTCTTTCTTTTTAAAAAAAAAATAACATTTATTAAAGTTGAACCGGTGATCATTCTGATTTGGCGGAAATGTTTCGTGCCACTTTAAAAAACAAAACAAAATAGTATTTTTTTATCTCGGTTTTATCTTGGTTTAATTCCGTCATGTTCTGGGTCATGTTCTGGATTTTTTGGATAAATATCGGTTGAAATATTCTTGTTTTGTTTTGTTTTGTGTGTTTTGTCTTGTCTAAACAGTGTTTTTTTAAGTAATGAATAATTTTACAATATTAATTATAACTTTTAATCTGACTGTTGATTGAGATGAAATTAAACGAGGGGTCTTTTATATATTTATATATATTATGTTAAAATTTCATGAACTTGCGAGATTGATGATGATATTTTCGTAATATTATATATGTTTATAATTTTATTCAGAAAAATTATTTTATTGTATTTTTTTAAATTAAATTGTACAATTTTAAATAGTTTTAATTTTAGATTTGAATTTAAAAAAAATTAATATATTTAATTATATATATAAATATATATAAACAATATAATTTTAAAACGGCATATAAATTTATTAGTAGGAACAGGTATTCTAAGCTGTGTGGTGAAGCACAGAATGACCGTTTGCAGGAGCCTTTCCGGTGCTTGAGATGGTGTTCTGTCTTCAAATATTTTTGCAAATGATATGGCAGCCTGGTCTGCAGTCATGGGCCAAGGCCCTATCGACGAAGATGGCTTCTTCAAAAAAGTAATTTCGATGGACGGAAAAGATTATTGCACCGTTATATTATTGCAAATATCGTTTTCTACCGTTCAAATTATTTGTGAATGTGAACAGTGTAGATCTCACTGTTTGATGAACACTGTTGTTTTTTATTTTTTTTATCTTCGTTTTGAAACTTTTTTGTTTTTCAATTCTGAAATTGGAAGTATTGGATAATTGAATGAAATAGGATTTACACTTCTAATATGCAAAACGGACCAAATTAAAACAGAAAAAAAGTTATTTTGGTGGGTTTTATAATGTATGTTTAAATTCTATTTTTTATTTATTCAACATTTTAATTTTTTTAAATTTGAGAAATGACCGAGACTAGAAAGGAAGTATGAAAAAGAAAGAGGTTGGTTTTTTTTTCATGATTGTTTTTTCATTTATTTTGATTAAAGTACATTCTAAATAACATGACTAAAATGATACTTGGTTTTTTGTTATTTTTTAATAGAAATTTACAGGATTTTATAGTATTGTTTTTTTCTTCAATCACATACAAAATATCAAATATGCATAAATCGATTTATTTAGGGGGGGCTTGTTTTTAAAATATCAAGGGGAAGAATCTTTTAACAAAAGAGAGAAGATTTTTTAAATCTATTTTATTATTTTTCTATAAAAAAAAAAGGTTCTTATGTATACTTATTTTCCTGATGACAAAAAAGGGAAGAAAAGTTTAAGATGCATACATTGACATGTTTTATTGTCTTTTATTGTATGTTTATTGTATTATGGAT
This sequence comes from Salix brachista, assembly GCA_009078335.1. Lineage (NCBI taxonomy): Eukaryota > Viridiplantae > Streptophyta > Magnoliopsida > Malpighiales > Salicaceae > Salix > Salix brachista. The sequence goes on along the minus strand of CM018589.1, from coordinate 8,598,545 downwards.
CAATGTTTTGTCATCATAAAAAAAGAGAAGATTGTTAGCCTAATGGCTACAATGATAATTTAATGTTGTTTTTTTTATTATATTTTGATAATAACATAAACATTGACTATTGATGTCATTAACTAATTATATGTTATATGTCAATACTAAAACATTGATTTGATATTATTAACTTTTAAAATGTTTTGTTGTCATGCTTACAGTTATTTAACATGAAACATGATTGTGTGCCACATTCACTAATCCGTTAGACTTGCTCTAAGTATTGAAGAAAGATTTTACATTCTTTAGCCTGTAAAAAGATCAGGGATAATGATTTGATCATAACCCCATAAAAAGATCATATAATAGTTTGATCTCACCCGTTCAGAAAATCAATATGTGATAGTAAAACTTTAAACTTTCAAATGATAGAGACTATAACGAAAGAGGTGATTTAAAGTGCCCTAGATTTAGACAAGGAAGTAATCATGTGCTTGGTGATTTTATCTGCAGAAAATGTTTCTGTAAATTTTTGATCAACTTGCTTCTGCTAAAATGAAAAAAATAATCAAAATCAACTTACTCCTAAATCTAGTAAATGGACGGCAATGCATCAATGGACCACCGCCCCCCACCACTCCACGCTTGTGTATATTTGTCGGTCCAATACTACCTAACGGTCGCATTTCAATTGCTGGGAAAGAAAACATTTTGTAATGGCTTACGGTACGTTGATTTTTTTAAAATAAAATAATTATTTTTTAAAGTATTTGAGCTAGTTGATGTGATTATATCTTCAAAAATAAAATATTTAAATTAATTTTCAAATAGAAAACATTTTAAAAAATAACATCCTTACAAAATACTACCAAACTAACCGGGTATTCAGACATGCTGCTGTTTTATTGTTTGTTTTTTTCCGTGTTTCAAAAGTATTTTCAAATAAAATTAATTTAATTTTTCTTTTTTTTTCAAATTATTTTGATGTGCCGACTTAAAAAAATAAAAATATTATTTTAATATATTTCTAAAAAAATATATTTTAAAAACCAATCTCGAAAATATTTTAAACATGCCAGGATTTGAAGGCTTGCTGGATCCTTGGCCGGTAGTAGTATTCTCTCGTCCTGTCCTCTGATAGAGTTGAGATTTTGCCATCAGCATCAACCAATGCTGCAATAATAGCATGCATGATGGAATATTGTATAGTAATTCCATCACCTTATTTTATTTTTTTATTTAATTTGAAGTAATTTATAAAATTTGAATTTTTCTTTTCAATTGTATTTTCTTTCAATCTTTTTACCTGCCAGATTTATTTTTTATTATTTTAATTGCTATTTATTTTATTCAAAGTAATTTATATTTTTTAATATCAACTTTTTTTAATTTTTTATTTATCAGATTTGATTCTTATTTTTTAAAAATGTTTTATTTGAAATAATATATAAAATTTAATAAAAAATAACAAAATAACAAAGCCGAAAAGAAATCTGGAAGATGAAATGAATATCACTTCAATTGAATTTAATAATAAACTAGCTATTACAATGTCTATTTATAGACATGGACTAAATTGATAATAACTAACTTAATAAATGTTTTAACAGTTTTAACAGTCTTCTTTTATCAGTTACATCTAACTGATTTAGTTAATTAACAACTTCTAACTTCTTCACATACGCATGCTGATTGCATGACTCTGTTTACATTGGATAGAAGTTGATTGAACTGGAGAGCTTGTTCTGGACTTTACAGCTTGCTTGAACCTCTGCATATTGGAGCTGCATCTGTTTGTTGTTTGCAGCTGCATGTCTTCCACTTAGTTGAATGCAGCTGCATATCAACACTTAATACTCCCCCTCAAGATGAGCGTGTGGAACATGAAGGAGAATAAATGTTGTGAAGGCTCATCTTGGACACTAAGGGAAAGAATTGAGAAAACCCCAGTGCCTTGGTAAACACGTCTGCTAGCTGGTGTTGAGATGAAACATGGAATGTGCGCAAGACACCTGATTGGATTTTCTCACGCACCACATGGCAGTCAATCTCTATGTGCTTGGTACGTTCATGATAAACTGGGTTTGCAGCAATGTGGAGAGCAGCCTTGCTGTCACAATAAAGCAAAGCTGGCTGAGGTGTAATGAGAAAATCATGAAGAAGGGTTCGAAGCCAAACAATCTCACAGCAGGTGGAGGCCATTGCTCTGTACTCAGCCTCTGCAGAAGACCTGGAAACGGTTGTTTGTTTCTTTGATTTCCAAGAAATTAAGGAATTATCAAGAAAAATACAAAAACCTGTTACTGATCTTCTAGAGTCTACGCATCCAGCCCAGTCAGAGTCACAAAAAGCCTTCAGTTGTAAATTGCATTTAACTGAGAAGAATAGACCTTGTGCTGGAGAAGATTTAATATAGCGAAGAACTCGAGTTGCTGCAGCCAAGTGAGGGACTCGAGGTGCAGCCATAAATTGACTTAACATTTGCACAGCAAATGAAATGTCAGGCCTGGTGATGGTAAGATATAGCAATCGTCCAACCAGCCTTCTATAAATTGTTGGATCAGGTAAGGGATCACCAGAATCCTTTGAAAGCTGCAGATTGGATTCCATGGGAAAGTGCACTGGTTTTGAAGCCAATAATCCTGCATCTTCAAGCACTTCTAAGGCATACTTACGCTGGCAAATAGAAATGCCAAGCTCACTACGAGCTATTTCCAACCCCAGAAAGAATTTCAGCTGCCCAAGATCCTTGAGCTTAAAACGATCATTAAGCAGAGAAATGAAGGATGAAACCTCAGCTGAATTATCACTGGCAATTATGACATCATCAACATAGACCAACAATGCAATAAACGACCCCTTCAAAATACGTGTGAATAGAGTATAGTCAGCCTTAGATTGCACAAAACCAAATTCAATCAATGCAGCTGAAAATTTGGCAAACCATTGCCGAGAAGCCTGTTTAAGGCCATAAATGGACTTGTTGAGCTTGCAAACCTTAGACTCCCCCTTAGTATGGAAACCCGGGGGTAATGTCATATAAACCTCTTCATCTAGATGCCCATGAAGGAAGGCATTATTAACATCTAACTGATGAAGATGCCACTGCTTAACAGCTGCTACTGCTAGAAGAGTTCGGACAGTTGTTAATTTTGCCACAGGGGAAAATGTTTCATAATAATCTAACCCCTCACATTGATTATATCCCTTAGCTACTAACCTAGCTTTATACCTCTCTAAAGTTCCATCAGACTTTAGCTTTACTTTATACACCCATTTGCATCCAATGGCATGTTTTGAGGCAGGAAGATCAACAATGTTCCAAGTGTTATTGATTTCAAGTGCTGTGATTTCATTGTTCATGGCCTCACGCCATTCTGCATGCTTAGCAGCTTGAGCATAAGAAGTGGGTTCAACAAGTGTTGACACAGATAAGCTAAAGGATTTTTGAGAAGGAGATAAGTGTTTATAGGAAAGAACTGAAGAAAGGGGATAAGCATTACCTGAAACTGTAGACGAAGGTGTGAGTTCAGAAGTAGATGAGGCTGCAAGATGACAATGATAATCCTGCAAGTAACCAGGTGCATGCTTTACCCTAGAAGATTTTCTAAGAGATGGGGACTGTGTTGCCAAATCAAGAGATATAGCAGGCTGTGAAGTAGAGGATGAGGTTGAAGGTATATTGATGGAATTTGATGTGTCAGGGGAAATGTGGGAACTGGAAGTAGAAGTTGAGGGACTTGTAGTAGGGAAATGAGGTGATAAAGAAGGATCAAAAATGGGAATTGTAGGCTCGTGAGATGATATTGGTATTGGCAGGACAGGTGCTGCAGCAGAGTCTGGATTTTGAAGGGCATAAGGAAATATGTTCTCATGGAATATCACATTTCTTGAAACAAACACATGATGTAGTTTTAAATCATAAAGCTTGTAACCTTTCATGCCATAGGGATATCCCAATAAAATGCATGGTCTAGCTCTAGGATCAAATTTGTGTCTATGTCTAAGAAGAGTAGTAGCATAACATAGACATCCAAACACTTTTAGATGAGAGTATTGTGGAAGAGTTTTAAACAAGAGCTCATAAGGAGATTTGTTGTGTAAATTGGGTGTAGGGATACGGTTTATCAAGTGGACAGCTGTAAGAACACAATCACCCCAAAATTGTAAAGGTAAGTGTGATTGGAATAAGAGTGAGCGAGCTACATTGAGTATGTGTTGATGCTTACGTTCCACTGTTGAATTTTGTTGGGGTGTCTCTACACAACTAAGCTGGTGGATGATACCTTTGGATTCATAGAAGGAATCCATGCTAAACTCAACACCATTATCTGACCTTAGAGTCTTGATTTTTGTATGGAATTGTGTCTCAACTAGATTGAAAAAGGCTTGAATGTGAGTTCTAGTTTGAGATTTGTTTTCTAGGAGATGCACCCAAGTGAACCTAGTAAAGTCATCCACAATGGTCAAAAAATAAGAGGAACCAGTGAGGGATTTAGTGGAGAATGGTCCCCAAATATCGCAGTGGATGAGATCAAACATACTTGCAGAATTGGAAACACTATGAGGAAAAGTCAGTTTGTGTTGCTTGGCTAAGGGGCAAATGCTGCAATCTTTATTTGATTCATGTGTTATTTCAGGAATTACATGAGAAAGGAGTTTTAAAGGAAATGCTGCAGGGTGGCCTAACCTATAATGCCATATACTGTGTTGGACAAAATTTACGCAGAAGCTTGAATTGGACATGAATTTTGCAGAATGATTAGAAAATTGATCCTGAGGTAAAGCAGACACCGGATTTTGCAGGAGATGATACAAGCCTCCAACTTCTTTACCCACACCAATCGTTGTCCAGCTTGAGAGGTGCTGAATGAAACAAAAATGAGATAAGAAAATGACACAGCACTGAAGGGTTTTGAGCAACTTGCTAACAGATAGCAGATTAAATGAGAAAGATGGAATGCATAGTACATTGTTCAGAACAAGAGATTCTGAAATTTTAATTGTACCAACATGAGTAACCGAAGCAAATTGCCCATTGGGAAGCCTTACTGATTTGGAAACAATGGCAGTGATGGTTGTAAACATGGATGTTGAGCAGATCATGTGATCTGTTGCTCCAGTGTCTATGATCCAAGATGTATTGACAGGATTTGAAGAAGGTTTGAGTGGTAAAAAGAAAGATGATGCAAATACAGAATGTGACAAATCCAAAACAGAATATTGAGAAGACTGAGTTTTGAACAAAGAATCACCTTCACTTATGATATTTTCACCTGGTATTTCAGCTGAGACTTGATTGACTGATGGATCAAATTCTGAGTTATCTGGTTTCAGCATGTTGAGAAGCTGTTGGCATTGCTCATAAGTAATGGGCAGTTGAGATGCAGACACTTGATTAGCACTGGAATGAGTACTTGGCAGTGCATTCTTCCCTCTGTTGAACTTGTAACCAGGTGGGAAGCCATGGATTCTGTAGCACTTTTCAACAGTGTGTCCCGAGACACCACAATGGGAGCAGATAGGTCGATCTTTTTGAAATTGAAAAGATTTGTTACCAGCAAAACGATTCTGAGGCACTGCTTTTGAAAGTAAAGCAGTTGTATTTGGATTAAAGGAAAGACTTGATGATGATATTGACCTCTGCCTTTCTTCTTGCACTACCAGTGAGAAAACTTTGTTGATTGGTGGTAGTGGATCAATCAACAAAATTTGTCCTCTAATATGGGAAAAACTTTCATTTAACCCCATTAAAAACTGGTATACATGTTGTTGATGGTGATAAGACATTATAGTCTTCAATGCTCCACATGTACAAGTAGGGATCGGTTGATGATTTGCCAATTCATCCCACAATCCTTTCATGGCAGTAAAGTAAGAACTTACAGAATTGTTCTCCTGTGTCAAGCTGGAGATGGATTTCTGAAGCTGAAAAATTCGTGGCCCATTGTGTTGAGAGAATCGATCTTGGAGGTCATTCCAAATCTCAGCAGCATCATCAATGTAGATGATGCTATTAGCAATTTCTGTTGAAACAGAATTAAGCAACCAAGAAAGCACCATGTTGTTGCATCTAGTCCAAGCCAAACCTTGAGAATCATGGAGATTTGCTGGTTTTGGTAAGGTTCCATTAACAAAACTGAGTTTGTTCTTGGCTGTCAGGGACATCATCATTGCTCTCTTCCACGAATTGTAATTGTCTCCATTGAGTGGTTTTGAAACTATCATGGCTCCAGGGTTGTCACCATGATGAAGATAGAAAGGATTGGAAGAATCCATTTCTGACAGATGATTGATGTTTTCGGCCATTGTTGAAAAAAAATGAACTGATTATGAACTTTTCAATAAGAAATGCTCTGATACCATAACAAAATAACAAAGCCGAAAAGAAATCTGGAAGATGAAATGAATATCACTTCAATTGAATTTAATAATAAACTAGCTATTACAATGTCTATTTATAGACATGGACTAAATTGATAATAACTAACTTAATAACTGTTTTAACAGTTTTAACAGTCTTCTTTTATCAGTTACATCTAACTGATTTAGTTAATTAACAACTTCTAACTTCTTCACATACGCATGCTGATTGCATGACTCTGTTTACATTGGATAGAAGTTGATTGAACTGGAGAGCTTGTTCTGGACTTTACAGCTTGCTTGAACCTCTGCATATTGGAGCTGCATCTGTTTGTTGTTTGCAGCTGCATGTCTTCCACTTAGTTGAATGCAGCTGCATATCAACACTTAATAAAAAAAATCAATTTCATTCTCCTTCAATATTCTCATTTATATATTTGATTCTTATTTTTATTATTATTTATTTTATTTAAAATAATTTATATATAAATGAAAACAATCCCATCATTCTTCAGCTCTTTCAATTATAAAGTAATAAACTTGAAAGAAAAAATAAAATATTAATAAATTATTTTTCAGGTTATTTCATATAAAACTATTAAATAAGAAAAACAATTCACTTTTTTAAATTTGATTTTGTTATCATCTAGAAAGCAAACAAATATCATAAAATAAATCCATCCGGCAGGGATCGAATAGGTGTGCCGTTTGAGAGAGGGGCCCAGTTTTCTGCATTTCAAAAAATATTTCTGTTGGCTTTGAAATTTCTTGAGAGGGACGATAAAGAGCAATGGACCTTTGACTACAGACAACAACTCTCTCCCCCTCTCTCTCCCCCCCAAAAAAATAGAGACCTCCAGTATATCATCACTTGAGCTCTCTGCACTTCTAGCACGCACCACCTCACTTGTCTTCTCTGTTTCTTCTACTTCTACCCCTGCTTTCTTAACTTCTTCGGCTCTGCTTTTTCTTCTTTAAATCTTTCTTTGCTGGCTTTAACTCAGCCTTTTGGAGAGTAATAGAATCCCAAACTCTCTCGCGGCTGTTGAAAGAAGAGTTACTGTGCAAGTCGTGCTCAGGTTTAAGAGGAGATGAGTGCTTCAAAGTTCATTAAATGCGTTACAGTTGGAGATGGAGCTGTTGGCAAAACCTGTATGCTCATTTGTTATACCAGCAACAAGTTCCCTACTGTAAGAAGTCTTTTCTTCTTCTTCTTAAGACATCCATCCCCGCCCTTTCTCAGCTCACTTTTTTGGCTTTCCTGCTTAAATTAGCCTCAGTTATGACTTCCCATGAGGTTTCTCCATGTGGGTCTATTTAAAGATTGCTTCTTTTTTATATTTTTTTGGTTGTTGTTTGCATCCTCATCTTTACTGGTCAGGGTTTCAGTAAGATTTATTGAAAATTTTCTGTTAGCCTTTGGTTAACGGCTATACAAGGATATTTCTCCCTCACAGACCCATATTTCTTGTTTGCTCTTCCCAGGATTATGTACCCACAGTGTTTGATAATTTTAGTGCTAATGTGGCTGTGGATGGGAGCATTGTCAATCTGGGACTGTGGGATACTGCAGGTATTTGGATGTCCCACATAAACCAGGCCTTTTATGAGTCTTTTGTTAGGTTCTGGATGCTACTAAATTTATGACTAATTACTTCAACTTGAATGTAAATTAAAGGTCAGGAGGATTACAGCAGGCTGAGGCCCCTCAGTTACAGAGGTGCAGACATATTTGTGCTGGCTTTCTCATTAATTAGTAGGGCAAGTTACGAAAATGTTCTTAAGAAGGTACAAGCTTTAATGCTATTCATTGCAAATTAAAGCCTCTTGTATTGTTGTTTGCTCTGCGCTCCACCTGACATTAATGCAATCCCTGGACTCTAGACATTTGCGATTTTCTTCAGGACCTTTTTGTTTCTGAATTTATAAATTAGATATCTCGATAAATCATCAACTGAGGCTTTCCTCCCAATTTGATTTTTCAGTGGATGCCTGAACTGCGTCGATTTGCACCAAATGTCCCGATTGTTCTTGTTGGAACGAAATTAGGTGAGCAAGCTTGAAAAATAGAAATTTGATCCTGACCTTGCGTGTCTGTTCAGATAGCTTTTTTGTGTACTTTACCAAGTTTTACTATTTTATCTGTTACAGACCTTCGTGAAGACAGAGGATATCTGGTTGATCATATGAATTCCAATGTCATAACATCTGCTCAGGTATGTACTTGTTGATTTCTGGCGTCAACTGTGAATTCATTTTTCATGTGTGGCATACAATTGCTACAAAGTGCTTATGTTATATAACCAGGGGGAGGAGCTAAGGAAGCAGATTGGTGCAGCAGCATATATTGAGTGCAGCTCCAAGACTCAGCAGGTAGATTACTTACGTGATTTTTAGCTCTGAGAAATGTTTTATATGGTGCTCTGAAGATCCATTTTTTCTCTTTCCTTTTCTTTTCTTTACGATGATTAGTGCATGAAATGATTTGTGGGTTGATCATTCAGAATGTGAAAGCTGTTTTTGATACTGCAATCAAGGTTGTTATTCAACCTCCAAGGAGGAAGGAGATGGCAAGGAAGAAACGGAGCCGAAGTGCTGGAAGCACTATTGCGTTAGTACTTCATTCTGCTTTCTCTTGTTTTATATTTCCCATTGCTGCTCCACCACTGCATTGCTGCTGCCAAATAAAGTAGAATAAGGTCGTAGCTGATAAAAAGTAATTTCACAGACTTGGGCATGCCATGCCCTACAAGATAGAGGCTCCAACTTGTCAATCATTCATTAACTAGTGAAACCATCGTGGATACGTAATATATATTACAAGTTGATTAGCTGTTTGTGTCAAGTAACCATCTCACTTAAACGTTCAAGTTCTTAAGTGAGGTTTTATGATATAATTTATATTATTCTCTAACACACCTCTTCAAGTGAAAGCTCTTTGAGCTTGAAACTTGCACACAAGCTCACACTATCTTGTGCTTGATTTTTATCAAATAAAATGATTGTGGTGACATTCAAACTCGTTGTAGTCTTCTCTTCATCTCATGGTCAACCAAGATTGAATCCATTATATCTCTGAACTCGTGACCGTTGGGTTACCAAGGTTTTGATATCATTTCAAGTAAATATTCAACTTAAAAGTTTAAGTTGTTCGGTGAGATTTCATGATATAATTTATATTATTCTTTATCTGTTTAAACATGAGTAGCTGTGGTCTTCTCTTCATCACTATGGTCAACCAAGGTTGACCACCATTATATCTCTGAACTTAAGTAGTTGAATCATCTTAATTACATGCACGGATGCTTAAAGATCTCCATTAAATAGGCTGGGGCTTTTTATCTACCCACTGCAGGAGCATCGTGTGTGGAGGTTGTGTGGCGTAGGTTTTTGATGGTGGCGGGACGGACTGAAAACCATTGCTGTGCTGGAAGGGGCTTGCGGGTTCCTAGCAGCTGACTGCGTCTATAATTTTCTTGTTTTTTTGTGTGTATGGATCGAATATTATGGAGTCGCAATTTTCTTGTCTTACAAACTTGATTAGAAGAAGCAGCATGGAGGGAATTGTTCATTCTCTCTTGTAATTTCAATGTAGTGAAGCAAATCTATTTCAAGTCTAGTATGTGGGGGAGAGGTGTATATAGCTTTTTTCAAGTATATACTAAATTTAAAATACATATATGTGTATATATTTAAAATAAAAAATATTTTGAAAGGTAATTTTTAATGTGTAAAAAAGTTACATATATATATAGCTTTTTTCAAGTATATACTAGATTTAAAATACATATATATATATATATATATATATATATATATATATATATGTTAATATATTTTAAAATAAAAAATATTTTGAAAGGTAATTTTAATATATGTAAAAAAAGTTATTCAATTTGAAGAGAGAGTAAGAAGGCGGCTGATTCATGAATGTGGCAAAGTTATATCGTTCAACGTTGCATAGAGACAGCAATATATTTAAAAATTTTAAATTTAAAAATTTTAAATTAAAATAATTTATCATGTTAAATTAGAAAACCTCTCGAGACCAAGCAGTCATGTGAGTCATGTGACCCACTTTCTCTGTCAGTCAAAAATCAAGTACGTAGTAGTAGACCCAGGAAGGAGAGCAATGACTGGTGTGGTTTCACTTTCATCATCATTAATTAAGAGATGTTTATTACTTCGTTAAAAATATATTTTGAAAAAAATTATTTTTTTTTTATTTTAGATCAAATATTTTATGATTTTAGATTATTTTTATATGCTAATATTAAAAATATTTTTTTAAAAATAAAAATATATATTATTTTAATGTACTACTGAATGAAAAATACTCGTAAAAATAATCTTTTCCATACTTCCAAATAGACACTTAATATCAGTTTGGAAGTTGTTTGAGAGTACAACTAATGCAGTTTTCATAGAATTTTATCAAAATAATATTTTTTTTTATTTTTAAAAATTATTTTTAATATTATCACATCAAAATATTTCCAAACATCAAAAATATTTAATTTTAAATAATTAATATCATCAAAATATTTTCAAACATCAAAAATATTTAATTTAATATAATTAATATTTTGATGGCAGAAGGCTGCAGCTGCATGTAGCCCAGGGATCTGTCCTGTCTTAATTTATTTGCATTCTATAACAAAGGGTGTTATGAAACCAACCCGCATGGTTTCTGTTGAGATCAATGGGTTGATTTTGAACATAGTTCTTCTTCTTATTATAATATAAATCAAAAGATATGGTGCTTTTACTATGCATTACTTTGTAAAACATTATTTATTTTAATATTTTTTTCATTTGAATTTTTTCTAAATCTCTATGTTTTTTTCTAATTTTATATTTTATTATTTAGTTTATTGCATGTTAGACTTGATAATTTAATATGGTATATTTTATATATGGTTAGCTCGGTCTCATAACTCATGTTATAGATTTAGCAGGTTAACTTTTTGTCTTATTTTAATTTTATTTTATTTTCAATTTCATCCTTTAACATTGGGTTGATTGTGAAGTAGGCTTCATAATTTACTTTAATTTGTTTATATAATTTTATCTCAATCTCATAACTCGGATTTTAGGTTTGACAAGTCAACCTAATTAATTTGAGTTTTTTTTTAATCTATTTTAATTGTTTTTTTTTTAATTTTTCCTTTGGCATGAAAATGTTTTTGAATTAGATTTCATGATTTATTTTGGACTTTTCTAGTAGGTTATCTCGGTTTTATGACTTGGTTCACTTGTTTATTGTATCATGTTTTTAGATTATTATTTAAGCTTCATAATTTATTTTTATATGGTTATTGTAGTTTTGAGACATTGGTTGCAAGTTTGACTAACTAACTCGGGTTGATTCATGTTATTTTATTTATTTATTTTCTATGAGGTTATCTCAATCTCATTTCCGGAATCACGAGTTTGAGGAGTTAACTTAGGTCAAAGAATTTTTACTTTTGATTAATTTTCTCAATTTAATTAATTAACATTGGGTTGACTGATAATTGAGCTTTATAATTTATTTTGATTTGTTTGATATGGGATTATCAAGGTCTCATGACCTGAGACATAAAATTGACAAGTTAACTTAAATTAGCCTAAATCGATCCAATATATTATTTTTTCAACATTATTTTTTTTAAAAGTGATGGTTTTTTTTTTTTAATTTTTGTTAATCAAACTATGTTTTTTATTGGTTTTGTCAGTTGCTTTTGAATTTATCAAGTCATATTAGATCAATATCCACACAATTTAAAAAGATTCTTTTACCATAAAAATATTAGCAATGCGTGATTGTTTCTTTTATGTCTGAAAAAGATGATCTAATCCTTAACATAGCGTGACTCAATGATCTAGCAGTATAAATTAAAAGAGATGGTGTTTTTAATGCGCATCACCTCACAAAAACACTATTTATTTTAACTTTTTCTTTTCTTTTTTTTCTAAATCTTTTTTTTTCTAATTGCATGCTTCAATATTTGGTTTATTTTAGCTTGGATTTCATAATTTATTATGGTTTGCTATATATGTACTTGGGCTCGATCTCATAACTCGGGTTAGATTAGAAATTAGGTTATAAGTTTTTTCAAGTTTGATACGTTAGGTTAGGTTTAATGACAATGTCAAAGATTTTTTCACAACCTAAATGTTTATCTATTTATTTTCTAATCCCAATTACATAATAGCTTGAACAATAAAGTAAGTAATACACTATTAAAATATATATATATATATATATATATTGGGCATAAGTTTTTCATTATAGCAGTAGACAATTTACTAATGATTAGTAGAGAATTTATTGTGTTTCCCCTTGAGTGGAAAAAATGAGAGCCTTAGAGGTAATTTGGTCTTATCAAGAGATCTATGTGTCATTAAAATATTATTTACAGGTATGTCAGTTTTTTCCAAAAACTTTTGCATGATGAAATGATAAATTTACCCCAAAGATCAATAAAATCCATAACTATTGACCAATGATTATTTGGTCTTTTAAAAAAGTATTACAACAATGAAAACACTTATTTTCCACAAGGTAAAGAAAAAAATAGTTCTTGACCAAGAAAGTTTTTGATTTTTTGCTTATTAGAATGTAGTTAAAATACATTTTTAAGCCTAAGACAAGATCAAAAAAAAAAAAACAATACATGTGATAGGGCATTTATATCCCTTAGATAGCACATGTGATATCATTTAGTGGCCAATCAAATGGTATATAGTTTGTTTCAAATGATTTTTTTTTATAACTTACATTCACATGAGTCTTCTTTTAACTTTTCAATATGAGATAACTATACATATATAGTCTATATCCACATAAAATATTTCTTAACTTTTTAATGGAAAATAGTTATATATTATCTACATTCACTTAGTATTTCTTACCTTTTCAATGTGTAATATGTAATATATATATATTACCACATCAAAAAAAAATATTTTTCATATTTAATAACTATATATAACTTATATTTATATAAATAATTTTTTTCATTTAAAATAAATAAATATTTTTAATTTATTCATATTGATACAGGTCAACTTGTATCACTCAAGACCTGATCTATTGACCACATCAACCCAAGATGGGTTTAGTAACTATGGTTGAGATATCTACTAAAGTTCGGGGCGGGGGGGGATTTTATCAAAACTATTTTAAAACTAAAAACCACTGTTATACATGTAAAGCAAAGAAGACCAAAAACAACACAACGAAGCTCCGACAAAAAGGAGAGAGGAAGAACTCCAATCAAAACCCGCCACAAAACCCATAATGGACCGATCCCCGCCACCCGCAAAGAGCTGGAGCATCCACACCCGACCCGAAATCATATCCAAATACGAAATCCAAGAACGGATTGGCTCCGGCGCCTACTCCGACGTGTACAAAGCCAGGCGTCACTCCGACAATCTCACAGTGGCTCTCAAAGAAATCCACGACTACCAGTCTGCATCTAGAGAAATCGAGGCATTGCAGGCCCTCCAGAACTGTCCAAACGTCGTCGTTTTGCACGAGTATTTTTGGAGAGAAGACGAGGATGCTGTGCTTGTTTTGGAGTTCTTGAGAACTGACATGGCTGCTGTTATCAAACAAGGGGGAAAGAGGGACGATGGTGTTGGCTTTAGTGTTGGAGAAGTTAAGAGATGGATGGTTCAGATTTTATGCGGGGTTGATGCGTGTCATCGGAATATGATCGTGCATCGTGATCTGAAACCTAGTAATTTGTTGATTTCTGACGATGGGGTTCTTAAGTTGGCTGATTTTGGCCAGGTATGTAATGGGTTTCTTTTATTTTTAAAGAGATTGATTGGTTATGGTAGTATCTGCATTGGATCTTGCTGCTGTAAACAAATGTTCTAGATTGAGTGTTTTTTGTATCAGTATCCGTTTATGCATAAAACATTGCTTTTAGCGAGTAAATGTTAAATCTTTGATGCTTTAGGTATGTATTTTGAATTGGCTAGATCAGTTTTTCATGGTCTTTGATGCATTTTGTTTGAATGGAAGAAAGCAAGTCAACAAAAAAAGGGATCTGAACTTTTGCTTCTATTATTACCCATCCCTTGTCAGGGACTGTGTACCGGTCATCCTAACTTTTTATCTCACTTCGATGATCACTGGAGGTCGGTGCATCCTTAATGATTTCTACTCTGCTTTGGCATTTCTTAATGTTTTGGTGAGATTGGTGCTCTGCGTGAATGTTGTTGTGGTGACGAGTTGAAGTTTTTCTCTCTATAGTTATTAAGTTATGAAAAGCTAATTGTTACTTCATTTCCAGGCGAGGATTCTCATGGAGCCTGGGTTCGATGCAGCCGATGAGAACATTCAACCATATGAAGAGAACCCATTGTTTCAGGAACATGCTGCTCCACCAGCTGAGGTTGTTCCTGAGATAGACAGCTCATCTCAGGAAGGGCAAAGAAATGAAAAGCAAGGAATGATTAGTAGAGAAGAATCATTTCGAGAGATGGTTAACTGCAGGATTCAGGGTTCGCTAGACGACATTGATAAAGAAATGAGTTTTCGGGATGGAGATACTTCCTGTTTTGCAACTGGCACTGCAAGCGACATAGGAGATGATATGTTGAAGAGTTATTGTTCATATGAGGTCGAGGATGCTGAAAACGATGGGTGCGGGTCACTCACTTCATGTGTTGGAACACGGTGGTTCCGGGCTCCGGAATTGCTCTACGGATCCACCGACTATGGCCTGGAGGTTGATCTGTGGTCTCTGGGATGTATTTTTGCTGAGCTTTTGACCCTCAAACCCCTTTTCCCAGGTACTTCTGATATAGATCAAATTAGCAGAATTTTTAGTGTCCTGGGAAACTTGACTGAGGAAGTCTGGCCAGGCTGTGTAAAGCTTCCTGATTACGGAACGATTTCTTTCGCCAAGGTGGAGAATCCCACTGGCATAGAAGCTTGCCTCCCTACCCGTTCCCCTGATGAAATATCTCTGGTCAAGAAGCTTGTCTGCTATGACCCAGCTAGTAGAGCTACAGCCATGGAATTGCTCCATGATGAGTACTTCAGCAAAGAGCCTCTTCCGGTTCCCCTCTCTGATCTATGGGTTCCTTCAACTAGTAGTGGGCAGGATGACGATTCCCCTAGCCCGTGGAATGATTACAATGATAGGGAATCTGATTCTGATTTTGATGACTTCGGCCCCATGAGTGTCAAAACCACCTCGGATGGTTTCTCCATACAGTTTTCCTGAGCTCAAGTTACTTCACATTTTAAAATTAAGTTTGTTTTGTTCAGCTATACAAATGAGCGGTGTCCGAAATCAGTTGGACGTTGTGTTTTTGTTCAAGTGTTGCAAAAAAAAAAACATCTTGTAAAACTATCTCAGATATTCTAATACTATCCTTGCTGTGTTGCTGAGTATTATTTACTGTTCTGTTTCAAACGGATGTGGTGAGTTGACGAATGAAGGAAGAGGAGGGCGCGTGCGATAATGTATGGTCAGCATTCAAGCATATTAGTTGGTAGGAGGTGTTTCGGTGTTTCAAATAAAGACGAGATGTTTTTTTTGAAAAACAATTAAAAAAAAATATTTTTATTTTTAATTTAAATTAAGTATTTTTAGATATAATGTTACAATAATTTTTTTTTAAAAAAATTATTTTAATATATTTCTAAACAAAAAAATATTTATAAAATCAATCCCCGTCCATATTCTAAAAAATATCCTAACTTTACGTGTATGTCTCTCCTTTTGGGCATGGCAAAGTAGTCTTTGCTCCTTGTATTTCCAGAGGCTTTTTATGGCGAGAGTAGCAGCGCCTTTTACCGTTTGACAAACATAATCGAGAAAATGAGCTAAGATGACGATAGGAAGATGGAAAGACGTGTCGCTTGCATGGAATGTGAAATCAGTATAAAACAACGATCCTTGTAGTCAATGTGAGCTTCATCATGACAGGTGCTGCCCTACTGGTCTTCTTGCTGCATTTCTTGATCTTGCGAGTTTGTCAGGTGGTATCACAGTAATTTTTACAAGTAGTAATTTACAAGGTTAAAAAAAAATCGACGAAAAATATAATTAAAAAAAAGAAGATAAATTCTTATATGTAAAATAAATTAAAAACAGGTCTTATAATTTTATTTTCTTCAGAACAAAACAATATTTTAACTTCCATAAAATTTAAAGTTTGGACAAATGGTTGTTATTGTAATAGATAGCTCTTACAATCATAATTTTTAAAAATAAATTCATAAATTATAGTTTTTTTTCTTAATGAAGGTTCAAAGGTTTAACATTAATTGTTTGTTTGAAAAAGTGAGGTTGCTGTATAAAATATTTTTTGATTAAATATATATCAAAATAATATTATTTTTTTTAATTTTATATTTAGCATCAAACCCTCAAAATAATTCAAAAACACTAAAAAAATATTGATATAAAAAGAAAAAACAAGTTGTGACTTTGATACATTTCCAACCACAAATTCAAACGGAAGCGTGTGCGGAGCATGGTGCTAATCTGAGAATCCCAAAGCTTTCAATTCAAGCATAATATAATTTTGAAAAGGGAAAATGAATGTGACAAGTCGCCTCCTTATCCAGTGCAAAGGATCTTAGTGCGAGATAAAAACACTAACAGACAATTTTAACCTCATAAGGATAACAAATTTACCACACGTTTATGTGCTCATAATATTGCGGGAAACCAATTCCCTATGTTATGCATATTGCCTTGTTTGAAGGGGAAGTCCTATAAAGTAGGAACTTGACACGAGTGCTGTCATGGTCGATGGAGTTGCCAAAGGAAACTTCATGGTCCCCTGTATGCGTAAATGCTCCACAATGCATCATTAATGCTAAAGAGCTACTGATGAAAAAGGTAGGATTCTTTTTTATTACCCTCTCCCTCCCTCCCTTCCTGCAGTTTTGTTACAATCACCCGTACCTTGGAAACTTTTAACCAGCAGCTCCACTCAACCATCGCCTGTCCGCGTTTTCGAAAGAGATCCGGCCTCATTCAGGGGGGAGAAGGGCTATCTCAATTTCTTGGAGTGATTTTCCTTTGGTTTCCGTCACATTCCTCTTCACAAAAACCACTGCCATCAAGCAAAATGTACCAAAGATAGTGTACAAGATCCGTGGTCCAAGTTGCTCCAGCAAACGCAAGAACAGCAAGCCAACAAAGAAATTTACCACCTGAATGAAGAAGATCAGTTATAATACAAAAGGTAGTACTTGCCCTTGAAATGATGCACTACAACCCCATTTCTTAATTCACTCCTAAAAAAATTGATATTTGGCACGTCAAATATAACAACAAATGATTTCAAGTCCTTGGCAAGGAGCAGAGAAACAGTGAAGCAAAAGAAGAAAATTACCCAGTGCACAGACATGCAGACTGCCATAGCTTTTGCCCTGATTCGACTGGGGAAGATTTCTGGTAGGAGGAGGCCTGGAACTGGGCCAGCTCCAATAGCAAAAGTAAAGACGAACCTGGACAGAGAAGTTCTCAGTTATGGAACACATAATGACATTGTCAATCAAAACGCCTTATTCATCATCTGTCAACCATCGCTGGCAATTTATATTAGCCCTTCCATAATGAATCTGTGAGTGGGGATTTCTTTGAAAGAACTAAATAGAAGTCCCAGCTCACTGTTGCTTTACCATTTTTAACTCCCATGGAAACTCAACTAACAGATCACTGTTCAGAGACAAGGCAAGTGATAAGGGTTATTTGTTAATTGCATGCATCATTGTTAGATTTTTTCTTTCTTTGATTACAAAGAAGTGGTTCGAAAGGAGATACTAGTGCAGTTGAGCAAAGCTCATTGGCATATCATTGTTAGATTTTTTCTTTCTTTGATTACAAAGAAGTGGTTCGAAAGGAGATACTAGTGCAGTTGAGCAAAGCTCATTGGCATATCATTGTTAGATTTTTTCTTTCTTTGATTACAAAGAAGTGGTTTGAAAGGAGATACTAGTGCAGTTGAGCAAAGCTCATTGGCATATCATTGTTAGATATTTAAGTCATGCATGCTCAAAGCTTATTTCTGGGCCAGGGTCATTCATTTAGGTTCCCAAGCAGTTGGACGTGCCACCAATTAAAATAACATTTTCTACCATAGAAAACCATCATCATTATGTCATAAAAGAATGCAACAACAACATCCATCACCATCGCATTTGTTACCTTTCTATATGAATGCACTAACATAATCAAATTCATCTCCAACATTTACAAGTAAAATGAGTACTCACATCAGCATGCCACCAACAGATAGGTACAGAGTTCCAGAGCCCAACATATTAGAACTTGCTGCAATAACTTGAAGGCCCATGGATACTGCCTGCATCGTTAAAATGCACCACATAAAGGCCAGGCTTCAAAGATCATAGGCTCAATTACAACAAAAAAAAAAAAGTTATGAGAGAAAAATCAATTGATATGCTTAGACAAAATTCGATACGTAGCCCCTGAAGGGTAGGGAGGTCGTGGTCAGTTTTTCTCCAAAGTAATAGCGAGAACCAAAAACATAATGATCACCTAGATAGTAATTTCTAGACTGTGATTTCAAGTATATCGATTATAGCTCAAGCTACATTGCATCTCCTAATGAGTACAAAAAAACATGATACAGAATTATAATTTACCATTCCAAAGAAACTCCACAGAAGCAGCACCTTCCTTCCCAGTTTATCCATCAAAACCATTGCAATAACAGATCCTGAAGGCAACCAGAATAAGAAATGGAGATAAAAATAGCAAAAATCCTTGTACAAGAAAAAAGTTAGCAAGGAATGAAGTTGTACCTGATATATTTACTATTCCAACAAAGACATTTGCTAGGTCTGATGGAACTCCCGCATTTTTAAACACAGTTGAAGAGAAATAAAATATAGCGTTTATGCCAGATAGCTGTTGTAAAGCAAATAGGGTTGACCCAATAAAAACAACTGCAAAAGGAACATGTGAATAACAAAACCTAAAGAAAACAAGAGGGAACACAAAGAAGAAAAAACAAACTGATGGTGGCAATAGCAGCTGCATATGCCAAAATGAAGAATATACATACTCACAAAGTCCGTTGGAGCATACCCCAAAATAAAAATACATATACCTCTAAAGCATCGACCATAAAACAATTCTGAGAAATGCACAACATCTGATTCATCCCCTCTGTCTAATTTGGATAACTCTTGCATTGCAAATTTGACATGTGCTCCACCTAAAAGCCTCTCAAACTCAGCTTCAGCTTCAGCAGTTCTTCCTTGCTGCATATATCAATAAGAAACTGTGGGCATGTTCCTTCAACATAAACACTCAGAGAGACAGTTTCGTTTCTAAGGATTTGATATCATGCTGCTGTAGCTGTGCATACTTCACAGTGTCTCTTAAAGCAAAAGGGAGGAAGTCAAGAAGGGAATACGGTGTGATGAAGTTCAGTTGATGGTGGACATTTCAAATATTTTCAACAAATAACAACATTTTTCCTTTCTAATAGGTGATTTCTATAAAAGAAGTAATTACATTGACTAACAACAAAGACGATGTGAATGGGAGCAAACCTTGTACAGCCAGTGTGGACTCTCTGCACAAAACATCATAGAAAGAGCAAGTATTCCAGCAGGAACTGTAGAAACCCAGAAACATATGCGCCACCTGGCATATGCAACATGAAAATTCAGCTTCAACTGTTCAATTAGAATCACATGCATCACAGGATTAAATCTATCTTTCTTACCAGCCTGCTATTTCTCTTACAGGGATTCCAAATAACAAAGCTCCCATAAGTCCAAGACATGTTGCAATCTGGATGAAACTTCCATAAGTTCCCCTCACAAAGGGTGGAGAAACCTGGTTTCCAATTGACATGCCCAGATAAAAAAAAGTTCAAAACTTCATTTACTGATGCAGAAATGGACTCAATTACATCTAGGGCAGCAGAAATGAAACAGTATGCTTACCTCTGTCACATAGAGAGATGCAACTGGGGGACCAAGGCCCATTCCAGTTCCCACCAGCAACCTTCCTAAAAGCATACCAGCCAAAGTTGTGGTTGTTGCACTGAAAATGCAAGTCATTCATTCAGATATAAACACAAACATATATACTTAGAGCAGAGAAAGGATTTAACAAACATGCTAAGGCCTTGTCTTTCTGATGGAATGGTAATTAAAACAGAGGTTTCTAAGCAAATGGAAAGAGGGTTCAAGTATAGCAATTCAAAGCAGATATTGATCTGTGATCCTTGAGCATGTAATGAAAGTGTGAAACAGTTTGCTCGAGTTATGGATGTGGTTAAAAATAGAGAATTGGCGGTTAGTCTCGGTCTTCATCCCTGTTTTGTCAGTGTCTGATTTTGTTCAGATTAGCAAAACTTGTTTTTGCATTGAGTTGTATAATTGTTCCAGTGCGGCAACAGCGAAGAAGGACCATGAGCTTACCTTTTACATTTCTTTTTCTCAACACAGTTCCCTTGATTTACCCATGTCTAAAAGGAAGATGCAGTAAAATGGTGACAAATAGATTTGCGAAATTGTGGAAGACAAATTTAGGCTGTATTTTGAGGTAAGGAAAAAAATCAATGATCAACCCTGAGCTAAAGCAATATTGCTTTTTCTCAATCAATTTATAGTGTGTTGATAGGACATATTTCTATTAAAATTTAAACTCCACCCAACAAATATAAATAGAACCTAGTTATTGCTTACAAACTAACATAAGCCCGGAGGAATTGCGAAAAAATGAAGCATGTCTATAGAGTTCATCATTTATAAGCATTCGTTCAGTGCAGGAGAGTTATTACCTTATAGAAGCGCCCACAATCATGGGCAATGCACACAGCTGAAAAGCCCTTCGACGGCCAATCCCGTCAGCAATCCAACCACTGAATAAAGATCCAATCAATGCACCACCCAGACACGTGCTAACCACAAGACCTTCATTTTATATCAATTGTAAGTCAGAGATACAGATAACAAAACAGGTATCAGATGATAGAAAGAAAAAAAAAACATTTCGTATCACCTTCTGCCAAGGTATTTCCATTGAATCCAAGATCAAAAGAAATGCTCTCCAGTGGTTCATTTACCACGCTGCAGGAAACAAATATATTGAAATCATTAGTGTCATCACATTATAATCAACCAGGAGTAAGACGAACTACATAAGGAAAAAAAAAAACAAAGAAAGTGCACAAACCCAAGATGATAGCCAAACAGAAAGGCTGATATGGTTGCGGCTAGTACATGTGGAAATGACAACCTCCAAGAAGGATTTGTAGTTTCTTGATCTGGAATGCTATGTGAAACAACTAGAAGAAAGTATACAAGTTACACTCAAAGATCAGCACATAGAATCACTCATACACAATAAAATAAATCATAAACCAGAGTGCCAAATATCCAATGAACTGCAAACATTCCAGGCAATTGAATTAAAAGAATGATACAAAATTCGATATTTGTTAATGCCACCAATATGCACTGAATAACTTGGGATGACAGGTACTTGAACTTACCAGAACTATCCTCTACATCAGCAACAACAGTGTAATCTCTAGGTGACATTCTCTTGTACATAGAGAACTCTCCCGTTCGATGTGCCCACATGCCAAAAAAATGCAGCCAGCTTACCTTCCAAAATCACCCAATTTTTAGAGATTAAAGCAACAGTGTCAAAATAATCATCGTCACTCAATCATCAAGTCAAATCAAATGAAAAGCGGATTTCGATTTTTACAGTTTCTAAATATAACGCTATATAAGTTTTTTTTAAAAAAAAACAGAAGCTAAATTTAAAAACAATTCGGTAATGGTACCGGCTCCCCATGCATTGATCCGAAGTTTTGTTTAAGAAAACACTGCCTATACAATGTCAATCAAATCAAACCATAAAAAAAAAAAGTTTCCGCAGCGTAATTAAACCTGTAAGGAAATCGTCTAGCCTTGACGGTGGAAAAAAAAAAATCTACCTTAATGTGGTTGCTGAAGAGATTAAGAGTAAGAAATGATCTTCCATATATTAAAATAATAATTAAAACAATTAGTTTGCTAATAAATAATCATTCAATTCAAGTAAGACTGAGAATCAAGCTAACTTATTCCTTTTGATTTCTCGACTTTCTCAGCAACCAAACAAAATGAAAGAATAAAAAGCAACTGCAGATAGATAAATAGCAATAACACAAAAAGAAAAATATAAAGTATCAGATACGTAAACAAAAAAAAAAAGACACGCTTGCTACCTTGATTGCTAGTGCTAACTGTGATGTTTCGATCGTCCAGAAGTTAGATCAACAGAGTTGTTTACTTTTCGCTTCTCAGTGAAGAAACGAAAAACTCTCAGATCTAGAGTGAGAAAACAACAAACTTATACTAGAAATAACAGCTTAATCAGTACGTATAGAGGAGGATAAGCGGGTAGGCGTGCTAACGTGCGCTGGGAGGGGAGCGGTGCGCTTTAACGAGTTTCTCCTCTCGTGTAGAAGAAACAGAGCACCACCATTAGCTTAAACGATAATATACACTAGGACAACTGGAAAGTCGATTTTTTTTTTTTAACCACCGAAAACCAGTAATTAAAATTGGGAAAAGAAATGGTAAATATTGTGTTTTCACATCGCTGGCGTAGGTGTTCCGTGCTCACCAAATCTTTGCCTTTGTGTATAATGCTGAGTGGACCGATATATTATTGACACGTTTAAAAAATGGACTGGAAGTTTTCTTTTTTTAATAAATATCTTCCTCAGGAGGGGTCCTTTTTTTATATTATTGGAACAAATATTCATGCAGCATGACCGTGGCTTTCGTCGTGACACGTGGCGACGGTGGACGGATGTATTCAGGGGTATTCTGGTCGTTTCAAGTAAGGCAAACTGTCAGCATCCGCAGTACGATGGAAGAAAGGAAAGATGCCGAGTTATGCACGTCTCAAGTTGTGAGCAGTTCAATCAAAAGTCGTCTTGGTTAATATTCAACCTGTTTGGTAGCACCTGGTTTTCTGTATTTTTATCAAATTTATGTTTGTTTTTGTGTTTTTTAAAAAATATTTAGTTTTAAAAATTAGTTTTCTAATGTTTTAATATCCTGGTATTAAAAATAAATTTAAAAAATATATATTTTAAAATAAAAATCACTTTAAAAAATATTCACTGCTACCAAACTAAATATGTTTAGAATCTCCATAAAAACTACTGTAAAATATATTTGATATAACTTAAAGTTTCTTAAAAAATATTACATCCACTTTGATCAAGGACCCGTAGCTGGGAGCTGCTCGCCTGTTTGGCCAAGCGGCTGCACCGCTGTTTGGCCAAAATTTGAAAAAAAAAATTTTAATGAATTTTTTTTTTGTGTTTTAAATCATTTTGATGTGCTGATGTTAAAAATGATTTTTAAAAAATGAAAAAAACATTATTTTGATGTATTTCGGCACGAAAAGCACTTTGAAAAGCTACCGCAACCGCACTCCCAAACAGGCAAGCGGGAGGGGGATACGCCCCCTTAAAGTCTATTCTAGTGCCCATAGTTGTTTAGGCTATTCAATTATGTCCTTATAAACTATAAATTAGCTCCTTAAAATATATTATGTAACAAATAGTGGAGTATAACATATATATACATTTATATAATTCAAAACCTGCGGGTTGAATGAGTCCTTTCATACCATTTAGGGCCTGTTTGGCACAGCTGTTACTGTTGTGGTTGAGGTTGAAAAAAAAATAGTTTTATGAAAAGCACTTTTAGTTGCGGTTCGTAACTGAAATTTAAGTGTTTTGTTAAAATTGTGGTTGAGGTTGAGTTTAATGAAAAACAGTTTTGTGCGTTTGGTTACCATGCTTTTCATATTGTTGTCAACTTGTGAAATGACTTTAAAGGACACACACATATTTTTTTAAAAAATATTGTAGATTTAATTATCATAATAATAAAATGTAATTAATAATTCAAGTAAATTACATACTTGTTTTTATTCTCCCATCAAACTACTTGCAATTCCATCACGAACTAAATTCATACGATACGTCAAGGCTGTGGAGTAAAACGAAGTGACGCAACTTTCCATTTCATCAGGGCTGATCTCTATCTACATAATTTTTAATTTTTTTTAAAATATGGTTTTTATATTTTTTTTTAAATCAGACTGGGCCTGTCCCAAACTAAATGGGCTGGGTCGAGAGCAGGTCCAACCCAGCCTAGCCCAAGAGTTCAATTATTGAAAACGAAACACAAAACGGTGTGTTTTGTCATTCGTTTTTGTTTTAGAATTAATTCACGTCGTGAACAGTAACATGACCGACTGTGACGAGAGGGTCAACAGCCGATACCGACGGGTAGAGAAGGCCGAGGTGGTTCTTCCTATGGTGGTGGCAGCATCGGAAATGGTGCCCTGTGGTGACCAGTAGGATCGTCGGAATGTTACAATTGCTGCTGCTGCTGCTGCCGCTGGTTCTCCTGACATCGGCGTTGTTGTTGTTGCTGCTGCTGGAGAGAGGATCAGAGAAGGAGTTGTCATGGTTGTGGAGGAGAGAGAGGGGCAGTGGTCGTGGTTGTGGAGGAGAGAGAAGGCGCGGTCGTGACTGTGTAGAGAGAGAAAGATCATCGGCGATGATAGAGAGGAAAGCAACGATGAACAAGATGGTTGGTTGAATTTGACATGCATGAACACGATGTCCCAATACGTTCAGACATGCATGAACTTGGAACTGATTACTAGAGTTGCGACTGAACCCCCATTCGATGGTGCTGAAACTGAGGTTGAAGGTTGGTTATTTGTTGGTGGCTCTATTGCAGCAGACGATGGAGATTCTGTTGCTGGAGTTGGCTCTGGGACGAAGGATGGATGGTTAGCTGCATAAACATTTGCAACAAAATAAATCAAAACGTTTAAGTTGTTATGAAAATAAACAGGGAAATTGCTCGTGTTCGTGTCTGCGTTCGTTTTGAAAAGCATCAAAAATATGCTTTTCAAAACGCGGTGAAACCACAATTATTTAGGTGGGACCCACAGGAAACATTTGGGGTCCTGTTTGGTATTATTGTGTTTGGCCCCGCGGTGAGACGCGTTGGAGGCAATTTTTCTTAATAGTCATGTATGTTACCTTGTACTGCTTTGAGAATAATGGCTAATAGCTACTACATGCGTTCATGAGTTCACTTTTAAAAAAGAAAAACAAATATAAAGAGAAAATCCCATCGAAATTTATATTTTAACAAGAACAATTCTACTTCAAACTCAAAAATATTTTTTTATTTTCTCTAAATTTCTTAATTCCTTGTGGTTAGTGTTATTAAATTTGGATAATATTGGCAATTTGGCTAAAAAGTTGGTGATCCAACCATCTAACTAGGACCTGTTTGGTATTGCGTTTCAAAATTATTTTTGAAAGAAAAAAATTATTTTTTATTTTAAATTAAATGTTTTTGATATTTTATTATTATTTTCACATGCTGATATCAAAAGAAATTTAAAAAAAACAAAAAAAATATCATTTTGATGCATTTCTGAACAAAAAACATTTTAAAAAACAATATCAATCACACTCTTAAACAGATAATAGGGCTAATATCAAAGACCAAATCACTCCAATCTAGTAAAACACAACCAATTGAATGGGCAATCAAGTATTGATCTAGTTAAAAACAAAATTGTAACTCTTAAGGCTTGAATTAGTGCTTATAAGTTTTAAAAATATGCATTTATCATTTTTTTATTGATGTTTTATAAATTATAAAATATATTTATATCATAGTACATCAACCTAAAGGGCGACCAATGACTTATTGGTTGAATTAGTTGCATAATAGCTTGGTAGGGTTTTTGTTTATACAAAAAAAAATAACAGTTAAAAAAGCAAGGGTTAAAATTAAAATAAAAAAATTAGAAGTAAATTTTCAATTTGTGAGTTAAACTGAAAAGAAAAAAACATTAACAAAAGAAGAAGAAAAAAAGATCAAAATGAAAAGAAAAAAAACATTAGACTAATTAATATAAAATGAAGTAGTTGTTCTTATAAGTTAAGTTATTAAAACAAATCTTAAAATAAATATTTGAGTGCTTATTAAATGACAAGCATACTAAACTAACTCATATTAGAATTATACATAGAGAGATTACTCACACGCACATTTATTTATGTGCGCGCGCGTGCACGTGTATATTATAAAAAAAAATCATGTAACAGTTGTGTAAATAATTATTAGACTTAATATCACAAAGTTATTTTATATGTGTAATGTTATGTTTGGTCTTGACTACATATTGTCTTAATCAAAGACAACAAATAAGAAAATATTAGGAATAATAAGAGAGGATTCGTCACCTCGGGTAAATTACAAAAAAATATTTTACATTTTACATGTTCTCAAATAGTATTAATTTTTAAATCCTTGCACATATAAAATAATATTTGAAAAGGATTTTTTTATAGAATTAATGACTACGATGTTGAGAACAAATATGATTTTATAAAGAATATACACTCGATGTTCAAATTTTAAATTTAAGAATTATAAATAAAGTGATAATAATTACACTAAAAATATTGTCACTTAAAAGTTAAGTAATACTACATATGACTTTTTTATTATTATTTGAGAGATAATGACACATTGTTAGGCACTGCACTTTATTTTTAAATATCATTCACTTTATTAAACTGATAATAAGTTAAATTATTTATAATTGTGATTTTGACTTATACTTGGGTCGACATATTAGGATCCAATTATTTGGAAGAATTATATTTTCCATTAGATTGACTTTGACACCTAGTTTTTGATCGAGATAGATCTATTTGGAGAATGAGTGTTTCACCTTTCTGGGTTTGGAATTTATTTTAATGGTGAAGACTGAGAACATGACTTTGTAATGGATTTTGAATATGAGAGCAACATTAATTGGTTCTTTAAGCATACTGTAGTTATGGATCTTTATTTGTAGAAGCATACTTTGTAGAATGTTCATGTCCCTGAGGGATATAGTTAGATTTGGATAACGGTAAAATGAAACTGGATAACTGTAAAGACTAGACTCGATGGAACTAAAGAGTGAGTCTTGAAAGTTTTGGAATCTAGCATCTCGGACGACAGTTAGAATGAAGGTGTTGAAGCCTTCTTTGGTAAGGGTTTTTATCCCCGCTTGGACTAGCCTAACATAAATATATTTGTAGTTTTGGATTAGGTGTTTTTGTAAGGATTTTTGGGAGAGGAGAAGGGGGATGGTTTCAAAAGGTTTTTTAAGATGAATATCTTTTTTCTTTCGTTTTGATTGTTAAGTCTGTCTTGAAAAGATCAATTTTCAATTTTTGATAATTCCGAGCTCTTCCTAACATCAACGGTAATTAAAGGAACAAAGATTTGTTCTTGTTTTTGGATCGAAGCTCTTTCTGACCACTGCTTCTTGCAAGAGAGGGATCTACGGGAAAGAAAAATGAGCAAGAGAGAGGTCAGAGGTATTGAGTTGCAATTGTTAGATAGGGTGTTTGTATGTGGGCTAAAAGAAAAGGTTTTTTCCTTCGATAATAATAATAATTTGTTAGAAGATGCAGAGAAGAGAAATGAAAACAGGGTGGCCAAATCAAAGCAGAGAAATTGACAATGACAGGCTGTGATTTTTTTTATTTAAATATAATTAAAAAATTAATTTATAATGTAAAAAGGTTTTTTAAAAATAATTATTTAACTTACTTATATTAATTGTATAATTAATTGCATAATTATATTATATACAACAAAATTGTACTATATTTAAAATGATATATAAATTTTACCATTGAAGTAAACATAGAAAAAAACTAAATTTGTACTATTCAAAAAATCATTTTAAAAATTTAGCTATCCAAAAGGATAGCTTTTAACATTAATATTGTACTTGCTCTAATAGCCTAACAAAGAATTAAAAATTACGCAATTTTGCAAAACAAACAAATTACCCGACGGGCATATTTATGAACGTGCTTGCTTAATCAGTTTACAACTTCAAACCATAGCTGTCAATATCGTTCCGTTTCGGCCGAAACGTTTCGTACTAGTTAAAAAAACAAGACAAAATGATGTCATTTTTATCTCGGTTTAAATTCCGGTCCGTTCTGGATTTTTCGGCCAAATACCGGCCGAAACGTTCCGGTCGTTCCGTTTTGGCCAAATAATATTTTTTTTAAATAATAAATAATTTTATAATATCAATCATATCTTTTAATCCAACGGTTAGATTCAGATGAAATTTTACAAGTAGTCTCTTGACATATTTATATATATTATGTTAAAATTTCAAAGCAATTAGAGAATATAATAACCTTGCAAGATTGGCGATGACATTCTCGTAATATTATACATGTTCATAATTTTGTTCAGAAATATCATTTTATCAATTTATTGTGTTTTTTTAGATTAAATTGCATAATTCTAAATAATTTTAATTCTGGATTTGAACTAAAATGTTTTTGAGTTAATATATTTAATTATATATACACACACACACACAATATATTGATATTGTAATTTATATATATATATATATATATATTAAATTATCTTGAATTTGAATTATATTTATTAAATTAATATTTTAATTTATATATATATATATATATAATTGATTAATTATATATGAACATTTTGATTTCATTGACCTCGTCCAGGTAAGTAATTTACAGTATTGTTTCCTGCTTTATATTTATATACACATTACTTTGTCTCGTCTCTTATTTATCCGATGTGTGATTGTTTTGGATGACAAAGTGCTTAACAAAGTGGCAAAAATAAAAATTAAAAAAATTAAGACATAAGCTAAAAGAGCTCGGTATGGGTACTGTTCCTTAAGACTCAGTGGCACTGTGGACTGGACATTTTTCGTCAGTGCGTCGCGCGAGTTCGTCCACCCTTTTATTTTTGTTTTTCCTGATGTGAACAGTGTAAAAGCTAAACAACCCCCGATAATAAGACAAAAACACGTTTCGGCTGAGGGCTACGGTTGTAATTGCACGCGTACGGACCGGTCTGGTCCGGTCCGCCGTAACCTTTTTTTTTTTTTTAATATTTTTGAACATGTGTTATTACGTCTGTAGCCCCCGATACGAAAAAATCCATTAATTAGTCTCATGGGTTATTTCGTAATTGACGCCTACAATACTGTTCCCTTGCGTCAGCGCTGTCAGCAAGCCGTACGGGTGCGTCAGCGCGTTTTTTGGCCGCGATCTGTTCAGGCGGCGCATGCGGCGGTTAAAAATTTTCCGTCGCCGGTGCAAACGATTCGCCACCCTTCCCTGAATCTCATGGAGTGGCGCGTGCTGTGATATGATCTACGTAGAGGCTCATATAGTCGGTTAAACGTTTATGTGTTCTTTTCTCTCTCCTCAGCGCCGGATTCAACTTCAGTCCCCCGATTTATTGTCGATGCATTTCAGTCCCTTGACTTTTGTTTGATTTTTGTAATAGAAGTTTCGAATTCTGTCAATTTCGTCCTTTATTTGGAATTGATTGAATGTCCATTTTTTAATTCGGTCCTCCTTCTTTTAATTTCCGGATTGGACTAAAAAGGATGAATTTATTCAGTACAGAAGTTTCCAGTTTTGCAGATTTGTCCTTTAATTGAAAATGTTAATAAATATAATTTTCATTTCAGCCCTTATACTTTGATTTTTTTTAATTTATAAAATAACTCACATTTTTTTCCATGTATATATAAGTGTGTTTAACACAACAATAATAATAATAATAATAATAATAATAATAATAATAATAATAATAATAATAATAATAATAATAATAATAATAATAATAATAATAATTTAATTGTTTTTCTTACTTGCTTTTTTGATAATGTTTTCTATGTTTTTTTTCTTCGGATAATTTGATAATTTTCATTTTTTTTTGCAGTAATAGCAATGATAATTTTTATTTTTATTTTTATTTTATTTCTTTGTTTTATCATTTGTTCAAGTTTCTAGCTTTTTTTTTTTTTTGTCTTTCATGTAGTTTTGTTTCTTTCATAATAATAATAATAAGAAGAATAATTTAATTGTTTCTCTTACTTACTCTTTTGTTAAAGTTTTTGAGTGGTTTTTTTCAGCATAATTTGATAATTTTTATTATTTTAATAGTAAGAGCAATAATAATTTTAGATTTTCAAACTTTGATTTTGATATTGTTATAGTAGGGTGTGTTGAGCCATTTTATTATATTAAATTTCGCATATATAAATATTATATTTTTATTTTGATCCAGCAAATCCTATAAAAATTGTTTACTCAGCCTGCAACGCAGAACATATAATTTTTAAAATTTTAAAATTAAATGATTTTTTCTGCTAATAATTTTTTTTTTGGTTTTATCATCTATTATATTTTTTTTATGTGCTCTTTCTTTTAGGTTTTTTTATTGGTTTTATTGTTATTATTTTCAAGTTAGATGATTTTTTTCCCCCTGATAATTATGATTTTTTTTGTCTTCTGTTAAAGTTATTATGATTTTTTTTTCTTTTATTTATTTATGTTCTTTATTCATCATTAACACAAGAATAATAATAATAATAATAATAATAATAATAATAATAATAATAATAATAATAATAATAATAATAATAATATATTCTTTTTCTTGATTTTGTTGTTGTCTTTTGTTAAAGTTATTATGATTTTTTTTGTCTTTTATTTATTTCTGTGCTTTATTCATCATTAACACAATAATAATAATAATAATAATAGTAATAATAATAATAATAATAATAATAATAATAATAATAATAATAATAATAATAATAATAATAATAATAATAATATATTTTTTTCTTGCTTACTCTTTTGTTAATGTTTTTGAGTGTTTTTTCTTTAGGGATAATTTGATAATTTTAATTGTTTTTGCAATAATAGCAATAGTCATTTTGCATCTAATATTACTGGGGATAAAAGACAACTCAAGAATAAAAAATAGACAAATTTACCTAGGTTATCTACAATTAAAAAATGATACAAGTCACTTTTGTCTCGATTACACTGTTCCTTTTAAACGGCAAACAAATCATTATTATATGTTTTAATATTTATTGCATATTATCGCCTAAAAATATATAAAGAGATAAAAAAAATGACCTCGGATTTTTTGCAGAAAAAACATTAATATCAGCATTCTTAAATATATTTAATATAATAATATGATGAATAAATCTTATAAAATAAAAAAAAATTGGCTTTGAATTTTAATTTTGTGCTCTTTTGTTCAAGTTTATTTCTATAAAAAAAAAAATTGGATTTTTAAAATTTAAGATCTAATATTACCCGGGGAAAAATACAACT
Source organism: Salix brachista (assembly GCA_009078335.1). Classification (NCBI taxonomy): domain Eukaryota; kingdom Viridiplantae; phylum Streptophyta; class Magnoliopsida; order Malpighiales; family Salicaceae; genus Salix; species Salix brachista. The sequence continues at coordinate 8,566,922 of CM018589.1, read as the reverse complement.
CAAAAAAACAAAAGGTAAACAAATTTGCCTAGATTATCTACAATTAAAAAATATACGAGGCACTTTCCGTTACAACTACACTGTTCTTTTTAGACGACAAATAAGTCATTATAGCACACAAAAAAATTATATTTCTTTTTTTAAAAAAATTGCAATATTTGTATTTATAATGTGTCAGATCTAATATTACTGGAGAAAAAAAGCAACTCATTTTTTTTTTTTTACAAATTTACCTAGGTTATCTACAATTAAAAAATATAAAAATCATTTCCCATTTCGATCACACTATATGTAAGACTAAGTATATGTGTTTAATATTTATTTAATATTATCGCCTAAAAATATATATAGAGAGAAAAAAAATGACGATTTCTTGCAAAAAAAAATTAATATCGGTATTCTGAAATATATTTAATAGAATAATAGGTGAATAAATCTTATAAAAAAAAACTTTGGCTTTGAATTTAAATTTATATTTTAGATTTTTTTTTCCTTTTAAGAAACGGTGACCTTTTTTTCACATGTATTTTTTATTTTTTAGTGTCCAAGTCAGTTGTTCTTTTTTAACCGGGTTTCTTTTTTTGTTTTTTTTAACCAGAGTATCCGTGATAACAAATTTCTAATAAATCATTTCACCTTCTTAGCAAATTTTCTAACAAATTTTATCAAAAGTTTTTTAGCCATAACAATATTCAATCACATTTTGGTTGAAAAAAACCATTTTTAACAGATTTTATCAATTACAATTATACTAATTAAATATTAAAATAATAAAATACAATATTTATAAAATCAATCAATTTTCTACAGAGATAAAAAAGCCCAGCGAAGCGGGCAAATCGGCTCGTATATACTATAAAAAAATAAAATTGTTGTCAACTTTGATTTATAAAAAATAAAAATTATATATAAACAGTACAACCTCGAAACGGTACGCCGAAACACTCCGATAAAAAAATGTTCCGTAATAATAGAAATAGAGCGGCAAAACGATGGTGACCAAAGACAAGGACCAAACGACACCGCATCACCAGCCTCTCCTTAGCAGCCTCATTGTACGTCCATCCGTTGGCGACGGAAGTGATGGCGCGGGTGGTGGAGGCCGCACCGGTGGTAGCAATTACGAGCCTGGAGAGGTCCACCGTGAATCTCCATCCATTCTCGCTCCGAACGATACTCTGAAGATCCTGGTTCGTCTTTTTCCTCTTAATTTTAGCTAGTTTTCTTTGTTTCTCTTCATTTTTTAATTAAGATACCCGTATGCGAATTTCTTTAATTATGAAATCTAGATCGAAGTAGGAGAGTTATTTGAGTCAGAATATAATGATACAGTTAATTAATTCTTTCAGTGATTATTTTATGAATTACGTTTGAAGATTTGGACTAAAGAGTGATTTGAGGAGGAACTTTCAGAAAAATAATACATTTCACGAAATTAATGAAATTGTTGTTATTTAAGGTTGTAATCTGCAGTTTTTGATGTTCAATTTACGGAAAACAGATTTAATTATTTGTGAAGTCTTCTATGATTGATAGTGGGATTAATATTGATTCACTGGACGGCTTTTTGTGTGGAACCTTGCTTTTATTTGAAAGATTGATAACATGTAGGTGTAATTGAGCAACTTTCTGGATATAGCTTAGCTATCCCGTGGTGCTTTTCTTCTCCCATTCTTTCTTAATTTTATTTTATTATATATATATATATATTGCCAAAGAATGGTTTTGTAATCATCTACTGCCTCATTAGTTGCCTTCTTAAAAGCTGATGGTGGAAATCCAAATAATTGAAGTCTGGGAAACTTACAGTGGATAAGAGCGCTGGGTATGATAAAAAATTTCCTTCTAGCATATGATAAAAGTCTTAAGCATTAAAATGGGGATGCCGAGTATTTTTGCAATATCTGAAGATTCGAGTAGGATGATTAATAGTCCGTTTGGCATGACTTTTTAATTATGACTTTTGACATTGTGTTATATTTCAAAAGTTGTTTTTTTTCATAAATAATTTATGATAAAAATAAGTTAAAATGATTTTAAGTTGGAAATATATTTGGTGAAAAAAACTCAAATCAACTTTTTGAAGAATATATGTAGTATAAGTTAGAATCTATAAGTTAAAAGTCTTAACTTTTGACTAAATAAAAAAAGTCTGTTCCTCGAGATAGGTTACTTGATGTGGGGATCACTATACCTAAACACGATATTGCATTCTTAAACCTCGAAAATAATAATGCTTCATATACCCTCACTTTTTACTGAAAATGAACTGGGGTGTGGGAGTGTGTTGATGAGACCTTATTGTGTTCTATTACAAGTATTCTTCACTAACATTTATAGCCGAAAGGAACTTCTAAACATGAATTCATGGCTGAGCTTTATCAGGATCCATGGCATGCCCATGAATTTTTTTTGAATTGTAGATTGAATTGTTTTGGAACAATAAGGCACAAGAATGGAATCGATAATAGATTTATTTTTCTTGTACAGTTGTTCGAGAGGCTGTACCATATACGGTCATGCTTCACAGGGAGGGTTTAACCAACTTCCTTATTTCAATTTCGTTCAAATGCCGCATAACCTGTTATACTATTTGTGATTGAAATGCTTCTTGTAACACTTTGTGGTTTATATTTCTCCTCATCTGTTGTGATTTCTTTTCCTGATTTTTTCTTTTTAACTTAGAATATGTGCAGAGACTTCATTTCAACATTTAACGTTTTGTTATATGCATAAACTTTTCAGATATAATATCATATTATTTACTCCTTATGGTCACACAGTATTTATCCAATAAATTTGTATTTTTATACACCAAATGGGATCCGTGTGACCCCCCCCCCCCATCATTGCATTTCTTGTTAAGCTTGTGGATCTAGTACCATACAAGGTGTCGAATTGCAAGTAAAATTTGCTGTTGTGTGTTACAGCTTGCCTACAATAACATGGGTCTTGAGGAAGGCATGTTGGTGTGAGTTCACTCTTGGATCATGTTCCCTGGGGATTTGGTTTGTGTGTTATGGCTAATATATTATGGGAAATGCAACTATTATTATTTTGAGTGGTATGGAAACCCTTTGGATGCTGTGTAATTTTGCTAGAAAGTCATTTTTGTGTATGTGCAGAGATGTTAGGGAACTATGTGTTATGGTTTGGTATAGTATGGGAAAAATAAATATTGCATTTTACAAGGAATTTTCTCTAGGGTAGCTGAGATGCAAACATGGTCTGTGAGTGGCTTTGGAACACCCACTGCTATCAAGCTGTAACCTTGATTTTACATGGAAAGCAACAGAAAGGGTGGCATGTTTGGGGTTTTATAAGTGTGTAGGCTTTGTTTTGACACCTGACATTTTTTGTGGAGCTGATGGTTATTTGGCGCCGGTTCTGTTTGTTTGCATTTTTTAAAATGTGTTAAATTGTTGGTAACTGATAAATTCCAGAAGGTACATGTATTTGTATTGGAATTATTGTTGTGAGAATCAATGGCTTGATTGGGGTTTTCATTATTTTAATGTATTCTTCAACATTTGGATGGTTGAATCAGGTTAAGTTGAATTGGTCCTTGTAGCTATCAAGGAATTCTACTTTGCAGTATTGTTATATCAAGTCTTAAGTCCATAAGAACTGTGGAATTTCATTGGTATCTCATTTTTTCTAGTCTCTGTTGTTCTTTTTAGGTCTTTGTTATTTGTTGTGTATAACAGGTTTAGTCTGGGAAGTTGCTGCATACCTCTTTAAATCTTGGGTGGGTCTCCATTGGGTTCTGATTTCCAATTTACTTTGACTGGCTATTTGGGGCGAGTACAAATGGCACATTGGACATAACAAAGTACCTTTTGGGTTCAGGAAGATCGTTATGGCTTCTGTCCACCATGCTGTTTTGAACTATTAGGTACTGTGGCTGCGTGGAATATATAATGTTACATTATGTCTAATAATTCACAGATGGTTGTGAAGATAATTGGATTAAATTGGTTGCTACTTAATTTGTGAATTATCAAGCTACTGTAAACCTTGTTGTCTTCTACTGGAGGAATGCTTGTTGGTCTTGCTGCTCTTGAAGCTTGTTTTTGACTGAAGTTATCGGGACATACTTGTGCTTTTGGGTTATGGTGGTCTGTGTTGGATATTTGTATGTTAAGAATATATCGATATTCTCTTCATCTGCTGGCTTCACATGTCAATCAAGTTACATTCCCATTGCTATTGTGAAGTTAAGGCTGTCGATAAATTGATTTGGAGGTGGTAGTTCAGTACTTAGGTTAGAAATATATCTTTAAGGATGCTCTGGGTGATGAAATGGGAGGACACGAGTAAGGGAAAAATGGACTTGTTGGTCTTGTATGTAGATTGTGGTGATTTCAAGTAACTGGTTTGGTTTTACTTATATGCTGCTGCAGTTGTATTCGTTGTAATGGGGACTATCATTCGAGAGATAGTAATAGGCCATTATCATGTGAATGCCTTACTTTTCCACACTCGACATCTCCTTTTATACCACTTTTTATGGGGAGATGCCCTGACTGATGATTGATGTCATTGCAATTTTGGATGATTGGTTATTCCACAGTTTTGGGGTCAAATCTACGGATGGCATTACTACTTTACAATAACAAAATTTCTCCCATGTTTTAGGGGTTGCTCATCTTTAGACCTCGCTGGCTTTTTTCCAGGATATAGACTTCGTGCAGGTTCTGGTTCTTCTGTACGTCGTAGGGATGAAGATCGCATATACAATTCTGATTTTGATAATTCAGGGGGGCTGTCTCGAATTCGTGATTTTAGCAACAGGAAGTATCATGGTAAATTTCAAGATTCTTCACCCCCTTATGCTCGAGAAAGAGGTGGTGGCAGACCTCTTGGCAGGTTTTGATGAGCCTGGATTTGGTCCTGGACCTCATAGAGGGGAGGGAATGAGAAGGAATAATCCAAATGTAAGCCCAAGGGAAGGCGACTGGATCTGCACCAATCCTTTGTAAGTTCATATTTCATAGTTTTTTATTGTATAGTTTCACTTCCCATTCCTCCACACCCCCTTTTGTCTTTTCTTGGTACCTGATTCTGGCACTTTTGGGTCATGGAATTTGAGTTGAATGAGACTTGAAGTTGGTAATCTCCTCCCTCTGTCTTAATATCAGCACCTCATTGTATGCAAATGATTGAAGGAAAGGGTTTTACCTTTTAACGGTTGATTTTGTTTTAGCTTGTTCTTTCGATGCCATGAAGATGAAGCATCTTCAAATCTTATGTCACTTTTCCCTTTCAGATGTGCCAACCTGAATTTTTCAAGTGGAGAGTTCTGTCACAACTGCAAGAGGCCTCGCTATAGATCTGGAGGGAGTCCGCGGCGGGGTTACCCTGGCCCCCAACCTCCGCATGCTCCTCCAAGACGCTTTCCTGGTCCTTCATTGGATCTCTCTCCGAGCTGGACCATTAATGGCTACAGGTCTCCTCCTCAAGGTTGGGCCAGAAATGGACCCAGAGATTTTGGGCCTGGTGGCCCACCTCCCAGGCAAGGGGGCCGGTTCGCTGACCATGAAATGCAGAGAGATCGATCTGATTACGCAGACGATGAATACAGGGGGCGGAAGAAATTTGACAGGCCAATGCCAATGAATTGGAGTCCTAAAGACCGTGGAAGGGATAGCTTTTTCCATGAAAGGAAAGGGTTTGAGAGACAACCACCTCTCCGCCTCTACCTCAGCCTTCACTTCCTCAACGTGGCAGATGGGGTCGTAACAGGAGCAGATCGCCAATTAGAGGAGTTCCTCTACCCAAAGAGTTTTGTCAGGATATGTACATGGAGAGGGGGCGAGATGATCGGCATCCTGTTGGGCGAGGCAGAATGAGATATGTATATTGAAAGACGTGAGGCTACGGAGTTTGCATAGTTGGTATAATGGTAGTTCTGTGTTCTTTACTGGGTGAGGATGTCATGTTGGCTCAGAACTTAATTAGGTTCTCTGACTACCATCGTTGCTGTTTGATTTTCGATTATTAAAGGTTCTTGTAATTATGGTGCATTAATGCCTGTCTTCAAGTTTTATTCCAGATAAGTTGAGGTGTGTTCAAATCAAACTTACCAGCTATTCATGTTAATAAAAAGAAAGACTAAAATAACAACTCAGGGGTGTTTTTATTTTTATTTTTTTAAATTAATTTTTTTAGTGTTTTTAAATTAATGTTAAAAATAATTTTAAAAAGATAAAAAATATTATTTTAAATAAAAATAATTAATTGGAACCCCACTTCTTAACCGTACACTATCTTCCAAGGTTCACGACTGTGATTACTAAAGATTGTACGGATGGTTTCATCCAAAATTTGCTATATCTATTATCTGTGAAATTCTTCAATGTCAGGGACCGTGTGCTTCGTGTGGACTAGTATAGCAGGTCGCGGTCACTACTGCTCTTCGTGAACTATTATCATAACACTCACAATCCTACCATTTTCAATAATTTGCAACCATTTCAGTCATTCCGAAGTCTTATCCGCAATCTTTTCTTTTCTTTTTAACTTTATATTTTAATTTGAATGTCACAAGCATGTCTTTTACAAGAGTGTTTCTTTCAAATGTTGATTAGACCCGTGGATTTATGTTTTTTATTCATTTGTTCGTGAGTGTAGTTGAGCGAGAGTTCACTTTTAAGTTCTTTTTAAAAATATATTAAATTAATATATTTTTTATTTTTTAAAATTTATTTTTAATATCAACACAAAAATATTTAAAATCACAAAAAAATTTAAAATAAAATATTTTTTTTCAAAAATATTTTTAAAATATATTTCAAACACCCCATGGTGAAATACAAAAAAAACAACTTTTTTTTTTTATCTCGAAGGTAAAAGTTTTCGGTTTAAAATATATGTTTTATTTTTATAATTCAGGTTTGAATTCACTGTTCATATTTTTTGGGATAATTACTTCAAGTATAAAAATTAGTAATTTAATCTATTTTTGTGTAGATCTTTTTTTTTATAAATACAGGTACAAAAGCTCAGAAATTTATTCAAAATATACGCACAGTGATGATCACTCCAGTTATAAAAAAATAGCTTCCTTTATTTTGTTTTCAAATGAAAATTGAATCCATAATTAATTTGATTTAATTTAATCAGGTGGATTCATAATTTATTAAAATCCAATAAATACTTTTTCAAAATTATTAGTTTAGATATTACCTATATATATATATATATTTTTTTTCTCGTTTTAGTTACAATCACGTGCTCATATTCCTCTGTGTCTAGAATAGATCTTGTCCATCCATTAGTTACCTTGTAGTGATGCTATCACCGAATCTTAAGACTTTACTTCATCTCCAACTCTAACTCCAAGTCAACAGTTTAGCGCCAATTTTATGTTTTATTTTCACTTTTCACGGAGAGGAAGAAGAACCCATTAAAAAAAAAAAACTCCCTCCTCTTTTAACTATAGCCCAACCATCCAATAACACGTTGCCAACTAACCTTCTCCTTACGTGGCATGAATCCGTGGTTTAGGACTTGAAAATTCTTCACACCTGCACCACAGTGTACACATTCCCAATAGACAAATGGAGACACAATTAATATGGAAATTTTGGACGATAGCAAATCTAACGGCGAAACAACGATACCTGATTCTCTATCTATGAAATATGACCGTCAGATTATGGGGCTCAAGAAAAACCGTCAGATTAGAAACAAAACGGAAATCCAACCATTGAATAAAGAAGAAAATTGAATTTCAAAATCACTTGAGAGAGAGGGAGGAGAGACACTCGAAACGAAGGAGGACGAAGAAGAAGAACACTACCAGGAAAACCAAAACCAAAACCAAAAGCAGAGCACAAAACAAAAACATTCTCTTGCTAACCTACAATTACTTGTTTTTTAATTACACTCAAAACCGCGCCTTTTATTTCTCTCTCTTCGGTTTCGGATCAAAGTTACTAGTAATTCTCTTTTTTGTCCAGTTTTGGTTTAAGTTCCCTGCTGGGATATATTTTGAGCTGATAAATTTCACATTTGTTAAGTACTTGTGTTTTCTGGATTATTTATTTTCATGTTTTTGGATCTGAAGGTTTGAGAATTTTTCGAATTTGTGTAATTTTTGAGAGGGAGATTCCGTGGATTATTATTTATTTTTATTTTTGTTTGTTAAAGAACCTGGGAAGGGTTGATTCGGGGAAACACTTGAATATAGATGGGGGAAAGTGAGGGAAGCGAATTCCCTCCAAAAAAGCAGCAGCAGCAACCGGAGAATGCAGATTTTCCGATCAAGAGGCTAGCCAGACAGCTCGATTTTACACAGGGTGTGCTTCCTGACCATCCTCAATCGCAGCCGCCGCCACTGCAGAAGTCGCCTCTCTTGGTTTCCCCGGCGGCTGCGCAGAGCCAGAGCCAGCCTCAGCCTCACCCACAATCCCAACTGCAACTGCAGCCACAGGTGGTTGAGATTCAAGTGGTACCGCAACAGCAGCAGCAGCAGCAGCAGCAGCAGCCAGTCAGGGCTGTGTAAGTTACAATTTGTAATTTTTGAAAAGAAAAAATTGCTTTCTGAGATGGTATGTGTAGCTTTTTGCTGGGCAGGTACTAAATTTGCAATTTTCTTGGAATAATTGATTATGGAATTTTACCAACCTGTGGGCTTAATTGAAATTTTGTTTTCAAGTTTTGATTTTGGACTTGCAAAGTTTTATCACCTCTATTTCTCTCATTAATTCAACCATGGGATTTTCGTAACTTTTTTTTCAATTGTTGGTAATGAACTAGAAACCATAAAATCTTTCCATTATTGTGGAGGTACTGTTTTTATTTTTTTCCAAAGAGATAGTTTGCCTGCTTAGTTTTCTTTGACCCTGGAATAATATCGAGATCATCTTTGATTTTTCTTTAACTAAATTAAAAGAAAGGAACTCTTTTTTCCCATTGAATAATGAAAAATAGACAGTTTTAAATGTGATTCCTCACTAGGTACTTGTTTTTCCTTTCCTTTTGGTGAAGATATTTTGGTGTGTTTATTTTCAAATTGAGATGCATTTGCTGAATAATTTCCTTAAATATGAAATTTAAAGAAGTTTTGGTAGAGACAGGCACAAAATTAGTTACTTTGCAACTGCTTACATTGTTTGCAACTCTGCATTGATCAAGACACAATTAGTTTGCCATTATGACATTCTTTCAAATTTTCATCCATTCACCCCACCCCAAGAGTCTAAGACTGCTCCCCCCATATGCTCAGGAAACCAGAATCACCAAAATCAATACCAATACCGAACGCTGAATTGAAAGATGGCACTCCAAAGAAGCAAAGACAGTGTAACTGTAAACACTCACGGTGCTTAAAGCTGTAAGTACAACATCATCGTTCTAATTTTTTATCAGTGATGATATTAGTTATGCTTTAAATTAGGTTTGCTGTATCTTTGTGTTGAAATTTAATTCAAATACATCTTGGTACTACTTAATTTGGTCGTAGGATGTAGTCTTGTATGCTTTTCTATTTAAGAATTTTAAAACTGGAGTTATACGTGTCAATTTGTTATAGAGTTTTATTTCAACATAAAAAGAAGCAATTAAATTCCTTTCCCACCCTTATATCCAGGAAGTACACTCTTAAGTGCAACACTGAAGGTCTGTTACTGCTTGTCTCATGCCATATGCTTGGAATGATTTTCATGCATTCAGAACAATGCCTGGGAAGCTTGCTTAAATCATTTTAAACATGCGGTGCCTGCGTTCTGTGCTTCAGTTGCACAATATCCTAGCATTCTGTATAATGGATTTCTTGTTTGCTTTTACTTTCCTGGTTTTCTGGGAATTTTATGTGAAAAATTCTTGTTCCACAGTGGTTGGTACAAGATATTTGCTGATTTTTTTTTTCATGTGTGGAGCAGTTACTGTGAGTGTTTTGCCTCTGGAACATACTGTGATGGGTGCAATTGTGTTAATTGTTATAACAATGTTGAAAATGAGGCTGCCAGGCGGGAAGCTGTTGAAGCAACTTTAGAGCGTAATCCAAATGCATTCAGGCCAAAAATTGCAAGCAGCCCACATGGAACACGGGATAGTCGGGTATGTTGGTTGTGCCTATGTAGACTGCTTTTAAGCTGAATGATTTTATGAAGTTTATTAACCAATATCAAATCATGATGTTGGTTCCTTTTGTTTTAATTTAGTTCAAATAATAGAAACCATTTGTTTCGGTAATCTCTACCTCACAAGGGAGTCCTTGTCATGAATAGCCATTACTCTGCCTTTGCTTTCCTCACTTCTTTTGGAACCAGAGCTCTTTCCTATTTTTTTGATGGAATTTAAATAACAATTTTTGTGTCTGAAGCTATAGCTAGGTTGTATTTTTTATCATGAAGGTTTTGAGCGGTGGTTGTCTTTTTCCCTTTGCTTTGTGCATGAAAGTGTTACACTACTTGAGATGTGACATAATTTTCAATAATAAAAAATAGTATTCCTTTTATCACTTTCTTTTCACCTTGAATGACATTTCAGCATGTAATACCAAATAATCAAGTCTTGGACAGTGGAAAAATAATTGGTGGTTCAAATTTTGACATTAGAAGAGACAGAAGGGCTCTTGTCAATTGAAGAGATTGTAGGGATTTAATATTCTCTCTTTGTTTTCCACTCTCCATTTCGATGGATGACTTTTTCTTTATTTTGTAATTCTGTTCATTTTTCATCATCAATAAATTTTCTTCTATCCAAATATTCAGTAGATATCAAATCTTTTTCCTATGAATTTTTCACTGAAATAAATCCTCATATGCTGAACTTTGTAATGTGGAGTTTCTTTTTATGTATGTGGTATTTATTCATTTAGAAAATTATCACAGCACCATTATTGTAGACGCATAGGTCAAAATTCATCTCATGTTGCTTATTACTATTGAATTTAAAGGAATTACCTTTGCTTGGAATTCAATTGAGTTCTTTTTTTATGAGATAGCACTGTTTTTTGGTGTTGTTGACCATTGTATGAAATGGTTGGAACAATTGCAGGAAGAAACTGGGGATGGATTGGTGTTTGTAAAGCACAATAAGGGATGTCACTGCAAGAAATCTGGATGTCTCAAAAAGTACTGTGAATGCTTCCAAGCCAATATTCTTTGTTCTGAAAATTGTAAATGCATGGACTGCAAGAATTTTGAAGGAAGTGAAGAGAGACGGGCACTATTTCATGGTGACCATGGCAACAACATGGCATATATTCAACAGGCTGCGAATGCTGCAATAACAGGGGCTATTGGATCATCTGGTTATGCTTCCCCTCCCGTATCTCGGAAGAGAAAAGGTCAGGAGCTTTTCTTTGGGCAGGCAGTCAAGGATCCATCATTTGACAGGATTGGACATTTTCAACAGGTAAATGTCCTCTCAGCATATTTGTTTAATTTGGTTTCAAAGATAATTTTTTTTATTGAAACTATGATTTTTAAAGCTACCTGATCTTAGCTGTTTACAATTTGATGCATAAAATAAGCTAGTATTCGTTAATCAGAAAGAAGACATAATCATAAAACTTCTCCGTCTGTCTTCTGTATCTTTGAGTCATGGTTCAAATTTGCAAAATACATCCGCATTGCTGTTTGTTAGATCCTTTGATTATTACCAAATCATCTTATTTGGGTCTGGTTTCACAACACATGACAGAGTTACTGTGTGATTTTTTGTTCATCAGGGAAGCCATATCAAACCTCCTGCACCCTGCTCTTCATTGCCTTCCAATCCTGTTGGTCCTATAACATTGGGCCCTTCAAAAATCACATACAGGTACAGTGGCTGTCTTCATGAAAAGATCACCAATATTCTTGTCTTCAAAACTAAACTTCATGTCATGATTGCAGGTCTCTCTTGGCAGACATCATCCAACCACAAGACTTAAAAGAACTTTGCTCAGTTTTGGTGGTTCTGTCCGGAGAAGCTGCCAAGACGTTTTCAGGTATAATGATGCTCATATATGTCCATAAAAAAGTTTTTTCTGGTTCAGACTGTTTAAGCACAACTTTTCATTATCCTTTTATACTGCATCTCTTCACTTGCATGCCTGAATGACTGCCTATGGCCATAGTTCTTGATGAAAATATCAGAATAACTCAAAATTGTTTCTCATGGTTTACCTATTAGAACTCTTGATCATGTTTTCCAACTCCTGACTTGTTCTAGCAAGTGCTCGCCTTAGTTTGGTTGATATTTGGTAAGTGTAGAATGCAGACCATTTGCATGACTGAGTTTGGATATGCCAGTTGCTTATATGCATTACTAGAAAGAAAGTTAATTGGAAAAGGAATGGGTTTCATGTTGATCCCAAAACTCCCTAACTGTAGGATCCATGGGTACCTGTACTGTGCCTTTCTTACATGTTTTGTGGAACAAGCGAAAGCATTTTATCATTGTGAGGCTTATGTGAAGTTTTATACGAATAACTTTATCATTCCAAAAACATCAATATGATGTAAATTTCAGCATTCGGTACATGTTTCCTTCTCTATGAAGCTGTTGAGAGTTCATGATTTGCATCAATGTCTAACTGAGCTGGCCTGGGAAGAGAGGAAGCTTACCAGGTTCTGGAAGATGGTTTGGGAAGAGGAAAGGGAATTTGTTATGACATTGATAGTCCCACCAAACTGGGGAGTTTGGAGATAGTCCTACCCTTCAGCATTTAATCATCAAGTGGCTGCTCTTTATTTCTTAAAAGGATAAGTACAGAAAGGAAATATAGAAAGACAGCATGTTTTTAGCTTTCTGATCTTTCTCTAACAAGTCAGAGATATAACTTCCTTGATCATGCTCTCTTTAAAACTAGAACCCCCTCATTTTCATACTGGGGTCTCCATTATCCACTTGCAACTAAATATTATCTTCCATGTCTGCTTTCCACTTAATATTCCAAGTAATAAGTGTCGTTCCCATTCCACAACTCTTTCTTGGCCTCCAAAAGCTATCTGAGATGCTTGCAGCCATGCCAGCTAAGTTTCTTTTGACTTTGTATTTTCTGAACTGATTAGATCATCAATCATTTCTATGTCCAGTTTGGTTTGCTTAATTTCTCTGAGCAGACTATCCTCTCAGGGTTAGCTTGTGATTTATAAACCTCTGTCTGAGATTTTCAAGAAGTTTGTTTCTAGAGGAAGAGGGCGGGGGCTTGATGTGATTTATCACATTTCCTCCACCATGTGACAAGAAGTCAGCTTCATGTTTGTTGCTATTTGCAATTTTTTTTAATGGTACACTGAGCACCACTAACTAAATAGATATATGAAGACGTCCAACTACCTGTCCACTGTAAATATTTTCATGCTCTGTAACCTTTCCTTTTCTCAAAAATAAAGATTGAATTGAATAGAATTATATCTGATCTGACAAATGGACGTTCCTTTTCAATATTTAAATGTTAAAAAAATAAAAATAAAATGCGAGTACTACAACCAATATCTAATGAATGGGCCTACTTTAATTTTTTTGTATGCTCAGACCAAAGAAATTCAATGGAAAAGCAAGTGGAAGATCAAAGAGAAACTTTGCTTGCTTCATCTACTGAAGAAAGGTTGCAGAGCCACAAGGAATCCGATGCTGATAAAATTGTTGATAATGATTGTTCTAGTACGAACCATGCTGATAAAGTAAGTCCTGATGATTCCAGCGCAGATGGTGCTGATATGCCAAAAGGAAGACCAATGTCTCCTGGGACCTTGGAATTGATGTGCGATGAACAAGATACAATGTTTATGGCTGCTGCTTCCCCCAATGGGTTGATGGGCCATGGCTGCAACACTTATTCACAGCTGCCTTGTGGACAAGGCATGACAGAGGCTCATGCAGAGCAAGAAAGAATTGTTTTAACAAAATTTCGAGATTGCCTTAATAAGCTCATCACATTCGGGGAAATAAAAGGCAAGTTTCTCTTTCCTTTCTCCAAATTTTTACGCATTAATGGTTCTAGAAATGGAAACTGCCAGGTCCGGTATTTTGAGATGATAAACTCATGTTTGATGATAAGAGACTAGTATGTCCTAATATGTATTGCCAATATGCTAATTTTATTAAACTTTTTCCCTGAAACAGACATTTAATTCTTTTTGTTTGACAATATATTGCCCTAATTGAGGTTGGAAATAGTTGATTTCTAATAGCGTACACTAGACAAATTATCTCTTTGCAATCAGAAAGTTGCATTTACTAGAATTTCTTTGTTACATTTGGAGGCACATTGGTCTTGGGGTTACACATTGGGAAATACCCCTCTTCCACACCATACAATCATTCTCCATTGGCTTTGAAGTTTGAAATGAGGACCTCCATGGTTGGAACAGGAAGATAAACCATTGGACTGTACTCTTGTCTATGTGCATTAACTACAATCAGCTACTGTAATTACATGTACCACTTGTTACATGATTCTCATTGGCCACTCAATCAACTGTGATTGTTTTGAGTTTTCTCATTGCAACTTGCAAGGGCTGTCTTTAGTTGCTTCATTGTAAGGTGACATAGAATTTGAATTCCCATTTGTTGTGATCTGTGCTATTCTGATTAGTGAAATAATGTCAAGATTTAAATTTCAACAGAAACAAAGTGCTCATCATTAGCCAGAACCGAGTTGGGGAATCAAAAAGATCCACTCAGCAATGGTATAGGAAATACCAGAACTGGAACTGGGAGTCAACGACGGCCCTTTAGCAACGGGGTTGTTAAAGTTGTTCCACCAACTGCCAAACCAACCCAGATGGTTACTTCTATAGTTTCCACCTCTGACAGTGATCTTCAAAAAATCCCAGGCCTCCCACAAAATGGAGATAACAAACTGAAGTCTTGAAAGAACTTTAAAGACATTTTAGCTCTGACGACTGGCCCAAGGTATGGTACAGAATTTCTGTAATACTACCACAGTGCTCATTCTGGTTTCGATGCTGAAGCAGTCTCTACGTAGTATAGGGCCTTGGTGTCGGAACTGACCAGGATTGAATTTATTTCTCACGTAATTATTATTTCACATAGTAGTGTTTATGCTTCAACCATAATTCAACTGGTGTATATTGCTGAGCCATACAACTGCACAAGATATGGTTTATTTTATTACCTGCAGTTACCATCATAGATTGTATCTTTAGATACTAGGAATTTTCTTGTTCTTTTCACATTGTTAAAAACAAAGAGCAATTTAACGAGTTCTCATGGAATATGAAATTTCAAGTTTGATTCATGAATTGCCTGCAGAAACTCTTCTATTAGTTGTGCAAAGATACTCTTCCTACTTGCTGATTGCCTTTGCAGTCTAGATGCTACATTCAATACCTTGGCTGATGGAGTTGCTTTTGTCATATGTTAAATTTGATATGCTTATTTTTATACGGGAAAGGATTCTTCCAATTGGTAGCTTTTATACCTATACATCATCTGTATATTGTTTCTCGCCTGTGATTTTAATAGCTGATGTACTCCGGATCAGATTGTCTTCCCTATATTTGACTCCAATTTTCAACAAATTATATTTCCTAAGCTATGAGCTGCGTTCAATTAAATAGTCTTAAGCACATACTAGTAGAAATGCTTTTGACTGAATCTCTCGAGAGATCTTCAATGAAAGGATCTGTTGAATTATAACAAGATCCGACATACACAATGGTAATTATCTGATCATAAATTAATTGCCTTATATATTCATGTCTTGAGCTAATATGTCTAGAATTTTCTTTTTGAATTTTACTAAATGCATTAAACATAATTGTTTGACTATTACAATGTAAAGAGATAGATGACATCGATTGTGACCGCAATTTAATATCCAATAATATATTTCTCAATCATATGATCTTTTTACCTACGACTGTTAAAATTATGAACTCAAATTTTAATATAAAATAAGGTATACATGTTTATTTATTTGAAATCTAAGAAACAACACCATCTCCTAAAATAAATACTTGTTTAGAGGTTTGACTTATTTTCACTTGCTCTAATTATCCAGTTATCATCAATATAAACTTCAAGTACAACTAAAAATTATTATAAAATAATTCAAAATTCATATTCCTTTTCAAATGACCAAGTACCTTTGTAATTTCTTTCCTATGATCCATACTAGGATTACTTGTGTATCTAAACTATTTACACCCCGTGAAAACAATATCTGGTACAATGCATGACATACTTTTTTTTTTTTGGATAACGTGGGAACCACATGACCCGGAAAGCGCACTTTGTGGGCCCAGAGCATGCGTAAACCCCCGACTGTCTCAGGCTCTTACAGGTTTGGGATAGGGCGCTAGGTAGGGCTCGAACCTCGCTCCCGTGTATGGGAGCGAGGCCTGTTGCCGCCAGGCTGCCAATTGCAATAGTATATTCCATTTGAGCAATTAATAAACCAATATTATCAACTTAAAGAAAACATTATAAGGAGTATTTATTTCTTTTATATTCAAATGACTAAGTTTATTTAACTTTCTCAATATAATAAGATTGATAAATAGCAAAACCCTCCGTTATGCATTCTTACTTTGATACCCAAAATTATATCTACCTCATCTAAGCTCTTCATTTTAAACATTGAGGTTAAATATATCTTCGCATCATTAACACCATTTCTGTTAACACTAATAATGACCATGTCATCCTTATAAAGACATATCATCACACCAAAATCATTTTTAAATTTATAATAAATATATTATCAACACTATTATATTTAAAACCATATTCTATAATCACAAAATCAAATTTCTCATATCATTGCTTAGGTGCTTGTTTTAATCAATAAAGAGACTTAATCAATTTTTAGATTGTATGCTCATTTCCTGGTAGAATAAAACCTCCTCATCTAACTCACCATTGAGGAAAGCTATCTTAACATCCATTAAATGTACATACAAGTTATAGATTGATGATAAAGCCAAAAGTATTTTTATAGATGTTATACGAGATGATGTAATATATGTATCAAAATAATACATTTCTTCTTTTTATCTAAAGCCTTTGGCTACTAGCCTTTCTATAAAAGGTTGAATTGATACATCACTATTATATTTTCTTTTGAAAACCCATTTACATCCCATCGCCTTGGAACTTGGAGGCAAGTCAACAATAGTCCAAGTACTGTTATATAATAATGAATTCATCATCATTAACTGTTTTTTTTAAGAAAAAACAATATCTCGAGACATCAATGTCTATTTGTATGTTTTAGGGTCATCTTTAACTATGAATAAGATTGATATCTTATTAAACATATGAGTTGTATTGCTTTCAACTATGAAAATAATAGATTGTGAAGATCTCAAACAAACATCTTGATATTTGTAGAGTTCTTAATTTTGGTAGTGTTTTTTTTTTTATCATATAGTTAAATATAAAATTATAAATTTTTTTGTTGAACATGATTGAATATCCATTACTCGAGTCACAAGTTTAACTAGTTAATTTCGATCGGTTAGTAATCAAGTTTTCTAATTTATCTCGGTTGCATATTGATTTATTTAATTAAATACATACATATAAACTTTTAAATTCACAGTTGAGGTTTTTTTTATGTAAGAAAATGCATTTAAAATACCGTCATATGCTATTCAATATGGGTAACTCTTGCATCCAGAAAACCTAACACCCATGCTCTATCCTTGAGAGCTATACCATATGAATATATTTTCTCCATGGCTTTTAAACACCCATTACAAGGAAGCATGCTTCTAGAAACATGATATATATGGCAGCTACTTGGATCCAGCAGCGGCTGTGATTTTATTTTACTTTTCCGTACAGATCTCACATTCGTGATGACTTAAATACCATTACTGCATGTTATTTTTATTTTTGTTCCAAGGAAGAATCATAAGAGAAATAATGAAATTACTATATATGGCATTTGTCCAGGTTTTAAAAGGAAATGAAAAAAGAAGATGAATTAACCATGTGGAACCTGTTCTTGTTATTTTTCAAAAATATTTTTGAAAAAAAGAGTTTTTATATTATACTAATAAAAACTTGTTAATAATTCTGGCCGTATAAACATGCGAGTTCATGATGAAAAACGAAGAGCAAAAGATTTTGACCACACAACGCATCGTCTATCCATGGAAATAGATCACTCTCGTTCCAAAATACAATCACTTAATTTAGCAATTCACAAGAAGATCCAGAATTATTACCAGCTGACAGCATGAACAAGTTCTTGAAAGAAATTCCACTGCCTTCTGGATTTCTGCTCACAGGGGGGGGGGGAGGTAATTTATTACTCTTAATAAAATTATGCATGACGACTGGGTCAACCACTCCACATCGAACCGTAGACTACATGCGTGACCTTGACCCTGAAGATGATGAAGCAGGTGCGCTCTGCAGGGAAAAGCAAAAGGAAGTTTACGCACTTCCTACGTAGAAGGGAAAAGCAGAATCCCCCCGAGTTTTAAAGAAAGAAGAAAAGATGGCAGGGCCCTTACCAATGGTATGCCTCCTGCTGCTCTTTCTTCCAAAAACTTCGATGGCTTGTAGAAATCACCAAATCTTTGAGACCATTTCTTCAGGCTATCATATACATATTTCGGCCCAACCAAGTCAGCCCAAAAGACGATGCCGCCACTGCCAAATAAAAACACTTGCCATGAGATACACGTGCTAGTTTATCCAAAAAGTATGAGCAGTCAATGGCAAATAAAAACTTGCATGTGTATTCTAATCCAGAAATGTTTTTTTTTTTTGTAACTCTATTAACATTGTAAGGTTTCCAAATCTGATGCATGCAAAAGAAACGCAGCTCATTAATGCAATAGAGTCCAGGCTGGTTTTATTTTGCATGCTGAATATAAGACATAAAGCAATGAAGGGTTCTGTTGATAATAAAAAATATTTGGGGGAGCCAACCACATGAAATGAAAAGGAATCCTTGTATTTAAGGGTGGCACCCCTAGAGCCTATATTCCCCTTCTGGGAAATGCTCAGTAAGATTACTTTTGGATCAGCTGAACAGGGGCAGAAACTTGGAATTTGGACATGTACTCACCGATAAGATGGGAAGCTCATTCCAAGAACAGACGCGGTGTCAAGGTCTGAAGCTCGAACCACGACGCCCTCATCCAGAACACGGCATGCCTCATTCACCACTGGAAAGAGAATCATCTCCACTATCTCTTTGTCAGTGGTATTTATAGGCTGCCACATAATCCAGTAAAGCACATTAGGAAGTCCTCAGTTCAAGCAACTGAATACCTACTTGTGACATTGTCTCCAGCACTAGTGCATATTCGATATCATCTTAAAACAGACAATATTGTTTAATCTCAGCATAATGGCAGTTTTCATTGCAATTAAAGTACCTTTCCATTAGGCATAATATTTGCAACCCGTCTTGACTCCTCAATAATTGGCAGGACTGATGGGTCAGGTCTTGGCCTGCTTCCTTTCTCATAGATGTAGTATCCTTTTCCATTGGCTTTACCTGAAATGCCAAAAAAGAGTATGAGCCCCCAACACAAGAGCACACAGCAGAGCATCACCACAATATAGAGGCAAGTATCATTTGAATGCCACCATAAATATTTTATTACCATTTCTTCCATTTTTTATTAGAAGATCAACTAATGGTGTCTGGAATGTACGACCAGGGAATGCATTAGCAAATTCTTTCCCAACTGCAACGGCAATTCCATATCCAGATAGATCCTGAAGCCTGTAAGAGTAACCATAGAGCAGTGTAAAAATTTATGATTAACTAGTGATGTATGAACACACAAATTCTACACACCAAAGGAGACTTCACCTGCTGCCAATATTTTATAAAAAAGTGAACAATAAGGTATTGTTTTTCTAAATTTTAAACTCAAATCAATTGGTTTCACAGTTGATAAAGGTTTGGTTATGAATCTACCCATTAAAGCATTAGATTTGAAAGACTTTATATTTATGCAATTAATTGTGACAAAAACACGTTTTAAATCATCCGTAAAAAAGAAAAAAAAAGTGATTAAAAAGCAAACCACAACGATGAAGGATAAAAACATTACTGGAAAGGACCCATTGGGAGGCCAAAACTGCTGATCAGCCTGTCAATCCTGAACACATCCACTCCTAAATGAACCAAAAGCTGTGCGCTTTGGGCGTATGGGAAGAATGCTCGATTGACTGCAAAGCCAGTGCAGTTACCCACAACAACTGGAGCTTTCTTTATGGTTTTACCAACTGTCATTAGATCAAGAATTGCTTGAGCTGAAGTTTTATCAGTCCGTACAATCTCCAGAAGAGGCATTATGTGAGCAGGACTGTCCATAAAAGAACATGTCAGAGATAACATATAAGAAAACAATTGCAGTAAAAAAAATATGCTTTAAAATAGCTGACAACATTGAAATGGATCATCCAATGTCACAGACCACCATGGCACCGATAAAAGTCATTTGGTATCCTTTCATATCATATATTCTCCTAAGGAAACAAAGTCATATGAACAGTAATTCTATAACTTCTATCCAATAATCCTCTCTTCTTTTATGTCTTCACTTTTACAAAACCTGAAAGGCAAATTGCCACAACCTAGTCATGTCATTGTTTTTTTATAGAATTGGGTGAAATTCCAAAACATTGTACAGCACAAACAAAGCCCAAATGTGTTACAAAACCTTCAGAGCATGCAGCTGCTCCTTGTACTAAATTGATGAGTAAGGTGTGTGATATTTTCAATCCAGCTCCCTAATATTCCCAAAAGGAAAAAGAATTAAAAACTACAATGGCTCTGACTAGCACAGATCAGATACTATCTCCATCATGTAATGAAATGCTCTTCAAAGATGGCATAAGAAAATCTTGGAGGGTCATGTGCCATACTGTTATGAATCTTGATTCTGGACCTGGTTAAAGAGGTTAAATAGTTGGAAGCTACTTCCAAAGACACCAAACTGGAATTGTTGGTCCACTATTGTAGTAACAATTTCAGTAATCAAACAAACAAGGGTTCATATAAAAGGGGAGATAAGTTTAAGGAATATATAAAAGAAAATAAAAAACCCTCACATGTTTTCTATTGTTTTCTGGATGGCTAACATAATGATAAAGTGTGAGAGCAGCAAAATGAGCATAACCTGAAAAAGTGTGCACCAATAATGCGATCTTGAGAGCTGGTCTTTTCTCCAACCAAGTTCAGGTCAATGGTAGATGTATTTGTTGCCAAAATGCAGTGAGGAGGACAGATTTTTTCAATCTCACTGAAAATTTTTTGTTTCAAAGGAACACTTTCAATTACTGCCTGCAAATCAAAGAAGCCATTTCAAAGGGCTTTTAAAGATACCATAAATATGGAAATCCATCCTAATGTCATTGAACAGTAAGATATTGAGGAGAATCAATTTGTGAATAAACAATCTCAAGTGTAGACTGATCAAATTTACAGCAAGCAATCACACCATTCCACTGGCACATTCCAATATATAACAAAAATTTCAAGATTTCATGTTCACAAGGGACAGCAAACTCTGCTCACCTCTATGACCATATCCACATCTTTGAAGTCTGAGTAGTCCAATGCACCTTTGAGCATTGAGAGGGCTTTATCTGCCTTATCCCGTGTCAACTTTCCTCTTGTCACTAAGCTTCGAACATTTGCTGTCAAGTGAAATAACAAGTCGTGAGTTTTTTTTGCTAGCATAGAACACAAAAACACGAGTAATACATATCAGAATAGTTTTAATATTCAGGAAAACATTTGACCAAACTCAACTAAAATATTCTGTTTGAAGGATTTGAATTCATTAGGGAAAATTTGAAGGATTTGAATTCATTAGGGAAAAGGTATAATTTTGACACTGGCCATCCCTAAAAAGTGGCTGAAGTTCCTCCACTGTCTATTATGTTACAAATAACTGGTCTGTGGACTATTGACACATGTCCCCTGCTGCTAAACTCACCAAAAATAGCCATAAAGTTTGAGCAAATTATATATAACCAGAAGAATCTTATGGAAAATCAATATGGAAAAACGAACAGATAAACTTTCCCAAATAATAACTATATGAAGGATATATCAGGACGTAGGATTGTTTTGTCAAAACACTATCATTGTTTTTTGTTTGAAGTCCTTCAAAGATGGAGACACTATAGCACTAAATCAATAGTTTCATGATCAATGTCAGCCACATTCGTGTACCTTCTATTGTTTTTGTTCCCTTCTGAAGATATTCAGAGTTGATTTCTTTAAGAACAACGTGGATGTTGCTCACAATAAAAGCAGTAGCTATGCCAGAACCCATTAGACCACCACCAATAATAGCAATTTTTTTTATATGTCGTGGTTTGAGCCCAACATCAGTGACATTAGGTATCTGTCCAAGTTAACATTGATGAGATACAACAAAAGAAATTTGATATACTGTTTGCTTATTTGGGCATAACAATAAAAGTTTAAACAGAGAGAGAGAGAGAGAGAGCAGTAGACATGATACTCCTGTGAAGCAAGAACAAGAATGCAGAATGGAGAACAAACATAAAATTCAGATGTTATATACTGCAAGAATATTTAAAAAAAATTATGAACATGCAATGCTATCAAAACCACTTAAGAACAGAGTATTGATAAGGTTACTTATATAAATAATTCTTAAACCAAGCATGTTCTTACGAATAAGAACCCAAAGAAAGAGAAATCTACAACTACAACAATCCCTTAGAGGTGACAGGATGCATCTATAGAAGTCTATATGCTAGCACCTCAAGTATGTCACAATCACAAGCTCGGTTATATCAAGCAATTTCATTCCCTTGCAACCTAGATTATCCCTTTAAGCTGTTTTTTTGAAGAAGAGAATTAAATATTTTCTAGGACAACACAAAGAAAGCAAGGCTCAAATTGTGACTTCATGTTGAACACATCCGAAAATCTTTTGAGTATCCACAAAAACTTTAATATGATAAATCAATTGATTTTCATAAATTATTACAATCTTGTAGGCCTTGATTCATTTAGTGTACCTTAGACGTCATACGCTGGGCAAAAAAGATATGCACCAGACCTTTTGCAGTTTCTGTCAAAACTAACTCCTTGAAGACTTTTGCTTCCTGCAATAACGACTCCATTAGAATGTGCATGTACAGATCCCACCTTTTACAAAATGATGTGTTATTGTCAGTATAAGTAAAGTACAAACAACAAAGGTCAATTACTGCACAAGCTAACTCCTCAAATAAAAACTAAATAAAAAGGCCATGTTCCAGAGAAAAACAGCCACAAACCACTTAAAGCAAAAGCCTTTGATCTCTAATGACGATTTAATATCTATATCCACAGCAGCAAATCCCGAACTCAAAAAGTACCTTTAGAACACCATTATATCCTCCATGAATGATGCCTTCTTCAATTACATCAAGACATGCTTGATGCTGAGGCATATTTGGGGCAATTTTCTTGGCTTGTTGTCTAGCAGCTTTCAGTACATCACGTGATTCAGACAGCGAGCCAATTTTGTCTGTCCTATGAAGAGAACGCAGCCATGGTTTGCGCCTCTCTGAGATGTCTAAAGCCCATTGTCGAGATACTTTCAACAGTTCTTGAGAAGGCACAATAGCATCAATTAGACCTAGCTTCTTCCCCTCTTCAGACATGATTGGTTTGGATAACTGCAGAGTTGAAAATATGTTGAAAGAGCATGCAAAGAAGATAAAGTTCCGAATGATAAAGAAAATAACATATTGAATAAGCATTTCTAAGAACTGTTGGACATATCAAACCATCAAGTTCCATAATGAAATTAAGCTTTCGTTTTCTTTCCCCAGCCCAATATTTAGCAGTTTGAAGTTTTGTAACTTTATTGAGGTCTGTCATTTTATTTAACAAACAGCAAGCCAGTAAATGAAACAAAATTTGCTTATTCACTTTCCCATCACTGGGAATAAAAGAAATGTTAAAACGGTGATTTGTAAATATAACTTGTTTAAAACTCTCTCACAGGCTAACAGCTGACAATTCAATAAAAAATAGTTCCTCATTTTACCTTTTCCAGGTATAATTTTTCTTATATAAAAAAAAAATGAAGCGGCACCTCATCTCTAAAACCCAAAGAACTGGATTACCTGGAATTTTCCAGTAAGAACGAGCCCAAAATTTAATGAAAACCTTCTAAAGTGCAAGGCTATTAAATTTAACTTCCTATGTGAACTTTAATGGAAGGGGAAACCAGGTCTAAGCAACAGCTCAAAGGATGGTTTTTTTCTCAATCTTTCTCCAGAGAGAAATACCATAATCTCAAGATTCATTTAACAGGTTTTCAAGCATAAATTAATAGAGGATTTACCAGCATAATTTCAATGGCCTTTGACAGCCCTAAAAGCCTTGGAAGACGTTGTGTACCTTAAAAAAGTAAACAGGGTTTCACAAGTTTAGTCCATTGTGGTAGTTAATAAATAAATACACAGCTGAACATGAAAGCATGTGTCCAAGTTCTACATAGAAAAGTAGCCAGACCTCCAAATCCAGGAATCACTCCCAGCGACAATTCTGGCAAACCAAGTTGAGTTTTTGGAGCAGCAATACGCGCATGGCATCCCTTCATAAAGATAATTTTGATGATCAAATGGGAAAAGATGATGATAATCAAAACCAAGTTCTTTAAATGCTGCTTCATCATAGAAAACACAAACCATTGCCAATTCCAAGCCCCCTCCAAGTGCTAGTCCTTCCACGGCAGCAACAACAGGCTTTTTACAATCTATAGTTTTGAAAGAACCAAATAAAATAAAAAATCAATCAAACAAATAAATACAAGCACCGCATTCCTTATAAGAAACTTGCTGTATTCTTATTCAAATATTCAAAATGAATGAAAACTATGAGGGTTAAAGCGGGATAAATACCTTCAATAATGTTGACCACAAGCTCAACAGATACATCAGGCACGAGTGAGATATCCCCTGTCAAACCATACAATAAAATCATATCCCCAAACACTTTTTAAAAAAGAAAAAGAAAAAAAAAAGAACTAATGTGAAAATTTAAATAAAAAAACAGTCGGTAGAACATAAAAGTATTATAAAAACAGGCATAATATACCTGTCGCATGAACTTTCTGGAAAACATTGATGTCGAATCCACCGGAAAACCTTCCACCCTTGCCTTCAACAAGGAAAAAAATTAAAATAAAGGAAGAAAGAAAGAAATGATTGTATTTTTAAACCAAATCTCCAGCAAAAAAGATAAAATAAAATAATCTGATAATTTTGTTTTCGCAATTCGTTATTGATCCTTTATCTTCCACAATAATTTCATAAATAAATAGTCAGTCAGTATTATAAAATAAATTACCAGTAAGAACTAGAGCTTTGACGTCATTTCTCCGAGTGGCTTCATCAAACTTCTCTTTCAATCCCGAAATGACTGCATCACCGTCAAATTCAGCACAATCAATCACCAAAAAAAAAACTCACACTTATAGTTAGAACAGATAGACGGAGGAGGAGGAGGAGGAAAATATTTACTTGGAATAGCTAAGGCGTTGACAGGAGGATTAATAAGAGTAACCACAGCAACGCCGTCGTTTCCAACCTCCATTGTGACGTGAGGCTTAACCATGACTCTCACTCTCTTGATCGGTCGGTCGGTCGGTTGTTAGTATTTGCTTGCAGGAATTGATCGTTTGTGTCCATCTCTCTCTGTCGCTCTCTCTATCTTATAGATGAACATGAATGGTTAAATGCTAGATTAGTCCTTATACTCCTTCGAATTTGTAATCCAGTCCCAAACTTCTTAATTTGTTAATGCAAACCTTGGACTTCATGAATTTTTCTAATATTAACAGTCCGCACTTCCATCAAGTCAAATCATTAAGCTTTGTTTTTGAAGTATAAAAGTATTTTTTTAAAATATATTTTATTTTATTTTATTTTATGTATTTTTAAATTTTAATGTATTGATATTAAAAAAATTAAAAAAGAGAAAAAAATATTTTAATACATTTCCAAATCAAAAACACATTAGAAAATAATCACTAACACTTAAATGTAAAATGGACTCCAAGTTATTATTACTGCCCTAAGGTTATATAACCATTTACAAGATAACAAAATTTATTTCATTTTCATTGTGTTTATTTGATCACGGGTAAAATGTTAACTTTGCAATAAATGGTTTTTAGAATCTTTGTTAATATTAATAGGATTCTTTTATAAATAAACGTAATTAGTTTAACTTTTTCAACCAATTTCTTAATAATAAAAAACAGCTCTTTCCAATCTTATTAAATTTATTTTCTCTTATTTTTATTATTTAATATTAAACTTTATTGAAAATTGAATTTTATAATTTATTTTAGTTTTTTTTCTATTTAGCTATTATAATTTTATAGCTTAATATAAGTATCGAAAAGTTAACTCGGTTTGGCTCCACCAATCCTATTTATAATATTTTTTATTAAAATAAAATTATATTTTTACTTGTCATATAAATAGTTTTCAGAGCCACTAAGATAATAAAGACACATAACATTAATTTTTACATGATTTTATTTTTTTATATCAAAAAAATTCTCAACAACTAAATATTTTTTATATTAAATAAATAAATTAGACCTATAACGTAAATGCATGCAAATCATGTGGTAGCACCGCACCAAAATGAATTTCTTAAAAGTGCCTGGTGGGTACGGAAGGTTGGTGGCGCTAGAGGAATAATCATCTACGCTTGATCCTAGAAGAAACGGAGATGATAATTGGTTGGAAAGTTTGGTAAGAGATGCATATGGATTGATCTGTGAAAGTATTGGCTATCTGACGGCAGTTTCAATCTTACCTACCGTGTTTTTGTCTCATCTCGGTCAACGTTAATACTAATATTGCACGATGGATATTGTATAGACTGTAGTAGGTACGGTTGTTATTTGGTCAGTAAATTATTTTATATTAAAATACAATTTCGTAGATCAAGTGTCATTTTAAATAAATATAGTTTTCGTTTCTGAAAATATAAAGAATATTTTTAAAAAAAAACTAATAATTAAATACTAAGTCTTGCACAGTGCACTCACGATATGATTAATTCCCGAAAATAATGTTTATTCAGCCTCGAAGGAATCAAGGGAAATAAAAATTAAAGCTTGGAATTAGAATATTTATGTGCTAGCGAATTCTTGCAGCCCATGTGATGACATGTTACACGCAATTTATTTTTTCCATCCCAGAACTAGAATCATCAATTATGGGACATTTTCAAAATTAATTTTAATTTTATTTTATAGTGATTTTAAAGATATTGAAATAATTTCAATTATTTAAATTTTTAAATAAAAAAGTATAATTTGGATAGTAATATGCTGAATACAATCAACAATTATGGAGAAAACCAAGCGCCACGTCAAATGATATCATCATGAATTTTGAATGTTGTAATTTATTTTTATAATTATTTGGTTATATTCTTATCTGTACCTTTAATTGGTTAATGGTAACCACGTACCATATCAATAAAACTTCTTATTTTTAACATTTTCAATCAATATTCTCTTTTTTATTTATGTATCTTTTTATTTAACAAAGCAATGGCTTTTGTTTCAATAACATATTGTTTTTTAATAAACAAAAAGCAAATAAAATAAAATTTATAAAAATTTAAATGATTTAAATTAAAGAGAACAAAATATGTTTCTTTTCCAAAAGTCCCTTTTTGTTATCGATTTATTGCTTTTTCGTAAAAAAATATGTTTTTTTTTATCAAAAGCATGGTTTTCATATAAAAACTTATAATAAAAAAATAATGTATTGATTATTTTTCACACATAATTATTAAGAAAAAAATTAATTCTAGTAACCAATATAAAAAAACTAACAATAAAAAAAGAAAAATATATTTATTTTTCATAACTATTCATATTCATCGTGTTTTTAAAATATTGTACATGTACAGTTATTGAAAAACATAGCAAATACAACCCTAAAAATCTTTAAGGGGCATAATTGAATAATTTTTATACATCATTGTAATTTTTTATTTAAAAATTATTTAATTTTAAAATAGAAAAAAGAAAAAAATTCGAGTCAAGAGAAATTAGGTGCTTATAAGCCTACATTGTCAAGCTTGCATGTCTAACCTATAAAAATCCAAAAATGCCTGGCCTCACCTCACCTAGTTTCTTTTTAAAAAAAATCAAGTCTGCTTGAAGTTTTATTAAAAATAAATAGGTAACATATCGTTTAGGCAGACGATGTGTCATCCACCACAACAAATATTATCCATTAAAAATGGTTGAAAAAATAGGTTTTGGCTTGTTTTAACTTTTAACACAAAAAAATATATGTTTTTTTTTAACTAATTTTATATTAAAAAAATCATAAGAACCTCAACAACACCATCTATAACCCAAAACAATTTTTAATGAGTTTAAAAACTAAAAATCAAATAGAATAAACTCTTTTTTAGCCACTATCCACTTTTTCATATATGATTAGAGATTCAAACCACCTTCAATGAATACTTTTTTTTAAGATGAACTCATCAATATCAAGATTGATTTTTTTATTATTGAAATATGGCAGATCAAATATCATCTCTCTTGTTTCTCTTTTTAAAGATTTTTCTTCCCTCACAACATTTTTAGAATTGAAATGCAATAAAAATAATTTTTATGACTGAAATGTAAATTAAATAAGTAAAAAGAGAAAAAATAATAACCAAATAATTTTTTATGACTAAGGATGCATTATAGCAATCCACAATGCAAATGTGAAAGAGACATTACATCTGCAATACTAAAAATGACTCTTCTGTAAGTTTATTTTTTAATGTACCGTAATTTGATTTTGATTAAGATGGAAAATTATCAAATCAAAATGTCTTTGATTTTTGAAAAAAAATACTAAGTTGTGATTGGACATTATTATTGATTTATGAAGAATCAAAAGCATGATTGACATAAAAGAAAATATATTGAACAAATATAAATAAAAATGGAAGGAAAATATAACTAGCAAAAATAAAAATAAGTCATCACTATGCACATAACTATTAACTACTTAACTCTTAAAGTCCCCATTAAGATCTCATCTTCCATAACCTTTGCAAGAGGAAGGCACCAATAAAACTAGTTTTGAAGTAAAAATAGGAGTTGCCATGAAAAATATTTATGTATGATTTGACCATTTTATTTAATTTATTTTTATTTTTATAAATATCTAAATATATTAAATTAGAATGATTTTGATTAACAAAAACCTAAGTAGAGTTCGAGAGTTTACTTGTACTTGGAAAGGGTATTAACACCCTTTAAACACCTATTTGGAAGAATGGTAACCTACAATTGCATCTTAATTTATAAAATTATGTTTTGCATCTTTTTTTTTTTTTTGCTTCCTAAGCTTTTGTATCTAAAAATTACTAGAATTATCTATCATATTTGATGTGATCCTGCAATTGTCCTTTACCTTAAGCAGAAATGTCATATTTCAAGGTCCTCAAAGATCAAATTAACTTTATCTTTTTTTTTTTGCTTGATTAAGTTGTAAGATGAATGAGATCTGCAATTTTACATCATCAGTATCATGTTGCTGTTGTTGTACAATCTTCTACTTATATTATATGTAATTATATAAAAAAATCATTAACTTGTGGTTTTGATATTCACCCCGAGATTTTATAGAGCACGTGGTTTGATTTATAAATTATGTTTAAACTTAAAAATTCTTTAATGAATCTCTAAAGTCTCATCACATTGCTCTATTTAAAGTTTTTTATTTCAAAGTTTACAAGAATACTAGCAAAACATGTTGTTAGACGTCATCTTTGTTAATTAATAGGGATGTGGATGGTAGCAACACCTTGGGATAAAAAAAAACATAATTATTCAAATAAAAAAAATGATAGCTAACATAATTTTTTTTTGATAAAATATAAAATAAATAAAGACAAAGAAAAAAATACTAACACAATCAAATGAAGTTAATAACGTATATTAGCCTTGGTCATTGATGAGATCATTAGTTAAACACCAAGTATTTTTATTTGTTGTTCATTATTAATATTATATCTTTTTATTCTCTTTTTTAACAACCAAGTTTTATGTTAATCTTAAAAACAACAAAAGACAAAGAATAATAATAAAAAAAATATTGTTTAACTCTTGTTTCCACCATATCAAAAACATCAATTTTAAGAGATGTTCATAGTCAAGATAACTCATTATGTGTTTAAGAAGTAATTGAAACCCCTAAAATTTCATGCAAGGATATTAACCACTAGAATATTTTGGAATTTTCACTACTAAATCCATCAAATTTGAAGTATTAAGGTTGCTTTTGTTTCTTCTCATATTTTTCTTGACTTAACCTTAACTTGTTGGATATCATTTTGGAGACATTGAGTAGCCTTTTTTTAAGCATGGACTATAAAATAAGGAGTAAACTTTATTAGTTTAATAAAATTGAAAAAGACTTGAGTGTATTAATATTTTGAAGACGTTGAGAAAAAAATTTTGCATGGATTATAATAGATTTGTTTTTTTTTTAAAGTGTGTTAAGCTTAATGTGTTTAACATAATTCTTTTTAAAAAAAGATGGATGTTATCTTTCTTTTTTCTATCAACATCGAATATTCATGAATGTCTTCCACTTATGATTTTTTTAATAAACTATATCATATTAGTTTTAAATCCCCTTCTATTAAGAAATCTAATTAAAAAAAACTATGGAAATAAATTAGGTATATACACATATGCCAACAAGGAATGAAAGCTAAAAACATGTCGAGTTAATCCGACTCAAGTCTCTACTAGATTTCTCAAGGTAAGAATACTTCTTATGAGTCTAATCCATTTGAAATCTTGGAATTTATACCATTTAAAGTCTTGGAAATACTTGACTTATTCTTGGCTAATTCTCAAGTGTATATAATGTCGAACATGAGAATATTGATATTTAATAAGTAATAATCAACATTATTCTTGAAGATTTAAATGAAAGGAATGTAAAAGCTATAGCTGAAATTGAAATAAATGGTTCAATTGTTGATCATGTTGTTACACTTAAATCTCTTTTAATTTTACTAAACTTATAAAGTCTAATCCTTATTTTGTAGTCCATGCTAAAAATTATAAAATTAAAATTGTTGTATTGATTGCATGAAGCATGTATCCATAATTAAAATGCTAGGAAAAGTTTTTATCCTTAACAAGGTTTTTTTTTGGTAAACACTTAAAAAAGATATTTAATCACAAAATTTATACATCTTCACGCATTTAGTTATAAAAACACAATATTGGTCAACTTTTGTTTTTATCTTGTGATATAACTATACATATTTCTTTTATGCAAAGTTTGAAAATATCTTTTTGTGTGATTACTAAATTCTCTTTATTTTGCTTGAAAATAATTTAGTATATTAACTATTGGCCAAGGGTTATTCAATGTAATACTTTGATGGATTCACAACCCAATTAATTTGATTGAAATTTTCTACTTCATTTTTTTTATGTCATCCTCGCACTTATGTTTTCAGTGACTGATTTATTAAGATTTACTCTTATCTTCATTCTACCGCATGTGTAAGGTCTGTATGAGTGTCTCATCGGTCAGTTAAAATATTATTAGAGAGAAATAGAAAGAAAAAAAAAATACCAAAATTAAGAATAAATAGTGTTGTTGACAATGTTTTTGTGAGATGCAAAGTAATAAATAGAATCTATTTTAATATAGTAGAGTCCATATACATAAAATATATATATATATATATATATATATATATATATATTATAAAAATAGTGAGGTGGGTACGCGGTATTGGAGATTAGACCATAATTAGAAATTTGAATATTAATTAAGTAATCATGCTATGATATGATACTCAACTAATGATGGAAAAATTGCAATCTTTATACAATAAAATAAACTCAAAAAAAATGTTATTTCATCGTAGAAATAGTGATTTTATAATTATATTTGAAACTTTAATTATTTTGTATATTTTAGTAACTGATATTATTGGAGTGTTGATAAAATTGTAAATTCTAGTTTTTTTTATTATAGAAATAACAATTTTGTAATTTCGTTTGAAATTAAAGAAAAAGCTATAGCATGTGGGATAACAAATATAATATTAGACACATGTTACTGTGAATTGTATTTATCGTTTAACCCCTTAGTGCGTTAAAATTTAAGTCTTGGACTCAAAGGCATTTTCGACTTTTCCATGAGATCGGTTGGCATTGCCTGAATGTTTGAGGGTGTTTTCATTAAATCTATATTTTTTGAACAGTCAAACTACAACTTTATCCTTGAAAGGAGACAAAAAAAACAAAGAAAGGACAAAGATATTTTCGTTTTTTAAAACTGATTGTGAACAATAAATTAACATCATTACCCTCATATAAGACAAACAATAAATTGATGCTGAGGGGATTTTCGGTGTTTCACGGAAGGGTGAACAATAAAACTATTGAATTGCCCTTCGAAACGACAAAAATACAATATCGGTGCTGGGGCATAATGATATTTTGATACCAATTTTTTTTGTTATTATCATCAGCGCGAGGGGTGTTGAGGTAATTCCGTATTTGTTTATTATTTTTACAATTTAACTGCAATCGCGTTTTATTGACACACTAGCTGTTATTTTCCATACGTGCCTCTCAGGAGGCGCGTTCGATGTCCTTTAGTTGGTATAAATTCTCGCATGTCGTGTCTCCGAATGTGCTACCATGTCCTCTTCCACATGGTGGCGCATGTGTCGTTGTAAGGAGGGCAAACGGTTGCCAGTGGTCGATTTTTTGTTTTTCATCTTTTTTTCTCTCCTGCACCGACAAGAGACATACCAGGCCTCTTTGTTGGCGGGTTGTTGATTACAGTCCCTAATCTTTTTATTTCATTTTCTTTCCTGATTTCTTCTATAGAAGTTTTGGCCTTTTCAATTGTACCCTTTAATTGCAATTAATCATATATGTTGTTTTTCATTTCAGCCCTTATTCTTTTAAGTTTTTGTTTGTTTTTGTTGCCGTTAATGTTTTCGGTCTGCAGGTTTTGATTTCTTTCAATTTTGTTCTCCAATTGAAATTAAACATATATGTTGTCATCACCTAATTTATGGGTTACTCCCCAAAATCTACCCAAAAATAAAAATAAAATAAAATAAGAGGGGTTGATGTTGGTAGAAAAATCAATGTGGAAATTTTGGATGTTTTCGAGAACCCGATCGTACCTCTTTCATGCCAAAAAATGAAGGAAAATACAAATTCAAGGCTAAATAATTTATTACTGGACAAATCTGCGTAAATATTAAGCCAAAATATAATTATATTTTTTGAAGGTCAATTTGATTTAATCGTGGGCCAATTCAAAGTGTAATTATGTTAGAAATTAATTTGGGTCCAATCGAAGAATTTAATTAAGTGTAAGGACTTCATTATACTTTAAACGGTCAAATTAATTTTATTAAGGGCTTAATCAATGAAAAATCAAGTTATTGAGCTTAATTCGGGTTCAATTGAGAAGATTGGAATTTTTAGAGACCGAATTGAATTTTTCCAAGCCAATTGTGCAAAATCAAAGGGTCAAATTGAAGACAATTGAGAGTTTAATGATCAATTAAGGGTTAAATCTCATAAATCATAAACCAAGAACCAAATTAAAAAGGCACGCAAAACTAAGGTTGCTTTTGAAATTCTAACGGGGATACAATTGCACAAAATTAAAAGTTTAAAGCCAATTGAGGGTGCGATTAGAATAATTATAAATTGATGGACCATATTGCATTTTCACCTTCTCTCAAATCCCCTGCAGAGGTGACTACAATGTTTAGTCACCTGAACAGTGCAGACACACAGCTGCAGGTGAAGAGGCAATGCATCGCTACAAGCAATGGGACGCCGAAGGGTTGACTCCTTTTGCCTATAACATGCATGCACAAATAAAAAGGGGGAGAAAAAAATTGGCAAAATACTGGGGAAACGAGAGAAAATTACGAGCAAGTGGGGAGCAAAATATTTACAGGAGAGGGAAAAATTAGACAGAAAAATAACAAAAACACTTGAGGAAGAAGAAGACCTCGTAAAAATTGCACCACCATCCTTCATCTTCCTCGGTGCCGGTAGAGATGCCATCAACAACCTTCTTTGAGCCTGCAATTCTCTTTCTCTCTCGATCAACAACTTTCTCTCTCTCCATTTGACAGCCCCCGACAATCCTCTCTCTCTCCTCAAGCAACAACCAGTCGATCACCAAGCACCACCCCATCATCACTGTTAGCTTCACCTCCACTCTAGCAACCTAACTATGACTTTCGATGACACAACAAGGAGCGGCAGTGACGTAAGGCAACCAACTTTTGACGTCTCTTCCAGGCACCACAGGCCACCATTTATGACACCACCATCACAGGAAGAACCATCTCGACCTCCTCTACCCGGCGATAATAATAGATAAGTTGTTTATCCTATTCCTTGAACACCTAGCTATTGTTCACCATTTTGTGAACAGTAAGGGGAGTGAATTAATTCACACCCTCGTCCCACTGTTCTGCATGCATGCAAAACAGTGGGCTGGTCGGGTCGGGAACAAGGCCCAGCCTGGGCACTAAAATGGGTGGGCCATTCAGCCCACTCGGGGCTGGCAATCCACCCACAAAAAAAATACAAATTCAAAATTTGTATAAAAAATGTATTTAAAAAAAACAAAAAAACAATGTGTTTGTTTTTCGTACATATGGTCGAATTCCAAGGTTTTTCGAAACATATTTTTTGTAAGAAATATATATGTTGCATCTTTCTCATTTTTTAAATGAAAATTGGATATCATAACCGGTTTGCGATTATCCGTTGGAATTTGGCCAAAATATATATAAAAAATAATTATTTTGTTTTATCTATTAGGGTGTAAAATTTCATTGTAAAGTACATCCACATATAAAAAAGGGTTTTTAACTGTGATATAAAATTACATTGTTAAGTACACTCGCATAAAAAAATAGATTTTGAAAATGCGTTGTAAAATTCTTTTTGGGTAGTCTTCTAACTTTTATTGAGGTAAAGACTCTCTCACGAGGAGAGATCTACCTCAAGTTTTAGGAAAGACGAACAAAATAAAAACAATCAACAACAATGTAGCTTACCTTAGATAGGGTGCATTGAGGATGATACATCTTCACCTTGCACAACAAGTCCTCTTATCCAGACTCTCGCAGACCAATAAGTTTCTTAGCGACCTTAATACTAAGTGGTGACTCCTGATAATTATAGTTGTAATTTTTATGACTATAAAAACACACCCTTTCACCGCGCTCTAAAAAACATCGTCACGATATTTGTTATTTCTCATTTTGGCCCGTATTCTTTTGTTTTAAATGCATTTAATTTTTTTCGTTTCAAAGTTTTTATTTATTGCAGTTTAATATTTCAATTAAAATTGATTATACATTTTGTTTTTCCATTCCAGTCCTTATTTTTTTATTTATTTTTATTTGGTTTCAATTCCTTTATTCTTTTAATCCTTCTTGGACAATCTTTATTTTTGTTCGTACTTATGTGTCTATACTTTTAATTTTGGTTTTTGATTTTTGTCATTTTTTTAATCAATCTAGCCTTATAATTTTAATATATATTTGTGATAATTTTAAAATTCATATTTCATCTTTTTTCCCTTTCTTGTTTTGTTGTTTTCTTTTATTTTTATTTGTTCTTCAAATTAGATGGGTTTTTTATTCTCATAATATTTATTTGAGTTTTTTTTCCCTCTTTTGTTAAAATTTTGTTTTTTTATTCTTCGAAATAATTTCATGGTTTTTTTATTTTTTATTTTTTAAGCAATAATAATGGTAAGTTTAATAATTGTTTTCTTGCATACTCTTTTGTAAAAGTGTTTTGCTTCTTTTTTCTTCAAGCCATTTTGATATTTTTCATTATTTTGGCTGTAATGATGTTGGTAATTTTAAATGTTATAGTTATGATAATAATAATAATAATAACATAGTAATGGATTTTCAATGATATTTTCTTTTTTTTATAGGTAGAAAATAAAAGACTTATTTTTTTTATTTAGTTGTTTTAGGTGTTTACACAATTTTTTTTTTAATTTAATTTAAATTATTAAATGAGCTCATCGTAATACAATGAGTTCAATGATTCAAGTATCCAAATCTTCTTATTTTTTTAATGGTTGTGATAGATTTTTGCTAGTGATTTCATTAAAACCTTTTAAACAAATAATTCATATCAATTTAAAATTCATATATTTTATTAGAAACTCACACTTCACAAAAATTCTGAACAAATTTATTATTTTTCCCAAATTTATAGCATTGTAAAAAAAATCTCAAACTCTTAAAAAAATGTGTTGAAACAAATATGATTCTTATTGCATTTATTTAATTTTTTTTATTTTTTAATTTGTTGAAGTTTTTATGTTTTATTCTTCAAGATAATTCTATGATTTTCATTGTTAGCACAACAACAACAACAACAATTTTAGTGATTTTTTTTATAATTGTTTTCTTGCTTGCTCTTCTGTTACAGACTTACAACTTTTGTTTTTCTTTCAGGACAATTTAATATTTTGGATTGTTTAAATAGTAATGGTAATGATAATGATGATAACAATACTAATTTATTATAATGATTATAGTGTTTATGGTATTAATAATTATGATTATTGTTCTGAAAGTAATAATAACTCATAAAATAATATCAATAATAACATATTTTATTATAATCCAAATGATTATAATAATTATATTCATAATGATAATTATACTAATTTTGCTTTTGTCTTTTAATTTTGTCCTTTAATTATTTTTATTTATCCTTCAAATCAAATAGGTATTTTTGCTACTAATATTTGTTTTGAGTTTTGCCTTCAATCATGATAATAATTTTGGAGCTCCTCTGTATATAATGTTTCAAATCTAATATGCCGAATAAATAGTTTGGAAAAAATGTCTCAATATTATCTTTATTTTCTTTTATCCCAAATTAATTTAATCTCATATTTTTTAAAGAAAATGTTTCTTTAATCTTATTTTTTATAGATTTTATCAATTGCATTTTTACTTTTTTTTTTCTTACTATAAAAAGCAAATAATTCACCTTTAATGGATTTTATCAATTGAAATTTAACTTTCACAATACATCTTATGCACATTTCAGCATTGTCTGCAAAAATAAATATTATACCGATTGAATGATTAGCCAAGCAATTAAAACAGAACCAACAATCAATCTGTTTGTTGCAGAAAACAAATAACTTATTTTTGATGGATTTTATCAACTGCATTTTTATTATCTGTCGATTGAATATTTAGGCAAACAATTAAAGTAGACATAACATTCAATCAGTTTGCTACAGAAAGCAAATAACTGATCTTTAATGAATTTTATCAATTGTCTGTTCATAATTCTGCGAGTATAATTATGTTTAATTTTTTTAATCTTATTTCTATATAAAATGTATTACATCACATTAGTATTAAAAATAAAAATATATTTTAAAAATATATTTTTTATCATTACTATTAAATAAAACTCACATTCTTATATTTGTTGTTACATTTAAAAAAAATGGTCATACCTGCGACGAAGCCCATGGTAACTGTCTCGTTTTGGCTAATGTAGCAAATAATGTTACTATAGCGGTGACACAATTATATATCTAATTTTTTTTAAAGAGACCAAGTTTTTCTTAGATTCTTTCTCTAATTACTTGAATTTTTTTTTATCATTTTAAACTTAATATCTTTATCGCAGTTTTTTTCTTGATTTTGTTCTGTAATGGATTTTTAGTTTTTTTTTCCTTGCACTGTATTTTGAATTGTTTTTATTATTTTCTATTCTTTACACTTTGCATTATCTATACCATTCTTTTTGTTCTTAATTTTATTTTTTTATAATTTTTCTAATATTTGTTTTACATTTGTTTTGAAAAATTATTCTACACAAACTAAAAAAAATAGTATTTTACTAAAGCAATTGGAACATTTTTTTCGGGTCATGTTCAAAATTAGCCTAACATTTTACATATTTTTATTAATTCATATGATTTTTATTATGATATGTAAGTATTGACTTTTTTAATTCATGATTATATTTTTTGTACGATGTAAAAAAAAATCATTAATAATATCTATATATTAATTCTTCAGCATTAAAAATAATTAGACTTACATCTAGACAAAGTTGAATAGACGCGTTCACTTTGTTTTTTTTATTTTTATATATATATATATATATTGACACAAATAATACTCAATGTATATAATTAAATGCATGCATAGTTTTTTAATTTATAATTAAAATCGTTTTTTTAAATAAATTTAAAAAAACTTGTATATTTAATCTCGGGAGCATAAATAGTTTGAGCTTGGAGTTACAACTTACAAGGCAGTAATTGAGAAAGGCTCAAAGTTTAAGGATGATTGTGCAAAGGCTGAAACAACTGTGGAATCGACCTGCATCGTCACGACTACTTGGGCTCTGTCTGGCACGTAACCAGTAAAACCCTTGTCAAAAATCAAAGCCAGAGAGAGCGAAGAGAGGCAAAAATGGCTTCCATGAAGGTAGTCTCCAGGTTATCAACAAGGTTACAGCCTTTCCTTTTCAAGCTCAACAAGAAACCGTTATCTGCTGAACTCTCTTCACTGAAATCCAGCTCTCTTCCAACTCAGGTTTCTGTTCCTACAACAACAACACGCTTCTCTCGCACCTCAAGGTGACATCTTTTCCTCTCCCTCTCTTGAATTTACTCTTTGTTTTTTCTTCTTACTTCTGTTTTAATGGATAGATTACCACTGCAATTGAGTTGCGTCGAATCGATGTTGCCATTGCACAGCGCGATAGCATCAGCGACGTTGATTTCCAGCTTGTCTAGCGAATCTGACTCCTGGGCTTTAGTGCCTCAAGGTGGGTTTGGTTTCCCGTTCCAATCAATTTCTCCCCATCTTTGTGCTCGCCACCTGTTTGTTTATTTTACTGGCCGAAAATG
Source organism: Salix brachista (assembly GCA_009078335.1). Classification (NCBI taxonomy): domain Eukaryota; kingdom Viridiplantae; phylum Streptophyta; class Magnoliopsida; order Malpighiales; family Salicaceae; genus Salix; species Salix brachista. The sequence continues at coordinate 8,528,012 of CM018589.1, read as the reverse complement.
GTACATTTGTATTGTTCTCCACAATGTAAAATACATCATCTTGTTAAGTGAAATCAATGCGATAGACTATAAAGATTTTTTTTTTAAATGGACTTTTGAAATCTAATCAAGAAACAACTCCCACAGCGAGCCATGACCATGACCATTAGAAAGCATAAATTGTTTTGGATTTTGTCACAGCTCTGTGAAGTGGTCAATTGATTACAACTGATAGCCTAGACTTTTCTTAGATTCAGAATCCATGGGGTAACCGTAGGTTGCTATCAATCAAATTTTCGAGGGGGGGGATCCAAGGATCCTTACTGATCAATTTTCTGGGTTTTGGTATAACTCATCTGTAATCTGCAAAAGATAATTAATGGTGTGTGATTAACAATATAAAATGTGAGGTGGTGGTATGGTGGGAAGAACAACACATTGTTGTGTTGAAGCTTGATTATGAAAGTAGAAATGCCCATTGGTGTTTGATGTTCAACTTCAACAGTGTCTCTGGTGATAGGTTGAAAACTTCAAATCTGAAATTGCTATCTGCGTCAAAAGAGCGTGGTGCTATGGTGGCAAGAATGGTATATGGTTTTGACAGCTTTTGATAAGGAATGAAGAAATGTGTATTGGTAATGGTCCTGAAGAAGAGAGAGGGAAGGAGAGACACACATGATTCTAAAAGCTTTCTTATGCTGGAATGATTTTTATTGATCTCAGTTATTAGGTATGCTGAATGATGCAAGTACATTCAGATTTAGGCTGCAGTTTGATTGGTTGATTCAGTGAAAGGAACAGTTGCTAGCCATAAATTAATGAGCGGTTCTCTATGAAAGTCGTCCCCAGGGGCTTGGCCTAGTGGCAACAGCACCCTGCCACCTTTGGTTATTACCCGAGGTGGTCAGGTGTTCGAGCCTCGACAGCCAATCTTTCGAGATCCCCTGTAAGAGCCTGGGACAGCCGGGGGTTTACACATGCTCTGGGCCCACGAAGTGCGCTTTCCGGGTCATGTGGTTCCCACGTTATCCAAAAAAAAGGTTCTCTATGAAAGTCTTGTTTTACTATTCAAAAGGTTGTGCAAGCTACTATTTTTCCATGCTGTTTTTGCTAGTTGTTATTATGAACTGAACTGTCATTATTTAACCCCTTAAACTGCGATAATCTCTTTATATTTGCTGAAAGAACTTTGTTTTGTAGTGAGTTAGATAGCCAATGTGACATTTTATGCCCTCTTAAGTCAATACTCAGGAAATGAAAATTATAAAACAGAAATGACAATAAAAACACCATTCACATGACAGCTTTTTTACTTTATTTATTTATTTTTAATTGTTTAAGAACCATGTTACTGAAACATGCATGTTTTCCCAGTCTGAGTGAGATGTAACCATGAGTTTTATTTCATTAATAACATCAAACGTGACATGATGTTTGTCATTTTGTATGACGTGACCACCTACCTGACCACATATTTTGTTTTTATTGTAGGTGTCTCAATGCCTTTATGATATTTCATGGGAACTTTTCACAAGGTGAAGAAGAATGGCTGTTTCATGTTGAATTTCTTTGCTCTGACTTGACAAATGTAACATTGAAAAGGAGTGTTTGCTACATGTGAAACCGAGTAGGACGTGCTTCTTTCTGTTCATCTTTCATTGTTTTTGCTCTCCTCATTTATTACTTCCTTTGACTGTCTATATCCAGGATGCTGGATGATTTTTTGTTCTCTAAATTAGCTTCTATGGCAACGAATTTCACGTCATGCTTGCAGACTTTTGATTGATAGATAACTTTTGAAGGATAGGAGTAACTACCATTAAGCTAGTCTAGTAAAAAGCTCAAGATTGGGACAACACAGCAAAACCTACGTTAGAAAATAGAATGGAAGTCACTGCTTACCAATGTTAGCACCAGGAATGTTTCTAAAGTCAACTCTTTTATTAGAAGATTCATGGGTTACAGCCTAAAATATCGAACTCATAATCTAAAGAAGTACATTTAATTTCCCTTTCAAATTCATGTATTTACAAAAATTCATGAATAACTAGAAAAGAAAAGAGTCTCTCTTTTTTAAGTAGACAGGTCCAATTATTTCCTACAAATTCCTTTTCCCTTCCAAACTCTTGACATTCCTACTTGAACTCAGGTGGCACATAAAAATTAAAAATTGGGTTTTTCCAACAATTTGGGACGACTCAACCATCTAAAGGGTTCCTAGTATAGGCACTATACTTTTTTATTTAGAGTTTCTAGCCCTGCAATCACCTCCATGTATTTTTCAGTTACTAGAACTGTGGAGCACACAGCCACATTTCTACTCCAATAGTTGGTTTTTGTTTTTTTACATTGAATTTCCACTTATACAACTCCATTCATTCTCCACACATCGAGGTACCTGCAAGTGGTAAGTAGGCGTAGGCATGACGAAGGTCTATAAATATCTTGGTCATTATTGAGAAAATTAAGATAATTTCATACATGACAATCAACCATCAAATAATTTCAAAAACCACAAACAACTTACTTGTCATACAAGTTCATAAATAGAAACATAAAATATACAAATACATTCTCTACAATTTCATTATATTTTCCTTAGTGTGTATTAATTCATTTTTCTATATTTACTAATTTAAACATCAGAGCATCCCTAATTTTTATAAGGGACTTGTTTTGTGTGAACCACTTAAGTTAGATATAATTTCTATTTAAAATTTTTTCACGACTTCATTAAATTCAACACTACTTTATATAAAGATGATACATCAATTGATTTTTTTTTCTTCACTTAGGTTGATATTTAAATTGTTATTGAGCATGCATGCACACAAGTACGAAAAATATAAAAATAGTGGATGTGGAGGCAATAATATATATATATATATATATATATATATATATATATATATATATATATATTATCTTGACATATGATCATAAATAATGTAGTCCGTATGTTCAAGCTGTGTTTTTAATATATAAATTCTATCTATAACTCCATCAATTATGTAAAGTAAGGAGAAAAATTAAAGCTAATATTTCTCAACTATAAAAATCCTAATGAAAAATTTATACAATGTCTATTACTAATTACTTTATTTTTTTTATTGTAGAAAACAAGTCTAAAATTTCTAAAAACATATAGATAAAGTTAGTTACATTAATTAGCTTAAGTTATAAAAAAATTACATTAATTAGCTTAAGTTATAAAAAATATTACATTATTTAGCATAATACATGGATTATATATATTGTTAAACAAAACATTCGCATAATCATATTAAATTTTTAAACAAGTGGATGATAAAACTGGACAATCTCATAATAGGGGTGCAAAAAACTAAATCGATATTATATGATGACTAACACCATTTTTTCTTGGATGTGGAGAGTTCTATATTAATTAGCTATGTTGTTTTTAGAATGCATATCCATTTATAAAAATATATTGGTATTTAATAATTACACAATTTTTTTTATTAACTACATGCTTCATTAATGTCATACCAATATAGTGTAATGTTCTAAGTTTATATGTTACACAACATTTGCAAATGCAAATTAACTATTTTAAATTGTATATGAAAGTATTTACAAAATTCAAAGCAACATTCGAAAATATTGATAGATTCCAGCAATATGGAGGCAAAATAACTAGTCTTTACTAGAGTTTTTAAATTTGCGTCAAATTATTTTTTTATAAGCTTAATAAAAAATAGAGATGTTAGGAAATCAATAATAATTTGATATATATGAAGAAAATACTTTTAAAATATTATGGTGGTGAAATATTAGACCACTTTTTTTTAAAAAAATATTAAGATATGGATAGACTAGATTGACCTAGATCCATAATATTTAATCCACAAAACTCGTGATCCGAGGCATGAGCTAGTGATAACTCTATTGAATCCAAATCAAAATAAATTAAAAAGTCTAATTCTAATTTACCAAATATTGAAGTACTAAAATAATAAAAAATTATTCAATTAAAAAAAACACCTTAAAAATAAGCGGCTTGCTATGCCATGGCCTAGACCAAATTGGTTTTAACATAAAAAAGATGCTAAGGCAATGCTAGTATTTTGAAAGAACAAAGGAAAATCTAAAACTTGAGTCATTGACTTGATTGAAACTATTAATTGTGTTAATATAATAGTATAATTAAAGAAAATAGCATAGAAAAAAATAAAAAGACCTGAGATAACACAAGTCATTTTTAAAATTATTAAAGTATCTTATAGAAAGTCAATAAAAAAAGAAATATGGAGCCTAATCTTCAAATAAATCAAATGGTAAAGGATAAAACTTAAAAAAGAAGAAGTTTTGCCTACATCGTGGGCCTTATACTTTTGTATATCCTTTTAAAAAAGATAAAAATAAATAGAGATGATAACAAAGTAGACAATATTTTTAAAAAATATATATTGAATAATTAATCTAATTTAATTAAATAATATTTTAAATGGAAACAAATCTAACAAAAAACAAAAAACCAAGGATAACATAGGTACTTTTTAAAATAAAAAGTGAGAAATCCCATATAAGATAAATTAAATAAATAAATTATGGAGCCTAATATCCAATCAAATCAAATTCTAAATGAAAAAAACTAAAACACATGAGTTTTATCAAAGAAAAAAAAACTCGAGCGAATCTTATAAATAAAGGCTAATCTTTTATAGTAAATTAAAAAGCTCAATTCAATATCAAATAAAAAAATCAATTTAAAAAAAAATGAAAATGAAAAAATAATATTTAAAAGAATGATGGTAAAATTTTATATATAAATATAATATAAGAGGATAAAATAAAATTTTAAAACTATCCTAAATAAATTAAATAGAAATCAAAAGAATGATGTATTTGTTTTAAATTTATAGTTTCCGCCACGTTTATGGTTTTTAGGAAACCTAACATTCATTTTCTTTGTATATGGTGTATAACCTATTACTTATTTCAAAAACTCGATTCAGGATCAAACGACTTATTCTCGACTGTTTTATTTGGATATTAAATTTCTAATATATGAATTGATGTATATTTGTCTATAATTATACTGATATAAGTTTGATACTATGAGCAAGTTGGGCTCCTTAATGTGATCTTATATAAGTTCATTTAAAACTATTCCTAACTATATTCCTTACAAGTTTAACTCTTGATTATTGTTTGAGTGGAGATTAGAATGTTCTCATGCATAAATCCAATATCAATATGTTAAACTACTTTAAAATAAAACTAGGTGGTGACTTTCTTAACATTCACGTCGATTAGATATCATCCTCGTCAAGATAATAACTATATGAGGGATTTTAGTAATGGCTAAACTTTCTTGGCTTATATGTAAAAATCATATATTTTGTTAATCCTTTTATTTTGCGTGATTATATATTTTACATAATTTATTTGATATAATATTTGTTTATTTATATGTTTTTATTCCATACATTTTCTATCACACGTTTATAGATTAAGATGAAATTGTGCCAAAGTTCTACTGAAAGACATTTTCTTTCACACGTATAATGCTTTGGTTAATATAAGGAATTAATTTTGCCCCAATGGGTCTCACCTTGAACTAGCATACATGAAACCTTATCATTTTTTGAAACTCTACCTCGACACGATTAATAAATGATATGACATTGCCTTAGTATGTTTCTTTGTATCTTATAGACATCAGGTAAACCTTTTAAATTTTATTTATCTTTGCAATAAGGTATCCTTTGAGAACAATATGTTAGTCATTCTACTATACATCATAAGTAGAACCTTCCTTTAAAGTGTCTTCTTATATTATTATATAAGGCCACTCCATATCCAAGTTGTTATATATATATTTTTTTTGTGAATTTTTATACTTATAAAGGCTATGTTAATGTTTTATATGGAAACAATTTGGAAAACAAACACAATTAACATCTTGAAAACTCAATATTTCCAGAAGTCATGAAAATGAAAAAAAAGGTGTTATTCTTGAGCATAACTTATTAGTTTAATATGTCTTGTAGGGAATGTGTTGGTTACATACAATATTATTATATTCATGTAAATATATATTTATTAATAATAAAAACTTAATTTATCTTTAATATTCATATAATATTAGATTAATGAATCTTATATTTTATTTGTGCATCTAGAGTAAAGATAAATTCTACAATACAAAAATGCTTTGTAAGAAAAATTATAAAGTTGTTGTAGTTATGAGATTTCTATTGCACCAAAATATTATTACCTAAAATATCCCTAGTAAACGTTGTCTTAAACACTGGATATCTATTAGAACTATAGAGATTGATATATATTATTTATTTATTTTATATAAAAAAGTAGTTGTTTTCATAAATTGAGGTATAACTTAGAGCTAATATGTACATGATTGTTATAAGATATGTGTATCGAACTATTTTATATGGAGAGATTATTTATACCTATAGAAAAACTCACGTGACGGTTGTGTAAATGACTCTTAGATTTGAAATCACCAACTTATCTTATATAAATAATATTATGATTTGATTCTGTTATATATTATTTTAATTGAGGTAATGAAATGGCTAACATAAGGTATATATACTATCATATTTTAGTTGTGGACATTTTATGATTAAAATCTAGAATTGCATCTTATTTTTATGATCTGACTAATTCATTTGGAGTTCAAGTATAAATTTATGTTTATTTTGGGACATTACTTGTAACTAGTAAATAGGCATCAAGCCCTAAAATCTCTCTCTTGTTTAACTAGGTTCTCATGAAACAATAACTTCTTAAGTGATAGATTAAGATTTCCTCAATTTTTGAGTCACCTCACTTAGTGTTTGATTGAAAAGTGCTAACAATCAAATCATAAATTAGGATGAAAAAAACTTGCATCATTATTCTTTAGGTCTGGAATGACTAGTAGCTTTATTAAGACAAGATCAGGGTGATTATGTTCTTTCATTAGTCGATACTTTTAGGATAATGTTAAAATTTTCTTAGTTTTCACTTTCATATAAATTGAATCACTGGCTTTTATGATAGATTTCTCATCATAATATTTCATATTCGATCACAAATCCATCACAAAAGAATTCTAGAGAAAAATAAATTTGCAATCATAAAAAAAAGAGAAAACAATTCATGACTGAGTGTATTTTCGGTCGCAAATTTTGATGATAAAATAATTTTTTTCCTGTAGCAAAATGAGAGGATCTGAATCTAATTAAGTGATCTCAGCTATATGAAAATGGTATTCAACACCAGTAGCATAAACTGATATCACTTAGTGAAACTTCATGGCAAAGAAGCTATTATTAGATATTAGCCCCACATTTATCAAGCCATCATGAAATCTCATGACCAAAGATATGGACAGCCTTTTCTTTGCGAGGTTGTAGACAACTGAAAACAGTTTCCAATGTACAGTTTTATTTTTTATTAACGTGAATGTCTAGGTTAACTTTCGTATATCTTGATTAATTCCATGAATTCTGAAATTATCAACTATATAAATTTTTAGTGGTCATCATATTAACAACAACATGTTTCGAACTTGAGATCACAGGAAATCAAACTCTTTAATCCCATTTTTTTTCTTCTAATTGTACAATCTTGATCGAGAATAGATCGTCCATGATGAGCAAACTCAAACAAAACTTATATAATTATAATTTAGGAATTTGAGCTCGTAATATATTTTGTAATTAACTAAACGTAAGGATAAGAATATTTCAATAATGAACAAAAATCTATGTATTGAAAAGTTTTGGCATTCATGTGGTGGTGAGCGTGTTGCTTCCTTCGTGATTTAACCCTTGAACACTTGACTCCATGAATTTAACATAAAATTCACGTAAAAGTTTATGTAAAATCCTCGATGATCGAGGTTGCTAATATTTATCTTATATCATTTACACGAACAATTTATTTTATTGATGACTCGATAATGAGCCTTAATTCATACACTTTGTGGATAAGAAGTACAAAGTAGCATATACTGTGATACATGCCTTGGAAGTATACAAGCAATAACAGCTAGAAATTAAGCAAGTATTCATAGAGTATTTATTTTCTGAATAGTTTTGTTGTCTTATATATATATATATATGACTGGAGAGAAAGTGTCTCTAATTTCCTTCTCCAGGACTTGGATGTGATGATCCCAGAATCCTCTTAGTCTCAGAAAGAATTGGAATCGGATTACCTCCTCCACTAGGAGTGGACGGCGGTGCTGGGCCCTTAGGAAGCACATTCAACACCAAGTTTTCGGGAAGGAGGACGCCACCCTTCTCTTGGCATGGAATCTTCCTAGCATCCGATGAACCGTGGCTAAACGAAAGAAGAATGAGAATGAGTGGCAATGTGATCAAACGAGCCATGGAGATTAATCTTGAGTGATAAAGGAATTAAACTAGGCAAGGTTAAATCGAAAGCAGAGCAATGAAAGATGGTGTTCTATCGTCGGAGTAATTTAAGGTGTGTATATATAGATAAATAGATTACGTGAGGCTCAAGAACTTTGCAAATCATGGATTTGAAACACAGAAGAATACTAATCTTGCAAGCATGGATGTTTTTGGAAGTTGGGTTAGGTATAGATGAACTAAGAAGCCGTCAACCCTTGTTGCAGCCATGCCAGCCGGTGTTTTCAATCCCAGTATTCTGCCATAGCAATAGACTCAAGGGGAAAACACTGGATGAGTGGCAAATCTGCTCAAAGTCGAAGTCTCAATCATGTTTTCTATTTGAAGAATATTCTAAGCACTGAGAAAGTTCAAATCATGTTTTTTTAGCTGATTCCAGTCGTTTTCCTAGTGTTGGTAACGCAAGTGAGCAGCAAATAGTGGAATTGGGAGTGATTGAACAGGAAGAACACTGTGGCAAGTATGGAGGGACAGCCAAGTTTCACTGTTGAGGGCTGCATGAGGGCATTTCATGGCTTCATGCATGAATCTGCAGAAATAATATTCAGGATCTTCCTCATTCAATGGATTGATTCTAAGTGAAAGCTGAATGCGACGTCATTTTGACATCACCCTCACTGGTGGAAGTCAGTTTTGTGCCATAATTGTTTGTTAGGCTTGGATAAAAGATAAGATTCAATGATCCAAATCACCCCATCACCTGGGTCAATAATTTTTTATAGAAAAAATAAATATATCGTCGATCTAATTAAATTTTAATGTAGACCGATTAGGTCAATGGGTTTTTTTGTGGATAAATATTATTTTCATTCAAACTTTAAATTTAATTTATATAAATCATAAAAAAAAATTCAAGTTAACCCGCAAGGAATTTATACTCGAGGATGCCACCTATGGATTTGTAGGTCGAATAAAAAAAAAGAAAATTACGTTAAAATGCTAGATTAAGATCTTATTGTTCAATAAAATCTCAATAGAAAAAAAAAAAGATTCTTATATCTCTAATTACATCTACTGTGTTTCTGTATAATATTACATTTTCTAATACATCCTTATACATATCTAAATTGATATACTTTTTGTTTTTAAAATAACCTTGAGATATACAAGAGTATTGTTTTTTTTAAATAATGATTGTTTATTTTTGAAGTTCTTATTTCTCCAAACATTTTAACCAATTTAGAGAAATATTTAAATCATTTCCCAATATAAGTCAATGACAATTTTAAATTTTAAAAAATTATTTTATCAATTTTGATTAAGAAACTTTATTAAATTACGTATTGTACAATTGGGTATCTACAAATACTTGATATGTATAATTAAAAATATAAAAACATATTAAAGACTCATTCAATCATATATAAGATAAATTAAGCTATATATTCTAAATAACAAATAATAGATTTTCTATGATAAAAAGAGTTGCTCTGTGTTTGTACGAAAAACAATTACATGATGAACTGTTTGTTTGTACAACATTGCTGGTAACAGTTAATATCTTTTAAAATTAGAAAATTAGAAAAATTTCAAAAACTTTGGTTGAAACAGTATATAAATAGTATATTTTAATAAAATTAGAAAATAAAGGTTCAACATTGAGATTCTATTCATAAATAGTATATAAAATATTTTAATTTTATTAGGTTGTTTATGTCGAAGCAGTAATTTTTTAGTTTTTTCTTTAGTTATTTTGGAATACAAATATTTGTTAAATTACAATGCATTTATTTTTCATTAATAATCAAATAGTAAATATTTATTTATGAATCTCCTTTCTGGATACTCATATGTATTTCAAAAAATCAAGAAATTTTAATTATATAGAATGATTTGTGAATTCATTATTGGGTATTTTCTAATCAAAATTAACAGGGATGATTTAGAGACTGAAAAATCTCAAACTTTAACCTAAAAAATCTTTGAAAAAACCATTAGAACCTAGAAGGGAAGGCAGAAGCTTGGGTTTGAGGCCCATTATCAAATTAGTATAAATTTAGAAATAAAATCGAGCCCATTTATGTACTCCATTTGTTTCTCTGAAATGTCTGCAAAAAATAAATTAGTTGGTGGAACTAAAAGATAAAATAAAACCGATGAAGAACATAAAATAAATAAATAAACATTGTCCAATAATAATAATCAAGAAAAAAAAACTTATCAAGTCAACAAAATTGATCTTAAATATACATATCAAATAGCAAACAAAACTGTAAGTTAACAGTAGATAGCATGCAAGAGGTAAGATTTGCAGACTCAATAGATGCCAAAATAACTATGAGATTACGGTTAGGCTATACTCTTAAAATGTCTTGAATTTTATTATTTATTTTTTAAAGTTTTAAATTATGTTTTTTATATGTTGATATTAAAAAAAAAATATTTTGATGTATTTTCAAATAAAATTCAACTGCCCAAAGCCTCCATATTGTCCTGATCTTTTTATTTTTCTGCTGATTTTGATTTATATATATATATATATATATATATCTTCTAGTTTCTCTCCTCTAGATGAATAAAATATTAGGCTCTTAACAATTCTAGATCATCTTATAAGGTTTTTGTTTGGGATTTTACGTCATGTCTCCATGTATGAATGTCAATGTGTGCATTTTTCATGTGCATTACTAGTCAAGTGCTTCATTTGCAAGCTTATTTAAACTTGACCCAAATTAAAAAACTCAATGGGCCACAAACCCAAATATTTTAAAAGTTTGCTTTGTTTTATACAATCATATTTCAAAAAAAAATCATGTCATTAACTTTTAGTGTTTAAGATAGATGGATTCAATATGGATCATTGCTCTGAATATTAAAAGAGTAACACATCCCCTTGATTTCTGAACAACAAGATTTTAGTCTAACATTCACTAATAACGTAATCGGGAGTATCAATTAAATTCATAGTCTAATATTCACCGATAATATAATCATTGGTATTAATAAAAATCAATATAACATTCACTAATGTAAGAATCAAGAGCATTATTCTTTGTCTCATATTAGCTTAACTCGACAAATAGTACGAGTGAAAACTGAGCACCATGGGATAGGTGAACCTCATTGAGATGTCCTTCATAAGCAATTATTGGGACTTAGAATAGGTTTAATGAGTTTAATACAGGCTTATGGATCATTCACTAACACGATTTTATCGATAATTAATCACATGTTACAATTAGGAATGACCAATCATAAAAATGTTAATTTATCAAGTGTAGTCCAAAAGATAATAACTAAAAGTTAAAAAACTAAAATGGCTAGGTTTAACCTTTAACCAAGGGTTTAACTCACAACATTAGACCTATTATTACCTTTATAGATAGACCACTAGTAGATTAGGCATAACAAATTATTAAGAATAAAAGACAAGATTAGCAATGCTTCATATTTTATATAGGATCTCTTGGGTGAACTCGCAAACATCATGACTATGGTTATGAGATTAGAGTAATTTTATAGAAACAAAAGCAGGAAAATAAACGTATGAATGATGAAATCAAAATATATCAATTTAAAAAACAAAAACAAAACAAAAAACAATTTCATCCCTCATGAAACCTTGAGATCAGTGATTCTAGTCATAAGCTTAAGTTTAACATTATAAAAACCAAACCATAAAAAATATCAAAGACAAGTTAAAAACAAAAAAAACAAAAAATGCTTAAAAAAACAGAAAGAATCAAGCAAATCTAGGAAAAACTTTTAAACCTAGACTAATATCTACAATTTTCAACCAATAAAATTCTAGATTCGGGTGCAATCAAAACTTTTAATTCTCGATTATTTTAATTTAAAAGAATTAAATTGTAAAAAAATATTAATAAAAAAAACTTGTTAAAGCAAAAAGATAGAGAAACCAAAAGAACTAGAATACAAATTGATAGAAAACACCAAAAAGGATAAAATTATAATAAAAAATATTCTTAAAAATTATCCCAAACAAAACAAATAATATCAAAATTGAAAAAGGTTAAATAATTGATGACTAAGGAGTAATTAATATTGTTACGAGTCTCGATGACAGGAGAATAATTTTTTTTAATTTAATATGATGCATCTCTGAATAGATTTGTCGTGACAAATCATCCTGTCAGTGAGGGTACTGCACTTTTTTTTTGAAAAAGAGAGAAAAGGAAGGAACATAAGATCACGGGAGTACGATATTTCTTGTCAGTATTCTCTACATGCAGGACCATATGGCTCTGGAGAATCTTTCTTTCATCAATGGCTTTTGGACACTGTTTTTTGTTCGCTCATGAACTTCGCACGTATGTGGTGGTGGTGGTGGAAATATCACGAGTTCTCTGTAACACATTCACTGTCTAGCTAGCTTATATAATAATATAAACTAGAGGCAAAGAGATTGATTATCTGTGGAAGTTCTTATTTTTAATCCTCCCTCTTTCTCATCTATCTTCTTCTGTAATTTTACAGCAACTTCATAAAAAATAATGCAGATCTCCAAATCAGATGCATCTCAGAATCCTGAAAGTCATGAATCCCAAGACGTTATCCGCTTCGAAAAGTCTCTTCAGGTATGTTTTTGTTTATGTTTTTCCTTCATGATTCTTTAATTTCCAGAGAAATCATATACAAATGTTGGATTTCGTAAATCATTTCAGGAACTTCGAGACCTGCGTTCTCAGCTCCATCACGCAGCCAATCACTGTGAAACAACTTTCTTGAACACCACCCAGAAACATATGTGAGCTCTCAACCTCTTTTATTTCTTTTTCAAAAGTAGAGTTACTTCTCAAGTTCTATCTGGGAAAACCAGTACCTGTTCATGGTGGAAAAACTGGCAATTATATGCATGATTTTGCAGGGTTGTGGAGAGCACAAAAGAGTATCTCTGCAGGGCAGTTGTTTCAGTTGTTGATCATCTTGGATGCGTCTCTGCTAATCTTAACAGCAGCATTTCTAACAGCTGTGCGTTTTCCGAGGCTGAGCTCAGAATTAATTGCCTGAAACAAGTCAGTATTAATATTAATCCATTTCCAGCCCCTTAATCACCATCTAAACACCCCATTTCATTCATTTATGGCCTCTGATACATCGATTCATATAAACTAATTAACCCTCCTCTTTTTTCTGTGTTTTTTTCTCTGTTAGAGACTGCTTTCATGTGAAAAATATGCTCACAGGGTTGCTCTCACAAGAGTAAAGTGGGCAGCATATTTACCGAAACATCACCACCGCTATTTGTCAAAACGTAAATATTAGTTTACTCTTGTTTTTAATTTGTTTTGTCTTACGTTATGATCAGCAATCAATTTTTTTGTTTTGCTGATCTACTGGTCTGTGTCTGATGAGCAGCAATTACGAGTGTCGAGAAATCAAATGAAGATATTGTAAGGTACATGCTGCCTATTTATATGCTTCATGACAAAAATCAACAAAGAAAAAGTAGAAAACAAAGATCTTTGATTTCATGATGTATTTTATTGTTTATATGCAGAGATTCGGATCCTCGAGCTTCCACAAAAATATTGATGGCCAAGCATGAATCTGAGGCAGCGCAGTTGCCTCTTTCCTTTCGCACCTGCACTGATCAGAAATCAACCTCAGCCAAGAATCTATGGTCGGGAATTTCCGCCGAGAAAGGAGACCCTCATTCAGGTGATGACATATCTAGCTAATGAGTTAGATTAAAACATAATTTACTTAAAATATAGCGTTGACTTGGATTGCAGTGCCTGTTCGTGATGGCCTTTCAGTGCTCTCAAGGATTTCAAATATTCCCAGTTTTCACTTTCAGGTCAGGATTACGTGCTATCGATTATTCTATCTGTCACTTGACATTGAATTAGGTTTACTAAACCAGTTCATGGCCTCGATCGTCTTGCTGCAGCAATGTTCATCGAGGCGTGGACGGGGCACCCTATTTAGAAAATCATCAGCACGCAGTAATGACTTCTTATCGCTCATTCGTCGGGCAAAACGAACTCCATAGTGCAGTGATTGGAACAAAAAAATGCCGTAGAGGTTGTTTGCAGTCATTAATTTTGTTGTAAAGGCCTTGGAATGCCTCTAGATGAGTGGTGGTAAAAAAAATCAATGATGGTTTGTATATTTTTTTATATGCCATGACTTTCAGGTATTTCTTATATTCTGGTTGAGATCCTACAAGTTATATTTAATTAATACAATTTAATTATTTTTTGTGTTTTTAACTCTTTTCAAAATATTAATTTTAATTCCAAGTTGAATTCAATTTATAAAACTAAACCAGAAGGAAGGAAACTCTTTGATTTAGTGGAATAATCTCTCTTGAGATTAACATTGAAAATAATATTTCAAAAAATATCCACATGTTAATACACAATTAATTTTTTTCTTTATTTCTCTCATACGCCTCTTTCTTTTCTCTCAAAAATCCTTGACAGAACATTATTATTTCTTTCTCGACTTGGCATCAATCATCATCAAGATGTTCTTGTTCCTTATAAAATGTGTTATTAATATCCTTTCTTTTGCATGAATCCCTGAGTTAAATCAACTTTTTTTTAAAAAAAATAAAAAAAAATCAAACACTATGAAGAAATGTAAATAAAAAGGACTACAAAGCTTGGTTAATTCCTTGAAAAGTTATAGTACTTTATTAAAAAATCAAATTAAGATAATCCTTTCACCATCACAATAGATTATTATGAAATCAAAGTCTCTAAAAAAAATCTAAATATAAGTTGAACATGGTTAGATAATGAAAATATTATAAATGAAATAGTTTTTTTAACACCTTTGATTATTTGGACATCAATGGAAAGGATTAATATCCTTATTATCATTGCTATAAGAACTTTTTTTTTTGTAATAAATAAATAAATCATTCTTATCATCATCATCCATCCATATGATTCTTCTAGAATTCAAAATGTTCTTAAAGTTGTTAATTTATTTTCTCATTTCATCCATATCAAAAGAATGACTGTCCCTCTTAAATTAATGTATATGATAGCCATAAACAAGCATTATGCAAAAAAAATCAAAGTTCTAATATCGATTTGATATCAAGATAGTGAGACCAAATAAAAAATAGTCCATACATATAACTTACTCGTATAAGAATAGTTTATGCTCATCATCAATTGCATAAAATCAAAGATATTCAAATCCAGATAACATGTCGCTCTAAAGATACATGCTAGATCATCATTTTAAAGTTAAATAGTTAGCAATAATTCACTACACATATGGAGATAAAGAATTGGAAATGGAGCTAAAAGGCTAGGTCAAATATTTTTAGATTCAATTTCAGCATAATATACATTACACATGGTTAAATGTTCAATATATACTAAGAAGAACCCTTGAAGTATAGAAAATAGTAATAATGACATTAACTTTACCACGGCTAACATAAATGCATTTTTTTATATGAAATATACTCAAATTAGATTACAACATCTTTGACTTACTGAGAGTGTAAACATATATTTCAAATGCTTGAATTTGCACACTATATAATAAAATTAAAACAACCATAACTCTTACTATATAGATTTAATGTATGCAATGTTAGATAAATTGAAAAGATCATTTTTCTGAACTTAAAATCCACATAGATTTAATGTATGCAATGTTAGCAAATTCGAGCTCAAAGTTGGTCTATATATAGTAAAAGATAATAACATCCAAGTCTAACACACTTGTTTTACTAAGACAAACTAAAGTAATTTAATACCTTTTAGATTAATTAAAGACATTTCAGTATATCCTCATTAAGTTGTGAAAGACTATTATTTGAGTCATATGTATCATAACCATAATAAGGAGATAAGCTAGAGATATTAAAGTGTATAAAACCTTCGAATTTCTTGTAGGTTATTTTGTATGCATTTTCATCAATCTATATTAAAAACTTTAAATGGACCATTACCTCTAAGCTTGAGCTTTGTGAACCGGCCTAGTAGGAGCCTTTTATTGCAATATAAACCTAAACTAGATCTTTTTCTTTGAATTAGACATTCATATGATGTTTATTAACTTGAGTTCAATACTTCTGATTTTACTTGATAATCTTGTCATGGAATTATTCATATAACTTCTTTAGTATTTTTAGTTCTATATTCAATATCCTTATTAAAACAATATATTGTAGGATGAAGAATCAAATTCAAAATATTTAAAAATTATTACCATAAACAATGTTAATAATAAAGAAACTCAAATAAGTGAATTTAACTTCTTAATAATCATAATTATCCTAGAGTGAGTAAAATCATTACCTAGAAATAGAAGGAAGAATTAGTCTAATCATCTAATGATTTAGTTTTTTTTTTCATTTTCCCTTAATTCTTTATGAAATAACATTATGTATCTCATAGTTTATAAGATGCATAACACACTACATCCTCATTAATGTGCATAAAAAGATAAAAAAAAAAAACATTTAAATTATCTATAAGATTGTTATTATATTCCAATTAATGACTAATGAATTTTTATATTAAATAGTACAACTTTTCCATTATTATTTTTAAACCTAGCCTTGCTCCTTCTTCTTTTATTCTCTTGAACTATCTAAAGACTTTGCCATCAATTTTAGCACCATTAATCTTCAGCATACCTTCTAATTTTGGATATTTTTATCATCCTCTATAGCTCATCGATTGTTTATTGGATGACACATAAAATGTTAATCTTCTAATTATTCTTTATGAATAGATTTTTTAGGCTGTTTGATGGTTTCAACTGCTTAAGGAGTCATGATAAAGGTAGTTTTGAAGGGACACATGCATGCCCAATAGTTTGCTTGTTGTTTTATGCACCAAAATATCTTTGTTTTTTCATCTCTATGATTCTAACATTTTCCTTATCTCATACATTAGAATTTAAACTTTTTGCACATGTTTGAAAGTGTGTTTGTTTTTTCATTTAAAAAACACTCTTGAAAAATTTTGTGTTTTCTTGCTTCAAATTATTTTTATATGCTAATGTAAAAAATAAAATTTAAAAAATATATTATTCTGATGTATTTTAAAGTGAAATATAATTATTACCACAATAAAAAAAACACTACCTACGACTAAAGCACTTGGCTTGAGTTGTCCAGAGCTTGACCGACCTCTACGGGCACTTATAAAGGTAAATTAGTAGTTAGATTAAGATTCTTGAATAGTTCATAGATGTTTTTTTTCTAGACTCAAAATGAAATATAAGCTTAAAAAAACACTTAGAGAAAACCTAAAATCATAGGAACATGAGAGCATAAATAAAAAACGTGATAACAAATCGTGAAGTTTTTAAAGGGAAAAGACTAGGTTTAAAATTAATTTTGGTTTTTTGGGGGGGGGTTTAGCAAAAACAAGAATAATGGATTTACATCTTGTAATCTAAGTGAAATCACACCACCAATGAAAAGAAAACAATTTAATTAAACACGAAAGGTTAGATTTTGATTTTCATGATATATTATATATAAGTGTATGTTTTTTTATTTAAATTTAAAAATTGAGTTGACTAAGTATAATTTCTTAAAGAAATGAAATAAATTGATAGAAAAAGAATGACTAGGCTACTATGAGAGTCATGTTATTTTTAAAAAATAAAAATAAAAATAAAACAAGTGTTTTATTTCGGGGAGAACAAGTGTCGGTTTCTTATGCAATAAAATTATAAAATTCAATGTTCAACATTTTAACAATATTAAAAAAATATATACTTAAGAGAAAACGACAAAAAATAAAATAATATTCATAAAAAAACAAACAAAAAAACTGAAACATCTCGTTGATCAAAAAACTTAGAATAAACCGAGACTTCTGATATCAATGTGCTCAAAAGGTAGAGCGTTACAATGGGCGCCCACTCCTCCCGGGGGGCAATTGACCCTTCATACGAAGGGTGAGCCCTAAAGCAGAGCAGCCCACAGTATTTTTCTGTTTGACTATAAAAACATATACACAACAAATTAGTAAGGGAAAAAGAAAAAAAGTTCATTACCTAAAAGTTCTTTGCACAGTGATTGTTTCTGATCAATCAAAAGGAAGTGATGGATTCTTCTTCTGTGTTTGCTAACATTGTTCGAGCTCCTGAAGATGCCATTCTTGGAGTGCGTATTCAGTTTTTCTCTCTCTGCAAATCCTTCCCCTTTTCTGGTCACTTATTTACTTTGTGTTTGTTTTTGATCGCGATCATGCTGTTTTTTTTTTCATTTTGATTTTTACTCGAGAAGTCAATTTTTCGGATGCGGATTTATTTGCATGGGCGGATTGAATGGACAATAACAGTAATTGATGTTAATTGAAAACAGGTGACAGTTGCATATAACAAGGATAGCAGCCCAGATAAGTTGAATTTGGGTGTTGGTGCTTACCGAACTGAGGTACTTTTCTTCCTTATTAGCCATTTTTATTCTTAATAGTAATTTGAAGTAATGATGATGTGCAATTTGTTGGGTTTGATGTGTATTTGCCAGGAAGGGAAGCCTCTGGTTTTGAAGGTGGTGAGAAGAGCAGAGCAGATGTTAGTGAATGACAAGTAAGCCATCTCAATCATTTTTATTTTTATTTTATTTTATTTTCATTCAATTATTGAATATTCATTACGATATATATCTTCCAGTTCTCGGGTCAAAGAATATCTTCCCATTGTTGGACTTGCCGATTTCAACAAATTGAGTGCCAAGCTCATTTTTGGTGCTGATAGGTAAATATTTAGATGCTATTTGCATTCGGCATAATCCATTAACATTTTCTCCGTTTCCCCCCCCCCCCCCCCCCTTTTCTTCTGCTGATTAGCTTATTGTGATTCTTTTGCTTGATATACCACAGTCCAGCCATACAAGAGAACAGAGTGACTACTGTCCAGTGCTTGTCTGGTACTGGTTCTCTGAGGGTTGGGGCTGAGTTTCTTGCTAGGCATTACCACCAAGTAAGGATTCTCTCTGCTATGTTTCTCTCATTATCATTTACTTGGTATTTTGTAACCTAAATTGTTGCAGGTCAATGTGTGATTTGTTCATTTAACCTTGTTTGGCAGCTCACGATTTACATCCCGAATCCCACGTGGGGAAATCATACCAAAATCTTTGGTCTTGCTGGGTTGTCTGTGAAGGCTTTCCGCTACTATGATCCAGCAACACGTGGGCTAGATTTCCAAGGTTTGAACCCTCTAATCTATGCAACCACACTGTATCAGCCTAATAAGTTGTTACTCCATTAGATAGACAGTCACAATGCTTACAATTTTTTGTTATCTCTGATTATACTTCTGTTCCGGTATTATTTGACTCTAAAATCCTAATTGATAAATTTCATATTAGGCATTCACACCTTTTTCTTGTATCATTGTTTGTGCACTAAATTTTAATTCAATCATGGTGCTGATTGAATATGATGTTGGGCAACTCATAGAATCAGCCTTGGGCTATGTTTGTGGTATGTAGGCTTGCTCGAGGATCTTGGAGCTGCACCATCAGGTTCTATAGTGCTTCTTCATGCATGTGCTCATAACCCAACTGGTGTTGACCCAACCATTGAACAATGGGAGCAAATCAGACAGTTGATGAGATCAAAAGGGCTGCTACCATTCTTTGACAGTGCTTACCAGGTACCAAGGACATAAATGATATCTTCAGAAAAAAGAAGTGTGGCTTAGAGCAGTGAATAAGAATTGATCTTAATCAAGTTTTGTTAGTGCTAGAGGATTGTAGCACAGGTGACCAAAATCTTGTACTTTGACACTCCAGGGTTTCGCTAGTGGTAACCTAGATGCAGATGCAGGGTCTGTTCGCATGTTTGTTGCAGATGGCGGTGAATGTCTTGCAGCTCAGAGTTACGCAAAAAATATGGGTCTCTATGGGGAACGTGTTGGTGCTCTCAGCATAGTAAGACCCTCAGCTTCTGAAAGTTTTCTTATATGCTTAACAATCATGAATTAGTAAAAACTTGATCACTAAAGAATCATGAATCAGTAAAAACTTTATCACTGAAGCTTGCAACTTAAATAAATGAGGTTGTTTCTTATAATGCAACAACTTCAAGATTCCCAGAATACCATTGGGTTCTCTGGCTGGTTATGTAGAAGATACCTTCCTATTTTTATTTAATTTTATTGACAAGCAAGGTCTCTCTCTTTCACTCCCTGTCTTTTTGATATGCAAGGTCATATTTACTATATATATTTTTATTTGTAGATCTAATGCTCAAAAGGTAGAGCACTATTCCCTCTCTGTTTTTCTCAGAGTAGATTATAATTTGGTTCCTGTGTTTTTGATGATTTTTTTAGTTCTGGTTTTGAAAATCATAAATTAGTCCCTAAACCAGAGTTGGTTGTTAATTCTTTATGAAAATTTTAAATTATCTCAATGGATTAACTAATCATTCAACTAGAAAAAATGGATCAAATAATAATTTACTCGTTTTTTTTCAAACTGAAGTAGCCATATTTTTTTCCTGATTCACTCTAGGGTACGGTGATGATGACATCTTTAATCAGAAAGGAGATGTAAAATAATTTAGAAACCCTAGGGGGTTGTGATATTGCCATTGTTCTGAAAGTATTTTCAGAGGAATTTACATTTTATTTGGTGACAACTAGGTTTATCTGCTCTTATTTTGTGCGAAAAGAGGTCTACGTGTAGTGATTTTTGGTAAGATACATGTTCATAAATAGTTACTTGCAGTTTCATTTTCTCAGGTTTGCAAGACAGCAGATGTTGCAAGTAGGGTTGAGAGCCAGTTGAAGCTTGTGATACGGCCCATGTATTCTAATCCACCTATTCACGGGGCATCAATTGTGGCCACCATTCTCAAAGACAGGTATTAGCTCTCTTAAACTTAGTGAGATTGCTTTAAGCCCCATAACCAGGCCAGGTTAAACTTAGTGAGATTGCTTTAAGCCCCATAACCAGGCCAGGTTAAACTTAGTGAGATTGCTTTAAGCCCCATGACCAGGCCAGCTTGATCTTAGAAGTTGATGTCTGATACAGACATATTTAGAATTTATTTAAATTCCATCCAGAAGAATGGCACAATGAAAGAATTTCTCTATTCAAATGAGGTATTAAATAATGCCCATAAAGATTCTGGATTTATAGAAATCAATTCCACAACTGGAAATATTTATAGTGGTATGGAGTTACAGCATGTAAATTATAATATCTGCTGCATTCAAAAATACATAAAAACGATTATTTTGATTTGTTGGACCCTGCCTGAGGTATTAGTAAAATAATTGCTGCCATTTAGCTATGCAATATGATTTGTTCACTCTCAGCACCTTTAAACTTCGCTTGACTGTCTGTTTTTTTCATGTAGGGATATGTACAATGAATGGACTGTTGAGCTGAAAGCAATGGCTGTCCGGATTATAAGCATGCGCCAACAACTATTCGATTCTCTATCTGCTAGAGGTTTGCTTATTCATGTCATTAATACATTTTATCTTCCTGTCTGGTTCTTACATTAGCATACGGTTCGATGGTTGACCTGTAAACTTGTGTCAATTGTGCCACTCAAGCTCATCTCCTGAATCATCTACTAAATTCCTTGGTGTCAGCCACCATGTCTCTTTTCATTACTGATAAAATCCTCAGAACCAATACGTGAATTTCTGAATCTTTCCCCTTGTACGCACAAAGACACAAAGGCCTCAATTTCCCAAGTGCCAATCTGAACACCTTTTACTAGATGTAAACAGAGAAAATGATTTCAGAGTGTCCCTGTGGCAACTCATTGCAAACTTCTGATGACCAAAGTTTACAGCTTCATGTGTCTGTACTGGAATATCATTAATTTACTTTTGAAGCAAGTTTTTTTTTTCCGGACTATGCACTTGTAAGCGTACTTTATGCGATGGCTTATACATTTAAACTGATAATCTTTTCCTTTCTGGCAGGCACTCCTGGTGACTGGAGTCATATTATCAAGCAAATTGGAATGTTTACCTTCACTGGCTTGAACACTAAACAAGTTGCCTTCATGACCAAAGAGTATCACATTTACATGACATCTGATGGGTAATAAATTTATCTCTTATTACCAGTTATACATGTTTTTCTCGTTACTTTTTTGGCTAAATAAAAAAAATCCAAACATCAAACATTCCCCCAAATAGCCTCTCCTCCATTTTGTTCGTATAAATTTTTTTGTTTTAACTTTGTCTTCTTACGTTCCAGAAGTTATCAAGTTTTTCTTTTCATACGTGATCATGCATTCCTTCAATTTGTACCCTTTTTTGTAAGAAACGATGCTGTTTAGAAGGGATCTTACCATTTTTTTTGTTTAGAAATTCATTGAAGGCCCCAGTTGTGAAAACAAAATTGTTTGGGGACAACAAAGATATAAAAACGTTTTTGGGGGCGAAATTGATGCTTAGTCATTAGCTAGGGAGCAGTTTTGAGTCCCCTCAAAAAAAGAGGAAAAGAAAAGAAACGTAAAATCCTCCATGCACTGAAGTTTTTTGTTGCTGTTGTTTTATTCTTTAGTTTCACTTCCGCTGATTTTATATTGCATGCTTATTACTTGCTTTTGATAGTTGTTTCCTTGTCCATCCTTTGTTTGGAATCTATTTCAAAATACAATGTAATTGCTGTTTAACATGTTTGTTGCCCAAGATAAAGAAATTTTCTCCTCTGCTATCAACTCTTGATCATTTTTATGTTGCCTAGCATCAATCTGGTTGAGAAGATAAAAATGCCACGCGTCCCTATATTTATGAATAATGTTTTGCTCTTGCTCTGTTCTGGTATTTTATCAACAAACGTCAGTTCTTGTAAACCTCTACATGTTTTGTAGCATGTAGCGTCGTTTTTCAATTTGATTATTCTTGAAGAACAATGATCCGTAAAGTTCCAACTCATATTTATATATTGTTATCTGTTCCAGATCCATGGGGATAGATGTAATATTATTTTATTCTAAAGAATTTTTAAAATGACCGTTGGTGGGGCTAAAGGTATTGTTTTTGCTCTGTTTCTTTCTGCAGGAGGATAAGCATGGCAGGTCTTAGTTCCAGGACAGTCCCTCATCTGACTGAAGCTATACACGCTGCTGTTACACGTGTTGACTAAAATCAACAGATTTTAGGTCTACATAATAAGAACTCAGGGCCGGAGACTCCGCTTTTGGAGATCTTTTTCCCAGCTTCGTTTGAGCGGATGCGATGTTTTCATTAAGACTTTGACAAGCTGCCATTTTCCTTTCGAGACAGTTATGGCTTCTTCTTCTTCTTCCTCTTCCCTTTGTTATGTTATTGGCTCACTTTACGCCGTGTTTTTGAAGGATTGCTTACGTCCTCTTAAAATAAAGATGGAAGAAAAGCTTTAAAGGTTTCGTGTAATCTCGTCTTCTAAAGAAATATGGATGGTGGTCTCAAGGTCCTCCTTGTAGATTACCCTTGTGATATTTTCCGCCACCTGACATGGGAAAATCTTTAGAGTTTGTTTTTTATTTAATTTTACATTAATAAAAAATGGACGTTAGAAGGACATACAGAGAAATGTGTTATTATAATTATTATTATTATTTGAACCAAAGGAAAAAACAGGTATTTCTTGTAAAAACTTAATATATATATATATATATATATATTGTTATTTAAGTAATACTTATACTATGATCGTACAATTAGATTTTAATTTAAAAAATAAATTATGAATTAATTATTTTTACACTAATAAATCTGAAGAAACTATATTAGAAAATTAATATAAATTTCTGATATTGTATTTTCATTAAATATTAATGAGTAAATTATATTTTAAAAATCTTGTATATTAGACTAGCAAATATTATTTTAAAAAGTTAGTTTAGAAAAGATTTATTCTATCACAAATTAAAAAGAAAATAAAGACTATTTAAAAAATAGTTTACGAGCACCTAGCCCAAGAGAAAAAAACTAGACAAAAAAACAGTAGGTGTCCATGGGTCTAGGTCTGTGTGCCTAGTTTTATTTTTTTCTTTTTAGCAGTATGTTCTCACATTTATGTTTTATCATGAAGATAATATGGGTGTTCGGTTTTGTGTTAGCTTTTGTGATTAAGCTCAAATGCATAATATTATTCTTTGATTAGGATTGAACCACAATTTATGTAACTGTGGGTCCCATAAAAAATTGTGGTTTAACCTCTGTTATGGAAAAACAACTTATAGTTTCTTTTCATCGACAAAACAAAAGGCAAAAACAATTAAAAAATTACTTGGAACCCGTCTCTCACCCTTAGATCAATCTTTAACAAAAATTCTTGTAAGACTTGTCTCTCACCCTCAGCATCTCCACCTTCTCTCTAATTTATGTTCCACCGACAGAAATTCAACCGCTGACACCCACAAATCTCTCACGTATGGACCTCTTCTCTGTAAATTCCGTTCCACCAACAAAACAAGCAACAAAAAACCTCCCGTTGTAAGCAAACCCACAAATCTTGAAGCCAACAACCATCGCCGTTGTAATTTCTCATTCACTGTGCAATGTACTTCTTGTTCCACCAATAAAAGAAACTACAAACAACTACCCAATGTTGTTGCTCAATTGGCCTTTTTCTTCAACATTTAGCAATTCAAGGCTAACTTTGAGTTTTTCTTCTCTTATTCAACTACTCCGATTTGCAAAAACTATTGGATAGTGCATCCATTTGACAATTTTTGCATATATTTTTGCATATCTATGTTGCTCTGACCGAATTAAGACAATCAGCAAGGGTTTGTAAATTAGTGGTGATTTCAACGTTAACCGTGAGTTTTTCTCCTTTTCAGCTCAATTTTTTTGAATTTGTCTACGATGTTTGTTTGATTATAACTATTAATTTAGTATTTCTGTTAAATTTATTATTTTAGCTCAAAATGTTTGATTATGACTATTACACTTGAAAAACAGATTTAAAAGCATGCTGAATATATATGTTGTTGAAGTTTTATAATTCTTAATTTGTGTTATGGAACCTGTTAAGTAAGGTTTTCACTTTGTTGTTATGAAAAATTGAACATTGTTACTTGACCTTATGGTTCATGCAGTTTTGTTTGTTTAATTAACTTATATTATTGAAGTTTTGTTTTGCATATAATTCCTTTGGGTTTTGTATTTAGGAAAATGCATGGACCCAATAGATGGTTTTACATAAAGGTTCTGTGTGGAGGCAATTATTAATGAAAACAAGCTTTTATTTTAATTATTGATGAGTGGATTTGATTACACAATGAGCAGAACTATTCATATCCACACGGGTGCATTACTATAGGCATAATTAAATTAATTTTACTACACTTCTCACCCTATAAACATTGCATGATGAAGGATTTTTTCTTATTCCATGTTCGTTTTCTTATTTTGTCGTTTAATTATGTGATGAAGTGTTGTTAAATATTTTAAAATATAGCATAAAAGATAGTGAATATATGGATAAGGTTGCATGGACAAAAGAAATGTTGCATACATTTTGTGACCTATGTATTAAGACCATTGATATAGGAATGCGAACTACAATTCATTTTGATAAAAACATGTTGGAAATTTCTTATCACATCATTCAAAAAACAAATTGGTCTTGCATTGAGCAAAAAAACTAAAAAACATGTGAGATGGATGCAAAAAGGATTGGAGAATATGGACAAAGTTGATTTCTGAAACTGTGGTGAGTGAAGTAATAAATGTGGAACAATCTCAGCAATGGATAAGTGGTGGAAAACAAAAATTCAGGTTAATTTTCATTATCCAACGTATTTAAATTTTTGTTCCATTATTTCTGAATTTTTTATGACAGTATATTTGCATGAATTATGTGTTTTTCTTGTATGTAGGAAATTAAAGGAGCAAAAAATTTAGACATGTTGGTACTGAGCTTGCCTTGAAGATTAAATATGACAGAATGTATTCCAATATTGTTGCTACCAGAGAGTATCCGTGGGCACCATCATCAGAAGTACTTGGTGATGCTGATTGTGTTAAGCCTAACATCAACAATGTCAACATTGATGCGATTGATTTTGAATAAGGAAGTGGTAATTTGGAAGAAGATAGAAATCCTATGTTTTAGAATGATATTTCTCAGTTAGTTGGCGGGGTCAACATGTCAAGTAGTAGTAACAAGAAGTAGTGGGAAAAAAGAGAAGGATGTTTCTGAGGTTCGAGCAAAGAGGAAGAAGATGTCTGACATTGGTGTTCAACTACTGTTAAGGTGGGAAGCTACTGTCAAGGTGGGATCAGCTACTTGAAAGTATGTTGACGAGAAGTGATTCTACTTTTTTGCATATGGATTGATAAAGGTGTAGTATTCGTGAGGTTATGACTGAGCACCATTGAATTCCTAGAGTCTCAATTAATGATGATTTTCATGACTTTGCAATAAAATATCTGAGTTTACGAAGGAAGAGAGAAATGTGGTCTACTATAGGGGGGTCTTGAAGAGAAGTTGAAATGGCTGAAGAAAATGTATGCACGACATGGTTGTCAAAATCGCGATTTTGACACGAATCAGAAGTTGCTTCTGAACTCGGATCGTAAAATTGGAATCGTAAAATCGTACTTAAAATTTTATCGTAAAAAAATCATAAAATCACAACTAAAATCGTGGAGGTAGAAAAATCGTAAAATCGTGGAGGTAGAAAAATCGTAAAATCGTAAGTAAAATATTTTCGAACAAAATATAATATAATTATGGCTATAAAATTTTATTAGTTAAGGTTTATACATGATTTAAAGAAAGTTAAAAATACATAACAATTATATCATTATATTAGCATTTAAAAAATACTGATTTTTTTTATTTTTTTATTTTAAAACTAGGGGAGAGAGAAAGGGCAGGATAGCCTGGCAGGAGAAAGAGAGGGGGGCTAGCCTAGGGGGGGGGGGGGGGAAGGGACAGGGGCACAGGGCTAGGTGGCTAGGTGTAGGCTATAGGGGGCGGCAAAAGGGATGGATTTTGGGTAAAATTGGTGGGATCGTAAAATCAGACTGATCTGGTCCGATTTTACGATCTGACCCGATTTCTCTGATTTTTTTCCGATTTTTACGGGGCTCGATTTTTCTACCCGATTTGACAAGGTTTTTTGAGTTGACTCGCAAAATCAAACGATTTTGCGAGTCAACTCGCGAGTTTAACAACCATGATGCACGGAGTAAACATGGATAACTGATGGTATGACTTTCTTTTCTAAACTGTTAATTTTTATTAATGTTGGAATGTTAGCTAGATGCAATGTGTTATGTTATTTGACATGCTTAATAATTTATGTACACATGTTTACATTTGAAGCATAGAGCGCGGACAGTCTTGACAACATGAGTTTGCAATGCATGCATCGTTGAAAATGTGTTTCCTTGTTATATTGTGTATGTTTTATTCATTGGTTTGGTTATTATATGGCTTATTCATTACTTTGGTCATGAACTTATTGAGTAATTAGATTGTTGGGTTTTGTTGGGTTTCTCTTTATTTGAATTGTAATTTAAGTTTGTATTTGAATTGTAATTCCTGAGTTACTGTTTCGGGCTAGATAAATTAGTTGTATTGTTGTTGTATTAATGCATGAGTGTGATTAATTTTCTAAGGAGATGATTGTAAACATGTAATGGTTAAGGTATGTCATGGATTTCTTTATGTATGTTATGCTTGTTTGCTCTAGTAAAAATCTGTTGTTTATGTTGCCAATAATGGTTGAGTTAATTAACATTATGTGCAACATTTCATTAGAAATTTTGTTGACATACTTTAAATGGTTGCCTACTATCCGAACAACCAGAAAAGGAAGGACAACAATAAGCCTTGTGCAGTAGCTTCTTTACAAACTAGACATCCATAAACAAAATACAACACTATTGTTGCTACCCAATTTTTGACTCTTTTATTTTTTATGTTTCAAAAAAAAAAAAAAAAAAAAAAAAAAAAATTCAAAAGAAACAGATTTTGGGTTCAAGGGCGAAATCGGGCAATTTGAAGTTTAATGGCCGATTGAGGGTTAAATCGTGAAAATCAGGAGCCAAGGACCAGTTTAGAAAGTCACGCAAAGCCAAGGTTAAGATTGAATTTTTGATGGGATTTAATTGCATAAAAAGTTTAAATCCAAAAGGGTGCATCTTTAGAATTTTTAAAGGACCAAATCATATTTTTACCTTCTTTTGATTTTTTTGAAATCTGCATAAAAAAAGGAAGCATGCACTGTTCCGGCATGCATTTTCATTGATTTTTTAGGCGCATTGATCGACAGATCAATCGAAATTTCTTTCCTTTTCTCAATTTGATTTTCTTCCCAATTCACAGTAATCTCGGCAGATCATTCCAAATTTTGCTTCCTTTTTCAATTTGATCTTTCTCCGTCGCAGCAAGACAAATCAAGTCAACCGTGATTTCCTTCCCAAATTTGTTTCCAGCGTGATCTCTTTCCTTTTTTTTTTTTCGATTTGCTTGGCTGTTTTGATACTGCATTTAAAACGTGATCACTGCAACATTGAGGTCTTCTCGGCTATAAATAGAGGCCTGCACGGAGAAAGAAAGGGGACTGGACGTAAGAAATTCATCTTGAGGTGGCAGCAAACCGAGAGAGAGGAGCATTTTTTCGTTTTACTCTGCCTTTCTCTCTCTAAAACAGAGGCACCTCTGTCGTTTTTTTACTCTCGGTTAACGGCTCCGACCACCATTTCCAGCCAAGCATCATCACCATCGACCACCCATATTGATCCTCAGCACCACCATAAGCCACCCCAGAAACTCATCCATCATATCAGGCGAAGGAAGAGGCGACGGCAGCCTAGGCAGCAGCAGCCCCTGCAACGTGACAGCAAGCTTTCCGACGACCACTCCGGCCACCACAGGCCACCAATTCCGACGAAACAACGATCAGAAGAATCACCACGACCTCCTCTACCCAACGGTATAAACAGGTAAGCCATTCATCACACTTGAAATTTCCATGTTGCACTGTTCATCGTCTCTGTGTTGCATGCGGGGAGTGAATTAATTCACTCCCCGCGTGGGCTTGGCGGGCCGGGCTTTGTGCCCGGCCTGGCCTGAAGAAGGCCTAGCCCAGATGGGACTGGGCTGCTAGCCATCTGGGCTAGCAGCCCAGCCTGGAGACAAGGTGGGCTGGGCTGTCAGCCCAGCCCGAATTTAGGTGGGCTGATAGCCAGCCCACCGAAAAATAATAAATAAGATATATAAAAAAAAATACAAATTTTCCAAAAATATTTTTATTAAAGAAAAAAGATTTGTTTTCTTGCATAAGGCCAATACACTAGCATATTTTAAAAATTATTTTTCTTTTGAAAAAATATATTTTATCTTGGGTTTTGAAGAGAAAATGAGTTTTAACATGGATTTCGCAAAAATCATTTATTGCATTTTGAGATTTTACAACAAGTTTGTAAAATCCAAAGGGTATTGGCCAATATTCAAAAAAATATAAAATTCTTATTTTTTTCTTTTGGGAATTTATTATTCACTGTCGGTATTTGGGTAAATAAATCCAAAAGGGGTTAATATCCAAAATATTCGACGGGAATGATATGCTATTATTCACTATCGGTATTTGGGTAAATAAATCCAAAAGGGGTTAATATCCAAAATATTCGACGGGAATGATATGCTATTATTCACTATCGGTATTTGGGTAAATAAATCCTAAGGGGTTAATATCCAAAATATTCGACGGGAATGATATGCTATTATTCACTGTTAGTATTTGGGTAAATAAATCCTAAGGGGTTAATATCCAAAATATTCGACGGGAATGATATGCTATTATTCACTGTTAGTATTTGGGTAAATAAATCCTAAGGGGTTAATATCCAAAATATTCAATGGGAATGATATGCTATTATTCACTGTCGGTGTTTGGATAAATAAATCCTAAGGGGTTGATATCCAAAATATTCGACGGGAATGATATCCCATTTGCCATTTAATTAACATATGTTTTTTAAAGCCATAGCAAATCATAAGCAAACCAAAACGTCAAGCAGCTTACCTTAGGTAGGGCGTACTAGGGGTGCTAAAACCTTCCCTTTACTCAATCAGTCCCTTACCCTAGAATCTCTGAAAGACCAGTTTTAGGTTTCCTAGTAACCATTAATACTAGGTGGCGACTCCCCTTTTTTACGAAAATAAAGAATCCCCCCGACACATTGAATCCCCGCACACGGGGAAGAGTCGTCACGACGCCGCACAAAAAAAAAAAAATTTTTGGGGTGCGACAGAATGGCGACTCCACTGGGGACTTGGGCTAAGCTTGACAGTTTTTGTTTATGATTTGTTTTATTTGTTTATTTATTTATTTATTTATTTATTTTCATGTTGCTATGGATTATTTATAAGCTTTAGCATGAATCTTTACATCCTGTCATCATGCATCACTTTTATTATTATTTTGAGAGCACACACTAAACTTTAAGTTAAGTGGGGGACTAGCAGCTTACCTATGACTTGAGTCAAGGTTGAAGTTTGTGTAAACCCCAACTCTTTGCTGAGTGTTTAGACTGGTGGTGATTGGTATACGTGCCATATCATTATCTGCTGAACCCCCATATCACCTTTACGAGGGTGATCACTGGGACAGCAAGAGACCCTCTTTAGAGACCAAGTAGTAAACCTACCTTATGTCTCACGTAAAGGAATTAGAACCTATCGTTAGGATGTATGCTCCATAATATCTTTTACATAAAATGGAAAAACCTAAAAAAGCATTTTTGCTTTACAGGTCTTGTGAACGAAATGGCCACAATCACTAAACTTTCCGTCATGGAGTATGGGAAAAGTTCTGAATTGTCACAATTGACTGAAGGAGACTGCCTTAAGGGCGATGCTATGAGACTATTACCACTCAAGAATCTGGATTGCGTTATAAATGAGGTGAACAAGTTAACGACTCATTTTCAGAATGTGGATAAGGACGCATTTTTCAAGAAATATGGGCGCTTGATGGAGATTGCGAAGGTAGACGTTTTAAGCCCAGCGGTGCGAGCCCTAGTTCATTTCTGGAACCCTGACTACCGTTGTTTTTCTTTTGGGAGCATAGATCTATGTCCTACTATGGAAGAATACGGGATGCTGACTGAGTTTCCGAATGACCTATACAGAATTTATTTCCCTTTGAGATCTGACAAGGTCATTCCTGAACTGTCGAAGCTGCTCAAGATCCCCAACTTAGAGAGGGCTTTGGAAAAGAATGTTGCTGGTCTGAGATGGAAGATGCTGGAGTTGGAACTAGAACAGAAGACCGGATCAGAGAAAGAAAGGTTGATTGCATTAGGCATATTTGGCCTTGTTTTATTCCCAAGCCGGACGGGAATAGTAAGCTTAGAAGCCGCTGCTGCTTATGTGGAGTATGAGAATACACAAATCAACCCCGTGGCCTCTGTTTTGGCTGAAACCATTTTGACACTTAATCACTGTCGGAAGGCCGGGAAAGGGGCAGTGAGATGTTGCACGCAGCTGCTATATATCTGGATGGTTAGTCATATCGAGACAAAAAAACCTGTCTTTAATAATTTCTGGTGGTTCAACCAGAAACCATTAAGGATAGTGGAGGAAGAAGAATGGGGGGATCTAGACAACCAAGGTTGGGTAAAAAAACTAAGAGCTATACCTAGTGGTGGTATGAAATGGAAGGCCCCTTGGGCCAAAGCGGTGAATGTTCTAATGAGTTGCGGACAAAGGTGTTGGGTTCCGTTGGTAGGGATTACCGGTTATGTGAGTTATGCTCCTGCTCTCGTGGTAAGACAGCATGGGGGCATGCAATTCGTTCCAAGGACCAAAGGGATTGCTAAATTTTTTGGTTTGTTTAAAGATCCTGTTGCACAAGAAGTCGTGAGAGCCATCAAACAAGACTGGAAGCATCTAGTTTTGTTAGAAATAAAAGGTTCAGGGAATCCTAGTGCAAGCAAAGCGTATGCAAAATGGAGAGAATTAGTTGCCTCAGCCTCGGCCAATGGAGAAATAAAATCTCCACAAATTGGAGAAAAGTCTGTTAAGAGGAAAAGAGTTGATAGTGAAGAAGAATTGAAGAAGCAAATCGAAAAGCTTCAGATGGAATTGAACAAGACCCGAAAAGACAAGATGATGATGGAAGAAATGGTGTTGGAAGGTGATAAAAGGAGGGCATTTTTAGATGAGCAATTACAGTCTAGAGATGCAAGACTAACCAAGCTCGAGTTGAAGATAGTTGAGGAGGAAAATGTTAGGGTTGAAATTGAGAAGGAATTAACAGAGATGAATCGGAAGTGGACGCAAAGTTGCTCTGAACTCAGTGCATTGAAGATCGAACATAATGAATGCCGAGAGAACATAGAGTATTACCAAGAGAAATTTGCCGAGACCCAGTGCGAGGTGATGGATAGAATTGAAAAGTATGAAGAATTGTATAAGAAGTATGTAATGTCGGAAAGTCGTTTGGTGGAGCCTGTGAAAGATGAAGGCGTTGAAGCAGAATTGGCGAGTAAAGAAGACGAGATAAGAACCCTGAAGACGAAGCTTGGCAAAGAGAGAGAGAAGATGAAGCATCTGGAAGAGAAATTAGCATATATAGAAAAACACAAGGATCAAATCGATGCTAATAATATTTCATTGAACAGAACCAACATGTTGCTTATTGAAAAATTGTCCAAGATGGATGAACAGATGGATGAAGCTGCTGCGCACGCTCGGGTCGTTAGAACCAACGCTAGAAATGTGGGGAATGACATCATCCGTTATCGGCGAAGTCTAGCTGAAACCGATGCTTTCTTGGAGACAATCGAGAACCGCGGATTCGCGTTCCTACCTTTGGCTAAAGAAGTAGCGGAAGAAGAATTTTGATTTAATTTTCCTTTTTATGTTTTCAAAAAAGATGTAACAATCTTATCCAACATCAAATAAAAGGGCGTTGACCCATCTCTTATGCAAATTCTGTCCTTTGGTAAATATGACTTAAGCAAATGACCCGAAAAGCAGTACTCCTAGCGGCAATGTGACAGACAAGAAACCCATATTCTATGAAGTGATTGGCCATTATTTGTTCACAAGAAATCCATTGCATTACATATACATTCATACAAGCATATTCATCACATACATTTTATAGTCTCTCATACATTCATGCAAACAGCTCAACTACGAAACATAGGTCCCCCTGCGAAAGTCCACAACACCCGTTTAAGAAGAAGAATGGAAAATGAAGAAAGGGCCGAGCCAGAATCTCCATACCAAAAAGAGCTCGAAGCTGTCCGAAACGATGTGGCACGTTTAGCTAGCATGCTCGAGAAGGCGTTAAGAACAAGAGATGGAGAGGGAACGTCAGCTCAGACAGATGAAGCACCACCGGCAATTCAAAGCCCGGGGGCACCTCACATTTTAAGGGCAAGCTCACCGAAGAAGCAGCCCGAATCCACTCGGCCCATCCAGATCCCTATTACATTGGATTTGACAGATGAGGAACCACAAGATGCTAGATTCTCTGACCATGCAGGATATGACAAGTGGTCCACACTAGAAGAAAGGATAAGAGCAGTTGAAGGGAATGATCTATCTGACCCAGTTAGGGCAGCCGAAGCATGCTTGGTGCCTAACATCGTGATACCGCGGAAGTTCAGGGTTCCAGAATTTATCAAGTATACTGGGATAGAATGCCCAAAAACTCATCTTCGTTCCTACTATAACAAGATGGCTGAGGTCATACACGATGATAAATTATTGATATATTTCTTTCAGGACAGCTTGACAGGGTCGGCCCTTAGCTGGTATATGAGGTTGGATAACATCAGGATTAGAAAGTGGGCAGACTTGGCAGATGCTTTCTTAAAGCAGTACAAGTTTAATATGGAGATTGCTCCTGATAGGACCAGCTTGATGACCATGGAGAAAGGAGCTCAGGAGTCCGTAAGGACTTATGCTCAAAGATGGCGGGACCAAGCTGTCAATGTACAACCTCCATTAATAGAGACAGAAATGGTGACTCTATTTGCCAATACGTTTAAGGCCCCGTACTACGAGCACCTGATGGGAAGCTCCGCTCAGCATTTTTATGATGCGGTACGAATCGCTGAAAGGATTGAGCAAGGAATCCGGAGCAGGAGAATTATGGAACCCGTGGAGAAGAGGGGTTTTGTTGGAAAAAGAAAGGAAGTCGAGGTGAATAATCTGGAGGACAGGTACAAGGGGAAAGACAAAAATTTCAAAAACTACCAAACACCTGCACCCCAAACTGCCAGCATCAACTTTTCCAAACCTACCACCCCAAACCAATCTTTTTACCCAAAATTCCCCGCACATAACCAAAATGATTTCCAAAGGAGAGATTATCAACAGCCGGAAGAACAACTACCACCCTTGCCCATGACTTTAAAAGAATTATATGCGCAGTTGCTAAACATCGGACATATTGCTCCCCTACCACTACCCCCTTTGAAGCCACCTTTCCCTGCCTGGCACAACCCAAATTTGACTTGTGAATACCATGCTGGTAATGCGGGTCATAGCATCGAGACCTGTGTAGCGTTTAAGAGGAAAGTATTGCAATTGATCAAGATCGGATGGATCACCATTGAAGATCCTCCCAATGTGAACCTGAATCCTTTGCCCAAACATGCTGCAGGAAGTAATGGGATACATGCAGTAGAAACTGATAGCAAAGTAAGGGCTCTCAAGGTGACTATGACCAGATTATACAATATGTTGGTGCAATCTGGACATTTGATGAGATCAACCAAGCATGACATAGGCGAAAATGACTTTTGCCCATTCCATAATGAAAAAGGGCACCACATTGATGAGTGTACCGAATTCCATCAAAAGGTCACGAGGATGTTGACTTTGGGGGAGCTAAGGATAGAGAGTATGGGAAGTAGTGGAGAGGTAGCAGGAATAGAGAAATGTAGAATCCAATCAACAGCTAGTGGGCTATCGAGGTTGGTTTTGTATAAGCCCTCGTATGCAAAGGAGGTAGACTATAAGGCAACACCCGGAAATTATGTTGTCACCTCAAATGGAGAAGCTCCTTTCTTTCAAGGTGAAATAGGTGGTTTGACCCGAAGCGGTCGTTGTTTCACGCCTGAGGAGTTGGCAAATCAAAGAAAGGCTAAGGGTAAAGAGGTAATGGGCTTTGAAAAAGAGTCGGAGGTAAACAAACCTGTGACAGAGGAAGAGACGAACGAGTTCTTGAAGTTGATGAAACATAGTGAGTACTGTGTGGTGGACCAGTTAAAAAAGACCCCTGCCAAGATCTCCATTATGTCTTTAATACTTAGTTCTGAGCCGCATCGTAATGCCTTACAGAAGGTACTAAATGAGGCTTATGTGCCTCAAGATATTGAACAAAAGACTATGGAGCATCTGGTAGGGAGAATTCATGCTTCAAATTACTTGTATTTCACTGAGGATGAACTTGACGCTGAAGGAACAGGCCACAACAAACCTCTGTATATCACAGTCCGATGCAAGGATTGCCTCATTGGTAAAGTTCTCATTGACAATGGCTCAGCTCTTAATGTGTTGCCAAGACATATGTTGAATGAGATGCCAGTAGATCCTTCCCATATGCAGCCAAGTGTGATAATGGCTAGAGCATATGATGGTTTACCAAGGCAAGTGTTGGGGTCGATCGAAGTTGAACTAGCTATAGGCCCAAAAGTCTTTTTGGTGACCCTTCAGGTGATGGACATCCACCCTTCCTATAGCATGTTATTAGGAAGACCATGGATACATGCTGCTGGAGCGGTTACCTCCTCACTGCATCAATGTTTGAAGTACATTGCCGATGGTGTCCTGGTTACCGTTAAGGCCGAAGAAACTATATCGATGATGAAAAATGTGGCGGTCCCTTTCATTGAAGCTGAAGATTGTGTGGATGGAAACCTGCATGCGTTCGAGGTTGTGAATACTGAGTGGGTGCCTGAGAATACTATAAGAAGGAAACCAGGGATCTCAGAGGCTACTAAAATGGCCGCTAAAAGCCTTTTAAAGCACAAGATTTCTACCCGATTTGGCGCAAGAAAAAAGAAGGTCGAGTGGAGTGGTATGACAAAGTTGAAGGCTGCAGAACAAAGGTTTGGTCTGGGGTATAAGCCTAGAAAGGAGGATTACCAGCGGGCTGCTGTGGCAAGAAGGGAGAAGAGAATGGCGAGGATTGAAGGAAGGAAGCCTGAAGAAGAAAATTTAGTCATTCCTCCGATCAGGGTCTCATTCCCAAAGGCAGCATATGTCATACAACCTGATCTAGGACATGAAAGCTCTCTTCAGAAATTGTCATCTATGAGCATAAATATTGTGGAAGAGGAGGAGGTCAAGGGCATTGTCAAGAAGACTCAGTCAGAAAAAAAGGATGAAGAGCTACCACAATTAACCATCTATGCTCTGGAGGAAGCTACGACCTCTGCTTGTATTCGGAAGCTAGCCAAGGGAGAGAAGTTCCAGAATTGGGTGACCCAAGAAGCTCCATTGGTTTTCAGAATGTAATGAGCAATGTTTGTTTTGTTGTTTTGTTTTGTTTTAAGGCCCAACAAGCCAATCGAATTTTATCTTTGTTTTTGTTGTGAACCGAATTTTTTTTATAAGATCATGCATTTTTAGTTCATCTCTCTTTTTTTTATTTCTATTTTTGTTTGTGCATTTACACTCATTTTCCGCTTTCAGGAACCCTGAAAGCGGAACTTCCACAACACCACTTGCACTTTACACTGAGAATGAATGGCCGAATTTTAAAGAACACGTAATAGCTGTAGAAGAGGAAGAAGGGGATGAAAATAGCATTAGGGAGTTCACGAAATTAATAGAACAACACGAACAGGTCTGGAAGCCCGCTAAGGAGGAACTTGAAACCATAAACGTGGGTACTAAAGAAAGCCAGAGAGAGCTCAAGATAGGAACTTTGGTCACACAGAAGGAAAGAGAAGACTTGATTGCACTGCTTCGAGATTATGTGGATGTTTTTGCTTGGTCTTATGAGGATATGCCTGGTTTAGATACGAATATCGTAGTACATAGGGTACCATTGGAAGAAGGTTGCAGACCGATTAAGCAAAAGCTAAGGAGAACACATCCAGAAGTTTTGATCAAAGTAAAGGCGGAAATTGAAAAACAATGGGACGCTGGTTTCCTAGAGGTGGTCAAGTATCCACAGTGGGTGTCCAACATAGTAGTGGTACCCAAAAAGGAGGGCAAAATTCGAGTCTGTGTGGACTTTAGGGATTTAAATCGTGCTAGCCCTAAAGATAATTTTCCTCTACCACATATAGACATGTTAGTCGACAATGCAGCTCGTAGCTCCATATATTCCTTTATGGATGGTTTCTCAGGCTATAATCAGATAAAAATGGCGCAAGAAGATAAGGAAAAGACGACATTTATTACACCGTGGGGGACGTTCTGCTACAAAGTCATGCCATTTGGGTTAAAGAATGCTGGTGCCACTTACCAAAGGGCTATGGTGACTTTATTTCACGATATGATGCACAAGGAGATTGAAGTATACGTGGATGATATGATCGCTAAATCCGGAGAAGGAGAGAATCATGTCCAAGTATTGAGGAAATTATTTGAAAGGTTAAGGAAATATAAGTTGAGGCTTAACCCTGCAAAGTGTTCATTTGGGGTGAAATCTGGGAAGTTGTTAGGATTCGTGGTGAGTGACAAAGGAATAGAAGTGGATCCTGAAAAAGTAAAGGCTATTCAAGCCATGCCAGCTCCGAAGACTGAAAGAGAAGTAAGAGGGTTTTTAGGAAGGTTAAATTACATTGCTCGATTCATATCCCAATTAACCACAACCTGTGACCCAATCTTTCGTTTGTTAAGAAAGAAGAATCCTGAGATTTGGAACGCGGAATGTGAAGAGGCTTTTGAGAAAATTAAGCAGTACTTGCTAAAACCACCTCTACTCGTCCCTCCTGTACCAAAAAGGCCGTTGATATTATACTTAACAGTGACGGGAACAGCGATGGGATGTGTGCTTGGACAACAGGATGAATCCGGGAGGAAGGAAAGGGCCATTTACTACCTAAGTAAGAAATTCATGGAGTGTGAGTCTAGGTATACTATGATTGAGAAGTTGTGTTGCGCGCTAGCATGGGCTGCAAAAAGGTTGCGACAGTATATGTTGTACCATACCACATGGCTAATTTCCAAATTAGACCCGTTGAAGTACATCTGTGAAAAGCCCTACTTATCCAGCCGAATTGTCAGGTGGCAAGTTTTGCTATCCGAGTATGACATAGTGTACATGACAAGGAAAGCTGTAAAAGGGAGTGTCATCGCTGATCACCTGGCAGACCATGCTATGGAGGATTATGAGCCGTTAGATTTTGATTTTCCTGATGAGGATGTGTTTTCAGTCGAGGAAGGAAAACTAGGATGGTGGACTATGTACTTTGACGGTGCTGTGAATGTATGTGGTAACGGAGCCGGGGCGGTGATAATATCTCCTGACAAGAAACAATACCCAGTTTCAACTAAATTGCAATTCGGGTGCACTAATAACACAGCAGAGTATGAGGCATGTATTCTTGGTTTAGAGACTGCGTTGGAGTTGAACGTAAAGAAGATAGATGTTTATGGGGATTCGATGCTAATTATTTGTCAGGTAAAAGGAGAATGGCAAACCAAAGAAGAAAAGCTAATACCCTACCAAGAATACCTATCTAAACTGGCTGAAGAGTTTGAGGAAATAGAGTTCACACATCTAGGAAGGGAAGGAAATCAGTTTGCAGATGCCTTGGCTACACTAGCTTCTATGGCTAGAATAGACTTCGGGCAAAACTTGCAGCCGATACACATTGACATCAGAAATAACCCAGCTCATTGTTGCTCAGTTGAAGGAGAAATAGACGGGAACCCTTGGTACTACGATATCAAAAACTTCATCCAAAATCAGGCTTATCCCATGGGGGCATCCAACATCGAAAAGAAGACTTTGAGGAGACTGGCAATGGATTTTTATCTTGATGGAGAAGTTTTGTATAAAAGGTCATCTGACGGGACTTTGCTGAGATGCCTAGATGGAGTTGAAGCCAGAAACGCGTTGCGAGAAGTTCATGAAGGGATCTGCTCGACCCATGCTAGTGGACATATGATGGCAAGGAAAATACAAAGAGTTGGTTACTTCTGGATGACATTAGAGAAGGATTGCATTGACTATGTTCGCAAGTGTCATAAGTGTCAGATCTACGGTGACAAAATGAATGCCCCTCCAACCCCTCTATTTAACTTGTTATCTCCATGGCCTTTTGCGATGTGGGGAATCGATGTGATTGGACCTATCAACCCTAAAGCCAGCAATGGTCATAGGTTCATCCTCGTGGCAATCGACTACTTTACAAAATGGGTAGAGGCCGGGTCATTTGCTCATGTAACACAAAAGGTGGTAAAGAAGTTTGTTGAGAGAGATTTGATATGCCGGTACGGGCCACCAGAAAAGATTATAACTGATAATGCACAGAACTTCAATGGGAAGTTGATAACAGAACTCTGTGCTAAATGGAAGATCAAGCATTCAAATTCCTCTCCTTATAGACCAAAGATGAATGGTGCTGTAGAAGCTGCTAATAAGAATGTCAAGAAGATTGTTCAGAAAATGGTAGTC
The DNA here is from genome assembly GCA_009078335.1 of Salix brachista. Classification (NCBI taxonomy): domain Eukaryota; kingdom Viridiplantae; phylum Streptophyta; class Magnoliopsida; order Malpighiales; family Salicaceae; genus Salix; species Salix brachista. Next base: position 8,488,135 of record CM018589.1, on the reverse strand, counting down.
ACCTATAAGGATTGGCATGAAATGTTGCCATTTGCCCTTCATGCATATCGTACCGCAGTTCGGACCTCAACAGGAGCCACTCCGTACATGTTGGTGTATGGAATGGAGGCAGTAATGCCTTTAGAGGTAGAAATCCCGTCATTAAGAGTATTAATAGACTCTGAACTAGATGAAGCAGAATGGGCAAAGGTCAGATATGAACAGTTGAATTTGATCAGCGAAAAGAGGTTGGCTGCAATCTGTCATCATCAGTTATACCAAAGAAGGATGGCCAGATCATATGATAAGAAAGTCCGACCTCGAAAATTCCAAGAAGGCGATTTGGTATTGAAGAAGATATTGTGTGTACCAGGGCAAGATCAGAGTAAATGGGCCCCGAACTATGAAGGCCCTTATGTGGTGAAGAAGTCGTTCTCGGGAGGAGCTTTGCTATTATCTAGAATGGATGGAGAAGATCTAGTCAGGCCTGTGAATTCCGACTCTGTAAAGAAATATTATGCCTGATATTTTGTAACCTTCCTCAATAAGATAAAATTCGGCCGTGAATTCTCGTTGCAAGAAAATTTTTTCAAAGCATGATTTTATAATATTTATTTATGTTTTATCCTTTTTTGACATATTTTGTGCACCACACCGGGGGCAAAAAGAGAAAAATCATAGAAATGTGATTTTTGCATTGGAAGTGTCAATTTGCATAAACAAAGCCATGTTTTGAATATTTCTTTAAAGTATACATCGGTTTGAGTTTTTTAGACATCGTTAAAGATATTTAAAAAAAAAAAAAAAAAAAAAAAAAAAAAAAAAAGGAAATTTCAATGGAGCTAGAAAGGGCCCTGTGGAACAAAAGTCTCTTCGCCCAGCGTGAAAATATAGCATGAGAAACATATCCTATGAAGGAAGACCACAACGGACAGGGGGGACCTATGTTTCTATAGAGGTAACAAAAACATGCATTTTATTGTCATAACACTAACCTGACAGGAAAGGTGGCGAAAGTTGATGTGATTTCGAGTTTTGGAAAATATAGAGAAGCAGAATCTCAGGTCAGCAAAATCACGGAAGATGAATTGAAGATCGATGATGAATTAAAGATCGATGTTGCTCGAGATGGGTCGGTCACCCAGAAAATGAGACCATGCTAGCCGGGTCGGTCACCCAGAAAAATGAGACCACGGGTCGGTCACCCATCAAATGAGGCCATGCCAACCGGGTCGGTCACCCAGAAAAATGAGACCACGGGTCGGTCACCCATCAAATGAGGCCATGCTAACCGGGTCGGTCACCCATCGAATGAGGCCATGCTAACCGGGTCGGTCACCCATCGAATGAGGCCATGCTAACCGGGTCGGTCACCCATCGAATGAGGCCATGCTAACCGGGTCGGTCACCCATCGAATGAGGCCATGCTAACCGGGTCGGTCACCCATCGAATGAGGCCATACTAACCGGGTCGGTCACCCATCGAATGAGGCCATGCTAACCGGGTCGGTCACCCAGAAAAATGAGACCACGGGTCGGTCACCCATCGAATGAGGCCATGCTAACCGGGTCGGTCACCCATCGAATGAGGCCAGGCTAACCGGGTCGGTCACCCATCGAATGAGGCCATGCTAACCGGGTCGGTCACCCATCGAATGAGGCCATACTAACCGGGTCGGTCACCCATCGAATGAGGCCATGCTAACCGGGTCGGTCACCCATCGAATGAGGCCATGCTAACCGGGTCGGTCACCCATCAAATGAGGCCATGCTAACCGGGTCGGTCACCCATCGAATGAGGCCATGCTAACCGGGTCGGTCACCCATCGAATGAGGCCATACTAACCGGGTCGGTCACCCATCAAATGAGGCCATGCTAACCGGGTCGGTCACCCATCGAATGAGGCCATACTAACCGGGTCGGTCACCCATCAAATGAGGCCATGCTAACAGGGTCGGTCACCCAGAAAAATGAGACCTTGCTAACCGCTAACCGGGTCGGTCACCCAAAAAAAAAAAAAAAAAAAAAAAAATGAGACCCTTCATATCTAGCTTGGATAGGTCACCCAGAAAAGCGAGACCCATATCCTTCATTCTGTTTTTCTTTACAACGCTTACTATTTTAAGTCTTTTACAAGACTTTAGTCGTAAGCATTGTAAAGAGGGGGCATCTGTTGCTACCCAATTTTTGACTCTTTTATTTTTTATGTTTCAAAAAAAAAAAAAAAAAAAAAAAAAAAAAAAAAATTCAAAAGAAACAGATTTTGGGTTCAAGGGCGAAATCGGGCAATTTGAAGTTTAATGGCCGATTGAGGGTTAAATCGTGAAAATCAGGAGCCAAGGACCAGTTTAGAAAGTCACGCAAAGCCAAGGTTAAGATTGAATTTTTGATGGGATTTAATTGCATAAAAAGTTTAAATCCAAAAGGGTGCATCTTTAGAATTTTTAAAGGACCAAATCATATTTTTACCTTCTTTTGATTTTTTTGAAATCTGCATAAAAAAAGGAAGCATGCACTGTTCCGGCATGCATTTTCATTGATTTTTTAGGCGCATTGATCGACAGATCAATCGAAATTTCTTTCCTTTTCTCAATTTGATTTTCTTCCCAATTCACAGTAATCTCGGCAGATCATTCCAAATTTTGCTTCCTTTTTCAATTTGATCTTTCTCCGTCGCAGCAAGACAAATCAAGTCAACCGTGATTTCCTTCCCAAATTTGTTTCCAGCGTGATCTCTTTCCTTTTTTTTTTCGATTTGCTTGGCTGTTTTGATACTGCATTTAAAACGTGATCACTGCAACATTGAGGTCTTCTCGGCTATAAATAGAGGCCTGCACGGAGAAAGAAAGGAGACTGGACGTAAGAAATTCATCTTGAGGTGGCAGCAAACCGAGAGAGAGGAGCATTTTTTCGTTTTACTCTGCCTTTCTCTCTCTAAAACAGAGGCACCTCTGTCGTTTTTTTACTCTCGGTTAACGGCTCCGACCATCATTTCCAGCCAAGCATCATCACCATCGACCACCCATATTGATCCTCAGCACCACCATAAGCCACCCCAGAAACTCATCCATCATATCAGGCGAAGGAAGAGGCGACGGCAGCCTAGGCAGCAGCAGCCCCTGCAACGTGACAGCAAGCTTTCCGACGACCACTCCGGCCACCACAGGCCACCAATTCCGACGAAACAACGATCAGAAGAATCACCACGACCTCCTCTACCCAACGGTATAAACAGGTAAGCCATTCATCACACTTGAAATTTCCATGTTGCACTGTTCATCGTCTCTGTGTTGCATGCGGGGAGTGAATTAATTCACTCCCCGCGTGGGCTTGGCGGGCCGGGCTTTGTGCCCGGCCTGGCCTGAAGAAGGCCTAGCCCAGATGGGACTGGGCTGCTAGCCATCTGGGCTAGCAGCCCAGCCTGGAGACAAGGTGGGCTGGGCTGTCAGCCCAGCCCGAATTTAGGTGGGCTGATAGCCAGCCCACCGAAAAATAATAAATAAGATATATAAAAAAAAATACAAATTTTCCAAAAATATTTTTATTAAAGAAAAAAGATTTGTTTTCTTGCATAAGGCCAATACACTAGCATATTTTAAAAATTATTTTTCTTTTGAAAAAATATATTTTATCTTGGGTTTTGAAGAGAAAATGAGTTTTAACATGGATTTCGCAAAAATCATTTATTGCATTTTGAGATTTTACAACAAGTTTGTAAAATCCAAAGGGTATTGGCCAATATTCAAAAAAATATATAAAATTCTTATTTTTTTCTTTTGGGAATTTATTATTCACTGTCGGTATTTGGGTAAATAAATCCAAAAGGGGTTAATATCCAAAATATTCGACGGGAATGATATGCTATTATTCACTATCGGTATTTGGGTAAATAAATCCTAAGGGGTTAATATCCAAAATATTCGACGGGAATGATATGCTATTATTCACTGTTAGTATTTGGGTAAATAAATCCTAAGGGGTTAATATCCAAAATATTCGACGGGAATGATATGCTGTTATTCACTGTTGGTATTTGGGTAAATAAATCCTAAGGGGTTAATATCCAAAATATTCAATGGGAATGATATGCTATTATTCACTGTCGGTGTTTGGATAAATAAATCCTAAGGGGTTGATACCCAAAATATTCGACGGGAATGATATCCCATTTGCCATTTAATTAACATATGTTTTTTAAAGCCATAGCAAATCATAAGCAAACCAAAACGTCAAGCAGCTTACCTTAGGTAGGGCGTACTAGGGGTGCTAAAACCTTCCCTTTACTCAATCAGTCCCTTACCCTAGAATCTCTGAAAGACCAGTTTTAGGTTTCCTAGTAACCATTAATACTAGGTGGCGACTCCCCTTTTTTACGAAAATAAAGAATCCCCCCGACACATTGAATCCCCGCACACGGGGAAGAGTCGTCACGACGCCGCACAAAAAAAAAAAAATTTTTTGGGGTGCGACAACTATAATTAAAATTTGAGGATTAGGGGAAGATTGAATTATGAGGTCAAACAAGGACAAAAAACTAATGGTTGTACAATAAAAACACTTGGCTAATAATGTTTAAATTTTTTGTTCCAGTATAAATTCCAAACCGTGCGCTATTCACTCACATGTAAAATAAACCTGCAGTGCTGTGTGATTTTTTCATATGGTTAACTTTTGGTAAAGGACAAGGAAATGATACAGAAAGATTTCAAAATTGCAGGGATAAGGCATAATGAAGACAAAGAAAGAAAAATAATAAATTTGGTAGAACTCACATATAAGATAAGATTTTGATATCAAAGTACATTAATAATATATTTTTCAGCTCATACATATCATAATTGCTGCCAACAATTATACGCAATTCACTTGGTACAAAAGATAAAAACAAATTGTCTTTTTGCAAGGCATCATTCATTATTTCCTATATAAGTGGGAGTCTTTCTTTATGTATAGCAATAAATTTACAATCTAAAAAAATCAAGTTAAATGGGATAAAACAAGTGAAACATCTTTGTTGTATTGACAGGTTTGTTGAAAAAAAATTCTTAAGTTCTATTCTGTTTTAGTTACTCTTTTTAATATTATTTGTCTTTATTTTTGAAATTGTATTTAAAATCAATTGTTTGTTGTTTTTTTATCGAATTTGAAGACATGAATGATCCATGGTATAATGATATAGTTAATAAAGATTTTGATGCCATTATGAAAATGTTATGAATCGCATTGTAGAACACATTAATTATCATATTTCTGAAGGTATTAGTGCCTTGATAGGAGACAATGATGATAGGAGTACCGATGATGAAAACGATGACAACAACGATGATGATAATATCGATAACAATGATGACATTTGACGATGAAAAGATTGTGTTCATTATCATTCCTAGACTTCATGATATGTTAGATGAATTGCATAAGTTTTTTATATTTTCTTAGATTGATTTGAAAACGAGATATCATCGAATGAGAATTAAAAAAGAAGATGAATAGAAAATTACTTTTAACACTAAATATGGTTTGTATTATTGGTTAGTTATGTCTTTTGGACTTACTATTATGTATAGCACTTTCATGATATTAATGAACCATGTTTTGTGTAATTTTACGAGTTTATTATGATTTATTTTGATGATATTTTGATTTATAAAAAAATAAAAAGGCACGTTGAACATTTAAATAAGGTATTGGTTGTTTTGCGAAAAAGAATGTTTATATCCTAATTTGAAGATGAAAAATGACTTTTGCAAGAGAAATATTATATTATTTGGATATGTTATTCATGCAAGAAGTGTTGAGATGGACGAGTAAAAGGTTAGCGTTGTACAAAAATGGCATACATATAAGTCAATCACAAGTATACAAGTTTTCATAGTTTGGTTAGTTTTTATAGGAGATGATTTTAGTATGCTAGTCAAATCTTTAATTAAGATAGTTAATAAATTTATGCTCAAGGTTATTTTTTTTCAACTTTAAACACTAAATTATTAAGATTTGAGTATGTGAAAGATTTATATATTAAAGATTTGGAAAAGAAACCAGAATAGTATAAGACGAAGCTGGGTTAACAAGTGCATAAGAAACCTCAAATGCATCGCACTCAACAGGCACATACTGAGACTCCCTTCATCCTGCGTTTTGAAGGGAGGTCAGTACAGCAACTAGCAGGTTAGTAACCAAATGCAGAACTCCTATTTGAGCTACATTCTCTCTAACTAAACCTCTCTCCTACTTTCTTCCTCACTTTTCTAAACTTTTTATAGAAACTGTCGAGCGGTGGGACTTCTCATTCCACTCAGGTTCTCAAGCTTTTCCAAGTAGGACAACCTTTTAGGGGTTGTATCTGTTTTGTCCTTGATCCTGTCCTGATCTCCTTTGAAGCAGCTCTCCATGTTGTCTGCTGAGGCAGTTTTGGCCTCTCCCTGATCCACCTTCCATCCCATGAAATCTGAGAGTGTCAATGATGTCGGCGTCTCTGCAGAAGTCGAGTTGTCCAGCTCTTCCTCCGGCTTCTGATTGGCCTCCGACTGTGGACTCTGTGCAACGGAATCAGCGTACAGGACATCCTCAATCTTGGACAAGATTGCGTAAGCCAAGCTTTCTATGATCCTTGAATAGCTTTCTAGAATAGCCTGTCCTACATCCTGAAGAGAAGTGCTAGAACAATGTCAGAATCACAACTTTTGAAGAAATATAATCAGAAAACAGATTTCAGCTATGATGATATAGGTCCTGCCTTGTTATACTGGATCTTGCTTATATCTAGTGAGGATTGTGGAATTCCTGGAAACCGCTGTTTGAGAATGAGTAAGATTGTTTCTGCTCTCTCTTCGAAGAGTTCTCGCTTCTCCAAGCTCACGGCTGAACCCCAGGTTGACTTTCCATCCTTTTGGAGCATCTTTCTCTGCCAAATCACGATGGAAGCCTCGATCCTGTTCTTGAGGTCTAAAACTTTGTGCTCGGTTGACATGTCCATGGTTGAAAGGAATTGCTCAGGATCAAAGTATTCTACTGTTATGCTCTTGTAGATCGAATCTCCAAGGCTCGCTCTTCCATTCTACCAACAACACAAGGGAGAAACTAAGTCAATTGTGGCAAAATTTTACTAGAAAGATTGAGGGTGTTTCATTCTCATACCTTTGGAAGGGATTCGATGTAGTTTTCAGGAATTTCCATTTCGGATAGCACTTGGGCGTTTATAGCCATAGCTGCTTTAAGTACTTGGTTGACAGAATCCTTCTGAAATTGCATCCATCTTCGAGTTACATCTGCTATCCCATTTTGTGGAACCTTGACCGTGGGGATCCACCATTTGTCGTCATTTCTAGGTGGAGTTTCTTGCTCTGAATCATCTTCGTCTTTGGAAACATACCAGAACTCATTTTGGCTTCCAAATTGATCTAGGAGATCCTGAATATGATCGGGAAACATTGCAAGTTCATACAAGATCATCCTCTCCAATAAGAAAACGCAAGAAAACCAAAGTACTTACAATGAGGATGGTGTCAAGTTTGCGCAGAGCAGGAATGTTCATTAGCAGATCACTTCTTTGCCGAGTCGTCATGATCTATCATATCAGAACAAAATATTGATGCATGGCGTATAGGCATACGCGGTTCAAATTAAAAAAATAATAAATCATATGCAATTATGAGTGATCATGAGAGAAACAAAGCATAAACATGGTCAGAATCCTCACCTCCATACTGATTCCATCCTTGGATTGCTGTGAAGGAACGAATTCAACAATGTGATCTGTTACAGATAAAAGCCAATCGATTTCCTTTCTCCATCTTGCCTTTCTCTCTGGATTCATTGGCTCTAATTTCTTTTGCTCTCCAAAAACAGATGCTGCATCGTGTAAGATGAAGAATCAAATACATGAGCAGAAATAATGATATAGAAATGTTAGTGATGATCTTTTTATTGGCAGATAAAAGAAATTATTGAAAGAAAAAAATACCAGAAAGGTTTGTGATTGCATTTGACAAAGCCAAAGCTGAAGAGACACCCTTTCCACCTCCTGACATATCTTCACCCAAAAGCAGCTTTGCAAACCTTTCCTTCATCAGTTCCATGTCTGTACAAAAATGGCATAATATTTTTCAAAACAATTATAATATTATTGAGAGATGAAGACAGAAATTAAGAAGATGTTTGTGCCTGATAAGGATTGCTTGTCTTGACGAGTAGGTGTCCCAGGAGCTGCGCAGCCATTACCATCTTTACGGGAGGCCTTCATTGGACCCCGTACACGATCGAGTGGGCTTCCAATATATTGGCAGTCGCCAAGGCGTTCTCCGACAACTCTAGGAGCAACGTAACTTCTTGATTGCTCAACCTCGTTTCCATCATTCGCATCATTCTCAAGGGTGAAACTCTGAACCTGTCGCCCTGGAAGCTGGTCAAACATTTTGGTGGAATTGAAATATCTGGTTTTCTGAAAGCTTTGTTCACGGCTCAACGCTCTAACCATAATGAATTAAGTGTTACCTTCTATGATCAGTAATGAGACAATGAAAACATGATCATTGGCAAGCAATGTTTGCAAAAAGCTTATTGAAAGGGAAAAGGGTTTTCGATCTCTTTTCTTTCCGAGATAGTGGTGTTTGTTTTGGTTTGATGGGAGCTAGAAAATTTGTTTTTCTTGAGAAAACTAAGGTGGTTGGTTACAGGTTAGTTTTCAGTTGAAGAGGATAGAAAGCTGTTGGGTATTTTTAGTTAAGTTTTATGTCTTTCCAAGGAGACAATGTGGGGTGCATGTCGATGTCTGCTTGATAAAATCTAAAAAAAAAAAAAAAAACTGAGGTCGCTGTAAGGAAACGAGAAAGGTCAATGCATGGCCACCTAGAAGCCCGGGAAGAACACAGAAATTGTAGCTAACTTTTGCATTTATTCTGAGGACATCCGATTATATTTTCCTGTTAAGCTGCAGAAAATATAGCCTTTTTTTTCGACATCATTAAAAATAGCTGTTTTTGGATTGGTATTGCGGGGGGCAAAAGCCATGCGTGATGAGAAACAACAGCAAGCTCTGTGCTGCGCCGTTTTAGAAGCAGCAAATGACTCCATCACCAATCAATAGAGCAATGTCTTTCTTTTCTTTTATTTTCTTTTTAGGGAGTGAAATAATGAGAAAGGAAGAAAAGGAAACAAATATGATGGAGGTTAAAATAACATAAATGAGGAACAGATTAATAAAGAGGGGTCGTCTTTTCGAAATATTGCATGGAGAGATCCAATAAATGTAAGAAAAAAGAAATAAATCAATCTTTGATTATAGATTTTCTAAATTGGAGATACTCGGTCAAGGAGGGAAGAACACAAATAAATGTCTTGCACGTTCTATAAAGTGTGGCTACCCTTTTTCACAACTCTTTAATTTGAAAGAGTATATTCTGACCATACTTATTAAGTTGATTAACATATTATAATTCAATGTCTAGAAATAAGTGTAGATAATTTAATTGACTTAGTTTAAACATTTTCTAATATATTTGGAAATATTTTCTCCTCCAAATGCATTTACCAAACCTATTGTTAAAGAACCATCTCATTTAAAAGCTTAAACTGTTAGGTGAGGTCCTAGAATATGATTTATATTATTCTCTAACACATTCTCTCAAGTGAAAGCCCTTTTAGGTTTGAAACTTGCACACATGTCCATTGTACCTTATGCTTGATTTTTATCAAATAGAATGAGGGTGTTGAGATTCGAACTCGTGACCGCTGGGTCAATAAGGCTCTGATACCATGTTAAAAAATCATCTCACCTAAAAGCTTAAACTGTTATGTGAGATCCTAGAATATGATTTATATTATTCTCTAACTTAAGGAATTATCTCACCTAAAAGCTTAAGCTTATAAGTGAGGTCCTAGAACATGATTTATATTATTCTCTAACACCTATATGGTAGTAATAAGAACTCCTTAAAACCATAAAATATTACAAACAATTTAGGATAGATATGGGTTGACTAGTTTTTTTCTAGCATATATTTTTGCACGTATTAATCAACTATTTTGTAATTTTTCTTTGTAAAACTGTTAATAACCTTTGAGTGTCTGGCATTTGTGTGTATTATGCTAAGTTGATAAGGTTTGAGTCTTTATCTTCTTCTCTAGAATTTTAGAGTTTTCTTTTTAGAGATTTAAATTTTGGTTTTCATGTTTTCATATAGGATGACAACTTTCTTTCTTTCTTTCATTTCATTTTTTGAGTGCTTTTATAATTTTACGAGAGAAACAAGATTTATAAGAAGATTTGGTGAGTGAAAGCCTATTATTAATTATAGTTCAAAACGTCCATGGTTAGTATATACATTAATGATTTATTATTATTATTATCATCTTAATTCAGTTAGTTTTTTTTAATTTTAATGAACTAAATATTTTATAAAATTGACCAAAAAGGAAATTTTTATTGCGATAGGGCGCACAACTCTATCATTAAGAGGATTTTTTAGGATTACAGCATCATTAGATCAGATTGAGTTGAGAATATTATATTTTTTAAAAAATAATATTCAAGTTTTATTGTTTATTATCTTAATTGATAATTTATTTTACCATATAAGTTACGTGATTTTTGGTATGAGACACAAAAAAGAGGTTTATTATGACGGGGAGATATTGTCGTGTGGAGACATTTCAAACCTTCACATGTCTCAAAAGCTATTTGAAAAACTTACATCCAACACATGATGTCTGAGCATTTCTTGTAGCAGTTGTAGTCTAGTATGGAGAACCAAACAGTGAGACTCTTGGTTTAATTACCTTGCACATTAGCGGATCCATTACATTCACTTCTCATACAAAACGGATGTAAAATTATTTTTTATTACATGTGTTTTTTTAAAAATTGTTGTATGAAGATATTTAACTAATAGTAGTTGTTTTTATGCAAGCTAGGGTTCTTGGACATGAACTAAGACCGATGGAGCTTTTTTGTTGAAATTCATATGCAAAATACAAATACCAAAAAAGGGTGTAGCAACTCGTGGATAGCTGAGCTCAAACATTTTATGGTAGGTTGGATTTCAAAGTTTTCTTAAGTTATTATATTTTTTAAAATTTGTTGATGATTTTTTTCTTAAGTTACTATTTTAAAATTGCAAGAGAGATACAAGAAGAATTCTTTTACCCATCTAGAACTCTCTATATATATTTATGGATATGGATCTTCTAGTATACTCAATAGAAATTAAATTTATTACACCTCATTGCCCACGTGCTCTTGATGTAAATCCACCTTCGCCTCCTCTTCATTTAGCTTTTGTCCGTTAAATAAATTGTTTTTAAATTGATATTTTTTAAGTTAATAATAAATATTAAATAAATATTTTAGTTTTATATCTTTTATTCTATTTCTAAAAAAAAAATACTAGCAGAATTACCAACGAAATAAGTATGTTGAGAAGTTTAAAGAGATGGAAAAAACTTACAGGATTTTATTAGTGACAATCACAAACTTGAAAAGTTCTAGAGAGTTCAAAAAAATTACAGGATTTATCATTAAAAACATGTAAATCACTGACGGGTTAATTCAGTTAGACAATAATATGAATCCAGTCATCGATGAGTTTAAGATTTTTTTTTATATAAAAAATATTTAGGAGGTTAAGAATTGGATGGTGATAACTATAATTTGTAACAGTAGAAACTCTTTGACCACACAGAAAATGAAATAGTCCTTATGGTAATATTTATTGTGTGAAAATCAACTTTCTAGGTTTTAATCTTATTAGACAACAATTTATCTAGGACTCACTGTGGGATATTTTATTTTATTTATCTATTTATTTATTTACAACGAGAGAAAATCCCCACCTTCCCTTTCTTGTAAGATTGAAATCTCTGACTTCAGATATATTCACGTCTTTTTGAGTAATTTGTTTCGGAAAGAAATATGTCGATAGTAACGTTTGGCACGACATAATATATTATGCTTAATTAATTAAAAAAACAAATCTTGGTGTTTGGTGATTAGTTCAATTGAAAACAAAACCTGGTTTAGATCTAAGCAAGTCGATGCCGTGTGGTACTTTTCAGCAGCTACTTTCATAGCTGTTATTGCACCTGCACTGCCATGGCTAGAAATTCGAAATTCAAACTGTGCTAGTCCATGCATTGCTTTGATTCATAGATAAATAAATTAAAAAAAAAGAAAAAAAAGTGGTGTGGAATTAATTATAACATTTATTACGGGCACCAAAAGTGTTAATACAGTGCAAGACTCCTGTGACTGATGTGAAGGGCAAATATCATGCCCTAACTGAGACATCAACCACCTTAGCCGGCCAGAACCTACGGTTGGAAGGACACGAGCCAGGTTCCATTTAGGTCATGAAAATATGGTTTTTGCTATCTCCATTTTGCCGTTGCCCTCAAGTTAAAATCTCCTGGTACACCACCAAAACGACAATGATCATGTGCGTTCAGTAAAACTTAAAACAGCTGTTGTTGACCACAGACATAACCATGGATTTACAAGAGCCTTTGGTCCCTGTTCATGTTTAATTACCCGAAGCTCCGATGGAACCTAGCTACAGCAGGATCCGTCGTATTGGCTTTAAGATTTGGGATCCTGCTGCATTTCAAAATCCATACCAAGATAAGCATGGACGGGATGATGAGCTTCGAACACTGTAGCAGTGATTGGAAAACTGGAATAGCGTGGCGGCGTTATGGTAAAAAACTTGAGATCTGTATAATAGGTTTCGAGTTCAAAGACAGTCGGGACTTTACTCGCTCATCTGGATCGATAAATTATACTTTCCGGGTGGGTTTCTTCAAATCCAAAAAATAAAAAACTGGAAGAGAAAACACGCAGCCCCACCATTGGATCAAACCCACAGCAAATATAGATTATCCATCACAGCTGGCCTAGAATTGAATAATTTTCCGGCAACCAGTACGTTAATTTGTGTCCATGGTATGGACTGCGCTAGTAATGTTCGATAAAGCCTTGTAGGTAAACCTTTTTACTGTCTTGTAGTGTAAATGTTACCAGAAACATTCGAAATTCAAACGTTTGGGGCCACTTGGGTGGTGCTAAAAATATTTAATAACCCTTCAAGTACTGGGTTTAGAAGATCAAACCACGCACAAAATAGTAGCTCTTGCTTGCCGGTCAATATTTGGAAGCAGCTGGTGTAATCGAGTAATTTACTCGTCCCTGCCTGGTTGAAAATCAAACCTTCAATCTACATCTGTGAAACAGCTTCCTCAAGTCTCCAAAGCCCAAACACGACCTTAAGTTTTAGTTAATAAAAGCAGTAACAAATTAAGAAACTGACAGCCATGACTGGAGGCAGTTTCCTATCAGGTTCTTCTGTGATCTCATCTTCCCAACGTCTTGTTCTTCTGTAGCAATACACGTTCGACAAGAAACCAAATTGTAACCCCACAAGAATCTCTCAATGATTTTATTGTCTCTTTAAGAGCCAGTAAAGAAGAGAAAAACAGCACAACAAAACCTACGACGCTCTCTTTCCTTAGCTGTGAAAGAGAATCTTAGTGAGCACACTTGTACACACCACAAAGCCAATGCACCGACTGTACTAGCTCTCGTTTGTGGATCTGAGTCTTAGTTTGAATGTTCTGTAGCTTGCAGGTGAGAATTATGAGTTCGTTGACACTGTTCATGATCAGACCTGACAATTGTCGCCTTGCCTGCAGGAGATGCTTTTTTCTAATCTGGGGCTCGTTTATTTTCTCTTGTTTTGCAGTTTTGCATGGTTTATGCGTGGAGGATGAGGAAGAGATCATTGGGTTGAGGAATGCTGAGAAAGAACAGGGAGAAAGGACCAAGAATTTAGGTACTCGCTTGTTAAATTTGTTTTTTCTGTTATTTTAAGCCCCATGTGTCTGTTTATCAATGATTCTCATTATGCCTGCAACACAACAACTTTAATATATGTTTTAAACCAAAAAAAGGGGTCCAATTTTCATGTTTAAGCCTTTGAACCTGACCTTAAAGGTCATTTTCATTGAGAAAGTTGCTTGGAAACTACCAGTACTTAATCTCTTGGACTTGCCCTGTAGTTTATGCCTGATGAAGATTACAAAAGGAGAATGATTTTTTTCTTTTCTTATGGAAATGCTAATTGTTTATTATGGCGGCAGCTGATTGTTAATTCTGTTTTTGTTTGAACTGTCACAAAGCAGATTCTGATTGCAGACAATCGCTGAAAAGTTTGTAGAGAATATCCAAAACTATGTGAGTATTCTGTTAGAATTTCTTTTTTTAACTAAATTTGTCATATTTGGTTTCTAGAGTACCACTAGAATCTGACTTTGTGAAAGCAAAATTCTGTGTTAGAATATGTACAGATCATTTGTCACATGTGATGATCCGAAAGGAGTAGTGGAATGCGGGACAATTAGAAAGTCCAAGAGTGGTTCCCACAAAATGGAGCATAAGATCATAAGCCAGAAAGCACAGAAGAAGAACTCTAAAACAGATTTGGCAGCCGTGGCTGAAAACAAGGAGCTGCTCTCTAAAGGGATTGTGGAAGAGTATTGTTCTCCATCTTCATTTCAACTCCTGGAGGTCTCAAGAGGAGCTCAGAAGCTGAACCAGACGATCAACTCATGGTCTAAGGGGTTGAGCTATGATGGCCAGTCTAAAGATATTGCAAAAGATTTGCTGAAAGGGGCTCTTGATATGCAGGAGTCTCTCCTCATGCTTGGCAAGCTGCACGAAGCCTCGCATTATATGGCCCAGCTGAAGAGGCAGAAGGAGAAGCTAAAAAGAGGAAAAAATAATGAAGTCGGGGCTGAAATGATGAATTCCCATCAATTTGGTGATCTACATTGCCAGACAGGATTTCAAAAGCCACTTCTTTCCGCTGATGGTTCTTCCAAGGATTTCATTGATGAGCTTAAGAAAGCAGTCGCAGATAGCCTTGGTAGGCAGGATTTGCTCCCAAACAGAACCACCCAAGAGAAGACGTTCAGTGAAAGGAGAAGGAGGGACTCGTCTTCAGATGTCCCCTCCACAAGCTCGAGCCATTCATCAGTGGCTCAGTCTAGCAGTAGTCATTCTACTCGCTCCATATCTACAGCAGCTCCTCCAAGGAAGGACAAAAGTCCAAATTTGATTGCCAAGCTAATGGGTCTGGAAGAAATGCCATCAAAATCATTGCAAGAAAATCCACATAAACAGTTGGATGTTGAGACTGATCCAAGTCGGA
Organism: Salix brachista; assembly: GCA_009078335.1. NCBI lineage: Eukaryota > Viridiplantae > Streptophyta > Magnoliopsida > Malpighiales > Salicaceae > Salix > Salix brachista. Next base: position 8,472,958 of record CM018589.1, on the reverse strand, counting down.
GGAGGCCAAGGCCAGTCTTTGATATTGAAATGCCAAGGAAGTCTCAACCCTTAATGCATAAGGTGCGTTCCGAGCAAAGAACACTGAAAGATATTCTTGAAACCATGCAATTTAAAGGACTCTTGAAATGCCATTCAGTCAAAGAGCTCAAGTCGTGGTCCCATCAGTCCAGAGAAACGCATACCAGCCAGAGGTCTATTGATTATATTTCACCCATTGTACTGATAAAACCTGGTGTGCCATGCTTCGAATCAAAAGAGGTTCCTGCACCAATGGTTTGGGGAATGGGAGCCTTGAAAGCTGAAATGATGCCAAGAAAAGTGAAGTTAAAAAAAGGACATGAACCTGATACTAGATCAGTAGAAACAGAAATCAAAACAGCTGTCCGGAAAGAAGTTGCTGTTCGTGAAAATAAAGTGAACGCAGGGACGAAACCCAAAGGGACTTCAATAAAAATGCTAACCAAGGAACGAGTAGAGGACCGCAAAGATGTAGTTCCAAGAGCTGAGGAGCAAAGAATTAAGACAGAATTGAAGGGTTCTTCTAAGTTGAAAGCTAGCTTTCCTGTAACTACCCAGCAGCAGAAAAAAGAGACAGCTTTGAAAAATTTAAGTAGGACTCGCAGGGTGGATGCTAATAGCAAGAAACGGGTAGACACAGAGGTTGTGAAGCCTAAAAATATATCAAGATCTCAAGAACAGGCCAAGGTGGTCTCAACAAAGACAAGAATTGAACATGGATCAATGACTGCAAAGACTCAAATTACTCAACAGAGCAGTACAAATCAAAAATCCATCTTGAAACGCGCAACAAAAACCACAGTTCACTGTCCTAAAGATCAGAAGAGGAAGATAGTTGCTGAACCTACAGAAGAAAAATCAACTGTATATATCATCTCCATGATACTGAACAATCTTTCATTTCTGACTCTTTACAGTCTTACTTGCCTAAATCCATGTTCAGCTATTTATTTTTTAAACTACAAAAATAGGGCCCAGATCATGTGTGGAAAAAGAAAGTTCAAATTTGAAGTTTGGCACGCATAATAAGCTTCGAAGATAACCAAGTAATGTTGTGTTATAATGATATCTTTCATGCAGAATGCGGGACTAGGATGCAAAGAAGATGACAAGAAGAATGGCTACAACTGTGATTTTGATCCTGTTTCCAAAGTAACCAGCACCAAACTTGCGGATCAACCATCTACAGGGGAGGCAGCAAATGTCATAAAATTTCATAATGAAGGTGAATTGGTAGCTCCATTTCGGGATGCTGAGGGCATTCACATGAGTTTTGCATGAGTTTAATATTTTTTTGTGATATGAGGGCATTTACATGAGTTTTGCATACAATAATTGTTCATCTCAACTTGTGTTCAACATAAACATGTACACTAATGACCGATGCTTTCTCCCCATCCAGTGATATCGTCACTGAAAACTCGGGGTGGTTGGAGGTAAGGTGGGAATAGATTAGTGATTTCAATCTTAAGAAAAAGAAAACTGCTGGTAAATAGTTGTTTTAACAAGCCTTGTGGTAATGTGGTGAAGTATCATTCCAAAGAAGCTGCTGCCGCTGGTAGGATGAAGCTTATACCAATTATCTTCACCTTCCTAGAAATGGTCTCAAGAAAATTATTGTTCTCAATTAAAAGATAGGGGAACCAAGAACTAAAATGTATTCACAATAACTAGAACAAGAAAATATTCACAATGTTATTATACTATTCCTACCTATTGTTTCAAGAACACACATTGAAGCATTTTCGTGTAAATATATAGTTTATTATTTTATCTGGTTGCTCTGTCAAATTGCTTTTTTTTCCTCCCTTCAGAACATTCCAATGACAGCCAGAGATCCCCCTGCAATCATACATTGTTGACCTCTCAACATGCGGAAGTTGCAAAATCTCCTGAAGAAACCAACAAAGACATGGGACTGATCATGGGAGGAGATGGAGAAAGTTCCGAAAATGGAATCCAAATGAATGCTTTACTTTTGAGCAGTCCATTGTTTCTCGCTCGTGCAGAGGAGCTTTTCAATCTCGATACGAATAGCCCCGGGACCTTCACAACATCTGGCATCTGCAGTTATCAGATAGCCACCGCGGAACTCTCTTTAGATTATGCTAATGAATTCATTGAACGTAGAAGCTGTGTAGATTCACAAACAAGGCATCCGCTGCTACAAACTTGCTCAGGAGATTCAAGACTTCATCTTTCCTTAGAGAAGTTGGTGGCGGAAGTTGTTCATGGAGCTGGGACTCTCGCTAGCTATTGTAAGCTTGGATTATACAACCTTCCAACTGATAGTCTGTATGGGATACTGGAAAAGGATATAAGATGCGGATCAGGAGCAGTGAGTGGAACATGGGATTTGGGGTGGAGGAACGGATTTTCTGCGGATGAAGCTGAGCAAACTGTGAATGACGTAGAGAAGTTACTTGTAAGTGAGTTGATAGAGGAGATGTTTACATAATTAACCCTTTATGTCAAGCAAACTTGTTCTGCTTTGCAGGTCTGAGAGGTAAAAATACAGAAGCTGTCAGCGTGAATAAGCTAGCTAGGTGTAGGGGCTTGCTGTTTTTATGGTCATCTAGTTAACATACAAACATTTAGGATTCAATTAGTTGATTTCTTTTTGACAGAAAGTTCGCCACAGATGACATAAACACAAAAAAAACCAAACTTTTCAGGATAATTAGTTGATCTCTTGGGTGTCTATCTTGAATCCTTTTGATCAGTTCATATCCATGTGCTTTTCTAATATTTGCAAATGACTATGTTTCTTAATTCCTTGTCAAGTGAGAAGCTGTAAGAATTTTATATATATATATATATATATATATTTAGGAGCTCTTTAAAGTAAAATAAAAAAATTTGTTCTTCTAAATGGGGTAAAACACATGCATGTGTGTATGTATGAGTCATTTTCTGATTAAAAAAAATAGAAGCCTCTGAATTAAAAAAAAAATGTGTAACTAATATCTGAATAAATTGTTTAATTTGATTTAATCCACCGTTAAATCAAAAGGTGTTCCATCCGGAGCATGTTCTCCCCATGTGATTTTCATATATGTTTTGACCGTATTGTCCTTGTGAGGCAAATAATACAAGTAGCAACGATGATCTTAAATAATAATTTTACCACATCAAATCAAATCTTTTTTTTATAACTGTGATGTCCGGGTCAGCTTACACGCATCACAACTAATCCTCGAACTCACTGAACATCCTGCAAATCCAGTGAGCATGTAAAGCACCGCGAGGATTACAGATGTGCATGGTGGGACTTGAACCCTGGTATAGAAGAAGGAAACAAATCTCTTTAACAGTCAGGCCAATACCCCCACTTGCAAATCAAACATTTTTTTCAAGGACTGGTGATATTAATTTTTTAATTAAAAAACTGGTGGCACTTGGACCGACCAATAATTGGAGTCCATAAAATCTAGCCTGAAAAATAGTGCATTAATAATGTTATTAATAGAATACGGATCATGAATGAATGAATTCAAATCTAATTCAAATTGGAAATAATTTTAGTTGACTTTTCTGTATTACTTTAATCCGTGTTGGATACAAAAAAGTATTTTTTACTTCAATATATAAAAAAAAATGACCAATTCTCCTGCTTGCATTGTTCATATGAATATTAAAAACATGATTTTTTCTTTGTTTTCTTATTTTTTTACAATTTTATCATTTAATAATTGGTCATTTTAATTTATTTTGGATTGTTATATATAAAATTATTGTGATCTCAAACAAATATATGAGTATTTAGTTGATACTAAATTTAATGAGCATCTATTTTGCTGTTAAATAATTAAGTAAAAACAAAATTATTAAAACTAGTAGAGTCTATAATCTAGGTTGTAGGTTTAACAAGTTAAAATACAAAGTTTAGATCAATCTAATATGTCATTATCATAATATTAAAAAAAAATATCATGAAATTCTCTTAGAGTTAATCCATATTTTTATTGGTATTTGGGTAGATTTTGGACCTCCCAAGTCCATGGAGTTATGTCACAAAAAAAATAGTTTTAAAAAACAGAGTTATTAAACCCAAAAAAGCTCTTCGTTGGTTTGACAAGCTAAGTCATGAAACCACAATTAATCCAATTTGTCATTGTCTCAATATTAAAAAAATATTGTCTTGAATTTGTAAAAAAACTAAATCATAATTTTATCAATCATTTGGTTATCTTTGGATCCGCTAAGTCGACTAGGTCATGTCGAAACAACTTCATATAGTTTAATTTGAAACTCGGGCTAAAAAAAACATAGATTTAAAGGTTTCACGATTAATTAGCTAAGTCATATTTAATAATAGTGCTAAAGAATTCCTTAAAACCTAAATATTTTTTATATTAAAACGATAATATGACTCACAACATAGTATAATTTGTAAATTGGTGCTTGTGAATAAACTTTCATCAAACTTTGAAATACCTCTATAAAAAGAGTCTTAAATTGAAAAGTTGTCACCAGTGAAATAGTAAGATATTAGACAAACTCAAACTCTCAGGGTCTGTTTATTTTTGACATCTTCGCATCAAAACAATGCTAAAATACTCGGAATATATTACATTTAAACCAAAACAAAATAAAAAATTGATGAAAAATCAATTCAATTGCAATCTCAAACAGGGCTGAAGGTGGTTTTACTAATGGGCTAAAAAACCCTAATATTTTCTTTAATGATCAACACCATAAATTAAAGCTTTTAGTCCTCTCCCCCTCTTTTTTCACATTTATGTATAGTTTTATATTAAATTATAATCATCATAATTAAATTACATTACAAAATAAACTAAAAAAACTTGGTATTTCACTTTATCAATCCTTAATACTCTTAAGTTTTTTTAATTTCACTCTTAAACGGTATTTTTTTAAAAAAAATTATGGTTTTTTAATAGTAGTTTGTTAAACTTGTTCAGAAAGACCACACTCAAAAAAAAATTACAAAGGGTAAAATAAACAGAAACTTTTGACCAATCTAAAGTTCACATAATAAAGTGTTTTTTTTGTTCATCAACTATATTTTTTATAGTCCTATAGTATTTGAGAGTCTTGCTTTGATTCAAAAATTTATTTTATTTATTTTTCTGTTCATGAGCTTGACAAACAAGAGAGATCATAGAATAATTGCAAAGAAAAGAGAAAATAATTAGTTGGCCATATATTGATGATGAAAAAGATTAATAAATTTTGATATCAATGGACTCGATTCAACAAAAAGGGTTCCATGAAGATAATTTCAACCCTTTAATTTTATATTAAAAATAGATATGGAACAAGAAAAAATACATATTGGTTTGATTTTTATTTTTGGACCAATTTAAAAGTGTTTTGAGTTGAGAATCTTATTATTTAAGTGTGAAATAAATATGTTTATTAGAATTTTTGGATAAGAATTGATTAAAAAGTAGAATTTTTTATCCAAAAAACTCAGCCTTGATTTTCGATCACTTATAAGATGGTTGGGATCTAGGCAAGCACGTGACATATTGTCTGATGAACATAGTCTACTTATTATTAAATTAACATTATATTTTAATTATCATTAAATTTTCTTATGTTTCCCGGGTAATATTCCATGTTTTCATGGAAATGTTAAGAAATCTTTTTCAATTTTATGTGCATAAAATGAAAAAACAAATCATGAACATTTAATTAATATAAAATTCATTTTTTAAAACATTTTTAATATAAAAAAATTATTGGTTTTTTGACCAAGTGAGATCCTATGCGCCATTAGCATAGAGAAAGAATAAGCCTAGAAATCTCCGAAATGTCAACATCCCTTTTTGCACATGATGGTTCGAATTCAACCCTCCTGAAAAGGTCTTATAAAAAAGTGTAAAAAAAAAAAAAAAAAACCAGCAATAAAGTAAGAGAAGCTTCTTCCTATGGAATTGTCAAGGGTATTTACAGAACTAAAAAAACTATTTTATTTTTTAGCTCAACACTCTGAGAAAATAATAATAATAATAATAATAATAATAATAATAATAATTAATTACACATGTATTTGCCAGAGAGGAGGAAAGCGCTGTCACGCAATCATCATAGGTGACAGCTCAGAAAAGCACTTGTAAATAAGAAACAAAATAAAAATACTAACAGAAAACAGCCGGTCTTTCTCACAGTTCCATCTGTTTATTGCAGTGTTTCTTTTCTGTTTCTATTCCCGTGAATTGATTAATTTTGTATTTTAATTATTTTAATGTATTAATATACAAAATAAATTTAAATTTTATTTTAACATGGTCGCACTGCTACTGGTAGTCGTCGTAGTTACTCGTTTTTGAATTCAAAACAAAAGACTTTCCTCTCTTTTCAACAGCAAAAATAAAATGAAATAAATCCAGACTGTAGAATAGATACTTATTTTGATCTGTCGATAGACGAAGAAGAAACCGGCAAGTCTTTTTCCTTCAGATTTTTTTGATGGGGGATGAGAAATCGGAGATCGTCATGGCCAGTAGAGACCGAGAGAGAGATCGAGAGCTTCTAATACCCGTCGCTGACTCCCCCGACCTTGATATCGCTTCCAAACCTTCCTCCTCCTCCTCCTCCTCCGCCTCCTCATCGCATCACTCAGGACGCGAGGTTTAACTAATTTCCTTTCTCCTTTTGCCTTCTAGGGCTTTTTTTTCTTATTTAGAAAAATAACGATTGTAATTGAAACTTCAATTCTGCTAATTATGAGTTTAGTTTACGCTTAATAATTCAATTTAACGCTTCATTTTCCATCTCGATTTGATTTTATAGTTGAGGAATTAAGTTTTCAATTATTAAGTATTGGCACTGAATGTGATATTATGATTAATTGAGAAGAAGAAAAAATTATGGTGTTGATTTTTCACTGTTGTATTTGTTTGAATTTTTTTTTTCTCGGTTAGGAAATGCTTGGGGTAACTAATACATTGCCACGTTCCAAATTAAAGTAGTCATTATATAGTTTTGCATATTTGAGGATTATTTCATGTCTTTCACATGCCCGTTTATGATTGTTTTTTAAAGAACTTTTCATCTGACATCTTCTCTATGTGTCTGTGTAGACGTTTTACAAATTCGTTAGGAGCTGGGCTTCAAAGAAATTCATGACAGGATGGTGCGCTACTCTTTTTTCCATCTCCTTTATTTCCTTGATTTCATGAATAAATGCTGCCTCTTTCCACAATCATATAATATATATTCATGAACAAGGATACGTCCAGGATGTTTCTTATATACATATATAATCATTACAGTTAATCATTTGAAAGGACTTTATTGATTTTAATTTATGTTTTCAACTCTCCTTGAGTCCTAGTTTTGTTTTGGTATTAGAGCTTTTCTTACCTCTTCATAACAAACAGGAGCCTACACTTGGGTGTGTGATGAGGTGGTTTAGGTTGTGTAGTTCTTAGTTTGATTGTGCGAAGTCATGGTGTGAGAGAGAATCCATGTCTGTAAAAGGATCCCGATGGTTCTTCCTTTACTGAGTAATGAGGAAGTATTTTTGGTGAGAGTAAGGCAGCTTCCAGCCTTCCACCAATAAGACAGGTCAGGGCTTGAATATAATTCAGTGATAAGCAGCATTGACTTAGAAAAGGAATCAAGAGGCTCATGTTTCATGGATGACATGTAGTTGAGATTTGAACCTCCCTAAATAAGCTCAGTATGTGTAGCTCTTTCTTATTTTGATGCATCTTTATCGAAACCCACAGCCAACTCTCCCAGAAAATTATGTGGACTCGGAAATAATAAGTCATGTTAGGCAGAGAAACATTTTGGAATAAAATGCTAGTTTTTACATGTATTGACATTGTTTTGTGAAAAATAAGAAATGCAAGATGGTCTTCACCACACCCTTAGGAAGACTTTTATCTGTCTAAGTGCGTATTTTTGTCTGATCTTTGTAGGACTACACTATGAATTTTGCAAATTTTGTAGACCTTTCATTTATATCCCTTCCATCCAGTTAGGTCATGTCAATATGTAATTTGGAAGGAACCTAATGAATGAGTTGGTTGAGCTCATTGAGATGACCCTATGGTGCCTCTCTGTTATGGATTTCTTTTCTGATGAATGGGGGTTTTGGACTCTTATACAATCCTGTATATCATTCTGAATAGGAGGAATATGTGTGACTGCTATACCAGTTGTACATAAGCAACTTGAGTGTGCTTTGTTCTATCATATGTGTGATGTGGTCCGTTCGCTGTTTAGAGATAGCCTAGTTACTCCTGTTGATTTATCTTTTTGAAATAAGTCAGATGCAACTAAAGATTGTAGTGATTTGCTTTCAAAATTTTGTGCTGATATCGATTTCGTGTTGTTTTTTGGGCAGTTGCTAGAACTTGCCAGGTACTTCAGATGCCACTCACCATTAATGATTGTGTAGAAGCAGAAATTTTGCAAGATAATGGTTGTTTTCCCTGTTTTGCTGGGTGCACAAGGATTGTGCTTTTTACCTTGTAAATTGATTGGATGCCCGCTCACCATTAAGGATTATATGCTTTTTACTACACAGATGCCACTGGCCATTAAAGTTCATAAATTTTGCAAGATACTTTCATATTAAGCTGCTCTTCCTGTAGATTGTGAGGGAACAACTGGCCTCTTTTATGTGATTGGACATAGTTTTTCTGCCAAATGTACAGAAGAACAAATATCATGGACTGCAGTTGTACTGGATGAACCTAACTTCATTGATAAGATTTCACGTCTGTTTAGTTTTTTGTCTTTTGCATGCTCTTGAACAATACATCCAAGTGAAAAGATGTGTGTTCGATGATTTTTGAATTTATGTTTTGTTTTTTATGTTGTGCTCCATCTATTATAGATGTTGCTCACACTTAGCTGTTTTGCAGTGTCATCCTGTTTCCCATTGCTATCACCTTCTACATAACTTGGTGGTTTATTCACTTCGTGGATGGATTCTTCTCTCCGATTTATGCCCAACTTGGAATTGATATCTTTGGTGAGCAAGTTTATGTTTAGCACCATAAGCCTTTTCCTCTCTGAGGATAAATGAATATTATAAGGCAGATCATATTCTTACTGATCATTTGGCTTGCCTTCTTCTGCTCTTTGCTAGGTCTTGGATTTATAACCTCCCTGACTTTCATTTTCTTGGTTGGGGTATTCATGTCATCTTGGTTGGGAGCATCCGTCCTGAGCCTTGGAGAGTGGTTTATCAAAAGGATGCCATTTGTTCGCCATATTTATAATGCTTCCAAGCAAATTAGTGCTGCCATATCCCCAGGTCTGTGTTCAGCTTAATCCTCATGTTTTCACTGGATGAGTATAAGCAGCTTCCATGCCATTTACATCATGTTTCTTTTGTGTTTCAGACCAAAACACTCAGGCTTTCAAGGAAGTGGCCATCATAAGACATCCACGTATCGGTGAATATGCTTTTGGGTTCATTACTTCAACTGTGACCCTCCAGGTGTGCAAAGTGGTTTTCTGATGTGTAATATTCACTTTAGGATTATGTGAATTGCATGTCTTCTGTCTCTTATCAGACATGTTAACGAGTCCTGAATTCTGATCAGGGATGAAAACATTTACAATTATGGTCACAATAGTTCATTTCGTGAATTAAGATATGCAATTTTGGTCACAATACTCTAATTCATGAGTTAAGATATGGCAAAGGTGAACTTCTTGCTTGGAGACTGGAGAGTAATAGATATCCCTAACTGCTGAGAAACACTTGTGCATGCATGTCTTTAGTGCAGGAATACTGCTTTGGAGACTTGGAAATTATTAGCAATCGCCCTACTATTAACTATGAGACTCAGATACTGATTTGGGATGCAAAGATATACAATTTTGGTTGCAATACTCCAATTCATGGATTGAGATATGGTTGAACTCCTTGCTTGGAGAGTAACAGATATCCCTAACTTTGTTGAGAAACATAGGCGCATGCATGTCTTTGGTGTAGTAATGCTACCGTAGAAACTGTTAGCGATTACCCCCTCCCACCCACACTGCACACGCACACAAAATTCTAAAGATTTTCAGGCCAGCTCTGAAAAATATCTGACAACTGCAAACCCCAGGGGCATCAACATACACTTTTTCTGTCATTAATTAGTTGTTGCTGTCTAACCCAAACTATTTTGGTATTTTGCTTTGATTTAGATTTTCTTCCTTTGCTGCTGTCCCATGTTAGAAGACATGCTGAATCTCTAAAAGATTCCTGAACTTTGAATTTCTCAAAATTTGGGACCTGGTCTACAACACTCCTATTAGATGCTAGGATATTGCAATCTGGGATTTTGAGGGTCTGATCCAATTGAAACTTATATATCATATCCATATCTGAAATCGGGTGTGTTACCCTTAATTAAAAACATTGAGTTGATATTGTGGTACTGGTAAATAATAAATGCTCAGCACAGCATCAAATATCATTTACATTCAAATTCTTATATTTTTTAAGTTTTAAATGCAGAACTACTCTGGAGATGAAGAGCTATGCTGTGTCTATGTTCCCACGAATCATCTGTACATTGGTGATATATTCCTGGTCAATACCAAAGATGTTATCAGGCCCAATCTGTCAGTCCGAGAAGGAATTGGTAAGGGACTCAACTAGCTTGACTTTAGTTTATCAATTATTTTATTTTTGGTGAGACATTCCTGTGGGGCAACAAGACATCTCCCATAAGCTCTGTCTTTATTCAGGGTACTAGAAATACAATATTGCCTGTTATCTCATGGAACAAACATTTTAGGCTCAAGAGTTTATTCACTCTTAAGATATGGGGTCCTTTGTGAAAGATGGGTGTCCAGTATGTTTTTTTTTCCTCCCTGCCAGAAAATGAGAATCGAAAGGGGGTCTATTCCACCCTCCCAGCTCCCCCGGCACCCCAATCCCATTTCTTGATCAAAATTAGGTTTGCAGTGTAGTCTGATTAATTCTCCAATTGCAGAAATTGTTGTCTCTGGTGGGATGTCGATGCCCCAGGTCCTTTCAACACTCGATTCAAGCATTTCAGTGGATAGAAGTAGATCTGAAAGGAGCTGAGGTTGAAGAAAATGGTTGTAGATGGATTGTTTATTACTTCAATTGGTTTCAAAACGAGTCATCAGAGTGGCCGGCCACTCAATCAGCTTTGTGCTGATAGTGCTAGATACGAGGTCAGATAAAAAAAAATTGTGGTTGTCAGATGCTGGTGGCTTGTGTAGCTTTTTTTTATTTTTTTTCATTTAGAATGTACATTAAGCGCTTGGTTGGAATAGTCTGGATTATACTGGCAGATAGGCGTTGTTGGCTTTGAGTTCTCTTTTTTCCTCGTAATAGAATGGTTTTGGCTAATCCGTGCTGGAGCATGTGCTTCTCTAGACTTTCGGTTTATGTTTTAACAGATGAAAGTTTTCCCAGTAGAAAAGAGGTGTTATTTGAGGTTCCACGCATCTGTCAATGTTCAACGTGAAGTTTGTATTCAAGCCACGATTTAAGAATATCAAAGTACGTACGGTACGGCTTCTGGAATATAATTCCGGCAAGAACATAGTTTTACTCGTAAAATCCAAAATAATTTCTTACTATTATTTTAAAATGAAAAATATTTTGCACCATAAACTTATAATACGAAACCCGCACTCTGTCTTGTATTTTAAGGGAAAGAAAGTGCTTCAAAAGAATTTGCTGGTCGTAGAGCGCCCAGTAGCAAGTTATCCACTACGCTCGGAGAGAAGAGCGTTTTCCGTCTGTAGCTGGGTTCTTGATGATGAGGGTGGCAAGCTATTAGTGAGATAAACGGCCATGATTATAGCTGCAAGCTGATCTAAAGGCTGCATTTACCACTTGAAAGCTGATGGTCGAACAATACGCCAGCCGAGCCGAATGGAGTCTCAATGGGGCAACGAATTTCTAATAAGCTTAGCCCACTATAGCAGATGCCAACATAGAGTTGCTAATCAATTTGGGCCTGCTCAGTGCTCACACTTCAGGCCAGCCCAACGTAAAACTTCACCAGGCTCGGCTTCCGATTGTTTCGCGTGGCTTAGCCCTTCGGCCCTGAATTGCTCAAAGAAGAATAAACCTAAAACGCTCGGTCGTTCTTCTGTCTTCCACAGCTGCTATAAAACCACAGAACCCTAATCGCCTTCTTGCCTCTTTACAAGGAGCCTCCAAGGTATCCTGTTTCTACATATTTGGGTTTTTCATGGCCTGGGGTTAAGTTGACTCTTTCGTGGCCTGGGAATCTCAATTCTCCATGCTTTTCTTCCAGCTTAAAATGATTGTGGGGCAGTGACGATTTCATCGTGAAAGGTCTCGTTCGTCGTAATGGCTCTTTAAAGGCCTTGACGACCATAACCATATTCCGAGCCCCTTTTTCTTTTTCTTATTTTCTGTCTGGCCGATGATTAAACAAAATTTTAAAGACAAGCATATGTCTGAAACTATATGTGTTGATCAATCTAATCTTCTCTATGAGGCCGAGTCTTTCAGGAGTTTCTTGCCCGTTTCTGCTTCAAGCTAGGTTTTTTGGGTGTCAGTTTTTTTCGTGTTCTTTTTGATGCAGTTGCCATTGATGAAAGAACTGGTATATTTGTCACTCATGATGAATCTGTGATTACAAGCCTACCTACTGCCTTCCTTCTGAGGCCCTGTTACTATATGATTTGAAAAAAAAATTGCTCCCTCAATTTGTTTCTTCTTCTTCTAGTAGATCCGTTTTAGATTGAAATAATTGGGTCATATGATGATTATATGCATAGTTCAACTGATAATCGCTGTGATTAGAACAAAATCTTTTAGTCTTTCGCTCCTATCTGATGACCACGTCGAATTATTTTTATCTTTTTCATCAATTTATTATAACCTATTTATTCAATTGTAGTGTTTTATCTAAAATTCAGTGGCATTTATCTATTTCCTGTGCATTTACTGTGTAATTATGAGCTAAAAAACCAAATTTGATGACCGATTTGAGGCCTCAACAAACATGCATTGCTTCTTGATTTTAAATTTTGTTCTTTGTTTTTTTATTTTTTAATGTATTCTAAATAATATAATAACGTTTAATTTTATGGTTTCAATTGAGTTGATATGGAAGATGAAAGCAGTCCTATTGTCATTAGATTATATATGTACTGGCTTTACAAAATATTTAATGGCTCTGCAATAAAAGAGCACGAAGATGATGATGAATGATGGAATAGAGGCAGAAAAGCATGAATATTTACACATGCTTCTTCAAAATTAATTGATAAAACAAACCCATTTGGAATAACATCACCTTCAACTTGTGATGGCATAAGAGAAATATTAGAAAATAAAAGTTGGAAAAAGATAAATCAGTTTTTCATAAAAATAAATATGCCCTGGCAATAAATTGATGATGAGATGGACAAGTTAAAAAAGAAGTTAAAGGTGGTCTTATGTTGGCATGAAAAAGAACCACCATATTGGTAGAGTTAATATAACATCTTATCTATTTTTAATATTTAAAACCTTTTTATTTACTATTTTCTTGTTAATAAATTTCACAAATTAAAGTGTTGAAAAAAAAATCAAAGAAAAAATCTAAAAATAAATAAATTAGTGAGCATAATGAAGGGTGGGGGACTATATGAACATTTCAAATCATCTGCCTTAACAAATAAAGGAGAAGAGATAAAGTTGGAAAAAAAAATTAACAAGCCTTGGTATTAAAAAGAAACGGGTCAAAATTAAAATCGAGACAAAAATGACGCCGTTTTGTCTTGGTTTTTTTAATGGCACGGAATGTTTCGGCCATTCCAGTCGGAACGGAACAAAATTAACAAGCCTGGTATCAAAAAAGGAAAATGTAGGGAAAAAATGAAAGAAAAAACTAGAGAAAATAGAGTGATAAACATGTAAATAAATATAGAAATAGAGAAAGGAAAGGGAATTTTTTTTCCATCTATTTCTTCATCTCTCTCTCTCAAAAATCCTAGCCACAATATATGTCATTTATTTAGTGTTGTCATTCCTAACAATCAAATATGGTGATCATTTTTTATTTTTTTTAAAACAATCATTGATTCAAAACTCTTGTATATTGATAAAACAATCATCATTACACCACTATTTTAAACCAAACAAACACTTTTATAACACTATAATTTTCTTGACCCAGCTAGCACGACCAAACTTATAGCCTAACCAAACCAACAATATCTCCTAAACCCTTGCCTTAACTAAACTAGTTTTTCCTAAAAAATATCAAACCTAAAATTGATATTATCACAACCTTTCTCATAGGAAAACTAGTATAAATCCACCCTAAAACCCCATAAGAATCTCATTCAAAACACATTAGAAATCAATGTAAAAATTAGCTTAAATTCCAGGTAAAAACACTTAAACCATCACCTAATATAGGGGGTCATTTTTATTTTGTTTTTTTACAAGTAAAACATGGAGCATAAACATCACATGCAATCGTTGCCAAATTTTCTTCCCTGCATAAAATGTGACAATAAAGTGCCACCATTACCATGATTGATCCAACTATTTTTGGCCAACTTCAGCCAGCACTTTGTAAGGCCAAATTTGAACCATAAATAGATTTTCAAACATTTTTAATGAATTATTGGATTTTTATGAAAAAGAATGATTATTATAGATGTATTTAATTAAATGTAGATAGATGTGAATATTTAAGGTATTAAGGTCTACATCATTGTGTGACAAACGTTTGGGTATAATATCAATATATATTTTTATGATGGAAAGGTTGGGATCAATACCCTGTGATTGGGCTAGGAGGATTTTGTTGCCATAGGTTTATTTGAGGTGTAATGGTCTGGTCTTTGTGTGAAGATTTGATGTGTGTTTATGTTATTTTTTTAATTTTATATCATGTTTGATTTGCAATGTTATTTTTATATATATTATTTACATGGTGATGTTGATTTTAACTTTTTTTATATTGATGTTGTTTTGAATTTGTTATATTTCATGTTCAAAGTTTTAATACACAATTTTGTTATGTATTTAGGGTTTTAATATATATGCATCAACCTATGATAGATGAACGTTAAATGGGCATTATGCTTAAAAGTTATACAAAAATAACTAGTTAAGTATGATTTGATTATGTGCAAAATGTTTTCAAATCATTTATTCCCTTCAACTTTTGGTTATGTACTATGGGTTTTATTATCCACTAACCAACTTAGGATAATTGAAATGTGAGTGGACATCATCCTTAAAAGTTGATTGGAAACATAATAAAATTACTTGGTGCATGACTTTATTATGTGAAAAGTATTTTTAAAAGATAAAAAAATTTATAATTGCTGATTTTTTTATTTGAATTTTGGTTATGCATGAAGTGTTTTGTTATTCATGGATCAACTTAAGATACAATGAATTGTGATTGGACATAAAGTTGACTAAAAAGCAAACTATTAATACTTGAATTTATAATATGGACATATTATTTTTTTAAATCTTTACTATGTAGAGTTTTTTCTTTCAATTATGGTTGCATATTTATTCATTTTATTAACAAAAAATAAAAAAAGGATAATTATCAAGTAAATAATAAAATTACTTGATGCATGACTTTATTATGTGAAAAGTATTTTTAAAAGACAAAAAAAATTATAATTGCTGATTTTTTTATTTGAATTTTGGTTATGCATTAAGTGTTTTGTTATTCATGGATCAACTTAAAATAGAATGAATTGTGACTGGACATAAAGTTGACTAAAAAGCAAACTATTAATACTTGAATTTATAATATGCACATATTATTTTTTTAAATCTTTACTCTGTAGAGTTTTTTCTTTCAATTCTGGTTGCATATTTATTCATTTTATTAACCAAAAATAAAAAAAAGGATAATTCATCACCCTTCCTATCTTTTTTATTATTATTATTTACTTAATTGTTTTTTAAAAGTGAAATCATTTACTATGATAATTTTTTTATATTTATAAATGTATTTTTTAACGAAACCCCACAACATGTTTTGATTATAAATATTATTTGTAAGTACTAATTTGTTATTAAAATTTGAGTTTCGTGTTCTTATTGATATATTTATGAATTTATCTTGGTGTTCATGTTTTTTAGGATATCTTTGTTTAGTGAGGCTAAGGGTTTTTCAGCTGAATTGATATGATTTAATATAGAATCATTAATACGAGCGATGACTTTTAGACCAGTTTTCAATTAATATAGTCTTGAATAAGTTTATGCCTATTATTTTCTCACTATTTTTGCAAGTCCACCACCCGTATTTTAAAAGCTAGGATTTGACCTTATTACTAGGCTCATTCCCAAATCATTTTATTAGGTCTTAATAATATTTCACCTTAAAGAACAAACAAACATCTACTAATATAAACAAACCTTAGTACCTTAGTATGCAAGCACATTAAACATCATTATCATTAACAACAAACATGAAATACCTTGCTTTAGATAGGATGTGATAAGGTGATGACTATCTTTTCATTATATAATTAGCCTCTAATTTAGAACCTTTAAAGAGTAGTTAGAGTTTTATAATTACCGTAAAACTAGTATTATCTTTTCTATTATATAATTAGCCTTTAACTTAGAACCTTTAAAAAGTAGTTAGAGTTTTCTAATCACCATAAAACTAGGTGACACCTATTTTTTTTCTTCTATTTTTACATGAATTTCACCTCAATGTTCCCTACGTCATTATCATATAAAATTTTAGGGAAGAAGTATCTTATAATTATATTTTTAATAACTATTTTCTTACTAAAAAATAACTTTGTACATTATCATAAAAAAATTTGTAAGTATGCTGATGTTAGGTTTAAGTAGATTTAATTGGCATGAAATAAAACTTTAGTTGTTTAATAGTATGAGATGTAACAAAGCTATATATAGCGAACCCAAATCCAATTCGTAATAGGCTGAGCAATCACACACATATAACTTAAGTTGAAAGTTCACTTTACTGAGGTCATACTACTTTAAGTGCCTGTTTGGTTTTGTGGTACAAACTGCGTTTTGTTGAAAACGCAGTTTGTACCTGTGATGTTGTGTTTGGTAACTTTAAAATTGATGGTGGGACCCATCAATTTTAAAGTTGTAACCGTGGTTTGCGGAAAGCAGCAAATTGCTGTTTTTCGCGTTCCAAACCAGGAGCGCACTAATATATATATATATATATATATATATAATATTAATATTAAAATAATTTAAAAAGTAATTACAATAAATAAATATATTAGAAGAATATCACAATATAATTTTTATCTCGCAATTCTAATTTTGTTTTAAATGATATTTTATGATTGTTTCGGGATCGAAGAGCCCTTCACGTATAGATTTAGTTTGGATGAAATTTACAAGTAGTTTGATGGGATAATAAAAACAAGTGTCTAATTTAGTTGAATTATTAATTATATTTTTTTATTATAATTATTAAATATTTAAAAAACAATATATATATATATATATATATATATACACACGTGTTCTGTAATTTCACAAGTTAAAAGCAAAATAAAAAACTTGGTAACTAAACACACAAAACTGCTTTTTTTCAATCTCAAACTCAACCACTGTTTTAAACAAATACTTCACTGTTTATTTTGAACTGCAGTAAAAACATTTTTTTAAAACTGCTTTTTTTCAAGCTCAACAACAAAAGAAAAAACAATTCCAAACAGACCCTAAAGCTGAAACGGTGTCGATGGGAAACGAATCTCTACTCAACTTAGCCCATTGTCCCAGAGTTGCTATTCAATTTGGACCTTCTAGATTTCCACCCTCGGCCCACCGCGCCCAACGTCAGCTTCGGTTTGTTTGGTGTACCTTAGGCCTTCGGCCCTAAATGGCACCGAGAAGAGTAAACCTAAAACGCTCGGTCGTTCTTCTGGTTCTCCACTGCTCCTATAAAACCACCTCATACCCTAATTCTCCTTCCTCGCCACACTTTATAAAGAGCCTCCAAGGCATCCTGTTAGTGCAGATCTGGTTCTTTTGTGGGTTTAGGGTTCGTTTTACTGAGGCTTATCGCCATAGAAATCTCATCTATGCGTGTTTGTTTTCTCCGGATGAAAATGTTTTTGGGGCAATGACGATTTCATCGTGAAAGGTCTCGTTCGTCGTAATGGCTCTTTAAAGGCCTTGCCGACCATCCTGATATATCACCACCCATATTCCGAGTCCCTTTTATTTTTCTTATTTTCTGCTGCTTTTTCTATTGATATGAAAGCTGTCTGGCCGATGATTAAACAAAATTTTATAGACAAGCATATGTCTGAATCTATATGTGTTGAACAATCTAATCTTCTCTATGAGGCCGAGTCTTTTAAGAATTTCTTGCCCGTTTCTGCTCTAAGCTAAGTTTTTGACTGTCAATTTTATTTTCGTGTTCTTTTTGATGCAGTTGCCATTGATGAAAGAACTGGTATATTTGTCACTCATGATGAATCTGTGATTACCAACCTACCACTACTGCCTTCCTTCTGAGGCCCTGTTACTATATGATTTGCAAAAAATTTTGCCCCCTCAATTTTTTTCTTCTTCTAGTAGATCAGTTTTAGATTGAAATAATTGGGTCATATGATGATTATAAGCATAGTTCAACTGATAATCTCTGTGATTAGAACAAAACCTTTTTAGTCTTTCGCTCCTATCTGATGACCAATTCGAAATATTTATATCCTTTTAACCTTTTCTTCAATTAATAGTCTTTTATCTGTTTCTTGTGTATTTATTGTAAATCATGCCACTTTCTCAGTAGAACATCTGGTTTCTATACATCTCTTTGGTTTTTGGCTTGCTCCTCGCTCCCTGATTTTAGATTTTGATCTAGCTGAGATTTGTCTGACGTTTTTAGTGTCGAAAATCAAATGTAATCTCCACTGATCTGGTCTCTGAAATACTTTTTTAATGCTTGCTAGGTTAGGCAACTGACTTTTGTACGCTCTCGATGTCAGAGTAAGTAAGCGAGGGACAGTGATGATCTTTATCAATGGTCTCGTTCGTCGTAATGGCTCTTTAAAGGCCTTGCCGACCATCCTGATATATCACCACCCATATTCTGAGTCCCATCCGAGTCATGACTTAATTTCAGTTGTAGAGATTTATTTAGCATTTTATTTGGTGACACAGTTCTTACAATCTATTTTAAAGTGAAATCATTCTATGAGCTCTCTTTGGCTCTTTAGGGATGACCGCTTTAAGAACATAGTTTCTATATCTTTTAAATCATTTTTATTTTTCGGTGTAGTTATTAAAAATAATAATTTTTTAAAAATTATTTTGTTTGTATTTTTTTGATAAAAAAACATTTTGAAAAGTAATCTCAAATGCATTTTTAAATAATATAAATGATAATTTAAAAGTGTGGTTGGGGTTGCTTTTAAAAATGTTTTTTTATGAATAAATGTATTAAATAGTTTTTGATATTTATAGATGAAAATGAGCTAAAATTTTATTTAAAATAAAATTGATATTTGAAAACATTTTTAAAATAGTGTAAAATTAATTTGATATATTTTTGATAAAAAAATATTTTAAATGATTATTTAAAAATAGAGTTGATATTGTTTTTGAAAATGTATGTTTAAATAATTCTTGTATTTAAATGTAAATGATTTAAAAATACTGAAACAATTTATTTTAAAACAATTTGATTTTCATTTATTTTGAAATCACATATTTTGAGCCCCATCTGAGTTATGATTAAATTTGATTTTTTGAGATTTATTTAGAAATTGGTGACCCAGTTTTACAATCTAATTTAAAGTGAAATCACCATAACCACAGTTTTAAATGTTTTTTTTTTTAAAATATATTAAAATATTTTTTTATATTTATAGACAAAAATATATAAATAATTTTTTTAAAAAGTGTTTTTAAAACACAGTTCCCTTATTATATTGGAAATAAAGATAATAAAATCCAATCATGTGAATTTTAGAGATCAAAACAGAGCATGATGAATTATGATTTTATGTAATCATAAATGTGAAAGTATACAATGCATGAATAAATACCTAGGAACAATGCTCTCCTACAAAGTGATGTCTTTTAGTTTGAAAACTCTGTAGCCACATATTACATGACATGATGTATAGAAAAAATAAAGTATATAGAAATCGTATTATTGCCAAGCCTTAGATAAAAAAAGATTTAAGTAGGCTTTTTAAAAAAATTGAGAAACTACATTTAAAAGATTGAATCCCCAAAAATATATATTGGGATTCGTAGAAAGAAAAAAAGAATTTGAAATATATCCCAGTAAAGCTAAATCCATTCAAGAACTGAAATAGAATTGAAAAATTTTGTTAGTTGATTTGCATTTATTTTGGAGAGTTCATTAATACAAAAGTCATTAATGGATACAAGTGTATTTGAGTGGATGAAATCCTATTTATTAATAAAGATTTGATCCACTGATATAGGTCACTTTAAAGAATAATGACAATTAATGAACAGGATAATTATTGCCAATAAGAAAATTAAGCATTCAAATAGGTTGACGATGAATAGAGTTGTAGAGGTTGTTAATGAGAATATAGAGAAAACGAGTGAATTTGCCCACGCCAGGGCTTTTTTATCTGTATAGAAAACTACTTGATTTTTTATGTGTTGTAATTTTTTATTTTAATATTTAATCAGTAAAATTATAATTCATCAAATATGTTAGAAACGAGTTTTTTTCCACCGAAAAGCGATTGAATATTGCTACTGTTAAAACTCTTTTGATAAAATTTATTAGAAATATATTTTTTCTATGTATGAAACTGGTTGTAAAATTTATTGCTCATATTATTATATCAAAAATATTTTAGAATACTAATAGTAAATTATTATTTTTTGAAAAATAATATATATATATATATATATATATATATATATATATATTAAGCTTCAATTAAATAAATATCAAAATATATAAATAGTCTCATATATTATAAGAAAAAAATATATTATAAATAATCATTATTTTGAATATCCATGTCTATAATAATAAGAAATTTAAACATCTAAGAATATTAACAAAAAAATAAATAAAAAAACTAAATATATATATATATATATATATATATATATATATATATAAACAATATTATCTGAATTGAAGAATAAAAAAAAGAAAAAAAAATAGACAATATTATTTTTGAAATGATCACCAACAGAAATTAAAATGTAAATATTAAAAAACTAAACCTAATAACAGTGGAAATAATAAAATTGATGAGAAAAAAATTCCATAATTTTTTTATTTTCATATTATGATATTAAAAGTATTTTAGAACAATGATATTAATTTTTTTTCAAAAAAACTTAGGCTATATATATATATATATATTAAGGCTCTAACATTAAATAAATATCAAAATATATAATTAGGCTGACATATTTAAAAGAAAATAAAACTTACAAATAATCATTATTATTATTTTGAATGTTTTATCTATAATAATTAGAAAATTCAATACCTAACAATATTAACAAAAAATAAATATTATTATATTTAAAGAAATTATTTAACTTGAAGAATAATAAAAAAATAATAATAAACATTATTTTTGAAATGATCACCAATACAAATTAAAATTTAAACATTGAAAAAAATCTTAATAACAGTGGAATAAATTTTTTTTGGAAACAATAACCAAGAGCATGCACATATAAACACGGACAAAAATAAGAATTAAAAACTGAAATAAATCCTAATATGGAAATTCCATAATCCGAAATAAAATCAGAAATTAAAAGAAGTGGGACCGAAATGAAACTCAAATATGTAATTTATCAGCATGGAATGATAAAATTGAAAGAAATCAAACTTTGGCACCAAAATTATTAAGGATTTATGATTAATTTGCTTGGAAGGATAAAATTGAAATAAATCAAAACTTGGATACGAAAAATATTAAGGATTTCAGGCCAAAACGCAAAATTAAAAGCCAAGGGACCGAACTGAAACTATATATTATAATTATTTTGAATTGAAGGACGCAATTGAAACAAATCAAAACTTATATAATTGCAATAAGGGTCAGAACAACAAATTCGGGCGTTCAGGGACTGAAATGAAATTTGGTAAAAACACTGTTTCGTTGACGTCAGCTTGCGCAGGAGGAGAGAGAAATGAGGGGGGGAAATTCAAACGACCATTGACACGTACCCGGACACCACATGGCAACACGCGCCGCCCCATGTGGAAGAGATCATGGCGAACAATTGTTCTAGACGCCGGTTGGGCATTTTTGGGCGCCGTATGCATGCGCACGCGCCGTCCGAAAGACGCGTGAGGGCGGAAATGGACGGCGCGTGATGGGACGCGCCAACAGTAATTCGGCGCGAAAAAGAATTAAAAATTGGCTAATTACCGTATCGCCCTCCCACCCTGTGCGTTATTTTATCGTTTTGTAGGGTTAAAACGGTGATTGAACTGTTCAAATAAATATTAAAAAAAAATAAAGTGGCCAGACGGACCGGACCGGACCGAAAACGTGCAATGACCAGTTAGCCCCTCAGACCAGTGCCCTTGTTTGTCGTTTGCGAGGGACGATACCGTCATGTCACTGTTCATGGGCGGAAAAAGACAAAAAAAAAAAGGTGGACGAACTTGCGCGCACCACCGGATCAAATTGCGAGTCCACAGTGACAATGAGTCACAGTGAACAATAATTGAACAGTAACAGACGATTCTCTTTTAGATATATGTAATTATCTAAAAAATGGTGGTAACTTATAAAGACTAAATATATATAGCTCCCTCATAATTTTCATCACTGTATAATAATAATGGAGAATATCGGGTCCTAATGGTTTTAGGGTTGAAAGAAATTAAACGGGAAAAGATATGATATGAGCAGTTAAACATGATTAATAAAAAAAGGCTAATGACAATCTACCACCATCAATTATAAGAAAAAATAATAAGAGTATATAGCAAGAAATTTCAACTAAAAGAGTTTGAAGAGAGTGACCTGATATTAAGATAAATTATGTTATTGTTTGATGATTACCATAACAAATAAGTACCACATTATGAAGGCCCATGTATGGTAAAAACATATTTTCAGGCAAAACATTATTGTTGATTCATATGATGTGATTAGGCTTATAAACTCAAATTCTTAAAAGAAATAGTTTGTACGATGTATCCATTCTTATTAATAAAAAAATGTTTGGTCAATAATTCTCTTTAGATGTTCTTCCTTCTTCTCCTAAATAAAGATGACAGCCAATAAAACTAAAACACCTATTGCAACCTTGCATGATCTCACTTGCTTAAATATTTATCAATAGTCTATTTTGATAGTCTTTTCCAAAATTGCATTTTAGAAAAATAAACTCAAATTGGTTTGGGTTTAATAGTAATTTGATGTTTACTCAAAACAATATCTGATATCCTATTAATAACAAATGACTAGTCAAACAATTCTCATTAAAAAGTGACCTACAAACCTTAATGCAATAAGAGTTCAGACCATAAACGACTTCACACCATGTCTCATAATTTCATGTTTTAATTCAATACATAATTGCATGAAGTAGACTCAATAGTTAAGGATTAAAAAAAATTGTATGTAAAAATCCAAATTATTACACTGAATAAAGACAAAATTTATCAGTTTTAATCACTTATGCTTGAAATGAGGAAGGATCATCTTTATTATATTCTCACATTCTAAATAATGCATCTCTTATGGTCCCGATTTGAGTTTGGGTGAGTTTTATTTTATAAAAAAACCTTAAATAGGATCACAACCCATATAGGGGGCATTCAAAGATCAAAGAGCGATGAAATGCAATAAAAAAACCTAAAAATCTCAAATGTTAAGGGGGCATGCCTAAATCAAGAATAATAAAGATAAAAAATAAAAATAAAGATATCCTTTTATAGTAATCGAAATAGGCAAGTCAAAGAAAAATAACAAATGAAAAGAAGTTTTAAAGACACAAAAAGTTAAACAAATGACAATGATCTTAGGTATTTGAAACCTTGAAATACTCTTTTATAAATCCTTTTCTTTTATTACATGTCTTTAAAAGTTTTTTTAGTCAAGAGAACAAACAATTTGGATTAATAAATGACATTCACAAAATGCAAAAGACTTCATCATAATGGTTATAACATTGGAAATAAATTACTCATTATTATTTATGTTTAAAAATAAATACTTAAAATAACATAATTTTTGTTCAAGTTTCTTGTTTTGAAATCGATTCAAATAAAAGATCACCTCACCATATACCATCATTAATTGCATTTTTGTTGATACAAGAAAATAAATCATTCCTTTTCAAAAATCCTCCGGGAATTGCAAGATTAAAAATTTAAGATGTTTTAAACTTATATAAAAATAATTTATATTTTTAAAAGACCAAGATTCTGAAAATCATTATGGATAAAGATTACCCCGCTCAAACCAAACTAGATAATAAAAAATGCTTTAGAAAAACCCTGTTTGTACATGTCACTAACAGATATATATTTTGGTTACACGACTTTATAGTTTATACAGTAAATATTGTAAAGAGAGAGATAACTATCATGACCTAACTATAGGCCCCCGAAAATTCCTTTTATGAAAAAAAAATGTTTCAAAAAATTATCAAACATGCAAAAATAATAATTAGAAATTCAAAATTTCTTTTCAAGTTATCAATAGATAAGCTGCAACACGTCTAAACACTAAATGGATAATCAATATGGGATTATTATTGTTGAAGATGGGTTTGATTACAAAAATTAAAAGTTGAAAGGCCTAAATGGACCAAAACATAAAGTCACTGATTAAACAGTGTGATTTTGACAGTCATCTCAGAGCCCAGAAAGTTTTCCCCTGGTCTGTACAGCAGTTTGCAGATGAAGTGATTACGACCTACCTACTCAGGTGTATGCGTGTGTGAAGAGAGATGAGAGAAAGTTGCTTCATTGAATACAATTCAATTGTGTGGATCAATACAGGTATGTTCTACAATTACATCCAGGTCATGGGAAAGGGGGGGAAATCCTTTCCCTTGACAAAATTGCTTCTCTCAAGTGAAGAAAGTTGTAACGGTACCTTTTTAAAAAAAGTGTGAAGATAAAAGGCTAAGAAAGTGGGACAGAATAGGATGAAAGAAAGTGTGCATATCCAGAAAATAAACAAGCTCTTCCGAAGGGCTTGGTACTATTCAGATGGAGCAGTGTTCTGCTTGTCAACAGCACAGCCGGCCTCAAGAACTGTGCCGCCAATCCTGTTAGGTGGCCAATAGCGGAAAACTGATCTTCCAATTATATTCTTTGCGGGGAGGGGACCCCTAAAAGATGCATAATCCCAGACGTCAATAATATTACTTGAAAAGGGAAGAAATATAAACAAAATGCCAGGCATAATGTAGTGGTTGTAATTTCAGGAGCCATTACCAGACGTGTGAATCGTAACTATTATTACGATTGTCACCCATCACAAAAACGGAGTTCTCAGGTACACGCTGCATTACAGAGCAAAGAAACGAGTGATGGGTCATAAAAACTGTACATTTACATGCAAATACACTGCAAGGCAAGAAGTTCAGAGTTTTAACTTCTGCGTCATAGTGAAACTATGACTACAGTGAGGAGTTCTTGGTCAAACTTTGACTGTTTGTGTAGGCCAACGACCGACCATAACCCTCCTCCTATATCTGGGCAGGGATAAAAGAACATTCCGAAACTAAGACATGAGATGCCAATGATGGAGTTGATACTTACAACAGGAGTCATCTCATACGAAGGAGAATCAAGAATAAACTTTTCACTTCTCGCATCTCCATTTACTATAAGCTTCCCCTCATGAACCTGAAATCAAACCATGGGAATGCAATGATCAAATTTTCCTAAGAGAAATTTTGAAACAACTAACATTTTGTAAGATAGAAGACGTATTCAACCAGCATCATTTTCATATGACAGTTAATCATATTTCATCCAAATGTAATGAGATATAAGAGTCTATAATTCAGCAAAACATCATTTTTGGTGCCCATCATTGTCATCAGAAATAAAACAAATATCGATTCCACTTCCCAGTCTAGAAATAAAATTCTAAATAGAGAGTGAAGGGTTTGATGAATGACAGCAATGCATAAATTGTATGATAAAATTACTTAGCAGAAGTGCCTTCTCTGGTATCTGACCTCCACAATATCACCTTCCTTTGCAACAATTCGTTTTATGAATACATCATCATCCGTGTAACCAACTTCCTGGAGGACCGGCGGACTTTTGAAGATCACTATATCATTTACACATGGCTTTCTGAAATAGTATGAAACCTGACAGTTTCAAGTGATATAGTTGTTATGTAACAATACTTCGTAAGAAAATTAGATTTAAAATACAGATTTTAAGTTTAAACAACTTGAAATGCCCCAACATGGCCCATAGATTCGTTCTAACTGAATGAACCATGTTTATTAAAATTAGAGAAACAATTATTATGCATTCAAAAAAATTGACAATTCACTTAAAACCTCCCTAACATCCTAATAGAAGTAAAGCAGCCAAGCTACCTTCTCTGCAACAAGCCGATCACCGACATTAAACGTTGGATACATAGACAAAGAAGGAATGAACCTTGGTTCAGCTACAAAATAACGAAATGCAAACGAAACAGCAACAGCAGCAAACACAGTCTTTACATCATCCAAGTTAAAATTTAACCACTCTGGCAAAATCCCATCCTTTTTCTCCATCTCCTCCTCCTCATCATCCCCACCTCCACCGCCACCACCATCCCCACCAGAATCCAACACTGCCTTAGTCTCTTCACCAGATTCTTTAACCCCATAACAAATTAAGCTCTGAAATTTAGCTGAAAGCTTTAATCTTTGTGAGGTTTTGAGTTTAAAGTTAGAGGTTTTGGCGAGAGAGAGGAAAAGAGGGTGTTTGGATTTTGTAAGATAAGGGGTTTTTGGGAAAGGGATTGAGTGAAAATTAGGGCTGGTGAAGCATTGGAGAGAAAGGAGATTAGGTTTTATGAAGTGGGAATTAGGGATTTGGAAGGAAGGCAGAGAAGCTGTAAATTGCAGAGATATCATCATCTCTACTCCCACAGTTCAGAATTAGATTCCCAAGTCTTCTTTAAGATAATTGAAAAACAAAGTTTAAGTAGCAGGGAGTGAAGATTCTCTGTGGTATATCACACGGCTGAAGTCCTCCTACTTTTCTTTTGGCTGAAGATTTCATGCAAGTCAACGCATCAGGCGGTGACAAATAAAGTTTCCAGGAGTGAAAATATTCAGCGTCTCCCGTATAGGTTATTAAAAATACATTTTTTTAATCTCGAAGACTCTACATTTAAATAACTTTAAAATACAATATAATGATTTATGTTTATAGATTTTTATTAATTGACAATATTATATTTGTGTTTACATATTTTTATTAATTGACATCTAACAAATTTATAGCAATCCATTTACTGTATGATTGATAGGTAAACTAAAACTAGTTTTATTGTCTTTATTTTTCTTTTCATTCCCGGTATATTCATCAATATAATTAGAATATAAAGGAAAAAAAAAGTAGAACCAAGCCATCTTTTGAGTTTTATTTACACATCCATATAGCTAATAGTAGTATCTAAAAACTAATAGAAATCATTCTTTCCTATGTTACCTCATGTATTTGACAAAAACAGTAAGGATAACCCATTCATTCAATTATAGCTGGCTTGAATATAGATTGTAATGGAAGAACGAACTCTATATAAAACTTAATAATGAAAAAAATATACCTATAGTCGAAATGAAAACAGGAGATGTTAAATTTCTACCCCTCGTCCAATTGAGTTTATATTTCTAACACTTATTATATGGGTATAATATTAGGCAAGGTATTCTCCAATTGATCATAAAGCTCACTAACCACCTTTTAATATTTCTTAGTCTTTACATGCTTAACTTTCTTTTTGAACTCTATAGCTCCAATCTTAATTCCAAATTCTATTCGAGCATCTCTGAGGAAGCCCAAGTTCTTCTTATTTTAACCTATCACCCTTAAATAAAATTCTAATGAGGGAAAATGCTCACCTTACTGAAGTCACATTCACTGGATTATAGCTAAATATGAGGGAACCACTATGAAAAAAAAAAAAACTAAAACTCTTTAAAACAATTCAAAATAGTGTGAAACTCCTCCAAAACATATTCTTCTTTTTTTTTTTTTTTTTTTTTTTTTTGGATATCGTGGAGGAACCACATGACCCGGAAAGCGCACTTTGTGGGCCCAGAGCATGCGTAAACCCCCCCCTCCAAAACATATTCACAATGGTCTAGAAGTGAAAAAGATTATTTCTATAGAGGTTTGATGTAAGACTTGTATATGTTCTTCTCTTGTAATTAATACTTGTCAAAAATCAATAAACACCCCCTTAGAGAGAGAGAGCCTTGTTTAGGATAGGTTATGCATTTGGGGTATGCATTTGGGGTCACAAAGCCAGAACATGATTCACTCCTAATTTAGGACGAAGCATATTGCGTGGTCCAGAGCTCTACTAAACTCACATGAGGTTATATGACTTAATAAAAGCCTAGCTAAGAAGAGATAACTTCCAAAAAAATCTAGTTGACCTAACTAACACACAAATCATTAAACTTTATAATGGGTTTGAGATGCCCATCAGTCTAATGAGAATACATATCTAGACAGACTTATCCCGAGAATATCCAAGGCTAAAAGGAACATGTCTAACTCCAATATATTAATCTATGATCTATATATATTTGTTATTCAATAGTAAATGCTCCCACATCTTTTTATCATAATTGAACTTACAAAATAATGTTAAATGATCATATGGAATGTGGATGACCCATATAACAAGGTCATTTCCTTTCAATAGTGCACCATTAACTATCTAGATCTATAAACTTAAATGATTTATGTTAAATAAGAAGTAACAGTCTTTTGTCCATTATGCTTTTATATCTATGGAAGTTGGAGTGATTCATGGATATATAAACATCAATAAATCATGAGGTAACTAGAAAACACTTCATATTTTTCTAACATTATTATCTTCTTCATCACTATTGGTAGACACAAACACACATTATATCCTCTATGACTTCATTTCTCTAGCAACCATGTTAACTTAAATACTATAGAGTCTCTTAAACAACCTAGCATAGGACTTGTTTTGCTTGTGCTCTTGATTTACAATAATTACACCATCTGAACCCATTATCACCTCTAAAAGGCTTTAGTCTCTTAAGGAAATCTCGAATCCTCGTCAACTACCTCTGCTTTTTAGTTTTCTAATTTGCCTTCTAATTCTCAAAATATTAATTTAATTTAAAAATAAATAGTTCAATTAATTATATTCATATAATATTTTTATATTTTCATAAATAACTAAATAGTGGACTTTATTGATTTCGGGAAAACTTATTTAAATTTTATTTTCCTTATCTTATTGTTTATGAGCATACTAATCTACCATGAACAAAAAAAAACAGAAAAAGACGTGTGAGCTAAAAAGGCATCCAACAAAACCAGGTTGGATAAATTCTTAAAATAACTTCAAGTGTAATGAGTGTGTATGCTGTAACAGTCTGTCCTCGTACAGTGCTGTAAGTAAATACAAAGTTACTACTCATTACCTATAATTTGTATAAACAATGATGTCAATGGACATGAAAATCAATCGCAGTATCTACAACTTTCACGAGCAAGCAATCTTTCACCAGCCCTATACAATTCAATCTCATGGTAAGGGCACTTTCCATGTTCCAGTCATCTGAATCATCGATCCCACAGCATGTCCCAACGTATCCCCGTCAATTTATGCACAAGATTCTACCTGCGACTCTCTCACAAATTCCAACCAGACTCTGGTGCTGCCTTCTGCATTTAATCTGCGGTTGTGCCCCGAACACAAACAGACGAGTGAGCAAGGTGCCTGTCCATGGAGACTCAGACGAAGACCTATAATTCTTAAGAATCATTTGGGTTCTTATTTTAGCAGAAGATGATCCATTTTGATTGGTTGGAACTTCCCCAGGTATCTGTAGCAGCTTAGAATAAGAAGCACCGAGGTTCTGGTCTTTTTGAATATTTTCCTGTCTGTCCACGGGCACGTCATCTTTCTTTCTATCTGCATTGGCCTCAGGATCTTCACGATTTTCTACAATTCTCTCCGCTTCACTCAGCAAACCAATGGCACGCCATGCATCTGCTATTAGCTGCATGGTCCCCTTCTTGGGAAAGACACCCTTTTCTTGCATAACTTGCAGCAATTCTTCTGCTTTCAATGGCTGCTTTGCCTCACCATATCCCCATATCAAGGTATCATAGGTTTTCAAGTTGGGGGAAACGCCAATTTCACACATTTTCTCGTAAAGCTTCATTGCATGCTCCATTTTTCCTGCGCTGCACCATCCACTTATAACAGTGGTGAAGATTACAACATTTGGATGCACGCCATATTTTCTCATAGAAGTCAGGATTGACTCTGCCTTTTCAGGTTCTCCAGCTCGCACATAACCCTTTGCAAGGATACTGAAAACATGAATGTCAGGTTCTATTTCAGCCTTCTCCATGTCATTGAAGATCTCTTTGCACTTGTCCATGCGCCCAGCTGAACTCCATGCATTCATGATTGTGCTAAATGTCACTACATCTGGCCTTACCCCATATTCCTCCATTAATGTCAGCACCTGTTGAACATGTGAAAAAGCCATAAATTAGGAGTGCTCGGGATGGATATTTCTTTTTGGCATGGTGTTAAGTATCAGAGACATGAAATTACCTCATCAACTCCTTCAGTATCCATGGTGTCTAGAAATCCTTTGATGAGAGAGTTAAAAACGAAGAGATTAGGAAGCACTCCAAGCTCCTTCATCCTGAACACAAACCTTGAAGCATCAACCATATTACCTTCTTTGCAGTAGCCATTCACAATGATGCTGCAAGTACGCTCGTTGGGCGACACTCTCCTGTTCAGCATTTCCAGTATCATTTCTTCAGCCCCAACTGTCTCTCCTTTCTCTGCATAAGCCCTTGCTAGTACGTTGTATGTGACAACATCTGGTTTCATGCCAGATGCCATCATCTTGTACACCGTGTTCCAAGCTTCTTCCATGTTTTCCTTGTTGCACCAAGCTCTAACAAGAATATTATATGTCCTTTGATTTGGTTTCACACTTCCATCCTGTAAAAACTCGAGTAATTTCAAAGCTTCTTCAGCCTTGCCAGCATTACCATATCCCTTGATAAGGGTGTTAAATGTGCTTGTTGTTGGTTTACATCCACTCTCCTTCATTTTCCGAAATACTTTCATGGCTTCCTTCATATTTCCAGATTCAGAAAAGGCATTGATTATGGAATTGAAGAGTATAGAATCAGGCTTTATGCCATTTTCTTCCACTTTAGAGATGAGTCGAATTATAGACTTGAAAAGTTTTTGCCGAGTCAAGGCCGCTACAAGGGTTGTGTATGTTATAAGAGTTGGCCTGTGTCCCTCGTCCATTAAATTGTTGAAAATAGAATGGGCTTCTCGAGGCTTCCCTTTCCCAATCAAAACATTCATCAGTTTTGTTCTAGAGCGGACTATCCTGCAGCGATCGTTGCCCAAACAGATAGGGCAGCGAGATTGAACTTGTGAATCCACAGATGACGAAACTGGTTGACATTGGTCCTTCTCTAGCAGGTTTGATTCCTGCAAAGTTGAAATCAATCAAAAGTTGGTTGTCAGCATGTAATGAATAAACACAGACCCACCATACTGTAATTTCCAAGTTGCAAAGCAATAAAATTTCATATCTCCATAAATTTGACTGGTGATCAGCTAAGATCAACAACAAGTATTTAGATATAATATTGAAAGAAACAGCACATTCATACAGGCCAGCCAGGGTATATGTAGACACCAATTTTATACTTTCAGTCCCCACCAATGCTTGTAACAATATGGATATGCACAGGTTTTTACTCCTTCCTCAACAATCAGAAAACTACATTTCAAATTTTGAATCACAATTTGCTCATCTTGAAACCAAAAGATAGAAGAGGAAAATAGGACCTGAATTGATCCAGATGTTAAGAAGAATAATTGGTCAAGTAGCTGACTTTGTGACTCATCCTTGCAATGTGTCAGTCTCCAATTATTTAATTTTACTCTACTTTACGGATTCAGTTAGTTGAATTAAATGTTCAAATCTCCATTTACAACTTTCTCCAAACCACTCACAAAACAAGGCTCTCCTCTGATGTAATAAATAATGCAAGGATTGTCCAGTGATAATGATGAAAGTATGTGCCGGATTTTCACCAATTTTTGCAGGTCTTTCTTGGGGGGAATACGAGGAAAAACACGTCAACAGCATGAAAAGTAAGAAAATAAAACAAAAGGAGAAAAACATAGAAGCTTTGAAAACGTATGAACAAGACAAAAGCCACTTTGTTAAGCAAGTTACTGTTATATTTCTTAAAAAGGATTGTCACAGATTGCAGCTGAAGCAATTTAAAAACACAACCATGTACGGCGAAATTTGATCAAGTATAGAGCAATAAGGAGTAATTGTACCATAACTGCAGATGCTTCGACCCTCTTTCTGCTTGTGATTGTCCCATCTTCCATCTTACCCTATCTCCTTTCCTCCCACTCACTTAGCAAACCACCCCCTGCCTTCAATGGATTCCAATCCAGACTACCACACATACACAGATGCC
Organism: Salix brachista; assembly: GCA_009078335.1. Classification (NCBI taxonomy): domain Eukaryota; kingdom Viridiplantae; phylum Streptophyta; class Magnoliopsida; order Malpighiales; family Salicaceae; genus Salix; species Salix brachista. The sequence continues at coordinate 8,440,302 of CM018589.1, read as the reverse complement.
AGTGACCTTATCTTGTTCAGGACAAAGATTAAGAGCATAAATGATAAATCATAACGTCAATGATTTTAGTGATTGAGTGAATGAGAGTGCACTGAGAGAAGACAGTCACATTAAAACAGCAAGAACTTCTACAGGTCCAATAAGCAGTACCAGGTTAGCAAAATCAGAAATGATGGGAAAATTAACCCTTCAACTATACTACTAGATACCATCTAAATAACTAATTTTTGAAAGTTCGAATCAATACCTAGCTGGGAAAGGCTAAATCTAAATTAAGCAGCATTATGAGTTTATTAAATTCATCTAGTTTGACACAGAGACATTATCCTTTCCCCAATTAAATTCACATAGATTTCAAGAGAGATTTTATGCTATACCGACCTATGTGGAGCCAACAGCATCAGTAAATTGTTAATTTGATCTCTGATAAGGAATCAACTTTAAAATAAGTAAAAACAGAAAATTATTATACAACTCATATCAAATGAAAATCTTAAGCGACTAAAGGACAAAACCCAACTCACAACTTCCAGTGATCAGATCATTTCATGCCGGAAAATATCAACGGGAAATTCTATATATAATGTTGAAACTTGGCAGAGCTAAGTTACAGACTTACAAGTCACTAAACAAAAATGCCTGTCACTGAAAAGGAAAAAAAACAGGGGAAATCTAAGGAGTTAAACTAGTTGCAGGTTCCTACCTTTTGAGTTGACAGTTGCAAAAGGTGGAGGGAGTGAGAAGAGGATGAATTTGCATGGTTGGTTGGGCTCTAGAGACATGCAGCGGCTAATGAGGAGTAGCAGAAACAGGCTCGTTGTGTAGTGGCTGTGTTTGTGTTGTGGCATCCACTAGATATTCTTATCCACAAATATTATCAGAAACAGATTCTTAAGATAATTTTTTGAGGCTGTAGAATATTTGATGCCAAATTCATGAATAGTTTCTTACTGGAGGAGAATTTTCCACGCCAAATTTTCTATAAATTGTCAAAATTAACACTGATGTGTTGTAATATCTTTTATTTCTCTCTCTCTTCTTTTTAGGGATATTTAACAATAATAATATCAATTATACTTAACAATATTGTTCGGAAATGAAGGAAAAATTGAAATATATTTAATGAAATATTATTTTAATTTATAATATAATATTATTTGAAAAATGAAGGGAAAATGAAATATATCTAATGAAATAATATATTAAATATTATTTTAATAGATTAATTTTAATTAATTTTAATAAAACATTAAGAGAAAAATAAAAATATATAAAAGATTGTTTAAAAAGAGCCCATCATGTTTTTTTTTATTTTTATTTTTATTAGTAGATGACATGTCATCTTATAGTATAAGTTCCAGCCACTAGAAGTTAGATGCAAAAAAGTCTTCTTTGATTTTATTGTTTTTTTGCTCGAAAACACCTAAGAAACAAAAAAACATCTCAAATTAAAAAAAAAAAAAAATCTTGGACCAATTTTTCCTGATAACATAAATGATAAAAAAAAAACACCTTAATAGCATTTCTATAGTCAATTGAAACCAATCAACACCAAGATCAATTTTGTTGTTGCAAGAATATAACTAGCTTAAACACCCTCAAAAAACCTTTTCTTTCCTCTTTTTTTTTTCTTCTTCTAGTAATAACTCAAACTCAAAAACTGAAACATAAAACAAATAAAATCTAGTATATAAATATAAATTATCTAAATTGACCAATAAACAAAAAAATAGACAGGTTATTTGGATATAAATACACTTTTTTATGTATTGGAGAAAAGCTCTAGGATTTTGTTATTTTAGTTTTGGTCCTCTTTTTTTAAATTATATTTTTATTCAGCCAATTTAAATTATGTTTTTTCATTAAACTGGACCCCGATTCTATTATAAAACATGATTAAAAACCTTGAATTGTCTGTAACAAGAAAAGAGTTTGACTTCTAGGACATAGAAACCTCATTTAATCCTTTTTTCACTTGAAAAAATCTAAAAAATAATATTAAACCCTTAATAAAATCATTTATAATCTCAAAATATAGTTAATTGGTCAAGAAATAAAAAATTAATCTATAGGTTTCTTTAAAAAAACTCTATACACTCCAATTTACTTTTCTAAGCAACATAAGTACTAAAAAAGCACCTAAATGATAATTCTCTCATCAAGTAAAACTGATTGACACTAAAATTAGTATTTTTATATTTGGAATGTTTTTTCCCCTCTCTTCCTCTATCTTTTGGTGACTTTCTATATTCTAACTCAAAATCAATAAATGTAATGTAAGACTAATGAAGTTTAGTACCTAAATATATTTTTTTCCTAAATTAAAGGTGCAAAAAATTAAGAAATGAAGAAATTCGGATGAAAATACATTTTCCCTTGAATTGTTTTGTTCTTATTTCAGTCTCTTTTTTAAAAAACATTTTATTATGTAACCAATTTCAATTTTATTCCATTAAATTGGTCTCCTTAGAAAACTAGTACGGAGAGAAGAAAAAAGGAAGCTTTGAGAATTGTCTCGAGATAAATAAAAGACGAAGAGCATAGAGATAGAAAAGGCAAGAATAAATATAAAGATAAAATTGTATTTGGTAGTAGTGTATACAATACAATGATTGTCGTTGTATTTTATTTAGTTTATGGTGGACAATACAAAATAGAAGTCTACGAGCTGATTTGCCCGCTCCGCTGGGCTTTTTTATCTATGTAGAAAATTGATTGATTTTATAAATGTTGTATTTTGTTATTTTAATATTTAATTAGTAAAATTGTAATTGAAAAAATCTGTTAAAAATAGTTTTTTTCAACCAAAAAGTGATTGAATCTATTGCTAAAAAACTTTTGATAAAATTTGTTAGAAAATTTGGTAAGAAGGTGAAATGATTTGTTAGAAATTTGTTGTCACGGATACTCTAGTTAAAAGAAACACAAAAAAAGAAACCCGGTTAAAAAAAAAAGACTTGGACACGACGGTTATTAAAAAATAAAAAAAATGTGAAAAAAGGTTACCGTTTATTCAAAGAAAAAAAGAGAGTATAAAATAGAAATTTAAACTCAAAGCCAAAGTTATATTTTTAAGATTTATTAATCATATCATTATATTAAATGTATTCAAGAATACCGATATTAATTTTTTTTTGCAAGAAATCGTAGGTCATTTTCTCTCTCTCTCTCTCTCTCTATATTTTTAGGCGATAATATTCAATAAATATTAAAACATATAATTAGTCTCACATACTTTATAGTGTAATCGAAATGGGAAGTGGGTCGTAGATTTTTTAATTGTAGATAATCCAGGTAAATTTGTCAAATTTTTTTATGAGTTACCTTTTTTCTCTTGTAATATTAGATCTGACACATTATAAATAAAAATATTGTAATTTGTTTTTAGAAATAAACCTAAATTTGTTGCGTGCTATAATTACTTATCTGCCGTCTAAAAAAAATAGTATAATCGAAACGGGAAGTGACTCAAATATTTTTTAATTGTAGATAATCTAGGTAAATTTGTTATTTTTTTAGTTGTATTTTTTGCCCAGTAATATTAGATATGAAATATTAAAAACCAAAATATTATAAATATTTTTTAAGAAATAAACTTTAAAAAACAGAGCACAAAATTAAAATTCAAAGACAATTTTTTTTATTTTTTATAAGATTTATTCCTTGTATTATTATATTAAATATATTTAAGAATACTGATATTAAATTTATTTCTTAAAAAAATCCTAGATAATTTCTCTCTCTCTATATACATTCTTAGGCGATAATATTCAATAAATATTAAAACATATAATTAGTTTCACATACTTTAGTTTGACATAAATATTCAAATATATAATGAATTTGACATACTTTAAATAATACATGTTATTTTAAGAACAAAATTGAAGCAAATCCAAACATTCAAATTAAATAATTGAAAACATAACCTGAAATTAAAAGAAATGGGACCGAAATGAAACTAAAATCCATAATTAACTTGCATAGAAGGATAAAATTGAAAGAAATCAAACTTTGGGACCGAAAATATTAAGGATTTATAATAAATTTGCATGGAAGGATGAAATTGAAATCAATCAAAACTTTGATACCAAAAATATTTAGAATTCCAGCCCAACCCGCAAAATTAAAAGCCTGAGGACCGAATTGAAACTTCCATATATAATCAATTTGAATGGAAGGAAGAAATTGAAACAAATCAAAACCTATATAATGGCATTAAGGGGAAGAAAAACAAATTTAAACGTGCAGGGACTGAAATGAATTTTGACAAAAAATAGCTTAGTTGACATCATATGGCGCAGGCAGGAGAGAGAAATTGGGGGGGAAATTCAAACGACCATTGACACGTCTCCGGACACTTCGATGTCACACGCGCCGCACCATGGGGAAGAGAACATGCCTGAAAATCATTCTAGACGCCGGTTGAGCATTTTCCGCCGCCATATGACTCCGCACGCGCCGTTCACAAAACGCGTGAGGGCTGAAACGATTGGCGCGTCCGTCGAGGCGCCAACAGCTGCCGGCGAAAAAAATAAAATAAAAATTGGCTAATTACCGGAGCGCCCCTCACCCCCAGGCCTGGTTTTTGTCTTTTTCGAGGGACAAAATAGTTAATGCACTGTTCCGTTCAATATTTTAAAAATAAAAAACCGGCCGGACGAACCGGGCCGGTCTGGGCCGAGAACGGTTAATGACCGTCCAGTCCCTGAAAATGATGGCGTTTTTTGTATTTTTCGAGGGGTTTTTTCGTTAATACATTGTTTTGAGCTGGAAAAAAAAAACAGGTGGATATACACCCGCGAAGCACCGGGTGAAATGTCCAATGAACAATGCAAATGTGTCTAGCGCTACAGTAGCTCGCATGAGGGACGAATTTCGGTCAATGACCGTTCAGCCCCTGAAAATGGCGGCTTTTTTGTCTTTTTCGAGGGTTTTTTTCGTTAATACACTGTTTTGAGCCGGAAAAAAAAAGTAGACATACACCCGCGAAGCACCGGGTGAAATGCTCAATGAACAATGACAATGAGTCTAGAGCTACAGTGGCTTGCCGGAGAACCGCCGGATGACCGCCCCATTCTCTTTTAGATATATACCAATTTACCCTTAATATATATTATTCTCAAACGTACATATAAACTTATAAAAAAATATAAAGATAAAATTGTATTTGGTAGTAGTATATACTATACAATGATTATCGTTGTATTTTATTTAGTTAATGGTGGACAATACAAAATAGAAGTCTATTTACTCTTAATATATATTATTCTCAAACTTACATATTAAAAAAAACATATATTTTACTTTAGTTTATATTGAGTATTGAAAATAATAATAGTATAATAACCGTAATTATAAAACCTAAACTAGATTGATTTAACAAAAAAAAAACAGAAAAATTTATTCAGTGTGACTTGATAAAAAACCAAGTAGACTTTTAATCCAAGATAAAACCTAGTCAAAAGTAGTTGAATTTCCCCCCTTCAAATTACATCATTTTTATCCCTATTTTTTAATTAAAAAACATGTGTTGATCCTCTTAACCTGTGATTTGTGATCAATTTTAAAATTATAATAATAACTATTTTTATTTTTGCATGTCTTAGTTGAAAAATTGTGAAATTAAGAGTTTTTGTTAGGGATATTTAAAAAAAATAAAATAATGAATATTATTCATGGAGACACATCCTCTATAAACATTTTATTTTTTAAATACAAAAAATCATTTTAAAACTATCTCAAAGATATATTTTGTTTTCAACCAATGTCTCCATTGTTTTATTTTTTTTATTTTTTATTTCATAAGAGTTTAATTTGAGATGCTTTAAATTAAATATATATTGAAATAAAATGAAAAATAAAATAAATAATGATCTAAAATACACACACACACACACTTTATGCATTCTTGAACTGTAAACAGAAACAAACAATGCTATTTGTTTTTTACAACATGGTTTTAGACTTTCAATTATCAAAAGAGAAAATAATATTAATAGAAAAAAATTTATATAAATAAGTTTTCTAATTATTTTTTAATATAAATTTTTATGCTTATTCATTTTATGAGTTTTACTTAAAAAAACAAAAAGTAACTTTCTATGATTACTTTATTTTCACTCAATTGTTACTCTAAATCTATAACATGTAAGAGAAAAAAGAACATAACAATGATTTAATTATAATATTTTAAATATTAAAGGGCGTCCTCATATATAATTATAATCTTATTATTAAATATTAAAAGATACTATAAATATTATACGACACTAAAAGCATCTCTAAAAGAAAATGATGCTACAACTATCCATAAGTATTAAGCTTAATATAAGATAATTATCCAGCATAAAACTTAAATATTATTATTCCTAATCATTTTATAAATATGGAGACACATTTATGAATATGGAGACACATTATTAAGTATCTAAAGCATAGTTGTCTATTTCGTTCTGTTTCGGCCGAAGCGTTTCGTACTAGTTAAAAAAACAAGACAAAAAACGACGTCGTTTTTACTTCAGTTTAAATTTCGTCCTGTTCTGTATTTTTAATCTAAATGCCTGCCAAAACGTTTCGGTTTTGTTCTGCCAGTTTCGTTTCGGCAAAATAGTATTTTTTAAAATAATAAATAATTTTACAATATCAATCATATCTTTTAATCTGACCGTTAGATTGAAATGAAATTTTACGAAGAGTCTCTTGGCATATTTATTAAATTATTTTAAAATTTCAGAGCAATCGAAGATGTAATGACCTTGCAACATTGATGATGACATTCTCGTAATATTATACATGTACATATTTTGTTCAGAAAAATTATTTTATTATGTCTTTTTTTGATTAAACACAATTCTAAATAATTTTATTTTTGAATTTGAACTAATTTTTTTATGAATTAATATATATATATATATATATATATATATATATATATATATATATATAAACAATACAACCCTTAAATGACACCAAAATACTCTGAAACTGAAATATTCTGTTCCAATTGAAAAAACATATCACCAACAAAAATAGTATTGACAACTTTGATCTAAAAAGATTTAAATAATCATAAAAACTATTTATAGAAGTAGTTAATGCAATTAAATTTGTAACAATGACTTTAAATATGTAACGTAAGAGTATTAAATTTTATAAGAAAGAGTGAATGTTTATTTATTATATAATATTAATATATTTTGTTAATTTTATGAATTTGTGAGTTGTTCAATTACTAACCTTTCTTGTTTTTTAAGAAATTAGTATCGAAAATACCACTTACCGAATGTCACAAAAATTACGGATAAAATAGTAGATAATATCTTCTAAATGCCAAAAACTACCACCTTTCTATTCTTCTTCTCCATGAGACAAACCAAAGATAAACATATAACACAAATCTATGGATAAAATTTTTCAAAGATCATATGGTTTTTAGAATGGATCATGAAAGGTTGTTATATATTATATTTGATCTTTAAAAATAAATAAATTATTAATAAATTAAATTATTTAATTTGTTTAATCATATAATGTGATTAATATAGGGGATTGCAGTTCAAACTTGATTGACTAAGTTTCTAAAATTAACCTAAAATAATAAGTGTGATATTATTTAAAAAGTAAATTGATATTTTATTATATGTTAGATTTCTAGAAATTTTTTATAAATAGAATGTTATGCCTCTTATTTATTTATTTAAGTGTGGAAAGTGAATTACATAAATGCCTAAAACACAAAAGAAACAATGTAACACCCTATAAATTATTAATTATTAAATCTTTTTTAAGCCTTGAACATATGAAAAAATAGGTTTTTGGATGTCTATATATATACACTTATAATATTTCACTTCTAAAAATCTTTTCATGTACTTGATCCAACAACCACATCAACCATCACACTAAAGTAAACACGCACACATTTATGTTTACATAACATCCTAAAATTTTCAATAAAAAAACATATTTTTTCAAATTTAAATAAAGTTCTACCTAATCTATAACAAAAAGAAAATGCAATTTCAACTAGAACTACTCTTATCTTAGGTGAGATGAACTTGTAAGCAAACATACATAATAAAATTCACATATCAAAATTATAGATATCAATCATGATAATAGGAGATGTATATTGTTTCTTCTTATTAAACTGGTTCAACAATGTTTTTTTTATTTAATTAAATCCTCACATATGAACTTAGTGACTGATATTAGATACCCTAATATCCTTTATCACCTATAACTTAGGTTAATCACTTAATGTAGATATCTACTCCAAACTGATATAATTAGCCATCAACATAAAGAAGACTAATCAAAGATATGACTATACCAATCACCCCAGTATTGTTTTCAATCCTTAAATAGTTAATTAAATTTTTTATTGTGTCAACACTAATATACTCCACTGGTATGATTAGCCTCTATAATCTGGAATGACTAATCATGTTCATGTTAATATTGATATCAATATGATCCTACTGATATCGTTAACCCCATTATAACAAGTTATTTCACTTTTTAACTACATAACAATTACTAATTATCTCAACTAAAGAGTTTATTACAATAGTTATATCAATTTTAAGATTTCACTTTATGCTTCAAATCTTACATGACTTGGACATGTCTTAATAAATTAACATTTTGCAAAAACTTTAGTTTTTATCTTAATCTTTACATCCTAACTCTACAAGTCAAATTACACTATTCATAATAATACAATTCATTAATTTATTCATTCATCATACTTAATGGAATATACATGCAATAACATAGCTATTCCAACTTCAATCTTTGTTAATGTTTCATCCTCTCTCTCTCTCTCTCTCTCTATATATATATATATATATATATATCACTATAAAATGTTCTACCATATAAGGTACTTCACCACTTACTTAAAGGTTTCAATCATCTTAAGAGTTATTTAGAGATTTAGTCCTTTAAACCCCATTTTTCATGTAATTAATTTATGTACCAAGCTTTTGGGTATTATCCTTTTATTATTGTGTCAATTTAGGTCATTATGCTAATATTCTTAATTTACAATTCTCCATTCACTTTCTCATAACATTAAGTAATAATTGGCTTATTTGCCACTTAACACCAAATATATACTGTATACAGACTTTTAACCTTAGCAATTCATTTTCCATACATTGTTTCCATGTATTTTTACTGTTTAAACCAAGCCCTCCACACTCTTATACGTTAGATATAATTATTTGTAGTCATTGTCCTACACAGTCTCATCATTGTTATTAGAATCTAATAATATTATTATAATTGCCTCTAAATTCATATCATGTAAGCAACAACACAACCCCTAGATACAACATATTTAAATTATTAATCATAATTTCTTTGGCATTCTACATGTGTATAATACACCATTCTTATATTGTACCAATTGAAATTCATCAAAATAATTCAAAATACACACACCATTAAATTCCTTAGTTATACAACAATATTATGGTTAATGAACTTCTATTCCTACTTCTCAAATGATATAATCTTCATATCAATCTTTCACAAGGATAAGATTTTCATTTATTTATTTATATTAATTGAATCATCCATAACATAAACATAATTTACTATTTTTGTTTAGCAGTTAGGTTTCATCTAAAATCTAACAATGTTTTATTTAAAATCTAACAATTTGATCACCCAGACAATATTAACTCCACACATGTCAGTTTAATCAAATTACATATCTCGATCATCAGATAAACAAATGCTACTGACCCATAACCAGAAATTAGCTCATTTAATTCCAACTCTTAATATAATTATTACTCTTTTATCAACAATGTTTCTATTGAGATATTATAACATGGAGTGTGTCTACTTTGTCAATTCGTGTTTGTTCTTAACACCATAATCATTAATTATTTGAATAAGATTTGAAATTCTTTTTAAATCTCATTTCACCATGTGAAAGGATTTACAATCATTATACCTTGAGAATAGATCAAAGAGTTTTTATAATTCACATAAGCTGATGAATACTCTCTTGATTACTAAAATACCTTCATATAGTTTATGTTATACTCAATATTTGTTTGTTTATTACTTTTGATTAGAAAATATATAGGAAGGTTAAAACATAACATTTTCTATATAAGATAATTTAGTGACCTCAAGTCTAATAATCATTTCAAAAATTATCATGTTAACCTATATATATAAATGAGTAATGTTTTTATATAAAATTCCCATATTGATCGATTCAGTTTAGATATCATTTGCAATCACCTACATACTAGTTTTGGGTATCCCTCATACCTCAGTTTATAAAAACAATTGATTTCTTTTATAAAACAAAGAACATAATATGTATGAATCTCAAAAACAATAATTAATATACAATCTTAATAGAACATTTACAATGAATATTATGAACAATGGTTTGATGTAACAAGAACATTATAGATTTAACAACTTTATAATTCTCTTTGCAAAATATTTTTGTTCCAAGCACTTTGTCTTTACTTTAGACTCATTAATTAAATATTTAATGAATATTAAAGCTAAATAAAACCTTTATTAATTTTAATTTTGTTCATATAAATAAAGTCAATGTCATATATAACCAACTGACTGACTATAAAGCACATACACTAACAATTCCCCACTTGTACTAAAATCAATCATTCATGTATCAAATATCATATCACTCTATTTAATGATAATGCTTTACTGGGATAGTGGCTGAGTCAGAGGATATATAAGATTCTTTTTAGTAGGTACTTGTTATATCTTTATATCTTTATTTTTTTTATAATTCTCTAATCAAAAAGGGATTGTTGAAATATATTTATAAATCAAGTACAATGTTTAACAACCTATCATGATCCTTGAATATTAAAAAAGTCACAAGCGTATTGACTTAACCTTTTAGTGACTAAGTGTAATTATTATTCATTCATCAATAGTGTGTCTATTTTGTCAAATTATGTTTATTCTTAATAATATAGTCATTGATTATTTAAATGAGATTTGAAACTCATTTCACTTTATGCAAGTATTCACAATCATTATTATTTGAAAATAGATAGAATATGTTTTTCTAAATCACCTAAGAAGATCTTAATTACTCAAATACTTTAATATAGTTCAGGTTATACCTAATATTTATTTGTTTGTTACCCTTGATTAAAACAACGTATAGCAAGATCAAAACTCAAGTTTTAAGATTATTTACACAATCATTATGTGAGTTTTTTTCATAAACATACATGATTTATTCATATAGAATTCTCATGCAAGTCAATTTAGTGTGTATATATCTCCTGATAAATGTTTACATATTAGTTTGAGTAGCTCTCATACCTCAACTTATGATAACAACTATTTTCTTTTATAAGAAAAACATAATATGTATTAGTCTCAACAACTCTAATTAATATTTAATCTTAATAAAACATTGATAAGGAATATTTAAAAATTAATGATTTGATGTAATAAAAATCTCATAATTATAATAATTTTATAAAAAAATTTTGCAAAATATTTTTGTTCCAAAAACTTTATTTTTACTATAGATTTATTGATTAAATATTTGATAAATAATAAAAATAAATACACTTTTTATTAAAACTAAATAATAAGAACACTTTCTAGATTGCAAGCGGCATCACGCCTTACCAATTGTACTAGTTATATGCCCGCGCGTTGCTGCGGGCATTACTGCGCATATAATATAATATAATTACATTAAAAACGATAAACTTATAATATAAAAGTTTAGAACTACAATATAAAAGAGTTTGTTTTGTAAACATATGTTACATCTTTTGGTATATACATAGTGTCACAAAAGATGACAAAAGAGTGTTAATTATATAATTTGTACATCAGCGCAAAATAGAGGGATGTTGAGGTGCAGAACGAAGTGAAATCCCTCCTTTGAAATGAGACATATCATTTTGTTGCTAATCTTCCTGAAAAAAATAAGATTCGCAAAGTAATAAATAAAATGATGAAGAAATTAAGTCACACATTTAAAAATTTCAGGAAATATTATGAAAGAATAAATGTAGTAAATCAGCAAAGAAACAATTAAAAACTAATATCATATGCTGTAAAAATCATTGTAGACATTAGAAAAAAGGAAGAGAAGACTTGGATGTATAGATAAACCATACATACATATATGTACTTGGAGAAAGCGAATGGGACGAATGATAAAACAAATCAAGTAGATCTAATATAAACATTTAGACGAAAACAATGAATAACAGAAAATGAATCATTATCAGTAACAATCCTAAATTTTTTTCTTCTATTTGTTTAATTTGTTTAATGTTTCCACTTACAAAAGGAGTAGATGAAGTATGGGAAATTTTTTTTCCTATCGCCGAGATCCCAAGTTATTCATAACACAACCTGCACACAATCTGAGTAACATTTCATCCATAATCACATCCATTTTCAATAGGTTGGGCCTAAATGCATGACTTAGCTACACAGTTAATCATATAGTATATATATTGAATGTATCATGCATTTTGAATTAACTTCAGTAACAAAAACTAAGAATGCATATGTGTTTTAAGTAACAGAAATTATGAATGCATAATTAGTGTGCAAAACGACCTCTGATGATGGAGAAAGGTTGTCTTTGTTCCTTTTAGTTGGTGGTTCATCTTCTTCATCGAGAATGATTGATTTCTGTTTTAGATGACTGCAAAATTAAGGAACAGAGAATATTATTGTATAAGGAAGTTTATTTATAGGGAATGCAGGTGATGTATGAAAGTAAAGGCATGAAATTGTTTAGCAATGATTAAAAGTATTGAATATGAGAATATAAATATATGTGTAATGAAACGAAACTTACATTTTTTCTGAATGAGGATCGGTGAAATTTAAACTTTTCTTAGCTTTTAGGCGGCAACTGTCTTCTTGGTGTTGAGATGGTGGAGAGCTGTCAGGTGGTGTTATTGGAGTAAGCATGTATGCTTGAACTATTGATGAGTCTTCAATAGTAATGTTTAAAAATGGGTTAGATTGATGTTGTTAGGATATTGGGTTTATGTTCACACCTAAGAATAAATGAACATGATAGGTAATTTGTAAATAACATCAATCACTAAAATAAAGCATCTATAACACATTTTCATTAAATTTAAAAGTGCTAATGAGTGTTTGTTGCTGCCAAGGGAAAAAAAACTGAAGAAAAAACAGCCCCAAATTTTTTCAAAAAGCCACCCTACTCATACAAATTTTCCTGCCACTGGAGTTCCCATGTGGGTCATCAATGGCAGCCTGTCCTCTAATATATTAGCATCACTTGAAAACAGAAATGTTGCCAATTTTGCATCTACTCTTCGTTATAATTGATCTTTAACTTATTCATTACTTCAAGTCCAAATTGCATCATTCATGTGAAATGTAAAAGTGCTAATGAGTGTGTATTGGTGTTAAGAAAAAGAAAAATAAAGCAAAGACAGCTTGTCATCAATGGCAGCTGGAAAGATTGAAAGTTTTCATTGAATTGGACCTAATATGGTAATTGGGTATCTTGGAAGGATTTTTTGACGCTCTCATCAATCAAATGTTGGAAACACAAATTCAGTTTAGAATATTATTGATTTTAAGTTGTTTAAAAATGGGTTAGATTGATTTTGTTAGGATATTGGGTTTATGTTTACACCTAAGAATAAATGAATATGATAGGTAATTTGTAAATAACATTAATCATTAAAATAAAGCATCCATAACACATTTTCATTCTGTCTGTAGTTCTCTTTTTCCACCTCCCCAAATAAAGCATCCGTAACTAATGTCTATAAGGTTGTTCAAGCAAGAAAGGGCAGCATGTAACTGGCTCCAGCAATGGTAAATATGCAACTATCTGCATATCTATTTCTTAATTTTATGGATTATTTGCTGCCAGCTTTACAATTTCTTTGTGCTTGTTGTTAGAGTCCTTTTTTATTCCATTCTAGATCGTAGTTTCTCTTGTCCTATCATGTGTCTATGCTTATTTGTCGAATTTACATCTTTTTGGGCAATGGGTTTTGTTAGGTTTGAATGTTTTATGGGGGTTTGAATGTATGGATTGATTTGTATAAATGTTCAAGCTGTGAACTTTATTGTGGTGTTTTATGGATGGTTTTATTATTAGTATGGATGTTAAAGTTTAGAGCTTTAATTCGTCATTGATAATTGATTGATCTAGTGATCAATCATGGTTGCTATTTTCATCTTGTTTCTCTTTATTTTTTCTGCTCTATGTTCCTGATTTATTCATTGTTTCTTGACGGATTGATTGATATGTGGAATGGATTAATATAGTTCTATAATGAGCTTAGTTCTATAATTTGATATGTGGAAAGAGAGTAGGTAATCAAGATGAAATTCAGGGCAGTATTTTTTTTTCTCTTCATATGATGTGATTTTTTGTTCTATAATATAGTTTTGCAAGATGATTGTGGATGTTATATCTGCAGCCATTCAATTTTCATTGCTGTAATATAGATTGTTCTTAATTAGGAGTGGAGAAAGGCTCTAAAGATCCACAGATGGAGAAAGTGGGCAAGGTCACGATTGACCAATTATGAACCATAGCTACTGAAAAGTTTCCAGACTTGAATTGCACAACCATTGAATCAACAATGAGAATTATAGCAGCCACTGCAGCTAAGATGGGGATCGATGTAGATCCTCCTATTCTTGAACCTAAAAAGAAAGTTGTGTTGTAGTTCACCTAGGTACTTTTGCCTTGTTTTTGTTGTATCTATATTCATAATCATTTGTAGAAGCAATTTATGGAAAGTCCTGTATTCATGTTTTGTGTCTTTTATCTTGATCCTTTTGACTACACATTTTACAATCTAGTGGATGGCTAGAGCTTCATTCGAAAATCTAAGCATGTCTGAAGTTTGTATTTCGAAGGAGATGATGAGACTGTTTAATACTGCTGGAAGTGGTTTTAACATTTATTTATTTTTGGTGTTAAATGAGGTTTGTTTCATGTTCAGTCATGTTCATTTGATGGTTGGGAACCTTGTGCTTAAAGATTTGTTGGAAGTTTTAATGAAGTGACAGAAGTGAAGCAGTGATGAAGACTGGAGAAGGCAGCAATATGTTCATGAATTATGATAGTTGACTTCCTCAAGTGGATTCCGAATTCTATTACCATGTTTTGATTACTGTACTGAAATTATAGCAGATGAATATACTCTACTGAACTGGAATTGTCATGGAGATATTACTGGATGCCCTGAAATAACTTTAGGGCAACCTTTATTATTGACCTAGCCAAATAGAGGGTGTTGGTCATTGTCATGCTGGTTTAATATCAAGGAATTAAACCATAATAACATATTCGCAATAAAAATTCCCACAACCATAATAAAAAGCAGCAAACAAACTGTTAAAAATTTCCATTATGAGCACAACTAATTGCAAGGTTTTTAAAGATTTTCGTCAAAAGCTTACTAACCTCAAAAGTAGGGTGACAAAGGGTGAAGGGAAGTCTTTGTGAAGGGAACTCTTTGCAGCAATTTGTGACAATCAGGAGACCACAATCTGAACAAAGAAGAACAAAAGAATTAGAATGAATAACGTAAGAAATGCAAAGGACAACTGAAAAGGAAAATGGAAGAAAGACGAAGCTACCAGAGCAAACGAAAAGCAACAGAAACATGCAGGAGACAAAACGTAAAAAACAGCAAAGAAAATCTTAAATAAATGACCTAAGAAAGCAAGAGAGGCGGTGCAGTCCAGAGAACAAAATATCAAGAGAGAAGAAGTCAAAATTAAAGCATGTCATCCTGCAAAATGAACAGAGAATTTCATTAATGCGAAGTGACATTTAGCAAAAACGACCAGTTGAAGAAACAGAACCAGATGGCAACAGTAATAAAAAAATCAACACATGAAACAAACTGAAACAAAAATGAAGTTACGAACCGAGAGCATACACAAACCAAATCAATGCTCAATTCATTTAATTCATCAATGCTCAATTCATTTAATTCGGTTGCATGCAGAGAATCACGGCAAACCAAACCAAATTAAACCAAAGACCCACCCGAACCCAATTAAACCGAGAGCACCCGAGATTTCAAACCGTCGATCAACCCAACCCGAACCCAATTAAACCAAAAACCCACTCCCCAACACACTCAAACGACCAAACCCAAGCACCCCGACCCCAAGAAACCGAATACCCAGCAAAAACAATGAGAAACCAAAAAAACCGAACATCAATCGAAGGCGAAAAAAATACAATCAACTAAAAATGCAATCAATCACCAACACCCATACCAGAAAGAGCATCAATCGAAGGAGAAGATGGAAGAAAAATGAAAAAAAAAAGACCCGAAGAACCCAATGTAAAGAAACCGAGAAAAAGTAGAAATTGACGCAAAGAAAGGGTGAAAACCATACCTCATTGAACACCCAGAACGACCCGAAACCAGCCGTCGAACCGCCATCCTCGACCGCCCGACCAGCCCTCACCACCCAGCCCGTCGCTCGCTCTGTGGCCAGAAAGGAAAAGAAGAAAAGAAAGAAGCTGTGTTTTAAATGAATGGAAGAGACGAAAGACGCCCCCACTAAGCCACAACAGGCGCCGAGTCATTAAGGGCAAAAGCGCCCTTACACTCCAATCCACAGTTAACTGTGAGGAGAGCTACAATTTTTTTTCCACAACGTTTATTTGTTGTGTAATTTATCTAATCTTGATTTTTCCTTTTAAAAAAAGTGTTTATCTAATAAGGCTAAGTAAAAGGGTTTCTTTTAATTTTAACAATGAAAGTAAATTACGATTGAAAATAAATAATGATAATTATTCGTTTTAAGTGACTCTCAGTAGAGATATATAGTGTTGGTGATGTCTATAAAATCAAGAGATATGTCGAGAGTCAGAGCTTCTGGCAAGCTGGTCATCAAGACATGGCTTTCTAAAATCTATACTTCATTTCCCCACCTCTCTCTCTCGCTTTCCTTGATAAAAATATGCTGAAGGCATGGAAATGGTATCAGCACTGTCTATCTTCTCATCCAGTGAAGACCCAAATTGTCAGTTCTGGAATCCTCTGGGGCATTGGTGACATTGGTGCTCAATACATCACTCACTCTACGGCCACCAACCGTCTTCCGAAATCTGTAACTTCCTTGCGAATTGGGTTTTATATATTTTTTACTATTGATATCTCCTTTTCTTGATTTGTCATCAGGGTATCTATCTGTGAATAATGTTTTCTTTTTCAACTATATCAGCTATATTTATGGATTCTAAAAATACGGAGGCATCGATTTGATGATCTATGGATTTATTTTTTGTTGCTTTGCTGGTGCCTGCTTTTATCTGCATTAGTTTTATGAAGGCAGCTGCTTTACTTTTGTGGATTGGACTGGCCTCTTGTTTGTTTTTTATTTCAAGAATGTGGCAAGTTTTCTCCTTTATTCGGATTACACATTCCAATGAAGCCTTCTTTTTTCGGATGCCATTTATTTACGATCCATCTTGGGTTGAGTGGTTGTTGATATGCTGGCCATTGTTGCATTTAAGGGATAGTTCACTTTCCTTTTCAAGTGTAAAATTCTGTAGCATAATTTTGAATCAACCACAAGAGTGGCTGCTGACTTGTTGGCCATGGTTTCATTCAAGGGATAGTTCACTTTCTTTTTCAAGTGTGAAATCATGTTGCATTATTTTGAATCGATCACATTACGTAAAGAAACGATAACTGAATGCATGTACATCCTTAATTCTAGTCAGTAACAAGAGTAAATGTGTCAAACCCTGATTTCATATATTCTGATCAACATGGCCAAAGGTTGCACATTAAAATTGATCAAATCGAGATTTTGATTTAGGGTAATATGTTTGATCATAATTGTTTTGTTTCTAAAATTCTAGTTTTTTGTACCATGTATATTTGACCTTCTTCAGTATCTTTCGGTTTTAATCAGTACTTTTGCAGACTTAGAGCATTATGGTTTCCCAATTTAACTGAATTATCATCTGCTCTGAAGCTAGTTATATATTTGTTTGCATGTATGCGTGTCTGTTAATTATTTCTTTGAACTGACTATTTTTTGTTTCATGTAGCAGAATGTGGGTGTAGAATTTAAAATCAATTGGAAACGTGTAGCTATCACAAGCATGTTTGGCTTTGGCTTTGTTGGTCCTGTTGGCCATTTCTGGTTCGTCCTTGTCATCTTAATATTTCCTCTGGTCATTCTAGTCTGATCTTTTTGGGCTTCTGCATAGTTTTTTAGCTCCCAAAGACAGCCTTCTGAGCTCATGTAAATAAATAGTTTCACCTAGGTAGACTGTAGACAGTATAGGCATGGAAAATGTTATTGAATCATCACATGGTTGTTTGAAACTGGATTTTATCTTTTAACTGGAAAGCAACTTCAAAACCAAATGAAACTGTCAGGATCACCATGCATTATTAGAGGATCAAATCTTGTGTTTTACATGTATGAAACTTTTTTCTAGGTATGAAGGCTTAGACAGGTTTATAAGGCTGAGATTTCGACTGCAACCAAAGTCACCTCAATTTGTCGCAACTAAAGTGGCTGCTGATGGCATAATTTTTGGCCCCTTTGATTTGTTTGTGTTCTTCACTTACATGGGTTTTTCCACGGGCAAGAATGTTGCTCAAGTGAAGGAAGATGTGAAGAGAGACTTCCTCCCAGCCTTGATCTTGGAGGGTGGCGTGTGGCCAATATTTCAAGTTGTGAATTTTCGATACGTGCCTGTCAGGTACCAACTCCTCTATGTTAATGTGTTATGCTTGATAGACAGTGCTTTCTTATCCTGGATTGAGCAACAAAAGGATGCTCCATGGAAGCAGTGGCTCACATCTTTTCAGCCTTCGAAGGAACGAGGAGGTGAGGTCTGATTATAACGTCTTATTTAGTTACTCCCTACTTGTATCATTTCTCATCAGTGATCATATTGGTAAGTTGCAACAAAATACATGTGTAACATCAAAAGTGAATTTTACAATCAACCACAAAGTATCTATTTGAGAGTTTAGAAGTTAGGATTTGAGACTGGATCAATTGGTTGTAATTGTGAGGCTTGGATCAATTTTTACCTCTAATGCAATGGAAACAAAACCAAGCCTGAGTATTGGCAGGGCGTTTTCCGAATCCTCTAACTGGCTGCAACTGTTGGGTTGCCAATATTGGTTTCTGATGAGGTTTCTTGTACAAAAAGAATCATGATTTTTCTGTCAAAGAACTTAGATGACGCTGCAACTGTCAGCAATGCATTATCTGGACTTAAAAGCGATTGATGCAACAATTGTCTCGAGGATTTGATCATGCCAAAGTGAGTGTTATTGGTTCCCCTTTGTAACAAAAGCCAGCTGCAAATCGGTTTAGTTTTCCACACCACATTAGCATCACCGATTCACCACCACCAGCTACACAAATTATGTCATTAATAAATAACATATTTATTATTATTATTTTTTTTTTGGGGGGTGGGGGGGTTGATAAAAATAAAGGATGAGGGGCATGTATTTTTATCTTGTAGATTTAAAGATCAAGAACCTAAATGTATCATGTAGTTTCTAAATCACCACTCATGTTTAGTGTTTTTTCTATTTGGATCATTTTTCTTTTAGTTTCACAATTGACTAAAAAATCATAAGCAATTGGTCTTAAATTAAAATCAATTGCACAAGATAAAACTTCAATAACTAAAATGAATTATTAGCAAATGAACAATATATTTGTTTGTGTGTTCTCAGTACAATAAAAGGACGTCTTTTAGAGTTAAACGAGCCGATTTGCCCGCTTCGCTGGGCTTTTTTATCTATGTAGAAAATTGATTGATTTTATAAATGTTGTATTTTGTTATTTTAACATTTAATTAGTATAATTGTAATTGATAAAATCTGTTAAAAATGATTTTTTTCAACCAAAATGTGATTGAATATTGCTATTGCTAAAAAACTTTTGATAAAATTTGTTAGAAAATTTGCTAAGAAGGTGAAATGATTTATTAGAAATTTGTTGTCACGGATACTCTGGTTAAAAAAAAAAAAGAAAAAAAGAAACCCGGTTAAAAAAGAACAACTGACTTGGACATTAAAAAATAAAAAATACATGTGAAAAAAAGGTCACCGTTTCTTAAAAGGAAAAAAAAAGAGTCTAAAATATAAATTTAAATTCAAAGCCAAAGTTTTTTTTATAAGATTTATTCATCATATTATTATATTAAATATATTTAAGAATACCGATATTAATTTTTTTTGCAAGAAATCGTAGGTCATTTTTTTTCTCTCTCTATATATTTTTAGGCGATAATATTAAATAAATATTAAACACATATACTTAATCTCACATACTATATAGTGTGATCGAAATGGGAAGTGATTTTTATATTTTTTAATTGTAGATAACCTAGGTAAATTTGTAAAAAAAAAAAATATGAGTTGCCTTTTTTCCCCAGTAATATTAGATCTGACACATTATAAATAAAAATATTGCAATTTTTTTTTAAAAAGAAATATAAATTTTTTGCGTGCTATAATTACTTATTTGCCGTCTAAAAAGAACAGTGTAGTCGAAACAGAAAGTGCCTCGTATATTTTTTAATTGTAGATAATCTAGGCAAATTTGTTTACCTTTTGTTTTTTTGAGTTGTATTTTTTCCCGGGTAATATTAGATCTTAAATATTAGAAATCCAATTTTTTTATTTTTTTTAAGAAATAAACTTGAACTAAAGAGCACAAAATTAAAATTCAAAGCCAATTTTTTTTTAACAAATATAAAGGAATTAAAATTAAAAATTAAAAGTTGAAGGGCTGAAATGAAAATCAGATTTATTAACATTTTCAATTAATGGACAAATTTGCAAAAATTAAAACTTCTGTACCGAATATATTCAGCCTTTTGAACCCAATCCGGAAATTAAAAGCTGGAGGACCGAAGTGAAACATTAACATTTAATTAATTGCAATCGAAGGACCCAATCGAACAAAATCAAAACTTATATAACTGAAATCTGGCCCATATACACAATTAAAAGTCAAGGGACCGAAGTGAAAGTATACAAAACCCGGGGGGCTCTTCTGCACTTTTACGTGCAGGAGAGAGAGAAACGGTACAACCGGCTTTAACCGGCCACCGCCACGTCCTTGGCCACCGTGTGGAAACACGCGCTGCACCGGGAGGAAGACCAAGCGTAGGCGCACCGGATTAGACGCCGGTAGACCATTTCTGGCCACCGTATCATACCACACGCGCCACTTGAAAGGGGTGTGAGGCGGAATTCTGTCGGTCGCGTGAACCGCACGCGCCGACAGTATTTCAGAAAATAAATAAATAATAATGGTCAGTTACCGTTATAGCCTTGTCCCTAATTAATAAATTTTGTCTTATTAGGGGCTACAATAGTCTTTAGCCATTTAAAAAAAAAAAGTTGCGGCGGAACAGCCCCAACCAGACCGGTCCGTACGCGCGCAATTACACCCTTAACCCTCAGCCGGAAATGTTATTTTGTCTTATTACCGGGGCTAAAATCGTTACTACACTGTTCATCAGAGGAGAAAAAAAAAACAAAAGGCAGAGGTACACCCGCAAAGCACAAAGCCAAATCGCCAATGAACAGTGACTATGAGCCACAATGAACAGTATGTGAACAGTAAAAGACCGATGTCTTTTAGGTTCTTTGTTAATATAATATAATAATAATAATAATAATAATAATAATAATAATATAAAAGCTCTAAAACCAAATTTAAAATGCGGGTTATTTAATGGATTGGAACTTTCAGAAATTAAAAAAATTAATATTGGAAGTCTCAAACTACAAAGAGGGACAAAATTGTGGTTTACAACAACGCAAAACTAAGTTTTACAAAACTCTTGGGGGGTAGATATCCACATGCAATCACCCACCAAAAGGTTCTAAAATCTTTAGGTGGCATCTCATGCCGCGTTAACCTCCTACCATCATAACCCGAGCTATACAAATTCAGACTCGGCAAGCCAATCGGCACAGGTATTGCCTTCCCTATAATTGTGCTTGAAAATAACCTCCCATGCTATGTTACGTAGTAGCTTGATTTTTGCAATAAAAGGTTCATTAGAATTCTCCCGACAACATATTAATGACTCAAGATTATATGAATGATCCGTGACCTCCCCCAAGTGGCACTGTTGGCTTGAATTCGCAAGACACCATCAAACATGGGCAGTGCTTGAAGCCAATACTCTGAAACAATAAAAATATGGTGTTACAAGGAACACAGCTGATCATGAGCACGACAAAATGTAAGAAAGATGCAACAATCACAGTTCGCATAATTAAAGAAAATAACAAGGAACGAAAGAAAGAGTATTGATCAGGTGAATCAATCACATAATTGTTCATGCATCAACAAGAAGGAGAATCAGAAAAGAGGTTAAATTACCGGGATGCTGAGTAACAGTCCTTGATGATTGACTAGGACTGGGAGGCTTCTTCTAGCAGCAACTGGTATCGATTTCAACACTTCAAGAGCTTTTTGTGCTGATAGCTCTAGATTTTCCAAGTGCAGGCTTCTCTTCTCTGATATTTGCTCCATTTTACTGGATAAGGGAACTTTTTGCTGTTGTGAGTTATCCAAACTTGGGCACTTTGACACCTTAGCAAGATAAAGCCAATCAGATTCACTCATGCACCGCACCTCAGCGCCCTTGTCATGTCCAATCCCGCAAGAACAGCTATGGCGTTCCTGACTTTTCCCTCCTAAATCTGCAACACCATTTTCTGTTCCTTCATCGACAGAAATATGGTTGCTCAGTTTCCATGTGATCCAGAATCTGTTCATGAAATAACATACTTTTCCAGGTTGAAGTAGTTCACTTGGGGATGCACCGATAGATTCAACCTTATTTTTTGACTTATAGTCAACCTTATCTTCAGCTTTAAGCTTGAAATGTTTGATTTCATCCCTCTTCAGCAAAAGAATGTCCCTATAGGTTGACTCACAGATAATGTTGAGTGTTTTGGCTTCACTTATGACTGATTCAGATGCATCTAAAAAATGCACATCCGAAGCATCTGGAACAAAATGATTTGAATATGATTTTCCATCAGCTATAATCTGCTCCAACTCAGTTGGGAAATTCTGCTTTTGTTCTCCATTAATACGTGGGCAAATCAATTCTATTTTTGAATTCTGAGGACAATTAACAGAACAGCAAACAAGGATTTTTGTCCCCCTAGACCGAGGAGCTGGACAAAGGTAACATCCAGCAGCTGTAAAGGAGGTCTGCAGGATTGTCAAAAATATTTCTGAATCAAAATATTAATAAAAAAATTGGAAGATTCTTTGAATTATACATGGATCAACACTCCAGCATGCAACATTCATCTCATGAAGGAAACATAAATATCAAATTACATAGATAATAAAGGAAATTACACAAAAGATTTTACAAGTATCCTCTCTTTTCAAAGAGATTCCAAAAAAAAAAAAAACTTGTTCAATAAAGTTACTTTTCCAATTCAAAATCCAAAGCTGTCCTGGGAGAAGCACCTTCTTATGTTTGTCTTAGATTGATCAAATAGTTGAATTTTAGCATAAGCTAGGTTATTTCCTGTACTATTGTTGCAGCTTGGATAAAACAAATAACATAAGAAAATATTATCTAAACCTTAGAAAACTTTTCAACATTGTCCTTCAATTGGGTACATCAGTACTCCCAGCCTAACTTTTTTCTTTGCCCGAGTTTTAAATTAAATCATGTAGAAGTTATCCTAAAATGACCTAGTCGATTAAATAGGTTAAAAAAAAAAAAAAAAAAAACCCATGTTAACCCTAGTCACACCATCAAATTCTCGACATTATGGACTCCTAGGTTGAATTAATTTCTCTATTTTATTATATGATAAAAAAAAACTCATTTACAATATAAAACTCAACATTAAAAGATGAAATTGGAAAAAAAGAAGAAAAAAAATAGGTAAAAAACCCGAAGGGTTGATAAAAAAAAGCCCAAATGCATAGGGCTGGTCTAACTTTTCATATGAACAGTGAAACAAGTTAATATATTTTTTATCACTTTATAACATTGATCAGTTGGTTAATGTGGGTAAAATGAGCAGGTCATGAGTTCAAGCTTCAGCTATGCTAGAAATAACTTTTTTTTTTATTTGACAAACTACCTATTGTTAGCCTCTTTTTTTTTTTTTTTGAAAACAGAGATGACAGGTCACCTGTCAAATAAAAGTGTTATTTCCAGCATGGCTAGAGCTCGAACCCACGCATTAATAAACTTAGCTATGGGAAAAAAGATGCTATAAAGTGATTAAAAAAAATGAACACAGTTCACTATTCATATGAACAATTAAGCTGACCGCACCATTTAGTTGTTTTTGTTAACTTGAAATGACTTCTAGAGGAGAGTAGATGGGAAATACTCCTGTAAAATCCTTAACATGGTTTTATATTGAAATATTAAACCATCATGCACAAAATGCGCAGCGTGCTTATTTTGTTAGATTATAGATGTTAGATGCAAATGTTTGATTTGAGGGGGGGAAATGGAGAGAAAATACCAGTGCTTCCTCAAATGTTACAGAACAAAGCCAATGGATAATTACACAAGAAAACAAGCACAAGAGTGCAGATACTAACAATACCTTGCATGGGACAGTGCGAATGTAGTGTAACAACAATTTTGAAGTACTTCCTCTAATGGGCTTGTTCCTTTGAGAGACATACTGATAGATTCAGGTAAAAAATGTTACACAGAGCATCCAAACAAATTCATATCATAGAAGTCCTCAAGAAAAATGATCAAGTTGTAAGAACATCTACTAATATTGATTAATACCTGCAAGATCAATGCAACAAACTTTGACAGGCATATATCTGTAACTTTTGATGGATTAAGAATCTCTAAATCAATGATGGCATACCCATGCTGCAGAAACAATGATCACAGTGCCCCAACCAACAACAACAAAAAAAAAGGAGGAAAGAGGTTAGAAGAATTGTGAATAATCTTATAACTGCAATGAAACATGCAAACCAATTCTGCAAAAATATATGTAAGCTAAAGTGAAATTAGGAACTAAAGACATTAAAAGGTGTCTAAAAGACAAAAGCAAACTTACATCTACGATGGTCACAGCCTGATTTATCAAATTATTACAAATTTGGTCAACATATGCACGTGTTCTTCGACAGGCAGAGATAACACCTTGTACTTCAGACTGGAAGGTATCTGAAATGTAAGAGCTAGTTTTTTGAGAAGGTTAAGACAGTGCAGATAGTATTACCATGACATTAGCTGATAATGCAAAGCACAGACAGACTCATGCCTTTCAGTGTTCTTCGCGAGAAAACGATAATATAGTAATAATTCTAGATTCCAGATAACATCAATGTTGTATATGGCAAAACACTATCCAATTTGGAATGTCAAATCTATAACTCACATGATGACAAATTTCCTAATGACATTCGAATCCTATTCCGAGCATAAACTGTGCTTTGATTTGTGGGATCTTCCACCCAGTCCTGGCCAGACTCTTGACATACCTGAAAAGTAGAAAATTGAGGTTAATGATGTTAAAATGTAAAAGGAAAAGAGTAGCCTCATAGGAAAAAATTTACCATAAACGAAAGGATTAATTTATTTCCACAGCATGTATTCTTTTGCACTGACCTTGTACATAACTTCTTTAGAAAAATCCAAGAGTGGTCTCACAATTAGTATCCCTTTATTCTTTGAACCTTCACCATAAAGATGGGTGCTTTTGGAGAACATTTGAGAAGTAAATGCCATGCCGGCAAGTCCAAGCACGCCACTGTTGCGAGATAGTCTAAGAATGAACAACTCGGCCTGCATTTCTCATATCTCAGTATAAATCTAGAGTTTGAAAAACGAACTCCAGGTAGAATCAACTGGAAGATGCAACCATAACACAATCATTACCATGATCTTATGATTACTTTCTGATTTTGACTTGACTATAAATAACATTATATACGAAATTAACACAGATGAGTGGATGTTGAGATAAAGAGACATGTAGAGAGAGAGTTGACAAGCAACAGTCCGAACCTGGTCATCTGCATGATGTGCAATAAGCAAAACTTCAATCTGATGTTTAGTGCAAACATTTTGGAACACTTCATACCTGAAGTTCAAGCACAGGTGCAAATAAAACATAAATTGTCGACATCCACATGTGAAGAATGAATGGCCCAAGCCACAAGTCTCCTAAGTTAGGGTCCTAACTTCAAATGCAAAATCTACTAACCTCATCTCTCGAGCCTCTTCTAGCAAGTGACCTTGTTTAGGCCTCCCATTCAACCAACTACACTTTGCAATCTCACATCTGATTCCTAAACGAAGTTTGTGTTAGCCATCCTAAATCAATTGAAGTCACTAACTCAAACACATGGCATAATAAAAGATCAGAATTTGAAAGTATACCCATTTCAGTAACTCGACTAGAAACAATCTGTGCCTCCTCATTGCTCTCTTCTCGCAGTCCATGATCAACAATTATCCCCAAAACCCCATTAATAAAACCATCATCACTTTTGCCAACAGCATTAGCACCATCAGTTTTCCAACCAGCAGTTAGGACACAAAGTGCCATACTATCAGGGCCACCGGATACTCCTATAGCTGAAAATCGAAACAAACAAAAACACCAATCTTTCTCCATTAGTCTCTGTAATCAAGAATGGTTTAAAAGGAATCCAGCAAAGGAAGAAAACAAATTTGAAATCTTCAACCTTTATTTTTACTTAAGATGAGCAAAATTTTGAAATGTTGCACAAGCCATATATCTATTATACTGACTTGAGAAGCCAAAGTATATCTCAAAAAAAAAAAAAAGTAGCAAATAATTTAGCGGGAAAGTTTGAGTTTTTTGTGATGTATATTGAAAACCCAAGACAGAAAATGTTAGAAAGGACAGTAAAACTGACCAATACGGTGGTGAGGCTTGAGTCCAGCCATAGCCATTCGCTGAGAGAAAGACTGCTTGTATTCAGTGATGACGATTGGGTCTTGGGAAACTGAACATTTGCAGCAAAAGAAGCGAGTTGAGGATACACGGGAAGGTAGATGGAGACGATAAGGAAGAAGTTTTTTGCATTTGGGTTTTGAAAGTGAAATTCTTGTTGTGAAGGAAGAGGTGGTGGCTCTCGCTTGCGTTGTCAGGATGAGCCCCCGTGCCATCTGATGGATACTCTCTCTTTTCGGCCTCGCTGGTGACCTTCTACTAGTTGGTGTTGAGTGACTTTGGATTTTAATACTTTTTTTATATAAAAAAAAATAGCATACTAAATTAAAAATACTGATGGAATAAAGCATTTCGAAAAGGGTGAAATAATTCATGTAATAATTTGAAAACACATTATTTATACTTTGCTGTTATTAATAACTACATTTATAAAAAAAAATATGAAATCATAAAATCATAATTAGAGATTTGGTGTGCCTTAAGAAAAACTCCCCTTCTCATATCTCCCTTCATTTCATAATTTTTTCTATTCAACTATATACTGAATAGTAATAAGCTATAGTATTATATTTTTTTTTAATTACAACACGAGCAAACAATGATATTTCACTATTTTTTAAATTATATTAGTTCATTATTATTTAATAAAAATAAGTTAAAAAGCCAGAATAAGCAATTTTATCCAACTACCATGCTTAAATCTCACTTGTTAACTTAAAGTTGGTCCAAATATTAAGTTCTTTTAAAACAGTTATTTAAAATAAATTCATTTTGTTTGCATATAGTTAATTAATTTATTTTATCTTATATATTGAAGACATATAACGCACCTTTAAAAAAAGAAATTACAGTAATTCATAAAAATCAAGAAATATAGAATGCCAAAAAAATAAAAATAGAGATATGAGAGAGAAATATTTTGTTGTTTAAATATTAAATGTGTGTTTGTTTTGTGATGCAAGATGCTTTTTAAAGGTATTTTTAAGTTAAAAATACATCAAAGTAATTTTTTTAGTTTTTTTATTGTTGGATATCAACAAATGAAAAATCTTATTTTGATAAATTCAAATAATTCACAATTGAATAATTTGTTTCTAATAACAAGAATATTATGAATTGAATTTTTAGATTTAAAAACGTTTTGCGGTCATTTGCTATAAAGAAAGAGTTTTTAGAATATAAAAAAAGGCAAATAAAGATTTTAAAATCTTCAACATGGCTTGTTAAAGTCCGAGTACACCATATAATTTTTAGCGAAGAATAAGAAAGATGATGGTGGTGTTTAGCATTGTGAATGTGGGTGAGTTTTAGAGGAGCCACAAAAATTTATATTTGGTTAAGGTTGAACCATTGTGTTTTAAAAAAGTGAGACCTGCTAAAAATTGAGGTTGAACCATTGTGTTTTAAAAAAGTGAGACCTGCTAAAAATTGAGGTTGAACCTGAACTTGGTTTCAAGAGAAGTAGCCTAGACTAGCTTTTAGGATGTTCATACCTTTTTTTTTTGCTTCCAAAAAATCCCTCCTCTATTTTCCATGCCTCCATTTACCTTGCATGGGTTTTTGACTAGGCATTTGCATATCTATCTTCTCTGTCACATTCAATTCACCTTTTATGTCTTCTTTAATTCTCTTTTTTCCCTTTAAAATTATTTTTCTTTTCTTTTTTCTCCTTTAAACAAAATATCACTTGTTTAAAATTGAAAGATTTTTTTTCTCTGGGGTAGTTACTTATGATATTTGTTTGAGTGTAAGAAAAAACAGTGTTTTAAATTAATAACTTTTATATCTTCTACATTAAGAATTATTTTCTTTTCTTTTCTATATTGTCTTCAAAATTAAAACCTTGAATTAGAGAAGGCTCTAAAATTCTAGAAATTGTGTTTTCAATCCAAATATATGTGTTTAACAAAAAGGTTTAGGTTACCAACAATCTTATGACTTTAACCATAAATGTAATTATTATAAAGCTATAGATAATTTGATATATGTTTGTTCTATAAAAAAGGAAAAGTTTCTAACATGACATAGATTCCAAAAACCTTGTTTTGATCTTTGTGCATATAAATCAAGATAGTATGAACAATGTTTTTTAGATAGTGCTTGTTTAAAAAGAGATAAATAACATCTTCGCCAAAGTAATTACATCAAATAAATTCTAAAAACTTGTAATTCAACATGCCAAAATAGCAAATATGCCTATGAGAACATAAAAAAAATCTTGATATGGATAAAAATGGTAAAAATATAGACATCACCAAATATCGAGGTATGACTGGTTCATTATTATATTTAACTATAAATAGACCTTATATTATGTTTTGTGTATCTTTATGTGCATGTTTTTAAGCTTGCCTATATTAGTGTTGTAAAATACATATTTTATTATTTTCATGGTGCTTTAGATTTAGAGTTGTGGTATTCGAAGAGAAACGAATTGAGTTTGATTAGTTATTCATACATGGACTTTTCGAATGTAAAGCTGATAGAAAGAGTACTAATAGAACATGTCACTTCTAGGATTCTTACTAGTATATTGGGCTAGTAAGAAGCAAAACTCAATAGCCTTATCAATGACTAACATAGAATATATAGCATTGGGTAATGATTATGCTCAAATCTTATGGATGAAACAAACTTTAGAGAAATACATATTTGAATTTGATCATATATCTATTAAGTGTGATAATACTAGTACGATCATGCATTCAAAGAACCCTATCCATCTCTTATGCAAAACATGTAAGATTAAGATATCACTTCCTAAGAGATCACATTCTAAAAGAAAATATTGCACTTGAATATGTGGGCACAAAATACCAATTAATAGATATTTTCACAAGGCTTTTAAGTAATGATCGCTTTTATGAAAGAAAAAGGAATTTAGGCTTTATTCGTATTAAAGATGTTTAAGGTGTTATTTTTCTATTTACACATTAATGAAAATAAATTTGGCATATTTAAGTGATAAAATGTATCCTTTTAAGCATGAAAACCATGAAATATATGTTTAGTTGTAATTTTTACATTATGTCTAAGTTTGAGACAATCTAGTTGATTGATTAGTGATGGTCAATTTTAACTAACTCATCAGTTGATGTTGAAAAATAAATGACAATTACTATGTAAACAAGAACTTTTAAATATTTTAATTAGAGACTAGTTTTTAGTCTAAAGTTTGATAAACATATATATTTTGACATTTAAAACATATTTGAAAACAAAATGTTCATATATTTTGGGTTTTTATGTGAACCAATTCGTACAATTGGATTAATTGGTTGAGCCAGAGGATTGGAAATACGGTTATTATCTATATTTTAGATTTTATGACCCCTTGTTTATTTAGTTTTAACATAATTTTTTTATATGAAAAGTTTTTATTTAAAATGTAAAGAAAAGAGTAAAAGATATTTTTTTGAAATTCTAAGCTTGGGTTTCAATTAATCAATTGGTTACTTGATAGTGTGTGTGTGTGTCAAATTAAATAGAATAAACAAATCCTAAACAAAACACTAAACCTAATTCTCTTTTAATTTTTCACCAAATCACACCAAATCAATCATATTTCTAGGATGTTTCTTGAAGATTAAACAGATGTTTCACCTAAGAAAGGTTAAAGGGAGGTCGAGTCACATAATTTAAAAGCAAATGATCCAATGTCGTATGAAAGTGATAACATTCAAATGTTTTAAGCTCTTTTTCTAAGAGATGTGTTAATATAAAAAGAGGTCTAGGAAATAGGAAATATTTTTTGCTCTTTTATGATTGATATTATTTTTAAAGAAATGGTTTAGAGAACACTTTTTTATATGAAGAAACTTACCTATCATAAGCTTATTAAAATTACTTTTTTCTAATATTTGGATTTGGATGAAACCAAGGATAACAAATAGATTGTAAGATAAACCTATTGAGTTTGATTGTCAAACACTTGTTAATATTTAAGGCATTAGTAATAATGTACCTATATTGTATGAGTTAAATATTATACCTATTATAGAAGGTTTTGTGTATTATAAAGCAATTGTATTACATACGATTAGGCATAACTCTACTCTAGTTGCTAAAATTAAAAACCAATATCTACTTTCTGACCTAATATTATCTATAAAAATTATAACAATAACATTTTGCCAAAAAATAGAATTATGATGAGGTTGAATTTATGGATATGTGCTTGATGGATTGCATGATTAGAGATAATCAAATAAATCTTATGTACACTATGATTAGAAACATGATCATAACACTTGATCAAAAGCACAAATCTCTTCCTTAAAGTCAAGTTTTTGCTAACCTTTAAGTCATATATTGATAGTTTATATATTTTTTGATGATAAGAAATAAATGAAAAATGGACTAATGATATGTTTGATTAAGAATAAATTCAAATAGGTTTATATAAAGATCATATCTATAAGCATGAAAAAATAAATAAAGAAATCAATCAACAAGTTCAAGGTACAAAGCAAGTAAAGACTTAGCTTTTTAAGTATAAATTTTAGTCCTAAATATATAAATATTATATCTTACTTGATAGAAGAGATTAAAATAAACTTACACACTTCACTTTGCATATATTTAAAGGAGTGATAAAACATTATTACGAATTCATTAGGTTTAAAAGTGTCAAAACTAAAGTTATGCATGAACCAATCAATTGTTTATTATATCATGTGAACTAATTGATTATTTGTTCATTAGGTATGAACACTTGGGAATCTACAATAATCAGTCGACTGGTTGAATTAACCAATCTGAACTATTCAATCATTTTAATTGTTAGTGATGTTTTAATAAACAAAAATGGCTAGTTTATTTTCAAAAATTATAAATCTCTCATGCTTGCAAAAATAAAAGATAATTTTTATCTTGCTATGAAAAATCTTGAAGAGAAAATCTCTTTAAATGGTGTAATTTTTTTGTGTGGATCCATCAAGTGATAATTGTAATCTTTAGACTAATGAACAAATATAATACTCAAGACTGAATTGATGTTTAAGTTGTAGATATAGGTAGTTTTATGTTTAAGCTATAGATATAAGCTTGATAAACTACATTAAAGACCTAGTTTTCTATTTGTATCTCTTTACTCTTTACTTTAAACAATTTAATTATATTGTTTGTTAAGTGGTGTAAGTGTAATATAACGTTTTAATATTTGTTATTATTAGTGAAACATTTAATTCATCCTCTTTGGGTGTATTGTTGCCTTAATCCTAAAACAACAATTTTTGACATATATATTTAAGGATTTTAGGATTCTTTAAATAAGTACGAATATGAACTCGTATTTTAAGCTCATGAAGATTGATAATAGGACCTTCACCAAAAATAATATGTTGAATGAGGATGGTGTTTTTGGTTCTTAAAAAACATTAGAGAACTTGTTGAAAAAGAGCTTAATATTAAGGAATAATATAATGTTTGTAGTGATTATGAGTTTGAAGTGATTTTTGAGACACCAATAACTTCCACATCAGAAGAGGCTATCAATGATTAAGGGTCTTTTGAGGGTTCTATATGGCATATGGAGTACTATCAATGATGGATTTTACAAATACCTCTTGATCTTATCAACTGTCTCTTAGCAATCATCATCTCATACCCTAGGATTCTTCTTTCTAAGCAATCAAAATATTGGCTCACATGTGACTGTGAGATGAGATATGAAATGGGTTACATAGTTCAAATGCTCATAGAAACTTCAGGATTTTTTTCTTTATTTTAGGTGTTAAAATATCTTTAATTACCTTTTCTTTCTCTGAATCAAACTTTATTCCTCGATTACTTATGGCAGAACCCAATAACTTTCCAACTCTTACCTAGAATGCACATTTTGCTCAATCCAATCTTAATTGGTATTTCTGCAACCTCTCAAATAGTTTTCTCAATACCTATGTGTGATTTTTTTTTTTAATTTGAAAAGTATATCATCCAAGTAAGCTTTCACTTTATGCATCACATCATGGGGCAAAGTGTCATATCATGCATCGATATTCCCTAATCCATATGACATTACTTATAATAAAAGGCTCATCATGACATAACACAAAGGGCTTTTTTGTGTTTTTCCTCAACTCTAACATGATTATATCTCGATAACCCATCAATGAATGAATATATAAAATATTTTGTAGCATTATCAACTAAGACGTCTATGTAAGGTATGCCACAACCCAATTCTGGGTTATTCCCCAAAACTTACCCTAAATAAAACAAAATAAAAATAAAAGGGCTGATGTTGGTAGAAAAATCAAGGTGAAAATTTTGGATGTTTTTGAGAGCCCGATCGTACCTCTTTTATGCCAAAAAAATGAAGAAAAATGCAGATTCAAGGCTAAACTAATTTATTGGTTAAATTGCATAAAAAATTAGGTGAAATACATAATTATATTTTTAATAGGCCAATTTGATTTAATCATGGGCCAATTTAAAGTATAATTCTATTTAGAAATTAATTTAGGGTTCAATTAAATATTTAATTAAGTGCAAGAGCTTAATTATACTTTAAATTGGTCAAATTAGTTTTATTAAAGGCTTAATTGATGAAAAATCAAGTTCTTGAGCTTAATTCAGGTTCAATGGAGAAGATTGGAATTTTCAGAGACTAAATTGAATTTTTTCCAAGCCAATTGTGCGAAGTCATAGGCAAAATTGAGGAAATTGAGAGTTTAAAGCAATTAGAGAGTGCAATTATAACAATTATAAATTGAGGGACCAAAACACATTTGCACTTTCTCCCAAATTATGCGTTGTCGACACGCCGCTACTGCAGATACCCAGCTGCCGACGGGCCACTATCACAGTACGTCGACTACGACAGCCGCACCTGCAGGCATGCTGTCGCAAAGGGTAACCCACCATTGCACGCAATGGTTACCTCCTACGTCTATAAATAAAGCATAAAGAAACCATGCAAAAGGGGGGGGGGCAAAAAAAATAATAATAAAGGAAAAGATAATACAGAGGGAGACACGCACAATGAGTAAAATTTTCAAGGTGAAAACACTGGGGAAAAAAACACATATGAGAAGAACAGACAGGGACGAGGGAGACAATCAATTTACAGAGCCACAAAAAAATATACAAACAACCACCAGTAACAGTTTCCCTTCCTCGGCGTAGGCAAAGTCACCGTCGACACCTCTCTTTCCCTTTTTCGCTATGTCAGCTCTCTCTCTCACTTTGGCAGCATCGACAACCTTCTCTATCTCTTTCAGCAAGCCGACCGACCACCTTACATCATCCCCCTCAGCACTAGTTGTCTCTCCCCCACCCAAGAAGCTTCCCGGCAGGCTCAACTCTTCTTCTCCAGCGCCGCTGATGCAACAACAGTCCCTCCTACAAAAAACCAACACCCTTCTAGCACTCCTCCCGACCACCATTTTTGACGCTGCCACCACTAGCACAACCACCTTGACCTCCTCTACATGACGATAATGGTAGGTGAGCCTCCCGTCTCCGTCCATTTCTTTTCACTATTCATTTCATGTGAATAGTGGAACGTGATTTAATTCATATCATATTGTTCGCATGGTGAACAATGGACGTGGTGGCCGAGCTGGATAGTTTCTAGCCAAACCACCAGAAGGCCTTAACCTCCCGGCCCGCCAGGGCAGGGAAGCCCAAACAAAAAAAAGCAAAAAAAGGTGCTGACAGTCCAGCCCCACCCAGAAAAATTTTAAAAAATACAAAAAAAAGAAAAAAGATAAAAAAATACAAATTTTTCATTAAAAAAATCTTTTCTAAATTTTTTTAAGCAAAAAAAAATGTTGTTTTCGTGCATACGGCCGAATTCCAAGGTTTTTCCAGGCATATTTTTTTGTAAAAAATATATATTGCATCTTTCTCATATTTTGAACGAAAATTGGATATCGTAACCAGTTTATGATTATCCATTGGGATTTTGCCAAAATATCAAAATAATTTAATAATTATTTTTTTTAACTATCGCAGGGTAAAATTACATTGTAAAGTACACTCGTAGATAATTAAAAAATGGTTTTTTCAAAATGCAATGTAAAATTCTTTTTGGTTAGTCTTTCAACTCGCAATGAGGTAGAGATTCTCTCATGAAGAGAGATCTAGGTCGAACCTTAGAAAAGACCAACGAATAAAAATTGACTTAGGAAAAACAATCAAACAACAATGCAGCTTACCTTAGATAAGGTGAACTGGGGGTGATGCGCCTTCTCCTTACACAACAAGTCCCCTTATCCAGACTCTCGTAGACCAATAGGTTTCCTAGTGACCTTAATACTAGGTGGTGACTCTTAACAATTATACTCGTGACTTTACGACTATTAAACACACCTTCTTCCACCGCGCGCCGTCTCCCCCTCCGGGGATGGAGGGCATGAAGAGCGAAAAAACACAGTCGCAACAAGGTAGATGAAAGTCATCATTCATATTTGCATTGTTCAAGTATCTATAATCCATACACATCTTAATCTCGTCATTCTTTTTAGGAACTATAACAACATCAGTAGTGAACCACATTTAAAATTCTTATATTTCATTGTTTATATATCTTTGTCTTTAGTTTAAGTAATATATTGAGGCACATTGATCTGGTCTTCTATTTAACTAGTTTGTCTCCTTTCACTAGAGATATCTTGTGTACTAGTATTTTGGTGTCCAAACCAGACATATTTGTATAAGTCTAGAGGAAGACATTAGTGTACCCATGTAATAAAGACATTAAGCATTAAGCTTTATTTTTCTTTAGCCATAATATTGATATCAATGTTCAATTATTTCTTATCTTGTTTAGTGCTCAAATCTATTACTAGCTTTTCACTAGCAGGTTTCTAAGTTTTTTCTCATAATTTTCTACCATTCTAGTGAATTATTTAATATCCTCTTCTTCTCATTCCTCATCACCCATTGCAATTGTATTATCAAAGTTTGGTCAATTATTCTTAATATAGTGGGTTTGTGAATTGTTGGAACTTTCAGGATTCTTGAGAGTATAAGGTGTGCTCGTATAAATGTGTTATTTGCATGGAAAAAAAACACATTATAAAATAAGAAAAAAACACAATCTCATTAAAATAAAAAAAAACTTTTTTGAAAACAAAGGTCTTATGACATTATAAGCCAAATTGTCATCAAGACTAAAAGCATGTAGAAATAACATCACATAACAAGACATTCGGAAAGAGGTAAAACATTAAAACAAGTCAAAACACTTCAGTAGACATAGACAAACAAGAATAATTACTTTTTGAACACAATAGAATTAGGCTTCATCTTTTAATTTTTGTTTGTTTTTCTTCCAACAAGTTTTTTCATAAAGGTTTTTATAGCGATGGCGTCGATGGTATGTACAAAAAATTAAAGCAACATTTCATATTTTGCTTTTAACTTCACTTCCTTAATATGTTCCTCATCTTCAATTATAAAGTGCTATTATAGAGGTCTATTATGTCAGATATCAGATCTATGATGATTTTAGAAAGGTTATTTGGAGTGGCGAGATGACAATCTTTTCTTCTTTAGACTCCTATCTCTTAATCTCGTCACTATAACTTTCTTTTCTATTATATTGACTTATTTGTACTTGTTTTCATGGGCTTATATATAAGCCAAAATATATGGTCATAACACTTTAGTTTTATCAAATTGACTTGCTCAGACATCTCAATATTAAGATCAAGCTATAAAGGAATTTCATGCTTTTAGAACTAATTATTGGTCATCCTTACCACTTCCAAGACTTTTAGCCTTCTTGATATTATGCCTTCAGAAACCCATTAAGTATTCATGATTCAAAAAGTATTTATATTATTCTCTTTATAGTCCTTTACTCTCATTATTGTCTCTATAGTTCTATTTATCTTTAATAGTCATTAATATCTTCTTTATAATATACTTTAAACATTGGTGTAATGAGGAGGTTACTGCATAGTCGCTTAAGTCCATGGTCTTTTCTAATAATATACTTTAAGAAAGATGGATAACCATCACTTGTAGTGTCACTAAAAACACATGTAGGACTCATCGACGAGTATTTTTCTTGACATATGCTTTGGAAGGATGTTCAATGCCAAACCATTTTCGATTAGTACCTTTCCTATTATGATATGTTTACAATATACCATGATGTACAATGACTTATTATGCCTAGTGTCGTTAGGACTCAGCTCATATTTGGTAAAATATAGATAAGTCAAAGCCTTAACTCTTCCTACCAGGTGTTTCATAATTTCTTGATTGATATCTTGAGGTATGTATGCCTTATTTTACATCTTTTATAGAGTTTTTCTTTGTGGTTGGAGCTTAAAATTATTGACAACAAAAATATTCTAGCAAGAGTCTTCTTAAGTTGCACAACAACATTGTACTTGTTATGTTTCATTAATTTTAAGAACTTATTAGTCTTTTCTTCAATGAAGGGTTTGCTTGCTTCTTTAGCTAGCTCAACCTCTTATTACCCATTAGTCTTCCTTTTCTTATCAAATTCTTATGGAGTAAAGCATCTCCTTAATCAAGCCTTCGACTTCTGCTTGGAATATGGTTATGTGCTTTGGAATGAGTACCCATAATTATAAGGCAATACATGTGTTGTGATGATTTTTTTTTCGCGCTTTGCATTCTGCCATCCCCTGAGAGGAGACAACACGTGGTAAAAAGAGGTTTTATAATCTTAAAATTATAACTATAATTATTGGGAGTCATCACCTAGTATTAAAGTCACTAGAAAACCTAATGGTCTGCGAGAGTCTGGGTAAGAGAACTTGTTGTGCAAGGGGAAGACGCATCACCCCCAATGCATCCTACCTAAGGTAAGCTCTATTGTTGTTTTATTATTTTTTTCTAAGTTATTTTTTTTTGTTGATCTTCTTTAAGGCTCAAAGTAAATCTCTCTTCGTGAGAGAGTTTCTACCTCGTTGGAAGTCAAAAACCTAATCGTTCTAAAGTTTAAATTTTTTTCACACTACATTTAAAACCTCTTTTTTTACTATTTGCGGTGTACTTTGCATTGTAATTTTATACCCGACAGCTAAAACAGAATAATTGTTATTTTTTTATATTTTGACCAAAATTCCAACAGATAATCGTAAACCGGTTACGATATCCAATTTTCATTTCAAAACATGAGAAATAAGCTATATTTGTTTTTATGAAAAATATGTTTGAAAAAACCTTGGAATTCGACCGTATGCACGAAAACAACACATTTATTTATTTATTTATTTTTAAATGCTATTTTTATATTTTTTAAAAAAAAATGGATTCGACATAGCCCAACTAAATAAGTCGACCCATCTAAGTTGGGCCAAAAGACCTAACTCTATTGGACTTAGACTAGGCCACAAACAGGTCCGACCCAAGATCAAGAGAAAAAAGAGAAAACTTATGTTGCACTATTCACGTATTAGATGAACAGTAAAAGGGAGGTTAGCCATGGGGAATGATCGACGAACTTGTTACTGCTGCTGGGTTGAGGAGACCGAGTTAGTTCCACTAGTGATGGTGGCGTCAGAATTGGTGGCCTGTGGTGACCGGGAGAGCTAGCGGAGTGGTGCTGCAATGGTGAAGGAAGAGAGAGAGGTTGTTGTTGAACCTGCTGCCAAAAAAGGGAAAGAGAGATGGAGTTGCTGTTGTGTTGAAGGGAACACCGCTAGTGCTTATTGGATTGAGTTTTTGGAATGACATGATAACAATGAAGAAGAGAGACCAACTAATATTGTTTTTGAGAAGAAATTATGACTACTGGTTGGAGGAAACCAATGGTACCTAAGTGACGATTGGGGAAAGGAAAGATGTGGGTGCTAAGGGTGCACGTGAAGTGTGCTGCCAGTGATCGACGTTATCATTGTTTTCCCTTCATCTTTGCCTTTTTTTTCTCGTTATTTTATGCTTGTGTGTATCATCCTTTTTGTCTGTTTTTTTCAGTTGCGATCGTCTCTGTAAATTTGCTCCTCATCCCTGTAATTTTATGGTCCTCCCCCTCTATTTTTTTATCGTCGTGTCTCCCCTATTTACAGTGCAGCGGTGGGTTACCTCCTGTGGCAGCGTGCATGCAACAACATGCTTGGGTGGCTTGTCTGTAGGATTTGGGAGAAGTGCAAGTGCGTTTTGGTCCCTCAATTTGTAATTTTTTTAATTGTGCCTCTAATTGGCTATAAACTTTTAAATGTGTAATTGTATCCCCGTAAAAATTTCAATAACTACCTTAATTTTATACATCTTTTTTTAAAAAAAATTGGTCCTTAGTTGTGAATTTATGTATTTTGACCTTCAATTGATCATTAAACTCTCAATTTTCTTCAATTTTCCCTTTAACTTCACACAATTGGCTTGGAAAAAATTCAATTCGGTCTCTGAAAATTTCAATCTTCTCAATTGAACCTGAATTAAGCTCAAGAGCTTGAGTTTTCATCGATTAAGCTCTTACTAAAATTAATTTGACTAATTTAAAGTATAATCAAGCACTTGCTCTTAATTAAATCTTTCAATTGAACCCTAAATTAATTCTCAAACATAATTACACTTTAAATTGACCGACGATTTTATCAAATCGACCCACAAAAATATAATTATGCCTTTTGACTTAATTTTTATGTAGATTTATCCAATGATAAATTATATTTAGCCTTAAATATGCATTTTCCTTCATTTTTTGGCATAAAAAAGGTACAACCCGACACTCAAAAACGTCTAAAATTTTTGCCCTGATTTTTCTATCAACACCAACCCCTTTTATTTTATTTTTGTTATTTTTGTTTTATTTTGGATAGATTTTAAGGAATAACCCAGAAATGAGTTATGACAATATGAAGCTATAGTGAGCATGTGTGACTAAGATGAATGACTCAACATATTCATGAAACATATGGTTTATCCTTAATAAGAGGAACTCCAACCATATCATATGAAAACTATATTGTATTCATATCTCAAGTAAAGAGAGAATATAATAAAAGAGATCAAACAAAGCACATCTCATTAAAATTGTTTTTCACACATGACCTTATAAGTGTGGTGATATTGGTTATAAACAAATTCATTCAAAAGATAATTTAGCAAATTTGTTCACTAAAGCATTATCGACTACAATATTTGAAAGATTAAGATGTAATA
Organism: Salix brachista; assembly: GCA_009078335.1. NCBI lineage: Eukaryota > Viridiplantae > Streptophyta > Magnoliopsida > Malpighiales > Salicaceae > Salix > Salix brachista. The sequence goes on along the minus strand of CM018589.1, from coordinate 8,400,235 downwards.
TCAGAATGAGACAGCTTAAAGATTTAATGATGTGGACTAGCTCAGAAACATCAACAAGGACCCATTACATGTTCCAAAAGGTCCAATGACCCGGTCTAAGACAAAGACATTGAAAGAGGCATTTAATGCATTGGTTTTGAAAGTTTCAACCAAGTCAGAATTGCAAGGACCATTGGAGTATTAAGAGGAGACCATAGTACATTTTATCCATGTGCAAGAGAGGTCCAAAACAACCTTATTTTTGGGTCATAAAATGAGGACAACAAAAGAAACAAAAAAAAATCATGCTAAAACTTGGAAACAATATAGGTGGTTACATTTTCTTTTTGTTTCTAGGATTAAGAGGCTAGATGAAAGGCTATAAATAAGCCTTGAATGAGCTATATAATATTTACTTCTCTTCTTCTCATGGTAGTTAATGGATTAAATATTACGAGTTTTTTTCAATTTTGTTAGCTACATCTCAAGGCTTATTTGGGCTAAATTAATACTTTATTTTCAGCTAGGATCCAAGGCTTGTTTGGATTAATTCATGAGCTTTCCAATCTATGGTTTTGGGTCAGTTTTGAGTGGACCTCATTAATTCCATATAAGGAGTCCATTAGGGTTAATTTTTCAAGAAATAAATAAATTCATGTAAGCTGAATTTTGGCAGCCATTGATGAATATTACTTTTGAAATTTTTAGGTTTAAAGTGTGAGAGTGATTCTTGCATTCTTCAGTTCTTAAATGAACTGAATCCAACTTATCGAAGATTAGCTGATTTCGTGACATCATTCCACTCATTCCAATATTGTTGGTGCCTTAGGATATGTTTCCATTGTGTCACACTCCTATCAGACCTATTTCGACTTTCTAGGATCAGAGCTCAGTCTTGATTGTGAGTTGCGTGATCACGAGGTTCATATCATTTAAAGTGATATATTTACAAGGAGAAATTAATATGCTCTATACTCTTTTTTCCTTAACCAAGACTTTTTCCTTAGGATAGGTTTACACGTAATATATTCTTTTTCTTAAGATAGGTTTCCATTGTGTCACACTCCTATCAGACCTATTTCGACTTTCTAGAATCAGAGCTCAGTCTTGATTGTGAGTTGCGTGACCACGTGATCACGAGGTTCATATCATTTAAAGTGATATATTTACAAGGAGAAATTAATATGCTTTATACTCTTTTTTCCTTAACCAAGACTTTTTTTCCCATTAGGTTTTCTCTTGATAAAAGTTTTTAATAAAACAATTTTCAATGCATAAGAATATACAAAAAATATCCGAGAGGAAGTGTTATGAAATCATAACACTGAATATAAATGTCTATTTTTCTTCTTTGATCTCTTCATCTTCATCTTTATTTTCATTTATCATCTCCAAGTATATTTGAACAGAACACTAATTTTTATAACTATTGGACTTACAAGTATTAATATATATTAAATTATAAATAAGAGCAATGTTAAGATAATGTGGATATATAACTACATTTACAAAATTTTATGAGATAAAAATACTCTTTTTATCCCTGTAGTTTCTATTATTTATATTTATTTATTATCTATCGAGTATATTGTTTGATTCTAAATATATAATTTTATAATAAAATTAATATTTTTAAAATATTTTTTAATAATTTTAATATTCAAATATTAATGAATATTTTAATATATTTTCAACTAAAGAATTTTTTTTTTTAAATATCATACATCACATTACAAAATATTATCAAATATAATCTAGATTTAGTATGTCAACAAAAATTACTATTTTTTATAATGATTATTTTTTATTTTAAAAAAACCACAATAAAACAGGTACTAAAATTCTGTATAAAAAATAAAACAAAACACAAACTGCGGTCGAAAAATCCTACGCTTCTGATCATATTCAACACAAAAAAAAACCCCACTCGTTCATTAATCTCACTCTCTCCCCTCTCTCTGCGTTTGGGTTTCCCAGATGAGGGAATTTACCCGCCAAATCAAACATCCATTAACAACATCATCACTGACAAAACCACCCCGATGAAAATGAAAATCATGACCAGCCACCATAATCTCTCAACATTTCCATTGAAACCCTCTTTCGTTTTAGCTCTCCTTTCCCTTTCTCTCTTCCATTTTTTCTCCAGCCGCTCTCCCATTTCCCAAACCCTAGTCACCCAAAACTACATAGTCCGTTTCAAAGACTACGAGAAATCGGATCAGCACCGTCGCTATTTAGAATCAAGAGTCAAATCGGACGGGTGGAAATGGATCGAGAGGAGGAATCCAGCGATGGACTATGCCACGGATTTCGGAGTGTTGGCGATCCAGAAGGAGAGTGTGATTGGAGAGATTGAGGGGTTGGAGAAGGTGAAAGATGTGAACTTGGATTTTAGCTATACGAAAAGGGATTTGCTTGGTTTTGTTGATGGAGAGAAACGACCTGGCAAGATGTTTACTTCCATGTCATTTAGTGAAGCTGGAGAGACATATGCTGTGGCCCAGACTAGTAATTCTTCTATACATTGGGGTCGCCAACTTTTGGGGCAGGTATTTTCTGGGTTTTATTTTTATTTTTCTCTGTGGTTGTTTTTTATTTAATGCAATATGGTAGTGAATGCTTGTAGCTGTAATTGTTTTTGCTTCTATAAAACGTCGCAAGACTTTAACTATGAAAAATTATTTATTTTTGGGGCTGAATTTGTGATTGGAAGTGAAAAGAAGTGAATTTTGAAGGATTTTAGATGGGCAATTATCTGCCCCCCAAAATTTTTCTTAGACCATTTTCTCGTGCCACCCAAAGTTTTTTATGACGTTCACTTGCTCATTTTGTTTGTATCTGTTGCAGAAGTCACAGGTGACTTCCTTGTTTGGAGCAGATGTTCTTTGGTCAAAAGGATTTACTGGTCATAAAGTCAAAATGGCTATTTTTGACACTGGGATTCGAGCTGATCACCCACATTTCCGCAATATTAAAGTATAATCTCCTGCACAAACAATAAAAAAAATTAGATTCTGCTTCAATATTATTCGCTTTAGCTGAGAAGCTGATACTGATATGTGCTCCCCTGTATTTTTTTTAGGAGCGAACAAACTGGACCAATGAAGATACTTTGAATGACAATCTTGGACATGGAACTTTTGTTGCTGGTGTTATTGCTGGTCAAGATGCAGAGTGTCTTGGTTTTGCACCTGATGCAGAGATTTATGCATTTCGTGTGTTTACAGATGCACAGGTAATGATTGCTGTATTTTTCAGCTTATCTTGTTTCTCTCCAAAGAGATTTGAGAAAGCACATATAATGTTTCGTCTTGTTATTTGCATCTCATTTTATTCCCTAATTGGTTGAAAAGTACATGCCCTAACTTGTTAAATTTAAAATGTATTTAGATACAATAGAAATGCTAAAGGAAAAGACTACTGTGTCCTGAATGCTGGAAGATCTCCCATCTAGACCTGATGTTTCTTATTCAATCTTCTACGAGTGTGTTTGATATTGATTTTGCTTTTGTGGTTGAGGTTTTAAAAAAACAGTTTCATAAAAGCACTTTAGCTGCGGTTCAAAATAAGTTTTGAAGTGTTTGGTTAAAACTGTGGTTGAGTTTGAGGTTGAAAAAAAACAGTTTCGTGTGTTTGGTTATCATGTTTTTCATATTGCTGTCAACTTCTGAAATTACTTTAAAGGACACACACACACACATAAATTGTTTTTTAAATTTTGTAGATTAATAATCATAACAACAAAGTAATTAATAATTCATGAAAAAAACAAATATTTATTTTTATTCTCCCATCAAACTAATTGCAATTTCATCACGAACAAATATATTTTTTAAAAAATAGTCTGGGCCGAGAGCAGGCCCAGCCAAATTGGGCCAAAGCCCAACTCTGTTGGACTTGGGATGGGCTGAGTGCAGGCCCAGCCCAAGTCTAGCTTCTTTAAAGGAAGACGTGAAACGGTGCGCTGCATTGTTCACGTCTTCTTCACATGGACAGTGCAACGCTACTGTGCACGTCAACGACCGACCATGACGAGAGCTTCAACGGCCAATGCCGATGGGTAGAGGACGCCGAGGTGGTTCTTCCTGTGGTGGCGGCGTTGGAGATGGTGGCCGGCGGCAGCGTTGGAAGGTGCCGTTGTGGAGAGAGAGAGAGAGAGCTGTGGAGGGAGAGAGAGTTGTCGCTGTGGAGAGAGAGCTTGGTGTCGTCGTCATCTCGTCGCAATCGTCGTGGAGAGAGAGAGAGAGAGTTGCCATATAAGCTGCCATCGTCGTCTCCTACAATGCAGAGTTGCATGCATCAACATGTCGGCTCCCACGGGTTTTGAATGTCGAAGGATTTTGTGCACTCGTGTTGGCAAAAAAGAAGGCAATCGCAGGAAAAGCTACAAAATCATGCTTCATGTAAACCGTGATTTTGATCGTGATTTTGGTGGGTCCCGTGGCAGTATAAACTATACGATTTATGGGTTACCAAACGGGTGCAAACTGTGTTTTCCTTGAAACGCAGTTTGCACCGCGTTACCAAAGGGGCACTACATTTATAAGCTATGGATAAGTAAATAAGCACTGCCTTGAGATTTTATCTAATTCTATCTAAAGTATATCTTTCAAGCTGCACTTAAAACATAACTACTTTTTTTAAGTTTAATTGCTCTATAAAATTTGGCAAGATTATGAGAAGTTTTTGTTCAGCCTATTGCAGGTATCTTACACGTCATGGTTCCTTGATGCATTTAATTATGCTATTGCAACCAATATGGATGTGCTAAATTTGAGCATTGGTGGACCTGATTACTTGGATCTACCATTTGTTGAGAAGGTAAGACTCATCTTGCCTGCTTATTTCAGGTTTTTTCTATTTGACATTATTCATATGATGATTCTGTTTGCTACTTGAAGGGTTGATTCACTTGTCCTCATGTCCATTTCCACCTGAACCGCTGCACATTTCCTTAAAATAACTGTCTTTACAGAACCAAATCCTGTGCCTTATTGCTACCACTATTGTTTGACCCATTTTTCCAGTTGGCAAGGGATCACTTCTTAGTGTTGCCTAATTTTTTAGTGACTTCATTAACAAAGTCTTGTGGGGGAAGCTTCTGAAGATTTTGTCTGTAATCAATACTGACAACGATTCCTCTACTTGATTGTTTGGTACTTATTGATCAGGTCTGGGAAATAACAGCTAATAACATCATTATGGTTTCTGCTATTGGAAATGATGGGCCTCTTTATGGAACATTAAACAATCCAGCAGACCAATGTGATGTTATTGGTGTTGGTGGCATAGATTACAGTGATCACATAGCTCCATTTTCATCACGGGGCATGAGCACTTGGGAGATTCCTCATGGGTAAACTATTATTCAGACACCTTTTGATTTCGTAGTATTGTGTATACTTAAAACATTTTAGCTGCCTTGTTATATATTTGTATTTTTGTGTTTTTTCTTGGAAACTGCAATAACTATTTCATAAATCGATCTTTTCTAGTGTGAATGTCTATGCTTGGATTCTTCTTAATATGCACTGAGCAAGAATGTGATGAAAAAAGAAAGGCAATCCTGCTTATTATGCAGTTACTTGAGCACTTTCCAAATTGGATAGCAGATTTTGAGCTTTCTTTAAGTTCAAAATCCTCTTCAATTCTGATTCATCTCTACATCAGATACTGAATCCAAAATGGGAGGGTGTCAATCTATTCCACTCCACTTGGCCCTTTCTAATCCTCTTGAGTTTTCACAGTAATCCCCTTTCATAATGAGGATTCAAATCTATGTCACAATCTCATAATGACTTAGCCCCCCCACCCCAATATATATATATATATATGCACAAATATTTGTACTGTGTCATTGAATCGAAGACCAAAGTCACTTATTTTTATGTTCCCCAATTGTGAAGGATACATAGTGCATGTAATTTCTTGATCTCTATTGTGGTTTCTTGAGGAGGAAACACTTTCTAGTTTTGAGTTGTCTATGTAGTCTTATGGTATACCTAGTTGCTGACTATAAATTTTTGAGAACCAGTTCAATTTGAGACAGTTTCTGTAGGATACAATGGTTTTCCTCTCTTCATTGTGGTTTCATGATTCGGGTGCTTTAATGGTGTTTCCTTAGCTGACATGCGTAGTGATTGGGCTGCTTGTTTGTGTTTCTTCATTTTTTCTTTATATTACATAGAGAGAGAGAGAGAGGGTATCCATTGATATCCCTTTGGGCTTCCAAAACTAATCCTCCAGTGCTTGGGACTGTCCATAGTAGGTCACTCAATCCCTTCAATAAATAATGACCCACCTTGTTTTTTTATTTCCCTGTTGGAAGAACTCACAAAGAGCTAGCTCTTGGAGTATAACTTATTATCCAATTTGCTTCTGCAATTCTTTCCAGCTGTTGGAATAATTCTAATTTGAAAAACTTTTCTGTATAGGCTTGCTTGTTATGCTGAGTGATTATTGAACTCTAAGCATTTAAATTTTCTGTACAGCTACGGTTAGTGATTATTGAACTCTAAGCATTTAAATTTTCTGTACAGCTACGGTCGTGTGAAACCCGATGTTGTTGCGTATGGGCGGGAAATCATGGGATCCAAAATAAGCACTGGTTGTAAAAGTTTATCAGGGACTAGCGTGGCTAGTCCTGTGGTTGCTGGTGTGGTATGCCTACTTGTCAGTGTTATTCCTGAAAGTGCTCGTAAGGACATTCTGAATCCAGCAAGCATGAAACAAGCTCTAGTTGAGGGGGCTGCTAAGCTTTCTGGTCCAAATATGTATGAGCAGGGTGCTGGAAGAGTTGATCTGTAAGTGTTTTTTATTTGCAGACTTCATTTCTCTGTTAGTCCTGCTATTAATACATTTATTTTTCATGCATCAGAGGTTTCTATTTAATGAGATTGAGAATGAAATCTGAGTAGAGGAAAGCTCGTTAGAAAAACCTTGAATGCAGCTTTCGAGTTTTTTTTTTCTTTTTTTTAATACAAACTAATAAAAAGCTATCTATTGTTATTATCTGTTCCTGAGTTTGTCTAGTTGTTGCTAATATTTATCACAAGATTCTGTCAGTGTCACTGCTTCTAACTGTTTTTTCTCTGTCAGATTAGAATCGTATGAAATCCTGAAGGGTTACCATCCTCGGGCAAGCATCTTTCCAAGTGTTCTAGATTTTACAGATTGCCCTTATTCCTGGCCTTTTTGTCGTCAACCACTTTATGCAGGTGCTATGCCTGTTATGTTTAATGCCACCATTCTGAATGGAATGGGTGCCATTGGCTATATTGAAAGTCCTCCAACATGGCATCCTGCAGAGGAAGAAGGAAATCTTCTAAGCATTCACTTTACCTATTCAGAAGTTATTTGGCCTTGGACTGGTTATTTAGCATTGCACATGCAAATCAAGGAAGAAGGTGTGCAGTTCTCTGGAGAGATTGAGGGTAATGTAACTCTTAGGGTGTTGAGTCCTCCATCTTCAGGTGAGAAGAGCCCTCGAAGCAGCACTTGTGTGCTTCAATTGAAACTAAAAGTGGTTCCCACTCCACCAAGACATAAGCGTGTTTTGTGGGATCAATTTCACAACATTAAATACCCTCCTGGATATATTCCAAGAGATTCTTTGGATGTTCGCAATGATATCCTTGACTGGCATGGGGATCACCTGCATACAAATTTTCATATCATGTTCAACATGTTACGAGATGCTGGGTACTATGTTGAAACTCTTGGTTCACCTTTCACATGTTTTGATGCTCGCCAATATGGGACACTGCTTCTGGTGGATCTTGAGGATGAGTACTTTCAAGAAGAAATCGAGAAACTGAGAGATGATGTTATCAGTACTGGATTGGGATTAGTTGTTTTTGCAGAATGGTATAACATGGATACAATGGTGAAAATGCGATTCTTTGATGATAATACAAGGAGCTGGTGGACTCCTGTTACTGGAGGTGCGAATATCCCAGCATTGAATGATCTTCTGGCCCCATTTGGGATCGCTTTTGGGGATAAGATTCTGAATGGAGATTTTTCCATTGATGGAGAGCAAAGTAGATATGCATCTGGAACTGATATTGTGAGGTTTCCAAGAGGTGGGTATACTCACGGTTTCCCCTTCCTGGATAGCTCAGAAAGTGGGGCCACCCAAAATGTGTTGACTTCTGGCACGGTCAAGGTAAAATTCATGATCTTCACCTTGTAGTTTGTGCTATGCTCTTTCCATGGAACTATTGTTGAGAAAAAATTTACGTAGTAAGTTTGCTACAAGTATGACATTTTATTTCCTCACCGAGTAGCAGGGGTACTGGGGGCCCTCCTTTTGGGCCCTCATAACTAGCTCTCTAGACCTTGTGGTGACAAGATCCCATTTTGGTCTTTTAGGAGGAGGTTCCATGACTCTTGGTTCACAAGAATTAGAAATTGCACTAGCTATTCTAGGGTAGGACTTGAACCCAAGACCTCCCAATGTCTTAAGCAAAGTCCTTATCATTTGTGCTATCCCTCCAACAAACATGATTAAGTGCTCATTTATTTATGGTGTCTGTTATCACTGCAGGCAGACTCTTCAATTCTTGGCCTTGTAGAGGTGGGACAAGGTCGTATAGCAGTTTATGGAGACTCTAACTGTCTGGATAGCAGCCATATGGTCACTAACTGTTACTGGCTCCTGAAGAAAATACTGGATTTCACTAGCAGGAACGTTAAAGATCCATTGCTGTTCCCAGTTTCATCAAAAAATGATGCGGCTCTATTTGTGGATGACAATCAATTACCTACTCGTCGTACTGATGTAAACTTCTCATCGTATTCTGCTGTTGTGGGGAAGGATTTAATCTGCAGGAGTGACTCCAGGTTTGAAGTATGGGGAACTAAGGGATACAATCTACATGTTAGGGGAAGGAATAGAAGACTTCCAGGCTATCCTCTTATAGATCTGGGGAGGGGTTTGAATTCTACCTTTGATACTTCCAATTTGAGGCGTCCAAAGGACACTCAGAAAAATAAGGTTGACTCGTTGGGAATCAGGACTTGGGGCATGCTCTCCAGGGATGAGGTAAAATATGAACATTTTGTTTCTCCTCCCATATGGTGTTGTTCGAATGTTTGTGACGATCTCTATTCACACGTGTCGTTTGCAGGCTGATGTACCAGTGCTAGTAGCTAGTCATTGGCTCCTACCTGCAGCAGTAGCAATTACTGGTCAGTGGACATATCATTAAATAGGTAAATTTAAAGAAGATTTTGAGGTTTTCATCGTATATTGACTTGCATTTTGTTTCTTAGGCCTTGTGCTGTTGAGCCTTTGGCACATTCGGCAAAGGCGGCGAAGGAGGAGGAGAGGGTCTGGTTCTGGTCGACTGAGCAATTTATAGCTAAAGGAACAATCATTTTGATAACTTCTCTCATGTTTTCTCGCAACCTGAACTCTTTTTTGCTGTGAAATTGTTACGAAATGGAGTGTGCTCTTGCAGGCATCATAGTAGAATTTAGTTGTATTTTCAATAGAATTAGTATCATGCTCATGCTCTTGGCCTGGATGCTTGCTGCGGCACAAATTTTTAAAGTAATGAACCACCACTTCACCGAAGAGTTGAGGATTACTGATCATGTTTACCTTGTATTCAAAATAAATAAATTATGTTATCAGGATTGATTAGACAATTTTGTATACTCAAAAGAAATCTGGTATTTATGAGTATTTATATCTGATTGCTCTTAGCTTTTTATTTAATGCACTAAGCTGCTCATACATGTTACTTGTTGTATTTTTATGTGAATATCTATTTTAAAATGTAAAAGTAACGTATTGTACATATGACCAAGTTGTAGGCTGATAACTTAAATCAATTTAAAATATTACTGTTTCAATATTCTTTTTTTTTTTTTTAAAAAAAAAGAACTTTAAACAATGTTCATATGATTTTTTTTATGAGTTGATTAAATAGAGGAATATAATTTTACAAAAATAAGATAAAAAATTTAAAACAATTGTACTAGTAGATTGATGAGTATATGTTAATTGTTTGATTAAATATTTAATTGGCAAATAATGAAACTGCAATTAATAAAATCAACTAAGTATAAGATATTTTCTTGTTGTAGCAAACTAATTGATTGCTTTAAATTGCTAAATTCAATTTTTTTATTGTTATCATTATGATTGAAGGTAAAACTAAAACAAATATTAACAACATAAAAAATATTATTTGATTGGAAGAAAAAATAAAATAATTAAAGGACAAAAGAGAAATTAATAATATTATCATTATGAATATCATTATTATAATCACTTGGATTATAATAAAATTATTAAATTGTCTTGTAGAATATAAAAAAAAATGCATGAATACATAAATAAAGACAAAAAATAAGGACCATCAATTTTAAAACGAAAGGAAAAAAGAAATGTCAATTCTAAAATGATCATCAATATAAATTAAAATTTAAGGATAAAATTAATAAAAACAAAGCCTCGAGAAAAAAGAAAATGATAAAAATCAAAAACCAAAACTAAAAGTATGAATACATAAATAAGGACAAAAATAAAGACCATCTAAGAAGGACGAACAAAATAAAGTAAATAAAATATATATTGATTCTGCTCAACAATTATTTTCATACAAATATTTTCATTGTTGCTTTTGTCAAAAAAAATATTTTCATTGTTTACCTTCAAACATAATAATAAGAATAAGAATAATAACCTAAGTAATTTATCATTTGATACTGTATTTTTAAAAACATTATTGTTAAAAAAATGAATATAAATTTTAAAATAATTATCAACATAAATTAAAATTTCATGACTAAATTGAATAAAAATAAAACTCTAATAAAAGAAAAAATGATAGAAGTTACAAACTAAAACTAAGAGTTTTGATACATAAATATGAATAAAAAATAGGGACTGCCCGAAAAAGACTAGAAAAATTAAAGGAACTGAAGGGAAAAAAAAAAGAATAAGGGTCGTAATGAAAAATAAAATATATAATGAATTTCAATTAAATGACAAAATTGAAACACATTAAAACCTCAATACCAAAAAAAATCACTTGAATGAAAAAAAAAAAAAAACAATCACATAAATATGAAATGAAAAATAAAACCCCAACAAAAAGAGAAAATGGTAAAAAAAATCAAAACTAAGAATATATATACATAAATACGACAAAAAATAGCGACTATCCTAAAAGAACTCAAACAATTACAGGAATAAAAGTTTTTTGAAGAATAAAGCCTGAAATGAGTAACATAATATATAGTTAATTTTAATTAAAGGATTAAATTTAAACAAACCAAGACCTTGGGATCGAACAAATTCGAGGAATCAAAAACAAACTAAAAAAACTAAAAAGTTTTAACAAAAGAGAAAAAAAGAGACTAAACCAAAATGAATATCATTAGCTTTATGAATATAATTATGATAAATGTTTTTGTTATTATTGATATCTTTAATATTATTTAATGAGCTACTGTTAATTTTAGCATCACAACCATTATAATGAAATATTATAGTTATTATTATCATTATTAATGCCAGTATTATAATAATGATTATAACATCTAAAATTACAATCACTATCACTGTTTAAACATTGAAAGTTATTAGATTCTCTCAAAGAAAAAAAGCCAAAAACTTTAATAAAAAAGTAAACAAGAAAACAAAATAAAAATAACCATTGAGATTATTGTTATTATTGCATAAACCATGAAAACTATAAAGTTGTCTTGAAAAATAAATAACTAAAATTAAAATCTTTAACAATAAAGCAAACAAAAAAATAACAAAACTAAGTAAACATAAAAAAATACATTTATAATACTAATAGGAATATGTCATATTTAGCAATTTATATTTAGAATTTCATATTTAGCATTTCATAAATGTCATATTTAGAATTTCGTATTTAACACCAATTTAGAATGATTATTAACATAAATTAAAATTATAGGATGATATTAAAAAAAAATGATAAAAATAAAAAACCAAATAGTTACATAAATATGAAAAAAATAGAGATTACCCTATAAGAACTGAAAAAAATAATGGAATAAAAAAAGAATTGAAAAAAATAAGAACCAATATGAATAACACAGTATGTGATCAATTTTAATTAAAAGAAAAAATTGAAACAAATCAAAACCTTGAGATTGAAAAAATTAAAGGAATTAAACACAAGAAAAATCAAAAGAAGAAGGGCTAAAATAATAAATAATATATATAATCAATTTCAATTGAATGACAAAAATGCATCAAATTCAATTTTAACTGGAGGATAAAATCGAAAGAAATCGAAACCTTGGGATCGAAAAAATTGAAGGAATTCCACACAAAACTAAAATCAAAAGAATAAATGCTGAAATGAAAAATAATATATATAATCAATTTCAATTGAAGGAAAAAATTGCATCAAATCAACACCTAAGGACCAAAACAATTAAATGAATTCAACACAAACTGAATATCAAAAGAGTAAGGACTGGAATGAAAAATAACATACACAACAATTTCAATTGAAGGACAAAATTGAAACAAATCAAACTTCTATAGCATAAAATCAGAAGAAAAAACAAATGAAAAGCCCAAGGACTAAAAGGAAACAAACATAAAACTAAAGGATCGATTTGTAGTTTAGCCTACAGGAGAGAAGTAAGGGAAAAAAAAAGAAGATCAACCAACCATCGACACGTCTACGACCACTATTAGCTGACACGCGCCACACCAAGTTGAAGAGGACACGACGAAGCATCCATTGCGATGATGAATGAATATTTTTCACCACCAAATGACACAGCATGTGTCTTCGAAAAGGCACGAATGAAAGACAATTGCTAGCATGTTAGTGCGATATGTCAGCCACTTTTCTTAAAAAATAATATACCGCACAATAAAATACAGATATACCCTTGAGCCATCTCTTTGATTTTATCATTTGTAATGGCACATTCATAGTTTCATTGTTTGTCCAACAACAAAAAACCTAAACTACCTTTACTCAGAATTCTAATGTTTTGTCTTATTTGAGGCTATAATAGTTATTCTAATGTTCATTAACAGAAAAAATATCCAAAATACCCTTGACCAATCAACACTATTTTGTCTGGTAGTAGGGGTAACACCATAATTCCACTATATAAAAATTTGGAAAAGATGCAAATACCCCCAAACAACCGGTCCGTGTGAAAATTCGAAAATGCTCCTGAGTCCGAGTTAATTTCTAGCACATTGAAGGGCAAAATGATAATTACAATATTATAATTCACAGTATTCTGTGTCTAGTGCTACAATATTTATCCCATAGTGTTTATTTTTTCGTTAATTATGTGTCTAAATCTAGCTTTTTTTAAAAAAAAATCTTTGAACAATTATTCGTTTTGTTTATTATTTTTTTAATCTTACTCTTCCATATTATTTATGTTCACAATATTTAAACTTGATGGTTGGTTTTGTTTGCATGGTATGTCATATTCGTGAAGTCAAGAAATATTGATATTAAATTAAAGCTTAATTTTGTAAAATATAATTTAATTTTATCAACTAAACAAAATTAAAACAACAAAAAACAACCTTTTATCTTTTTACTCCCTTGAGCTTTTACTTTTTTTCATTTTGGTCCGTGTCTTAAGAGTTTACATCCTAGTCATCTAAAAGACTATTAATGCCAATGAATTTATCTTATCTTGGAGAGAGCTGTTCAATGGAGATGGTATTTTCTTTTGAATATGTCAAAACAATTTAATTCGGTTGAATTTTTTTTAGAGTGATTATATGTTTTTTTTTTTTATTATGGGTTCATTAGGGTTCCTAATATATTTTTTATATGATTATTGGTGAAAACAAATTACAAATTAAGTTCTTGAATCTAAAAAGTGAGGTCTTAACTTTTTGCCTGTTGGCGATGGTTAGAAAGCCCACCATAAGATAACTTGTCATCTATCACATTATATAAATAAAAGTGTGTGAGTCTAGCCTTTGAGGCACTGAACACCTATACTTTTTTTTCTTAGGCCATGTATACTTGGCCTTTTGCTTAAATATCCCTCTTTTTTTTTAATGCTTTTTAATTGTTTTTGAAAAAAATAATTTAATAAAATAATATTCAAGTTATTGTCCAATTACTTTATTGTTTTCAAGAATATTATGGTTTTTTTATGATGATATAATAAAGATTATTAATAAAGATTTAATTTGCCTTTAATATTTATATAATATTATATTAAAGAATTTAATATTTAATTTATGAATCTAAAATAAAGATAAAGTCAATGAAATAAAACTATTTTGCAAAGAAAATCATTTAATTGTTATAATTATGAGATTCATATTACATCGAAACATTGTTTCTAAAATGTTCCAAGTCACTTCTCTCTTAGATACTACATATTTATTAGATTGTTAGATACTGGTGTATATTATTATTTTTTTATGAACAAAAAACAAATATTCTCATAAACTCGAATATAAGGGATATCTAGATCTAAGATGTAGGTATTTATCATAATACATGTATGTACATTGAATTGAATTATATACAGAGATATCACTTGTGTCTATAAAAATACTCACATCGTGGTCATGTAAGTGATTTTTAGACTTAAAATCATTAAGTTATCTTATATAAAGAGTGCTATATTTTGATTTTATTACACGTTATCTTCGTCAAAGTAATAAATTGATAGACCTTGGATAGAAAATAAGTTACATAAAGGTGTTTTCCAGCATGACAGTGAAGGAATGGTGTAGCAATTTTAGGATACCCGCAGACAAGGTGGTTTGTAAGATCAATGAATGATGGAAAGGCATATAGCACTAGCGATTGATTTATCGTATTGATTTATTTATTTTTAATAAATAGGAGGATCACTTTTTTTCTCTAAATAAATTAAGCAAGAATCTAGAACAATATGTGTTTTTGGCAAGACAATTCTAAGCTGCAAAAACTGACTTTTAGTTTAAGAATGACCTGCGAGTTTGAATTCTCAAGAACTGCTATGTGGCTCTTCCTGTCTGCTGTCTTCTTCGCTCCTGCTCTTTCTATTCCCTTTCGTTTTCGAGTTTTATTGGTGCTGTTAGACTTTACAAGCTAAGGATCCTGAACTTTAAAGTGGTTCATTTATTTTCTTTAAATTTTTGTGTTGGTTGTTGACTGTCCGCCATTAAATTTTCATTCTTGTTTGCTGGAATGGGCAAGTCTCTTTCAGATGTTGCCTTCTGCTCTTGCTTTTGGTTGCTGAGTGCTTTTCCTGGACTCCTTTTCATTCTATTATCGGTTTCCTTTTTTTCCATATGCTGGGACAAATAACTCATCACTTTGTTTAGTTTGATCTTCATGTTGTTCATCTTGGTTTTCCCCACCACACACCTGGCATCTTTACTGTCTTCATTTGGCTTGCTCTGTTGCTTTTTTTTTTATAACCGGAGTGTTCGGTCAACTTGCGCGCATCACAACTAATCTCCGGATCCACTGAATACTCTACAAGCCCAGTAGACAGGTAAAACACCGCGGGGTGACAGATATACATAATAGACAAGGTTGAACCCAGCCGCAGAGAAAGGGAAGTCCCTTCCCCGGCTAGGCCAAGACCTCAAGTGTATCTTATTGCTAACTTTGCTTTCCCCCATTGTTGTTCTCTACTGTGCAGGCTTCCTTTGATTTCTGGATAGTTTTGCTCCTTTGCTGCATTTACATTGTTGCCCTTGTTAGAAATTGTCATTATGTCCCTCCATGACACATTCATGTTCTTGTTTATTTAAATCCATGATCATGAAGATAGATCATGGGGATCAATTGATTGATCATGAGAATCATTTGTCTAATTATCTCTTTGATGGAAGGAGAAAATTGGAAAATAAATTAATGAGAGGGGTCCCTGATCTACCTATAAATAATAACATGTGTACTTCATCTACAACTACTGGTTGACATAGATCAGAAGGTTACTCTCGTAAAAAAATTATTATTTTAAAGTTGTATTGTTGTTGCTGCTTTGGGAAAAAATTGTGTTACTGCTGCTGCAATTAAGAATTCATTTTCGGTACTTGAGCAACAATGACTAGAGATATTTATAATATAAATTTTCGCTGCTATATAAATTTAATATTTAATTATATAAAATATGTATAACAGCCCTTTCTTCCTTAGATTGTTTTAGCTGAGATTTGTTCTTTTTCCATTAAATTTAACGTTGTTGTAAATTTAGCTGAGATGGAAAACAGCTGGATTAATCGTATTGGTGCCTGTTAGAAGAATAATTGTGATGCTCTTCATGTCTCCATTTCCATCCTTGCAACCTTGCTTTAAAATTTGAGCCTTCGGCAGTAGGTGCACGGTGCACCAGTCTAACTGCTAGCCAAGACTGTGCCATCTGCTTACAACCACAGCTTTAAAGTATTTCTAGTTCAAGATAATATTAAATTAATATGTTTTTTAATATAATGAAGTTAAGAACTACAATTAAAATCCAGGATGTTTTCACAACGTCGGTGGGGTACAGAGTGGGCAACAATCCAATAGCTGTCTGCTGGGAAGTATAGTGATTTTATACACAGCAGGGAGAAAATCATGAGCTGTCTGCTGGGAAGTATAGTGATTTTATACGCAACGAAGAAGACGATAAAACTTGGTTTGACTTGGAAATATCTCGTTTTCCTTTCTCTGCTCAGTGGGGCCAGACTGCCTGGCTCTCAGGATTTTGTTTGATAGAGAGAAGGGTGCAGGCTGATTTCATTCAAGAAAGTCCTGGTGAATTATAAACCTTCACTGCACCTTCAGAAATTATAAGCTGGTGAAGCTGGCATTAGAGCTTACCATTAGAGCTTCTTCAAGATCTTACTTGGCATCACTGCACCCACCAAGAAGGTCGGCCCCACAATATTATTTATTTATTTAAAAAAAAAAAACAGCTTTCTTGCTTAAAAATAGCCTGTATACTTGCTAAAGTCATAGCGCCAGTTAATGCGTCAACAAAGGCTAACTTGATGTTTAAACCACAATTCAAGCGAAAGATGATGCACAAAAAACACGCAAGTGGCTACAGACAAGCTTGCTATCAACATTTAAAGAAAGAATAAAAGAATCAACCAGGCTGTTTCATTGTTTTCTTGTATGTAAGGGCTACTAGATACATGTAGTAAAATTAAACTTCAAAATCAGTAAAAAAAAAACAAAAAAAGATTGTATGTGTTTACACATCCAAAACATGCCATCAATGTGACGTCCAATTAAATACTAAGAGGAGAAGGGATGAGTCTTTACAGAAAACTAAGGCGTCAGTTGTCACGAACTTCCACTAAGACCTTTACTGGTCTTCTTCATCTTTCCCATTTCCATTTCGCGGGTGTTCTGACCTTCGCTGCTCGAGCCAGAAGGATTCAAGCCATATTCACTGGTTGGTCCACTGTACTCACTGCTTGCACCATATTCCTGGCTTCCTAATGCCATCTTCCTGAACTTTTTCATGTCCTCGTTGTATTGGCTGGTGTCGTAGTCTGAACTGCCATATGAACCATAGACTCTGCTGTTCCCAGGTCTTATTCCTTCATTAAGATCAGAGAGAGACACATCTCCTTCCAAAGCTCGGACTACCTGCTTGGTCAGGAGTTGAAGATATCAATTAGGATAGTTTACATATGACCATGGCCTATATCATCACTCTTTTCAATAAATGGTCTCCATCTATGTATTAGAGTGACAGTATATCAGAGGATCACAAACATCTACCAGGTATTCAGTTTGCTCCTGAAAAGAATAGATAAGCTTCATTCAACTAATTACCTGACTAGTGCGTGGTCTACGGCGAGCTGAATGACGCACACAAGCAGCAGCACAAGCAACCATGCGAGCCATCTCATTTTGATCATAATTATTTTGCAGCTTTTGATCAATCAGAGTATCAAAATTTCCATCTTCCAAAGCCCGAGTCAGCAAAGGCCTCGCCTACAAATACAAATATAGATTGATGTGACATCCACAACTTTGTCCAATTAGTTGTTTGTCTGAAAGCATGTGTATATGTTTTCCAGCACACATGTTATGTAAGTGTATTCATGCATGTGCATTTGCGAGACCACAAAGGAAGAGTTAGAGCTTACCCAATCAACCAAACTGTCCTCTATGTAAGACTGAGTTGTGTCAACAGGTCGACGACCTGTGATCAATTCCAGAAGCATGACCCCGAAGGAGAAAACATCTGATTTGTCTGTTAGTTTTCCACTTGAAGCATATTCTGGAGCCAAATACCTGGATTTAGAAGCACATGATCAATAAGTAATTTGCATACTAACAGTCATCCGCGGTGATATCTGACCAAAGTAGGTTAAACCTAAATAGAAAACAAAACCACAACGACATATCTGGCCATTATCAAGCCAACCAGATGTAAGGTTAATGACAATCACAAAACCCCACAATTCAAGATGGCCTAATGCAGCTGGTTTTAAGGTCTCAATGTGAATGCACTGAATGGTATCCAAAAAAAAGACTGAATTCTTAAAATTCAAAATGTTTGAACAGCTCTATGAAAGCATGATAGACAAAAACAAGAACCACATCATCTGGTGACAAGCACTTGGGAAAAGCAAGCAGAAGAATTCAAGGTCATCATCTGGTTCATCTTTGAAAAATATCAACCAACAAAATTTGTATGTTATGCAACTAGATTATTTTAAAAGGAGTTCACCATACCCAAATGTTCCCATCACCCGAGTGGAGATATGAGTATTGACATCAGAAGACATTTTTGCTAGTCCAAAATCAGCAACCTGGGCAAAAAGGAAAGAAGAAAAGGCAATTTACCATCTCCATTGCAATTATATCAACAGGTAAAATTACAAAAGATCAAATGAGTTCCATTAAATAAGTGCAACAATTACTTTAAGCCAAAGAAACCATATTTCAGGTAAAAATAATACCTTTGCCTCAAACTTGAAATCCAAAAGTATATTAGATGCCTTGATGTCACGATGAATGATTTTAGGATGACCTGCATATAAATATTATGGATCATATTCATATCATTGATAGGTGTATCAGTACAGCTTCATGTGTACATTAAAGATTGAAGGGCTGGGAGGTGGAACGAGGATAAAACTTACAATCTTCATGAAGGTATGCAAGACCTTTTGCAGAACCCAATGCAATTTTCAGTCTGGCAGGCCAATCCATGGTGGGTCGCCCCTTCCCTGAAATGTTTATTTTCTATCAGATACATGTAATCCTAATGCACATGGTGCTTGGTTAAATTGATCTGATTCAGTGTTGCTTCTTTAAACAAATCAACAATGCAGTCGAAATACCATTAAAAATAAAAGCACCCCTGCAACATTCATCATAGAAAAAACATAACCGCGCACAAAACAGACAGGGTAAAGGAATTGAAATATTTATCAGAAAAAAATTAGCATACAAGCAAACTACTTGATGGAAAAACATACCGTGCAAGTGAAACTCCAAAGTGTTATTTGGAACAAACTCATATACAAGCAATCTATGAGACCCGGTGATGCAGTATCCAACCAATGAAACAAGATGTTTGTGATGCACTCGACTAATGATCTCAACCTCTGCCTGAAATTCACGCTCCCCCTGCCCACTTCCTGCCTTTAGTTGCTTGACAGCTACTTCTTTCCCATTTGGAAGAACCCCTTTGTGCACATACCCAAAACCTCCTTGACCAAGGAGGTTGGCATTTGAGAATCCATCTGTTGCTCTTGCTAATTCATCATAGCTAAATGTGCTCTTAGAGAAACCCAAAGCAATGCCTGGAGAAGGTGGTGCATATGGGTTTTCCGAACCAGAATAAATGGAGCCAGAGCCACCACTGCTGCTCATGAAAAGTGGTGGAGGAGGTGGTGGAGGCATTGAAACTTGCTCTGAAGAAGGTGACGGCCTTGACGCAACCGGTGGTGGAGGAGGGGGGGGTTGCATCGCTGCAACAACACGATCAGGTGGGGGGGGAGCATTTTGTTGCCAATACTGTTGTCTGCCACCATAGGAGCCATCTGGTAATCATCAAGAAATGCTAGAAAATGAGCCACTGAGCACAAAATTACCAGCAGATGGTGGCATCAGAAAGTTTAAACAAACAATCATCTGATTCTTCATAGCAAAAGAAAATAATCTGAGTTTGCCACAATTTGAAACTTCAAATGTGAAAACTTGTCAAAGAAATTTCATCTACAAATGATAAACTACTTCCTCTTGTCCTTCATTTTCTATTGATATCATGTGCCGTGGAGCGAATTCTAATCCCGATTACGCAGGGCCGTTTTCTTCGCAAATGGATATCTCCAGACAATCATTTCCACGCTAGGAAGCCTTGATTCCAATTACAGATAGCAAAAGCATTCGGTAGGGTCGCCAATTTTGAAGCAAACTTCAAGAAATAACACACTAGTCTTGTAATGCAAAATGCCAACATATAACATCGACCAGATCAATGCTTCCATGCAGTCAAGATTTGAATCGGAAAAAAATTCGTCGACCAAAATATTTAAAAATGAGGAAATGAAATTAACATCAATTGTGCGTTCGAGGTCATAGAGCAAGTCCCCGACTCTAAGAAATGCATTTTAACTAAATCTAGATTGAACCCAAAAATGGGTTTTAAGGAGAAAAAAAACGGAAAGTCAAAGCCAAAACTGGTTTCACAGCTAAAAACCCAGTGCGCACTTGTAAATGCCAGCAATTTAAAATCTTAAAGGAGAAAAATGTCACCTTTAGGGCCAGGAGGAGGAGGCACGTAGTACGCGGCTTCGTCATCACGTCTCCTTCTCTTCCTCTTATTACAGCATATAAAAAACAGACTCGCTATCAACAGTATCGCCACTCCCCCAATTGCTATCCCCACTACCACCCCCGTCGAAATTCCCGATGATCCCGCACTTGCCCCGGATGGAGTAGCCGTAGTCGTGCTCGTCGGCGGTGGGGGACTTAATTTTGTTGTCGGAGGAGACGGTGTAGTGGATGAAGGAGGCGACGGTGTAGTGGATGAAGGAGGCGACGGTGTAGTGGATGAAGGAGGCGACGGTGTAGTGGACGAAGGCGGAGGGGGGGACGAAGGTGGAGACGGTGAGGATGACGGTGGCGAGGTGGATGCAGGTGGAGGTGGTGAGGAGGATGGCGGTGGAGGTGGTGACGTTGAGGCAGGTGGTTGGGCAGATGGGGTTGTTGGAGGTGGTGGGGAAGCGGGTGGAGGGGCTGAAGGAACTGCAGGAGTTGTAGGAGCTGGGGTAGATGGGGGTGAGGTGGTGGTGGAAGGAGGTGGGGCAGTAGTATTAGACGGCGGCGACGTGGGAGCCGGAGCTGACATAGTGACAGAACAGGAGACAAGTAGCAGGAGATAGTGCGCTCGTGGTTTTGTTTCTCTCTCTTCTTCTTTTTGAGAGAGAGAAAGTGGGAGAGGGAGGGAGGGAGGGAGGGTTGCTGTGGTGCTTTCCTCGGATATTTGAGAATTTTGAAGTTAAAATGAGAATGGGAAGTGGAAGGGGAAAAGCTGTTGTCTTCGTTTTCACATGAGAAGAGAATAATTATTTTTCTCTTAGGACAAAAGAGAGTCTGTTGGGACCTACACGGCTGGCCCGCGCTGTTGGTCGTATCTTTTCTACTCGTTTTTTGTCTTTGTATTTATATTTTAATTCAGCATGTGATTTTCTTTTTTTTTAATTCGGCAATAAATGAGGTTCCGCCTTGGAAGTTTTCCTTTTGGGATATGGGCTCTGTCTGGCATTAATTGTGGAGTTTTGTTTTGATTTGATTGGTTTTTTTTATCTGGTGGGACAATAAAATTGTTTTTTAATTTAAAATACATTAAAATAATATTTTTAATTTTTAATATGAAATAATAAAACTATAATTCAATATTGTTTTCAAATAAAAAACATTTTTATGGTATAAAACAATATTTAAAGCCATGTAAAGATTTAGCTAATGTGACATGCTCGACTTTGAATGGCAATGGCTGAAAAAAATATAATATAATTTAAAATAAATACTTAAGATGAGGTTTATTATATAAATACTTAAGATGAGGTTTATTATATAAATATTGAGACGAAAATATATTGGATTAATTTGGTTCTCCCGAGTTAATTTGTCAATCCATATGTCGGATGATAAAGCTCGATTTTTGATAAATTAAATATTGAAGGATAAAATTAAAAGAAAATTCATAAAAAAACAAAAAAAAAACAAAATCTTCTTATGTTAATCTACCAAACTTGAAGTCTGAGTTATGAGACCGATATAATTCAATAAAAAGAAAGTAGAAATAAAATATGAAACTTATTTTTTCAATCAACCAAGTGATAAAAAGATGAAATTTATAAAATATTTTATTAAAAAAAAGACATGAAAATAAGTCAATTCAACATAGGTCAATCAATCAAAACAATAACCTAAGTCATGAGATTGGAGGTAAATTCTCATCAAAGATAAAACTACAAAAAAAAATCAATTAAAAAAGAAGAAAGAATTTGAATTAAATGAGCTAACTAGAATAACCTAAAAAAAATAAACTGAAAAAAATTATAAATTTCAATTGCCAATAAACCAAGCTTTGAGAGATGGAATTGAAATTGAAAAATTGATTAATAATAATAAAAAAAAATATAGACTGACTTGTCAAATTTATTCACCCAAAAAATCCTCCATTCATATTTTTTTTTCACTGTGATTTACAGTAAATATATATATACTAGATAATTGCCCGCGCTTTGCCGCGGGTATTTTTTTGTATATAATTTAACATAATTAAATGTACAACGATAAATTTATATGATATAAGTAAATAAAAATTATAGATTAAAAGATAAAATGTTTCAAATTTTGAGTTAAGTTTGTCACGTAAGCATAGATTATATTTTTTAGAATATAGGTATTGCGTCATAAACAATCACAAAAGAGCGCGCATTAACATTAAAAAAAAAGCAACATATTTGAATAAGAAAAAAAATAAATGACTGAAATCATTATTGTGCAGATAATAAAATTCAAAAAATCAATTAATAGACAGAGTAAAAATAGGGAAATAGCAACATCGGAGTCTTAACATTTAAAATTATTATTGCCGCTAGAATAAAAACAACAAAAATTATTAAATTATACCGAGGGAAAAAAATAAAAAGCATGAACAAAACAGCAAGCAAGAAAAACCAATTAAAAAATTATTATTATTATTATTATTATTATTATTATTATTCTGAAAGAATAAATAATCATTATTATTATAATAATAGAATACATAATCACTATTATTATAATATTAATAATAATCACTATTATTATTATAATTATTATTATTATGTTAATAATGAAAGAAACAAAAATAAATGAAAGCCTAAAAACATCTTATAAACTTTAACAAAAGATTAAAAAAAAAAACTATTATTGCTATTACTGTCAAAAAAAAAATTATGAAATTATCCGGAGGGAAAAAGAACATTAAAGAAAGAGCAAGCACGCAAAACAATTTAATTATTATTATTATTATTATTATTATTATTATTATTATTATTATTATTATTATTATTGATATTATTATTATTATGTTAATAATGAAAGGAAAAAAATAATGAAAGACTAAAAACATGCAAGAAATTTTAACAAAAGATAAAAAAAACAAAAACAATTATTATTGCTATAACCGGAAAAAAAAAATATTATCAAATTATCGGGAGGAAGAAAAAAAACACAGAAGAGTAAGAACAAAAAATAATTAAGTCATTATTATTATTATTATTATTATTATTATTATTATTATTATTACTATTAATATTACTACTATTATTATTATTCTATTAGTATTACTATTACTATTACTATTATTATTATTACTATTACTATTACTATTACTATTATTATTATTATTATTATTAGTATTATTATTATTATTATCATTATTATTATTATTGTGTTAAATACACTTTTATATAAACATGGACAAAAGTAGGGATTATTGTATAAATATAAAAAAATAAAAGTATAAGGACTTAAATGAAAATCAAATATAAAGGGATGAAATTAAAAAATTAAAAGTCAAAGGGCTGACATGCAAATTACATTTATTCTCAATTGAAATCAGAGGGCAAAATTGCAAAAATCGGAACTTTTGTACCGAATTGATTGACTGACATACAGCCAATCCGGAAATTTAAAGTGGAAGGACCGAAGTGAAACTTTGACATTCAATCAATTCAACTCGGAGGACCCAATCGAACAAAATCAAAACTTATATAACAGAAATGAGGACCAAAAACGAAATTCAAAGTCGAGGGACCGAAGTGCAAAGTCCAAATATATGGGGGACTCTCCTGCACATTGACGTGCAGGAGAGAGAGAAACGTGGCCGCCGGCTTCAACGGACATCTGGTGGCTACACGCACCCCCGCGAGAGGAAGAACACGCGGCGGCCAATAGTTCTGGCCGCCGGTAGACAATTTCCAGCCACCGTAGGAGTCCGCACGCGCCACCTGAACAGGGCGTGAGGCGGCAAACCGCCTGGCGCGTGCGCCACACACCCTGACAGACGCCGAATAAAGAATTCAAAAAATAGGGTCAATTATCGTTCCACCCCTGCACCCAATTCATGGTTTTTGTCTTATTAGGGGCTAAAACCGTATTTAGCCATTTCAGAAAATAAAAAAAAAAGAAAAAGTTGCGGCGGACCGGACCGGGCCGGTCCGGCCGCGCGCAATTACACCGGTGCCCCTCAGCCCAATGCCTTATTTTGTCCTATTACCGGGGACGAAATCGTCAATACACTGTTCACAATTGAATTTTTTTTTTTTAAAAAAAAAAATCAAATGGAAAAGCCGAGAATAGCCCCGCCTGCCAGCCCCTCTTCGCCGCGCGCCCGAGGGCCAAAACCGGGCGTGCACTGCTCGAGTCCACAGTCGCCTGAGTCTGGTGCTACAGTGAAAATGACACGCGGTTTATTTGTTTTGTAATATATACAATGAAAACTGTACATTTTTTAGCTTTTATTTTGATTCTATCTTTTTCATCCAGCATTATCAAGAAGCTAAAAATTGACTACAAATACAGAGTATAACAACTTATTTTTAATAATAAAAATATTTGAATTCGAGATTCATTTAATCTTTGAAGATTTATATTTCATTTTTTTCATAAAAATAACTGGCTGTGTAATTAATTACGAGAGAAAAACATAGCTTCCTTTCACTGCCAATTTTATTATAATAATCGTATCATAATACTATAATAAAATACAAATACAATTTTTTGGTGTCGACTGATATTTAAAAATTTATAAATTAGGTGAAACGCGACATGCTGTGATGACAGCTATGCTTTTCAAGCTACTAGAAGATTGAATTTTAATTAACGATTTCTAGATTACTAAGAGGTGAAAATATCTATTTTCAAAAATATTTATAAAAACTATTTAATAAGTACAAACCTATCATTAAATGAAACAAAAAAACAAAACCCAACTCCCAAATCTTGACCGTCAAAGCCAAAATTGAGTTCATTGTTTATGTTTTTCTCTGGCTATTGTCATGTATTTTTTTTATGTCGTTACCAACGGCAGTACATAGTGAGGAGAGGCAGCTTGTGATTAAAAATAAAATCAAAATCTTATATTCGACGTGCGTGGAAAATTTCCTTGCCTAAGACTATGAATTATTTGTAAGCTTTAAATAAATAAAAAAAACAAAATATAGTCTATAATGTTTTTTTTTTTTCTCGCGGCGGCAGAGTAATAGATAATCGATAGAAAAATGATTCAACTTTATACGGTGGTGGGATTGATTTTAAAAGTGTTTTTTATTTAAAAATATATTAAAATAATATTTTTTTTAAAATATTTTTAATATTAAAAACACCAAAAATTCTAATTTAAAATAAAAAATAAAAAATAAATTTTTTTTAATTTTTTTCAAAAATATTTTTAAAACAAAAGGTAAAGCATGACATCTCCACTGCTGTTGCCTATCAAGATTTAAAAAAAAAAACATGAAAATCTTGCTTTATATAATAAGTTAAACTGATTATTTATTTTGATCTAATTTTTATAATATTCGTAGATTAACTTTTATGAGATGCATGCTTTCTACAAAGCATAGCCATCAGCATCAGCGCTGGATATAAAAAAGTGATGAATTTTCTATTATACCCTCCAGGCTGGATTCGATGCCAAAAGAAGGGCCAATCCAAAACCAACGCAGCACTTCGCAACTATATATTTTTAAAAAAATTATTAGACGGCACGGTGCATCTATCTTCAGAAATCAAAAGGGTATTTTAGAACGTGATTTAAAGGTGTTTTTGAAAAAAAATAAAGTTTTTTATTGTTTTAATATATTGATAAAAAAAATTAAAAAAACAATCTTAAAAATAATATCTACTACATTTCTTAAACAGGCACGAAGTCTTGTTGGAGCCGGTCAAGGATTAGGTGACCCTCTCGTTAATTGTAATCAAATTTTGATAGATAGATGTGGCTGTTACTTCAAGTAAAATGCAAACCAGCTGGACACCAACGGCTACTCACACACCCGAAAACATTTGGACGTGTTTCCTAATTAAAAAATAAATAAAAATAAAAGCCGACAAATCATATCATTTTTGAAGTCATATTTAGATTATTTTTTTGGTTTTCATGTAATTCCAAGCGATCATGTGATCATTTCTGTTCAGACATTCTACAACGTTGGCAGGGAGAAAATTAACGGTACAGCTAAAAATAAAAAAACACCTGATCCATTAGCTTATACGGTCGGGAGACTGTTTGATTGCAAATCTAGGAGGCCACTTCTCATTACTTGTAAGTATACATACCACCTGCGTCGTGTTCGTAAGTAAATACTGTTTTTTTTTTTTACACTCGTGTATTAAAATTAAAATAATTTAAAAATATTGATCTAAAACACGATTGAACGGTAATATTAAACCAGCATAAACGCTTTTGAAAAAAAAAAGAATTTGCTTTAGTTTTTAGATATTTAGATTGCAAACTTTTTATTTTTTATTCCAAAAATACTAAATTAATTGTTTTTTATGTTTGTAGATATTTTCATGTGCTGAATTTTAAAAAATATAAAAAACATTTTAAAATAAAAAACATTTTAAACTCTTATACAGTCGCTAGATAAACCCCGGTTTTACTATTATTTTTATAAAACTCCGCAGGACCACGCGTATTCTTGCAACGATTTTTTTTTTGGTTAAAAAAAAGAAGAAAATACAGCGGTTTTTATTTATTTAAAACCATTTAAGCTCATTTAATTTCTCCAAGAAGATGAAGGGGGAGGAAGGCAGCATACATGCAGCTGGCTTATTTAGAATTAGTTTCTGGCATTTTGACTTGACAATATCAACTGTGCCTGCTCATTGTCTATGAAAGTTGCTTTGACCCGATCTCTCTCTCTCTCTCTCTACTTACTGAAATAATTTTTTTTAAATCATTTGGATGTAGTAATATTAAAAATAATTTTTAAAAAATAAAAATATTATTTTAATATATTTTTAAATGAAAAATACTTTAAAAAACAACTGTAATAACACTCTCAAATGCCTTGTAAATATTTAATTATTTTTGGATTAATTTAGGTTAAGATCCAGAACAATACACCTCTAAATTAATTGAAGTTCGAATTGATTCCTTGATAATTAGAAGGGAAAAAAAAGGGGTATTAGCCTATAAGATGGTGAGAGTTACACACACTCAAATCTGATAAATGCTGGCACCATCTATCTATGTCAGTATCTATAATAATTATCTGTTTTACGTTTCAATTTTTTTTTATATTAAAGTTTTAAATAAAAAATAAAATGGCCATGGATTTTGAACAAAGAGCGGGCTCTCTACGTTTTACTTGTTCGCCGAATGCAAAGGGTTGAATAAGGGAATGTGGGCCATGGGAGTCACATGGAGATGGCAATAAACTATATGCATCTCATAATTAGTGCCATGACATTCGCTTATCTGACCAAAAGGTAAAATATTCACCTCAATCCAGCTATCCAGTCTCGCCTTCTATTATGTGGAATCTTTCCTTATTATTTTTATATAACATGATTTCTAAAATAATAATAATTACGGGGAATTTATGTGCTAATTGCAGGAATTATTTCTTTTAAATCACTTGTACAAGTACCACCCATGTAACGTTAGTTAATTAGCTGGCAGACACGAAAAACGCTACGCTAGAAGACTTAACATTCTATCCTATATGCTTGCTTGTGATTTTCTACCAAATAATTTTTTGTTTAAAAATATATTCAAATAATATTTTTTTATGTTTTAAAAATTATTTTTTACATCAACACATGAAAATAATATAAAAAAACCAAAAATATTTAATTTAAAATAAAATCTAAAAATATAAAAAATTTATTTTTTAAAACAAATATTTTTGAAACGCAATGTCAAACAGAGTTTTAAGCACCATAAAATATAAATGAAATACTAGTTGAAATTGTATTAGTGGTTGTTTTTAAAATGTTTTTTATTTTAGAAAATTGTAAATGAAATACTAGTTGAAATTGTATTAGTAGTTGGTTTTAAAATGTTTTTTATCTTAGAAAATTGTAGATGAAATACTAGTTGAAATTGTATTAGTAGTTGTTTTTAAAATGTTTTTTTTTTAGAAAATTGTTAATGAAATGCTAGTAGAAATTTTATTAGTAGTTGTTTTTAAAAATGTTTTTTTATCTTAGAAAACATTAAAAAAATATTTTAAAATTATAATATCAAAAGCATCCAAAAACATTTTTTTTTTCTCAATGGGCACCTACTTTAAAAATTATATATTAAATAGAAGACGCTCAAAAACAATTATGCATATTCATTGTATAGTCAAGGTCAAACAATATGTGATAATTCCAATGAAGTGGTCATGTGGGTGATAATTAGAGTTTTAATAGTCTTTACTTATAATAATAATAATAATAATAATAATAATAAATACTACCATAATTGTATGTCAAGGTCAAATAAACTTTTTCCATGGAGAAAAGTAATAATCACTTACTTTGGTTAAAAAAAAGAAAAAAAAAAGAAACCTTCCAAACGGTGGGCTACGAGCTTGGATAATTGTCATCTTTGTTTTCCAAGAATTCACGAATGATTGTCCTTAAGGCTCCGTGATTTCAGGAATGTGCTTATCTTAATCAATGATGTCAATTCTGTTTCGTTGCTATTCTCTCCCCCTTTTTTTTAGCTTACTACGAGCCGATTTGCCCGCTCTGCTTGGCTTTTTTATCTATGTAGAAAATTGATTGATTTTATAAATGTTGTATTTTGTTATTTTAATATTTAATTAGTAAAATTGTAAATAAAAAAATATGTTAAAAATGGTTTTTTTCAACCAAAAAGTGATTGAATATTGTTATTGCTAAAAAACTTTTGATAAAATTTGTTAGAAAATTTGGTAAGAAGGTGAAATGATTTGTTAAAAATTTGTTGTCACGGATACTCTTATTAACAAAAACACAAAAAAAGAAACCCGGTTAAAAAAAAAAAAGACTTGGACACGACGGTTATTAAAAAATAAAAAAAATATGAAAAAAAGGTTACCGTTTATTCAAAGAAAAAAAAAAGTATAAAATAGAAATTTAAATTCGAAGTCAAAGTCAAAGTTATATTTATAAGATTTATTAATCATATTATTATATTGAATGTATTCAAGAATACCAATATTAATTTTTTTTTGCAAGAAATCGTAGGTCATTTGTTCTCTCTCTATATATATTTTTAGGCGATAATATTCATTAAATATTAAAACATATAATTAGTCTGACATACTTTATAGTGTAATCGAAATGGGAAGTGGGTCGTAGATTTTTTAATTGTAGATAATCCAGGTAAATTTGTCAAAAAAAATTTATGAGTTGCCTTTTTTCTCTTGTAATATTAGATCTGACACATTATAAATAAAAATATTATAATTTGTTTTTAGAAATAAACCTAAATTTGTTGCGTGCTATAATTACTTATCTGCCGTCTGAAAAAAACAGTGTAATCGAAACGGGAAGTGACTCGAATATTTTTTAATTGTAGATAATCTAGGTAAATTTGTTATTTTTTTTAGTTGTATTTTTTGCCCAGTAATATTAGATATGAAATATTAAAAACCAAAATATTATAAATATTTTTTAAGAAATAAACTTTAAAAAACAGAGCATAAAATTAAAATTCGAAGACAATTTTTTTTTATTTTTTTATAAGATTTATTCCTTGTACTATTATATTAAATGTATTTAAGAATACTGATATTAAATTTATTTCTTAAAAAAATCCTAGATAATTTTTTTCTCTCTATATACATTCTTAGGCGATAATATTCAATAAATATTAAAACATATAATTAGTTTCACATACTTTAATTTGACATAAATATACAAATATATAATGAATTTGACATACTTTAAATAATACATGTGATTTTAAGAACAAAATTGAAGCAAATCCAAACATTCAAATTAAATAATTAAAAACATAACCTGAAATTAAAAGAAATGGGACCGAAATGAAACTAAAATCCATAATTAACTTGCATAGAAGGATAAAATTGAAAGAAATCAAACTTTGGGACCGAAAATATTAAGGATTTATAATAAATTTGCATGGAAGGATGAAATTGAAATCAATCAAAACTTTGATACCAAAAATATTTAGAATTCCAGCCCAACCCGCAAAATTAAAAGCCTGAGGACCTAATTGAAACTTCCATTTATAATCAATTTGAATGGAAGGACGAAATTGAAACAAATAAAAACCTATATAATGGCATTAAGGGCAAGAAAAACAAATTTAAACGTGCAGGGACTGAAATGAATTTTGAGAAAAAACAGCTTAGCTGACGTCATCTGGCGCAGGCAGGAGAGAGAAATTGGGGGGGGGAAATTCAAACGACCATTGACACGTCTCCGGACACTTTGATGTCACACGCGCCGCACCATGGTGAAGAGAACATGCCTAAAAATCATTCTAGACGCCGGTTGAGCATTTTCCGCCGCCGTATGACGCCGCACGCGCCATTCAAAAAACACGTGAGCGCTGAAACGATTGGCGCGTCCGTCGACGCGCCAACAGCTGCCGGCGAAAAAAATAAAATAAAAATTGGCTAATTACCGGAACGCCCCTCACCCCCAGGCCTGGTTTTTGTCTTTTTCGAGGGACAAAATAGTTAATGCACTGTTCCGTTCAATATTTTAAAAATAAAAAACCGGCCGGACGAACCGGGCTGGTCTGGGCCGAGAACAGGCAATGACCGTCCAGTCCCTGAAAATGGCGGCATTTTTTGTCTTTTTCGAGGGGTTTTTTCGTTAATACACTGTTTTGAGCCAGAAAAAAAAAACAGGTGGACATACACCCGCGAAGCACCGGGTGAAATGTCCAATGAACAGTGCACATGTGTCTAGCGCTACAGTAGCTCGCCTGAGGGTTGCCGGACGAATTTCGGTCAATGACCGTTCAGCCCCTGAAAATGGCGGCGTTTTTTGTCTTTTTCGAGGGGTTTTTTCGTTAATACACTGTTTTGAGCCGGAAAAAAAAAATAGACATGCACCCGCGAAGCACCGGGTGAAATGCCCAATAAACAGTGACAATGAGTGTAGAGCTACAGTGGCTTGCCGGAGAACTGCCGGACGACCGCCCCATTCTCTTTTAGATATATACCAATAGTTTTCAATTTGTTTTTATTATCTAATTAAAATAAAATCAATATATTAAATTTAGTCAGGACAATAACCCGAGTGGTTTGTTTTTCTTATTTCTTTGAAACATGCAAAAAAATATGAACCCACAACGTGATGCAAATCCATGTCAAGTACATACATGCATTGAAGTGCGAACATGGCCTAGATTTAACAATCATGATTTTTTCCACCATAATTTGAATAAACTATCATTACCTAAGGTTATATTGTGGATCAAATCAATTTTCATTTTAATATAAAAACATATTTGGGTTTTACTTATGTTTTTTAAAAGATTTTTTAAAATTGTACGAGGTTGACTTGATATAAGCTGATCGATTTGGTGAATCCACATAAAATCCAAATTACCTATAAAAACAATTTGACTAAAAAAATCAAGACGATATCTTGTAAAAACAATTTTAAGAAAGTAATATATTGAATTGACCTTGGTTAATTTGATTAACTTGACATATTCATGACCTGGTTGTAAGACCATGATAACCCCATAAAAAACAAATAAAAAACATTATAAATCCTAATTTCTAATTAAAACAAAGATAAAATTGAAAAAAAATAAAAAATAACTTGAGTCTACCTATGTTAACTCGCCAATCTCGTTTTTCAAATCATGAGATCAAGATAAACTAATTGAAAAGAAATAAAAATAAATCAATAATAAAGTTCAATTCCACTATTGAATGATGAAATTTAAAAAAAAAAACTCAATTAAAATAATTACAAAAAAACTTGTGTCAACCATTAACCTAGGCTATAAGATTATAATAACCCTATAAAAAGCAAATCAGAATAAATTATAAAATCCAATTACTAGTAAACATAATCTTGCAATGCAAAGTAAAAAAACAAAAAAATAAACACTTTATGAAAATGTCAAGTTGATTTTATGTTTTAGTTTTTGTTGATAATATACCTTTCGATCATAAATATATATTTTCAAACATATGAAAATATGAAACTATAAGGGGAAATTAAACTGTTATTTTAAACTAACCATACCAATTATGCTTGGAATTTTACAAGCTGAGATGTTTTTTTGCGAGCACTTAGTTCTCTTGTTCATCCGACGTGAATTATGCCCTTAATTTTCCTTAAAGAAATTCTATTAAGACAAATTTATGTTTACCATTGCAATGTATTTATTAACTTTTTAATAGTTTTCTTTTACTAAATAATGAATAATTTCTTAGTTATTTAGTATCTATTATGAATATATTATTCTTATTCTTACTATTTACACTAAAAAATATGAAAAGCAATGTGAATCAAGACAATTCATTCCAAAGTCGCCTACTGTAAGAGCGTGTTGCATATATATATATATATATATATAGCGAGAGAGAGAGAGAGAGAGAGAGAGAGAGAGAAATATACTATCAATTATGTTAATATTGTATTTTAGGAAGGTAGTTATTGGGTTAAATATTGTATCGTATCTCTACATGATTCAGGACATATTCAGGAAAGATAGTTGCCTTTGATTGGGGGATTATCTTGTATATTAATGAGGTGAAATAGAATGAGAGGGACAAATTTTAGCTTTACAAAGATCATCCTTACATGGGGTAATTTGTTATGGTATCAAAGCTATAACATTATACATCATGGCTGGCATTGAATTTACTACTAGCGAGTCTTAAAAGATGATTTCACCTTACGACATCACTTCCCTTGATAATCTTGGGTTTTCAATTACCCAGGTTCAATTGAAAGGAGATAATTATGAAGAATGAGTGTGTTCATTTCAAACACCCTTGAAAGCCTAAAGGAAATTCGGGTTTATTAACGAAACAATCAAACAGCCTGACAAGAAGTCAAGAGACTTGGAAGACCAGTGGACAATGAACTCATTGTTGGTGTCCTCGATCTAAAATACCATTGAACCTATACTTCGATCTACTATATCACATGTAGAAATACTGCAGGATCTTTGGAATGACATTAAAAATTTATTCTCCATCACTAACAACGCACAGATTCAACAACTAAAATCCATACTTACTACATGCAAACAAAAGGGTTTGATCATCATAGACTACTACGGGAGACTCAAACAACTATGGGATGAATTGGGCAATTTTGAGAAATTACCGATGTGCAAATGCGAGAAGTGTACCTGCAATCTTGGTTCAATTTTGGAGAAGAAACGGGAGAAGGAGAAAGTGCACCTGTTTCTTAGGAGATTAGATGAACACATGTACAAAACAGTAAGATCTAACATATTGGCTCAAGATCCGTTGCCAAACATGAACAAGGTATATTCAATTTGCATTCAAGAGGAGCGGGTGAAGACAATTACTCGAGATAAGGAAGAACGAGGAGAAATCATGGCCCTTGTCACATGCACCCGATGGAAGTGATAAAACCAATATGATGTGTTCTTATTGTAAAAAGATGGGGCACAAAATAGATATTTGCTTTGCTTTGAATGGTTATCTAGAATGGTGGGGAGACAGACCTAGAAACGATGGGAAAGGTGGTGTTGGTCATGGAAGAGGACAATCCAATGCATGAGGAGGTAGCCGAGGAACCAGAGGTAAGCATTGTGCCAATGATGTTAAGGGTGCTTCAACTAGTTTTGTCGTGAGCAAGACAGATTCATCGCCACTGCCCGAACTGAATTTTGACTAGTGGCAGACACTTCTCCAAATATTAGGTGGGTCAAAACTAGTGATGACCGAGAAGATGACTGGTAGGCCTTAGATTATTAATGTGAGAGCTTCAAATCACATGACCGGCACGATTGAGGATCTTCGTTACTTGAGAAAAATTACTCGATGTCTCGTGGGAATACCTTATGGGAGTAACACTATGGCCACCAAAGGAGGGATGGTCACTCCTAGAAACAGTTTATGTTTAAAAAAAATGATCTTTATGTGTCGGGACTGACTTGTAATTTAATTTCTATATATCAATTGATTGATCACTATAATTGTTTTGTCCAATTCACTAATGGTTGTGTTATACAAGACCACACTTTGAGGGTGCTGATTGATGCGAGTGAAAGACAAGACGAACTCTATTATTTTCGGGGTATACCACGGGTACATGCAATGAAGGTCAATGGTGTGATATCTCTTGATCTTTAACATAAGCGACTAGGTTATCATTCTCTACAAGTGACAAAGTTAGTTCCCGAAGTTAATCTTAGAGATAACAGTAATAGATTGAATAAGAATTGTGATGTTTGTCGAAGGGTAAAGCAAATTAGAGATAAGTTTCTTTTTAGTGAACACAAAACTTCAGTTATTTTTGAATTCATTCATTGTGATTTGTGGGGTCCTTATAGAACAATTTATGTGGTGCTTCATATTGTTGATGATTTTTCTCGTGCTGTATGAATTTATTTACTTGTTTATAAGGAGGTTCTTAGTATACTTAAAAGTTTCCTCTCAATGGTTGAGAGACAATTTGATACAAGTTAAAATTTTGCAAAGTGCTAACGAGACTGAATCCACTTGTCAAATACAATACTTTCTTGATCATGAGATTATTTTTCAAACCTCTTGTACAGGCATACCGCAACAAAATAGGCGGGTAGAACGGAAACATCAACACATTTTGAACGTAGCTCGAGCGTTGTGTTTTCAGGGCTCCTTTCCTATTAAGTTTTGGGGAGAATGTGTGGACGATCGGTTACTTGATAAATAGGACTCCCTCCTTGGTCTTGAATGAACAAATGCCCTATCTTGTCTTATATGGCACATAACTCACTTACAATCACTTGCGTATTTTGGGTTCTTTATGCTATGAGCATATGAAGACGAGGGATAAATTGGCAAGTGGAAGTTGTGTGTCTTTGTTGGACATCCTTATGGGAAAAAGGGGTGGCATTTAAATGATTTGGAGAAACAAGATTGTTTTGTATCTCGGGATGTTATGTTCTCGGAAAGAGTCTTTCCCTTTGCCGATAATTTTACTTTTGACAATGATAGGTTCTCAATGACGAGGTGGTTCATGGAAACTTTGAGGAATCATCCCCGTTTGTATTGAGGGTGTCAAGGAGTTTAAACAATCAACATGTGAGTCGAATGGAGATGTTGGGCAACAAGTTTATGCAAAACGAGAGAAACACCAGGACACAAATCCCAAAGAAATGTTGGGTAGGGGTCTATGTCAGAAGCAAGCCTCTGTACGATTTCATGATTATATTACTCACACCATATAGAAATTGAGTCCATCCGCCTCATCACCACCTGTACCATAACATTCCTCAAGTACACCATATCCTCTGGCACATTATGTGAATTATGATAACTTTTCTGTATAACATAGAAATTTTCTTGCAAATCTTGAGCGGGAACCTATGTGCTATTTTGAGGTCGTGAAAGACAAATGCTAGAGAGACGTCATGCAACGAGAAGTTACAGGTCTTAAGAATAATGAAACCTGGGTTGTCCAAGACTTGCTAGCAGGAAAGAAAGCTCTAAGGTGTAAGTGGGTATACAAGATAAAATATAACTCTAATGCTACTATTAAGTGATTGAAAGCTCAACTAGTTATTCTTGGGAATCATCAAATTGAAGGAATTGACTATACATAAACATTTGCCTTGTAGCCAATGGTTATAGTAAGGGTGTTTCTTGTTGTTACAGTTGCTGTGAATTGGAAGTTCATCGGATAAGCATCCACAATGCGTTTCTGCATGGTGACCTTATGAAGGAGGTATAGATGAAATCCCCACTCGAGTTTCAAGTGGGAACTTCTAGAAAAATGTGCAAGCTCAAGAAGTCACTATATGGGTTGAAGCAGGCATCTCAGTGCTGGTTCGTTAAACTATCAACCGCTTTGAAGAATTATGGTTTTCAACAAAAAAATTCACTTTTACCTTACAATGAGGTGTGGTTCAACTCAGTGTTCTTGTTTATGTTGATGACCTTATCATCTCTCGGAGTCATCATGTTGATATACAGACATTCAAGGACTATCTGAGCGTTTGTTTCCACATGAAAGATCTTGGTTGTTTGAAGTACTTCTTGGGGATAGAAGTGGCACACAAACCTGATGAGTTTGTACTTTGTCAACACAAATATGCGTTTGACATCATTTCTGAAACAAGATTACTAGGAGCACGCTCGACTGCGGTGCCTTTAGAACAAAAACACTGACTCGCCTTATCCACAAGTACATAACTCGATGATCTAGAGTCGTATCGTCACTTGGTGGGGCGGTTAATTTATTTGTGTTTTACTTGACCCAAATTATCTTATAATGTTCATGTCTTGTCTCAAGTTATGCAATGTCCTCGGGCAAAACACTAGAAGTTGCTTTACGGGTGGTCTGATAGCTCAAAGGTAATCCTGGTCAAGATATACATTTAAGTAACAAGTGTGATCTGCAGTTACATGAGTGGTGTGATGTTGACCGGGTCGAGTGTCCTTTGACCAGATGACCCCTCACTGGTTGGATGATTTTTCTTGGGGATTCACCGGTATCTTGGAAGACGAAGAAACAACATACAATCTTCCACTCCTCTACAGAAACATAATATCAATCTATAGTTATGACTACGTATGAGTTGGAATGAATCAAAGCTCTTTTATCTAGTCTCGGAGTATCTCATACACATCCTATGTCTTTTCATTGTGATAGTCAAGCGACCCTACACACTCCTTAGAATGTTGTTTTTCTTGAATGAACCAAATATATTAAGGTCAATTGTTACTTTGTTCGTGATGAAATTATCGCTGGACATATTAATCCCATGTTTGTCCCATCCAATACACAACTTGTTGACATTTTCCCGAAGACGTTAGGCAAATGACAATATGAGTATCTACTACGCAAATTGGTCATCTAAGATCTCCATGCACCAACTCGAGGGGGGTATTAAGAAATATACTATCAATTATGTTAATATTGTACTTTAGAAAGGTAGTTATTGAGTCAAATATTGTATCCTATTTATACGGGATTCAGGACATATTTAGGAAAGATAGTTGCCTAAGATTGAGAGATTACCTTGTATATTAATGAGGTGAAACAGACTGAGAGGGACATATTTACACACATACACACACCGTGGCCGGGGCAGAAATTTTGTGCAAGAGGACCAACACTAAAATCGACACTCCCAAATGCACGTAATCATCAAAGTGCACATATTCTATACAGGCACTCACTCAAGATCTGCCATAAGGTGCATCTCTGTCCAGCAACTATTTTGTTGAATGCATTGCCTTGACAATAAATTCAATAACAATAATATGGAAGCAATACATTTTTATGCATCTCAGTTGAGAATGCTTCGTCAAGAATGGGATATTGGCTTGTGATATGGATCGATCATAACCCACAAAGCCTGCCATGGTCAATCATCCTGGCTTATGTTCCAAGATAGTTTAGCACTAACTAATATGGTTGAAGTAGGAGCATAAATGTCGCACGCACAAAAACCATAAACTATCTAATTTGCGCTATACCTTCACATTTCTTCTTCGAACTGCAAAAGCTTCTGTTGGTTTTTTCATTAAAATCATTGAGACGAGCGCCTCGTTGAAGCTTCATGGGAATGCAAGGAATCAGGTCCCAGGAAATGTGTTGCCTGTGCTGGAAAGGATTATGAATGCACATACAACAGAGAGTGAAAAGACAGACACCCACGTATTCTCAGTGTACATCTCCATCGCGTCTGTAAAGGAAAACATAGCACGATTTTCAGCCCAGTTACGGAGCCGATCTGCCTCTGCCGCATACAATGCCCTTCCCTGCAAGATATGAAGGTATATAAATTCACTTGAAACAGTTTACAAATAGGAGGACAGTGGTTTGAAAAATGTGTTTCAGTGCACATGAACAGAGAAAAGGGGGTGCTTCAATCAGTCAAGACTCAAGAGTCTCATCTCAACCGAGTACCTACCTCATCAACTACATAATGTTTTGAATCCAACTTTGAACCAAGTTCAACTTTTTAGGAAAAAAATAACTAACCAAGTAAAAAACACAAGAGATATGAGTCACAGCGTAATTAGCTCAATTTGTCCTTAAGTTTTACACCAACCACCAATTAGTCCCTCAAGTGTAATTGCTTTCCATCTGTCCCTGAATTTAGGGTCATTCTACAATCTATCCTTTGTCAAATTTTCTCATCCAAAGTAAATAAAATATCTTTGTACAGTAAACTCATATCCCACTTGATAAATAAATAAATATGAAAAACACCAAGTTTTAACAACATATCACAATCCTTTTTTGATTTTTTTCATATATTTAAATTCCGTCAATTTTAAGTTTCTCAAGTGAAGAAACTCTTATTAATTTGGATAAAAATATCCACCACAATGATAAATTGAAAAATTACCTAAAATGTAAAGGACACATAAGATACAAATAGACTTGTAGGGATATGTTGGAGACTAGACCAAAACTACATGGACAAAGCACCCTAATTTCTCCTAATTATAAGGTCTTTGTTATGTTAGATGTTATAGAACGTTTTAGGTTGAATGGCAAGATGGTTCCAAACAAAATGTTTAGGAAACCTGGAATGTATCATATACTTCAGTAGATAAAAACAGAAGAATATTGCAAGGGTTGATGAACGAATCAACTAAGCAGATGACTAGGAAAGCCATTTTCCTTGCCTGCCTGGAATGGTGGCAAGCATGCAGTCAAGATGCTATTAAATAGTAAGAAATTTCCTCAAGCAACCAAGATTACCTGGTCATCAAACCAGCGACCTCGCCTCAACCATGCAGTGACCAAAGCAAGTAATATCCTAGGAGGGGTCAAGTAATTGACGGCCTTCCCTGTACCCTTCACAACACGCATCCGTGGAACTAAAGTTCTAGCAACTGTTTCTGGAAGCTCACAGATGATATTAAACATTTGTTTGTTTTTTGTTGTCGAGCCACTGCAAAAGAACCAAACCAAGCATGGAATGAAAGCATAATTACCAAGTGGAGAAGTGCAATTTCAAATGCATGCGAATGATCTACAAAGAAAACTTTCATCTGATGCAGACCAGCGCATAAAAACTATGTGAAAGAACAGATTCATGTTCACAAGCTCATAGCAGTTTTAGTTTAATTGACAAACGGGGAAAGAGTCTCACAGTACTAGCACAGAGTGATCTTGAGCAAAAAAGAAATAGGTTTGCAACCTCATTAGACAATTAAGATCATAACCACAGTAGCATAGCACCTGCCAAGCAAAAAACAGAAAGGCAACAGGTATACCTCAAGAGCAAATCTGTAAGAACCATTCCTGGAGATGCAGTATGTACTCCAACTTTAGATCGCTTACACTCCTTCAAAAGTGATGATTGAAGCTGCCTCAGACCACACTTTGTTGATCCATAGCTAGAAGGTTCAGAAGACAGAATAGGGTAAGCATCATGCAGAAAACAAGAATTTCTGATCATCACAAATGCTGCAGGTTATGCAGGTGAAACTTTTGGCCTCTACCAATGAGTAAATAAGATCCACCACTTCAGCAAGAAATTACAACTTACACAGCTGTGAGAGGGGTACTAGATCCCCCGGAACCTGCACCATCCATGTTGAAAATGTGTCCCCCCTTGGGCTGGTTCATCATCATTCGCATGGCTTCTTGAGTGCATAAAATAGATCCAACCAAATTTGTTGACACAATCTATGATAGAATCAGTAGATTATTCAAATTAATCCAGAATTAAGATAATCATATCAACATTGAGATCCTTTACTAGATAAGAGAATAAGAGACAGAATCCAATCAGATTTTCAAGCATTATCGAAGTATGCGTCCTCAATCTCAGAAAAACAAAAAGAAAAGAAAATAAAGAAAAATATGTACCCAAACTTGTGAGTGTGTGTCTGGGGAAGTTTGATACACTGTCATGCCATTTCACTTGACCAAAGCTTATTTAAATAACAAGCACTCCAACTACCATAACAGGCAACCATTTGTTGTCAACTATTAGGGTGTTAATTTCATCAACAAAGCTTGATATTCATTTATGATATATTTCTCAGTTACCTGCTTAATGTCTTCATCAGAAAACTGCAACAAGGGTCTAAAACCTTTATTTGTGCCAGCATTGTTTATCTGTGAAAGATGAAAATGCATGTCAGAAATTACAAGCAATCTGCAATTGCACAACAGCACAAGGAATACATGGAATTCTCATATTTTTGCATCCCGATCAGGACCACGCAAGAAATTGAGATTTAGAGATTCAGGTTATAAGATTAAATCCACAATCATAGTCCCATGTCAGAAATGAAACATCAATTATAACATCATGTATGCTATTATCCAACTGATAAGATGCTCAATACCAGAGCCCTTCCTCAATCTCAAATCAAGCCTTCACTACTTGAGCAGCATCAAATTAAAGGTTTATTTTTTTATCAAAGCACGTTGGCATGAAGAGACACATACACAGGACATGGAGATGCATAGAGAGTTAAGAAAAATTAAAGTGCAAGCTACACAGAACAACAGAAAATGCCAAAACACTCACCCATATATCAATAGAACCGAATTCATTGACAGCAAAATTTGCTAATTTCTGAACATCAGAGGGTTCACAAACATCACAGGCTATGCCGACCACTTTTGCATGTGCCAAACTTGTCCTGTTTGAGCCAGTGATCATTCCTTCCTTGAGAATCTCCTCAAGCTCTCTAATTGTCGTGTCTACAGACTCAGGGCTGTCTTTGCAGAGAATCAAGCATGTGTGTGAGTACATATATTGTAAGGATGAGAGAAAAAAACATCAACATCTTTGTTAGTATACAACCTGCGTGAAGCAACAACTACATGATCACCAGAAAGAAGAAATTCCCGAGCAAGAGCTTTTCCCAGGCCTCTTGTACTAAATCCATCAGTTTAAACATGCACCACAAAAAAAAACTCCACTCACTTAGCAGTTTCCTTGCAAAAAATGCAGTCATCACATATATATAAACACAATTTCATGTGAATTGCTAACGTGTTCATCTAAATGCAGAAAAATAACAACCATGCTGAAGAAAAGGCCCATGGATGTATTTTGTTTAATCATCAAAATGATGCCTCACGATTGATGGAATATCAAATGAAAGACAGAATTATAAGACGAATGGGACTCCATAGAATTTAATTAACCAACTTATTCATGAAACCTGTAGGATGTAGCGTACCTTCCAGTTATGACGACATTACGTGGACCAGCTCGACAGTGTTCGTCTAAAACCATGTTAGCACCTATCATAGTTCCAATAATAATCCCTCCAAGCCAGCTATACCAAATCAGTGTATTCATATGACTGTCTCCACCTTCATTAAAGAATTGCAGACTATTGAATATGCATGTATAGAACATCAATCTAACAATCAACTCCATTGCAGTGCTCAACTAAAATAATGTTTTTGCTAATCGAACAGCATGGCAAGAGTGCAGGGTAATGGACATCATCCTTGGTGTAGAATAATGTGTTCGCTAACCTGACAACTGAAAACCAACAGCAAGTACTACTCCAGTGCTCATCATCGTCACTATATATCTTCCAATTTGGAGGGCAGCCTGGACCATGAGTGAGGAGTTAAAAGTTGAACTTATATTGACCAATCATATGAACAAGAACTTACCACTCCATCATACACTTCA
The DNA here is from genome assembly GCA_009078335.1 of Salix brachista. Classification (NCBI taxonomy): domain Eukaryota; kingdom Viridiplantae; phylum Streptophyta; class Magnoliopsida; order Malpighiales; family Salicaceae; genus Salix; species Salix brachista. Next base: position 8,358,004 of record CM018589.1, on the reverse strand, counting down.
GAAAACTAAATTTCAACACAGGGTGTTTTTTAGATTTTGAAATGAAACGGAAACAAATCATTCAATCAAGCTAAACAGTCTTAATTAACTCAACACACAGGATTCTTGAGATTTCTTAGCAACAATCCCAGCAATTCAATCAAACAGATGCATAGGCTCATTAAACTGCTAAATCACTCAAAAATTAAAGCAAAGCTACCCGCATAAAAAGGCATTAAAATTATTCACAGAGATAATAGACCAACAATTCCCAACTCACCGAAGAGAAAACTTCCTCCAATTTAGCGACTGCCTCTCTATGCTCCTCATTTGACTGAGAAGGCAAAGTACCAACCCAAGAAACAGCCCTTTTCAAAGAATTCCAGAACCCACTTCCTTTCTTAGTCTTTCTCTGATTTTCCTTCAGAATTTCAAACTTTTCCTTCTGTTTCTTTTCCACTCCCCCTCCATCCTTACTCTTAAAAGACCTACACTGCTGCACACACAACGCATAACTTTTCTTGTGTACCCCAAAACCTGAACTCAAAACCCCCCTTCCAAGTGATCTACTTCTTTGGTGTTCTTCGAAACTAATTTTATCTAGGCTTTGTGGGGATATGTGAAGCTTAGTTATTATAACAGCCATCTTAAGGATCACAATCCTAAACTATGGGAGTTCATGTACTTCACACGAAGTATCCCAATATCTAATTGTTGGTGCTGCTGACTACTGACGTTGGTTATGCAAGAAATCACCCAATCTTCGTATGATTGAGGTGGTAAAAATTCAGTACCACTGACGAGGTTATGTAAGAAATGAATAAAATATCTGAGAGAGAAGAGAGGAGATTTGGTGATATTAGTAGATGGAGGGGAAATGTGTTGGCCACACGTTAGAGAAACCTCATCTCTTGTGTTCTTTCTGACACGTAACTTCGTGGATCTGTTCTCTCAGGTCACTTTCCTGTTCCCAGTTTGTTCTTTCCCTTAGGAACAATCTTGTACGCATCGTATCACTGCAATCTCCGTTTACTTTGCCTTTGAGAGATGATCTATCCTTCTATCTAACAACATAACGTAACGACAGGACACAACGAGTCTGCTAAATACCAAAATTTGGCTAAGTTCTTAACTTCTGATATAGAAAGTCACCAAACTCTTAAAACTACTTCGGGATTATTTTTTCGTTTGTAAACTGTTTTTTTGTTCTGTCAAATAGAGCAATTACTGCTTTCCGCATAAATTACTTTTTCGAGTTCAAGTGTTTTCTTTTTCTTTCATTTTATTTCTTGAGTAAAGTATGGGAATCTTGCACGCATCCCTCCACTCTCCATTTGCTTTGCCTTTGAGCGACTACTTCTACTTCCGCTGTTCTTCAGACGTCCACTATTCCATTTTTACAGTGTGTTTGTTTGTTTTGATAATTTCCTCATAATTTCGTATACTAGTATGATTTTATGTGTTGATATTTCCTATACTTTGCATGTTCTTATATATACGAAATGTCAACGAATCTTTCAATTAATGCTAAATAGAATTTCAAGTTATATTTAAAAAATTATAAAAAACAATGATCAAATTTAACAGCAAACTAAATAGATCCCCTTCTCATTTTAGCAATTAAAAACTTCATTTTGATCCTTAAAGCCTCAGCTTATATCTCTAATTTTACCATTTCATGTTTTAGCTCAAAACTTCACTTTTCCGTTTTAGTCTTTGAATGTCGAGAGAGAAGAGAATAAACCACAAAAAATTAAAATAGAGAAAAAATATCAATATTGGTTTTAATGAGTTTATCTTTTTAAGAGAAGTTCATGAAATACAACTTATTTTAAAGTTTTGCATTTATAAAAAAAAAAAAAAATAAAAAATAAAAACCCACTTATTCTTAATAACCAAAACTAACCTCTAAGATAAAATAATTAAAAATGTATAAAATAAAACATGACAATTGAAATAAAATATTTGCATATGCATCTCTTACTTTTTTCAAGAAGATCAACTTGTCGCTTAAATCGATTTTTTATTCAAAAATACAAATGTAGAAATACCTTAGATATAAAAAAAACAAGGGAAAAAAAAAAGAAATGAGAATTAAATGAAATGGAGTTGTTGCCTATTAAATACCGCCAACAATATCTACATATATTATGTAATGACAAGGATTTTAATATAAAAAAAAGTGAGTGATTTGGGGTATGAAATCGCGATAAAATCATGAAATTCATATCAAAACAAATTAGAAAGCATAATTATAATGAATCAAATATTAAAAGCAGAAAGCAAAACAAAGTTAAATTTACAAAAAAAAAAAAATGATAAAGTAAACCTATACAGGTGGTTGGCACTTCATCGCGGGCTAAGCCAAATTTTTCATAACTTAAGAATAAAAATGTCTAGGAGGGATTTCTAAAGAAGTAAAAAAAATTTCAAGACTCGAGTCATTGAATCGACCGAGTTTAATAAGTTTGATTAATTTAATAATATGAAAAGGTCAAACTTTATTTAATAATATGAAAAACCAAGCAAACTTGGATAGATCTCCTAAACCTAAATTAAACTTCTAAAATCATAACTCATGAAATTTAAAACTCGAGTTTAAGTAGCCTAATCCTCGATCAATTAAATATTGAAGGATAAAATAAAATAAAAATAATTTAAAAATATTTTCAAAGAAAAAAATAGGAATAGCAAGAATAAGGATCAAACTTGATAGAAAACAAATATAGGAGGTTGAAATCATAAACAAATCAATTTTCTGAATGTGAAAACAATACACTTAATGTTTTAATCAACAATAATAAACTTGAGTGAATTTTCTAAACTTGATTTAATTTTCCAAATTCACAACTTGTGCAATATGTTTAATTAAAAAAACTCAATTATCAATCAATTTAATATTGAATTTATATAGAAAAAAGAACTCATTATTTAAAAAAATACCAAAAAACAGCAATAAAAAGAATGAAAACTAAACCTCAAAGAAAAAAAATAAAGAAGGGTGAAATTAAAAAAAAAACTATCTTAAATATAAAAACAACAATTAAGAAAATAATGATAAAATTTGTTAGTCTAAAACATTGAACCATGATGAAATTGAAAAATAAAATTTTATTTTAGAAACAAATTAAATTAAAACAAATAGGAAATAAAAAGGACCAAATCTAAAAATAATAATCTTGAAGGATGATATATAAATTTGGAGGGCTATACTTGAATTTCTAGAAAAAAAGAAAAATAAATAAAAGTGTTGAATTAAAGAATCATTGATCACACAGTCTATATAAAGAGAAAGAGAATGCCGAGAGAAATTGAATGACACGATAAACAATTTCTACCATTAGAGTCAATTGCATGCACTGCCTAAAATGATTGAGTGATTGACACAATAACATGTGCAACACATGTGTCCACATTTTATTAGTTTTTTTTTTTAATTTATCAAAATACTACATTACCTTTAGTACCAAATAATTACTAAGAAAAAACCACTATGAAATTACAAATAAGCATATATGGCAAGCTTTAGGAATTTTGATTTTAAGTGCAATGGAGTAATTACAATGTGCAAGGAAAGTGAAATATCCAAACAACTCCTAGATCATTTTTAAGTACTTTTTTCTTTGCTTTTAAAGCTAAATAAATAAATTAACAATGCAAAGATTATGTGAAAAGACAATGTTGTCCTTGAACAATTCAATAATTATATAAAAAAAAAAACCTCATGAAAAGATTCGTTTACCCCTCAAGATCACTTCATTTGATTTTTTTAAAGGACAAAAGTATAATTTAAGTATTAAAACCACTAGTAAATCACGATATAAGCATAATATTTTCCCATGCCTCTTAGCTTTTTTTTATTAATAAAATTTAGATATTTGTATTTATCAATTTATGAAGAAATTTTATTCTTTACGAATTAAAATAAAAAAAATGAATGAAACATGATGTTATCAACAGTCATATAAGAGCTATAATATTAGAAAAAATACCACTGATTTAAATGTTATTTCTATTTGTGATTATTTTCAATAGATTTTAGGATTTAGTTTACTCTAGTGTATTTGCAAACAAAACCATAATTTTCATTTTTGTGTTTATAGATCAACAATATTTTTTAATATTAATAATACTCAAACACAAGATCTAATATGCTATTAATTCTTGATCTTCCATTATCAAGCTTAACTCTAAATTAACTTAATAAAAAGAATAAATTTACTTTTTTTATATAAAAAAGGATATAAATGAAAGAATAAATAAAATATATGTGTATATGTTAGTTCTCATTTTTCTTTTCTTCATGCAATGCATTTCATAAAAAAACATATAAAAGAAAAAAAGATGGCGAATCCATGAGGGATCTAGGGGTTAAACAATTATTTTTTTTAATTTCTACTTGTGAATAACCTTGATATGCTTCTTCTTTCTTGTTGGTTTCTCTTTCTTATGCTTTTCTATTAAGGCCTAGTGTTTTTGTTTTGCAAGTTGAATATGAGATTGTTATTCGTGTCTCTCTCACACATCTTATGTACACATGCTACCTTTATACATTTATCATATCAACATTCGAGCTTTAGGTAGTATTAGGTAAGAGGTATTTCATGATACTTATAGCTTCAAGATTGTACGGACTTATGCCCAGACTATAACTCGCCTTATATGCACGAGCTCTTGTAGGATTTAATATCATGTATGGTTGATTGCAGATAAGGTGTGTCTTAGTTACCTCACTGGTAACTCAAACAATATAAAAGTCTTTATAGGATTAGGTAATCATGTCCAAGCCTCAATTAACGAACCTATATCTTATCTTATAGGTGTGCTTATATAGGAAAAATAGAGACATGTTTACTGTGTATATGATTCCGTATGTTTTTAGAACATTATCATGTCTTATCAAACAAATATTAAGACGCGTTAGTAGGTTATATGTTGAGTAAAAAACCACAGAAAAATTAAGAGAGGTAAGAGTTCATTCAAATGACTAGTGTTTGTGTTCACTTAGAATCATTAATTATTGGACAATTATAACAAAATTATATTATATTTTAATAAATATAAGTTATTACTTTGAATAATTATTGTTTCACTTAACATCATAGAGACCTACTATTTTTCCTCAAAATCTCGAAGAAATGAGTCTTATTATGTTTTGAGAGGGGAGGGGGGGAGGTAAAATACTTTTAAAGGATTTGTCACCTAGTATTGTAGTCATTAAAAACCCCAAATTGATATTAGTTACCCCTCTAGTACCTTATATAAAGGTCTTTATAGGATTAAATAATCATATCCTCTCCTAAATTAATGAACTTAGAACTTATCTTATAACTTTGTTTATATAGGACAAATAAAGACACTTTTACAATGTATTTGATTCCATATGTTTTTAGGATAGTTTCATGTATTAGCATACAAACATTAAGATGTTTTAGTAGGTTATATGTTGACTAAAAAGCCATATAAAAATTAAAAGAGGTAAGAGATGATTCACATGATTAATGCCTATATTATCTTGAGATGATTAATGATTGCACAATTATAATAAAATCTCATTACTATATAAGGCACTCTATTTCCATATAAATCAACCAACACTTGCTTTTAATAAGTATAAGTCATTACGTTGAATAATTATTCCACACCCGACATTACAATAACTCACATTTTTTTCCTCAAATCTAGAGGAAATGAGTCTTTTTATATTTTAAGAGGGGGGAAAGGTCTAATAATTATAAATTAGTCATCGTCAAATATTTTTATCATTAAGAACTTAATTGGTCTATAAAGACCTACGATAAAAGATTAGTTATATTAAATGTAAATTATTACCCTAAAATATTTTACATGAAGTAAGGTCCAAAACTTGTCTTGTCTTAAATTGCTAATAATTTATTGTGCATAGTCTATTGATGGTCTATCTACACGATGATAATGATTAGTGGCTCAAACCCTTATTGGTGGCTCAAACCTAGTCATCCTAATAAAGGTTCATGGAAAGAGTGTCGATGAGGTTCACTTGTTCGATAATGTCTTAATATCAAATCTAGCGTTAATGAATATTCGACTATAAATAATATACCTAATCCTGACATTAGTTAATATTATACAAAAAATGCTTAATGTCCCTAACTTTGGCATCAATGAATATTAGACTGAAAATAATACTTCTAGTTATAACATTGATGACCATTACATATAAAAGACTTGATATTCCTCACTATGATATCAATGAATATTGGACTAAATAATTATCCTAATTCTAACAATGTGAATATTACATTGTAAAATTTTAATATTCTTGAATTTGAAATTAATAAATATTAAATTGAATTTTTTTATTATATGAAAAATTTGAGGAATGTAATACTCCTCTTAGTAATGTAGATAATGACTCATTGTGAGTCCATTTAACTTAAATATTAAAAGTTAATAGAAGATAGTTTGACATGGGCTATAAAACATGCACTAAACCTGTACGAGTGGTGATAAATAGGTTTTGGTGCACTATATTAAACATAAAAAAATCCTAGAATTTTTTAATAAATTATTATAAACATAAATTATTATTTATTTATTTATTTTTACTAAAATCTAACATATGCTCACATTAAACTTACAAATTCTATCATAAACAAATGTTTTCACATAAAATAAAAATAACCTCACATAAAATATATGATTTTCACTTATAAAAGTCCAAACAATCCTATGTAAAATCAATAATACCATATAAGTCATTAAACATAAATAAATCCATGCAAAACATGTTATACACATAAATATATCAACATGACAAAAAATTTAACACAAAGCATTCATAATAGATAAATCAACACAAGACATGTCATTTAACATGGCTAAAAATGCAACTCAAATCTCTCGTAATGTATAAATCAATACATTAAAGTCAAGAATCAAGCTTTCAAAGTAACAGAATACAAATGATACTACAAAGTTGAGGTTAACTAAACTGAATATCAAATGAATTTAAAAATCAAGTCTAAAGACTTAATTAGACTTTTAATAAGCCAATTTAATTTAATCATAAGCTTAATTAAAGACCTAATTGGGATTAAGAGTTAAGTGTGATGGCTTAATTAGAATTTTAATAAGTCAATTAATCTTATTAAATACATCATTGGTAAATAAAGTAAATTTAAAAGCTTAATTTAGGCTTAATTGAGAAAAATAAAATTTTAGACGGTCAAATTTAATTTTTGAAAACTTAATAGGATAAAATCAAAGATAAATTGCAAGAAAATCATAGTTTAACTGTTAATTAAAGGTTAAATTAAGGAAATTAAAATCATGAAGGTCAAATGAAGATAAAAAAATATCCAAGACTAAGGACCATGTTGAAAAACATGCTAAAATCAGAGGGGCTTTTAATGGGGGTAAAATTGAATTTATTTTTGAAATATATTCAATTAAAGGTTTAATTGAACAAACTTAAAAGACTAAGATCTGGAATTAAAAAGGAAATAAAAACACTAATTAATCTAGGGCTATCAAAACAACACAATTTTATTTATATTAAAGGACGTGTTTTGACCAAAATATTTTGTTTTGGTTCAAAATGACATCATTTTGTTTAGTATTAAACAATAACAACAACAACAAGAGGGCCAAAAACTTCATCATCAAGCCATTGTTTATCTTCTCTCTCTCCCAAAAAAAGCCATATGAGACCTGATTTTGTCGCCATCTTTAAGCTTAAAACCTTTCTCATCTCTCCCCTATACCAAACAAGAAACACACCTCTTTCATGCCTTGATAGTTTACTACTACCATAGAACAACTCTTCTGGAATTCTAAAGGGACTATTAAAAAAGACCAAAACCTTCACTTCAACTAGCCTTGCTTACTGGATGCTAGCAAAAACTAGCTAGTGTACTCACTTTATTATCTTTCAAACACCACAAAAGCCGATCCTCAATCTTAATAGATATGTATTATCCATCTTATGGACTTTTTAATGAACCTCAACTTACTGATATTTATTCCTCAACATGTAAAGGTGAGGATTGTCCAGCTTATGGACTTTTGATGATCCTTATTTTCCTTTAAAAACACACGTCAAAAGCCATGAAAAAGGGGAAAACCTGGAAACTACAAACTCTCACATTGCAAAATTGAAATACACTAGTTAAAAAATGTTTTTAGTGAAAAAGGTATATCTCTAACTTTAAGAAGGGGATGTAACTCAATGAACACACTCTCTCCGCATTCATTCTACTTATTACATATTTGCATTACATGAGCATTACATATTTTCTCTTTAGCTACATATTATTTTTTATGCATTTGGTTCTTTATTTGATCTTTTTAAATGCTTGATTATGATATGATTTAATATGTATATGTTTTGTTTAAGGATTGGTTTGATGTATGAGATTGTTTATTAAAGTGCTAAATGGCAATTTGAGACATATTTTAACATGTTTTAATGACTGAAGATGTTTAGTAAAGGCTTAGGAAAAAATATGTTAAAGGGGTATTATTGGTTTTTTAGGTCATTATTAGTGGTTGTTTGGGTTGTTTAAGCCAAATGCACATTGTTTATGGTTAAGAATGTGAAAAATAGTTAATGGAATAATGTTGAAGGGTTTTTTGGTTCCTATAGAAGATATAAAATTTCCTTACTATTGTACTTTTGATTTTCCATTTCTTGTTGTTATGAGAGTTTAAATAAGTTGTGTTGAGCATGTTTAATATAGGGTTAATAAGTTGAGGCAATTTTATAGTTTTTAAGGCTTATTTTTTGTTAAACTTTTGTTGGGTACTTCTGGTTTTTTTAGGTTTTTGGGTTAACATTTATTAGATGAACATTGTTATAGGTATTTGATTTTTGTGTCTTTTTTACTGTTTGTTGGCACTTACACATGCATGTATGCTTGTTGATCATTATTTTAGGATTTAAAAGGCTTAAAAACAATGAAATCTTGGCATTTGATCTTTGATTTTTTGTTTTGTATTTTTCATAAATTCAAAAATTATGACATTTCGTTGTTTGTTGTGTTAATCTAACTCAAAAATCTTGTTTGAGTGCTGTTTTTCACATGGCTTGGTCATCTTAATTTGATGTGATTTGGTCTAAAACAAAACTTATATTGTTGGGTAAGTCAACGTGTTCTTTATGTATTCCTAGCAAAAACCTCTTGTTCTATCTTTATTTGTTATGTTTTGTTTTTAGGTTGTGTTTCTAGGCTTAGGGTTTAGGTTAAGAAGTTCATCCCATGTGATTGGGCCGAGCCCATTCTAAGTTGTATGGTCTTAGCTTGGGTCTCATGTGAGGAAGCTTAACCCATGTTGTTGGCTGGGCCAATTCCAGGTATAAGGACATGTTTAACGTAACCAATTTTTTTCAAAAGAAAAATTCTTTTATTTTATTTTATTTTTAAGGCTTGTTTTCACAACTTTAAAATATTTTTCAAGCCTCTAATTTTTAGTTAAGGGTGAGTTTGACAAACACATATTGTGTGCTTTAACAATATTGTTAGTAATATTTTTAAGCAATAGTTGTTTTGTGTGCTTTTGCCAAACAAGCCCAAATAATTTTCAAAAACATTTTGAAAAAGCTCAAGGACCATTTTAAATTATTTATAGGTCTCTTGCGAGTTTTTTCAATATTTTTACCTAATATCGAGTATAAACTCACATTGTAAGATATTGATTTAATATTAAAAATACATGTTTTTTCTCTAAAATTTTGAAAACAATTCTAAGAAATTCTTTATTTTAAAAATAAGAAGCTATTTTTTTCAATAATTTTACCTAATAATGGGTTGTAAACTCACATTGTATGATATGAACTCGATATTAAAAAAACCTGGTTTTCCTTTGAAATTCCAAAACAATTCCTCATTTTGAAAACACAATTTTTTTATTTGCGTGCATACAACAAAAATTAAAAGTTTTCTATGCATATTTTATAGAGAAAAACAAAATATTGTTTTTTATCATGTTTTAAAAACAAAAAAAAAATATTGTATCCAATTTATGATTATCCATTAGAATTTGGCCAAAAATTCAAAATATAACAAAAAAAATTATTTAATTAATATTTATGACATGGATTTTTAAACTTAATGCATGCTCTTAATGTTAATTTAAATAAACTAATAACAATAAATATTAAGAATTAGCAGTAGGTGCTATTATTTAAGGGTATAAAACTATATTGTAAAGTATATTATTAGATATTAAAGATACAAAATAAAAATAAGTACGACATTAAAATTTGGGCTGTGAAACAATTAAGATTTAGCTTGATAAGTTAGAGATTTCTCATGAAGAAAGATTTATCTTGAACTTTAAATTTACCGATAAATAAAAATATGACCCAGAAATAAAAATCTATCAACAATGTAGCTTAACATAAGTAGGGGTCACTAAGAGTTTTGTGTTTTCTTCTTATATAACTAGTACCCTTACCTAGACTCTTACAACACATTAGATTTTTTAGTGACCATGATTCTAAGTGAAGACTCTCTCAAAATTATAATTTCATTATTAATCCCTACACCTTTCACTTAAGGAGAAAAATCGATCATTCAAAGTCATGCATGCCACCACACATTAGAAGACTTAACCTTCTTGACCTTTTAAGAATTTTTTTCTCCACTATTAATGCTAAATTTGAGCATTAGAAACCCCCTTAAACTTTCATAAATGTGTTGTTTTACAAAAGTTTCAGTTGTCACTCACAACAACCCTACAAAAATCATGATCTTTAAAACTTTTTTTTTTATATCATATAGCATACTAGTCACCATAACATTAAACTATATTTTGTATTGACAATTTGAAATAATAGTAATGAATAAAAAATATTAACCTTGAGGAGTGTGACTCAACTGGTCAGACCCTGGGTTTGTTTTTCAAAGGTCACTAATTAGAGTCTCACATCAGTCAAAGCCACTAGAGGTTTTAATTGGCCTTTAACTTTAGGACCCGTTAGATTAGTTGATGTAAGCGTAAGCTAAGCTGGATACCCATGTTCCAAAATAAAAATAAAAAATAAAAAATTACTTAATGTCTTTTTAGTTTTAATCTTGAGATTGACTTTTACATATTCATAATTACTTAAAATAGTTTATCCACATCTCAAATGCTTATTTAGAAATTACTCTATTATGAGCTTTATAAAATATACTTATTGAACCCAACTCAACCTTGCAAGTTCGATGATTTAAGGTTTACATGAATTAATTTAAAATTAACCTGATCAGAGAGTTGATTTTGTAAAAAACTGATTGATTATGTGGTTAACCTATAACATATTTTGACTGGATTAGCTCTAAAATATTAAATAAATAAAATTAAAATGACATTGTGGTTGAATTAAAATAAAATAAAATGGATTGGCAGGCTCCCCTTCAACAGATTAAGTTCAGTAAAAACAATTAGTTTTTATTTTTAATTTTATATTAAACTAAATTTTTTTTAGTGTTTTGAGATTATTTTCATGTGTTGATATAAAAAATAATTTATAAAAAAATATAATTTTAATATATTTCTAAATAAATTTTTTATAAATAAACTCAACAATATATTCCGAAACGAATAATAAAAGCATGACAGCGTTGCTCAAACAATTGAGTTTTGAGAAGAAATCATTTAAGAAGAAGAATTATCCATCACCACAAAACACTCATCCAAGTTTATCCTTTTTCATGTTCAAATATAGCAAGTGGCAGCCAGTGTCTCCGCATCATTAAAATCACACATACCATGGGATAATTTAGAAGTGAAACTGATGAATTTTGATTTGGACAAAAAAATCGGACTTCAAAGGATTTTCACCTGTTGTTACCATTAAGAAAAACAACAGAAGGATTTCGCTTGCTATAATACGACAACTGACCGCCAAACACCAGCCAGGAAAATTCCAAGAAACCAAGTCTTTCGCACTCCTTTTCTTTGGTGGGAAATAGGAGAGAAGTCACCAGGAAAGGAAAGGAAAGGAAAAGAAAAGATTAATACTGAAAAAATGCAGCGGGATCGTCAGGATCATGGATCGAGGTCTTCCAAGCCCCCTACCATTCATAGCTATGCCCAATCCGGAGATCTTCTTGGGTTCCAAAGGTTACTCAGAGGAGACCCTTCTCTCCTCAATGAAAGAAACCCTGTTGTAAGATCCCCATTATTTAACACTTATGTACATGTTTCACATGCAAATAATTCATGTTTTTGGAAGCGGGTTTTTCTTTTTTCCTTCTAGTTTCTGTGCAAATGGTGTTCTTTAAAGTGTGTGCTGATTAAATGTAAGATCTTGCTTCATTTCATCTGCTGGGTTGGTTCCTTGATTTATGCTTATTTTGGTTGTCGTGATTGAGTTGTGGGGGATGGGGGAGGGAGGTTGGATCTGTTACGGACACAATTGAATGGAAGTTTGGTGTCAGAATAAGACATTTTAACTTGATTTGCTTTAATTTCAGATGGCACAGACTCCTCTTCATGTATCTGCTGGTTACAACAGGGCTGATATAATTAAATTTCTTCTTGATTGGCAAGGAGCAGAGAAGGTCGAATTGGAACCTAGGAATATGGCAAGTAGAATTTATATGTTTTGTGTTTTCAGTTTCCTGAACAATTTTATATCAATTGCTTAGATCTTTCCATAAAATTCTGTTAGCTTATCTTCATTAACACATCTGACTTCAATGTGGGTGTTATCATCCTGAAATTTGCAGTATGGAGAAACTCCATTACACATGGCAGCAAAGAATGGGTGCACTGAAGCTGCACGATTACTTCTTGCTCGTGGTGCTTTTATCGAAGCCAAAGCGATTGTGTGTTTTCATGGCACCATGTTATCTGTTTTTGGTTTGATTCAAATTAAGAACAAGAACTGTGGAAAAAAAATTCTAATTTAAACTTTTCCCTTCTCATATTCATGCAGAATGGAATGACACCATTACACCTTGCAGTTTGGTACTCAATTAGAGTGGAAGACCACTCAACTGTCAAGACATTGCTGGAGTATAATGCTGACTGCAGTGCAGAGGACAATGTATTAAGATGCCATTGTTCAACTCTTTCCATTTTAGTTTCATTTTCTATGCTATAAAATGATGATGATTTGTGGAACCTTAACTTGCAGGAGGGCATGACTCCTTTGAATCATCTCTCACCAGGTCCAGGAAGTGAGGAGGTGCGTAAACTACTGCACTGGCATCTTGAAGAGCAGAGAAAGAGAAAAGCACTTGAAGCATGCTCTAAAACAAAAGCTAAGATGGATGAACTTGAAGATGCTTTAACAAATGTAGTGGGGTTGCATGAACTCAAGGTACAATTGAGAAAATGGGCAAAGGGGATGCTTTTGGATGAGAGGCGCAGGGCCCTTGGTATGAAAGTTGGTACGAGAAGACCACCTCACATGGCTTTCTTGGGAAGCCCTGGAACAGGTATTGATGCATTTGATTGTCTCTGGATTATTATGCAATTTCCATCGTATTCTGTAAATCAATCTTCATTCTTGAAATTGAAATGATAAAAATAGAATATTTTATTTTTTCTATGCTATCGCCTTCACTTCTGGCGAACAAGCTATGACACATGATTTTCCTTTTTGCAAGTGTTTCAGAATTCCCGAGTCTAGTTGCTATTTAAAAATGACTTAATGATTGCATCCTCATATGCACTGTGTCAAACTTGTTTCATTAGCTTGGATTCGCTTTCAACTTGGTTTTATTGTGGAGAAAATGGAGTTCTTAGCTAAATTTGTATGCATATGTTTCTTCAGTTTGTAAATATGTATGCATGTAACCCTCGATAGTTTTTCCTTAGGCGTCTGAGTCTCAATGTTTGCTTAAAATGGTAGAGAAGTACAAGAATATTCAGTGGATTGATTTTCAATTATTTTGTGGTTACACTTATATTTTTCAGTACATCTCTCATAGAGTGAGATTATTATCATTATCTATAGGTAAGACCATGGTAGCTCGAATACTTGGAAGATTACTCCATATGGTGGGAGTTCTACCTACTGACAAGGTAACGGAAGTACAACGTACAGATTTGGTTGGCGAATTTGTTGGTCACACTGGTCCAAAGACTAGAAGAAAGGTTTGTTGCTGGGGTTCTGAAATAAAATGCTATATATTCCTTAGCAGAGAATGTAATAGTTTCTTTTTGCCAAATTAATTTACCACTCCTGTTGCAGATTGCAGAAGCAGAGGGAGGAATTCTTTTTGTGGATGAAGCATATCGCCTTATACCATCGCAGAAAGAAGATGAGAAGGACTATGGGATTGAAGCCTTGGAAGAAATCATGTCTGTTATGGACAGTGGAAAAGTCGTCGTCATATTTGCTGGCTACAGCGAACCAATGAAGCGTGTGATATCTTCCAATGAGGGTTTCTGTAGAAGGGTTACCAAGTTTTTCCATTTTAATGACTTCAGCTCTAAAGATTTAGCAAATATTTGCCACATCAAAATGAATACTCAGGATGAAGGTAGTCCGGTGTATGGTTTTAAATTACATGCTTCATGCTGTGTAGATGCCATTGCCGCCTTGATAGAGAGAGAAGCAACAGAAAAACAGCGCAGGGAAATGAATGGAGGCTTAGTAAATACCATGCTAGCTAATGCTAGAGAGACTTTGGATCTCAGGCTTGATTTCAACTGTTTAGATACTGATGAACTGCAGACCATCACCTTAGAGGATTTGGAAGAAGGCCTTCAATTGTTATAGTCACGATAAGGAAAGGATGTTGTAATATATTTAAGTAGCCTGGTAGGATTTCATTGTTTTAACAGGTTTATATATTATCCGAGCTCCTAGAGCCGTCTCGAGGGTCCAAGTTTGTCCCAGATTTTTACACATCCTGTCTTGTTTGATGCTGTTAAGTGAACAAAAAACAAGGAAATGTCCCAATGATTGTTATTCCCTCCTTTTCTTATCAATTCATTCATTTGGCCAAGCATTATATCTGTGCCATCATGTTGTAATCGTTCTCAACTTTGGTTAAAAGATTTCTGTGTATTATTTCTGTAAGTGTAAACCTTGGCGTTGGTAATTCTATTACGTTTCCCATCTCTCCTATTCTTTGAAATGAGAGAAAATTTGATAATGTCCATCAAACTGAAATGTGTCAATTTTTATTTTTTATTTTTTTGACAATGAGGTATTGGTGCTTTTCAAGCTTCCCTTTGCGTGGAAGGAAAAATATCGGGAAAAGAAAACAAAAAACAAATAATCTCACTCAAAGATACAAATGATGCAATAACAAGAACCAGGACTGAGGACTTTGTTCTCAAAATCTCCAAGTCTCTGGTTAAACCACATAAATAAGAAAAGAAAAAAGCCCTCTCTTTTAAGTTTTATCTCTCTTTGTTTCTCCATCTGTAGGGTGTTGAGAGGAGCAACTATGGTCTCAAGTTCCCTCTCGATAATACTCTCACTGCCCGCCTCTTCAATCCCTTCAAATTCAACCTCTGATTTATATTCCACCTCCACTCCTCTCAGGTCTATACTGGATTTTAAAAACAACTCTAAACCCATCAAAACTTCTCCCTTTTTCCGCCTCTCTTCTCAGCAATCTTCAAAAATATTGGCCTTTTCTTCTTCTAATAAGAATAATAATCAAGATGGGTCAGCGGAGCAGTTCCTGGAAAACAACTCGATTGCGGATTTCATGAGGTTCAAGAAAGGCTCTGGCAGAAGCAGTGCTGAGTTGCAGACTGCTGTTGTTAGTTATAAAAAGAGATTCCCTTGGTCCGTTCTTTACCCTTTTTTTCAGGTACATCTTTCTCAATCTTGGCTTGCTTCGACTGGGTTTGATGTTTTAGTGGGATTGCTTTATTATTTGCTTGTGGTGTTTTTTTTCCTCATTGTATATTTTTGCCTGTGTAGGTTGATCTGGTTTCTACAATTCACATTGGGGACAAAGAGTATGTACTACTTTGTTTGAATTTGATTTCTCCTTTCCTCTGTTGTTTTGTTGCAGTTTAAAATTGATTAGAGATGGTGTATATCTGATCTTAATGCATTTATATCTCTTAATTACTTGCTGCTGCTGCTTATAGTGATGTTATCACAATTTGTCCTTAAGTACTGTTGATTAGATATTCTGATTTTCTAGCTTTCTGGTTAGCTTTCTTTCTTTATTAAACTTTTACCTGGTTATTTTTTTTCCTTGTATATATCTTGCCTGACAATCTATTCTGGCTTACAACTATACCCCGAATATGAATCAAGACTTGATCTTTGAAAATCCTTAAGCAGCTACTTGTAATTGTGACTAAAAGGAATCATCTTTGTTTTTTCTGTTGGGGATCCTCCAATTCTTTATCAACTCGTTCTAGGAGCTCCTTGGAAGGGCAAGAATTAAGTTTTGGCTTGAGATAACTATAAAAGTTGACGATGTCTACAATTACAACTAACTAGCTGCAATAAGTTGTTTTTCTATTCACCCATTTGCCTGAATTCTTTGCAGATACTTTGAGACCATCCAGAAGGAACTTGAACCATATGACTGTGTCCTTTATGAGATGGTGGCTAGCAGGGAAAGTTTGGAAAGTAGAAGAAATCCTGTTGCAGCAAAGAGAATGAAAGGTTCACGCTCAAGAGGATTTAACATTCTGGGGTGCATTCAGCGACAAATGGCTCGAATCCTTACGCTTGATTTTCAATTAGACTATCTAGATTACCAGGCTGAGAATTGGTATCATGCAGATCTTGACTATGAGACATTCAAGCTACTTCAGGTATAAATTGCAAACAGAATGGAAATCATGGGGGCTGTTCAAATGAGTTTACATTGCTTTCTACTATCAACTCCTTTCCGGCTTGTGCTCCTGTTATTTAGTTAGTATTGGTACCAATGATTCCATCTGGTGCTGTTTCCAAATATTGATATATAGATGTGCTTATAAAGCGATGTGGGAAGTAACTGATATTGCCATAGTTTCTATTTTCTTTTCATTCAGTTTTTACCATGTTATAATTAGTGCGTTGCTTCCATGTTACACTTTTTTTCTTTTTTAAATTTTTTGCAAGTCTTGGTGCTCAACAAGATTGCTAGGCATGCAAGTATGCCTAATGTTGCTTTCCGATTTCTTTTAGCTAGAAAAGGGTGAAAGTTTCTTGACATTTGCAAGAGATATGACTCTTAAATCAACAAAAGCCATGGTGCAGCCTACGATTCCAGAAGACCTTGGTCCATGGAGATCCAAACTTCTATGGGCTTCTCGCGTGCTTCCTATGCCACTTGTAGGCCTTTTCATTATTGGAACTGTTTGTGACATGGGAAGTCCTGCATCAGAATATCCAGAGCTAGAAGCCTTGTCCAGGCTTGATTTTAGTGCTGCAATGAAGATGTTCCTTGCAAAGCGATTAACATCCGAGTAAGTGGCGACCATTTAATTTAGTGGCATTGGTTTCAGCATATGAAATTTCTTCATTTGTGGCATGATAAATTTGCTACATGTTCAGGGTGGGATTTAGTTTTCTTATTCGCTCATTACTTTAATGTTTTGGTTCAAATGAATGCTCTACCTCCCCACTGAGAAAAGGTTTGGGGGAGAGGAGGGGACAGAGTCTAAGCAGCTCAGATTCATTGAGTCGTGTTCTAAATGTTAACCGAGTGTTGGCTTGCTGCAGCCACTGATTATTCTTAAATTAAAGGCCATAATCACGTAAATCTCAAAGAGTACTCTGTCCCCAACTTGAAACATTGCCATGGAAACAAATGGGCTATTACTCCATTGATAAAAAAACCGTCATAAAGTTGGGAGTTGTATTGCGCGTGCATGTGGATCTATTTCAAACTATACAGCTGTAGACTTCTTGGATCAAGCATTAATTGGCTTTTGAATGAATCAGATCGAACTTTGTGGTTTAATTTTCTTGTCACCTACCACATTACATCAGTTATTTAGAACCAAGTTATGTGATTCCAATTTTTTCATATAAAAGTGTATGATCTTCTTCAAAGTTCAATACTTTAAAAGGTGAAATACGTGATGATATTAGATGGTCAATACATAGGCACTTGTCTCCTCTTCCATGAGAATACTGGTTCCTTTGGTGATTGATTGAAGTGTCGTGTTTTGAAGGTTCACACAGGTGACAGCAGTTTTGGAAGAGGAATCGGTCATCATTGGTGAGAGGAACAAAGCAGCAGTTGAAGCACTTAGAGGAGCTATCAACGAGGGCCATAATAAGATCGCCATACTGTACGGAGGTGGCCACATGCCAGACCTGGGAAGGCGCCTGCGAGAAGAATTTGACTTGGTCCCTTGCGGAGTGCAATGGGTAACAGCTTGGTCTATAAGGAACCGGATTTTGAATAGCAGTTCCCTTCCATTTCTGAGAAGAATGGCTGAAGTTTCGGGTTGGCCATTGAACCGCTATCAAACGTTGGCATTGCTCATCTTTTCGTCAGTCCTGGCATTAGATCTTTGTTTCTGGGAGCTCTTTTTTGGAAGTACTGTGAATTGGATCTCGCAAATTGCTTCAGAAGTTGGGCAGTATATATGAACAACACAGGGATGATTTGGTAAATATTTCTTATCAGATTGTTCTCAACTAGGAGAAAAGAAAATTTGTTTTTCACCTTGTGTACATTGATTTGTAAACTAAATCAAGTCAAAAGGTTGGTTTATTTAGCTGAGTCAAACAAAGACAAAAATAGTAATTTGATTCAACTATCTTGACTTGGATGAAATCATTTGTGGAATCAATCACCTGGATAACTTGGTTGCCAAATCATTCCAAGCTATAACACCCCCCCTACCCTCACTGTTTCCTTCTTTTTCAGTTTAATGGCAAGTAAATGTTCATTTTACCCTGTTGTCTCTTATCAAGATTGTTTAGAGTGGACATTAATTGAGTCAGCATATATATTTTTATATATATATATACAACAAACGCCGCCCACTGCTTTCTAGGGACAAGATCACGAGAAATGGTAGAAGGAACGATATCATCATCTATAAAAGAGGACATAAAAGCAAAACTATAAAGATTCTTCTGTTGCTTCCTCACATAGAGCAGAAAACAAAAACAGGGAGGCAGGCAACTGAAGGTTAGGTTATTATTTAGCCGTTGTAGGGGATCCGCCCATTCATCTGGGTCAGCCCAGTCGGGTCAGGTAGGGTTACTTGACACCTTAAAATTTTGATTTTTTATTTTGTTGGGCTGGATCATGCAAAGTAGTTCTCTGAGTTATCTTTTCGGGTTTAAAAGAAAAAGAAAACGATGAAGAATAACAAAACAAGTGATTCTTTATATATATATATATATAACTGTCCAGATTCTGACATACTTTGAAAAGAAAGTTCAAGTTTCGACTGCAAACTATCCAGGTCAACGGATTTCCAAAGCGTTTGAGAAGCATTTGTGTGAAACCCATATGAAAGCACTAATCATTTCTGCTATTAGTAATGAGCCAGTAGTGCAATCTTACAGAGTTCGTCAAATCTCTATTTGTTTATAGTAATATGCATGGATATATATCCAGCTCTGCGCTTCAATTGAATGACGAGTCAATATTAGTTTAATCTCTGATTCAACAATTTAAACCTTAATTATATGAAAAAACTTTCATGAAAATTTTGTTCATAAGATGCTCATAATAATTGCCATTGCACCCCCCCCCCCCCCCCCCCCCCTCTTAGAACTTGCACAGGTTTCATCCTTGGCTCACAATCATGGAGCACTGAGCTAGAAGCTCCTCTACTTTTGATTTTTGACATATATTCTTCATCTACCCTATTAATACTAAGTTAAAGTTTGGAAATATAGTTGAAGTTGTCTTTAAAAATGTTTTTTTTCCAGAAATATTTTAACTAATATTTTTTGAAAATATAATATATCTACCTTAAACTTTTGAAAATTGAGGCATGATGGATTTTATTGTAAAAAGTTTCATGATAAATAAAAAGAATTAAAAATCCCAGATGAAACCCTAGTAAATTGGGTAACTAGATCTGGCTATAAAATACTCGTAAGTTGCTCTATTACACACAGCATGTCTGAGATCAGCAATGTAGACGGAGAATACACAGATAATAAGGATAACAAGATAAGACAAGCTAGCTCAGCTGCATGATCACAAGTCCCATCATCAATCTGCGAGAGTAAAAGGAGAGAGAGAGAGAGAGGCCCTGTTTGCTTTTATTAATAATGAACTTTTCCATCCTGTATTGGTTGACCAAGTGTCTAACAATCATTATTGCCTGATGGATGCAGCCGCGTTATATATAGTAAATCTGTTCTTGAATAATATATTGTTTTTGTTTTTTCCCTGTAATCCAAGAGGGAAGTTACCAAGACTTGGTCAGATAATCATGGTGATTAATAATTTTGATGCAAGTTAAGAGCCAAACGAACACGACAAGCGCACAAGAAAAGGGACACCAGCAAGCCCAGATTGCCCAGAACTTACAATGCATTTGAAATTTTCAGAGCCACTTTAATCATATAACGAAAGCTAGAAAATCCATGCCATTGCAATAGTTTCTTCTTAAAATTCGAACTTGGAAAAGCTGAATCCAAGTGTCTGTTAGCATTTGGAGTGGAGGGCGCCATGGGTGTGTTTTTGTGCTGTTG
This sequence comes from Salix brachista, assembly GCA_009078335.1. Lineage (NCBI taxonomy): Eukaryota > Viridiplantae > Streptophyta > Magnoliopsida > Malpighiales > Salicaceae > Salix > Salix brachista. Next base: position 8,337,462 of record CM018589.1, on the reverse strand, counting down.
GAAGCTTCTCATGCCTTGAGATGCTCTCGGCAAATATACAGAGAGAGGGAGAGGCCATGAGAGGTTGACGATATTAAAGGCGATAGCACTCTCTAAGATTCATTTTCTTGGTGCGGCCAAAAGCTCAGACCAGATCATTTGTCTTTTGTGCAGTGAAAAAGCTCAGGCCAGACATTAGCATGTTGACAAAGCTATACACATAGTTTAATCTAGATTTGAACGTTAAAATATGGGAACATGCGATTTTCCAGGAAAAAAACATGGAAAAGGTGACAAAGCTACCTTTGTCTCCCACCCTGATGAATCTCACATTTCAAAACTCTCTCTCTCTCTCTCTCTTCCCACCCACAGTTTTCCCTCTCTTTTATGTGGAGTGAAGTTTGAAAGAAAGTAGCTCCTCCTACCATGCTTATAGATTTCCCAGCTAAACATGAGGTTTTAGGAATGATAATAGCCTTTCATTTAAGTTTTTATATATAAAAATATGAAAAATAAATGGTGGTAATATATTTATATTAATTACATGTGTAAGTACTAGTGGTGGTGGTGGTTTCGATAAAAAACAAAACTATTTTAATTTGTATTCGGAATTAGTTGGGATTTTTTTATTTTTTTTATTATAACTCAAATATCTATTTTTTTTAGACATAACTATTTTTTTTCTATTTATGCAATAAATATTCCCCTTCTATATTAAATAGCTTATTATCACATATAAAGTAGAAGTTGGAGTAGGAGTTTTTTAGTAATTTGCTTAATGAAAACCAAGAAAAAAATAGTTATGTTATTGTTCACTTTTAAAATAAATATTTTCCAATTAATTATGAACAATTGGGCCAAATTGGAAAATGCTTTATTTATTAGGGACCAGATTTAAAACTTTCACAAACAATACTAAAGAGGAAAAAACACTCAAATTAATTATACGCGAAAACAATATATATATATATATATATATATATATATATATATATATATATATATATATATATATATATATATATATATATATATATATGGATAGTAAATTTAGTGAGCTAACTTGATTGACTCAAATTTTGTTTTTTTAAGAGGGGTTTTTATTGTACCCCTCCTTACAAAGCTATATTCATTTTTAATAGTGTTTTGTTTTTTTTTCTCTTTGATTTTTTTCAATCATTTTTTTTAATTTCATCATTTAATATTAATTTTTTTATTGAATTATCATACTTTTATGATATGGATCGCGAATTTAACAGGTTAATTCGATTGATTCAATTTTTTTCTTACGAGGAGTTCTTATTGTACCCCTCCTTGCAAAGCAATATTCATTTAAATAGTGTCTTGCTTCTATTTTTTTAATTCTTTTTTCAATCAATGTTTTTTTAATTGAGTTGTGTCACACTTTCATGATACAAATCACAAGTTTGGCAACATGTTAACCCGATTGACTAATATTTTTTCCTTTTAATTTGTTTTTTTTTTTAATTTTAATCTTTAATATTAGATTGATATTGAGAAATAAATTTCATGATTTGTTATGTTTACTTTCTATTTAGTTATTTTTGGCCTTATAACTCGTGAATAGTACTTAATAGGTTAACTCGAGTCTACTCAGGTCATTTTTTTGGGTTGTTTTATAATTAATATTTTTTTCCAATTTCATCATTAAATAATGTGTTTGTTGAGAATTGAGTTTCATAATCTATTTTAATTTTCTTCTATATGAATATCTAGGTTTCATGATCAAGGTCACAAGTTTTGATATTTTAACCCTAGTTAAATCATATTATTTTTTAATTTTATTTCTAAGAGGTTATCTTGTTTTCATGACTCGGGTGATGAGTACTTCAACATTAAATTTTCTTTTTACTGGATCTCATCTCATGACCCTAGTCACAAGTTTGATGGGGTAATCGATGGACTCAATTTTTTCTTTCTTTTTTAATTGACTTTATTTGTTCAATTTCATAATTTAATATTGTGTTTGATTGAGAATGAAATTTCATGATTTGCTTATGTTTGTTTTTTATTAGATTATTCTGGCCTCATGATCCAATAATAATGCTTAATAGGTTAACTGAGTTGACTTGACTAACTTTTCGTGTTATTTTAGATTTTTTCACAAATTCATCATTCAACACTAGGTCTAACAGAGGCGATTGAGAATTGAGATTCATTATTTGTTTTAATCTTTTTCTCTATGAGGTTATCTCAATCTCATGTCTAAAGTAATGGATTTTTTGGTTTAACCCGGGTTAAAACACATTTGTTTTCTATGAGGTTATTTTAATCTAATGACTCATATCATGAGTTTGGCATATTAACTCATAGTATTTTTTTATTTTATTTTTAATCGATTTATTTTTTAATCTCATACTTAAATATTAGGCTAATTGGAGATTGAAATTCATAATTTATTTTGATTTTCTTTCTATAGTATTATCTCAGTGATATGACATAGGTCACAAATTTTATAGGTCAACTCATATAATTTTTAATTAATTATTTTTAAAATTTTATCCATCAACATTGATTGAATGAGAATTAGACTTCATAATATATTTTGATTTGTTTTTAATGAGGTATCATATTTTTGTAATCTAGGTTGTGAATTTGATATTTTAATTTGGCTTGACTAAATCAATCCAATATGTTATTATCTTAATATTAAAAAATATCATTTTAATTTTTTTTAGTCAAATTATATTTTACAGGCTGTACAATTGTTTTTACACCCACAAAATTAAACGAGTTATATTAAGTCAACTCTAACATAATTAATTTTTTGGACAATGCTCCTAAGATTACATCTAAGGCATTTGATATTTTTTGCAGTTTTATTGGAATTGATATTGAACATCATGTTACTTGTATACATACTCAAAATAGTCTAGCACAATTATTTATAAAGAACCTTCAAGTAATTGCTAGACTATTATTTATAAAATCAAATTTGCATATCAATTATCGTATGTTTTGACCTATAATGAAAAGGTAGTCAAATCCCATATTCTAACTTCAAATACTCCATATTGAATTAAGATTCTAGAACGAGAAAAGACAACATAATAGCAAAAGAATCTATAACAAACTTGGAGCATAGATGATTTATTAGGGTTAAGAACAAAAATTCTAGAAACAAAAGTTATAACAAATAAATGATGGTACTTGTGAAGATTTCTCATCCATAAAACAAGTGATAAATATTGTGTCAAAATCATCTCCTAATATTGATCCTCTTGAAGAGACCTTTTGAAGAGGCATCTTCTACAAATATTAAGATACCTTAAAATAATGAAATCTCCATAAATTATAAAGAGATTTTGGATAAAAATAAAATTATTATAAATGAACTATTTATATTTAAAGTTGTTTTTGATATTGTGAGAAGTGATGATGAAATCAAACTATAAATGGTTGAAAAATATCAAAATAGAAATGATTGGCCAATGTGGAAAGAAACAATCCAAGAAAAGTTAAACTTACTTGCAAAATACAAAATATTTGGACCAGTAGTTTATACAACTAAAGATGTTATGCATGTTAGATATAAGTAGTTTTTTTTTTGTTAAAAAAACAAAATCAAAACAATGGAATTTTTTTTATACAAAGCACGACGTATTGCACAAAGTTTCTCTTAAAAACCTTACATTGATTTTGAAAATACTTATTCTCCAATTATGAATGCAATTACTTTTAGATTTTTAATTGGTTTAATAGTCTTAGAAACTTTAGATATTTATTTAATAGATGTTGTTATAACATATTTATATGGTTTATTAGATAAATATAACTCTATGAAAACCCTAAAGGCTTTAAAATGCCTGGAGCCTTTTCTGATAAATCTAGAAGAGTTTATTTTATTAAACTATAAAAATCTTTATATAGGTTTAAGCAAGGTAGTCGAATATAATATAATTATCGTAATGAATACCTCATAGAAAAAGAGTTTGCGAATAATAAGATTTCCATTTATTTTTATTAAGAAAACCTTATTTGGATTTTCTATTATTGCAATATTTATTGATGATTTAAATCTTATCGGTACTTCCAAAGAGCTAATAAAACTATAACCTATTTGACATACAAATTTGAGATGAAAGATGTTAGAAAGATAAAATTTTATCTTGGTTTAGAAATTGAACATCTATTAAATAAGATGTTTTCCCATGAATTGACATTCATACAAAAGCTCTTGAAATATTTTTACATCGATAATGCCCATCTTTTGAGTACATCTATGGTTGTTCGATCACTTGATGCAAAAAAGACTCTTTTTGACTTTTAGAAGAGGATGAAGAAATTTTTGATCCAGAAGTACCATATTTTAGTGTTATTGGAGCATTCATGTATCTTGTAAATTGTACAAGATTAGATATAACTTTTGTAGTCAATTTATTGGCAAGATACATATTCACTCCTATAAAAAGCAGAGAAATGGGGTCAAACATATAGTTTGCTATCCTCGTGAAATAACTAAAATGTAATATAGTGGATAAAATTCATAATTGATTGAATATGTAGATACATGTTATATGTCTAGTCCCTGTATAAAAAGATCATAATCAAGTTATTTACTTACATATGAAGGTATTGCAATTTCTTGAACATTTTTTAAACAAACATTAGTGGTCACTTCATCAAGTCAATCATAAATTATCGCCATCCATGAAGTATGTCAAAAATATATATGACTAAGGTAAATTATTGATCACATAAAAGAAAAATATGTATTGTCAACTATTGAAGATAGTCCCATAATATTATTTGAGGATAATGCTCCTTACATCACTTAACTTATCTAACCAAAGTTCTTTTATACTTACAAGTTTTAATAAAAAGAAAAAATTGATATCCAACAAATCAGGTCAAATGATAATTTAATAAACTTATTTATAAAGTCTTTACTAGCCTCAACTTTCAAGAAACTTTATCATAAGGCATGTACTTTTAAAGTGAATTTAATGTAAATTGTACTCTTTTTTCTTTGTTTAGGTTTTTCCCATTGAGTTTTACTTTGCAAGATTTTAAGGAGATAATTTGGAATTTTTGTGAACCTAGAAGTATTCAAGTATAGATTTTAAAGTATTTATATTACATTTTCTATTGAATTCTAAAGTATTTAGAAATTACACAAGAATGTTGTACTCATTTTTATTTGCTTAGATTTTTTCCCATTGAGTTTTTCTTTGCAAGGTTTTGACGAGACATAATTTTAGTACATGATCATTCAAGGGCAAATGTTATAAAATCTATAATTGTGTATATTGAATGCCCATTAGAAACTTTTATACGTCATAACTTTTGGATTTAGTCTTTTGGTTTTCCATAAAATTTGAATTTTCTATTAATGTTCCCATTTCTTCTGTATAAATAGACTACTTGTCTTATATTATAAAGATAGAAAAAAAATATGAATTTATCTTTGATTTATATTCTGAACATGCATGTTCTTAATTGTTCCTTTTTTCTTTAACATTATATACTTTACTTATTTTTCTCATTATGCCTTTATTTTATTAAACATTACACTCTACATCATGAAGTTTATAAGTGCATAACACTTTACATTCTCATTCTTACATGTAAAAGAAATATTAACATAAAATATCATATTTTGTGAAGTGAAATTAGTACTAATAATTCAACAAATAACAAGGAACCGCAACAATGCTTCTAATAAACATATTGTCAAATGGGTTGTGAGAAATTAGTGACTACAACCAAGCAATAAATCATAAGTTCCAACCTAAAAATCATAAAGCTAGAAAAAACTCATATAATTATAGGTTAAAATTTCACAAAAACTTAAGTTTATCGAATATTAACTCAATATCCTTATGTTTTGTAGATTATAAGTATACAAGAAAAAATAGAAATTATGTACTCACTCATTAACAAACTAAGAGAGTTTAACAATATTGGTGGATTAAAGCAATTCAACAAAGATTAAAAAAACTAAGATTTTCTCTAAACTTTAATTTGGGGTTTCTTATGGGTTTTTTTTCTTCTAAAAAAACAAAATAACTAGTTGCTTGTAAAAGAAGAAAGAGATTTCATTAGAATGAAAAGAAAGAAATCATGTGTGTAAACGGATTGAAAACATTATATTGATTTTGATTTGAGGTCAGGTTACCGAGAGAAAAGAGAAATCGTATATGAAGAGAGAGAAATTTTGTTTAATTGATCAATCAAGTATATATATATATATGAGGATAGTTTAGTCCTTTAATTTGTAATTTGTAAAAACAAAATAGAGAGAAAAAGAGAAGATATAAATAAATTATTGAAATTTGCTTGAGGTATTTATCCCAAATATAAAACAAAAACCATTTTTAAAAAGAATCTGGAGAGAGAGTTGAGAAAAAACAGTCGGTAATATTCAAGATTCAGCATAAGCTTTCAGCTATTTGAATTTCAAATACCAAAAGTGCTCCCCTATTTTCTTGGTCCCCTACCTTTACATATAAATGGTAAGAAGGGGTGGGTTGGCATTTCCTGAATAACTCATGCATGACAAAGTCTGCAAAACCAGGACCTTCCTGACCCGTTTTCCCAATCCTATCGTCGGATATGGAATTCAAACCATTTGTTGCAGCACAAAAAATGAAATAGCCATTCCACAAAAGGGAATATAAATTATCCAAATAAAAGAAAGAATTTAATCTAGACAAACACCACTTTAAAATGGTTTGATAATTTCTTTAAATTCAAGAAAACCTCGCTCTTTTATAGATATTTTTTATTGGTTCATGTTCAACAAGTAAAATTCTATTTATCCCAAATTTTTACAAAATAAACACATTCTTACTTAAATTTAAGATCTCCAATACAAATCTCGAGATTTTTGCCATTAACCTTGAGTACGATCAGGCAATATCTCTCTAAAAATACTGCAGGAGGAGAGTGGTTTTTAAGCATGCGAAGGAAGTTCAATTCAAAATAAAGGACTCATAATTATTATGATATGATAATAATTGTAAATGAGCAACAAGCTAATAATTTGTTAATCATATATAAAGAACAACATGAAATAATTAAATAATAATTGATTTGAGGTCGTCTCCTCACCCCAATTTTTTCCATGTCCAAACAAAGAAGACGACGGAAAACAGCAAAAAGTATAATGATTTATGACAACGCTTTAACCTTAATTATTATTATAACAAAAGAAGAAGAAAAAACACTCCCACTTTCGGTTTCTCATGTGTTTATATATCAGCCAACCTTGTACCGCCTCTTCTCTTCCTTCAAACTTGTCTCTCTCTCTCTCTCTCTCTCTCTGCTTAATTTCTCTCCTTCTTCTGAAGTATCTCTCTTTCTCTGATGGAAAACCGATTAAAGATGCGAATCTCTCGCATGTTTCGCGGCTCATGTCGGTCCCGGAACTTATCGGACGTGATTGAAAATGCTGTGTTAGTGCCTGAAAACCATAAAAAATTCCACATGACCGAGCCTTCGCCGCCGAAGGTCCGACCTTTCCCTTCAATTTGCAGACACAAACGCCCTGAAGAGACAAACCAAGTCCTCATGAATCACTCTATCATCTCCAGGAAAAAATCTTCACACCGTTATCCTCCTCTTATAACTGCTAATACTAGGGGTCACAGTTCTTGCCCTCCTGCTTCTCCCATTTTTCCTTTGAATCCATTCTACGACGATTTGAGTTTCAAAGAGAAAAAGAAGAGTTGTCGTTCGGTTAAAAGCAGAAGCAAAAAGAAGAACACCATTTGCAAGAAAGAACAGATGAGTGTTTTTAGATCATCTTCACAAGATAGCACGTACTTTCGAGGAAGCTATCATTGGTTTAGCAGCGACGACGAGGAAAAGAGAGGGGATGATTCGGACACATTTTTCTCTTCAAGAAGTCTTTCTTCGGATTCATCGGGATCTCTTAGCCAACCTTCTCGCGGAAAAAAGTTGAGTTCTCGGAGGAGAAGGGCCAAAGTGAAGAGTTCTCAAGTGGGTGTTTCGCCATTAGATGGCAAAGTTAAGGACAGCTTTGCGGTGGTTAAGAGTTCTAGTGATCCTTATAATGATTTTAGAACATCAATGGTTGAGATGATTGTTGAAAAGCAGATATTTGCAGCTAAGGATCTTGAACAGCTTTTGCAGTGCTTCTTGTCTCTGAACTCTTATCATCATCATAGGATTATTGTTGAGGTTTTCATGGAGATTTGGGAGGCTTTGTTCTCAAATTGGTCTTAATTATGAGCAGTAACTAAAAACTGTACTGCTTGTTAATTTTCTGCTATCTTTGTTTTAAAATATGTAGTTTAGAGTTCCAACTCTGATAAACTATGTTAATTAATAGATTATCTTTCTCTGTTATTTTCTCGATGATCATGCATGTCTGCTCCACTTCATCCTTTTCTTGATGGCTTCTTAATTTGCTTTTCTTCTTCTTCTTTTGCCTGCAAAATTTTAATGGAACAATAATTACGAACGATTTTCATATATATATATATATATATTGGATTTAGGCTACTAAACTTTTATAAACAGAAGATTTGACACTTGTAGATAGAATATGATTTAGACAAATTATATGAATAATCTATTAAATATTTTTACAAACCATTAAATCAAGTATATGTCTGAGAAAACCTGATCATGAAAGACTATATTAACACTTTAAAACTACACTAACAAGAAATCCCATTATTATAATCAACTCAAAATTCTCAAGGTTATTCTATAAGCAATTATTTAAAAGAAGCTACTTTGTTGCTTATTGGAATATTAAATCTCCTAAAATTAGGGTAAAAAGTTATTATATGAGCTAAGTTTTTCGTTGTTTTTCTTAAGTAGAGGTAGAGTTTTCTAACGTATTTAACACTTAATTACTGTCCTGTTAATTTCCGCATTCATGATGAATGTATATTCATTTTTTGCCCTTTTGACCAGAGAGGTTTTGAAACAAAAACATTAACAAATTGTATTTGACGAGTTGGGCCAAATAAAGAAGAAGAAGATGAGCAAGTTCTTTCGAGTTGAGCTGGAAAAAAAAGAGCAGCTTCTTATCTTCTTTTGAAAAGAGATCGTCGAGTCTCGTCAGAAGGAAAAAAAGGGTTTCGAGGGATGTATAAAAAATGATAAACTAAGTATGTAATTGAGGTTTCCTTGACCTTTTAACTTAAATTTGAGAGATGGGATAGCAACTTTCCTGATATGAAGGCAAATGAAGTAAAGAAATTTCAAAAGTTCTCCCCTTTGTCTTTCCGGGTGGACTTTTGGATTTCTTTTCCCATACATGATACACCAAAAGAATAGAAATAAAATAATAAATTTATATATTTCTCATAAAAAATATCACCATTAGTCAAAAAGAAAAAATGACTATTTAGGAGCATAACTTTATCTTAAAAGTTATATAAAAAATGCATCATTATCTTTTTCAAGAAACAATATATGATGCAACATCTCGACGTGCATGTCGGTTAAGCATCCAGTGCTCCATACCCATAAGCTCTCTTGTTGATTGTATTGATCGATATATATATATATATATATATATTATCATACATTTGGTTCTGAATTTGAATATCTTAAAAGAACTAGCAATAAAACTATAGCAAAATGAACGACAGCTCGCATCTTATGATTGATTCAAATGACGTAAGGATTGGATTCAATCCCCTTGAACAACAAAAGGGAACTGTTAGGACATGGTTAGGAGAGCTTCCAAGGGCAAGTTTGAACAAAATGAAGACATTTATTTATTATATTAATTACTAGTATGGTGGTGCCACAAGTTATATACGAGCTAGCTCGATCAAATGCCTCAAAGTCTTTGAAAATCTAAGTCCTATCCTTGTACAAGAACTAATCTTTTCCTTCAAAAAAACGACGTGCTTTGATTCTTTTATACTGATCATCATGAAAAATTTGGATTTAACTAGCCCGTTTGCCTAAAAAATGAAATTATTTGATGGGTGTAAGAAGAAAATCTGTATTAAGAGAACCTGGCTGATTCATAGAAAAAGAGAATCAAATTAAGCTGGCATAATATATCATTAAAATGAGTAAGCAAGCATGATGCCTGCCGACAAAGAATCGAACTTTTAAATTTCTGTGACTTGTTCGTAAATAAAATAAACAAATTTTGTTCGCTAAACACTTAAAAGATACAAAATATGTCATTAAGTGTTAGGTACATCTATTTTTGTTTTATTATTAGCCAAATCAAGTTATTTAATGAAATTTATTTGTTTCCATTACCTGGTAACACAGGCAAGACAAAGCAAAACCCCACCCCCCCACTGCCCAAACATACATCGAAGAGAACATAGTTTTAGTTCTTTATGGTGTCCTACCCTTATTCTTCTGCATCGTACGTGATCATCTAGCTAGCCTAATACTTCTGTATCGTGTCCTTCCAGCGAGATCATCTAGCCTTTTTTTTCAAAAACCCAAGGAGCAACTTCCTCTGTATTTACTATAAATTTATTAAGAAACCATCTCATTTAAAAACTTAAACTTTAGATAAGGTATCAGAATATGATTTGTATTATTCTTTAACATACCTCCTTAAGACATCTTTATACAAGCCTTTTGGGTTTGAAAATTGTACAAGCCCACATTATCTTATCTTTGTTTTTTCATCAAATACAATGAGATTGGTGAGATTCGAACTCGTAATCACTGAATCAATTTATATTATTCTTTAACAAAATCAACAAAGAATCGACAAATTACCTCTTGTAATTAAAGAGTATCATGTTTTGTAACTATAAATATAAAATTATTTAATGTACATTATTATTTTGCTCAAAGTGTTTTTTTAGTTGCTGTTTCTCACGTAGCTAGGGCTAGGCTGCTTAATTAGCTAGTAGCTGTGGAATTTAATTTTCATTTCGAAGAATGTGAAGATTGGCATGTTGATATAAATGATATTTTCCTATCACCACTCGCACCACCATTTCGATCAATGGTTACATATAGCTTGAAATTGAAATGAGAGAGGCCATGATGGATGAAGAAAAACTGGCATAAGGGCTAGCAGAGAGAATGTGAGCCGAAACCATGCAAGATGTGGGGTGCTGTCAACTGTGATGTAGCTTTCACTGGTAGTACCTGGATTCGATAGCAATGTTGTGTTAGATTTTATGTCCTCTCTCTCTCTCTCTCTCTTCCATGACAGACGGGTAAGGAGGCTTTTGTAACAATCTAGGATGTCCCTTTTGAATATTGATGACAAAATGGGGAGAGAATTGACATGGCAGTCTCCATCGAGGGATGCAAATTAAAGAATGTCTGATCATCGCAGTGGGTTAGCCATTCTCATTAATGGTCGCATTTTCTGGGTTCCTGAGCCCCTAACTAGCTCCCGTTATCTCGCATTAATGGTTTTTGTTGTGGCTCGTAGAACCTCAGATCGGCCAATACAAAAAGATACAACTGACATTGACAAGCCAATTGTACACTTCAGGCTAGAATGTGTAGGGTTTCTAGTTCTCCTATCAGAAAACAGAATGAATTCCATCAAGACTTTCTTCGACCTCATTCTAAAACAATGCCCGAACCAAGGCTCTGCAACTGGTCCTGAGTTTTCTTGGCTGTATTTCCCAGATCCGGCTCTTTAAAGAATGTCGAGATCTGCGAAAGCCTCAGCAGAGCTCATGTTAATGTGCTAATTAATCCAGTTTTGCAGCCTTCATGTTGATCTGGATGAGTGTTAACTTCAAATTTTGGTAATCGTCCATTCGTTGAAACTGTTCAAATGGGGGACCTTATAGAATTGCAAGCAGTTTTATCATTTTTTTATAATACTTTACTTATTAAAATTACCACAATCACACCACGAGGCTCGAAAATTAACTCAAATCCATATATTAAAATAATATACATATATACATATTTAATTTTTTAAAATTTTATTTTTCATATTAATATATTTTGATTATCAAAATAATAAAAAGACATACAAAATTTAATTTTAAACTAAAAAAACTCAAAATGTTGTTACAAGTTCACTGTGTTTACTATTTCCTTTTTCGCATGGACAATATGGCTGTAAAACTTTGTGAGATGACTATATTTTTTTAAAAATATATTTTTTCAATTAATGCTTATTTCTTTTATTTCATCATTGAGTATTTATGTTTTTATTGGGTTATTTCACTTTGATAAAAAGGGTAACAAGTTTGACAAGTTATTTTGATTGACTGAATATTTTTTTTAATTAACCTTTTACTTGATTTTTTTATTTAATATTAGATTGATTAAAAATTATATTTCATGAGTTGTTTTAGTTTACTTTTTATTATGTTATTTCATCCTGATGACCTAAAAATAATATTTATCAAGTTAATTTGAGTTATTTTATGTGTTTTTTTTAATCATTTCATTCAACCCTGAAACAGAATGTTTTGACATGTTAACTCAGGTTAAATTTAGCAATTTTTTATTTGCTTTCTAGTGATTATTTCATTCTTATGATCCAGCTCACAAGTCTTCCAACATTGAATTTTTTTTTATTAGGTTTTCCATGTCCCATGACCAAAATCACGGGTTTGATAACTTAACTAGTTGACTCATTTTTGTTTTTTTAAATTGATTTTTTTCTTGATTTCATCATTTAATATTGTATTTGATTCAAAATTAAACTTCATGATTTGTTTTAGTTTGTCTTATGATATATGAATAATGTTGAACGGGTTAACCAAAGTTGACCTAAGATATTTTTTTTCTAATTTATTTAATTAAATTTTTATAATTTTTTTCATTCTATATTAGATCTAACGGGATAAATTAGAAATTGATCTTTATAATTTGTTTTGAATTTCCTTCTATAGAATTATCTTGCTTTCATGATCAGAGTTATGAGCTTGATAAATTAACTTGAGTTAAATCAAGTAAATTTTAAGATTTTTTTATAAGAGGTTATCTCAATCTCATGACTTACGTCAAAAGTTTGATGAATTGACTTAGGTAGTTCTTATGTTTTTTTAATTTATTTTTTTAATCTTGTCCTTTAATATTGAGCTAATTGAGAATTGAACTTGTGTAATTTATTTTATTTTATTTTTATAAGTTATTTTAGTCTTATGACATAGGTTGCAGGTTTGACAAGTTAATTCAAGTTGTTGTTTTTTCAAAAAAAAATTAATTGATTTTTTTTCAATTTGATCTTTCAATATTGGGATCATTGATGACCGAGTTTTATAATTTATATTGATTTGCCTAATATGAGATTAATATAGTCTCATAACTCGTGTTGCAGATTTGACTTGTAAATCCAGGTTGATTCAAGTCAATCCAATATATTATCATTTTAATATTAATAAAAGATCTTGAATTTTTTAAGTCATACTATGTTTCTATAAGTCATTTATGTTGTGTTTGGATCTACTAAGTAAATAAGTTTATATCAAATTAACGTCCATATAATTTATCTATGAATTTGGTTATTCATGTGTGTGTTATGGACAACGCACAACATGTTATTTGAAGTTTAAGTAATCCTTCTCTAATTTCTTATGTTTTCAAGGAATTACAAGAAGCAATTTAAAGAAATGAAATTGACATAGAAAGCCAGTTTCTAAAGCTTCTAATATTTGAAATTTCAATTTTCAGCTTTATTGATGCCCATGAATTGTGGTAGTCTATTAGATATACATAATATGGAGTTGGTGAAACTTTGTAAAGTGAGTACATTAGATCCAAGGCTTGGTGACAAAGCTTAACTTGATTTTTATGTTATTGAATTTTATTTAGATTTATTTATTAAGTTTAATTTAATTATTACTGTATATCTTATTTAATAGGCTATAAACCCAATTGTTTGTTTAGTTAGGGTTTTAGCATTTATATGTTATTTAAAAAAAATATTAGAGATTTTTTTTATGAATTAAATAAAATTTACAAAGTTGTTTCTCTTCTTCATCCTTTTCTTCTCTTTCTTTGGCTTTTTCATTGTAGTTTTTTTCTAAATGTTTTTTCTACCACATTAACTTTAATATCAAAGCTTATTTTTTAGTGGTTCTTACTACTAAACAATTACTGAAAATAACCTAACCCTAGAACTTGTAGAGAGCCCTTTTATCAATAGTGGAAAAGAAGAAGTCAAACATACCTTTATTGACCTAAACCCATATCAAGAAAGTATCATTCCTCGTTTGCCAGATATGTGTTTCCAAATATAAATGATTTTATTCTACAAAAGAATAATAAAAAAAAGTCTTTGCAAAAGGAGTAAAAACTTCATTTACTTGTTATGTTTGTGGTTATGTATTTATCCTAATTAATGGCATTCTACATGTAACATGCTCTAGATTAGGCCACCACAAATTGAGGGCAATGATAGGATGGGGTTAACACTTTTTTTTATTACCATTAAGAAAGTAGCTAAGCTAATTGGAGCTTGCTCAATGTGTCCCAATCAAGAAATGTGAATATCACTATTAATTTTGTATTCAAATTATTATTTTATATCAATTCTATTAAAATATTTAATACAGAACATTAAATAACGCCATTCTTTAAATTAAAAATATTATAATTTGGATGAAAATAAGGATATCAAACAACTTTAAAAATTATTGTAATTCCTTCATTGAGAATCTTTGAAATTTTAATAGTTAGATGATATTTTTAAATTTTACTTTTTATGATTAAAAAATATATAGATAAGACATCTCAAACTCCCTTGTAAAGAATATTGTGCCTATATCATCACACTATCGTTTTATCTAGAAAGATAGTAAGGCCAAAATTTAAATATTTTAAAGAATATCCACGATCATGTATATAGGAACATAGACATGTCACCAACTATAGAATTTAATAACTGAGGTTTTAACCCTCAATATCATGGGTGAATTATATTGTGATGTGATTCCAATGGATATATCAAATCCATGACATGCTATCTGTTGTGATGTGATTCCAATAGATATATCAAATCCAATGGATATACGAGGAACTTACTTACTAGCTATACCAAATCCCCACTATAATGATGAAATTTGTTGTGATGTGATTCCAATGGATATATGACATTTTATTTTGGAAGGCTATGGATATTGATTTAGACATCACCATTTTTGGTTAATTAAATTCATGTTCTTTCACTTTTAATGGTAAAAAGATAAAAATCATAGGATTGACACAAAGAACTAGCAATACAAATAAGAAAATGAAAGGACAAGGACTTAGGTTCAAGATTAATTTATCGTGTCTTGTTTAATTATAAAATAAATTCCAAGAAATTCATTGGTGGAACTCCCTAAAGAGGTAAATATTGTCAACATAATAGTTCCAAAAAAGTTTGAAAAAGAGGTGCATGAATATTCAATTATGCCTCATTTAGTTGTAGAAGTTCTTAGAGATAACAACTAGTGTTGCTTAAAGTGGTAAGTGCAATGTCAGAAGAGTTTCAAGATAATTGACATTTTAAGTTCTATAATTCCTTGATTTTTATGTTTGACACCAAACTTGTTATGAATTTTGTGTAATATTCCAAGTTTCTTTATTTTTCATCCCTTGTATTTAACATTCAGCATGTCATAGATTTTGAACAACCTTCTAAGCTCTATAATGTTTTGTCCCCTATGTTTGACATTCAACATGTTACAAGTCTTACATAATCTATTGAGCTCCTTGAATCCTTACCCCTATTCATGATGAATAGGGAATAAAGCCCCAATTCACTAGGTTATATGTAATTTATATCCATTCAAAATTAAAAAAATGTGTGTTACATTCCACACTTTTAGTCATATAAGGTTTGTGGTCACAAACCTAGGATGTTGGTATCTTACTCCTTTATATCATTATACTAAAATGTCTAACTTAATTGGGTCTTTTACTTGTAAGTCATAACTTGTATGTTGAGATTATAAAACATTCAAGAAAGTAATGAATAATACAAATTTAGAGCTAATTCATATAAGTATTATGATGCATTTAATGTTGGAGATTATTTCATGATATAGATTAGACTTAAATGATCTCTTTTAAAAACCAATTATAAATTTAAAGTGAGTAATGTTAAACCATTCAAAGTCTTGCAAATAACTGAATCAAATAGTTATGTCATTAAATTATCACTAAACTTTGATATTATCTTTATTATTAATCTCAAAGACCTTGTTATATATAAAACATAACAATGCATTCATGATGATCCTTTTGAAACTCATGTTCTATTATCCATATCTTTAGCACAAAGAGGAACATAAAAATATTATTTTGGATACAAAAGCTATTTTTACCTTGGATGGTGAACTTCAATAAGTCCCAATATATAAGCTCAACAACTAGATTCAGCCTATACTTAGATTACCAAAATGATGCCAGAACAATTTGATCCTTTTCTTTAGGAACATTATGAGAGTCATATTGAACTATACTTGACAAAGTCAAGTTCTTTTAATCTTAGAAAAAATTGACGGGGATATCACACTTAAGACATGATTCACCTATTCTTATGATTTATGATGACAGAGGATAGCTCAAACCCTTGTGTTATTTAATTTTTCTAGGTTAGGTTATCCCTTACACTTGGATTATCAAAGAGATGTCATAACAATCAGGCTTAATTTTGTTATTGTTCGAGATTTTATTTAATGGGCTATAGGCCCAATTGTTTGTACTAATTAAAGCTTTAATGTTTATAGGTTATTTTTTCTAAATGTTAGAAAGTTTTTGTTGAATTGAATAACATTTACAAAGTTCCATACTTTTTCCAACCCATATATTTTATCTTATTCAATGTGTTTTCTTTTTTTAGCCTTTTCTTCTAATTTTTTTTTTGTTTTTTTTTTGTCTCGTATCATTAGTGTACAACACTTTTTTACTGTTGTCAACTAAGTTATTTTTTATTCACTTTATGGATGTCTAGTTATGATGCTAAAATTGTTTTTTTCATGCAAATTCTATTGTCCTATTACCTTATATTCTCATAGTCCATTTTGTGCCTATTGTACTCAAGTTTCCATGATGGTTTTTTGTTATTGCCAACGTTTTGTTTTGACTTTGGAGATCTAATCAAACCCTTATGCTATTTCATCATTTTAACATGTTTTCCATATGGTTTTGCACATGGCTATAATCATGATAGTTGCAAAATCAAAGGGTTTTTTTTAATATATTAATGCTCGGAAAAAATAGAATAATAGAAAATTGGTTTTGCTACCCCTTAAAGAATTAAAAGAGTTTTGTTATTATTGTTGTGTAACCTTCATAAATTTCTTATGGAGCACAACCTTCAATTTCTTTTTAGTTGTGCTAATAATAGTAACTCAACCTATTGAATTTTCATTGATTTCAAGGTTGTCAATTCCATTCTGATTGACATTCTGGTTTCCCAATTAGATTGAAATGTTTCAATTTTATATTGTTTCGAAAAGCATTATAGGGTTGTACTATTCATATATATCAAATATTAGTTCAACAAATAAATATCAATTCAAATTCAAAAATAAACTAACTTGAAATTATGCAATTCAGATTTCAAACAAAAGTAAAAAACTGAGAGTTAAACTTGTATGACCTAATGAGTCTAAAGACAACTAGAACAATTGGTTAAAATATATTTGAGCTTAATAGAATTCTAGATGATGTATTATCTATGAAAAATATTGAAACAACAACATATTGGATCGACGTGAGTCAACCTTTTAGATTCGTGACTCTAGTTATAAAATGTTAATAACTCCAATTAAAGTAATCAAAATAAATTATAAACCTCAATTTTCAATAAACCTATTATTTTATGATGAAATTAGAAAAAAATCTAATCTAAAAAATAATATAAAAATAACAATTTGAAAAACAAATTATGAATTTGAAAAAAATTATAAAAATATCATTGATAGTCTCACAAGACCTTTCTAAACATTTATTACCCTAAAATTTAAACCTAGGATTTAAAATATGTCAATGGTCATATTGAGAGATATGATTAATACCGTATAAAAAACAATATTTTTTTTTATAAAAAATGAAAACATAATGTTCTAGCGAGAATTTATATGGAATTGATAAAACAAGCTAAGATTCTAAATGAGATGAAACTTGTTCTGGTTTGTTTTGTTTTTTAAATTGGAACTAAATACACCGACCATTCTAGACAGAACAAAACATAATTAAAACTTTGATTGATGATTGTATTATGATAACCAAAACAATAAAAAAAGGTCTTTCGTTTTTTTATATCATATGAACTATTTTACATTTTTTGTTTCCACAAGCGTTTCCTTTTTAAAAAAAATTAAAAACTCCTCCAAAATCATTGTAACATCATAAGGCCCAGTTCCATGTTGAAATGGACTCCAAAAAAGAATTTCTAGGTCGAACTCTTGTCAGATTGGTAAGCAAATAATGTCTTCAAGAAGATGGCAGGAAACTCCACTCACATTCCTCTTATAACATCCTCTTGCACTAGACCACATAATGTGCTGGTTTGCCGATTCCAAATGCTCTAGCTGGATTTGATGCAGAGGCTCTCTGTTTGTTTCGTGCTTTCTTATTCTTTGACAGATACCAGATTAGCGATGTCCGATTTGGATTGGAGCGATCAATCAAACAAATAATGATGAATTGGTACATGAATTATTGCATTGGGTGGAATGCTTTTCTTATCTTGCAATAATTTATCATTTCTTTTTCGCAAGATGTTAGCCGTGATCATGTTCAAGTCCAAGAAGGGCACCCTCATAACTAGGGCGTTTGATATATAATTATGGTGTTGGCTGTAATCATAATCCGGCCAGAGGTTAGAGTTTATCCAACAAAACCCCAGCTTCTTGTACACGAGAGTATAATCAAAACAACCTAGAATGAGCATATATGTTTCGGTACGTTTTGTTTCTTCAACCCGGCCCAATTGATTCCTATAAGAGGACGGTGGCAGGAGAATCGTGAAACCATGGTATGTGTATGATTTCAGTCTAATGGGGAGGTCTTGAAAAATGGCTGTTTGGGGTTGGTGTGCTTCCAT
The DNA here is from genome assembly GCA_009078335.1 of Salix brachista. Taxonomy (NCBI): domain Eukaryota; kingdom Viridiplantae; phylum Streptophyta; class Magnoliopsida; order Malpighiales; family Salicaceae; genus Salix; species Salix brachista. Next base: position 8,318,534 of record CM018589.1, on the reverse strand, counting down.
GGACTCGGTGGTTGAAAATACTCAAAGATGGTGCAGATGTGACTTCGGCGTCGCGCTCTCCTCCGCAGAGGCACGGCGGCGGTTTGAAGCAGCATGAGCGAAAGGCTGATGTTTTTGAGTTTTCTTAGGATTTGTTTTTCAAGTTTCTATCCTATTTTCTTCAGGTTTTTCCATTGTATCATTAGCTTAACCTCATTCTCAAATCCATTATTAAATATTCACACAACCCTAAGGTTACAACATTTAGGAGCTTCCATCTTCTTCTTTTTTTATCAACCGGTCCGTGTGAAAATTCAAAAATGCTCCTGAATCCGAGTTAATTTCTAGCACATTGAAGGGCAAAACGATAATTACAATATTATAATTCACAGTATTCTGTGTCTAGTGATACAATATTTATCCCATAGTGTTTATTTTTTCGTTAATTATGTGTCTAAATCTAGCTTTCGTTAACTAAGAACAAAATTTAAACAATGATGGCCATCAAACCAAACAAGTTTGAATTAAGATTTGAGTTCTCCACACCACTTGCCGTTTTTCTTCTCTTTCAACTTCCTTTTATGTCCCTCCATTCTTCTTCTTCTTCACCCATCGATGTCTCTTGATATAGCTCTCTTCTCACTCTCACTCAAGGCTCTTCTTTCAAGGACATGAAAATGATTCTGGTCAAGAAAAATGAAGACGACAATGGCCTGGAGGGTTGTTTTGTTCGGAACATGTTGGACAACGGAGCAAGCATGTTTTGTCCCCATGTAATTATATCCTCCCCCATGTAATGCCTTAAGCCTTGTTTGTGACACCACTATTTATCTTAGTTTGTACTGGCATTCAACATTTCTTAGAAATGCAATAATTTGCTTCAAGTTTCCTCCTATTTTACAAATAATATCACTCAAGATTACAGCATTCCCTCCTTCCAATAATTGTTTTAATTGGTCAGGAAATTTACATGATTTATCATTATTTAATATTGCACGAATCGATTTTTTTTTTTTTTATCTCACCGACATTAAAATTAATCACCCGTAAATGTTCATTCCAATTCACCAACAATTTCTACCTTGTTTATCATTTCTTAATTAATACTTAGCCTAATAAATCAAGATTTATCGAGTTTGACTAAGGGCTTATAGTTTTATGCTCACACTGTTACCATCTTTAAGTTAACTTTCATGGTATCTCAAAATTTTATTAATAATTTTTTTTCTAATCAAGTCTTTTTTATCATATACTCGCCATTTTCTCAATTATCTTACTTTGACTTATTGCGAATGTACATGACAAGTCTTCATTTTTAAAGGACTAAAATTAGTTTTCTTGCATATTGCTTTTTCGGACCACCTCTGCCACCATTCCATCTCCAACTCTCGGCACCCCTAAAAACAGATTCCTTCAGTGCACCATTAATAACCAGCAGTAGATCTTCCTCTCGTCGTCGGCAATAACAACATTCCTCTCCATGAGGGTTAGTAGCAGCTCTCTCCTCCACCATCTTCCAACGACAACAACCTTTTCCTCCTCTTTCTATAATCGCCACCGGCCATCTTTCTCTTTGTCATCTCCTCCTGCACCACCAGCTGGACGTCCTCTTCACAGTAGTAGCACTGGGTATCCCCTCATTCACCTTCGGTATAGCTATTGTTCACTGTGTAAGTGAACATGAGTACTTGAATTAATTCATGTCTTATTGTTTACATGGTGAACAATAGGCTAAAGACAGGGCTAGACTTAGCGTCTAGCCCAATCAAAGTTGTGTTGGGCCATTTCGGCCCAACATGGTTGACCCACATTTTGATTTGTTTAAAATATTTTGTTTTCATGAAGAGACTAAGGTAGAGACTATCTCACGAAAAGATATTTACTTCAAATCTAAGAAAAGATCGACAAATAAAAATTTGATCTAGAAAAACAATCAAACAACAATGTAGCTTATCTTAAGTGGGGTGCACTGGGTGTGGTGCGTCTTCCTCTTGCACAACAAGTTCCCTTAGCCGGACTCTCATAGACCAATAGATTTTCTAGTGATCTTAATGTTAAGTGGTGACTCTGAAAAATATAATTATAATTCTATAATTAAAAAAATATCCACTCATCTCCCCTATCCTGAGGATGGCCGCGCGCAAAAACCATCGTCGCGACAACCATCATCACAGTTATTTTACTAAATTGAGAATGTTATGAGATTTCTAATTGTTTTGATATTCTGTACACCGATTTGTTTTTTATTTAATCCTAAATTTGAATTGATTTATCACCCAAATCAAATCATTTTTTTTTTCTTTTTAATTTAACAATGACTAGCCAATTTTGAATTATGGTTTACATTCTCCCCTTCTTATTAAATTTTCATTATCAAAATTTCTACTCGGGCCCAAGTCAAGTGTTTCCTGTTTTCTTTCTTTTATCTATTGTTCAATAATGAAGTCGTGTCCCTTTGATTCTTACTAGGAAAAACCGTTTATTTTAATTTCTTAACTAATAAGATAAGCATGGATTCGCTTCTTAATTTCCTATTTCTCTTAAATTAGTTTCTGGCTAATAGAATAGTACTTGTTATAAAATCAAAGGTCTTTGAATCTCATACACAAACATCAACTTCTTATCATCAATTTCACTTTGTATCAAAGCAAAATCACCGATATATTAATCTTTTTTGTTTTTATCCAAATGTTAGACATATCCAACACCAATCCAATTCCATATATTATAAGATTTCATTACCTTATTATGCACCACATGAAACAACAATTTTCATTATATTTAAATCTATTATCAAGTTCACCCTCCAATAATTTTATCACAAGTAAAATGATTTGCAATTTATTCTTGCACATTATTGCAGTTACAACACCTCTTTTTTTTATGTGATGAAACCCCATCCCTAGAAAGCGTATTTTATGGGTATAGGTGAGGGAGTAAAACCCCAACTATCTCAGACTCTTATAAGAGATGCACGTCCTAACTCGAACTCGAGACCTGTTGTGCAGATTGCAAGCCCTCTGTGATCACATAACGACTCTTGAGATCGCACTTACAACACTTTATAAAATACATGCATAATCTTGCTTACAATACAATCATTAGACAATATTAAAACCTATATGATAAGAAAAACAAGGTAGCTTGATAACTTCTTTATAAGAACTAAGGCATTTAAAAAAGGAATTGTAGAACACACATGATCACAAAAACTATCATAAGTGTTTAACATATCATGGCTATTATATTTCACAACTATATGAACAAAATCAATATTATTAAATTTTGTATAAGCATGAAAATCTATATCATTTTGGACTCAATATTTCCTCATCAACTATTGATGGATTTTTCTTTTTTCATGAACTTTTTTTTTCCATGAAACTATTGTCATCAGACATGTAAATTCTCTTTGACTTGTCGGTTATTCCATAGTTCATATCAATAAAATTTCTTTCACACTTCTTTTATGTTCATATAGTTCATCAAATTCATTGTAATGTTTTTATATGAAATTTCATTTTATTATTAAAAAATAATAAATTAATAATATTATTTTTCAGCTTATTTTGTACTAAGTCGGTGAACATAAAAAAATGAGTTACATCTTATTCTCACAGAACAACAAAAATAATATCATTACCTAATCCTCCATATTATTGAAAATCATAGCTCATAAAATCCACTTTCCAAAAAGAATTCAGTTTTCGAATAAAAAATTAGTATACATTCTGACTTTTTGTTAGATGTGTAATGGGATCCATTTTTAATAAATGAAAAGTAGAACCAGACAAATTAAAAGTCATTCCGTGATTTACGGAATATCTATCTGTTAATGTGCTATTGTGCATCATCAATTTAATGAATTTAAAGTTAGTTGGTATTTAAAAATTAAAAGTATTTCATATCTTAAAATAATAAAATAAACCTTTACAAGACACTAGAAACAAAAACTAAGAGTATATTTGAAAATATTATCGTGATTGGTTTTTAAAATATATTCTCTAACAAAAAAACATTAATTTTTTTTTATATATTTTAAAGATTATTTTTTAACATCAAAGTAGTCTAAAGAAAATTAATTTCATTAAAAATTATTTTTAAAACACACGAAAAAAAAAATATATATCAAGAATACTGCGAGCATTCACTTTAGCTCAGTGGTGATAGTCAAGAGATCAGTGGTGCAAAATAATTTAAGTGACCATAAAGAAAAGTAGTTTTGATATCTCCATCAAATGTCTATTGAGGTTCAAACTTTCACCTCAAAATAGAAATTGCATTAATAATACTCCCTTTTTTCCCTTTTAATTAATAGAAAAAAACACTTGGAATATCCTTATATGCATAATATATATATATATATATATATATATATTAAATACAATACAGAGACTAGGTAGACGTGGGCATGATTAAGCACTCGTAATCCTGAGAATCACACTAGAAGGCGATAGAGAGAAGAGAAAGCCACAATTCAACCACCACACCCGCTCCTTTCCTTCTCCTAAAGAGGCCAGACACCAACTTGCTCCACCACCCTCTCTAAAGTAAAAGTGAGGAAACTATCTCATCATAGTTAAGAAACAATCACAAGCTTTTCCATACATTTCTTCGATATCTTCTAATGTTTGAAAGAGTGGGGACTCATCTGTAGCACATAGCAGACATAAAGAGAAGAATAGGAGCGTGTGAAGCAAATAAATACTACAAGGTGGAACCCAGAGAACGATCTGGTTGGGAATTTGCTTCCATCTTTAAGAATTTTAAACAGACTCTAATGGCTCCTCCACCTCTCCTGCCTGTATAAGAAAAGAAACTTCCCAGAGATCATCTCCTGCAGAAGAAGCCAAAAGAACAGATAGAGAGATTTCCGTGTCTTTTCCTGTAGGTTTGAAGAAAACGAAGGTACCTTACCAACTTCTACCAGCCCACCAAGAACCACCGAATGACACCATCAATGTTGCTTGGAAATTCCTTATGCACCACCAAAAAGTTCTTTCAAAAAACCGTACAGAGGTTCAAGTCTTTTTTCTCCGGTGATCCTTACCAAAAGATACCAAAACCTCCTGCCCGCAATAATCCTCGTACTTCTTTCGCTGTTGGCATTGGCATGAAGGCCGAGACAAACACAGACTCGGCCAACTTGTACAGAGACTTCACCGGCAGGTGGGACGACACAGAAAAAGAGAAATCAAAGAGGGACAAGAAGAAGACAGCAACAGCTCCGTCTTCTTCGTCAGCAAAACAAGAAAGAGATCACGACCTAAATTCAGGTTTCATGAATTTGTCGAAGGCAACCGCTGTCAAGAATTACCAGTTCTTACGAAGGAGAGAGCAGGACTATACATACGATGATCCTAACAATGAAATGATCAAGAGATCTTATGCCAGGAAAAGATCACCACTGGATGATAATTCAGGTTCTAAGAACATTACAGGTGAGGGGAGGAGTTTCTTGGTGGCCCAAAAGTTAAAGGAGCTAGAGATGATGGATGTTAGCAACGTAGAGCATGTATTAGATATCGAAGAAGTTCTCCATTATTATTCACGCCTTACATGTCCAGCCTATCTTGATATTGTTGACAAGTTTTTCATGGATATGTATGCAGAATTCATTGCTCCTCCTGCGAATCCACGCAGTGTCAATTCGAGGCCGAGGTTGCGTACGGTCAGGTGATCATAGACTCTACATATCCTCAAGAAAAATATAATTGAGGCCTGGAAATATTTCATGTTGTCTTATCAGATTTGTTGTATTTACATTTTTTTTTGCCTTGATAATTGTATTTCTCTTCGATCATAAATCTGTGCTTGAGTAGGAGTAGGACAGCAATTTCTGTTATGTGTACTCAATTTCTCATCTCCCATTTAATTGAAAATCATTTCCTTGCAATATATATTATAACCATGGATATCATTGTTCTTGACCAAACCCCATATATATATCACCCTGTAATATTCTATCTAAAATAATTTAATTTGGAAAAAATACCATTTGAATTCATTAAAAAAAAAGTATGAAGATCTCTACTAATACGTAATGGGACTATGACGTAACCCAGCTCAAATTAGCTTTACTTGGGAAGAGAGGAAGAAGAAAGTATGTTTTCAATAATAATGAAATATATATTTACTTACAAACTTCATACTCTCAGGAGTTAAGCACCAAAAAAGGTCAATACATTAATCTATTTATTTACAAGACAACAATTATATTTTAAATAATAACTAAAAAGCCTATGAAACCTAAAAATAATAAAAATAACAATAAGTGATCGTCACGTTGTTTTTGTTAAAATTTTCAATAATAACAAAAATACCATAAATTTAATTTTTAAGAAAGATCTCCATTATTTTCTCACCCTATCTAACTACAATCAACCATTATTTACCACCCCAACATATCCTTTTTCCCTTTTCACCTTAATTCCATCAAATAAACATGTAAAAATAACTTCTGCAACATTTAGAGAGCAGGTGATAGGGAAAGGGAATGAGCTCTCTCTTCCTGTGGGGTCTTGCAGTATATAAAGGGAATGTGTCAACTGCGGCAAGATTCTTGCAATCAAAGCAGCAGGTGAAAAGTTTGCTTCAAAGACTTTAAAAGCATCACGATCCTGCCCAACAAGACTTAGAAGCCTTCTCCTAGTCTATATCAACAAACAAACAGACAAAAGAAATTCTATTTCTCTGCAAAATATACAGCCTATGGAAAATAACTACATCCAAAGTCCATTAGCCAAAACATAAAAACGCAAGAAGAGGGTGCTTACTAGTTGAAAGTTTCACCAACAAATTGCCAAGTAATTAAATTTACCAATTAAATAGAAAATCTAATTGTTTAGGGCTATTATTCCTTTAGTATTCACATTTCCAACTCTAAGCAATTGATTTTCTAGTATTTTTCTTAAATAAAAATTATTTAAGAATAACAAAACACAAGAATAGAACGTGACAATGAAGGCAAAATTATGTTTGATTATAATGGTTAGCTTACTGTAATATATATATAGGCATTATGGTCATTTCATTAACTTTTAAAATTTTCTTTGACCTAGGTTGGGAATTATAATATTCAAAAAATTGGTTGCAAAGTGAAATAAAGACTAAACTATAGGATAAGACGAATTTACATTTAACGAACCAACACATTCATAAATTCAAGTGAATAAATAAAATACCATGCAAAATAAAAGATTTAACATCATGAATAAGAGATCGATGAAAATGTAATATTTGCAATTATTTCAGGTGTTATAGAATGTTAATTAATAAAAGAATGATTGAATTCATCTTATAGGTGACATAACTAACTAAGTAGTAGCTAGATGGAAAATGAAAGATCAACTCATAATGTAGATTTAAGAATATAGATAAAGGTAGAAGATTTAAGAGCATATGAAGATCCATCGAGCGGGATAGGGGAGAAGAAGGAGGAGGAGATATTCTGTATCTTCAGTTGACAGCAAGCGAGAAATCTTAAAATAAAAAATGAGAGAGTTGTCCAAAAAAGCATTTGTTCTGGCTAGGCTTTCCTAAGGTATTAGCCTTTCTTCTAATCGCCGCCGCTATTCAATATTGCCTGTTTATTTTCTAGAATCATTTTTTTATGAGGGACAATTTTGCAAATTTCTACCAAATCTTTTTGCATTTGTATTTGGCATTGCCTTAATCTCTTAATGGATTGGTTGTAGTAGCGATTATGTCTAAAGAATTTTAATCCATAGTCTTATGCATCGAATCTTTCAAGTGTTCGTTCACTTAGATGTTTTTTTATTAGGATTCTCTTTTCTTCTAGAAAAAAAAATATAATATGAGTTATGATTTGAGATTACCAACTTAAATTGTCAATCCATCAAGTAATTAGAATCGACATAACAACATAACCTTAGAAATATTAGGTGTGAACCCTCTACCACAGTTGATATACTCATTATTATCATGTAAATAAACCACAATAATTAACTATTATTAATTAAAACAAATCTAAAAATGCAGTCTACTTCATATGTGATATTTTAATAGTGATATTTGTTAGAGAATAATATAAATTATATTTAGGAGTCTCATCTAACAGGTTAAGCTTTTAGATGAGATGATTTCTTAACATGGTATCAGAGCCTTGTTGACCTAATGGTTACGAGTTCGAATCTCACCACCCTCATTCTATTTGATAAAAATTAAGCACGGAGTAGTGTGAGTCTGTGCAAATTTCAAGCCCTGAGAACTTTCATTTGAGAGGATCTTTTAGAGAATAATATAAATCATATTTTAGGACCTCGCCTAATAGTTTAATCTTTTAAATGAGATAGTTTCTTGAGAATATTATCTTTTATATAAATATAATTTATCTCTTATCATAGATCTAAGAGCATTAATTAGAATTATTAATTATTATAATACTAAATAATGACTCAAATTCACATGTTCAACCACTTATCAAAAGAACAAACCAAAAGATTATTTTTTTTCTTGATTTTCATGATGTTAGGTGCAACAAAAATTCACGGTTCTCTTTGTATGTTCTGTCCAACTAGAGGACTTAATGGTTCATTCCTGGAACTAGAAGTAAAAAAATTGGTAGATAGAGATCTCATCCCAACTTTTTTCAAGGAATGTGATAGACCCGATAGCTGAAGGAATAGCTGATACTACCACTTGGATATAAAACCTACATTTTGATAGCCATCTAGTTTTTTAGCAAACGCTGCTCTTCACCTATCTAGTGCTTCTGTCTTTCATTAATTCCTTGTGGTTACCATTTCAATAGCATATTCCCATTAGGATTACCTAATTCTGAATCTTAATAGGACCTGGGGGAAGAGGGCATGTAAAAGTTGGATGGCTGGCATGTATAAGTCTGCTATATAGGCTGAATCTTTTCAGTGTTTACTCGGCTCTAGAAGGATTCCTTCCCCGTAGCATTTCTCAATAATCAAAGCAAATTGTATAGGTTATCACAAAGCAAGATGGATTTCTCAATCCAGAAACGCTCGTGACTACTGGTATAGAGTTAGCCGGGGATTTTTTCTTGAGTTCTATGATCATGATCGTGCACTTGATTAAAGAGCTTTAATTATAAGTGGCATTATCATTCACTGAATGATTGACTTTGGATTTCAAACTCCATATGGGGAAGGAACATTTTTGTTTGCAAGGTCTCATTCATTTATATAGTCCTTAGTAGACCTAGAACCAAGATAGATTCAACTAAGATCCTTGAAAAGATCGAAATTTTCATGCATCGTCGGAGAAGCCAGAGCAGAATTAGAACCATGATAGTTCTTAATTTTTCCTAGCCCAGACCACAGACTAGTCCCGGAGCATCCCAAACTGGGGTAATTCTCTTCAGTTTTATTCAAATACTATAAAGGCAGAGAGCAAAGCTCAAGTAAAACAAATCGCAACTACGTAGGGCAATTATTCATAAAAGGTGGGTTTAACAAGGAATTGTAATGGTTTATTTATCCCCCACCAGTTCCTTTCCCATTAAACATTCATTTAAAGTATTCTCCCAGCTAATTTACGGGCTACATTTTGTTGTTTCAGCCCAAATGTTATTTTTGGTTATTTACTAAAACTCCCTTTCGGAGGAAAATGGTGGCTTGTTAGTAAAATTCAGGGTCATGCATGGTAAGGTTCCGTTTGTATAACTCATAATTGCCCCTTTTTTTCAAGGTTTCTATGAACTAAAAAGTTATCACTTAGTAAGTTTCCATATCAAGACTCAATCCTATTAAATTTGCAACGTCTACCAATTTCATCCCATCTATTTTTGTAGTTTCATATATTTATGTATTTATTTTCTAATAGTTCCCTGGCTTGGACACGACGACACTTCTAGGGGAAACTTGCGAGGTTTCATTCATAGCAGTGCTTCTACAGATAAGGGGGTAAGGGTAGGGCCTCTGTGCATCAATTTGAGATCAAGGGTTGAAGTTGACGTGTAGTCTTTTTAGTGGTGGAGATATTCTAATCAGGGAGAAATTAGGGCAAAGTCCTATTTATAGATATTATGGGTCACTCATTAACTCTCATCTTTGCTGTCGAGACTCTTAGGGCAAGTCCAACGGGAGAGGCATCCCAGCAGGCAAAGGTAAAATTTGGCTCTTTTTGTTAAATTTGTCACTCCAACGGGGAGATGCAAATGAAGAGGCAAAATACCTCTTCCAATTTCGGGAGCCATCCCCACAGGTTTTGGCCGGGGAGCCAAAACCCAAAATGTGACCGTTGGGGGATTTTGTTACCGTTGACATTTTGCCAATAAAAACTGCTCGGAACACAGCCAAGCAAAATCAACACAACCAAACAAAATCAACACAGCAAACCAACATACCCACATCAATTGAATTAATTGAAAAATTGCAAAAACAATTACTGTACAGCAAACTCAAACAAGGAAAATCAAAAAAAATACCACAAATCCAACGAGCTGCATCTTCACTTCGTGTCAAATCTTCTGCCCACTGCTTGAAATTAAGAGCAGAAGCTGAATTGATATTTGAAACCCATGCTTGAAACTTGAACAAGAAAGGGCCATGGGAAAGAGGGGAGAGCAGGGAGGGAGAAGGGAGCAGAATGAGGGAAAGAGGAGAAGAAACAGGTGTGGGGGGCGGCGAAGAAGAAGAAGAAAAGGAAAAGAGAAGAAAAGGTGTGGGGGGCGGCTGGAGGAAGAAGAGAAAGATGGGTAGGGTTGTGATTGAAATGAAAGGGATTTGCACGGGGGGTGGGTTTTTATAATAATTATTATTATATTTTAATAATTATTATATATAATAATAATATTTTAATAATTATTATTATTATTAATTATTATAATAATATTTAGCATAAAAAATAGGAGTATTAATTTGTAATTATAACTTACTCATATTAATTGTATAATTACACCATATACAAAATAATTGAATTTTATTTAAAATTAATTTAAAAAAAATGGCTCTTAAAAATGGCTCTTACCATTGGAGATCACATTACCTCAAGAGCCATTTATACACTATTCAAAGAGTCGTTTCTATCATTTGCCTCTTAAAAATGCCTCCTACCATTGGACTTGCTCTTATTGTGACTATTCTATTCCACTATTTATTCATTGATCGATACAAGAGACTACTCCAGCTGGGTACATTCCTGATCTGACTTGGTATTCTCCAAACTTGGGTTACGTGGACGACGACAATAGGGTTTGCGCAGTCTTGTTCCTATCCAAGGAAGGTTCAGACATTAATAGGTTGTGAATGCACGCGCGCGCGTGAGAGAGAGACAGAGAGTCTATGATGCATGATGCATGATGCATTGCCACTTAAAATCAAGAAATTTTGGTTCAAAGTTGGTGAAAAAATAGTCATATCCGTTTTTTTGTCCATTATCATCTTTCTCTTCTCATGCCACCACGATCCTAACTTCTAGCCAGCAGTTTATCCACTGACATCTCCACCATAAATCACCAGCATGACCACCAATCGACCACCACCAACTTCTACAAGATTTTCCTCTCCACTGCAGACCTTTCTTCCAAGGGCCACCACCAGCCCTGTGCACCTCCGTGAGCCACCGATTGAACTTTTTATCCACAAACAACACCTTCTCCAACCTAGGTGAGTTCATCTATTACGTTCTCTTTTTCTCTTGCATTACACCCTTTTGCACCCTTCTGCGCATACAAAACGTGAATTAATTCACGGTCCTGCAATTGTTGGCTTTTATCAACAATTACTGAGATTGGTTGGACCAGATTCGACCCCCTGCTGGACCAACACAACTCAGCCTGGCTCAACTCATATAATATAGTATCATAATAAAATAATACTAAGATAATACTAAAAACAAATGAAAAAACTACACAAAATCCAAAAAATATCAAATGGGCTGAAGTATTTTCAAAAATATCTATGATTTTATCATATATTTTCCCAATAAAATTATATAATATCAAGCTCTAGACTTATACTATAATTTAGGAATCCAATATTAAAAAAATAACTTGAATCAATTTAAGTAAACTTGTTACATCTATAATACAAGTTATGAGATAAAGATATTACTGTAAAAGACAAAACAAATTAAAGTAAATTAAATAAAAAAAATATTTCATTGACCTCTATTATTGAAACAAGTAAATAACAATATGTGTAGTTTTCATTCAGCGTCTCCAATGGAGATGCGCAAGGGACAGTGACCTTTCGGATTGTTATGGACAGGTGTCACTTAAGAGTTCTCTCGTCGACTCAGCCCACTTGTGTATTAGACTTATCAATTAATAAAATAAAATAAAATATTCCAATAATATAAGGAAAGGAAAGGAGAGAAAAACGATTTGAATGGAGGAAGTATATTCCTTATTTTGATCCAATAGCATAGAGTCTTACTATTCTGAACAACTGCTGCATTGACACGTGTACTCAATCTTATTTAGAGATGGGTTCAACGTCCCGTCCATCATGATTGTGTACGCCAGATGAGCACCCTATTATAGCTCGACGCGAATGAGGTGTAGCCTTCCCTCGTGATCATGTGAGCTGAAATACACTTTTTCTAAGAATAAAATAAAATAAAATGAGCGATGCATTGGGATGCTAACACGTGCCCCTCTCGTCTCCCTACACTTTCCACGTGGATCCAGAAAACGAGGAAGGGTCCCCACTCAAAAGTGAAATGACAAAAGATAGAGGGAGAAAGATGCTCCTTTACGTTGCCCCACAGACGAGGGACGGTGGGGACCACACTCCTTTCTATTATGTTATGATGGGTTCCACTTCATTTGTAGTTGCTCTCTCCATGCGCCACGCGTCTTGTATAAAATTCCAAAAATGGGATTTGGTCACCTGGGTCCCGCAGGATCTGCGCTTCCTGTTAATCATTCGTCATCAATGATGGCCCATCAAATAAAAGATTTCCTTAAGGAGTGTCAACTTTCTATTGGTCAGTGTTATTGACTTTGCTCTAATCTTTTGACTAATTTGTTGAAAACTGTTTTAAGAAAAATGTATCTTTAAATTATTATTTAAAAAAACGTAGATTTTTTATTACTATTATTTAAAGGAGTTAATTTATGCTAGTTAATATACTTGTAATATATAATTTATTTTGAACTACTTGACAATTATCTATACAGCTAAAAGAGGACGCGGTATTACTGTGCAAATATTCACTGTTCACCTAAATTCATAAGGAATGTGGACTTGAATAGTGCGTTTACTAAATAATATAAGTATAATTTCTATACAAAAACTGCACAATCAAGTCCTTCGGCCGAGTGGTTAACGCGTGCGCCATTTCCCCAACAGACGAGGGTTCGAGTCTTTCAGGCGACAAATTGGTTTTTGAATTTTGCTTTTAATATTTTTAATCATATAAGTACAATTTCTATCCTACAATAGCACAACCAAGTCGCTTGGCCGAGCAGTAAGACCGCGCCCCGCGGGGGCGCGGGAGTTCGAATCTTCATGTCAGCAAAAAAGGATTTTTGAGATGAATAATGCTTTTTTTGTTTTTTTTTTCATTTTCTGTGTTTTTTAATGGCTTTTTTCTTAATATTTTTAGGTGTTAAAAATTCTAATTATTACAGATAAGACATTCAAAATAATGATAATGATTATTTGTAAGTTTTTTTCTTATAAATATGTTAGACTAATTATGTATTTTGATATTTATTTAATATTAGCATCTTAAAATATATATAATATATATAAATAAATAAATTCCCTAGGTTTTTTTTAAAAAAATATATAATTAATATCAATATTCTGAAATTCATGTCATCGATAGTATGAACAATAATAGTCATAATATAAATTATTTGTAATAATATTTATAATGACAGCTACAATAATTGTGACAATTTAACAATCATGATAATAATAATGACAATTATAATCGAAATAATTCATTAGTTGATATTATTTTTCTTTAAGGTTGACTTCTGCGGTTTTCTTATGTATAATATTTCATATCTAACATCACATAAACAAAAAAATATACGAAGTGATGCGTAGACGAAACGGGTAGAAAATTAGTGCAATTTATCTACAGTGAAAAAATATACAAGCCACTTACCATCCACTTCACCATACCTATAAACAATTTTTTTAACATGCAAAAATATATTAATAGTCTTAGATTTTTTTATAATGCTATATATCTAAGCAAAACAATCAACCTACTAATACAAATAAAAATTCTAATAAATATTAAAATTCAGAACTAAGAGTATAGATACATAAATACAAATAAATTATTTAGATTTATACAAAAATTACTTAAAAAATAAAGGCATCAAAACTAAATCAAGAAATAAAATAATTATTTATTTTTTCGCTATCGCACTTTTAATTTTTTCAATTTAATCCTTCCATTTAAATTATTAACATATTTTGTTTTTATTTCGGTCCATATACTTTTAATTCTTTATTTTAATTCTTTTATTTTTTAAATCTATTTCTAAATAGTCTCTATTTTTATCTATGTTCACCGTGACACAAATCACTATGGACGACAACAGTAATGCTCTATTTTTGGGTCGGTTCGAGTCGATTCGATTCATTCGGTTTACCGGTCACGTCAGTACAGCTCTTTATTTTGATATTTCTGTTTAGTGCCTGAGCTTTCAACTGTTTTTTCTGGTCCTTAATGTCATTATATAGGTTTTGATTTATTTTAATTGGGTCATTCATCTGAAATTGATTATATATTGTAGTTTCATTTAGGTCCTCATTCTTTGAATTTTTGAACTGGTTTGAAATCCTTAATATTTTTGGTATCAAAGTTTTGAATTATTTCAATTTTATCCTTCCATTCAAATTTAATACAAATCCTTAATATTTTCGGTATTAAAGTTTATTAATTTAATTTAAAATATTAAAATAACCAGTTAAAACATGTATAAAATCATTCAATTTCCTACATCGAAAAAAGTCTACATGAAACATTCAAAATAATGATAATGATTATTTTTAGGTTTTTTTTTATAAATACGTGAAACTAATTATATGTTTTAATATTTATTTAATATTAGTGCCTAAAAATATATAGAGAGAGAAAAAATCATTTCTAACATATTTTATATATTATAATTTTACCAATTGAATATTAAAATAACTACTTATAGCACACAAAAATTTTAAGTTTATTTCTTCAAAAAAAAATTTATTTCTAATATTTCAGATCTAATATTACTAGGGAAAAAAGACAACTCATAAAAAAATATACGAACCACTTCCCATTTCGATCACACTGTTCTTTCTAGACAGAAAAAAACTTATTTCTAATATATTTTATCTATTACAATTTTATTTATTATATATTAAAATATTTAATTATAACATTTAAAAAATCAATTATTTTTCTATATAGAAAAAAGCCCAGCGCAACGCGCGGGCAAATCAGCTCGTATAACCCTATAATGACATCGAATTATTGTAAAAAATATATTCATTACCATTCTCAATTTTGTGGGTCAAATATTATTGAGGATGATTATTAAACTAATAATAGAAGTTTCTTTATTTAATTTTTGATTGAATTGTGATGCATAATGTTTTTTTAAAATATTTTATTTCAAAATACATAAAAATAGTTTTTTATATATTTTTTATTTTTAAAATTAATTAATCAAAATTATATAAAAATATTTTAAAAATAATTTAATATTTTTTCCAATACAAATATACTTTAAAAATCACATTAAAAAATATATAACTCTAAATATGAGCTTTTTTTAACCGTGATTAAGTAGGTGAGTTTTCTCTCAATTTCATGATTTTAAACTGTAGAATTGTCAATTAAAAAGATTTATTTCCTGTAAATACATATATTGTATCAAAAACAGGATAAATCTCCTCAAAATAAATTAATTTAAATCTTAAAATTATTAGTTGGAGGGATTTGTTTTCCTAAAATTACCCCCTAGGAGTTATCCTCATCCTGTATGCATATTTGTAAGAAGTTTGAACTTTGAATACTGTCGTCATGGATATCTCATCAAGCTACATGTAAAAAAGGTTTTTTAAAAAACAAAATCAGACCTAAAATAAATTATATTATTTTATATTTTATAATAAAATATACGTGTTGTGTTTTCATGCTAGATATTTATCTAAACTAATACATGTGTTTTTGTTTTTATAGCTAAACAAATAATTATTATGACCTAAAGCAATAATATAGAAACTTGATACAGTCCTCACTTTTAAAATACAAATGTTGAATTCAAAGAAATTATATTATATATTTATTTATTTATTCTTGAACTAGAATCAATCTATATTATTTTAATTTTTCTTAATTCTCCTATTTATTTATTCTTCTCATTTGTCTTGTCTTCTATTAAATTTCCTTAGTTCTCCGTCTTTTTTTTCTTGTCTTTTATTTTATCCACTAAGTTTTATATTTTAGTATACAAAAAAAAGTGTGAAAAAAATATAAATAATGAAAATTGACTAAATTTTATTAAAATCTATTTTGAAAAACTTCACATTTTTTGAAACACGTGAAAATTTTGGGATAAAAAATGGGCTATGAAAATGTATAAGATAGCCCTTTTTTTATTAATTTACTTTATCTTGAATGATTAATTTGTTTGAAAACTCACAAGAAAACAACTTTATGCATGTTTAGGAGTGTGTTTGAAATTGTTTTTAAAAGTATTTTTCGTTCAAAAATACATCAAAATGATATTTTTTATTTTTAAAAAATAACTTTTGATATCAACACATGAAAATAATATATAAACGTAAAAAAAGATAACTTAAAATAAAATAAAAATAAAAATATTTTTGAAATGTATTAATTAACATGGTATTGATCTCAATAACAGTCTGTAAAGCACCTTTAAGATAAACGATAAAAATTACACCCCGTCAAGTGCCACGAGACAGGCACGTGAAGATAGTGCTTGGAAGTGGGTGAGGAAGCAGATGGACGGAGAGCAAGGACAGACAAGGAAACAAAATGTGCCACCTCAAGTATAGGACCTACCATCTATATAGCTGGTGTGGTCTCTTCCAGCTCCCAAGCGCCATGCCCACATGAGTCAACATAGCCAATGGCACGAGGGCTCGCCACGGTACTTTCTTAATGGTTAAGGCTTCTTTGACCCCCCAGCAACCACGTGGCATAGTGTGGTCGGTTCATTGAAAGCCTAGCAACATTGTAAGACCGAACTTAACCGCCTGGACACGTCCCTGTCTTATGTTCTTGTTTCTCTCTCTTTCAGTACGATCAGACGCATTTTATCAATATTGAGAGGTTCATGGAATTCTTATTTCATAGTTTGGATCGAGATTTTAATCATTAATTAATAAAAGTTAAACCCCTTTTCTTCTGGATTTGATTTAATCGCGCTGTTAACTAGAATAATAAATATAATAACATTTTTATACTTCCAAGAAAAAATAACATCTACAATTTATAAGTCATTAGGTATGTTTTTCATTTTCATCTCTTTCATCACAGTAAAATAATATATTTATCTTCATAATCTAAAACCTAAAGAAGAGGGGTAAATAGGTTTTTTTCTGTTTGGTAATGCAGAGCGAATTGACAAAAATGCTCTTGTAGTGAAAAAAAGAAAAACAAACCAAGGGCCTTTAAAGTATTATCAACTGATTTTCTCTCTTGATTGTTGGGATTCTCTCTTGATTGTTGGGATAATTAGAGTCATAAATATTCTTTGTATTAAATAAATATTTTCTAACTTTAAAAAATTGTTGGTGCAAATTATGCTAATATATAGGAGGCACTCGTGTATTTTAGACGTGGTATGCATTGTCTTCTAATGAAAAAAAAAAACAGATACTTTTTGTCATGTTATTGGATGCACCACTGTGTTTTCTTTCTTCTAATGCAATATTTGTCAAAGATTATTTGATATTTTGTCATCAATTTGTCTTTTTTTCTTCTTTCTTCTTTTGTTCTTTGTCCCACTAAAAAATACATATTGATCCTTTTTGCTCATAGCATTTCAACTTCAATTTATATTCTTTATATTTTCAGTATTTTCTCTTGAACTTTTTTATCAAGTTTAATTTATTTTCAATTTAATCCTCAATTCTAATTTGTCATGCATAATGTTTTTCAATCTAGTTTTTTTTTAATCTCTAATTTGGCATTTTTGTCAAGGTTTTGGTAGTTTTTAATTTTACTTTTCAATCCAAGTGAATGATTTTTTCCCTTTAATTTGCTCCTCATTCCTTTGATTTTTTGTCTTTTTATTATTGTTTTTGTTTTCAATTTAACCCTCTAGAAAAATAATTGTTCTTGCCCTCTAATTTATTTATTTATTATCTCAATTCTCACTCTTATTCTTTTAATTGTTATCTTTTATCTTTTTATGTGATTGAATTTTTCTCTTTATTTTATTTTTCAACATTTGATTTATTGAGAATTGAAGTTATAATGTTTTTTCATGTATAGTGTTTATGATTTAATAGTTGATGTCACGAGTTTTAGCAATTATTTATCGTATAGGTCTCAAACTTAACTCAAGAAAAGTTCTTGGTCAAGGTTTAGGCTGGTTGAACCGAGTTAACACAAGTCAACCTTTTTTTTTAAGAATAAAATTATATCATTAAAAAAATGAGCAACGAGTTTAAAATGGGTTTTTCAAAGGTAATTGGGTTACAAGTCAACCCAATTTTTTTACCTAGTTATTTCTTCTCTTATTTTTGTTGAAACCTAAAACAATGATTTGTGAGGTTAGAGCAACTGCAGCCGAGAAGGCAAATGCAAAGGCAAAATTAAAAAATCAATTGTTTAGCATGTGTGTTTGGTTTTTTGCACTGCAACGAGAGTGACATTTGTAGAGGCAAAAATGGCACCCCGTGCATGAGCTGCTATTTGTAGCAGCTCATGCAAGGAAGGTAAAATATTGGCCCCACCTTGGGGCCACCTTCTATATATATTATGATATATATTAGAAAATAATGTAATTATATCAAAAATATTTATTTTATTTTTTTATTTAAAAATACCTCAACAAGAGAGTAAAATATTATATATAAAATTAATAATTATATTATTGAAGGGTCTTTTAAAAGTAATTATTTAATTATATAACATATTTTTATTAATTGTATAATTAATTGCATAATTAAACTACATACAAAATAATTGCACTATATTTAAAATAATATAAAAAAAATAGCTCTCCAAAATGAATTTTATCATTGAAGCACACATCAACAAAAAAAAACTATATATACACTATTCAAAGAGCCATTTTAGAGATTTGGCTCTCCAAAATAGCTCTTGCCATTGGAGTTGCTCTTACCCTAATATTATTTTCTATATCACAGTTTTTTTTGGGTTAATCCTACTTGGCTTGCATCTTATTATCCATGTTATATATTTATCACGCAATCTTAGGTTTACTCGAGCTAGTTCTTTTTTATATATATATCCTTTTTATATAAAACTTTCATAGGGTTTTTCCTTTAATTATTGAGGTCATTTGTTTTCATTTTATTTGTTTACCATCATTTTATAAGTGAAATTGAAAATCAAAATTGAAAGCTGAGTAAATAGCTAAACTTGCAGAGCTACAAGTAAAAAAAAAAAACAATAATTATAGCTTTGTCACTATTTAGAATAACAACATCTAATAAAGAAATATTAAATAAATAGAAGAGTGGAGAAAAAAAGAAAAAAAATATATGCCTCAAAGCTCTCGATGGAAGAGATGAAGACGAAACGAAGACTGATGGAAAAGTGGCTTCCTCAGCACGCTTATCTGCAAAGGAAGAGATTGAATGTCAGCGTGTAGGGTCAGGATGAAGGGGGAAGGACTTACGTGGACGGCTGAGGTGAAGCAAGCAAGGCACTGACACCTGGCAAGGCGAGGTGGTAACAAGGGAACGGTGCTAAAATTAAAGACAGCTATCAAGGCAAAATAGGATAAAAACATAGAAAATACATATACGAAACAAACACTAATTAGTCCGAGGGGTTATATTAAGGAGGAGGAGGACATATTCAAGGGACACGGAGAGAAATTGCTTTAAAGCAAATCAATTGACCAGGAGACCCGGGCTACCTCGAATCTGCCCAGAATATCAGCTTTTAGTTTCAGCTTCTAAGTTTTAGTTCTTTTCAGTATTATTTCCTTTGTCGAAAAAAACCACAAAACACAAAAAAAAGGCATTGTTATTTATCTTTTATTTCAGAAAATTCCAATAAAAACTCCCGAGAGAAATTTCTCTCACAAAAAGATTGTTTTTTTAAATTAAAAAGGTTCCAAGTGGTATCAGAGCACGATCCTCAGGCATGGCAGAAGGAACGAGAGTTTCTCAGTTAATAGAGACAGTATCAGGGATGAAACAGCAACAAGAGGCCTAACAACAAAACCAAAAGACCCAACAACAACTATTGGAGGACATCATCCAACAACTGAGGAAAATGTCGGCCTGAATGGACCAAATGTCCAAAACCCAAGGGAAAAGGCCCATGGGTTCACCACCAAACTCACCTACCCGGTCCGTTAATGGATATCCACGGAATGAAGTAGCCACACAAGAGGGAAGTCATCAAGTCCAGATCAAGTCTATCCGATTGGAATTTCCGAAATTAAACGGGGAAGACCCTATTGGCTGGGTATACAAGGCAGGTCAATTTTTTAACTTCCACAATACTCCAGCCCAACATAGGCTGTTTATAGCAAGCTTCCACATGGAAGGGAAGGCTATAACTTTGTATCAAGAACTAGAAGAAACTGGAATCATTACCAGTTGGGAAGCCTTTGTTACCGCCCTCCAAATCCAATTTAGGGCCTCGTCATATGACGACCCCATGGAAGCATTGATCAACATTAGGCAAACTTTGATAGTTGAGGTCTACAAAACACAGTTTGAGCTGCTTTCAAATCAAGTAAGGGGGTTGTCTGACTCCCATAAATTAAGTTGTTTTCTTGGAGGGTTAAAGGAGGAAATAAGAATGGGGGATCGAATGTTAAATCCACAGAATCTAGTAACTATTTATGGGCTAGCCCGAATGCAAGAAGAGAATTTGGCAATCATGAAGAGGGCTTGGAAACCTAGCATTATGGGGCTTTAAGAGAGAAATCCAATAACAGCTGCACCGAAATGAGAGGGAAGGTCAATTCCCATACAAAGACTTACCCCAACTCAAATGAAGGAGAAACATGATAAGGGTCTTTGCTTCAAATGTGACAATAAATAGGGCCCTGGCCACAGATATGGAGGGCCAAAACTATTTCTAATAGAAGAAACTGAAGGGGACACAGACCTCCCTGACATCACAGAAGACTTATTTGACCTGAGGGACCTTTAGGAGAATGGAGAGGGGGAAATTGGGATATCACTCCATGCTATTATCAGAAGCCCTAGCCCAAAGACTATGCGGGTAAAAGTCAGAGTAAAAACTATGCGTTCATAGCCCTAAAAGACACTGGGAGTAACCATAACTTCCTCTATCCTAAGGTGGCCCGCAGGGTGGGACTAAACATCACCAAACACAAACCCATTGGGGTTCATATAGCAGATGGCTCCAAATTATGGAGTGAGAGGAGTTGCCCAGAGATTAAATTCTTAATACAAGGCGGCCAATTTTCTACTCAGGCATACATCCTCCCATTAGACGGGTGTGACATGGTACTAGGGATACAATGGCTCAGAGAATTAGGGCCAATATTGTAAGACTTCACATCCCTTAAAATGGAGATCCAACAAGGGGACCTGAAAATTTTAATTAAAGGAATGGGGACAGAAGAATCAGAAGTGGATTGCAGCCCCGCTTTCTTACAGGAGCTTCGGAGGTCTGATCCTACAAATTTGAGAAATAGGTCCAACATAGAGCCAGATACCAAGACAGATAGAGAACCTACTCACCGAGTTCCAGGAGATCTTCCAAGAACCCACAAGGTTGCCTCCCAAAAGATTCCATGACCACTCCATTATACTAAAAGAAGGCACATCCCCAATCAACATAAGACCTTATCGATACCCCTATTATCAGAAGAGAGAAATTGAGAAACTGGTCAATGAGCTATTGTCAATGGGTACCATAAGACCCAACCAGAGCCCCTTCTCATCCCCGGTTCTATTGGTGAGGAAGGCAGATGGGTCCTGGAGGATGTGTGTGGACTAGAGGGCATTAAATAAAGAGACAGTAAAAGATAAATTTCCTATTCCAGTGGTAGAGGAGCTACTGGATGAGCTCCACGGGTCACAATTTTTTTCCAAATTAGATCTACGATCAAGCTTCCACCAGATCACAATGAAGGACGAAGATGTCCCAAAAACAACTTTTAGAACCCATGAAGGGCACTATGAATTCTTAGTGATGCCTTTTGGCCTCACCAATGCCCCCTCCACTTTTCAAGGACTAATGAATGACATTTTTCGCCCTTACCTAAGGAAGTTTGTTTTAGTCTTATTCGATGATATCCTCATCTACAGCCACTCCGAAGAGGAACATGGCAGACACCTAAGAATGGTGTTTGAAACCCTGATAAAACACCAGCTATTCGCAAAGAAATCCAAATGCAAATTTGCTAGCAAGGAGATTGACTACCTCGGACACATTGTTTCCCAGCAAGGGGTCCATGCAGATCACGACAAGGTAGAGGCCATGCTCAACTGGCCAAAACCTAAAACTCTCAAGTCACTAAGGGGATTCTTGGGCCTAACTAAGTATTATCAAAGATTCATCAAAGGATACGGGGGAATTGCTGGGCCCTTAACAAGATTACTGAAAAAGGGGGCTTTTTTATGGGGCTCGGAGGCTAATCAGGCCTTTGAATTGCTAAAAAAGGCCGTGTCTACGCCCCCAGTACTAGCCCTACCGGATTTCAATAAAAATTTCATAGTGGAATGTGATGCATCAGGTGTCGGGATTGAGGCGGTATTAATGCAAGAGAGCAGGCCAATTTCTTACTTTATCAAGAGCCTCAAGGGCAGGGAATTGACATTATCTACTTACAAAAAAGAGTTACTGACCTTAATCAAAGCTGTGCAAAAATGGTGGCCATATCTCCTAGGACAGGCCTTCAAGGTCAAAACAGATCAGCAAAGCCTCAAATACTTACTAGAGCAAAGGGTGGGGACCCCTACACAACAGAAGTGGTTAACCAAGTTGTTAGGTTATGATTTTACAGTGGAATTTAGAGCAGGGAAGGAAAACTTAGTAGCAGATGCTCTCTCCAGGAAAGAGGACCCTGCCGAGGAGGGTACCCTATAGGCTATCTCTACTCCTCTAGTTAAATGGGTAGAACAACTAAAAGAAAGCTACAAGGAAGACCCCGAAATACAAGATATCATGCAGAAAATGAGTCAATAAAAACAATTGAGTCCATGAAGTTTCAAATAAAAGAGGGAGTACTCTACTACAAGTCTAGAATATATGTGAGCCAGACCAGCCCCTTAAAGCAAACAATCCTAGACTATATTCATGACAGTCCCATCTCGGGTCACTCAGGAGTAGAAAAAACCCTAAACAAGGCCAGAAAAGATTTCTTTTGGAAAGGCATGAAGGCAAAGATCCAGACATATATTAGACAGTGTGAGGTCTGTCAAAGAGCCAAAGGACTGAACACCAAACCATCAGGTCTCTTCCAGCCCCTACCTATACCTACCCAACCATGGTCTTCCATATGAGTGGATTTCATAGAAAGGCTACCCAAATCTAACCAATACACAGTCATTATGGTGGTGGTAGACAGGTTAACCAAGTATGCACATTTTATCCCCTTATCACACCCTTACAGTGCTACAAAAATTGCCAACCTATTCTCACAAAATATCATGAAATTGCATGGGTTACCTGACAGTATAGTCTCAGATAGAGACCCCACATTCACGAGTAAATTTTAGGAGGAACTATTTCAAATTCAGGGAGTAAGGCTATTATTATCTACTGCATATCATCCCCAGACTGATGGACAAACCGAGACCACCAACAAGACACTAGAAGGGTACCTTATGTGTTACGTAGGGTATAACCCGAAGGGGTGGTCAAATTGGTTGACCATGGCAGAATACTGTTATAATACTAGCTATCATGCATCTCTAAAAACTACCCCGTTTGAAGTTGTATACGACTATTCCCCCCCAAGCATTACAGATTACATTCCAGGATCGACCAAGAATCAATCAGCAGAGGCACAATTATTACAGAGAGCAGAACAGCTAGCAAAAATTAAATATCATCTAAGCCTAGCTCAAGAAAAACAGAAGGAACAGGCAGATAAACACAGGGAAGACGTTAACTTTAACGAAGGAGAGTGGGTGTACCTGAAGCTCCAGCCATTCAAGCAATCCAGCATGCCAAAAAACAAAAACGGGAAGTTAGTTTACAAATATTTCGGACCATTTCAAATACTGAAGAAAATAGGGACAGTAGCTTACCAGCTCGACCTACCCAAGGAGTCAAAAATACACAATACTTTCCACGTGTCACTATTGAAAAGGTGGGTCGGTAAGAACACCATACCGGAGCCGTGGTTGCCAGATCTCGGGTCGAGACAGGATACTCAACCTGAACCCGAAGAGATTTTGGATCGAAGACAGCAGATCGGTCGAAAAAAGAAGAGAAACGAGCTTTTAGTAAAATGGAAAGGTCAACTAGTTGAAGACGCTGAGTGGGTAGAAGAAGAATGGGTTAAAAAGAATTACTCGAACCTTGAGGACAAGGTTTTTGAAGGGAGGGATAATAGTTGTGACAGTCCTGGCTCTTCCATAGCCATCAACGGGCAGACTGGAGAAAGAAGGAAGAAGGGCTCTCTCATGGCTCTCAACGCACAGATCGAAGGAGAGGAAGGGAGTGGTGACCAGACAGAAGCTCTCAAAGCTCTCGATGGAAGAAATGAAGACGAAACGAAGACTTATGGAAAAGTGGCTTCCTCAGCACGCTTATCTGCAAAAGAAGAGATTGAATGTCAGCGTGTAGGGTCAGGATGAAGGGGGAAGGACTTACGTGGACGGCTGAGGTGAAGCAAGCAAGGCACTGACACCTGGCAAGGCGAGGTGGTAACAAGGGAATGGTGTCGTTTAATTAAAGACAGCTGTCAAGGCAAAATAGGATAAAAACATAGAAAATACGTATACGAAACAAACACTAATTAGTCCGAGGGGTTATATTAAGGAGGAGGAGGACATATTCAAGGGACACGGAGAGAAATTGCTTTAAAGCAAATCAATTGACCAGGAGACTCGGGCTACCTCGAATCTGCCCAGAATATCAGCTTTTAGTTTCAGTTTCTAAGTTTTAGTTCTTTTCAGTATTATTTCCTTTGTCGAAAAAAACCACAAAACACAAAAAAAAAAAGGCATTGTTATTTATCTTTTATTTCAGAAAATTCCAATAAAAACTCCTGAGAGAAATTTCTCTCACAAAAAGATTGTTTTTTTTAAAATTAAGAAGGTTCCAACTAATATCTTAATTAGTGTATCTCTAAAAAGGTTTTTCTCAAAATCTTTTCTTTTCTCTCTCTCCTCTCTCTACCCATTAATACCTTTTTATTATTTTTATTTAAACATGTACAGACCTATCTTACAGTTTTCTTAGCTATGTTTTTTGTCAATATTTTTCACCTACTTTTTTTTTTTTTAAATCTTTTCTTAGTACCATTTCATTTATGTTTATTCTTTGGGTGAATAACTGATAAACCTGCTCAATATTATTATGTATAGATTTGTATCACAAAAAGTTTGCTAATATTCTTCCGAGAGTAATTGCATACCATAACAAATAATTTTATGTCCTGGATTAGCAATGGAAAATAAAAAAAAAATTAAATTAATGTCTTTTTCATCTACTGAAATAAAAGAAGAAGAGGAAGGAAAACAGCAATATCTCCAAAACGCAAAATTAATAGAAAAGATAGAATGCATCATTAATCTTGTGAATAGCAGCTAAAAGCCACCTCCCAAAAGAGAAAATGGATATGACGGTCGTGGTCTATCCTCCACTCCCGCCGCCATTTCTCCAAAATAGTTCATATGGTCACCCCAATCACCACCATATCCTATCACACTACTATCCCCTTGCGGCAACACTGCCACCGTAGTCCCAATCCCTGCACCCATTGAACCTGCTGCTGATGGGCTAGCTCCTGCCACGGCAAAACCATAGTTTACTTGGTCTAACCATCCTATGGCGTTAATATTTGACTCATCGGGTGACGATTGGCAGAATTTATCGACATCAAAAACAGTTTCCGGTGAAGATATTACCCCTACAGAACCCTCTTCACTAGCCACTTCAGACTTTATTATTGTCGAAGCACCTGAAAGTGCCATGCCAGAAGATGATGTCGCCGAAGAAGATATCATCAAACGTTGTTTCTTGTCTTTTATCTGCCTCGTACGTTCTTTCTCGAGAATCATACGAGGAAGGAGATCCGGGTCTTCAACAACTTGATAGATGAAAGCCATCATTTGTTGTGGACGTCTTTCTGTCGCCTCCAAACGCTTGTTCATGCCGTCAAGTTCCAGCTCTACGGCCTTCTGTTCTTGCTTTAACCTTGCTATCTCCATAATTATATCTTCACCATCAAAGTCTTCGCCTTTTGTATTTACTTGCATATATGATGACCCTTTATTTGGACCATGCTTCCTGCGAACTATGCTCTTAAGCAATTGCTTTTGCCCTCTAAGAAACCATTCGTTTGCGAATTCCCATCTATCTGGATCGACTTTTCTAAAACCCTGGAAATCATGAAACAAAGAACTGTAACATTAACTAATTGATCACTATAAATATATTACACAGCTAGATTGGGTTACGATTGCTACTCACATAGGTGTTCAATTGTCGAACAAAGCTGGAGAAGTTGTTGTGTTTGAAGTAAACAGGCAAGATTCTCTGGGAGAAATCTAAAGGGTTGACGACGATGAAACTGTTGTTGGCTCTGCCCCAGGAAATCAGAGAATCCGTTGCTGGATCACTGACCATCTGATAAGTCTTCAAAACAAAGGGTGCTATGATGTTATTAGCCTCCATCGTATGGAATTCACTAGGCACAGTGAATTAAACCTCTCTCTCTCTCCCCTCAAAGATATAGAGGATGAGATGCTAAAATGGCAAAAACTATCATGATGGGGATGGCGTTGGCCTTTTTACTCCAAGTGGGGAGACACCACCGTTAATATATAAATGGACGCATGTACTGTAACATGAGCTTCGGTGGGAGGGCAGAAATCCTAATGGCTGTGATATTTCTCGGGTCACGAGATGAGACCCACCGTCGCTCCGCTTTTATCATCTTATGCGACACGTCATGGTCCCTTATGGCTAGATATTTTCATCACAGAAGCCTGTCTCCACTCGCTGTACAGGTGCGTGTGACACCTGTCCCAACTCCCACCTTTTTGTAAGCGATTTGACGGACGCTCGGACGTTTATTAGGTGGTGTTTGTTGGGGAAACGTAACTTTAAGGGCAGTCTCATAAACATAGAGCTTATGATATATATATTAATTCTCGAATTCGAGTCATGATATATATTTCTTGTAACAGTTTAGAACAATCAAAATTTTACTTATTCACCTGGATCCACAAAAATATACTTCAAAAAAATAGAATTTCTTCACATAAAAAAAAGTAACGAGAATGGCATATTGTTAAGATCGAAATTGTAGGATGTTATAAAATAATATAAATTATATTTAGATCTCACGTAACAGCTTAAGCTTTTAGATGAGATGATTCATTGACATAATATCAGAGTCTTGTTGACCTAGCGGTCACAAGTTCGAATCTCACAATCCTTATTCTATTAGATAAAAATCAAGCACAAGGTAGTATAGGCTTATGCAAGTTTCAAGCCCGAAAAGTTTTCACTTGAGATTGTGTGTTAGATAATAATATAAATCATATTCTGAGATCTCATATAGCAACTTAAGTTTTTAGGTGCAAATAATATAGATCAATAACATGACGAGATGACAGAAGGCTTGCGATCCATACAACAGGTCTCAAGTTCGAGTCAAGACATGTACTCTTTATAAAAGCCTAAAACAATCAGAATTTTACTCATTAACCTATATTCACGTCATACTATTTATATTCACGTCATACTATTTCAAAAAGTAGAGTTTCTTTGCATAAAAAAAATTAAGTAACGTTAAGGGCAGATGGTTAATATCGAAATTATAGGAGATGGAAAGCAAAAGATTTATTTTTGATTTGGTGTATATAACATAAATTTTCCTTTTCATCTCTGTTTACTCGTGGAGGAATTACAGATTTAATGCTAGAAAAAATTATTTTACCTTCGCAGCTTATATACATGTCCAAGCAAATGATATTTATATTTATTCTATTTCAAGATGACAAGATCATTTAAAATTATTTACTAATCTAAGAGAAAAAATATATTTTAAACTTTTAGTTTTAAATTCCATACTAATAATTTTTTCCATGATGTCTTTTAATTCAATTTATGTTTACTTATATATTTTATCAATAACTTAATATTATAAAAGTTATATTAACATATCCTCTAGTTTAATATAACTTTAAGTCTACATTTTAACAATAAAAAACATCTTATACAAAATATTAAATAAAATAACATGAAGAATTCATGAAAGTACATAAAAAACTATAAATTATATTACTAAAGAAAAAGTTATACCGTGAAAGCATATATTATCTGATTGTTTAGGGGTGTTTTCATTCTTTCCTTATTTTTTTAACAATAAATCTATGGATTCACCCCTGAAAGCAGACAAAAAAACAAAGAAAGGCCAAGAGTATTTTTGGTTTTTTAAATTGTCCTTGAACAATAAATTAACACTTTTACCCTTCAGTAGAACAATAACAGTGAGCTGGCGGAGAGGGCATTTTCAGTTTTTCATGGTTGGATGAACAGTGAAACTACAAACATACCCTCAGAAACGACAAAAACATAAGGTTGGAGTTGGGGGCATGATGATATTTTGATCCCATGTTTTTTTCTTCATTATAGCTAGCTCGGGAGGTGTTTAGATAATTGCATAATTTTTACTAATTTAATTTGGGGTAACTATAGGCGCGTCTGTTTAACGCGCCAATTGTTGTCTTCCTTTCAGGTGGCGCGTTCGGGGTCCTATGTCTGGTGAAAACACACGGCCATCGTATCTCCGGATACACCGCCTTGTCCTCTTACATGATGGTATGCATGTTGACGGACGAAGGGCATACAATTGTTGGTGATCAATTTTTCTTTTCATACCCTTCTCTCCTGCAGCAGCAGAAAACATGTTGATTCTCTTTATTTATGAGTTTTTCATTTACATCCTTAAGATTTTTATTTTGTTTTTCTTCCTGATTTTTTCTACATATATTTTTTTTTTCAATTTTACTCTCAATTGAAATTAATCATATATGCTTTTTTTTTAGCCTTATTCTTTTGATTTTTGATTTTTTTTTTGCCTTTAATTTTTTTGGTTTGCAGGTTTTTATTTATTTCAATTTTATACTCCAACTGAAATTGATCATATATACTATTTTTCATTTCGACCCTTATTCTTTTGATTTTTTTACTTTTAATCCATTTGATTTTCTCAGTCTCAAGGTTTTGATTTGTTGTAGTTTTGTTTTCCTATTGAAATTGATTATATATTTTGTTTTTTCATTTCAATTCTTATTTTTTTAATTTTAAATTTCATTTTAATTCCTTTGATTTTTTTCTATCATTCTTGTACAATCTTTGTTTTGTGTCCATATTTATGTGTCAATGCTTTTAATTATGGTTTTTGATTTTTGTCATTTTTTTCTTTTTATTCAGTTTAGTCCTGGACTTTTAATTTATGTTGGTAATCATGTTAAAATTAATTTTCCCTTTGTTCTTTTTTTTTGTATTTTCTGTTATTTTTATTTGTTCTTCAGATTAAATGATTTTTTTTATTCTTATAATATTTATTCTATTTTTTTGCTCTTTTGTGAAAGTTTTTTTATTCTTTAATTATTTTTATTTGATTTGAAAATCAAAGAATATTTTTTATACTGATAATATTTGTTTGGATTTTTCCTTCAATCATAATAATAACAATGGAAATAGTAATTCAACTAATTATCATTTGATATTGTATCTATTAGGAATTAAGTTTTACAATTTCTCTATATATAATGTGTCAAATCTAATATCAAAGCTTAATATTTTGAAAATATTATGTAACCAATATTGTCTTTAATTTTATTTTTATTTTTATAAAAGAATTATTATTTAACATTAGTATTAAGCATATAAAATTGCCTTATAATTAGGTTTTTTAACATTACTTAACAAAAATTTTCTCCAAATTAATTATTTTGTCCAAATATATAATATTATAAAAAAAACTTAGAGTCTTGATATTGTTTTTACATTTTAAAAATATTAATTTTAGTTGCGACGAAGCACATGATAAGTGATCATTGTATTTAAAATACAACGGAATAAGTGAAGAATAGAATTTAAAAGAAGTAAATCATTAAAAAATAAAAAGCAACCTAAGCCTGAACCGAGCCTAGGCATGATTAGGGACTCTACACGTGCATGTCCATCGTTTATGTCAATTTTTTTTTTATATATATATATATATATATACATATATATATATTACAAAACAACTAAACCCCGTGGGGTTTTGCACTGTTGCTCTCCTCAGTAAACACTGTGGATTGCGACAGTGCACGCCTGAAAATAGCCTTCGGGCGCGCGGCGAAGAGGGCGTGTGGGGCGGGGCTATTCTCGGCTTTTCCATTTCATTTTTTTTTTTTTTAATTTTCAATTGTGAACAGTGTAATGACTATTTCGTCCCCGGTAATAGGACAAAATAAAGCAAACGGGTGAGGGGCACCGACGTAATTGCGCGCGGTCGGACCGGCCCGGTCCGGTCCGGTCCGCCGTAACTTCCGATTTATTTATTATTTTCTTAAATGGCTAAATACGGTTTTAGCCCCTAATAAGACAAAAACCATGAATTGGGTGCAGGGGTGGAACGGTAATTGGCCCTATTTTTCGAATTATTTAATCGGCTTCTGTCAGGGCGTGAGGCGCACGCGCCAGACGGTTTTCCGCCTCACGCCCTGTTCAGGTGGCGCGTGCGGCCTCCTACGGTGGACGGAAATTGTCTACCGCAAGACAGAACGATGCGCCGCCGCGTTTTCTTCCTCCCGCGGTGGGACGTGTAACCACCAGATGTCCGTGGACGCGGCGGAGGCCGGTTGAAGCCGCCGGCAACGTTTTCTCTCTCTCCTACACGTCAATGTGCAGGAGAGTCCCCCATTTATTTTGACTTTTCACTTCGGTCCCTCGACTTTTAATTTCGTTTTTGACCCTAATTTCTGTTATATAAGTTTTAATGTTGTTCGATTGTGTCCTCCGATTTCAATTGATTGAATGTCAAAGTTTCACTTCGTTCCTTCGACTTTCAATTTCCGGATTGGCTGTATATAACTCAATCAATTCGGTACAAAAGTTCCGAGTTTTGCAATTTTGTCCTCTGACTTTTAATTTTTTAATTTCAGCCCTTTATATTTGATTTTAATTTAAGTCCTTATACTTTTATTTTTTTATATTTCTAAAATAATCCCTACTTTTGTCCATGTATATATAAAAGTGTATTTAACACAATAATAATAATAATAATGATAATAATAATAATAATAATAATAATAATAGTAATAGTAGTAGTAGTAATAATAATAATAATAATAATAATAATAATAATAATAATAATAATAATAATGACTTAATTATTTTTTTTTCTTACGCTTCTCTGTTTTCTTCCTTTCTCCCGATAATTTGATAATAATTTTTTTTTTGCCGATTATAGCAATAATAATAATTTTTGTTTTTTTATCTTTTGTTAAAATTTCTTGCATGTTTTTAGTCTTTCATTGTTTTTTTCCTTTCATTATTAACATAATAATAATAATAATAATAATAATAATAATAATAATAATAATAATAATAATAATAATAATAATAATAATAATAATAATAATAATAATAATAATAATAATAATAATAATAATAACTATTATTATTATTATTAAATTATTTTGCGTGCTTGCTCTTTCTTTAATGTTCTTTTTCCCTCCGGATAATTTTATATTTTGGTTTTTTACAGTAATAGCAATAATTGTTTTTTTTTAAAATCTTTTGTTAAAGTTTATAGGATGTTTTTAGTCTTTCATTTATTTTTGCTTCTTTCGCTATTAACATAATAATAGTAATTATAATAATAATAATAATAGTGATTATTATTAATATTATAATAATAGTGATTATGTATTCTATTATTATAATAATAGTGATTATTTATTCTTTCATAATAATAATAATGATGATAATAATAATTTTTATTCTTTTTATAAAAGATGTAATCATTCTTACTCTTTTGTTATTTTTTTCCCCTCCCGATAATTTGATAAGTTTTTTTTTCTTGCCAGTAATAGCCATGGTAATTTTGTTTCTATCTTTTGTTAAAGTTTCTAGAATATTTTTAATCTTTCATTTATTTTTGTTTCTTTCATTATTAACATAATAATAATAATTATAATAAGAATAATAATAATAGTGATTATTATTAATATTATAAGAATAGTGCTTATGTATTCTATTATTATAATAATTGTGATTATTTATTCTTTCATAATAAAAATAATAATAATAATAATTTTTAATTGGTTTTTTTTTGCTTGCTGTTTTGTTCATGCTTTTAATTTTTTTCCCTCAGTATAATTTAATAACTTTTGTTATTTTTATTCTAGGGATAATAATAATTTTAGATGTTAAGACTCCGATGTTGCTATTATGATAATATTTTAAATGAATATTGCTTCCTTTTCCCTTTTTTTTTTATTTTCTCTTTCTATGAATTCATTTAAATAATTTTATTATCTGCACAATAATCATTTCAGTAAGTTTTTTTTTCTTATTCAAATATTTTGCTCTTTTTTTTAATGTTTGTGCGCACTCTTTTGTTATCGTTTATGACGCAATGCCTATATTATAAAAGATGTAATCTATGCTTAAACTCAGCTCAAAATTTTAAACATTTTATCTTTTAATCTATAATTTTTATTTACTTATATCATATAAATTAATCGTTGTAGATTTAATTGTGTTAAATTATATACAAAAAAATACCCGCGGCAACGCGCGGGCAATTAACTAGTATATATATATAAGAGATCATACATGAACAACACGTCATTCCCTAGAATGGCGTCGTTCATGCATCATTCCATTTATATGAATACAATTAGATAGATTTCAATAGATTATGATGAATTCCTTTTAAAAAAAAAATCAAAATCAAAAAGTATAAAAAAAATCATAAATTACTTAATTTTACCCATTCATGCCTCCACCGCAAAAAGACTATTATGATTTTTCATATAGCAAAAACTAGATAAACATAATAAATTTTAATATAGTAAAAATATATTATATATAATTATTCTCTTAAATATATATTGTTTTGAAAAATATAATAAATTTTATTTTAAAAAAAACCTATTGTATGGGCTATATGTTGAAGTATGCAAGAAAAAAGTGATATACTTTGCCTATCCTATAATTTAATTATTTTTGTTTTTTTGTGTAATCAAGTTTTTGAATATTTCATTTTGTATTATGAACTTTAAAGACGGTAACATTTTAAATAGTTGGAGGAAAAAAACTAAACAAAAAACATGTATTTATTTATAAAATTATCATTATATTTGAAATAATAATTAAATATCTCCTGAAGTCTAAAAATAAAAAATATACCATTAAAAAACTTTTAAAAAAGTAGATTACGAGAAAGAAAAAGGAAAAAAAAGCAACTATTCTCTTCAATCTTTGATACCAAATTCAACTCTCCTTATAATACCATATAATTTGGGGTGTTTGGGTCTTTTAATGGTATCTATAGAATGATTTATCAAAGTTATTTCAATCTCACCATATGACATGATCATACTTTGAAATATAATGCCATATATGTTATTTATTCTTTCACCATCATTAATTTATTTAAATTGATTCAATTCTTACACTTAGGCCTTTAAAATAATTTAAAAGCAAACTAATGATACCAAATCTAGCTTCACCATCCACACCAATGTTACCATCTCCCTAACAAATTAATCTATCTCTACTATGAAGAACCTAATACATCTACACCAACAAATCCAACTTCACCATCAATAACCTCTAAATCAATGACACATGGAAGCCTTCCTAAAAGATAAAAATTACATTCTCTCTTTGATTAGGACTTTGCTTCTAGGTAGAGAAAAGAAAAACTATGATTTTTCAGTGATTTTTAATCAAATTACTAGTGATGATTTGTTGTGAGAGAATAATTATTATCACAAGTTATGGGCTTGGAGAAAGTTAGCATGAAGAGAGAGAATGAGGTGTCATTTTAGTGATTTTTAAATTCTGCTTTGATCTAGGTTGCAAAATGTAATATTCAAAAACTTGATTGCAAAGTATATTATTCAAAAATTTGGTTGCAAAGTAAATAAATGACAAAACCATAGGATTCTAAAATCATTTTTCCCTGAAAATAAATTTTAATTTAACTAAAATAATATATAATATATATTTTCAATATAATTAATATTTTCAATGATGTAGGAATTCTTCCATATCAAATTGAAGCAATATAGACTCCTTGAATGCAAATATAACTTGAAGATGCATAAGCTTATTTTCATATAATTAAGTCTTTATATAATTTAATTTAGTATCATAAAAATGATGTTTATCTAAAATATTTTTTTACCATTCAAAAATAATTTTACTTCAAAACCAACACATTGTGAAGTATAACCTCATGAAAAAAAACATTTTGTCATATATTTTGCTATAATTACTAAAATTCTCTTCTAAATGAATAACATGAACTTTATCAAATGACTTTTCACACTTTTGATAACTAAAAAGCTTTTTATCCATTTTTAGCTAAAAGCTCTTATCATATGGGTTGTTTCCCTTTTTATCCATTATTATCTAAAGTGATAAAGTTGTAATTTTTGGATGAGTTTTACTTAACCCTTTTTAAACTCAAGCTAATTTGTCTTCAATGGTTAACTTACTTTTTTACTAAAATTTTTGCAACAACTATTTTTGCTCTAAAATAGATGATATTGTCATTTCTAATATATGGAAGAACACCAAAAAAAAGTTCAAAATATTTGACTCCTCCTGCTAGTGTAAATAATAGTCATGTGTGGTTTTTTCACCTATAAAGACAGTTTTTCACTTCATGTGCAAAAACACACAAGCTAATATTATTACAACACTTGATGCTTACAATTCTATTATCTAAAATGATTTGATTATTTTCATAATATTTTGAAAGCTTCAAACTTTTAAGGCCATAAATTCTTTCTTTTATGCACCATAGAGGAACTAGTAAGTTAAAAACTCTAGGTTGATAAGCCTTACTTGAAAATATGAACTCTTTAAAATGGAACCTATTGAATGCATTTGTGAAATGCATAGTAGGTGTATAGTAGGTTCATTACCTTTTTTAGTGAACTAGTTAGCCTATGAAAAAAGTCCTAGGGCATGTCATTCCAAAGGCATAGCTACAGAGGAGGCTAAAAACCTTAAGACACTTGATTTTGACAAGTTTATTAGACCATTAGTAGTTTATGAAAGAAAAATCAAGAAGTTAGAGGTCGAAGATATTGAAGTTAAAATGATATCATTAGCTTTAAAATCAATGAATAATTATGAGGATACAAATGAGTATAATGATATGGAAGATGATGATGATATAACCAATGATTACTAAAATATTCACAAAGTTTTGAAGAATAAAAAAGTATGACAATCAAATAAATTTTATAAGAGAAAAGGGGTGATAAAGAAATATCTAATAGACACACCGTCCTTTGCTATGAATGAAAGAAATCGAGTCATCCGAAGCATGATTACCCTAATCGAGTCATCTGAAATATTGTTTTTTCTTCAATTTTATCCTTACAAATGAAGTAGGTTTCGAGCTCACAATATGCTTACAAACGATTTGATGACAAAATTGCTATAAAAAAGAAAAAAGAAAAGGAAATACAATGCATTCAAGAGAGGAATCAACAAACCCAATTAATAATATGGTGGTTCAATGATTTTGTTTTTCATGCATCCTAGAAGGTTGTGACCATGACACACTGTAGTAGACAATAATGCATCAAGTCTTCGGCCCATGGCAAAGAAGATTTAGGAAGAATCGAATACAATTTATATCCAATTAATTGCGTAGGTTATCTATCAAAATCCTTCGCTTTCAATCTACCAAACTTAAAAGAAATTGATGGAGACCAGAAGAGCCTCTTGTCCATTGGTTGCTTCACGTCGACCAATTTTTAATTTCTTTAAGATCTAAGAATTCAAGCTAGACTCGTCTAGAAAATGCAAATCCTTAAGGTCTAAATTTGATCAACCACCCACCCTCCCACTATTATACAATCCACCAGCAACGTTTTTAAAGGCCTGGGAAGGGGGTTGCGGTTGTTTTTGAAAGTATTTTTTATTTATAAATATATCAAAATAATTTATTTATTTTTTAAAAAAAAATATTTTTGACATATGAAATATGCAAATCTCCTCCCCGTTAGTATTGGGAAATACAAAATTAAATCTCATAATTCCCTTTAGTTTATTATATTTGACTTTTGCTGCTTCTCCACCATGCATGAAAGACTTCCATATATTTGTGGGTCACACTCGATATTTTCTTGTCGAAAGTAATCGGTGATGGGGGAAGCTTACAACATCATAAGGCTAATTAGAGGATTGATCTTGATGAACAGTTGGAGAAATCAATGGTGTTAAAGGGATCAGAGCTGTGAATATAGGGCTTGGTCGGAGGAAGACGAGATTTGTATTCAATTCTCGAAGATCATGATGGTGTCTTGTCAAATGAAGATTTCAAAGAATCTTCGAACTGGATTCCAGAATACCTATCGATTGAAATTTGAAACCCTAGAGTTGTTAAATCTAAAACCCTAAGAATTATAAAATAGTTTTTGTACACCGCTCTAACTCAACACAGTAGCTCATTGACGCTATTACTGATTTTAAATATTATAAATAAACTCTAGAAATACCTAGTAACAAGTAAATAAAATCAATAATATTAAAATACAAGTTCTTAAATTACATTAAAATCCATTCAAGTTATTAAATTGTTTTGTGGGATGTTTTTCGTCTTTGTTTTACATTATTTTTCACTTCTCAGAATTAAAGTATTCAAAAAATATATAATATTCCTTTTATCAAACTCTACTAATATTGAAAAAATATTATTAAGATGGATGAAATTCATATAATTTCTTTTGACATATTTTCCCAATACCCAAAAACAATCAAACACACCAGTTTTATCTATACAATTTCAGACTTTAGATAAAAAAAAAAATACTTCATTGTTTAAATCAAACATTTTGATGTAATAATTATGCAACCTTATTCACTTACAATTAATTCAAAAACATATGCTGATTATTAAAAAAATCTGTATATTTAGAAAACCCAACCTCTTTAAAGCTTTAGATGGACTATTGGACTCTAAATACAATATTATAATGATAATGCAGTAGCAATAGCAATAAGTAAGTCTCTAAGAGGCGTAGTGTGATGATAAAAGGCTTGTGATCTGTATAGCAGGTCTCGAGTTCGAGTCTAAGCGTGTATCCTTTGTAAAATCTTGAGACAGCTGGAGTTTTACTCGCTCACTTGAACCCATAAAATATGTTTTCCAGGGGGTGGGTTTCCTTGCATCCAAAAAAAAATAACAATAAGTAAATTCAATCACCTCATTAGTTAAAAAAAAATCCAATATTAATTAAATAAAATTATTAATTCCTAAAACATATTTTATATTTTATAATGATTAGTGAAATATGGATTAACTTTTTTTTATTATTATTACTGTATTTATATCCAATACAAAATCTAAATAATATAAAACGAGCTGCTTAAGTCACTCCTTGGTATTGTATGTACTTTATCTTAACCATAGCTGTCAATTTCGTGTCGTTCCGGCCGGAATGACTGGAACATGCCATGCTAGTGAGAAAACCGGGACAAAACGACGTTGGTTTCGTCTCGGTTTTCATTCCGGCCCGTTCCGAAAATTCCGGCCAAATTTCGGCCGGAACGTCTCGGTTCCGTTCCTGGTGTGCCGTTCCGGTATCATAATCAAAACGACACCGTTCAATTTGTCAATTTCATCTCCGATTTAAATCACACACATACAGCCCCGGCACCAAAAATTCTTCCCCAAATCAATTTTTCATAATTCTTCCATCAGCTCACCTCAAATCTCAATTAGGCTCTTAAGGCATAGAGACCTCTTTTTGTTTTTACCTTTCATCTTGGGGCTCACTTCCACGAACTCCACGGAGGAACGTGACCCAGATCAAGAAGAACCACAAACCACAGACCCAAACGAAAGAATCATTCTTATAAACCCTCTCACTCAAGGCATGGTGGTGATTGAAGGAGCTGCAAGTCTTGAATCTCTACTTAGAGACATGGGTAACAAGAATGGCCAACCACCAGCCTCGAAAGCATATATAGAGGCCATGCCAAGTGTGGAGATCGGGGAAGATAAAAAAGATGGCAAGTGTGCTATCTGTTTAGAGGAGTGGGAGTCTGGTGCGATAGTAAGGAAGATGCCTTGTAAGCACAGGTTCCATGGTAATTGTGTAGAAAAATGGTTAAAGATTCATGGGAATTGCCCTGTTTGCAGGTATGAGATGCCTGTCGACGAGGAGGAGTTGGGGAAGAAGAGAGATGGGGGAGATGAAGGGAGAGAGTGGAGGAGAACTGAAAGAGAGATTTGGGTTAGTTTTGCTTTTAATGGTAATAGGAGAAATAGGGATTCAAATGAAAATCCTTCAAGTGATTTTACTGATTTCTCTACTTCAAGTCCAAGTGCTACTGATCATGAAACGGAGAGTTAAGTTTTTGTGAGATTATTTCTTAAATCCTTTTACTTTTCTAAATAGCATGTGTACAGAGAAGTGATTGCATTTTATGTTTTCAATTTGAACAATAAAGGAAGCATATATTTTGATTTCAAATTTTACTGTCGCACTTGAGCAATAATATATTGTATAATTTAAAGTTAATTTATCTTGAATTTTAATTATGCTTGTTAAATTAATATTTTATTTTTTTCATATATATATATATATATATATATAATTATATATGAATAGACGACGACCGGAACGGCACGCCGGAACGCTCCGAAATCGGAACGTTCTGTTCCAATCGAAAAACCAGAACGATGACCGGAACAGTATTGACAACTTTGATCTTAACAATCATAACTCTTTTTATTGGTACAGTGATGATCAAAACTCTAAACAGCTTTAAAAAAGAAAATATAAAACATAAAATATAAAATATAAAAATATAAAACTAATTAAATTATGTCCAAATTTATCAAATTATTAGATCAATCTTTAATGACTATTTAATATTGAAAAATAAAAGATTTATCAAACACATAATTTATACGGTATTATTTATATATAATGGTAATTTATATTCACGTAGAAAATAATTAAAAAAAATTAAAATAAGAAAGGTTTCATGGTAATATAGTATTAAGAAAAAACAAATTTAATAATAACTATTATTATTAAGAATTATATATTTTTATCCTCATTTATTATTAACTATTTCGACTAACTATCAAAACTCTGAAAGCCTGTTTGGCTTTTTCGTTTTCTAACTTTTATTGCTGTCCTTTAAAACAAAGCACTAAAAAGATGCTTGGTCGATATTTTAAAATCAGTTACTTAATTTTATAATACAAAAGTTTCTCATCTTATTTTTTAAAACAAAAACTTAAATATTTTTAAATTGACTAATTTAAATCGTTTTTTATACATATTAAATAAATAATAGCTAATAAACTAGTTGATCCATCTAGGGGGCAATAGCAACATTGTCATGAACGTGTACAGATCATAGCTCTGGCCTTCTGACTCCTAGGCTATATCTGGTGCTAAGGTGTTTGTTTCTATGCATCTAATTTCGGTATACAATATCAAGCTCAAAGTGCATATTCAATATTCATTACTAATTAAAAATTGTAAAATTCCATAAAAATAATTAAAAAAAAATGATACTTTGTCCATAATTGTTATCCCAATTATCAGCCCTCTAAAGGTAAAGTCACTCCCTTCTAGGTTGTAGC
Source organism: Salix brachista (assembly GCA_009078335.1). NCBI lineage: Eukaryota > Viridiplantae > Streptophyta > Magnoliopsida > Malpighiales > Salicaceae > Salix > Salix brachista. Next base: position 8,278,411 of record CM018589.1, on the reverse strand, counting down.
TTTTTTCATGACATCAACAAAATTAAGTGGCTAGGCAGATAAGAACAATAATAGCAATAACATGCATGAACCAAGTTTTCTCAATTATTAGCTCAGTATATCTTGCAATAGGCTATAGGTTTTTGATAGGTCCCAGTCAAAGCCTTTAAGAAATATAAGAAAATATTCTGCTTAAGGTGAGAATAAACCTTGATAATTGTATTTGAATGAAATAAGTTGCCCTTTTCTGAATTCCCAAAGGGTCTTTTTATACAGGAAAGAAATTAACAGCATTCCTAATTCTGAGATTGTATCCCTCAAAATCAGGCCACTACCTTATACTGGCAATCAGCCACTTCGGCATTATTGAAAGCAAATAGACCTATTCTTAAGCACAAGACCTATTCTTAAGCACGCATGACTAACATGCATGATTTAACAAGTTAGACCACGTCCTTGGTCATAAGTCCACGTGTGACAGCAACACTTAATTGAAATACTTTGGGTTTTTTACTGCTACCCTTGCAGACCTTCGTGGCTCACTTCGTGTCTCATCAATACTCCCCCCTGTGACACAAACCTTGTCCTCAAGGTTGAAATTCATGAACTTGTCACGTAATTCCTGAGTGTTTTCCCATGTAGCATCATCACGCGGTAGCCGCTTCCATTGGATTAAACTCTCCTCAATAAATTTGGATCCACGTTTTACCCAACGAGTATCTAACACACACTTTGGTTCTAGGAGCAATTCCCCATCGTCTGCTACTGGAGGCAGATCGGTGTGAGTAGTAATGTGATTCCCCACCGTTTTCTTCAGAAGCGAGACATGAAAAACGGGGTGAATGCGAGAATTGGATGGAAGATGTAGCCTGTAAGCAACATTTCCAATCTTTTCTTCCACAAGATATGGCCCATAAAATCGACTTGCAAGTTTTTGATAAGCTCGCTTAAATACTGACTGCTGACGATATGGATGTAGTTTGAGAAACACCCTATCACCCACTTGGAACTCAACATCTCTGCATTTGGCATCAGCTTGTTGTTTCATACGATTATTTGCAGCATGAAGATTGTTCTTAAGTTGCTGCAGCAGAGCATCACGCGAGGCTAAGCTTTTATCAACTTCGTGTACTGGACTTAATCCTTCATGGTACTGCGGAATCGTTGGAGGTGGTCTTCCATAGAGTGCCTGGAATGGGGTCATACCTATTGAGGCATGATAGGTGGTGTTGTACCAAAATTCGGCCCAAGGTAAAAATGAAGACCACTTACGAGGTTGTTGGTAAGTAAAGCAACGTAAATATTGCTCAATGCAGCGATTAACGACCTCTGTTTGTCCGTCAGTTTGCGGATGGTAAGCTGAACTCATCTTCAATTTGGTGCCAGATAACTTAAAAAATTCTTGCCAAAAATGACTGATAAACACCGGGTCCCGATCACTCACAATCGACTAAGGCATGCCATGAAGCTTGACAATGCCATTAATAAAAATTTCAGCCACCATTTTAGCTGTATATGGGTGCGCCAGAGCCAAGAAATGAGCCAATTTGCTCAATCTGTCAACTACAACCAGAATTGTAGTTTTGCCAGCTGAGGGAGGAAGACCATCAATAAAATCCATCGTGATGTCATCCCAAACTTGACATGGAATTGGGAGAGGTTGCAAGAGACCTGCTAGTGATAGTGTGTCATTTTTAGTGCGTTGGCAGATTTCACAGTCGGCCACATATGTCTTCACAGCTTGGAACATGGATGGCCAATAAAATTGCTGTGCCAATCGCTTGTAGGTACGTAAGACACCAGAATGGCCACCACTTGGAGAATCATGGAATTCATGGAGCAACTGGGAAATTATTTCGGACTGTGGTGGCACCACCACCCGATTCTTGTAGCAGACCAGCCCATTACGCCAGCTGTAGGGAGCCCCGGGATTGGCAGTAGCTTTGTTACCGATTGTTTTCATGTATGGGTTGCTGTGAGCTTCATCCTTGATGGCGTCCCATAATGACGTGTGAGAGACATATAAATTATCCAAGCGTGGACTGCCCGGAACCCGTGAGAGAGCATCAGCTGCATTGTTATCCCGACCGGGTCTATAAATTATCTCATAATCATAACCAAGGAGTTTAGTTATCCATTTTTGTTGCTCCGGTGTCACTATACGTTGATCCAACCAATATTTGAGGCTGCGCTGGTCGGTTTGAATGAAGAACTTCCTTCCTAGCAAAAACGGTCTCCATGTTTGAATGGCATGGATGATGGCCAGCATTTCTTTAGCATACACCGACCATGACTGTTTGGTAACACCCAATGCGCGGCTCATGAAAGCGATTGGCTGCCCTTGTTGACTCAAAACAGCCCCGATGCCAGCACCAGATGCGTCTGACTCAATGGTGAAAGGTTCACTGAAATTGGGCATCGCAAGTGTGGGGGTTGTTGTCATGGCAGTTTTGAGTTCTTGAAATGCTGTTTCAGCTGCCTCAGACCACGCGAATTTGCCCTTCTTTAGCAGATTGGTAAGAGGCTGAGCAATGATCCCGTAGTTCCGAACAAATTTCCGGTAGTAACCTGTAAGGCCTAAAAAACCACGTAACTCAGAAACATTAGTAGGGCGTGGCCAATTTAGCATCGCCATAATTTTGTTCTGGTCCACCTTTACTCCTTGGGATGTCACAATATGCCCCAAATATTCCAATTCTTGCAACCCAAAAGCACATTTATTTAATTTGACAAAGAACTGGTGTTGCCGTAAAATTTCAAATGCCTTCGTAACATGTTCAAGATGCATGCTCAAATTGGGGCTATAAATGAGAATATCATCAAAGAAGACTAGTACAAATTTACGCAGGTAAGGGCGAAAAATAGAATTCATAATAGCTTGGAAAGTAGATGGGGCGTTACAAAGACCAAAGGGCATAACCAAGTATTCATAATGTCCATTATGAGTTCGGAAGGCGGTTTTAGGGATATCGGATGGATGTACTCGTACCTGGTGGTATCCTGCTCTTAAATCAAGTTTGGTGAAATAATTAGCACCATAAAGTTCATCGAGCATGTCATCAACAGTGGGGATAGGAAACCTATCTTTGATGGTCACGGCATTAAGGGCTCTATAATCAGTACAAAACCGCCACGAACCATCTTTTTTCTTTACCAACAAAACAGGAGATGAAAAAGGACTAGTACTAGATTTTATTAGCCCCAATTTTAACATATCATGAACTTGTTTTTCGATTTCGGCTTTTTGAAAGTAGGCATACCTATATGGGCGCACGTTGATGGGCGTTGTCCCCTCTTGCAAATTGATGTGATGATCTACTTCTCTTGTTGGCGGAAGTTGCGTGGGCTCCTTGAATAAATCTGCAAAGTCTTCCAATATTTGTTGCAACGCCGGATTGACAGTCTGTGGATTAGCTGCTGATTGCATGCAAATGGCAAATATTGAGCTCCCATGACGCACATCTTTGGCAATAGCTTTCCTAGATGTGGGCTGAATTGAAGTACCCATTCCCCGCAGCACATGATTCTGATTGCCCCACTGAAATTCCATTGTTAATTGCTTCCAATTGCACATGACAGTGCCCAATTGTTCCAGCCAATGAACCCCCAAGACCACATCTAATCCAACTAAAGGCAGTGCATACAGCGTGAGGGTAAAAGGAATTCCCTGAAGTGAAATATGGACATTTTCAAACCTGCCTTGACATTGCAGTGGTCTGCCATTCGCCACTCGCACATTGAAGGAGTCTGTTGGAATCACCGGCAATTGCAGCAGACTAGCGACCTTCTCGCTGATGAAATTGTGCGTAGACCCGCTATCAATGAGAACCACAATCTCATAGGGTCCAATTTTGGCCAACACTCTCATGGTCTTATATGCCGCCAGTCCAGATAGCGCATGCAAAGATATTTCAGGTTGAAAATCCTCCGAAAAGTCAGCTTCTTCTGAAAATTCACAGCAGCCTTCTAACAATAGCAACTGTGGCCCTTTGCATCTGTGACCAGGAGTAAACTTCTCTTCACAATTAAAACACAAACCCTGAGCGCGTTTCTTCTGCATTTCATCCCATGAAAGTCGTTTCATGCCTGGAGTTGCTCTGAATCTATTTGGTGGAGCGAAGTCTTGTGTGACCCGAGGGATGGATCGTGCACTTCGTCGTTGGTGGTTCAATTGTTCATCTCGCATTCTTGCAAGGCTGCTAGCTTCCTTCAATGACTTCGGTTTAAACATCCGAATACCATCAGCTATTTCGGGTTTGAGGCCACCCATGAATGTCCCCACTAAAGCCTTCTGTGGCCATCCATGCACCCGATTACCCAAACGTTCAAATTCCTTCTGATACTCGCGCAAGGAACCCTCTTGTTTGACCTTAGACAAGGCCTCATCGAAGTCCTCACATTCGGTAGGGCCAAATCGTGCCCACAGCTCTTCCTGAAAAATAGTCCATGTTACCTCCCTGTCTTCTTCCCGATACGATCTCCTCAGCCACTGCCACCATTGATTAGCTTCGCCTTGTAAGTGGAACGATGCTAGAGACACCTTTGAGCTTCAATGGTTCCTTGGAATTCGAAGAATTGATCCACGCGAGTGAACCATTCCGTCGGGTCATCTCCTGAAAATCGTGGAAACTCCAAACTTGCTAGTTTCGAAGAAAATAATGGTCTTCCACCTTCTGTGACATCTTTGGACTCGTCCCTGAAGTAACGGGGGCGTCCATTTGGAGAACTGGTAGCAGGTTCAGAAGGATTGGTTCCCACTGTGTTGTTGACTGAAGCATTTGGATTGGAAAGCATAACTTCAGAGAGTTTGCTAAGAACATCTTCAATGTGGTGTAACTTGTCAGTCACACCTGCTTCCATGCGGCTGAAATTGGTTTGCAGCCCACCCAAGCCAGCCTCTAAATTTTTGATACGCTCTTTATTTGTTCCCATGGCTCTGATACCAATGATAGGTCCCAGTCAAAGCCTTTAAGAAATATAAGAAAATATTCTGCTTAAGGTGAGAATAAACCTTGATAATTGTATTTGAATGAAATAAGTTGCCCTTTTCTGAATTCCCAAAGGGTCTTTTTATACAGGAAAGAAATTAACAGCATTCCTAATTCTGAGATTGTATCCCTCAAAATCAGGCCACTACCTTATACTGGCAATCAGCCACTTCGGCATTATTGAAAGCAAATAGACCTATTCTTAAGCACAAGACCTATTCTTAAGCACGCATGACTAACATGCATGATTTAACAAGTTAGACCACGTCCTTGGTCATAAGTCCACGTGTGACAGCAACACTTAATTGAAATACTTTGGGTTTTTTACTGCTACCCTTGCAGACCTTCGTGGCTCACTTCGTGTCTCATCAGTTTTTTAGTTTAATTTCTGCTAATAGTCACTAATGAGGTAATATAATGAAACTTCTTTCAACTAGTACACTTTTCTTAGAAAAGTTGTTTTTATAATCCATCTCATAAGTGAATTGGTTAGTTTTTCTCTGAATTGTGTTGCTGATTTAAAGGAACTAGACACCATTTTGCCCTTTTTCTTCTGTTCTTTAAATCTTAAGAGGGTTGGACTAGAGTCTCTTCAGGGGATGATGAGGTTTTCTTTCTTTCCAAGTGGAAGAACTTGAAATTGATGTTCTGGGTTTCTTCTTGGCTTTTACTTTATAACGACCCTACAACAAGAAGATGAATTAGTCGAGCAATAAATCAAAAGAAAGGTGCTGTAAATATTATGCATATATGATTATTCTTTTTAATAATCTCCCCATGAAATTTCATATCAAGATGGAACATCCTTACCATTTTAGCATAAAGGCTAATGCAAGTTAGAGAGGATGAGCAATTGATTCACTTTAAATTAAAAAATTTGATGTTTTTAAATTATTTTCATGTGCTAATGTCAAAATTAATTATTATTTTTAAATAAAAATATTATTTTGATATATTTCTAAACAAAAAACATTTTAAAAAACAATCTTACCAAATCAGTTTATGAAGTAAATAATAAGACCTCAAAGTAACACAGTAAAGGGGAACTTGGATACTCCATAGTGTAACACTTTCCACATAAAATGCAGCAAGAACGTCGACAAATATTAAAATGCATGTTGTCTCGCTTGCTTGTGAATGATGACATATTTTGGCAGGCATTCTATTGGTTTTTCTATGCATAGATCGGATAGTTCTCCTACTTGAAATAGAGACTATTTTATGACACAACCGAACAATGATATCCCAAAATGGAGCAACAAACTTTGCTTTTAAACACAAGAACTAAACAAGTTGCTAAATGATCCGTTAGAGATGCGAGGCAACGTTCAAGTTTGCTCAAATTTGGCAGCAGAGATAGACAATAAACAAATGCAATGACAGTTTGCCAGAATGGGCTAATAATCTACCAGTGTGTCGTCAGGAAAGTTTACTAGAAATCAAGCAACCAAACTGAGACAGTATATTGGAACAATAATAAAGAAAAATGAAAATAAAATTACTACTCTCTTATAGCTAGAGACTAGAGACACAAGTGCCCGCCAAGTCCAAGCATCACATGCCTAAGCAGCACAAAACCCAGCAATTTGTTGGGAGCAACAGTATAGGAAATGCAGCTGCAGAATTATTCATTCAAGAAGAGTTCCAGAGTACAGCAAATCAATCTAATGGGTTCCAATTCCGGCATGATCCATATAGAATAACCATCAAAAACAATATACTAGCAATCCACAGCGTTTGTATTAAAGCTTAGCAATCCCAACAGGATATATCTGCTAAAACACAATTTTAACGCCAAGGTTCTTTTAAAAAATATGCTAATATAAAGATATATGCGCATCTCAGTTCAAACTCCAGCAACAATAGAGCTTGCTATTAGGGGAAGAAACAAGGCTCCAATCCAACCACTCACTCCAACCCTAAAAAGCATTATCCCCTTGTAACCAGGTTAAGTTACAATATAATCAAACCAAAACCGCAACAAGTGAAGAAGAGCCATCACAACAAATAATCACAGACTTAGCATTTGATCCATAGCACTCTTTGATATTAATCAATTGGACATTTATGATACCAAAACGTTATACTCATTCATAAGTTTCTGGAATTGAGCCAAACGGGTCTGCAGTTGTAAGATTCCTGCAGCCTTCTGTGAAAGAATGGCATTTAACTTGGAGATATATTCATCAAGTTGATTGCCTGGTTGGTCAGCTTCAGCAAGCAAGTCCATCTCCTGCATATATATGAAAACTTATTTTAATTTTATTATGGAATAGAAATGTGATGCATCAAAAAGAGATCATGACTCACCTCCCTAACAATGTCTATTGTCTCCTCCACTTGTTTTCGGTGCGCAGATACAAGATCTTCCTCTTCCTAAAAGAAGCCACAGCAAAATTAAATTTTCAATTGAACAACTGTTAAGAAACAATATAGAATATCTAGAATGCACTTGCCTTCAACAGGACATTAAGTTCATCATCTGAATGAGAATTGATAGCCTGAACTGCAAGGAAATCCCTCTGTTTCATCAAAGAATCAGTTCTCCGCTTATCCTCCAAAGCTGATTTTTGGAAGGTGTCTACCTTCTTATTATTCATCCATGATGGTTTTTCAAGTTCATAGGATTCCTCGGCGTAATTGCAATCATTAGCAATGATGACACTTTGACCACCACCTTGGACCTTGTAATAATCTGTATGAACAGATGCAGGTAAATTTCCCTCTATCCTTCCGCTTGGAATACGGTCCATATTAAAAGGTGGAGATGTTTCTCTCTCAATTGGTCTTGACCATCCAAACCTACTCTTTTCATTGGGAAAATCAGCTATGCTATCTACAAAGGTTGGTTCAAGTTGTGAAAATGAAGTCAAGGGCAAGGTAGTTGAGTCCCTAAGGTTTGAAGAAGATAATGGATCCCTCTTGGTGCTGTTCCCTTTTGATAGACTCTTAACCCTGGAAAATATGTCTGTCAGAGATATTCAAACAAAACAAAGAGCTCACTTTCTCACAGCTACTTCAGTTACAAAGCCCCATACCTATCAGCATATCTTAGAGTGTTGAGAGTGTGTTCACATGATCCTGAGCTTGGAGAAATACATGATATCATAACAGTGCGTGAGTCACCAACAAATGAATCTCTGAGAACTTCAGTCAGCTTACTGCCTCGGAAGGGTATGTGACCCTGGTCACTGTCAAGAGCTCTGATACATTCTTTCAGAGCGAGTAGGCTCTTATTAATTTCAGCACCTTCTATTCTAGAAAAAAAAATGTAAAATTATTTAGTGATTTAATTGAACCCCACAGAATTTTTTGACATCGAGGTGCTAAGACAATAGTCATACTTGTAAAAGAAAGAAAAAAAGGTCAAATTGTTGACTTGGTGCAATTTGTGAGCATGGTGCAATTTGGTGCAATTTTGACCAAGATCTGTTTGGGCATCCAATGGAACCACAACCAGTTGAAACAAGGACAGTTTCAGAGAAACAATATAGTAAGAGCATGGTCTACCTTGTCTGTTTATCATTATCAGTAGTATCTGCACCACGCTCGCTTCCAGCAAGATCTATAAAAGACAATTTTCCCACTAATCGGGAAGGTTTTGAGTCAGAGCCATTAGTTGACTTCTTGATAGCAAGCTGAAGTATAGCATGTGATCGGGAGGATTCCTCATTTGCACCAGTTATGCCAGTGCTTCTTGTGGCATTTCCTTTCTCAATGAACTCCCTAATTGCCTCAACATCTGAAACTCTGTATTCTTGCAAACCAACAATGCAGACCTGTTGTTTCCCATCCTCCCTCATGCACAACTTTCTGCAGAACCAAGAAGCCATTTGGATAATTGAACATAATTTTAGATTTTTAAGCCAACCCAAAACCCATGACCTTCAATAACTTACTTCCGATCATTGAGGAGATCAAATAGTTTCCCTCCGTATATCTCAAAGAAACTGACAAACAATTGAAAGCCTTGGTTCCAATATGTATGGTGCATCAATCTTAAAATGTCTTGGGATGCTTTGAGAGGAAGTGGTTGCATGGTATAAGTCTTTCCACTCCCTGGTTGGGAAATATTAATCACCACGTTTATTCACAAAAAAATATGATGGAAAGGAGTAAAGAAGGCATGGAAAACATAAACCAATAAGATCATACAAACAACAAACCAAAACACAGGATTTCTTTCCTCCTATTCTTCCCTTTTTCACTTTCTAAGAAGGCCATTTGCTGCATTTGTAGACCACATTTAAACACCATTACCCCAAATATTAAAAGAGTTTTAACACGCCGTTAAACCAAGGAAAGTTACTTGACATGGAATACCATGCACTGACTTTGTTATGTAGACTTGTGTGGTTTAGTTATATTCAAGGTAAAAGCAGGAGAAAGGAGGAAAAAAAGTTACAAGAGTTTATAGCAAGAAAAGTGATTCTGTCAGTCAGTAACCAGGAGTGAGAATATCATATAAATCCAGACTGCTTGCCTGTTTGCCCATATGCAAAGCAAGTTGCTTTTGTTCGCTGGAAAATTAGAGGAACTATGGGTTGAACAGTCTGAGAGTACACCTAGATACATTGATAGAAAAGAAAAAAGAAAAGGAAATCAGATGAAACCAGCTGGATGTGATGGTGATTCATTCTTATGATGAAACATCAATAGTAGATTTACTGCTACTCACTTCATCATTCGAAACACCTTCCTTCAGCACCGCATCAAAAACAAATTCATGTTTCTCAACATATTCAGTCAAATCAACCTGCACATACACACATTTTCATAGCATTTTACACCCGTCCATTCAAAACAACAACAAAATAATAGAGATTCAATGCACGACGACATCCTTGGATTTACATGGTATATACAAATACCACAGCAATATCAATGTAAAGAAACATTCAGTCAGCAAGCACTAATCACCTTGAGTTTGGTTTCATGAACAGTGAGAGAGTTCGAGTTCGAGTTCGATTCGATGGTAATGATGTCTTCCTCTTTCCTTGACATCTCCTTTTTGTTTAGCGGTCTCTTACGTACCTGCAAGATTACAAATTTTCTCAATCAATCAGTACAAGCACAAAAAAAGATTTTGATTTATCATCAATCAAAGGAAAACTTGGAGTAAACAAACAGAGTCAACATACCACAACTTTGATCTTAGCAACATTGTTGTTGTTGTTCAATCTTTCTTTGTCCAAAGACATACTCTTACTAAGGTTATTGTTTTCACCTCGATTTGCAGCTGCCGCTTGATTAAGTGGTTTTAGCTCCGGTAACAAGTCAGTATCAAAAGAATGGAGATCGAATAGACCAGGACTGAACTGATCATCTCCAATCTTTCTTAGACTCGATGATCTTGACCTGTTTCCAAAGTCCTGCAATTTTTTTAAGAATAAATAAATAAAAAATAAAAATAAACAAAGAAACATTGAAAATGACTAGTTAACTAACTAGCCTGCGAAGATGACTGGAGAAGCCATCTACTACTGTCCAGGAAATTATCCGAGTACTGACGGTGGTGATGCGCCGTCGTCGAATTCGATCTCGGCATCTGTCGTCTCCCTACAACGTTCATCTTTGATCTCTCTCTGTTGGAATTTTTTTTTCCTTATTCTTTTCAAAAATCAATTATCTCAATCTCTGCTGCCGCCCCTACAGTCACACTAACTCTGATCTCTTTTTGCATGCAAACTTGCAAAGTGTATATAGAAACTATTATAGTTTTGTAAATTGATGGACAAGAAAATGAGAGGCGATTTTCAAACTTTTAAAAGCAAGGACCGGAGGCAGGGGTGGGAGGACACAAAGTGAAGCGGGCGCGTTGTTGTGGAAGTGGAACAAGAAAGCATTGGGGCCCATATCGAATGAGTGAAGGGAATGAGTGGGGCCCGTTTCGAATGAGTGTAGGGAATGAGTGATGTTTTGTCTCGTGTCTTTTGACTTCCTTTTGAATATGATTGTTGAGCAACGCGCGAGATGGAAGAGAGGGTTCACGCGCACAGGGCTCTTTCTTCCCCAGCTATTGAAGTGGTCAAAACCAAAGAGCAGGGAGAGGGGGCAGAGTATGCTGCTCACGTCGTGGTGTGGGTCATCGGTGTATCTCACTCTTCAATGGGTTTATTTACATTGTGTAAGAGAATTATGTGCCGTTGGATTGTGATCTTACGGGTGTGGACCCCATGTTTTGGAGCTTCTTTAAAATGCTCACGTCACCTGCATATCACGGTATGGTATGGCAAGCCGGTCGGATCAAATTGTGGGATTCGGTTTGGATAAGGTCACGCTTTGGGACATAAGATTTTTTATTATTGGTGAAGGGGGGGAATTGAATTTGAAGCTGCGATCGGAACTATGAGCTGTCCAGTAAAAAGCTATTCCCGAGAAACCAAAGCCATTAATAAGTTTTTAAATACTATAAGTTTCATCGGAGAAACAGTCTTGTTGAGATGGCCGAGTTGGTCTAAGGCGCCAGATTAAGGTTCTGGTCCGAAAGGGCGTGGGTTCAAATCCCACTCTCAACAATTTGATATTTCTTTTATCCCTGTAACATAGCTTTTTTGTCTACTTGATTTGGATGTATTTTGTCTTTTTAATAGCTGGATTTTTTTCAGTTTTATTGATTGATTAATAATTTCATGAGCCTGGTCGTTTGACTCTGATGATTTTTTGTATCTTTTTATTAATTAGGACAGATGAACATGTTGTTTGCCTCAGTTGTAGTGAGAAAAAAAAATGGTCTAGTCATGCGGGGCTGCTTTGGTGGGCTCATGCATGGGCCTTATCTAAATAGGCTAGGCCTAGTAGTGTTTGATTTTTTTTTCAAATAATTTTTTTTATAATTTTTTATATCAGAAAATATATTTAGATAAATACCTCTGCTCTCTTTTATTTTGTTTAGTAAGCCTTTGAATGATGATAATTTTTCGGTTATGTTTTAAATTTTTTAAACTGTTTTTTATTCATCTATAATTTCTTTCTTTTTTTATCTTTTGTATAGATGAACTATATTTTTAAAAAATGAAAAAAAATTATTTTCATTTAATGTTTCTAATATGTGTAGTCATGCGTAATATTTTTATTTTCTTTAAAATAATTTAGTCAATTGAATAAATGTCTATTTCAATTATCATCGATTGAATAAAAAAGAGAAATCAATAAATAAAATATGTGAGGACAATACAACCTTATTTGGGCCATGAAGTGAGGACAATAAAAAAAACAAAAGAATCCTACCATAGCTTAGAAATAACATTGGTGACTATTTTTTTCTTTTTGTTTCTAGGATTAAGGGGTTGGATGAAAGTTTATAAATAAGTCTTATATTAGCTCTCTAATATTATACTTCTCTTCTCATGGCACTGAATGAATTTAATATTATGGTTTTTATTTAATTCTGATAGCTACAACCCAAGACTTGTTTGAGTTTAATTAATACTTTGTTTTCAGCTAGGATCCAAGACTTGTTTGAATTAAGTCATGGACTTTCTAATTTATGATTTTGGGGTATTTTTGAATGAACCTCATTTAAATCCACATAACTCTTCTTGGATCCACTTCATTTTAGGCCTTAGAATAAAGTCAATAAACACTTATAATGGACCTTTTGATTTCATAGTCAGGATCATATAACAAGACTAGGCTCATGACTAAAGGATATGCTTAAACTGATGGTATGATTACCATGAGATTTTTGTCATTGAAAAACTTGTTTTACACGATGGCTTTGTCATCAATCAAATGTTAATAATGCATTTTCTCATGGAGATTTATCCAAAATAACTCTATATAAATCTTCCACTAGATAATAAGCATCATGAAAACAATTACTTTGTCATTTTAATAGGTGTATTATTAGCTTAACAATGTCTCTATAAATTGGTTTTCTAAGTTTTATCAAACTCTTATTGATGCTAGTTTTATACAATATAAACTACCTATTCATTATTTTACAATCACAAACATGGTTATTCACCTTTTGTTTTAGTTTATGCTGATGTTATTGTCATTATAGGTATTGACATATAACTATTGCCACTTTAAAATAATTTCTTAGCCAATGTTTTCATCTTAAAGATATTAGCAAAATGGATAATTTTCTTGATATTGAAGTCTTTAGGACTAGGCAAGTCATTTATCTAAGTCAACGCAAATATATTTTGGATATTCTTATTAACTCAGGCTATTCAGTGTCTCGCCATGCTTTTTTTTTTCCATTGAGCAAAACCTAAAATATACAAACTCTAAAAGGGTCATCCTTTCTAATTCATTATATTATAAATTATTAAATGAGAGACTCATTTATCTTATGATGATTATTTGACCATATATTGTTCACTATGTTAATATTGTAAGCTAATTTATGCATTAACCAACGAAACCTTATAACTAAGTCACTTTGCACATTGCATCAAATCCAGTCTTTCATGAACAAACAAAACACATCAAACTTTATTATCATGTGGTTTGAGACAAAGTTTAAGCATACATAATTTGTAGTGCTCAAATTACACTTCCTAATAATTAGTTGACTATTTACTAAGATCTTATAAATACAAAATTTTATATTTTCAAGAACAAATTGGTTGTTTCTAACCTGAACATTCCAAACTCGAGGGGATTTAAGTTTTAATTATGTCAATAAAGTAACAAATCTAGCAACAACAATATTAGCTAGGATTTTTCTCTCAATCAATCAAATATGATTTGCCCTATACATATAATATTTTGTAACATGACCCTCTCCTTGGTTTTAAGTATTTTTGATTTTGTATGTAGCCATTTTTTAGACTATATATATTCTTTCTTTAGTTGATTCCTGCATAGTTTTAATCGAATTCCATAAGATTAATTTTTTTAAAATATTATAAAAGACACATGATATTAAAAGATGGATAATTTATCTCATACTTTAAAAAAGAAAAACATTTAGTTGAATAATTTAATAAACTGTTTGTACGACTAGGTAATTACGTACTGTATATCATTTTAAATAGTGATTTTATAAATATAATTAAATACATGAAAAAACTATGTTATATATTATTATAATATTGAACAACAAAACGAGAGAAACTTTTCAAAATCAGTAATAATTTCTCAAAAATGGAACTGATGACTTTGAACGTACCGGTGAATCTCACCGTGAGCCGGGCTTGATGGAAAGCTGGAAGTTGGGCCGGCCCAAAACTAAGACCCACGACAGGTATTTTGAGTATTGATGAACCACGACCACCTAGAAAATGAGGTGGGAGGATAATTGGAAAAACAATAAAAATAAAAGTGTCGTTTAGCAAGTTTGCGTTGAGGGTCGAGAGAGTGAGAGAGGCGGTCGCTGCTTGTTCTCGCCGTATTGATGGATACCAGAAATTAAAAGAAAGACAAATCCGTCTCTCTTCTGAGTTTGTGGAATCAAAACAGTGAAGAAGAACAACAGCAACCTGTTCCATAACAAATTATTCGAATTGGGAAAAAACCAACAACAACGATGGCATCCATTTACCTCTCAATATGTTCAACTTCGAAACCCCTAGCGGCGCCACCTAAATCTGCAGGGAGAACAACTTCTTCAGCGTCGTCCTCTTCTTCTCGTTTTAAAAGCCAATTTTGCGGATGCTTTGTGGCTGGACGATTGGTTTGTTCCGGGAGCAGGAAACAGAAGAAGCAGATGCAGGTTGTTTGTATGGCACCTGATGAAGAGAAATTGACTCGCCGAAGTCCTCTCGATTTCCCTATTGTACTTCTCTCTCTCTACTGCTGCTTTTATTTTTTCTTACATTGTCGTGTCAAAGAATATCATTAATCATGTTGAATTAGTGTCGTCAAAATCTAAGTTAAAAACCCCCAAAGACATGTTTTTGAAGAAAGTTGCTTAGGGGAAGGAAGGAAGGAGTGTTTTTCATTGTGATAATCCTTGTTTCACATCTTTGATTTCTTTTTCTTCTATCTATATTAAACATGAAAGAGGTGCTGTTGAGGGTAGTGATGTGCAAAAATCTCTAAAGAAGATGGGCCACAGTCCATATGGTTATTAATTTAGCAAAGGAGCTCTTCAGTTAGTAAACAATTCCAAGTGAAGCTGACAATGTATTCAAAAGGTCTGCAAACACCCTTTTGAATTCAAAACTGAAACTATGTCATATGCTCAATTTATATTCAAATGTTGTGTTTGTAAATTATGTCCGAGAGTGTTGTGCTATTCGGATAATGATTTCATATGTTCTTATTTCTATGTATGTTCATTCAAGTGATTCATTAGGCTTCGTGGAGTTTTTAAGAATGACTATTGAGCATCCATGGTTGATGTGAGCTTAATTTTTTAGATGCAAAGTGGGTCAAGTTATTGTCTTCTTTGACTTCATAGGGCTTTTGATTGAAACATGCTCAAAGGTTGAGGTGTTGGGTTTTCCTTCTTTCTTGGTGGTGGGTGGAATATAGAGTTTGTTTTTTTGCTTAATGAGTTCTGCGGAGCACTCAAATATGAGTATATTGTCTAAACAGGTCATGTAGACTATAAGACCATCCAAACCAGCCAAAAATATCTTTCTGCTCGACTTCTAGAGTGTCGTCATCCAATTCTACTATTTGATTCTCTCCTCTAATTGATCTCATTCAATTTATTACGTGGAGAGTTAATAAGGTTGCTTTATTGGATAACAAACAAGGTTAATGATATATCATATTCAGGTTCAGCCACCAAAGTCTAGTTGTGCAACTTTTCAGGGTTGTATTCTGTATATGGATCATAATTAGAGATGGAAATCTGATTCTTGAAGTTCTAGTCTTGCAACTTGATCTCCATTTGGCTTGTGGTGCATCAAGGGCTACAGTTGTATTTCGAGGTAGATTCCTTGAAAACCATGCAATAATGGATAGATAGAGAGAAAAAGGATATACTGCGCTCAAAATCACCCGTGTAATGCCTTTTGATGTCATGCATGAGGGAAACATTGTCTGAGTAACTGGATATCTAATATACTGTTCTATTCCTGTATATCTTGAGCGTTAAAGCCTGAAAAACTTGCATGAACATTTTGAATCGCAATGTGAATTTCCCGAGGAATTGCTAGTTGAATGTTTTTGATTATCAAAGCCTCTTTATTCATTTAAATAGCTTTCATCTTCTGTCTCTACTCCACTGAAAAATTGTGTATTAGTGTAAATCTTTTTTTTCATGTGGTTCTTTAAATCTTGTGCTGTTTTTGCTGAAAGCATAAAGTTGGCCCCTGGTTTGGTTCTTATGAATTCATTGGAAATAAATGAATTAGCGGTGGTACACTTCCTCTATATGTTAAATCTTTGAAACTTTTAATTCCATCAATTAGGTCTTTTGGGAACTTTCGTGGACTTGTAGTTTTGTCCTGAATATTTTCTGCTTGACATGGTACGGTGAATAATAGTCTTCTATAGAGTGCATTGACATCTGAACTTAGTGGTTTACCTTCATCCATCTTATTCGAATGGCAGGAGTGGGAAAGGCCAAAGCCGGGGCGTAGACCTGATATATTCCCGCAGTTTAGCCCTATGAAGACACCAATACCACCCCCATTGCCATATGATCCTCCAGAAGAAGACGAGGAAGAAGAAGAAGAGAAAAAGAAAGAGGAAGAAGAGGAAGATCCTGAAAAGGAAGAAGAACCAGATAAGCCTGAGAAGCAGTAGTATTAGTAGCAGTGTGGTAGCATTGAATTTCTTTTGAATTGCCTATCAATTCGCCAAGTTTTTGATGAGAGCTTTACGTTGGTAATAGGAAGTGGATGGAATTAGGGTGCTGTTATGGCTGGTATTTACCAGTATTTTGGCTGCAAAGATCTTGCTATAGGACTTAATACATGGCAAAATGCGATAAATAGATGCTAATTCATTGTTGTGTTGAAATTTCAAATATTCTATGTTGTGTCATTAGTAATTTTCTATTTTAACTATCTGCCTGCAGTACCATTTCTGAAATAAATTGCTACTACAAAGAAAAGACTTCTGTGATGGATTTCCTATAAACAACGATCTAAGGTATGGAAAGTCTAATTTCTAACAAAGGCTTCAAAACTATTAAATGTATGGGTTCTAGCATAAATCTAGGTTATGTTTTCCTTGTAATAAATGATCTATAATCTCAGAACTTGTCATTCTAGGTAAGGAAACTCTATTACAAAAGTTTTTTCTCAAGCGTTATCCTGTTGGATTGCTGGATACTAATCACTATAGATATCTATCCCAAGTACAAGAGTCTCCAACAGACCTTTGTAGTCATTGAAATGAACTTGGCTTGTAATGTCATCATTAAAAGACCCATCTCTATGAGATTAATACCAGACACTCGACTATAAAATGCTTGATGAAAAAGAAGTGATCACGAAAAGAAAAGAAAATCAACTGGCATCAAATAAATGCAATCTTTACTTGTTTGACATGAAAAAGTACCATGCTTATAAAGAATTAGAAGAGTCACTTGAAGGAACAAGAAGAAAGATAAGATGAAGGTGGTATAAAAGTTGCCAAATTTCAATCTCAAAGAAAATTATGCTAGTGTAATCAGTATGATAAGGTTTCTACTAGACCTCAAACAAGAAAATAAAAACTTATAAATCTCCTCAAAATACAAAATGAAAATTCCACCTAACTTTTAAGAACCAACGAACCTAACATGGTCGTTCATAGAATGAATATGGATATATTCCCCCCTATCATTGAAAAAAGGAATTTGGAAAAGGGAGTAGATGATACTGAGTACCAGCACTCCGAACATATATATATATATATCCTTAAGTGTCTGTTTGAGAGTGTGGTTGCGGTTGCTTTTGAAAGTATTTTTCTTTCAAAAATACATCAAAATGATGTTTTTTTTAAATAATTTTTTATATCAACACATGAATATACTCTAAAAACACCAAAAAGTTTTAATTGAAAGTAAAAAATAAAAATAATTCATATTTTTTTAAAAACGTTTTTGAAACGCAATGTCAAACACCCTCTAAGTATTTTGAGCACAATGAATGAATGATAAAGTATATATATACTTTCTCCTTATGTCTTTTTTTTTCTATATTAAATTACTAATATTTCCTAGAATAAAGGCAATAACTCTCAGACATTAGAAACCATATTGTTTAGGTATGAAAGTCATATTGTATATAGATAGAAAATTCCATATTATCCAAGTATTAGAAATGACCTTTTTATTATAAGAACACTACCTTGCCAAAGTATAAAGACAAGGATCTTTTAGAAATATAAAAGGCTATCATACCTAGGTATAGGGGTTCATATAACCGTACTCGTATGGATAGCCCTCAACAAGTATTTCTATTATGTGAGCCATAAAAATATTTTTAAGTACAAGATTATAGGGTCAAACTTACTTATGAAATAAACTTGTCCAAATTAAGCAAACAACAAGGTACCTATAAAAAAGGTCTCTACTACAAAAAAAATCCATCAAATGTTTGGAATCTCACTTTTTATTTGGATATATAATATGTTAAACCTAAAATCTTTTAAGCGATTGAACTTTTTATCTCAATTCATGTTTAGGTGTAATATGTATACCTATAAAATTTCTAAATGTTAAGATGTTAGATTCATTGGTGTAAATAAAAATGGATGTTGAATAAAAAAAAAAAAAACACAACAATTATAAATACCAATACTTAATTTTTTTTAAAAACCAACATTCATAAAGGCCAACAAAAAAGCACTAATGTTCACTAGAATAATGCTTTTTTTTTTTTTTTACTTTTTTCAATGTCATATTTTAATATTAAATTTATTGAGGATTAAATTTCATAACTTATTTTGATTTGCTTTCTATAAAGTCATTTGGTCTCTTGACCTGAGTTTTAACTCGAGGTTTTTGGTTTTGATTTTTTATTATTATTTTTATTTCATCCTTGAATATTGAATTGAGTGACAATTGTTCTTTTTAATTTGTTTTCTATAAGGTTATTCTAGTTATATCGGTTGAGTTGCATGTTTAGTGAGTTAGCCCTAATTGATCTAGATCTTTTTTTTTTCGCTTTTTTTTTTCTCATTTCATACTTCGATAACTAATTATAAGTTAAGTTTATAATTTATTTTTATTTATTTATTTTCATTTTATCAAGGTCTTAATATTTGACTTATAAATTTGACAAGTTAACTTGAATTAATCTAAAAGATTATCGTCTTAATTTTACAAAAAAATATTATTTAATTTTTTTAATCAAATTACATTGCAAAGCGTTGTTAAGTTATCATTTAATATGCTAAGTGAATTGAATTGTTGACATCAATATACATATCTTTTAATTTGTTTGACTAGAAAAAAAACATTAGCTGAATTTGTTTATATTAAAAAAAATTATATATTTTTTTTCATTTGTAGTTGTTGCCACTAATGATTTAAGGAATGATTGAAAGTGTAGTAATATTTGTTTTTTTTTTTAAAAAATATTCAAAAATATATCAAAATAATATATATTTTTTATTTTTAAAAAAATTATTTTTGATATTATCACATTAAAATAATATGAAAACACAAAAAAAAAAAATTAGAAGTAAAGAAAAAAATAAAATAAATATTAAAATTTTTATAAACATTTTTAAAACCCCAAAACACACAAACTTATAATAATAAACTATCGTTTATTTTTTTCATAATAAAGGTGATTTCAAATCCAACATTTCTAAGTTAATGGAAAATAAAAAACTAAACAAAACCTATATTTCTATATATATTATAAAAAAGTTCCCTTCCCTTCGTTTGCTTAAACCCTAGACCATTCACCCTCAAAGAATTAATTAGAACTCACACTCGCCTAGCCATCGGCGGTTGTTCTCGTGCTGTCGGAATCAAGCTTTGGCAGTCCTTTATTCAATTAACCAAGCTGTTCTCGGACCTTGCTTCGGCGTGAACTTGGGGTCATACTTTCAAGGTGAGTTGTTAATACGTGATATATTCTTAACATTGAATCAGTTTTGTGAATGTCTGATCGAGTCGTAGAGCTATGTGGGCTAAAGAATTGTTAAGTTTATGAGAGGTTAGATGGAATTCTTAGACATTCACTCGGACAAAATCTCAACATTGTCTGGGACTTTGGCGTTTTGTGTTTTGAAAACTAAATTTGAATAACTTATGTATTGTTGTCACTGGATTAATAATGATGGTATTTTGACTTGATATGAGCTGGTTGGTTGTGGTTTTCGATCGTTTTTCGCCCAGCACGATAAAGAATGACGATACCACAGCTACATGGGCGGACAAAAAATGTGGCCAAAAGATCAAAGAAGTACCTGGAAGAAGCACTGTACATGAGGCTGTTCAGAGAAGGGAGTTCAGAGGCAAGTGTGAAAAAAGAGTTAAATCAGTTCCTCAAGAGCTCCAAGCTTGTCTTCAAATGGGAAGTCGGCGACACCATCAAGAAGCTTCGTAGTCGCAGTCTTTACTACCCTGCTCTCAAGGTATCCTTCTCCAAATCATCAATCTCTTGTCCTGTATTCTAATTATTCTAAGTAATTGCTTGTGATATTATAAAAAATTAATGAACATTTTACTCCTATGGTTTAGAACTTCGATGGTTATGGGATATGACTGTCTGAATCTAGAAGTTGAAACGTGTCAAATTTTATGAACATTTAAGTCCATGTTATTTTATTTTATTTTGTGCCTTAAAGTTAATCTATGACCATTTGTCTTAAATTAGTGGTATTTTCTGAGTGATATTTTCTGAATCCCAGTATTAAAAACTAGTGTATCTTTTTTTTTTGGCTCTTAATCCTTCCAGGGTTAATGTATACTTTGTATTTTTCTTCATTCTTTTCCGTCACCCTCTTGCGTCATAATCCTGTATTTGCTCAAAAAATTTCAATCATACCATGCATAATGTATATCATTATTTCAATGTTTAACAGCTATCAGAAACTATGTCTAAGAGGGGCATGAATAAAACTGTGAGTGAGCAAGCTATACATCTTGATCTTGTTGCCAAAAGTCGAGGCATAACTGCTGCAGAAAATTACTTCATTGATCTACCTGGAGCATCCAAGAACCTTCTAACATATGGAGCTCTTCTCAATTGTTACTGCAAAGAATTGATGACTGAAGAAGCTGAAGCTCTCATTGAAAAGATGAAGGAGCTCAATCTCGGTATAAGCTCCATGTCTTACAATAGCCTTATGACTCTCTACACAAAAGTGGGTCAGCCTGAAAGGATCCCAGAAATTATACAAGAAATGAAGGCTAACAATGTCATGCCAGATTCTTACACATACAATGTCTGGATGAGGGCTCTGGCAGCTGTAAATGATATTTCTGGTGTTGAAAGAGTAATGGAGGAGATGATGAGGGATGGCCAAGTTGCTGCAGATTGGACAACATATAGCAACTTAGCCTCGATTTATGTTGACACTGGCAATTTTGAGAAGGCAGAAACAGCACTTAAAGAACTGGAGAAGAGAAATGCAAACAAAGGTCTTTCTGCCTTTCAGTTCCTCATTACTTTGTATGGCCGAACAGGAAACTTGCTTGAAGTTTATCGAATATGGCGTTCTTTGAGGCTGGCTTTTCCCAAAACTGCAAATATAAGCTATCTAAATATGATTCAAGTGCTGGTTAACTTGAAAGATGTACCTGGTGCAGAGAAGTGCTTCAGGGAATGGGAATCTGGGTGCTCAACTTATGATATCAGGGTTGCAAATGCTCTCATCAGTGCATATGCCAAGGAAGGCATGCTAGATAAGGCAGAGGAGCTCAAGGAGAGGGCCCACGGGAGAGGAGCCAAACCTAATGCTAAAACCTGGGAAATATTTTTAGATTATTATTTGAAAAATGAGGATATCAAAGCGGCAGTTGATTGTTTAGGTAACGCAGTATCTACTGGTAGAGGGAATGGTCAGAAGTGGGTTCCATCACCTGTGATTGTAGGGTCTTTGATGGCACATTTTGAGCAGCAGAAGGATGTGGATGGTGCAGAAGGTCTTATTGAGATTTTGAAGAAGGCTGTAGATGATGTAGCGGTGGAGGTATTTGAGTCATTGATTAGAACTTATGCAGCGGCTGGAAGGAAAAGCCAGATGATGCGTCGCCGATTGAAGATGGAGAATGTGGAAGTGAGCGATGATTGTGAGAAGTTGCTTGAAGCAATATGCGTGGAGTAAGCTATATGTGCTGTTTCAATTTCTTGCCTGATAACATTTGTTCTAGGATCGATTTTGAATGGTTTACCTTGCTCTTTGTTCTAATAATGAAATGTTGCATCTGCCTCATTTGTTATGGTGGAGATACATATAGTTCATAGCTGGTGATAAACACAGTTTAATGCTATGTATGCAAGCTCCTTTGTGCCAAAACTATGAAACTAAGGGAACTGCTAAATTCACCGTCATTTTGTTATTCCCAGTTTGATTTTTCTGAAAAGACTAATGCGACATTCTATTGGTTTTTATTTTTATCCAACTCGCAAGTATCTTATGTCAAGTACCTAAAACTAAAAAAAATGAATGAAGAGCCTACACTATTCATTTTTAAGACGTCAAGTAGTGAGAATAACGAAGTGGATGGTGAGTTTAGCAAAACCTAAAGACAAATGATCCACTTCTAGGTTGTTTTCATGACGTTGTTCAGGTTTTTTGAGTGCACCAGATAGGAACCCAAAAGATATGGCCACATTGTGAGCCCTGGCCAAACCGTTGTTTTGCTGAAATTCATTTTTTTTTTTTCATTTTAAATGAATATGTTTTGGTATTTTTAGATTATTTTGATGTGTTGATATCAAAAATAATTTTTAAAAAATAAAAAAATATCATTTTGATGTATTTCGGCATGAAAAATACTTTAAAAAACTACCGCAACTGCTCTCACAAAAAGACCTGTATTGAGCTGCTTATTAGTATGAATTCTTTGTTGCTGTGGGCTCATGAATTTGAGTATGCATCCACTTAGTAAGAAAAAATCATAGTTACTGAGCTAACAATACATTCTATGCCAAACAAAATTAATACTTCTACAGTCAAACCAGTTAGTACTTTGAGGTTTATTTTAATTTGTGCTTCCCATTATTTTGACTCCTTTCCATGAGAACTCACAACACGCTTCGATAATTAAAATAAATAAAAAATAAAAAATAAAAAAGAA
Organism: Salix brachista; assembly: GCA_009078335.1. Lineage (NCBI taxonomy): Eukaryota > Viridiplantae > Streptophyta > Magnoliopsida > Malpighiales > Salicaceae > Salix > Salix brachista. The sequence goes on along the minus strand of CM018589.1, from coordinate 8,255,344 downwards.
TTGCAGTTCAGTACCATGCATTAACTGTTCATAAACAATGAATATTGCAGAGCTCATTTGCATTTAACTGTTTTTTAATATTACTAGTTAATAGTTCAGCTATATGCATCATCTCCTCTAACTCTATATAATAAATCATAGTTAATATCATTCATGGATCCAGTTTATATATCCTCCTCAATATTAGCTCTAATCATAGCAAGTTACATTTTTTTGAAGTATTTTTCAATGCTCTTTGTGCCTTAACTCAAACTCTGCAACCTTTGATAAAATTCTTTATAATAGTGGTTAAGCACAAATCTTTTTCTTATAAGGAATTCCATCTCATCCCAAGTATCAACTTGACTCTTATAATTTCTCCTACAATTTGTTACTAATTGATTTCATCATATAATGACATAATTAGTAAAAGCAATCATAACAATCTTATCTTTCTTAGGATCCAGATAATTATGACACTAAGAAATTCACTCCATCTTCTTCTCTTTTTCTAAATAAACTTTTCTATCAATCTTCCCTTAAAAAACTGATATTTTTAGCTTAATTGTACCCAAATCTCCATTATATTCAACATTATGTTCCCAGTACCTATAATAACCCCTGTAGCTAAAATTATCTCCATATCTTCCCCCTCCAAACCAATGATTAAATTGTTATCCAAAAAAAATCCTTATTTTCCAGAAACACATTTTCAAAATCAAAATTACTCATGTCTGCATTATCAACCACAAAATTATCCATATTAGTGTAATTCATCTAACAACCTTTTTGACATTAAATTCTCTTTGCTCATGATTATTAACATATTTCCTCTTTAATCTATCCAACATATCTCTAACTAAATTTGACTGACCATCTGATTCATCTACTAATTCGTAATGTGTAACTAAGTTAAAATTTCATTATCTCCTCTTTGTGGTGTCATGTTGTTACTTTTCTCCAACTTCTTCCTATTTGAAAATTAGTTATTCGAAAATAAATATATATTCCTCATCCACTTCCTTACGTGTTTACACTTTTTTCATATTTCACTTAAATATGCTTGATGAATGTTTTTTTTCTCTTATCTCACCTTTTTTTCTTGCTTTTACTGAACTAAAATTAATACCAAATTTAACATCCTTAGTAGAATATCCAAATATCTATATGAAAACAAGCAAAGACACCTACAATTATAATTTCACAAGTGACAAACAAATTTGTATGAAAAATAGGTGTTTTTTAATACTTGAGAAAATAGATGAAAAGATTATAAAAAAAATCTTAATATATCAATTTTTATGTTATTATACTCCCATAATTGAAAAAAATAGAAGTATTTTTTTTTTTGAATTATTGACGTGAATTAGACCTATTACAACAAGTTCCAATAGAGATTTAGTTACTATAGCAAAAAAAAATCCAAATGACCTAAATTTTAATATGGGGTGATTTTATAACCTTAAAAACAAGTTCATAAAATATGAGGATTGCTTGAATTTATCTAATCTCACATTCCTTTGTGATACAAAGTGATCTAGTTCAATAAGTTTTAATCCTGACAATGATTAGTATAGTAAACAATATCCAAATCAACTGAAAATTTATATGACCCTGTTAGAACTCATAAAATTAGTATATAAGACTTGATTATTTTCTCAATTGGTTTGATCAAAATTCTTTCTTGTTTATGTACAATGGAAAATTCAACAAAAGTGTTTTTGGATGTTCTTTTGCTCTCTCCTTTTTGACTCCCTATGCTACTAATATACTGCAACAAACTAAAGGAACATGTTTTTTTTAAGTAACCCTAGACACAAACCACTAAGTTATAAATATAAAATAATTGAAAATCTAATAAAAGACAACTAAAGTTAAGGAAGCCAAAACTACTGAGGATAAAATAGAGGATATAACTTGATTTTGGAGTTAAGCTCTGATACCAACTAATGCAATTCTCTTGATCATATGGTCAATCAACCCTTAATGAATTAAATAATAATCCAAAAACCAAGTTTGATAGAACCTTGACTTAAAGATTACCCTGCACCTGAGAACCGAAGTTATTGAAAAAAGACTTAGACCTAGAGATAACCTTGAATCTAAGAACTTTGTATCCCTATAAAGCTACTTAATCTACGTATGTGAATGATGTCACAAAGCTACTTAATCTTTGATAAATCAGTGTACAATTTGTATCCCTACAAAGAAAGGTTGTTTTGCAACAGACAAATAAAAGAAAAGCTCATGTTTATTTTTCCACTTGCTAATGTAATTTTCAACTCAAAATAACATGATATAGTCTCCTTTAACTAACCTTATTAGATTCTTTTTAGGTTGCAAGCTAATAGGCCTAATCTAGTATTCAGACAATATAAGTTCAATAGTAAAATAAACTTCTAAACATTGTTTAATGAGCTAGAACAGACCCAAATTTAAAAAATATTAATAAATAAATTAGGATGATAAAACAAAGTCTCCATGTTAAAATTCCTTTATGTTACTCAAATTTCAATTTTTTTGTACTGTTTTAACAAATTTCAGTCATAACTTAAAACATGTTGTTATGTCTCTCTTATGGATGAATTTCTAGGCCTACCATATATATAATTGGAAATGTTGAGATATCTCAAACAATACACAACGATCTAGAGTGGCAAATTGAACAAAATTCATCTAGGAACTTTGATCTTATAAAATAATTTTTTCAAACACTATTTTACCTAAATATATTTTCACGTGTCTGTTATATGCCTGTAAAACTTCAGTTTGTTCGACTTTATGATTTAAGAGATATAATTGTTCTCGCAAAACTGATCGACAAATATTTTAAGGCTTAATTCAAGTCTGATTTGGTCCGTATCACAATTCTTTTTATAGGTTAGTGTATTGTCTAAATGTCTTGAATTTTTTTATTTTGTTTCCTTCTCACCATGCACATTTTAAAATTGTTACAACTTTGTAATCAGTTGAGTGAACAAATAAATTGGAAAAGGACAAAGTTGAATTAGAACAAAACAAAGATTTGATTGTGGTATTGAAACAATACATAAAGCTCATGGAGAGAGACTTGAAACTTACCCTATAAAATATTGTCTATTTATTATAAAAAATAAACAATATTGGTCCTTGTTCTTTTATGCCATTACTTGATTTAAAATTTTATATTACTTATTTCATCAATTTCTTAAAATTTTAAAGTTTTATCTCTTAAATATTATGAAAAACACTATCAAATAATATTTACATTGTATGATTAAATCTGTAATTATTTAATTGAGGAAATAAAACACTATCAAATGCATCCATTTGTTCTAACAATTTAAAATGAAACATATTAATAAATTGCATTTTATATCTTATTTGGGGGTTAAGAAAATAGAGAACCCACGTAATTTATTTGATACAAATGTCTTTACCTCTATCACATTATTATTATTATTATTATTATTATTATTATTATTATTATTATTATTATCATATAATATGCTTCTAAGATACTCTCTGTGACATAAAACTCTCGTTTTTTAGGTTTATTTCAATGTAATTGTCTTAATTTATATTTAAAAAAATCAAAACTTGTTTTTAAAAATAAATTCTAATATATATATATATATATATATATATATATATATATAAATTCAGGTAATTTTCTTTGCAATAGAAAATACAAACTTGTCATGCGAAAGCTAATTTGTTTTTAAAAATTAATATCATAATAAGTTGTTAATTTTTAATACAAACTTGAGCTAATTTGTTTTTTAAAAATGAACCATTTTACGTGTTCCATAATAAGTTGTTATTTTTTTAAAAAAAGTTTTTAATAATAAAACATATGCTACGGTGTCAATAATTACAAAAATTCAACTTTAAATCCAAAAAATAAATTATATCTCTTCACCCTAAGTTTTTTCCAGCTCAACAGTGGATGGTTTTGTAGCGGGAAAGTGGGGAGAGAAACCTATATTTTATCCGAATGAGTATAATAAATATTTATATTGTCGCGTGTTTGTTTGTTTTGGAGTTTCGAATAAACGCCACCTAATGGTTGCTGAGAAACACAAACAGATCTATTTCTTAATCAATTACGAAAACGACAATATAAACTGAAATTAGAACTGATTTTAATTCTTAGTCATATGTTGTCGTTCACTATTTTTCATGTTCTAAGTCGTACAATAATGCAACTATCTATTCACTTTTTTTTTTTTTTATCTCTCAATTATGAGTTCAAAAAACCTTAATCTTTTCTTTTTCGAAGCAATGGTTTTCTAAAAAATTCTACTTAATTCTCGACTTATCTAGTTCATCTCGTACCTCCTTTTTATTTCTTACTCATTTTGTCATAGGTTCTGTAGTGTGATGGTTCAAAACATATTCATAAAAGAATTAAAGATGAAATTAAAAAAATATCATATTATATTGCATGATTATTTTAAAACTAAATGATAAAAAATAATGAAATTGGATTTTTCTCTTTTTTAATTTAAATAAAAAAATTAATGACAACAAAGTGATAAATTGATTTAAAACAATTAAAGGGAAAATGCATTAACAACAAAAAGGGCTCAAATGTTATGTCTTAACCCATCACAACCTTGATCCATTTAAAGAATCAAACCGAGTTTTATATTTTTTCTTCTTAATTCTATCATGCACCAAAACAAAGAATATAAAGAGATACAAAAAGAAACCCTTAAAAAAAAAGCTCACCCATGTGGGGTTGGTGTCTTAGACCTGCGTGTCTAGGCCTTATATATATATAGATATGCTTTTAAATAATCAAACTATGTGTCGTTTGTTTGCTTATGTTCAACACCCCTTTTCATTTTATTTAATTTGTTGTTCATTGTAATCAAATAATTAAAAATTTGTTTATGATTCTATTCCATTCAATACCATTAAAAAAAGCATATAATCTTGCACTTATATTATTAAGGTACACACATAAATTTCCCAATTTACATTTAATTTTTTCATGATGCTAAGAAATACATCGGTCAATTTTTATTTTTTATGTAGAGGATAAGTTTGTAAAGGGTGGTTGAACAAATACAATGGAACTTCTGGTTGTGCTGCTGACATGAATATTTCAGAATATGGCCGGCGAGCGACTCTCTCTCTGATTCGCCGAAGGATGTCTCTGAGTCAAAAGCTATGCATCAAGATATTATTAAAACAAACAAGTCAGATTGGAATCATCACATTTTCTACCCTTTCCTTTCAGTGCCTTACATCTCTCTCCACTTTCTAATGCGGTGTTGAAAATCATTACCAAAATCTCCACTTTCTCTTCTTTTTATTAATTCTTTTTCTGTATAGTTAAATTTAATTATATTGTAATTTTCAATTCATTTTATCTTCTATATTACCTTTAATATATTTATCTTATACATTCAAATACCTCTCAATAAATAATAGGTATAGGTAAATAAGTATTTTAAAAAAAAACTAGTTTAGTACTATTTTTTTCATTTCAGCGTGATAAATTAAAGGTGTTGATCTCTAATTTGTTGTTGCATTATTTCTGAATATTAAATTTTATTCGAAATTCAATTCTTAAAATTTAAAGTGATTACAGAGAAATCAACTTACTATATTCAATTTAGAAGATTCCAAATATGATAACAATTGTTTTTTACAGTATTTTTTTATAAAAATAGTATACTAAATATGCTATCCATATTTGTATTTATTAAATTGTATTTTTAAATTTTTGCATACTTTCCTAGTGACTGTTTAAGAGTGTGATTGAAATTGTTTTTTAAAGTACTTTTCGTTTAAAAATACATCAAAATGAGATTTGTTTTTTAATTTTAAAATTTATTTTTGATATTAGGACATCAAAATAATCTAAAAACACCAAAAAAATTTAATTTAAAATAAAAAATAAAAATATTTTTAAAACATAGTGGCCAAACATACCCTTAACATTTGAGCTTGGAGAGAAAAAATAGTAAGCATTAAAAGAGAAATGAATGATAATATTTTCGGGGGAAAAGAAAATGGAAAAAGAAGAAGCATACTCGTTGTATACTATGGTAAAATTAATTTTTCATATTAAAACTCTAATTAAGTCCTTTCACTTGAATTATTTTTTAATTTAAACCCAAATTGAATATTTTTTTAATTTAAACCCAAATTGATTCTTAATCTCAATTAGATCTTTAATTAGGTATATGATTAAATGAAATTAGCTTATTAAAATCTAATTAAGTTCTTAAACAATTTTGATGTAAATGTGTCCGATATACATTTAAGTGAAACATTGAAAGTGCATTGTCAATCATTTTTAGTTACTTTAAAGATACAATTGTATCCTCAATTTTGTCCAAGATTTTATTTTGATTCCTTCATCTCATGTTTATGCATTTAAATCCCTTTTTAGCATGTTCATACCAACCAAGTTGTTATTCATTGTAATCAAATAATTAAAATTTTGTTTATGATTCTATTCCATTCAATACCATTAAAAAACATATAATCTTCTATTTATATTATTACCTACACACATAAATTTTCCAAATTCCAATTTACATTTAATTTTTTCATGATGATAAAAAATACATCAGTCAATTTTTTTTATATCTTTAGTTGTTAAAGAAGTTACTTTAAAAAATATATACTATATATTTGTTTTTATTAATTATCATTGTTTTGCATTTAGTTTTCGTTTAAATGTTTTTTTGAGAGTATGATTAAAATTATTTTAAAAAATTATTTTCATTTAGAAATGCATCAATATTATTTTTAAAATTATTTTTGACACCATAACATTATAAAAACACACACAAAAAAATTAAAATAAGAACTAAAAATAAAACATTTTTATATTTTTTAAAAAACACTTTTAAAATATAGTTACATCAGCCTATAGTTTTGCAATGGGTGGTTGAACAAATACAATGGAACTTCTGGTTGTGCTGCTCACATGAAAATTTTACTTTGTGACTATTTATGAGTGTGGTTATGGTTGTTTTTGAAAGTGTTTTTCGTAAAAAAATACATTAAAATTATATTTTTTAAAAATTATTTTTGACATCAGCACATTAAAATGATCTAAAATCATCAAATTTTATTAATTTAAACTTAAAAATAAAAATAAAAAATTTTCAAATTTTTTCAAAAATACTTTTGAAAAGCACTCCCAAACACCTCCGAAATATGGCCGGCGACTCTCTCTCTGATTCGCCGAAGGATGTCTCCGAGTCAAAAGCTATGCATCAAAATATTATTAAAATAAATATTGTCAGATTGGAATCATCTCCTTTTCTACCCTTTCCTTTCATTGCTTTACAGTCACTCTCCACTTTCTAATGCGGTGGAGAAAAATCTAGAATGCCAAATTAAGGTAAGTAACAACCTTTCTAATATCAACCTCTCTTTTCTTTTTATTAATTCTTTTTTTATAGTTAAATTTAATTATATTGTAGTTTTCAATTCATTTTATTTTCTATATATTTATCTTATTCATTCAAATACCTCTCAAGGAATAATAGGTATAGGTAAATAAATATGTATTAAGAAACTACTTTAATATTTTTTTCATTTTAGCGTGATAAATTAAAGGTGTTAGATCTCTAATTTGTTTTTGTATTATTTCTAAATATTAAATTTTATTCGAAATTCAATTCTTAAAATTTAAAGTGATTACAGAAAAATCAACCTACTATATTCAATTCTGAAGATTCCATAACAATTTTTTTATTGATTTTTTTTAAAATAGTATACTAAATATATTATCCATATCTGTATATATTAAATTGTATTTTAAATTTTTGCATACTTTCTTAGTGATTGTTTAAGAGTATGATTGAATTTTTTTTTTAAAGTGATTTTCATTCAGAATTGTATCAATATGAGATTTTTTTTATTTTTAAAAATTATTTTTGACATTATCATATTAAAATGATCTAAGAACACCAAAAAATTTAATTTAAAATAATATATATATATATATATATATATATATATATTCAAAACATAGTGGTCAAACATACCATTAATATTTGAGCTTGGAGAAAAAAAGCGGTAAGCATCAAAAGAAAAATGATAATATTTTCGGGGGAAAAGAAAATGGAAAAAGAAGCATACTCGTCGTCGTCGTATACCATCGCATTATTTTGGTTGTTGGATTCCATGTTATTTTACCGTTAAAACGGCCGTCCAATCATATCCTATTGTAGCTGAGGTGTAAGAAAGAAAGTGGTGGGGGTCCAGCCTACCAGAATATATGGCGTCAATCACAATCATCTTCGACCGTCCAATACCAGACCGGACCCAAGAAACGTCTTCCCATCGAACGGTTGGAGTTAGCTGAACCAAATATAATTACGCCGGGAATTGTACATCCAACTCTAAATTCCTTAGTTACCCTTCATAACGTTCAAATAATGGGCTCCATTAGAAAAAGCATAACAGTAGAAGGCAAAGGTTATGATTGTAATTTGAAAAAAAGAAATAAAGATAATCACAGAAACAGCTGCTCGCAGAGTCCAAAAAACGATTTTTAATTTTTAAAATTTTGAAGCTTGCTGTTTTCACTTCAAGAGGCATTATTATTCCCTTCTCTCCCTCTGTTCGGTGTTGACGAGAGCTTCTTCAGTAATGCCTGATTTTTAGGCTACCCTTTTTTTGTTTTTGTTTTTTGGTGCAATCAAATCTACATTTTCCAGCATTTTTTGGTTGAAGGAAAGTAAGAAGAAGAGAAGATGCTGGACGGGATTCTAGGCCGAGGATTTGTTGCAAAATGGTAAATATATTTAATATGTTTTGCTTAAAGAATGATTTGAAAGAGCGAGAAAGATTAATGGTTGGTTTGGCAGTAAATCGTTGATAAAGTTGACGAAGAATCAGATCGAAGTAGTAAGAAGAAAGAGAAATGCGACTTTGAAGTATTTGAAGAAAGATATGGCCGATCTCCTTGCTAATGGACTCGACATCAATGCCTATGGCAGAGTACTCATCTTTTCTTTCTTTCCTTCTTTAACCTAATCAAGTTCATATTTTTTTCCGCTTCAATCTGATTATTACTTTATTTTTTTTTCATAAAAGAAGGAATTTAGAAGATGATTAAAGAAATCAGCGTTTGAAAAATTGAAACCAAAGGAATATTTGTCTGAAATATCTCGTTTTCTCTGCTTGTTTTTGAGTTTTGTAATAAAGTCTGTAAAGAGGAGAATGCAAAATTTATTTATGTTTCTTCATTTTACTGACTAGAAAATAAGAAGTATGTAACTAATTTGAGATATCTGTTTGTGATTTTTTATTTTGAACTTCTGTTAACCTTACTTCAATAAGATCGAGCATTAGTCCAAGTTGAAGGTTTTTTTTTTATTTTTTTTTTATATATATTTATTATTCCAATCTAAGCTCTTAAGTAAGTTTCTGAAATATTAAAATTTTAATTCAGGCCGAGGGACTGCTAGCTGAATTGAACCAACTGTCTTGCTATGATTTTGTTGAGCAATTTTGTGATTTCGTGCTAAAGCATATATCAGTCATGCAGAAATTGAGGTATGCGTGGTTATTATCTCGTCTGAACACTTCTTTGTTCATATTGTTTGCAAGCAACATGATATGATCTATAGGTATTGACGGTAAATATAAAGTAATGAGATAGGCAGATAATTGCTTAACACTGCCATGTTCTCTTGTGGATGACAGTCTCTTTGTTGCCCCATGTTCTCATTCAAAAACATTTATCATTATTGGACTATTTATCAGCCTTTTGGCTAAGATCAAGGGCTTCCAGTACATGGATTAGGTACCATCACAATGTTGGTCATTGCAGATACATGCAATGTATACATAAGTTTCTGGTGGGGTTAGCTTTTATGATAATGAGCGGCTATTTTGACATAATCTTTCTGGGAGATTTTTCTGCTTGTCGTTTTTACCAAATGGATCCCCATTTTCATTTTCACCGAGTTGCATTTCAATTATGTTGAAAAGTTATATAAATATATTCTCGAATTGCTGTGGAAATATGAATTGGACAATGCTTATCTGTATTAGCATGGCCATTGGCGTACAGTATGTTTGGCTTGAAAGAACCAATAAAGATAGATTTTTAAGCCGTTCATATATAAAAAGGAAATCAAAATTGTATGACTTCCAAGCATTTAACTTTGTTGTGTGAGAATCACTAAAAGGTAACATGAATATATTTTAAACCAAAGATGGTAATATGGTATCTAAGTCACTAAACTTTGTTCTGTGAGAATCGCTAAAAGTATCCTACATAGAATATCATCAAAAAGTTGTTGCATATAAAAGCTTTAGATAATATTTGGGCAGTGTACTCATTCTTACATCCTTGTGGCATGTCCTCATCCATAAGAGATGAATTTTCTGTATTGTAGAAGTGATTGGCAGCCCCCTATATCATGGCAAGAGGCTCATGTGCAAATCTTCTGGCTATGCTATTACTAGAGTAAAACAGTGGTGATGGATGTTTATTATTCCTTAGACCAGGTTTTGGGGCTGCCAAGAGTCGGGAGTACTGTGCTTCCAAGAAGCTGTAATACAGTTTCTTTTGACTGAAAGATTTTAATATGAATTCTTTTATAAGTTAGATCAAGTTACAGATTCCAAAATTTTATGAATATTTCTCTTTATTTTTTTGTCATCTTTACAGGCACTGTCCTGAGGACTGCAGGGAGGCTGTTTCGTCCCTGATGTTTGCTGCTGCAGGATTAAACAATTTGCCAGAGCTACGCGACCTTAGAGATGTATTTTACGAGAGATATGGGAGTTCTCTGGAATTGTTTGTGAATCAAGAGGTAATTCTTTGTAGATCCTTTCCGTGTACACAATTTATATCCATTGCTCTCTATAACTGATCATTTAAATTCTCCTTGATAGTTTGTTGAAAAGCTATCGTCAAAGTTTGTGACGATGGAGAAGAAAATTCAATTAATGCAAAGTATAGCGTTGGAGTTCTCCATAACATGGGACTCCAAAGCATTTCAACAGAGTATGTCCAAAACCCCAGAATCTAAAAAGGTTTGCCCCTTTGTTTCCTTTTTGTTGTTTTTTATATGTGTACGTTGAGGGTGGAGGTGAATTATTGCTAGCAGACAGTATAAATGGTTAAGATCTATGATCTGATTTCAAATGTCATTTCATCCAAGACTTAACTGCCTTTTTTCTTCTCACTATTTGCAATATATTTCCCCCCTGTTTTCTCTTTGTTTTTTTGGAGCAGTAAGCTGTATCTTCCTTATGGCTGATTGTTTTGCAGGACCAAACTAAAATTCATGGGTCCTTACACAGAAATGATGACAGATACATGCCTATCAATGACAAGGACATCGTCCCAAATGGAGATAAACAGGATATTCCATTGAAAGAAAGGCTTCAGTATGACAAACATGAGCCAATCAGGGTCAGGGAAGAAATTGTCTTGAGAAGGGACAATCGGGACATTCTGTTCCAGGGAAGGCAAGAAGCCACACCGGAGAAACATCAACCTTGGAAGGAGGATACTCCCCTGAAAACTGTTAGACTAGGAAGTTCATCTCAAAGGAAAAGAATGGAAAGCGTGGATGGTGCATCCAAACTGCAAGATGGCAGGGAGAATTCTGCTCCTAAAAGAGATGACAAGGACACAATAATTCATGCAAAGCCAGATATCACTCCTAGCTATGCAGGATTATGGTCAAAGAATAATGCTAAAGATTCTTTGGCAGCACACAACAAATATGGTGGACAAGACAATATGGAAAACTCAGCAAGAGATGTTTTGAAAGAAGAAGTACATAAGCTGAAACCTCACTATAACAATGCTATCCCCCCTCCCTACACTAAAACTAATGCTAAACTGAAGGATACCAGACATGAAGCCAGTGTAGGATCTTCCCAGATTGGTTCTGACATTAATGCAGTTCAGAAAGATCCTTCAAGGGATAACACAGCCAATTCTTGGAACAGCTCAGAGAAAATCCAACAAGGAGCATATTTGCCGGATCATGAGAAGCAGGATGTTGGACTTAAAAGACAAAATGGTCATGGGCATGAGAAAAGTAATTATTATCAGGGTGATGGTATTGGTAACCCCATACCAAAACCAAGATCCATGAGGCGGAAACACTCAAAGTCACACTCCACTCATGATGATGCTGGTAATTCAGAAGATACAGGTGGTGTGAAGAGAAGGTCAAGGAGCAGGAGAAGGGATGACCCAAGAAAAGGCCTGCAAATCTTGTTTGATGATGACCACTATCAGAATGATGAAGAAGAAAGGATGATAGATAAACTTTTGATACATTACAGCAAGAAACCTTCTGCATACGAAGCTGGAAAGGTGGTGAGAAGAAAGTCAAAAAGCCATCACACGCATCAGCAAGGCACTACTGAGGCAGATAAATCCCCTCGGCACATCAGCCGGGACGGGCCTGATGAAATCTCAGAGATGGTTTCTGCAACACCCCGATCCATTTCACTTCCCCATGAAACAAATTCATCAGAGGCAACGAAAGTGTTTACTCGAGCTGCTTCTTTTCAGCCAGACAGAACTGGCCCAGCTCGGCATGTGCATCCTAAGCTACCAGATTATGATGACTTGGCAGCCCGTTTTGCGGCCTTGAAGGGGAGGTAAATTCGTTGAGCAATCAGATTTCAGAATCTTTTATAGTTGTCGTCATGATTGCATGCTGTAGCTGGAATCTTGCACCTGTTCCTTGGAGTTTCGCTGTCTTTGAGGGAAACAGGGTTTTTTACACGTATTCATTGAAGTAGCGGGCTGGCTTTCTACTTGTGATTTCTAATCCTCTGTAATTGATAGGTGTTGTGGTTCACAATGGCATTACATATTTCTGACATTGGCGTTTACATAGCTTGTAATATCTATTCAATTTTCACCTATTGGCTGAGATTAAGATTGGTCTCTCTGTAAAACATTTCCTCGAGGGAAGAGGGCATTGTACTTTTCATAGTTATATATGTTGAGGTTTCTTGTCTGCATCCTGCAAAATATTTGTTCAATTACTATTATGACCTTGAATGTCAGAGAAACCCTACTAGATCAGAACAAAAAAAAGGCCTTTAAATTTCCCATGCCCTATAATGCCCTCTCAGAGATTCGGTTGCTATCTGCTATCCTTGTCGAAGGAAAAGGACTGCTTCCCGCCAAAAATAAAAAAGCTTCTCACCCTGCCTTTTATTACAGTCCCCTCTTTTACTGCTTCTTGCTCCACGCTTCACGCACACGCACAGAGAGAGAGAGAGAGAGATGAAGGGCTCCTCCAAGGTCATAATGGGAGCAACACTGGCAATGGTGGTGAGCCTCGCCATAGTTTTGGCCCTGGTTCTGGTGCTGCTAGCTGAGCTTTACTGCAGTCTTTTACTTCGCCGGCGTCAACCAAGAACCCCCTCCAACACCACCTCCACCTCAGCCACCATTACCACCACATCCACCACCGATTCTTCCCTGTCACAGTCACCACAACCCCAAAATCAATCGCCTTCTCTTCCTCTCTCAAGCTACTATGCTCATGGGGTCCTTCTGGCTCCAAGAAGTTTCTTATTCCCTGAAGTTTCATCCAACAAAGAAAGCAAGATGGTAGAAACAAGAAAAGAACATCATCGTGTCCTCGAAGTCCTTACCCAAGAGTTAAACCCAAGTCTCAGCCCCCAACAACTTGGTCTCATAAACGCTTCACCTCCATCAACTGCCTTCGTATCTCCACCCCATCAAGCTGAAGAAATCCCTATTCAAATTAGAAGTAGCAATGCCTGCAGCGACAAGGAATGCGCTGGTTGTGGAGAACATTTTGTTTACATATCTAATCCCATTTACGACAATGATGCGAGCAGACCAAGCAGGGCGGAGACCCCATACGAAACTCCTGATTCATCGCCATCACGTTTGGAAATAGACGGTTCTAGTTCAGGTGAAGAAGAAATAGCATCACCTTCTGCTCCACATCCAGTCCCCGTGACCCCTCCGTTGACTCCAATGAAGAAGCTCCCAGCTGAGGCCTGTTCAGTTTCATTGAGAGATGTAAGGTCGTTGGGCACTTCAGGAAGTGACTCTGTTAGTAACAATGGCCTCTCATCATCATCCTCAGGATCTCCATGCACATCTCCTTCATGGTGATTAGCATTTAATTTTACGATAACCTTTACGAGGTGCATGCCTGTATTGTGAGTGAAAGTTAGAGTGAACAAGTCCCTACATCTTTTTCTTTTTTTCCTGACATGGCCATGACTCGGTCACCAAAGCCCACGCTTATGCTAAATAGAAAACTCTCATTGGTCAAGTAGGTGTACCTCTCTCTCTCTCGCTCTCTCTCTCTCCACTTTGCAGAACTGCCGTTTTGGTTTCATCCGATTGTAATCGTAAGGGGTGATTTTGGATTTACAACTGGTTTGTGGTGGAAAACTGAACCAACCAAGCAAGCATTAATTTTGATTGTAGATGCATGTGAGTTGCTTTGACTTGAGCAGCAGCAATGGAATAGAAAAAAAAAAGAAAAAAAAAGATATCTGTTTTTGAGGGACCTCGGGTTCCTATTTCGATGCATTAAAAGCACAAAACAAACTGTCACCTGCGAGGTGTTTGTCCACCCTAGAAAACGACCAGACCAGGCCAGGCCAGTCATTTCGTGTTGTTTTTTTTTTTGTCCACATGGGGAAGAAGCTTCACTGTCTGCACTCTGACGTTATTTTTCAGTCCCTTTTCTTAATGAAGTTGTTTAAAATGTCTGGAAAATAAATAAAAAAACACAAATGTTGTCCAATTTGTGGTCTGAGCTCTATAAAAATGTCTGGAAACTTGCCTTGCAGTGTCGTCTTCTCTTTATAAATCACAGTAGGAACGCAAACGAGATAAAAAAACTCAAAATTTGAAGTAAATGTTAAAACAGATCCTTGTACTTTAATTTTTACCCTTAAATTAAAATCTGGACAAGAGATTTCTCCAATTGCTTGAGGGATTGTGAAAGAAATCTGGAACACCTTGGGGATAACTTGCCGTCATGGTTTTTAGGGGTATCAATTTATATATATGTGGACTGTGGATATATATAGCTTCAATTTTCCTATCAGGGATCTGGTGGATGTGGCATCAACAGGATATTCTGGCTTATGGTGATTACTCCAATGGTGATCGATGGTTGATACATCAGATTCATGTCCTTTCTCAAGACTGCAATTCGGCCTCGGAGAAAAAAAGATTTCCCTCGCAAGGATCTTTGACTATGGATTTAAAAAGTGTTTTTTTGTTTAAATTTTTATTAATCTCGAAAGATGCATGAATTTCTTCTTAAACTTTGTGTGTGTAGTTTAAGTTCTTGGAAACATGGCTTCTTCTTTTAATATTTTTTTTCTCCTTTTTTTTTTTCTGTCTCAAAATAGGGTGAGGGCCATACACCAGCATATGAATTCTCTGTGTGTGAAGTCTCTTTGTTTAAAAGTATGGTTGATGTTTATTTTAAAAATATTTTTTATTTAGAAATGTTTTAAAATAATATTTTTTATTTTTTTAAAATTATTTTTAACATTAGCACGTGAAAATGAACTAAGAACACAATAAATATTTAATTTAATATAAAAAATAATATTTTTTAATTTATTATAAAAAACGATTTTGAAATAGAATGAGAAATTGGGTGTTCCATTTCCATAAAACATCACAAAACCTATCATCAGCCATTGTAATGCATCATCGCCAGAAACATCAGCTCTCTGTGTTAGAAGAAAGGTGGGGCCTTTTCATTTAAGGAAGACCGGTTGTCAGCCAAGGAAGAAAGGTTTTTGATCTATTCTTTGCTTTGCTTTTTGTTTTTTTGGATGGATGAGTTTGGAAGCTTCTAATTCCAAAGAAAAAGGGATAAATTTGCTATCAAATGTTAGACAATTCAATTTATTCATTTTTGTATTTCAAAAGTTATATCCAAAAATACATTTTTGTATAAAGTTTGCAATTTATTATTGTGAAAGTTAATGAAAGAGAGATAATATGTCAAATGTAATATGAAAGGACTAAATTTGATGGCTAAAATTTTTATACACATACAAAAAAAAAGAAGAGAATATACTAAAGAGTCTTGATTGTATATCCAAGACAATGGGGTAAGAGCAATTTGAACTCAAGGGCGAGTTCTTCAACCCAGAAGACTGATGTAGGAAATATTTTCCTAATATGCAACTTTTATGTTAAAAAAAATTAATTTTTGATCTGAATGTTATATTAAATTGTAAAGATTTCAAAGCCTTGTTTTCTTTAGGGATAAAATCCCATATCCTTTGAAGTTTGGAAAGGCCTTTAAATAAGGTCCATAAGTTACTATTCAAGATTTATTATATTTTTCTAGATGATTTAAGATTTTTTTTCTATTTGGATTAGAACTTTTTTATTATTTTTTTTAGCTTTATTTAGGATATTTTTCCACGTTTGTTCTGGACTCTTATTCATTTTTCTTTATTTTCAGTTTTTCTTGTTAGATTTGGTAGATTTTTAAGTTATTTTAGGAGTTGTAAGCATATGAGACATGCGAGTATTTAAAAATAAATATTCAATAATAAAATTATGAATTAAGATTTTATATGACACAATAACACAAAATTCTACCAAATATGGATTACATAGAAATCCTAAATATTTAAATTGCTTTTGACTTGATCTCTTCATTGTCTTATCAAGACTCTAACTTATTTTATTATTTTTCTTTAAATATATAGCAATTTTAGACTCAATTTCAGTATTTTCATGTTCAAATTTGTATAAGAAACGACAATTGACATATTATTTTTTTATAGGCTTTTTACATAATAAATTTCAATCTATAAACTTGTTTCATCGATATATGTTGTCTATATAACCCTTGAACACTTTTACCTTTGCGATAACATTAACCTTGTAATCAAAAGGACCATCATAGTTTAAATAAACAATTTCTTTTATTGAACACTTTCCATTTGTTTTTTGCACTTGACCTTTATCTCATCAACAAAGATACCACCAATAATATCACTACTACTACTATTATCAATGTTTATGATATTATCATTAAAATAAATATTATAAATAGGTGGAGAATTTAATTCTACATCTATCATACCATAAACTAGATCATCAAAATCTTCACGATATTCATTATGATCACGAAGTTGTCTTACTTGTCATGCTTCTGAAATAGTTTTTCAAAACTACCAATGAATCTATGATCACCTTTCTTACTATCCTCAGGCTGCTCACCTTTATCAATTAATGAGTTAATTTTATTATTTGTTCCTTATATCTTCTATCATCAATTTCTGAACACCTCTTTTCAACTTTAGAAACTGTCTCTATATGTTTTTAATAACTAATTCACGAGTGTCTTTTTTTTTTAGGAGGAAACTTCTCATCCTCACTTACAAGAAGAGCACATCCTGTTCTGTTACTTTTTTTAGCATACAACAAACAGATAACCATCAAGATTGTTGAGCTCTGATACCAACTAACACAAATGGAGCAATACGAGAAAGATAGTAAGTACAAGAATACAAAATTCTACCGAATGGTGATCACATGAAAACATTAATTTGAAATTTTATTACTAAGTATTTATTTTCAAGTAGTCTACCTTTATATGAGGTCTACAACTCCTTAAATAAACCGAAAATATGACCTAAACCAACAAGAAAATCCAGAAATAAAGGAAAGGTAATAAAAGTTCTAAACAAACTAAAAAGAACATCATAAATATAGCTCAAAAAAATAATAAAAAGTTCTAAATCAAATAGAAAAATAATAATAATAAATTAACTAGAAAAATATTATAAATTCCAAATAGTATCTCGTAGGCTTTATTAGAGCTTTTTTGAACTCTGATTAGTATAAATTATCTATACAGCTAAAAGAGGACGCGGTATTACTGTGCAAATGTTCACTGTTCACCTAGACTCATAAGCACTGTGGACTTGAATAGTACGTTTACTAAATAATATAAGTATAATTTCTATACAAAAACAGCACAATCAAGTCCTTCGGCCGAGTGGTTAACGCGCGCGCCATTTCCCCAACAGACGAGGGTTCGAGTCTTTCAGGCGACAAATTGGTTTTCGAATTTTGCTTTTAATATTTTTAATCATATAAGTACTATTTCTATCCTACAATAGCACAACCAAGTCGCTTGGCCGAGCGGTAAGACCGCGCCCCGCGGGGGCGCGGGAGTTCGAATCTTCATGCCAGCAAAAAAGGATTTTTGAGATGAATAATGCTTTTTTTTTTTTTTCATTTTCTGTGTTTTTTAATGGCTTTTTTCTTAATATTTTTAGGTGTTAAAAATTCTAATTATTATAGATAAGACATTCAAAATAATGATAATGATTATTTGTAAGTTTTTTTCTTATAAATATGTTAGACTAATTATGTATTTTGATATTTATTTAATATTAGCATCTTAAAATATATATAATATATATAAATAAATAAATTCCCTAGGTTTTTTTTTTTAAAATATATAATTAATATCAATATTCTGAAATTCATGTCATCGATAGTATGAACAATAATAGTCATAATATAAATTATTTGTAATAATATTTATAATGACAGCTACAATAATTGTGACAATTTAACAATCATGATAATAATAATGACAATTATAATCGAAATAATTCATCAGTTGATATTATTTTTCTCTAAGGTTGACTTCTGCGGTTTTCTTATGTATAATATTTCATATCTAACATCACATAAACAAAAAAATATACGAAGTGATGCGTAGACAAAACAGGTAGAAAATTAGGACAATTTATCTACAGTGAAAAAATATACAAGCCACTTGCCATCCACTTCACCATACCTATAAACAATTTTTTTAACATGCAAAAATATATTAATAGTCTTAGATTTTTTTATAATGCTATATATCTAAGCAAAACAATCAGCCTACTAATACAAATAAAAATTCTAATAAAAATTAAAATTCAGAACTAAGAGTATAGATACATAAATACAAATAAATTATTTAAAATTATACAAAAATTACTTAAAAAATAAAGGCATCAAAACTA
Organism: Salix brachista; assembly: GCA_009078335.1. NCBI lineage: Eukaryota > Viridiplantae > Streptophyta > Magnoliopsida > Malpighiales > Salicaceae > Salix > Salix brachista. The sequence continues at coordinate 8,236,357 of CM018589.1, read as the reverse complement.
AATCAAGAAATAAAATAATTATTTATTTTTTCGCTATCGCACTTTTAATTTTTTCAATTTAATCCTTCCATTTAAATTATTAACATATTTTGTTTTTATTTCGGCCCATATACTTTTAATTATTTATTTTAATTGTTTTATTTTTTAAATCTATTTCTAAATAGTCTCTATTTTTATCTATGTTCACCGTGACACAAATCACTATGGACGGCAACAGTAATGCTCCATTTTTGGGTCGGTTCGAGTCGATTCGATTCATTTGGTTTACCGGTCACGTCAGTACAGCTCTTTATTTTGATATTTCTGTTTAGTGCCTGAGCTTTCAACTGTTTTTTCTGGTCCTTAATGTCATTATATAGGTTTTGATTTATTTTAATTGGATCATTCATCTGAAATTGATTATATATTGTAGTTTCATTTAGGTCCCCATTCTTTGAATTTTTGAACTGGTTTGAAATCCTTAATATTTTTGGTATCAAAGTTTTGAATTATTTCAATTTTATCCTTCCATTCAAATTTAATACAAATCCTTAATATTTTCGGTATTAAAGTTTATTAATTTAATTTAAAATATTAAAATAACCAGTTAAAACATGTATAAAATCATTCAATTTCCTACATCGAAAAAAGTCTACATGAAACATTCAAAATAATGATAATGATTATTTTTAGGTTTTTTTTCTTATAAATACGTGAAACTAATTATATGTTTTAATATTTATTTAATATTAGTGCCTAAAAATATATAGAGAGAAAAAATCATTTCTAACATATTTTATATATTATAATTTTACCAATTGAATATTAAAATAACTACTTATAGCACACAAAAATTTTAAGTTTATTTCTTCAAAAAAAAATTTATTTCTAATATTTCAGATCTAATATTACTAGGGAAAAAAGACAACTCATAAAAAAATATACGAACCACTTCCCATTTCGATCACACTGTTCTTTTTAGACAGAAAAAAACTTTTTTCTAATATATTTTATCTATTACAATTTTATTTATTATATATTAAAATATTTAATTATAACATTTAAAAAATCAATTATTTTTCTATATAGAAAAAAGCCCAGCGCAACGCGCGGGCAAATCAGCTCGTTATACTCTAAAGGAAACAAGGCATTCGGAATCTTTTAATATAATTTCAGCCTAGTTTAATAATTATGTAGTTATGTATTGGGAAAAATGTTGTAGCATCACATTTGTTCATGGAAATACTATTCCTTTGTCAAATTTTACGCATTTTGCTTGTGAATTCTCTGATGTTAACGAACGAACTCTGATAGTAGATGATCAAATAAGTAATCACAAGTTTAAATGATCAATTTTCTCTGTTCATCATCCGTTCAACAGTTTGTTTTAGCACAAAAGTATTTATTTCCAAGTATGGCAAAGCTTCTGAGTGAGAAGTAACAAAACGCACACAACATATATTCAAGTGAAGTGTTTTTCCCCGAGAGTATCTTCAATCTTCAAATCTGATGGCCCACAACGCATTCCAATCTGATAGAGCAACATCCGCAGACAAGATCCAGGTTAATCCTGTTGAAAGATATCAGGCCGACCGGCAAACTTGTATTTAGTGAAAAATGTTTTGATTTAGGATCGAAAAGTAGTAAGATTTGAAGAAACGATTAGATCCACCACAGGGCATACCCAAGTAAATGTCAAGCATGGATATCTTCATTCATCAGGAGCAACAAAACATTCTTCTTCCAGTTTCTTGAGGTCTCCTTTGCAATTTCATTCCGATTGGACGTGAAGGGGCCTTTTTTGCCAATCTCTTCGCTGCAGCGAGGCAAGATTGCATGAGAAATAACAGCAACAGATTATAATTATATCACTACATTTGGATCGATTGATCATGTAATTCTGGACTCATCACAGTTCAATTATTTGATATGCAATTTCCTCCATTGTTTCTAGTTAGCATTATCCGCCATTTCCACAACATTTCTCCTATATTTGGTTATAATTCACCATTGGATACTGGATAGGGAGCTAGAGCTGGAAATCTCAATAATTAATCCATGAGAAAATAAGAATATCATAAATTACCTATTTCGTAAAAGAGCTCGTTCACATTGTGGGTACTTTTTGCAGACGTCTCAAGAAATACCATTCCATTTTCTTTAGCATATTGCTCACCATCCTGCAACATTGATTAGATGAATCATCGAAGTATTTCCCTTGTCTCATGCACTGTACGTTCTCAAATAAAATGATGAAGCCTTGTCCGCAGGCATTTATATACGATGATAGTAATATGGTTGTCCAATTGTTCAACCAGAGAAAAACGAAAGTACCTCGATGCCAACTTTTCTCTTGTCTTGCAAGTCAACCTTGTTGCCTACTAAGAACATTATCAAATTCGGATTTCCTGATAAGGCACAGCACAACATCAATTTGTGAATACAAAATTCCACTCCAACATAAATTTCTTGTATCCTGGGAACGTAAAATGTAGCTAGCATGTTATGCTGATGAAACTCAGTTGCAGAAATGATAGATTGATGCCGGGGTCCATCATAGAAGATCTATGAGGGTTCCACAGCATTTAACTTATGGCAAGCAGCTAGAAAAATTGTTCTAGAAGAATGAGAGTAAAACATGGTGTAGATTTCGAAAAAAACATTATGGAAGGTAAATGTTTGAGTCTCAGCCCCACATATTTGTGATTTTAGTGAATGGCTAATCGTTTCATTGCAGAAGAAAAATCAGCTACCTACCTTGTCTCTGCAATTCAATAACCCACCTTTTAGCTCGTTCAAATGAATCCTGAAGATAAAAACTTGTTTCAATCAAGAGGAAATCTATACCACTAACAAAGGAAATTACAGCAAAAATGATTTCTAAGAAATCTTAGCTGACATCCATCATAGGCATGAAGCAAGACACAATCATTAAACTCAGAGGCCAGTTATCAATGTCTGATGACATATATATTTCTTAATTTATTGAACCTGAAGAGATGTTTTGCTGCTATTTCTCTACAACGTTCATGCAAGGGTGATAGGTTTCGTCACAGGTTACATCAAACTAATTCAAAGACACGCATACGAGGGCTATTCAAGTTAAGGATTAAGCTAAACTAAGAATCAATATGGAATTACATTTTTTTTTTGTAACCGGGTGTTCGGGCTAGCTTACGCATACCACAACTAATCCCCGGGTTCAACTGAATATCCTGCAAGTAAGGCAGGTAAAGCATCGAGGTGACAGACATACACATAAAAAATCAAACCAAAGTATAGAGAAACGAAACAAGTCCCTTCCCGCCGCTAGACCACGATCTCAAGTGCAATATCTAATTATATTGATGAATCCTCTCACACAACTTCATTCAAGACACACAAAAACATGCATACATGTAAACAAGGAAGAGCTGATAATTAATATTATAAAGAATAGAATTAAGATGGTTGATAAAAATCTACCATGCTTGTGATATCGTATACCACGACGGCGGCAGCTGCACCGCGATAGTACATTGGTGCCAGGCTATGGTACCGTTCCTGCCCAGCTGTGTCCCATATATCAAACTTAATAGTTGCCTCATTCAATGACAAAACTTGAGTGAAAAACGCCGCTCCAATTGTTGATTCCTAAAAATATTACAATCATGTTAGTTAGAGACCATTAATCAACTGCTGAGGACTGATTGAGAGTATAGTTGAGAATATTTTTGACAGTGTTTTTCATTTAGAAATGCATCAAAATATTATTTTTTTATTTTTAAAAAAATATTCTTGACATGGCACATGCAAATAATCTAAAAACACATTTTTTTTTAATTTAAAATAAAAAATAAAAATTTAGTTTTTTTTAATTTTTTCAAAAATATTTCCAAACACATTCTCAAACACCTCCTTATCTAGAATTCAAGAATCGATCGGATTGTGTGGATTTGAAAATGAAGTAGAAAAAAACTTAACGTAAACTTCGTTATGTAGGCATCATTATAGAATTATTTACAATACCAAAAATACACACACGCATCAATGACGGATGAAATTTGAGTTTCCTACAAAACCCACCACATTGGATCTTACTTGTCAATAAGGCTTAATAAAAACAATGACCTTGGATAGAAGCTCACTGAAATTCTAATGTAGATAGAAACACAACACAAGAAGACAAGTGGATAAATTTTTTATTTTATTTCTCAAGATAAAATATAATAAGATCTGCTTTCCTAAAAGGCTTACAAGTTTTTGAATACACTTGAAGCTGACCTTAAAAGAAGAAAAATCAAAATTCCTAAATAGAAAGGGAAACAAATAGAAAAATATAAAAATAACATAAAATACAAAAAATTCAAGGAAAAATAACCAGAATGGCTAAAACAACATATCCAATGCCTAATTTGGGGGTCTATTAGAGGTCAAATGGTTACAACAGGCAGGGCTCTCTGCAAAACTAGACCTCTAAAATATCTTGAAAAACAATGAGTTCAATTTAGAGGTCAGATTGAAACTTATAGTTTTTTAATGTTCTGGTGTTGGTTTGGTATGACCAACTCTCTTATTAGGCTTAGCTCAATCCCACTAGTCCATGAATGTATCTGCTAGGTTATTCACATGATTTGTTGGTGTGGAACCCTATCTAAACAAGTTAGATCCTCATATGTTTGCAAAAAAAATCATTTTCTACTAGCTTAGCCACATCACATTCCATCAAGACTAAATCATAGATTAAGCTACTACTCCTATATCAATGAAGATCAAACCTCCAAATGGGCTTATATACCCTAATCAATTGTTGCTCATGGATGCACCCAAACACAACTTTTACATTCAGATGCACTCTAAAAAACTATCATCTCGGATGCACTACCTTTTGATCAAGCTTGGTTTACTCACTATAAAATACAGAGACAAAATATATATGTGTTACATAAAAGCATACCTCTTGATAACATATAACCAAGGGATTGGACATGTTATTATAATAAATAATACCTAGCTCATAAAACCTAAAACTAAGGTAATTTTTATAACTACTCATTGTCACTCTAAGCCTAAGTAGTCTAAAATTATAGATGCTAAACCTTTTCATGGACACACCTAGGTGTTTTCAAGACTCCTAAGGTGTAAGCAGTCATCTTCTCACCCATCTTTTTCTTTATAAAAAAATATATCTTATTCTAAGTTGTGTACAACACATAACGCAACCTCTCAAGGTTTATTTCCTCCATCATCAATGCTAATTTAAGTATTGGAGGGTTCTTTTTTTTTTAAAAAAAAATTGTTTTTGTAAGTGCTTTAATTGTCCAAATTTGACATTTTGTACCTTCTAACCTATCATTGAGCCTTGCCAAAACCATAGTCTTTATAAGGTTTTTAACAACCTTATCAGTGGTGTTGTATGTGAAATATTTGAGTAATAAGCTAATACCATTCCCTTTATTCATATTTTTTTCTTATTATGGTCAATAATTGTTAAAAAATTGAAACTTTAATTCCAACACATTATTTTACTTTTTTTTTTTTTATCAATTTCAATGTTTTTATTTTTCTTAATTTTCTCACTTGACTTTGTCAAAGTTAGTGGCTATTTTTTCTGAAGTTAGTGGCTGCATATGACTTAGTTAGTGCCAATATCTTCTTATTAGTTTAATACACTATGTTTAGTTATAGATTATTAGAAAGTTTGTTAAGTTTTTATGTGTATAAAGTTTGCGCTTAATGAAAGAATTTATGGTGAAATTCTTTCAATCACTTTGTGTGTGTTTTTGTTCCTGCAATTCTAAAACTACTTGCTCAACAATGGTATCAGAGCATAGTTGATCTTACAGGATCAAAACACTTTTTTAACTCACAACACAAATGGCATCCAGCAACTTACCTTTAAACTCTCATATTATTTTCACTGGTGAAAACAACCAAATTTGGTTAGTGAAGATGCAATCTTTTCTTAAAGCCTATGACCTTTGGGAAATCGTGACTGAAGATAAACCATTTTCTCTTTTACCAACAAACCCACCATGACTCAAATAAAATTCAAAAAATAAGAAAAGACAAATAAATCCAAGGCCAAATCACTCATTCAAAACTCGGTGGCAAATTGTATTTTCTAGAGGATTATGACGTGTAATTCTACTAAAGAGGCTTGACAGGTTAAAAGAAGAATACCAAGGAAGTGACAAAACTCGACAAATGCAAGTGTTGAATTTAAAGAGGGATTTTGAGTCCCTGAACATACAAGAGGATAAAACAGTTTCCAGGTATTCTGATCGTATTTCTTTAATTATTAATAACATAAAATTACTTGGAGAAGATTTTCTTGATAACTGGATTGTAGAAAAAGTTCCTGTGACTCTTCCTGAGAAGTTTGAGCCAAAGATTTCCCCTCTTGAAGAATGAAAAAACCTCAGCAAAATCTCTTCTAGGTGAGCTAATGATTGCTTTTTAAGCAGAAGAGCAAAAAAAGGCTATTAGGCAAGACAAATTAACTGAAGGTGCTTTCCATGTGCAAAAACAACAAGTTAGCAAAGGCAAGAGGCAATTTAATTAGAAGAGAAAAGGAAGAAATAAAAGTGGTAGCAGTAGTAAAGATTCAAAACTAAAAAAATTTCCTCCTTGCATACACTGTAAGAAGACCGCACATTTTGAGAAATACTGCTGGTGGAGGCATGATGCAACATGTGGGAATTGCAAGTAGTTATGGGACATTACAAAGGTCTGTAATATAAAAAATAAAGACCCAAAATCTCAGCAAGCTTACTTAACAGATGTAGCCAATGCATAGGAGGAACAATTTTTTTTTACAATTACTTGCTTTTCAACAAATGATTCATCTAATGCTTGGCTCATTGATAATGGGTGCACACATTATTTGTGCAATGATTCTTAAATGTTAAAAACCTTGATGAAACTTACAATCTAGATTGAAGGTAAGCAATGAAGAGTTTCTAGAAGACAAAGTCAGAGGCTCAATCAATGTTCAAACAAGTTCAAGCATCAAAATTGATCCTCGTGTTTTGTTTATACTTGAAATCAGTTAAAATCTACTGAGTGTTGGACAAATGCTTGAGAATTACTCTCTTTACTTTAAGGATGATAAATGCATTATCTTTGATCCTTCTAGAGAGCAATTATTTAGTGTAAAGATGAAGAATAAAAGTTTTGTTATTGATTGGGAAAAGGTGTCTAAACATGCCTATACTAGTACCACTTAGGATGTTTCAAATCTTTAACATAAAATTTTTTGGCACCTCAATTAGAGGAGTCTTTTTAATATGAAGCAGAAGGAGATGGTTGAAAACATACACACAATACAGGGTATAATCCAAATATGTGAAACGTGTCAACTTGACAACCAATTAAGACTACTATTTTCTGAAGGACAAGCATGGAGAGTCAATCAAAAGCTTCAGCTCATCTACACTGACATGTATGGTCCTATGAAAATAGCCTTACTTTGTGATAATAGACACTTCATTCTTTTTATTGATTATTATACTAGGATGTGTTGGGTCTATTTCATTTAACTTAAAAGTGAAATGTTTATTGTTTTTTTTTTTCTTCAAAAATTTAAGACTCTAGTAGAAAATCAAAGTAGTGTGTTGATTAAATGCCTGAGATATGATAATGATACTAGGCATACTTGGAGTTATTTTATTGAGTATTGTAATAATATATGCATAGTTCATCGTTTTACCACACCATACACACCAAAATAAAATGGTGTGTGTGAGAGGAAGAATAAAACAATAATGGAGATGACTAGATGTCTTTACTATAAAAGAAAATGTCAAACAAACTGTGGGCGGAGGTAGCCAATACCTCTGTATATTTGCTGAACAGATTACCTACCAAGGCACAAGAAAAAAAGACACCATATGAAAGCTGGAGTGGTGTCAAACCTGTTATGGATCATCTTCAAATATTTGGTAGCATCTATTATTATCAGATAGCTGAGCCAAAAAAGAGCAAACTTGACAACAAAGCTTAGAAAAGGCATTGTTGTGGGCTATGGAGTAATAACATAAGGATACAAGATTTTTTGCTTGGAAACAAAAAAAGTCATCTTAAGTAGAAATGTGTAGATTGATGAAACAACAATATGGGATTTTGGAAAATTAGAAAAATATGCATTCTGATTCTCCATTCGATGTCTAGAATCAACTTGAAACTGATGAATTGGTGGATGATCTTCCAATTTAGGGCACAAGGACCTTGAAAGACATTTACCAAAGGTGTAACATGACAATCATTGAACCTACTAGCTATGCTGAAGCTCAAGATTCTCTATCATGGAGGACAACAATGGAAGAAGAAATATAGATGATAAATAAAAATGAAAATTGATAACTGATTGCAAGGCCTAAGGATTGCAAGGTGATTGAAGTCAAATGAGTTTTTAAAACAATACTCAATCCAGATGATTCAATTTGTAAACACAAGGTCAGATTGATTGTGAAAGATTATGCTCAGTGATATGCAGTGGATAACCACGAGGCCTTTGTTCAAGTAGCAAGGTATGATTCCATTAGACTTCTCATTGCTATTGCCGTTTACAATTTTTGGCAGATTCATCAAATTGATGTCAAGTTAGCTTTCTTACTGAAGAGATTTTTGTAGAGCAGCTAAATGGATATGTTGTTCAAGGTAATGAGAATCATAGGTATCTTCTTAAGAAGGCCTTATATAGATTAAAACAAGCTCCTCGATCTTGGTATGACAGAATGGACAATCATCTTAATCAGCTTAGGTTCAACAGATGTCAAAATAAAGAAACCTTGTATGTGAAATCTTATGGTAATCATATTTTAATTGTCTGTAGTCATGTTGATGATATGCTTATCACAGGAAGTCAACTTCGAATGATCCAAAAATTCAAAGATAAAATGCAAAATATGTTTGAGATGACTGATCTTGGAATGATGAAATACTTCCTTGAAATGGAAGTATTGCAAAATATGTTTGGTATTGTAAGTTAGTAGGGGCACCTATGACAACCAGTATCAAGCTAAGTAAGGATGTTGAATTTGAAAATTAGATGAAAGCTTGTATAGAGGTTTAATTGGTAGCCTTCAATATCACACAATAAACTGACTTGATATATTATTTGTTTTAAGTGTTCTTTTAAGATTCATGCATTCACCAAAGGAGACTCACTTCATAGCTGCAAAACGTGTACTTAGGTACATCAAAGGTACCATTGCTCTTGGTACTTTTTTTCTAAAATCACTAGGAGGGGTTTTAAAGTTGACTGAGTATGATGATAGTGATTGTAGAGACTGTGTTGATGATTAAGAAGTACTTTAGGGTATTTATTTTCTCTAAGCTCTGTTTTTTCACTTGGAGCTCAAAGAAGCAAGAGAAAACAACTTAGTCTACTATAGAAATTGAGTATATTTTTGTTGCCTTTGTTGTCAACTAAGCTATATGATTAAGAAAAACGCTAAAGGATTTAGGACATGAGTAAGCTCAAAAACAGCTAGGGTTATGTGTGATAACATTTTTGCAGTTTCAATTTCAAAGAATCTAGTCTTTAATGGACAAACAAAACATATCAAGATTAAGTTGCAATTTATTAAAGAGGTCCAACAATCTAATGAAGTGATGCTTGCTCATTGTTCATTTGAAGAACAACTTGCAAATATTTTTACCAAACCTCTGACTAAAGAAAGATTTGAAACTCTAAGATAAAATATTGGATTCTTTCATAAAAAAATGCCAAGGAGAAGTGTTAGACAATTGAATTTAATAGTTACCCTGGATGCATTAACTCGTGCCCAAACACGGTTTACTTGCCACCAACAATAGAGGTAAAATATGCATTCATTAAATGAAGGTACACATTTTGGTACTGTGTTTTCCAAGGATTAATTTTGTTATTATCATCAATTATACCCAGAAAAATACATAGAACTAAGGCAATTTTTATATTATCTTGTTGTTACTCTAAGCCTTTACGTTTTAGTAGTGCAAAACAATAGATGATAAGTGGATTGAATATCCTAGCCTTACATGTATACACCTACATGGGTTTAAGGTTACATAAATAACCTTAAACTCCAAGGTAATTTATTGTCTCCTCGACCATCATTATTGTTATAAAGAAACTACATCTTCTTCTTCTAAGCTTTGTAATATGTATAACACAACCTTCTAAGGTTCATTTTCTCCATCATAGTGATAACATTAACATAAAAAGTCTTCCAAACCTATAAAAAGAAACTTGTTTTGGATGTGTTCTAGCTACCCAAACTCATCATTTTGCCGATCCAGTAGCTTTAAAAACTACTACATTGTTGATTCAAGCTATGTTGAGGGTCAAATTAATTTTTTCTTTTTAACATAAATGAATAAGAGATTAGGTGTTGCTAACTTTTTTTTTTAAAAGAACTTTTTTTTTATCATGAATTCAAAATCTGATTTACCTTGGACAACATCTTTTTAAAATATTGAGATTCTGACATATTGAACAATATTTTTAAAAAATGCTAAGACAAAAATATAATAGATGGACTTGAGCTACCCTGCTAAATCTACAATCCAAGTCATGAAAATATGATAATTCCACAAAAAACAAATTAAAATAAATCATGAAGATCAATTTTCAATTAACAAAATATCAAAGGTCAAAATTGAAAGTAAATATTCAATTCTATGAAATAAAAAACAAATGACTCGAGTCAAACTAGGTTTCTAAGCCTGTGACTTGATCATAAGAGCAAAATAATTCTGTTGAAAGAAAATTAAAAAAAAAAACTACAAAGTCAAATTTCTCATCAACCCAATATATATAACAATTATTAAAAAATTAAAAAAATTGAGTTAACCCAGGAAAAAAAAACCTGTGACCCAAATCAGCTCATGAAATTTGCGACTTAGGTTATATGAATAGGATGAACCCATAAAAATCAAATTAAAAAAAATCACAAAGCCAAATTTTCACTCAATTCAATATTAAAAGAAGAACTTGAAAAATAAAACTAGAATTACAAAAAAACACCATGTCTTCCTAGGCTAACTTGCTAAACACATGTCATAACATTGAGATAACCCATGAGAAACAAATGAAAAAAAAATCATAAAGTCCAATTATAAAACAATTCAATATTGAAGAATGAAGTTGAAAAAGCAATTTAAAAAAAGACTCAAAAAACAACAACTTAAATAACATGAATTAACTTGTTTAACATATAATCCAAGTCATACATCAAGATAGCCCTAGAAAATTCAAACTACAAAAAAAAAAAGAAAAAAAAAAGCCTAGTTTTCAACAAATCCAATGTTAGATAATAAAAATAAAAATAAAAAGAAAAAAAAGAAGATAAATTCAAACAATGAGAACCAAAGTTGATATCCGAATTTGATCTCTGAAGCTTTAATTGTTATTATTAAATGAAATTGAAATTCATTTTGTCAAATTAAGCACCAAACACCATGAGAATCCCATACGAAAACAATCAAAGAAAAACATCAAGTCCGATCCCAAACTAATCGAATTGGAAAGGATAAAAGAGATTTTAGTGAAAATAAACATGTGACATTATTATAATCCCAAATATTTTTGTGTCTATATCCTTAATTAAACACATTGTGAAAGTACCTGGTACTCCAAAAATTGACCCTTCACAAACCTCAGCACCAAACTTGTCTTCCCGGTCCCCATGTCCCCGAGTAATACCTGCAAAACAACTCGATGTTCAAATCCACCCCTATCTTTGTCGTAAGAGGTCGTCGTTAAAAATAATTAACAACAATTTCCTGGCTTGATTAGTAATTAATTGATTCATCTCAAAATTAAGATTTTTCGTTCCTGTGGTCTGTCATGAACCTCCGAAACGAAGGCTTGCCAAAATCCAGGAGACGAGAACAGAGCATGCACGTGAATTATATCTATAATGGAAAGATACAGCTACTATATGTAATCGCAAAATAAATGTTAATCAAAGCAGACGATCAATGATGTCTTTCGTTTTCCACTTCAATAAAAATAACCAGAAAAGGGCAAGACATACCCACCAGCTTGGCCTGTATGTTGTTGCTTCCTGTCCTTGCCATTGCCGATCGATGAAGAAATTCCGGTGAGAGAGAGAGAGACTTAGAGATTTAGATAGGGAGAAAGATTGAGTTCCGAGTTTGAAAGCGAAATCCCAACTATGTTCGGAATATCAGTTCAGACGTATAAGAATGACTAGAAAACGCACGGAAATGCTAAAAACAGAGCAATAACTGCTGTTTCCACGAATACGAGGAGGAGTCTAGCCAATGGGTTCATTGGAAACTGCGAGTGGATGGTATGGATCAAGAAAAATAGAAGTGGTGATAGTGTTTTGATCGCTGAATGGTAGCTTAGATCATCTTTGTTTGACTGGTTGGTTTCTGGGTCTTACCGGTTGGATTTTGCGTGTTACGCCCAGCCTCGTTGGCATCCCACGATACAGTTGATTAAGATATAACTTAGTCCCTATAGTTTTGCAAAAACAATTGATTAGCTCTAATGTTTTTTTTTAAATTATTTAATCTATTTTTTTCATGAGCTGTTTTTTTTATTAAATTAATCATGGCCAGCATTGGTCAAAGAAATATTTAATTATTTTTATATGATAAGAACTACTCAATTTATTTTGATAGTTTGTAGTGACTAAATTGTAATTGACCATCCAAACTATTGACACTTTGATAAGGATGACAATTTTACGATTGGGTATCAAATGTCATCCGATTTCACAATTACTTTACTGGAAGGTGGATAAAATCCGATTCAATTTTAATTGAGAAAAATATGGAGACATGCTAGAGGTTCATCCAACTCAATTCCAATAAATTTTTGAAATTTTGTTTTAAATATTTTGAAGTTTTAATTTTATCTTTGAACTTAAATCTCATTTGTTTTTTTTTTTTTTTATTATGGAAAATAGTTTTTCTTTTTAAAGTGAATTCCTAGATAATGAATTTTTTTTTCTTATGATAGTGTCATATAAAATGAGATGAGAAACACTTTCTAGTGTTTGACTATAAAATGAAAAATAAGCTGGAAAATAATTTATTAATATTTTAATTAAAAAAAACATTTATTAAAAGAATGCGGATCAAATCTAACTTATGATAAAGTTGAAACATGGTGAAATAAAAAAAAAACATAATTTCATAAATTACTTCAAATAAATAGATAACAATCAAAATAATATGGACTAAATTTGACAAATAAAAGAATAAAAGAAAATGAAATTCAAAAAAATCCAATTTCATAAATTACTTTATAATAGAATATTTCAAGAAACCACATGAATGAATGAATGAATACTACAATCCCATACAAAAACATATTACAAGCAAACACCATGGAGAACATCTGCCGGCCAGAATCACTGCATATTCAGCACAACTCTACACTTTGAGTTATCTTGCGAGAACTGTTTTTACTCGTTGAGTGCTTTTCATATGGATTTTGACCATTTTAAAGTAGACCCACCAATACTCAAGACCTTGGATTTTCTAAGTGAAAATCCATGTTACTTACAAAATCCATGTTTTGAACTTGTGTAAACTGTATTCCTCTTTCTCAAAACTAGCAATTTAATCAACGGTCTATATTTTAATGCTTAAATCAACGGCTGAGGTTTAAAACAACATTTTAATCAGCAACGAATAAATTATTGCAAATGTTTTTAATTAGTAATGAATAATCTGATGCAATAAATTTTAATCAACAAAGAAAAATCAGTTGAACATTTGAATGGATTATCTGTTGTAAATTCATTAAATACTTTTCTTTCAATGAATTGATATTGATCCATTGCAACATCTACAACGGATTCTTATGGGGGTGGGGGGGGGGGGGGGGGGGGGTTGAAGAAAAAGAAGAGTGGCTACGGGAGAGATGTGGGGCGGTGAAGAAAAAGGAGAGTGGCTACACAAAACCTAGGAAACTAGGTTTTGTTTATCATAGCAAGTCATACTAGTTCAATAAAGATTAAAAAAACTATGATCATACTATAGAAAACAAAGAAAAAACAATGTAATTATCTGAGGTAAGATATACTAAGGGTGTTAATACTTTCTCTTTTATATAATTAGTCTCTTACCGAATCCCTAAATCAGAACTAGTTAGGAATCTTAGTTGCCATAATAATAGATGGTCAATCCCTAAACAGCAAAAAATATTCTAAGACCCTGCTTGGAAAGGGTGGATTTAATGTCATGCTCTTACGAAGAAGGGTATAACAACTTGCATTGAAGTCCACGTGAAGAGATATTTTTGAGATGTTGTGAATACAAAAAGTAATGGACTAATCATTTTGTTTGGACATGATTTTCCTAGATAAGGAGGTTGATGTAGTAGCCAAACTATATTATAATTTAATGTCCATTTGCTTATGTTTCATAATATATATATATATAAAGGGTTGATTTTATTTTATCATCCTAAAACACAATACTCCAGATTTTATCAGTGTATGAAATGGACTAGAGAGGAAAGTAGCTATGCTTGAAAAGATAGGAAGAAAAGTAATTAAAGTGCTTTGCACGCTTGTATGTAAAATGCACTTGAATTTATTTGATGAATAAGTTTTATTAATTTAGACAAACACTCAGAACCATAATAGATGGGATGCCTATGACAAGTTATTTTCGGTTGTGTGAGCGTGACAATGAAGAGACGCGAGAGAGATAGATAGGAACGAATGAAGAAATGGAGAATTAAGGTGGCTACAGAAGAATCTTTTTGTTTAAAAAATATATACTTTAATTTTTCTTTTTATCTTCTGTGGATCCAGGGTTCTTAAACCGCACTTTTAGGCCTCCTCTACAAAATACTTCACGATTAACATGCTTACTTCAACACAAGGAAGATAAACATGGTGAAAATAAGAGCAAGCAATCCATTGTTTCCACGAAACTATTACAACTCTTTCCTCATTCGTTGTCGAGGGCCATCACTGTTTTGGCCGGTTATCCATTAGAAAATATCGAAGACTTTATTGATTATTTCTCTATATTTTTAAGTAAAATCATTTAACCTAATCTATTTCAGGCCATTCAATTCTCATCTCAGATATTATTGCTATATCCCTTTATAAAAAATGGGATTCGCAAGTCATACCATGTAGGCTAGGAACTTTTAGCTTAGAAACACCACACCTGCTTTCAGGATAATGATTCCATGACAAATAAGTGGTAGCTAATTATCATGTACGTTTATTATTTATCCAGACCATGTAAATGCTTATAAAATGAAAAAAGAAAGAAAGCAAAACTCATGTATTTGAAAAAACAACCCAATACATATATTTGTTTGATTATTATTTTTTTATGATATTTACCAAGCCTGGTCCATTAATCACTATATAATTTGTAACCTGAGTTATTATGCTATGTTAGAGAATAATATAAATCATATCATGATACCTCACCTAACAGTTTAAGTTTTTAGATGAGATGATTCCATGACATGGTATATTAGAGTCTTGTTGACCCACCGGTCACGAATTCGAATCTCACCATCCTTATTTATATTTGATAAAAATCAAGTACAATATAGTGTGGATGTGTGCAAATTTCAAGCACAAAGAGTGTTTTTTCATTTGAGAGATGTTACAGAATAATATAAATTATATCATGGGATCTCACTTAAATACTTGAACTTTAGATGAGATGATTACATGTTATGCTCCAAGGATCAAGAAAGAGATACGAATTACCAACAAAGATAAAATTACCAATCATAACAAAGACGAAGTTATGCTGATATGTTTTCTTCAAATATTCTGTTTGGCTGCGCGGTAATCCAATGGCCGCGATCCCATTTACATCGAAGGTTGATGAGGTATAGATAGATAGGATTTCTTGGGAGGTTGATTCATAAATGAACCACTTGTTACAAGCTATATATATTGATCAAGTGGATTCAACAGACTTGGGAGAAAGAGAAGTCGGGGCATTTTTGGGTGGCACAGACTTTGATCTTTTCATCATCGAAGCAGCAGAAGACCTTGACCGATGAAGCCTGCACCGGAATGACCCTTGATGTGTGGTCGGCGAGCACAAACATTGGCCTTTGGGTGAGCCTGACGCCGCAGCTCCGACTCCTTCTCCGTTGCCGCTTTCCGGGGATGTTGAAATGTTGAGGTTACCATGCGAGGCCATATCTAAAACATAAGAGAGACAAGAAACTATCTCAGATTAAGCTGAGCTTGCAACTGTCAGCTTGATATGTGTGGCAATATATAAGGAGAGATTGTTATCGTCCTCACATTGTGTGTGAGGGTAGAATCGGAAATCCAAATCAAGTGGTGCTCTATGATTCTACCTTGTTTGTCCATATTGTATCCGGCCAAAAAAAATGCCCATTTCCTGCGTCATAGCCAAAAGCGATATCGGTTCGGTTCCCATTATACAGTTTGTTCTGTTTTATCTGGGATTTAATTTCTTTTCACTTAATCACAACTTAGTCCTCATAATCTCTTAGAATTAAATATAAAAATAACTAAATAGTCTTTTAACACTTTTCAATAACTAAACAAACTATATCCTTAATTTTGTCCTCTTCTTTTTCAAAAAATACCTAATATTCCCATAAATATTTTCAGTTACCCCCTTCTCCTCTACTTCGTGCTTTTTTATATTTATTTCTCAAATAATAATAATAATTAAAGCATTAATGAAGAGACTGATCTGTAAGTGGTTCAAAGAATATAAAGATTAAATAATAGTTTTTAAAACTATAATAATTAAAACATAGACAAAAGGACTAATCTTTATAGAGTGTTTTGGTTTTTTCACAGGTTCATTAGTCATCACAAAATTGATAGAAATAAATAAGTGTTTTCTCATTTGTACAGTAAAAATATCAAAATACCCTTGAAAGAAAAAAAACTGGAATTAAGTGGTAATTTTATATTTTCACAATGGTTTTATTATTATAAATTTATCTCAAGGGCAATTTGGTAACTAATGAAATATAAAAATAAAAAACATAGAGAGATGACTAAAATACACTTAAAAGAAAAAACTTTAAAGTTGGTTTCGAAAGGTGTTTTCATTTTTTCACAATGATTTTTTCATTATTATGAGGTCAGCTTAGAGACAATTTGACATTTAACTAAATATAAAAATAAACAAAAAAGTTAGGACATGTGTGGTGCACTCTTCAATATGTGTGGTCCATGTTCTTAAGACGACGCGTGTGACATCTACTATCATCCGAAAACACTAATTCATTGCGTCGTTAGAAGTGCAAATACATCTGCTTCCTGGTGTTGTGGCGTTTGTTGATAGTGGTTGTATAGTTTGTCGATGGTGAACTTTTTGTTTATATTTCAATTTCAATCTATATTATTTTGAATTTTTTTAAAAAAAATTCTTGGTCATTTCATAGAATTTATATGCTTTAAATTTTATTATTCAATTCTAATTTGTTATATATTAAACATTTTAATTTGATTCTTATTTTTTTATCTTTTACTGAAAAGCAAAGAAAAGGAAGCTGGAAAAAAACCTCTCCCCCCCTATTTACATAAACAGTTAAGAGGTAGGTTTACACCAAGTAATTGGCTTCCTTAAACAGTTAAGAGGCGAGTTTAGATGCTGTTGATAGCTGTATGAATGAATTACGGCGTTGAAGAAGTGAAGGAAGAGCACATGGAGACGTGAGTCTTGTTCCATGATGACATGATTTATGTCATCGTTTTATATTTGTACACGCGTCAGTTTCTCACTGTTACTCGAATCGCTAAAAATGAATATGAAAATAGAATGATGTGATCTCACAATTAATCAGATTAATATTTCCACGTGGTTATGATCTTTAGTTCTTGTACGCTCTCATTTTATTATTTTAAAATATAGTGGTTGGGTAACATCACATGAAAAATATAATATAATTTTTTTAATTAATTATATATTGATAATTTCGATCAATAAATTGAATTATATTAAGAATCTAATAAAAATAATCAACAATATTATAATTAATTAATAATCTAAATATATGAGAAACAAAAAATAATTATAAATCAAGAAATCATTGGGCATGACAGCTGCTTTACTTATGAGATCCTGTAATACTGTATAATAATAGCATACATATCATCGTTCACCATTTTTAATTTAATACTAACAATATTTTAAACTATAGTGTCTATAACTCGTGTATTGTTCTAATAAATACAAATTTTTATATTATGAATTTAATTAACTTTATCAAAGTTGTTCTTACTGTATTGTATGAGAAAAATGGTATAACATTTAACGCTAATGCAAACTCATCTATTTAAATATCAATGCAATTAACTACCAACTTTCACAAACCTATTTATAATTTAAATTGTTTTGGATTTTACTAAATCCATTTTATACCATTTGTCATAACCCAATTTCTGGGTTATTCCCCAAAATATACCAAAAAAATAACAAAAATAAAATAAAAAACAGAAAAATCAAGGTGGAAATTTTAGACGTTTTAGAGAGCTCGGTCATATCTCTTTTTGCCTAGAAATGAAGGAAGATGCAGATTCAAGGCTAAAATAATTTATTATTGGATAAATCTGCTTTAAAAATTAAGTCGGAACGCATAATTATATTTTATGGGCCAATTCGATTTAATCGTCGGCCAATTCAAAGTGTAATTATGTTTAGGGATCAATTGAGAGCCCAATTGAAAGATTTAATTAAGCGCAAGGGCTTAATTATACTTTAAATGGATCAAATTAATTTTATTAAAGGCTTAATTGGTGAGAAATTAAGTTTGAAAGCCTAATCTGGGTTAAATTGAGAAGATCAAAATTTTCGTTGACGAAACTTTTCGGGTGAAATCGGGAGCCAAAATTGAAAATAAAAACATCATTCTTCCCGTCAAAAAATTCTTTTTGTAACAACCCCATTTTTGTCCGTCTATTTTTTATTCAAAAAAAAAAAAAAAAAAAACTGGCAAGGCCTCACCGGAGCCCCTGCTTTGGCCATGCTTGCCACCTACTTTCACTTCTGCAACACTCAATAGTACCCATACTCGGGACACCCTTCCCATGCCTCACCATGCCGCAGGTTGCCTATAAAAGGGAGCAAATTTACACTGAAATGGGGGGAAGACTGGGGGCTGATTAAAACAGAGTTGAAAATTTTGACAGTGAGGGACTGTCACGGGGGCCTGAAAACTGAGAAAAAACCAGGGGGAAGATCATCGGAAAACTGGGGGAACGGGAAACAGGGGGAGAAATTTTGAAATAGGGAGAGAAAATACTGAAATATAGGAAAATAAATTTACGTAACGGGGGAAATATCTTTGACTGAGGGACGATCGTGTTAACAGAGAATTGAACACAGAATAAGGGGAAAGACTAAAAAAAAAACACTAAAAATAGAGGTTGCAGGTACAAGCCGTCCTCAGCATCCCTCTCCATCCTCACTGTCATCCACGAATGGCGACCATCCCTCATCTTCTTCCTCACCGACGGCAACAGAAAGTGCCAGCAGCCCTCTCTCTCCTCCCTGCAGGTAGCTCTCTCTCTCCCATACGTGGTTCTCTCTCTCAAACAAGTTGCAGCGTCGGCAACCTCTTCTCTCTCTCTGAAAAACGGACGTGAAGCAGCTCCTCCTCTTCCTCCTCCAGCCAGCTCCAGCCCAGCCTTCTTCTCCAGCTCCGGCGACGAAGAGCAGCAGCCAGCAGCAACGAGCACAGCAACAGCAACAGACCGGCAGCTTCAGGAGCTCTTCCAGGCCACCACAGGCCGCCATTTTTGATGCCACCAACACGGGAACAACCACCTCGACCTCTTCTTCCCAGCGGTAGTAGTAGTTAAGCCTCTCGTCGCAGTCGACCGAACCCCTTGGTACTGTTCACGTAACCATTACAGGAGTTTGGAGTGAATATTAATTCACTCCTGTCCCGTTTTCATTTTATTCGTGGGCTGGACCTGCTCTCGGCCCAGCCCAGTTGGCTGCGCCGGGTCCAGCCCAAGCCCCTCATATTTGGGTCCTTGGCCCAACTTGGTTGGGCCAGCCCATTTAGTTGGGCCAGGCCTAATATGGATTTTTTTTTTATTTTAAGAAAATACAAAAAAATACATTTAATTTTTTAAAAAAAAATATGTTGTTTTCGTGCATACGACCGAATTCCATGATTTTTCAAGTATATTTTTAATAAAAAAAATATATGTTGCATCTTTCTTATATTTTAAAATAAAATTGGGTATCGTAACCAGGTTATGATTATCCATTGGAATTTGGTCAAAATATAAAAAAATTAAAAATTATTTTTGTTTTAGCTATCTCGGTGTAAAATTACATTGTAAAGTACACATGCAGATACTAAAAAAGAGTTTTCTTTTATTGCGGTGTAAAATTACATTGTAAAGTACACCCGCAGATAAAAAAATGTTTTTCTAAAAATATAGTGTAAAATTCTTTTGGTTAGTCTTTCAACTTCTAGCGAGGTAGAGATTCTCTCACGAAGAGAGATCTACGTCAAACTTTAGAAAAGACATCAAAAAAATTAAACTTAGGAAAAACAATCAAACAACAATGCAGCTTATCTTAGGTAGGGTGCACTGGGGGTGATGCGTCTTCCCCTTGCACAACAAGTCCCCTTGCCCAAGACTCTCGCAGACCAATAGGTTCCTAGTGACCGTAATACTAGGTGGTGACTCCTGATAATTATAGTCGTAACTTTACGACTATAAAACACACCTCATTTTCACCGCGCGCTGTTGTCCCCCAAATCCCGGGGATGGCGGGGCGCGAAGCGCGAAAAAATCGTCGTCGCGACACCATTCTTGTTGAATTTAAATACATGTATATGTATGTATTTATACATTAGCAATCAAATTAATTATTACTCACTGCTTATTCATTTAAAATTCTTAATATTACTGAATTTTAAGAAATAAAAGATACTACTTGGGATATCACATACTTTGACTTTTTTTTTTAATTTAGGAAGAATTTAATTGAAAAATAAAAAGAGTATAGATGAAATATAATTTAGCATTGGAATTAAAATAAGTTCATTAACAACTCAAAATGTCTTGAAATGGATTAATCCAATGTTCGATGTATTTCTCAAGAAAACTTATTTTTAATTTATCTCTTTCATGACTAATTTATTTAGTTAACATCAAAGATCAATTTTTATTTTGTAAAACAACTACATTAATTGCCTTAGTGAAAAGTAAAGTATTTAAGTGGCATTAAAAAATAACTTGACTGATTTATTTAAAAATCCAATCCAATCCAATCTAGGAGTCATGTTGATGAATTTCTAGGTTGACCCACAAAGTCAAATCAAATTTTAAAACATTGTAAAAGAAAATTATACTAGATGTAGTCTTGAAAAGCAAATCTCATACATATTGCTATCCATTGTTTGACCAGATTTTTGAAGTATTTTCAGAAGAAAAAAAATGTTTCTAATATACTTGCGTTGTTTTCAGTATTTTTCAGCTTCGTCTTAAAAAGAGTTGAGTTTTGAATGTCTTTTCAACACATTCAGTTGTGTTATTTATAAAATCATTGGTTTTTCACTTTGAATCGATGTTGATGTTTTTCTATTTTGAAAAGAACCAAAAACTCAAAAAAAACAAGAACCCCTAAACCTTTTTTTTTTACTTATATATACACATGTACATACACAAGAAGAAGAAAAGGAGAGATTAAAAGGAGATTTTTGGGACTAATCTTACATTTTCATTCCTTGCATATAAATACCCCTAAACCTAAAATTCTTGTTGTAGTGGAAACAAAAACTTAGGTTATAGTTGAGAAATAACATATTTAATATGTCCAAAACACAAACAATATAAATCTAACCCAATTTATACTTGTGATTTTTAAAATCACTCATTACTTGTTTAGGGTCATCATTTTCTACTATGTTCTTAGTATAAGTGTTGTTTTTCTTCGTATATCAACAATTGTTCAATAAAAACTATGGTAACTATGTATGGACTTTCTTAATTCAAGAATTGCTTGCCAAATTTTGAGTTGTTCCCACACCAAATCACACACAGAGATTTTGTTTTATGACACATGCTTTTTATATATTCTTTTAACTTTTATTTTCTTATGTTCTTGTAAGTGATCCAATGCATAAGAGACTAATAATTTACAATATGTATATCACATTATACAACTCTTATGAGCGACTTGACTGTAAGGTCTATGAAATCTTATTTGCTTACTTCAATGCATCATGCAAAACTATACAATATTTTGACAAATTTCTATATGATAAGAATTAAAGTTTTATTGGTTAGTTTTTTTTGCTTATTATCATGGGAATAATAAGAAGTAGAATGAATTATTTTAAAAACATAGTTTTATGTTAATTGCTTCATGTCCTCTCCTGTATTTTTTTAGAGTTCAAATTTATGTATGATATGTTCTTTAATGAATTAGATAATACTTTTTAATTTATTAAGAATAATTTTAAATTTCTTGGTGATGTAATATATAGGTACAATGATGTAATATGTTCCCTTGATGAAGAAAGATGTATTTTGCTAATGATATATTAGTGCATGCTCTATAGTCAATCAATTGATTATACGTGATATTGTCTTTGTTTATGTAAAATCATATTTATTATTAATAAATGATTTTGTAACTTTAATATTCATTTATGTTTGATTAAATATATGATGTAAAAACAAAGTCATTGGTAAAACAATTCTTCATAAAAGAAGTTATAAAGTGGTTATAATTATAAAATTTCTATAATATCAAAGTATTATTCCTAAATATTCATGATTTCTATCACATCAACATATTGTTCCCAAATAATCTTTGCCAATACTCTATATGAATTGGATATTTATTAAAGTTGTTTAGATTGATATATATTATATTGTTTCCTTCATCAAAGGAATAAATTATTATCATAAAACAAGGTATGAGGAATACATAAAACAAATATATGTGTGTGTGTGTGTGTGTGTTAGATAACATGTAGATCAAATTGAACTTCATAAGAATTCTATATGGAGAGATCACTTCTACAAATGACAAAGCTTATGCAACAGTTATGTAAGTTATTCTTAAACTTGATATCACTAAGTTATCTTATATTTTGAGTGTTATGCTTTGATCCTAATTACATGTTGACTTAATTAAAGATGACAAAACAAGTAAATATAAAGTATAACATGAACTATATGAAAATATTTTAGTCATCCATTAATGATTTATCACCCTATTAAAATTATAGAAAATGTTCCACTTGTTCTCGAAAAAGATTGATTCTAACATACTTATGTAAGGTATAATAAGATTCAAAAGGAGTTTCAATCTTATTTAAGGAAAAAAACAACTATAATGTATTTAGAGATCAAATATTATTTGACAAATAAGATATACTATGCTCTCAAATATCCAAATCAAAAGTATTCTTCATGAAAAGATAATAATCACATTCATAAATTAGTTACTAAAAAGTTAAGTGAAATCATGTATGACTTTTCTAATATTTGAGGGATTATGAGATTTTAAATAATGCACTTGATCTTTAAATATAAATTAATTAATTATTAAATTAATAATAAATTAAGTTATTTAATTTATTTCATCTAATTTTATTTAGAACTATGATTTATATTTTGATACATATATTAGGAACCTAATTAGTCACATACACAAAGAACCTTTGGTAAAAAATTAAGTTGGGATAATTAATCAAGTATGACTTAACTATAAATAAGTTTTAGAAATAAAGTACTAGAATGTAATTTATACAAGAATTACAATTCCAAACCTGAAAAAAATAAAGTTGGAACTTGATTGTATAAATTTCTAAAACTATCATGAAATAATATGTGATATTATTCATGGGAAAATAATTATTTTCTTGTTTATAGAGTTATTAGGTTTCCTTATAAATAAAATGTTTTGCCTTATATTTTTTGTATAGAGCAGAATGAGCATATGATACCCAATTTTGACCCTATTTTTGAAGCATTTTATAAAATAAAAAATAGCAAAAAGCACAACAAGAAATTAAAGAATATGGTTTTGATGTATCTGTATTATTTTCAGGATATTCAGTGTCATCTCAAAAGGATTTGAATTTTAATTGTTTTTTTAACACGTTCAACTTTTGACATGTCATTTTCAAAATCTTTTATTTTTCTATTTAATTTGATGTTGATTTTTTTTCTATTTCTAAAAGAACAAAAAAAAATATTTGAATGTAGGGACTATAGTTGAAGAGAAGGATAACAAGAGACCAAAAAATAAGTTTTTTTACCTGTGTGTGTGTGTGTGTCCACACAAGATAAAGAAGTGGGGAGAAAAATAAAAGTAAAAATTTTAGGGACAAATTTTACACGCTCCCCTAAAAACAAATGCCTAAAACACCTAATCACTTTCTATTTTTGGAGAGAAGTCGCTAACCACAACTAACAAACCCCTCACATAACCCATAACTTCCTTAGACCCTAACCATTTCCTCCTTTTTAGCTATATCCACCGGCTAAGAGTCAACCAATCCTCTTCCTCTATATAGACCACAACCATTAGCCATTCCCCATATTCACCTTCACCTTATCAAAATGTCAGCAGACCCATCTCCCTCAGCACCCCATCCACCTCTAGCATCGAATAAACCTTCAACCCAACCATCTATTAAGTGGCTCGGTGGTAAAAACTTGTGATTAAAGAGTTTGTTTCTTCTATGGTCTCAGGTTTGAACCCTGTGGTTACTAATATGATGATCACTGGAGGTTTACATGGTCGCTAACTTCAGGGATCGTGGGATTAGTCGAGATGCGCGCAAGCTGGCCCAAACACCCATAAATAAATAAATAAACCTTCAACCCATCCCATTGAGTTTCCCACCACCAGCAAAACCAAGAAGTATAACTTCCCTTTTTTTTTACCTTTAGATTCCCCTTCCCTTCCACCTTAACCTTCGTCTAGTTGCAGTCACCGACAACACATCCTCAATTTCTATGTTTGTAAACATGTGTGTTTCTATAAGGGTTTGATTAATATAATATAAAATGAGAATGTGTGTGTGTGTTTTATGTTTTTATTTTTATTTTTTATGGCATTTCAAATAGATGATAAGAAAAGATTTAATTAACAAAAAAATATTTTAATTATTTATGGTCAAGTCTCTTAAAAATAAATAAAAAATCATATCGTTTGGTATTTTCATACAAAGATTTTCAAAAATACAAAATTGTTATTTAGTGAAATATTGGTTAAACTCTCATGGATTTACTAACAAGTTTATTAAATCCATGAGAATTAATGGTAAATTTTTTTATATAAATATTTGACCTACAAGTAGGCTGATATTTAAATATCTAGAACTGACCATAAGATTCCCATAATTACGAGAAGTTTTTACCAATTTTAATTGGAATTATTTTTATCATGACGCTCGAGTGCTGGAAAACCCATATGTTTTCTAGGATAGATGAACCATGGTTGGGCACATGATCCTATAATAAAATTTAAAAAATAGATTTATTCACATGAATAAATATTACCTGTTAAAATCTTAAAACCATATCAAATTGCATAATACAGCTTATCTCAAGTAGGTTGTGTTATGGGGTGTTAATACCTTCACTAAACACAATTAGTCTTTTACCATTGAATCTCTGATAAAACAGTAAATCCAGGTTTTTATAGAGACCCTAAACTAAACAAGTAGGTAATGATCCAACAAACTACAGACATCGTGCTGAGATGTGCGACAATAAACATCTAAAAACATAAAAAAGGAGCTATCACTTTAAGCATAATAATCTATTTCTTTAAAAGTATTTAAGAGATTTCTAATATGGTGGTTCATATAGATTATTATTAGCCTAATAATTATGCAGCTTATAATTTGCAACAATCTGGCCTTAAGAATATGATGAAATCTCATAAAAAAATATTTGATTTTTAAGTAATCTCCACTGAAACTCTAGTTTACTCTAGATTGTGTGATGGGATCTTGAGAGTTTTCATTTTAAAAAACAAATTAGCATTTTTATTGTATTTATATGTTTTCCAAAACCCAACATGATGTCCTTTTCCCACCTTTAAAACGCTATGGTTTGACCACTACATTGAGCTTGTTTAATGGCATATACTGGTTTAAACCAAAAGATTATTATATTTGACACCCTTTTGCATAACTAATGCAACCCTCAATTATTCTTAGCTAATAAAAGTTATGGTTCAATATTAAAATACCATCTTGATGATGAGTTGATAGGCTTCATAACACAGTAAAAAGGAATGCATCTTCGTCATCAATTGATGATAAGATGCGACTGATTATTGTTTGCAAGAAAGACGTTCTTTTTAAATTCCCTTTTACAAGATGCCTAACTTTTTTAAAAATAAAATACATAATAAAATTACAAAATATGATTTCTGGTGCTGCAATCATGTCAAATGGAGACAAATGAAGAAAACAGGTGAGACTTTGAGACCAGAAACCAAAATCAGTCATGAATCTATGCCGGTTGGTTAAGTTCCTATCCTGAAATTCTGTAAACGGATGCCATTTTCATGTTCTTCCTATGCCTGTTGCTTTACTAGACGTTTATCAACGTAACCCAGTGTGTGAAACTGGAGCAGTGGATGAAAAGGAAATTTATTGGACACAAGATTTGAACGCTTCAAATTCTATCCTTTTCCTTTGTTTATACACTTACATCAGACCTTCCAAGGAGTTGCTTCCTTTTAGTTACTCTCCCACCCCACACATAATCAGAACGGTGGTGCCTGCACCGGAAGGATCCGGGGTGCCTTGTGGGTGAACACAAACACTTCTTTGTCGAGCCAGCACCACCGCTGCCGCCAGTAGCAGCCACCTCTGCTGGTGCATGTTCAGTTTCTGTCTCCGCTGCTTGCAAAACGAGCCACCGTCGATACACGACCAAGTTCCTGCTAGCCCGAGGCACACCCGGGTGACACATTTTTCTCCCAACCTTTCTTTTGTGGAGAATGTATTGGAGCAAGTTTATCGTGAGGAGAGAGCTTGAAAAGAAAAGAAAAGAATCCGCGATGCTATGAGATTTAAGTAAAGAAAGGAAGTCTAAAAGTAAAAGTTAGGCTGATTCCTTCCCGGACAGGGTTTGCAATTTCATCTCTTCCATGCAATATGCTTAGCTGATGAAAACCACTACCTTCACTCAACCGAAACCACGGCCTAACAAGATAACAAAGCCGCAAATGCATAAGGAAACCAGCAGCTATAAGCTCCTCCAAGAAAGATCAGGTGCTTCTATCCGACACGTGGCTTAAGCACTGCCGTGTGGCCACGTATAGTGAGGCCCCAATCATGCTCGCCACTTGCTGTAGCTCATGTGGAAGGGACACCGTCGCTTGTGTTCTTATTATATATCGAGCTATTGTTTTGTACATAAATTTTGCAAGGTTTTGTCTGGTAGAGAAAATTGGTTGGTGGATAAAATGGTTAGTTTCTAGGGTGGAGTTGGGATTAGGCTGCGCTTTCTAGGAGAGGATTTTTTGTGTGGAACTGGACAAAATGCTGATGCTTCGAATATTCATCATATTATTTTACGCATTTTCTCTTGTTATTTAAGCAGTGAAACTCATGGAAGAATATTTTATCTAAAAATTTAAGTTTGTAGATGAGATGTCAGAATATGATTTATATTATTCTCTAATATACTTCTTCAAGTGAAAGTTATTTGGACTTGAAACTTGTAAAGACTCACACTCACACTATCTTGTGCTTGATTTTTATCAAATAAAATGAGAGTGATAAGATTCAAACTTCGTGACTGCTGGATCAAGAAGGCTTTGATATCATAAAAAGAAATTATCTAACCTAAAAATTTAAGTTCGTAGATTAGACCCAGAATATTTATATTATTCAGTAACTAAAGTAACAAAACGAGTGAGACCCAGAAACTGCCTAGTCAAATTCGAGGAATTAAATAACTTAACCTGGTTCTGGCCTTCGTTGGACCATCGCTTCAACTTTATTAAGCTTTGATCAGAGAAGATATGGAAGAAAAGTTAACATTTTCAGGACTGAAGAAAATAATGTGATCACTTGATAATCCATCGACTTCGACGGATTTGCGGCTGATTCAATAAAGGTAGTTGTTGACGTTGGGTTTTCCTTCTCTTCAAAGCAAAGCAAGGCATTGAATGTTGGGCATTTTAATTTAAAAAAAAGGAAAGGCATGATGGATGCATTTGATACTAAATAAAAAATGATATTCAGTACTTAGTCTTAGGGTTAAGCTTTTATTGTAAATTAATTTTTAATATAAACTTTTTAACATGAAACATTAACATGATATAAATAAATTATAGATAAATCATATATTGATCTTAAATAATTTTTAATTGTCATGTTTTGATAAAACTCAAAATAATAACTCTATCTTAAAAAGAAAAAGAAAAACATTTTTTGTTTGTATTTATATAATGAAAAGCTGATAAATTAAAACTGAGTTCAAACCACACTCAAGTTCTTAGAGCGAAAACTTCTCAAGCATAGTAGATTTTGGATTTAAACCCAAGAGTCAAGCCCAGGGATGATTTTAGGTTTGACTTTATTATAAAATAATATTTTGAACTATGAAATATTAGTGGGGGATTTCCATAACTTTTAGTTTCTGAAACTCTATGCAAAAGGGTTGAAAGAAAGTGATTGTGGTTGATTAATCTTGCACTGTATTAATAGAATTTAACACTCCTTTTCTTCTAATTTTCTAGAATTTCTCTTTTTATTTTAACATTTTTTTTCTTTAATTCTCTCCAATTCTACAACTTAGGTTTAATCCTTATATAAGAATAATTAAGTATTATTTTCTTGATTTGTTGGACCTTGTTTAGGAGTACATCTAAATAAGATTGTGTTGTTCCAATTATGGAAGACTTATTGAAGAAAATCATTTTGCATCAAATAAGGAGAAACAAATCCTTAAGAATAAATAATTGATCATTGACAACAATAACAATATATTTCAAATTAGTTATGTAATAATTTATTTAACGAATGAGTATCTTTTATTGGTTTTATTTAAGTATAGTTTCAATACATTGTTAAAAAGTATGCTAGGAGTTATTTTCATTCTCTTATGCATAATTCTATGTATGATTAATATGAGTACTATGATTGTATTTCAATCGTCTAGGTAAGCTTATATATTTTCTTGTGCTAGTCTTTTTTTATGATTGCAATTTTACCATGATCTTGTAAATTGCATGATTATAAACTAAACATATATGTTTCTTTATCTAATTTTATTTATGAATTTTTAGAAAATATTGCATGGCATGATTACAATATTCTTCCATTGTTTATACTACGTTTTCGTCTACTGTTTACCTAGCTAACAAATTAGAACAACCCATTGATTTGTAAAACAACAAATTATTCAAAGAAAAGAAAATAAAAACAAAAACTAAATTGATAAAAAAATAATTTAACCAAATATATTGTAATAAATCAAGATTTTAAAATAATAAAGACAAATAATTGTTATTTTTTTATTCTGAAAAATGTTTTATCCTCTAAATATTATAGCGAATTGAGAATTCTAATTTCTTTAAAATGAAAAAAAAATGATACAAATATGTATATTATCAATAATAATAATAACATAAAAAAATAACATTCACATTATTGATAAATGCAAATGTTTTGATAGAGATAAAAATAAACTAGTTAAATTAAAACTTTTTCTTGGGTCCAATTATCAATTAGAATTAGCTTATATAAATAGCTATTGTTTTGATACCAATAATCTTAGTTGGTTTAGTATAGTAAGGATACATGTATAATTTAAAAAATTCACATAATTTCCCCATGATTTAAAATCTCAAATTATCGACATTAAACTTGACACACATTTTCAAATTCAATTCCTTATCCAGTGATTACCTCATATCTCAAAGTTCAATTCTATCAATTCATCATCAATATAATTTCAGTAAATCACAGTATAATTTCCAAATCAAACAGTATTATAAATATTTACCGTTATTGCAATATGATTTTAAGAAGTATATATATATATAATCCATCATAAATAAACAAACATAAAATTAAGATCATAATTAAATCTTTAAATTCAACATCCGAATAATAATATCATTACATCAAAAGTCATCAAGATTCCACAAAACATAACTAAATACACTCATTTTACTTAAACAAAAGATGGAATCCCTAAACATAAATTACTCTTGATGTGAATGTGAAGGTACTGAAAAATAATACAACATAACAATATAGATTATTTAAAGTCACAAATGATAAAAATTATTTAAATGTAAATTCTCAATACTAGTACTTTTTTTCCCCTCAAAAATTAAGTCTAAGCATAATATATCCAAAAATCATGAACAATTAGTCATCAATTATGTGCTTCTCTTTCGCTATTTATTTCCACCATCAAAAATCTATTACATGATTCCAACATACATGTCAACATCAATATAACTCATCGATGTCATTAACTATTTTTCTTCTCAAAATACATAATCATTTTTTTCTTCAAAGATCCACAGACTTGTCAATGTCAATTTTTTTTGACATTATTAACCTCCATTATCAGAGGAGCCAATAAAATTTCTTGATAATGTTGAATCAATATTCTTCATTGATATCATTGACTATTTCATTATGAAAATAGTTAATCAAATATATATATATATACACACACTTCTTCTTACAGAAGTTGATGGTATCAATCTTATACATTAATATCATCAGTCGGTTCTATCCGAAATGACTAATCAAGACTATTATATATATAGATATGTACATTATATTAATTTTTTGCTCTCTTCTCATAGCAATTGTATTTTCCCTTTGATCGATAATAACTAATATAATTCAAACTATACAAAGATTACCATTCTATTTATAATTAATAAAAGAGTGGATAAAAAATGTCTCCTTGTTGTATGGGCTTGATTTCTTGCTCCTGACTGTTGTTGCACAGTTCCTAGATCCCCCCTACAATCATATATACATGATATCATTTCATTATTCCAATATGTATTATTATATCTCAATAACAATTTTAAATCAAGACATTAAAATTTTATTTAAAAGATTTTCTTCCCCTCTTAAGTTCCCTGTTACATCTCTTATGGTACTCATTTTGTTTTAGTCATAACTTCTTGTATGAAATTTGGTTCCTATTGACATTTTGTTAAATATAACTAAATTTGGTTCCTATTGAAATTTGTATGAAATTTGGTTATATATAACTAAAGTAAAAAGATGTAAAAGGTTATTAAATTTGTTTTAGTCATTTTATTATATATAACCTTTTTACTTTGAATGTTAAGACATGAAATCAAACATCTCCTCAAGAAAACAAAATTCAAAATTTTCCCTAAGACATCAATTTTTCTCATTTTTATGATTTGCTGAAACTAACATCAATATTGGCAGTTCAACCTCCCCTTAGATTTATGCCCATATCTTGAGTTTCAAAGCTCTGATTTC
The DNA here is from genome assembly GCA_009078335.1 of Salix brachista. Lineage (NCBI taxonomy): Eukaryota > Viridiplantae > Streptophyta > Magnoliopsida > Malpighiales > Salicaceae > Salix > Salix brachista. The sequence goes on along the minus strand of CM018589.1, from coordinate 8,204,952 downwards.
AGCAGCATCTGTCTTGTTAGAAATATACCATTCTTGACTATAATTTCTATAAGAAGTCGTCCCCAAAATGAACCATTTTCTAGGCTAATTGCTTGTGGAAGTTAACAAGATGAATTTGTTTAGAATGGTCAATGCACACAAATTACCCTAAACCATTTGAATTCCTCATTTTCCTTCCACGAGAACCATCTGCCCTTAGTAACTAATCTATTACAACAATGTTTCAAAGAGAATCACAAGTTAATTCCTCGTACTTCCTCATTTTAGTGATTGGCCTCCCCGTATCCTATGTTAGAGTATATTCTAGAATACTATATGTGTATTCTAGAGTATACATAATAGCTGTATTTGGCTTATTAAGTTTGTTATATAAGCTTGTTAGTACGAAATGTAAAAGGTGTGAAGTAACAAAACCAAAACAGTAAAGCAATTTGAAATTTCATTTCCCTCTTCTCTCTCGGTCTCTAAGTGCAGAGCATATCTTTTCTTCCTCTTCAATAATATCTGAATTTCTTCAATCTTCTTACGATTCTAACATGGTATCAGAGCTCGTAATGCTCACGCAGTCGAATTAAAGCAAGCTAAATCCAAGAAAAGAAATCTTGAGATAATCCTTGTTGTCAGCTTACTGTTCTTCACCAAATAACCAAAAATTTCTCGATTCTGTTCAAATTTTTCAATTCAAAAGCACTCCCAGCTCAGTGTCAAATTAAACCCATTCTTTGTTCAAAAAATCTTCTCCAGAATACTCTGTTGTCTATCAACAATGGTGACAACTGCTCAATTACAAATCGTTCAATCCCCAATCACACATCTTATTTCCACCGTTTCAACGTCTGTGAATGTGAAGCTAGACGATTCTAATTACCTCAACTGGAATTTTCAAATTCAATTGTTGCTCGAGAGCAATGGAATTTTTGGGTTTGTGGATGGCTCTCACCCGTGCCCTTCTCCTCCCTCTGCTGCCTTGGGTGCGTGTGGTTCAGGTGATCCTAGTTCCTCCTCTGTCATTGATTGTGATGCTTTGATGATTTGGACAATACATGATAGGGCTGTAATGCAGCTCATTACAGCCACCTTGTCTCCTATAGCATTATCTTGTGCAACAGGTAGTAATAGCTCTAGAGAACTGTGGATGAGATTGAAAGAGCAATTCTCTACCGTGTCTAAAACAAGCATTTTCCACTTAAAGTCCAATTTACAAAATATTAAGAAAGGATCAGACACTATCAGTCAATATCTATTGAAGATTAAAGAGGCGAGAGATCATTTGATGGCTGCTGGGGTTCACTTTGCTGATGAGGATATTGTCATCTTAGCCTTAAATGGTTTACCATCTGAATATAATACATTTAGGTGTGTAATTAGGGGAAGAGAAAGTGTGATCCCTCTTAAAGAATTTCAGTCTCAGCTTCTTGCTGAAGAACGCATTGTGGAAAATATTGTTCCAGATAATCCTTCATATCTGTCTGCCATGCACACCATTTCTACGGGTACCTATAAACCCCCTGGGTCATCTTTTAGATCAGCTCGTGGGCAATCTGGTTTCAATTCCTATGACAATGGCAGCTACAAATCCTTTAATAGGAATCGCGGCAGGGGCAGGTCCCCCTCTTCAGGTCACCGAAATTTCTTTCAGAAAACACCAGTGCATGGTAAGGTCCCTGTAGTTTCAAATTCCCCTCCTGGTTATCCTACTGTTCCTATTTGTCAGCTATGTAACAGTGAGGGACACACTGCTCCAATGTGTGGTCTCAGAAATTTTGATAAGTTCACATGCAGTATTTGTGGCAAGTTCAATCACAAAACCTAGTTCTGCTACTATAATGAAAATGGTCCCAATTTTGTTGGCAACCCTACGAGTGGCTCTTCATCCTCACAGCAATCTCAGCATCATGCTTACACTGCTATGCATAATCTTTGCTCCTCTTCACAGCAGCCATCAGCTTCACAACAGGTCTGAATTACAGACTCCGGGGCAACCAACCATATGACTGCAGACTTGTCCAACCTGTCCCTCAGCTCCTCCTATCCTGCTAATGACACTGTACAGACTGCTAATGGGGAAGGTCTGTTGGTCTCGCACATTGGTTCTGCTCTAATCCCCACTAAACCTCAGCCACTCAAGTTAAAATCAGTTTTATGTGTACCAAAACTTACCCAAAATTTGTTATCAGTTCATCGGGTGTGTTTGGACAATAATTGTTATCTGATTTTTGATGCTTTTTCATTTTGGATTCAGGACAAACTCACTCAGAGGATCTTGTACAAAGGACAGTGCAGTAATGGACTCTATCCACTACCTCTTACATCTCCTGCCTGTTTTCTAGTTTCCTCTCCCTTTCAAGCCTGCATTGGTCGGTTAGTCTTGTCTTCCATTTGGCATCACCGATTAGGACATCCAGCAAATAAAATTGTCAAGTTAATGTTACACAAGGCCAATGTTTCCTGTTCTTCAGATACTGAAATTGATGTTTGTGTTAGTTGTTTAAAGGGCAAGATGTCTAAGCTTCCCTTTAAGTCTAGTTTCCATAAATCTGTAAAACCTTTCCATATAATTCATAGTGATGTTTGGGGTCCTTCTCCAACTATTTCTGTTGATGGTTTCTATGTGATCTTTGTTGATGATTACACTCGGTATTGCTGGTTGTTCCCCCTTATTAACAAGAGTGATGTGTGCTCCATTTTCATCAAATTTGTTCAATATGTTCAAAATCAATTCTCTGCATGCATTCAAATTCTTCAAAGTGATGGGGGAGGGGAGTATGTTAATAAACCATTGAAAAATTTCCTTGACAGTAAGGGTATCTTACATCAAAAATCCTGTCCTTATACCCCTGAACAAAATGGGTTAGCTGAACGTAAGCATAGGCATCTTGTTGAAACAACAATAACTCTCCTTCAACATGCTAAATTACCCCCCTCTTTTTGATCTTATGCTATACACACTGCCTCTTTTTTGATAAACCAAATGCCCTGTGTTGTGTTAAAACACAAGTCTCCCTTTGAACTGTTGTTTTGTCTTATACCCTCTGTCATACATCTCAGAATTTTTGGATGTGCATGCTTTCCCTTGCTTCGCCCCTATATGCAGAATAAATTACAACCAAAGACCACCATGTGTGTATTTCTGGGTTATGCACCACAATATAAAGGGTATATATGTTATCATGTTTCTAACAAGAAACTATATATATCTCGGCATGTTGCATTCAATGAGAATTTGTTCCCTTATAAAGATCTTTGCACTCAATCCACAGCATCTAATTATTCATCCACATCTTTCACCATGCCCAGTATGTCCTCTGTTTCACCTCCTGCAATGCCTCCTTTATTTCCATCTCAGCCTCGGCCCCCAGTCACAAATAACATCACTGTCACAGGTCACAATTTGGCTGCACCTTCTAGCTCACTAAATTCACCTCCCATTTCCTTATCTTCCACTTCACCACTGTCCACTACTCCTGCTTCTTTGTCCATGTCATCCATCCCTGTGGCAACTGAATCCAATATAGAAGGTAAACATCTTACCTCTTTAACATCAGAAGAGCCTTGTGATCCTGAACAGTTGAATGTTGTTTTGCATATTCCTGCCATGAATATTCACCCTATGCAGACACACAGCAAAAGTGGGGCCATGACTAGAAGAGCTTGTCTATCTGCTATTCATCAATCTAGTGCAGCAGCTCTGCCTACAAGTGAACCTCTATCTTACAAATCAACTCTAAAATCCCCAGTTTGGTTGTCTGCCATGCAAAATGAGATCACTGCTCTACACTCTCAAGGAACTTGGTCTCTTGTTGAATTACCTCCTCATAAGAACCTTGTTGGGTGCAAGTGGATCTTCAAAATCAAGAAGCATGCTGATGGTTCAATTGCTAGACACAAGGCTCGGCTAGTTGCTCAAGGTTTTAGCCAAGAACCTGGCTTGGACTATGGTGAAACTTTCAGCCCTGTGGTTAAACCCACTACTGTCAGAATTGTACTGGCTATTGTTGCTCATCACAACTGGAAATTGCGTCAGCTAGATGTGAAAAATGCCTTCCTTCACAGCATCCTTCAGGAAGAGGTATACATGGCTCAACCTCCTGGATTTCTGGACTTGGACAATCCTCAGATGGTATGTAAGCTACATAAATCCTTATATGGCCTTAAGCAAGCCCTGAGAGCATGGAATGACAGGTTCACTTCCTTTTTGCCAATACTGGGTTTCAAGCATACTTATACTGATTCTTCTTTATTTGTGAAGTATCTTGATCATGGAATCATTATCTTCTTGGTATATGTGGACGACATTATTATAACTGGGTCTGACTGCTGTGATATTCAGTGTGTGATTGATGCTCTTGTTGCTGAATTTGACATCACAGACTTAGGAGATTTGCACTACTTTCTGGGCATACAGATTACATACACATCTACTGGTTTAGTATTGTCTAAGTCCCAGTATATCACAAAATTGTTGAGCAAAACTGATATGTCTGATGCTAAGCCTTGCCACACACCCTGTCTACCTTACCAACGTCTGTCCAAAGATGATGGTCTGCCATTTGCTGATCCCACTATGTATAGAAGTATTGTTGGTGCATTGCAATACCTCACTTTCACCCGTCCAGACATCACATTTGCAGTCCATCAAGTCTGTCAATTTATGCAGCAACCTATGGTCTCTCACTTCACTGCAGTCAAGCGTATCATACGCTATCTCAAGGGCACTATGAACTATGGCATGAGGTATTCTCCTGGTCCTCTCGAACTCAAAGCCTTCAGTGATGCAGACTGGGCTGGCAATCCAAATGATAGAAGATCAACCACTGGTTTGGTAATTTTTCTCGGCTCTAATCCTATTTCTTGGGCTTCCAAGAAACAACAAACAATTTCTAGGTCTTCTACTGAGGCAGAATACAGAGCTCTATCATCCACTGCTGCTGAAATTGATTGGCTGAAACAGCTCCTCGACTTCATGCGTGTTGATATTATTCAGCCTCCTGTTATCTTTTGTGACAATGTTTTAACCATAGCTTTGTCTTTCAATCCAGTGCACCATCAACGCACTAAACACATTGAAATTGATGTGCATTTTGTGAGGGAACGGGTAGCTAGCAATCAGCTTGCTGTCCAATTTGTTTCTTCCAAGGAACAATTCGCATACATACTCACCAAAGGGCTCAGTACTTCTCTTTTTCAATTGCATTGTAACAATCTCATGCTTGGTGTATAAAAGCATGAGATTGAGGGGGGATGTTAGAGTATATTCTAGAATACTATATGTGTATTCTAGAATATACATAATAGCTGTATTTGGCTTATTAAGTTTGTTATATAAGCTGGTTAGTACGAAATGTAAAAGGTGTGAAGTAACAAAACCAAAACAATAAAGCAATTTGAAATTTCATTTCCCTCTTCTCTCTCGGTCTCTAAGTGCAGAGCATATCTTTTCTTCCTCTTCAATAATATCTGAATTTCTTCAATCTTCTTACGATTCTAACATCCTATACATTGCATTTCCCCCCCTTTATATTTCCACATGATTTCTCATTCAACACACTTCACATAACCTTAATCTAGCTATCCCTATACAAAAATACATTATTCCTAAAAAGTCCATGAACCCTAATTGATAAATTTCGAATCAAATGCATCAATTCCTAATTGAATTGAAATTAGATTTATAATCAAGTTTAAAGTTCCTTACCGGAAGATACTATGAATTTTGATTCATAACCAGTCGAAAATTTTGATCCCTACCTTTGTTTCCTCGAGTCAGCCCTCTCCCCCTTCTTTTTCTACAACTTCCTCACTTGTTCCCTTGTTCGAATTCTTATCTAGTATTCTTTTTCTTTCCTATTAATCCAATTATTTTGAGAATTAGACTATTTTTTTGTGTTTTCTCTCAATTTTCTTTTTGAAATTTTAGTTTTCTCTTTTTTTCTTTTTCTTTGTAACAGTTGTCGCCCAAGGAAGGAAGAAATTGGGGTATTTAAATGTATTTTTATTATTTACAAAATTGACCCATTTTACTTATATATTTCACTTCTAACACCACTTTTTTTCTTTCAATTTTTGTCCCTCCACAATGAAATTTATTTATTTATTATTTTTATTTTCTATGGTTTTTATGGATCTAATCAATGAATATTTGATCCTCTAGTCAACTTGGAATCAACTCAAATCACAACATTTTTTTATCATTTGAATATTAATTTTTAATTTTTCATGTAAATATTATCATGAATTTTTTGAGATAGTATTTCAATACATGTGTCTATGTACATAAGGTTATACTGTACTTTAACTCTCTCTCATTTCTAGAATTGTTAGCCTATAGATACTGATTTCTATATTCCAAGAAAATCATTTCCTTTTATTCCATATCCAATAACAGTATTGCTTTTTGAATTTGATCTATCTTGAAAGACACAAAATAAATTAAAAAAAAAGGTCTCTTTCTTTGCTTGGGAAACTGATGATGCCACATGAATCCTCGTCCGAGCCAGACCCGGATGGTTTTTATGCTGAATTTGTCGAAATTTGTGGTTTTTTATGGTTGGGTTTATGTATGTGCTTCTTCTTCTCTCATGTAATTTGCAGTTTTCATTTTTGGCTTTTATTCATGTTAGAAATAAATGATTGTAAGAAGCAAAACTTTTCTACCAATCAAGTATTTCCATGTATTATTTTTATTTCAGTTTTACATAAAAAGATGAGATAAATTAAAAAAATATGACATGGAGAGTAATTTAGCTTTATGTATTTTTTATCCAATGAAAAGTTAACACATGGGATGAGATATTTAAAATATCTTGTCATAAATACAAGATTTCACAAATACAAATCAAACAATAAAATAATATCACGTGGCTTTGTAAAAAGACTTGAAAAACCTACGGATCTCTATAAATAGAGGGTCTCCCCTTAGAAAAAGAAAAAGAAAAAGAATTATGGAAGATAAATTTTTTTTTAATGAAAAGCTCTTCAAGCAATGAATTTCTTTCAAAAGCTATCAAGCTTTTTTTTATCTACGCATGAAGTTTACAAAGAACAAAGCTATGTTGAATCAAACTTAAACATCTCATAAGAGTTATTTAACAAAATATATTTTTCAATACAAGCTTTTAAAGCAAGAAAGCTCTCAAAAGCTTTCGAGTCTCCTTTATCCACGCTTGAAGCCTACAAAAAAAACAAAATTGTATTTAAAAAAGCCTAATTGCCCATATGAGTTCTTCAACACACTTTGAAAATAAATCAAATATACTTTTCAAAGCATCAAATCACCAAATACTCAATTTCACAAATAAATAAAGTCACCTCATATCAAACTCATTAGAAAAATCAGATGATTGCTATATTCTTTAGAACAATACTTTAAATAAAAATTATACCCGATTATATATTTAATTAATATTTATACATGTGTACTTGTTTAATTTGACATTTTCAAAATTGGATCTACAATGATATTGTTGCAATGTCTCTTTTTCATCTTAATGTTATGATGATTTTATTAGCTACTTTGGCATTTTAATTGGTTTTTGTTGATGGGATTCTTTTATTTTGTCTTTCTTGTAGCATAAAGAGGTTTTAGGCTGGGGTGCTTTCAAGAAAGTGTATCCTTTTCTTTTGTGCAGCTTCGTCACTTCACAATGGAAACAACTTTTGCATGAATAATTGAAGTTGCTGTAGTATTATTTGTGGTTGTGATGCAAGGGGGTAATGGGTGTAAAATTATACGTTGATCTGGTCTTTGACTGAATTATGAGGCTTAGATCTAGAGCATTTGATGAAATGGAAGGAATAAAAGTAGCTTGGAATCAAGTGGCACATCTTTTGCGTAATTTGGTGTATTTGGAGCGTGATGCTAACCTAGCGGAATTTAATGGTATTCACGATCCCAAAATCATCTAACCCAAGTTTGTTGAGATTTGAATAAATTTATTATAATGGAAGACTTGCTCCAAGGCAACAAGATTGCAAACCAGCTCGATCACAGTTCCTACACCGAAGACGAGTAAAGGAAGTATAAATTCACAACAAAAAATAGTCAATTCTTTGAAGAGTTGAAAGTTCAATCAAGAACCAAGATGAAACAACCAAAGTCGGCTACAATACTGGAAAATATTGTCCAAAAAGTTGCCCTAACATTATTCTTAAAAAGTATTTATACTCCAAGTCAAAACTCTAGTTTCCCTATTAGGCCTCACATAAACACATTTTAAATAATAATTAACTCAAGCTAAAACTAGCCCAAACTAATTAAAAAAAAATCTAAAACCCAAACAAATTGTCTCCTCTCAAAATAATTACAATTTGATAGCCCAACTAATTAAATAAGACAAATTTGTTGTTTTCGCATTCTGTCTGGCAGCAGCAAAGCCCAACTTAAAATGGATGGTTTTCTCTCATAATAATGAATTAGAAAGCGTTCCATATACCGTTGAAAAGGTATGGAAGTCTAGTTTTCATCCCAACCAGAATAACATCAAAATTAGATACAGTTATTACTAAAAGAGTAATGAAAGGTCAAACTGACCGAATCTAGTCTTCTTCTACCATTCCTTGTCTAATGGTCTTGGATCTACCAACAAGCTCCTCTTGAACATGAATCAGATTAATCAAGGTTTGCTCTTTATTATTATAAAATCTCTTAAATTCCACCGTAGCCCATGTATTTTAAGGAAATCTATTGAAAGTTTTTTAGAACTTCTTAGGGCCTGTTTGGCGTGGCGGTTGCTGTTGTGGTTGCTGTTGTGGTTGAGGTTGAAAAAAGCAGTTTTATGAAAAGCGCTTTTAGCTGCGGTGCATAACTGAAATTTTAGTGTTTGGTTAAAACTGTGGTTGATATGAAAAGCAGTTTCGTGTGTTTGGTTACCATGCTTTTCATATTGCTTTTAACTTGTGAAATTACTTTAAAGGACATATAATATTTAAAAAATTATATAAATAAATATATATACATATACATACATATATATATATATATATATAATTTTTTAAATATTGTAGATTTAATAATTATAAAAATGAAATGTAATTAATAATGCAAATAAATTAGACATTTGGTTTTATTCTCCCATCAAACTACTTGCAATTCCATCACGAACTAAATCCATACGTGAATGCGTATACATTTCCTGACTATTTGATCGATGAACAACATCTGGTAAAATATCTTCAGGAACGAAATTAGGATTGCGATCATATTCGGCAAAAGTCATATCATTTTGTGATCTTCTTCTAATAAAGTTATGTAGTGCCATTGATGCAACCACAATCTTCACTTGTGTTTTGTATGGATAGGCAGACATGTTTTGTAAAATTCGCCACCTCTGTTTCCATACGCCAAATGAGCGTTCTATCACGTTACGTAGTGATGAGTGTGCACGATTAAAAACTTCCTCACGACCACTTGGTTGTCCACGACGACTAAACTCTTGGAAATGATACCTGTGACCTTTATAAGGACCTAAGTACCCATACTCATTGGGATATCCAGCATCAACCACGTAGTACTTGCCTGCAAAAAAGAGAGGAAATCACCAGTATAAATAACGAATCAGAAATTAATGAAGAATATAATTAAACTAAATTGACCAACTCGTAAAATATATCACAGATGTCTACCTTCCGGTGGTTTGGGAAAATTTATATTATTATTGTTAATAGCCTCTCGAAAAATACGTGTGTCGTGTGCACTCCCTTCCCATCCTGCCCACACAAAGGTAAATTGCATGTCAAAACTACAAGCAGCCATAACATTTTGGGTTGGTACACCTTTTCTTCCAATAAATGGAACTTGATTTTCCGCTGATATGCAAACACGAACATGTGTTCCATCAATTGCACCGACACAATTCTACATGAAAAATACGAAAAGTCTCATTATGTGGTCCATGAATAAAAGAATAGAAATGCATTTCACCTGATTAAAATTAAAACACCTGACCTTAAAATGTGGCATATATCTTCGATTCATTGCAATTTCTCTTGGGGTGTCTGTAAATTGTGGATCTGTTGGTTTTATGACGTCCACGGCGAACAAACATACAACTTCAAGGACTTCATTTATGCATCTACTAACAGTTTCGCCCGAATGTTGGAACCTCTCTTGCACTTCCCTGTTAGACGCGCCAACGGCTATCGTAAATAAAAACATTGCAACCTTTTCCATCACGGACATGCGTTTTGAAGGATATGTTAAATTAATGTTTAAAATGCGATTGCGTATTATGCTAAATATATATAAAAAATTACTTGGCTAATAAAATGATTTTTTTTTAAAAATAAACTAACACAATACCTGAACACGCAGACATCAAATTATATTCTTTCCTGATTGGCCGATTAAGTGAATGTCTGTGATGATTGTTGTTTTTAAAAATACTTTTTATTTAAAAATATAATTAAATAATAATTTTTTAATTTTTTAAAAGTTATTTTTGATATCTGTACATCAAAATAATTTAAAAATAACAAAAAAATTAATTTAAAATAAATAAATAAAAATTTATTTTTTTTCAAAAATATTTTTAAACACAGTGTCAAACATACCTTAAATCTTGAACTAGAATAGAATAAAAATATTAGAATTATTATTTTCATGATTTGCACGTCTTACCCTTTGTGCAGCATGTCAAAGAGGTGATTTACTTGGTCCATTAAAAGTTTAGTTGGTTTCGATAAAAGCATAATAAAAAAAGTTAATTGAAAGAAAAAAATAAAAAAATAGGTTTTATAATCAGCAGTTTTGAAATAAAAAATAAAGAAACCTAATTTAGCTTAATTAGTTATAAAATAACATGGTTGTTTATAGTTTTCGATCGTGGTTTTATGAAGATGTTCTTCTCTCAGGGCATTGAAACACCAATCTCAAAATCATGAGCTTCAAAAATACGCAATCGCATTTTCCATCACGGACATGCAAGAGAGGATATGTTGGACTGTCAACTTCAAAGAAAAAAAAAGAGTCTCTGCGTTATCACGTGGGCCGCGGACGCAGAAGCATCTCTCAGTTGCTTTTGCGTCTGCGGCAGAATTGTGTACAAAAATGTGGGACCCATCACAATATGAAATTTCATCTGTTTGGTTATTTCCGCGTTTGGCTCCGCGTTTGGCTTCAACCACAGGTACAAACGCGGAGCCAAACACCCACTTAGCCGACTTAATTGGACCAACTAGAACTTCCGATGGATATTGGAAGTGTTTATATACTGAGGTTTCATTTGCTTAGGACTTTGAAGCATGAAAACATTATCAAGTTGTACGATTCGTGGGGTCGATATCAAAATTGAGAATATCAACTTCATCACTGAGATTTTCACTTCAGGCACATTGCGGAAGTAAGCCTCTGAATTCTGTTTTTGGATTTTGTTTGAATTGAGGAGCGTGTTTACTCGCTGTCTAGATATCGGCAGAAGCATAAGCAAGTTGATCTGAGATCTTTGAACAAGTGTTCTTAGCAGATTTTAGAGGGACTTTAATATCATCATAGTCACGATGATATTGGAGACTTGGGCTGGGCTCCCATTAATGTTAACTTTGAGGACTGCTTTCTGGTGATTTGTATGGTATTTTGTTTTATTTTACTTTTGACATGGAAGTTGTTCTGCTGATTCCCCAAAACTCTTAACATTACTGGGTGTTAATCTCGGTTCTCTTTCTCCATCCATTCCTGACTTCATGATTCATCGGGCATCACATTTCTTAAGATCTTGATTTTTTATGGAAGTTGTGAAGTGAAAACCGTGGATTAATCTTGTGGAGTCTCTTTCTCAATAGACTTTATTATTCTCGTGATAGTTTAAAGAATCTGGCAATGAAAGCTTTTCAGTTCTTTAGTCATTACACGACATATTAGTGTAGACATCATTGAACCCCTCAGCTTCCGGACATTATATGTCACGTTCCTCCTCCATGCAACATGTCTTCTTGCCATTGTGGATCGAGCTGTATCTTCAGTAGGGTAGGGTTTGAATTTGTACAGTAGAAGTTTGCAGACTTTTCTCAGAGCATGCCTCTGATAATAGCAATCTAGTTTGCGATGGAAAAATTCTGTAGCATCGAGTTTTGATAATAATAACCTATTATCCACTTTTAATGTTCCAATGCTTTCGTTGTCAGATTAGATCAGACACCGGGGCTTTCAGACCTTCATGCATTAATTAATGTCTTTTCTGAAATCAAATCTTGTCCAGCTTTTAAGACCCTGCTCCCATCCCTATTCATGCACAGCAGCCAGTGTGGCTCCCAGCACACAGTCATTTTCTTCATTTTGTTTTACCTTATGGCTCGCCATTGTAGTTTTTCTTTTTTCTTCTTTCCTTGACAGCTAGTTATCTTCATTTTAAAATCAAGATTGACTCACGCTTTAGGTTAATTTGATTCAATGGAGAGATAAATCAGTAGCTCTTTCCATTATTTCCCACTCGTTTTCTTCATCATGCGGGGTCGAGAAACTTGGTAGCTAGCAAAGCTCATTCTATACCATTTGATTCCCCAATCAGGGAAAAAAAGATGCATCATGAAGGAATTATACCATGAATCCATTGATACTATGACTTATTTCCACTCCTTTCCATCTTTATTCAAACATAAGAGTCCTTTTTTTTGTTATTTTACAAAAGCTTATCCAGCAAATGAGAGGTCGCTAACCAATTTATAAAAGAGATATAGTTAACAACATCGATCTCATTAGCTACGCTACCTATGAAATTTAATGAACCTAAAGGCATATGGGTCATATATTTAGCAGTGTAGTTCCGTGACGTGGTGGCAAAAAAATTTAAATTTATATTGCAGATCTCGAATTCGAATCAGACGTGATCACTTTATAAAAGTATAACTGAGGTTTTACAATTCAGGCCTGGAAATAGTGCATAAAAGGAGTAAGGTTTTCTCGAATAAAAATAAATAAAAAAATTCATAGAACATAATTCTTGCTAGTTTATTTTATTTTATTTTATTAATATTCATATTATTAATTATTTATTTTCCATATAAATATAATGATGAAAATAAGTTGGTATTTTATGAGGCCACATGTGCATGAGTTACGTAGTTGATAGCTCTCTAAAGTATTTTTTATCTAGAAAACTTGTTGCCAATATTTATCTATCTATCAAAAATATAAAATAAAATCAAACAAATTTCATATGATCTTCAATTATTTTATATATATACATGAACCGACATCACAAGTGATTCCAAATTCTCCACCTAAGGAAAACTTGTAAGAAATTCACCCACTACTTAATCCTTTCGGCGTTCATTATTTTTAAGTAAGATGAGCTGTTCCCACGCGAGAAAAGAAAAGAAAAGAAACCCTTTCATGTGCTCAGCGGACCACCTAGCAGGGTCGCTGAGTTATTTTATTCAGGATAATACTCTTAAGCACAGCATACGTGTTCGATGAAAAACAATTCTCAAATACATTAGATTGCCGACGATTCGAGTGAGGGAATATATACATATATATATATTTCCACGCTGAGAAACAGTGTGACGTATATTTCCATAATCCGCTATAAAATTGATTTTAAGAGTTCGGGTCCTCTCTTGTTTCTTCCTGGACAATGAAATCTAAAGTCAAAGGACTTAAAAATTAAATAATAAGAAGATAGTGTGATATGCTTTAATTCAAAAAAAATTAATTCAAAATCATTTTCTAAAATCACTCCCAAACATCCCCTTAAATTTTTAGGTGTTATGTTTTCTTGACATGATATCAAAACATTGCTGATATTAGCGGTCACAAATTCGAATCTTATAACTATTATTTTATTTGATAAAAAAATCAAGCATAAGGTAGTATGAATCTGCAAGTTTCAAGCTCAAAGAGCTTTCACTTGAGGGGGTGTATTAGAGAATAATATAAATCATATATTGGATCTCACCTAACAGCCTAAACTTTTAGTTGAGATAATTTCTTGACATTAATTTTAGAATTATTATTATCATTATTTTTATTGTATAAATTACTATTTTTATTAAAGAGTTTGAAACTCGAGTAAGTATATTAGAGAATAATATAAATTATATATTGTGTTTTATCTAACAGCTTAAACTTTAAATGAGATATATTTTTGACATTATTTTCATAATTATTATTATCATTACTTTTATTGTATAAATTATTATTTTTGTTGTTATTTTCATAATTATTATTATCATTACTTTTATTGTATAAATTACTATTTTTGTTGTCTTATTATCATAGTTAAAAAATCATGTTTTATTGTATAGATTTTATTTTATTTTTTTCAGTCAGCATCGCGGTTAGGCATTCCAGCAATTACTTGGTATATATTAATATAATATCAGCTATTCCTGCCGTCGAATGTTGACGATTACAGCTCATGTATGTTTTGACTAAGGTTAGGCTAACTGAACTCAGGTTATTTTCACTATTCACATTTTTTTAGTACAATGATTATCAAAAAAACATTATATATTACAGAAATATCTTTGAACAAATATTTTTTTAATAATAAAAAACTTCATATCGGCTCATTAAAGGGCTGTATCATAATTATACTATAAACTAAAAGATGTAAGTGAAATAATTGTGGATTATAATATTATTTTTGGGTCAAGTCGGTTCGGTTCAGTCCGGTCATCGGTTTAATGATTTTTTATATTTTTTTGTACAGTAAAATAATTATTTTATCCCTCGAAAAAGACAAAAAAACAACTGTAGTCGGGGGGTGCCGCGATAATTTCACATTCCATTGCACTGTAAAATAATTCTTTTACCCTCCAATAAGAAAAAAATCATGGCTTTGTCTGTGAGAGTGTTTCGAATATTTAACATTTTTTGAAAATGTCTAAATACTAATATTCCCCTTAATAAAACAAAATTGAAGAGTTGGTTGTAGGAGTGTTCCGATAATTTACCATTTTTATTATTATTTTCTGCCGAATACTGTGCGCGCTTGTAACACACGCGCTGACAATATTCGGCCTCACACCCGCTTCGGGCGGTGCGTGCGGCATTGTCCGATGGTGAAAAATATTCATCCAGCGTCTCACCCAATACGCCGCTATGTACTCTTCCTCATGGTGGGGCGAGTCGCGGCACACGGTGGTCGGATTCGTGACGGTGGTCGGTTGAACATTTTTTTTATCTTTTCTCTCTCTTGCATGCTAAACTACACAGAAGCCCCCCGGTTTTATGGATGTTTCATTTCAGTCCCTGATCTTTTAATGGTGTTGTAAGGTCCTTATTGTCTATTATATGAGTTTTGATTTGTTTCAATTGACTCATTCGATTGAAATTGATTATATATTTAGGTTTCATTTCGGTCATCATTCTTTTAATTTCCGGATTGGTTTTAAATCCCTTAATATATTCGGTATAAACGTTTTGATTTTTCAATTTTGTCATTTGATTGAAATTGATAATATACTTTTAATTTATAATTTTAATTCCTTTACTTTTTTATATTTCTGAATAAATCCATATTTTTCTCCATGTTTATATATGTGTGCTCTTAACTTTGGTTTTTGATTTTTACTATTTTCTTATTTATTGAGGTGGTATTTTTTTGAAAGATTTAGTTCTTGAATTTTAGTTTGTGTTTGTGATTATTTCAAAATTGATATTTCTTTTTTTTTTTCTCTTTGTTCTTTCTTTTAGTTTTTTTATTAGTTTTTTATTTTATTTTCAAGTCAAATGATTTTTTCTCAGCTAATAATTTTTATTTTTGTTTTATCATTTATTTATTTATTTATTTATTTTTTTGTTAAAGTTTTTAGGCTTTTTTTTTGTCTTTGATTTAATTTAATTTTTTTTATTATTAACGCAATAATAATAATAATAATAATAATAATAATAATAATAATAATAATAGTTTTAGTTTTAGTTATTTCTTGCTTACTATTTTGTTAATGCTGTTGAGTTTTTTTTCCTCGAGATAATTTAATAATTTTCTCTTTTATGAAGGTAGTATTTTTTTGAAAATTCTTAAATTTTAGTTTGTGTTTATGATTATTTGAAAATTTATATTTCTTATTTTTTTCCCTATTGTTCTTTCTCTTTTTTTATTAGTTTTATTTTTATTTTCATGTCAAATGATTTTTTTTCCTACTAATAATTTTTATTTTTATTTTATTTTATTGTTTGCTCTTTTGTTACAATTTTTAGGCTTTTTTTATTCTTTGATTTATTTTGTTTTTTTCATTATTAACACAATAATAATAATAATAATAATAATAATAATAATAATAATAATAATAATTGTAGTTTTTTTTTCTTGCTTCCTTTTTTGTTATTTGTTTGAGTTTTTTTTCATCGGAGTTGTTTAATAATTTTTATTTATTTAGCATTTATAGTAATGATATTTTTAGTTATTAAGTCTTCGATGTTGCTGTTGTTATAATAGGATATGTTGATGTGTTTTATTATATCAAATTTTGCATCTATAGATGTTATATTTTAGTTTTGAACTATGAAAACATATTAATTGTTGCAATCCCAACAATTATAAAAATTATTTAATGAGGTAGTTTTTTTTTGAAAGATTTAGTTCTTGAATTTTTGTTTGTGTTTGTGATCATTTGAAAATTGATATTTCTTTTTTTTTTTTCTCTTTGTTCTTTCTTTTAGTTTTTTTATTAGTTTTTTATTTTATTTTCAAGTCAAATGATTTTTTCTCACCTAATAATTTTTTTTTTATCATTTATTTTATTTTATTGTTTGTTCTTTTTTTAAAGTTTTTAGGCTTTTTTTGTCTTTGATTTAATTTTATTTTTTTCATTATTAACGCAATAATAATAATAATAATAATAATAATAATAATAATAATAATAATAATAGTTTTATTTTTTTTCTTGCTTACTCTTTTGTTAATGTTATTGAGTTTTTTTTTCCTCGAGATAATTTAATAATTTTTATTATTTCTCTTTTATTAAGGTAGTATTTTTTTGAAAATTCTTAAATTTTAGTTTGTGTTTATGATTATTTGAAAATTTATATTTCTTATTTTTTTCCCTGTTGTTCTTTGTCTTTTTTTTATTAGTTTTATTTTTATTTTCACGTCAAATGATTTTTTTTTCTGCTAATAATTTTTATTTTTATTTTATTGTTTAATTTATTTTATTGTTTGCTCTTTTGTTACAATTTTTAGGCTTTTTTATTCTTTGATTTAATTTTGTTTTTTTCATTATTAACACAATAATAATAATAATAATAATAATAATAATAATAATAATAATAATAATAATAATAATAATAATAATAATAATAATAATAATTGTAGTTTTTTTTCTTGCTTTTTTTTTGTTATTGCTTTTGAGTTTTTTTTCATCGGAGTTGTTTAATAATTTTTATTAATTTAGCATTAATAGTAATGATATTTTTAGTTATTAAGGCTTCGATGTTGCTGTTGTTATAATAAGATGTGTTGATGTGTTTTATTATATCAAACTCTGCATGTATACATGTTATATTTTATTTTTGAACTATCAAAAAATATTAATTATTGTAATCCCAACAATTATAAAAATTATTTACTCAGCCTGCAATGTAGTGCGGAAAATTTAACTAGTATATTCGAAGCTCAATCAAGACCGATATTTTTTGATAGTTATTATTTTAGATTAGAACGAGGAAGAATTTTTGTTTTGTTTTAGGGTTACATTCACAAAATCCCCCAGCGCCTTGGCCTCCATCAGTCACTCTTGCTACTCCTCGATCTCCACGAAGCAATCACTAAGATTAATATACCATTGTAATTATTATTTTTCTACCCTTTATCCTCTCTTTTGGCTCTCATTTTTGCCTATATGAATCTTGATTTCACATATGAAGTTATGAATGTTCACGACCACAGTTGCAAACTTGAAAGTATGAAATACATCTTAATTATAAGTTGTTTTCTATCGGGATTAATGGGATTTAAATGAAGTGAGAGAAGTTTTTTGGTTTATATTTAGTCAAGATTTATAGAATGGACCGAGATTTAAAATAACATTAAAAGAATTAATATGATACGAAATCCA
Source organism: Salix brachista (assembly GCA_009078335.1). Taxonomy (NCBI): domain Eukaryota; kingdom Viridiplantae; phylum Streptophyta; class Magnoliopsida; order Malpighiales; family Salicaceae; genus Salix; species Salix brachista. The sequence goes on along the minus strand of CM018589.1, from coordinate 8,186,958 downwards.
TCAACCGAACAAAATTAATATTGTTCTTAATGTAAATTCCATCAATGTAATTTCTTTTCCTCAAATCAACAAATTATATACCTAAACATCCCCATATAATGCTCGAAGATAACCCAATTCAAATCAAAATCAAACAGAGATAGCTCAAAGATATGAGAGCCCGGCAAATCCGATCAGGACTAAGAAGAAAAAAATTTGTATTCAATGCATGCCTTGGATTCTAGAGAAAAAAAGAAAATAAGTGGTCAAACCACGTAGCGTAGAATAGTGTAAAACAGGGAAGAAATAACAAAGAAAGAGGAATCAACGCGTCCCTTCTTCTGAGAAGCCACACTTAAACGCCACGAGGCAGCTTCGAAATCACTTTCTTGAACGAGTCAATAAGGTAAGCCGCCATGCGAGTCAAATAATCCACACCTAGATTTCTTTCCAAAAGTTTATATAAATTCCTCGCAAACCTCTCTATGCGGCTCATACCCTCTTGTTTTCTCGCTTAATCACATACCCTCTTCGAACTTCGTCTTCTCTCTCCTTGTTTTTGCATAGTCTAGTGTGAGATTATCAGTTTGGAAGATGAATTCCATGAGATTGTATGCCCTTCCCATCATCGGCTTCATGTTCTTGGCGCTCCTGGAGTTCGGCTTCGGCCAAGGCATGGCTCCTTCCCCTGAACCAGAAGGCCCATCTAATGACGGTAGGCGACGATTGTCCTGGTTTTCTCACCTCTTTTTTTAGGGTACCCAAGTGTACTGTGCTCTGAGTTATGGCTTGTTAATCTAATGTTGGTTTTTGTTGCAGGCAAAACAATTGATCAAGGAATTGCTTACATCCTGCTCATGCTGGCTCTTGCAATCACATATCTCCTCCATTGATGAAAATATCTCGTAAACCACTTTAATGAATTCAAATTCTTTATGTACTCTCTCCTCATATTCCTCAGGAGAAATTGCAGGAATTTTTGTATCTATTCATCTCCTTGTATTATATGTTGCTTGAGCATTGAGAGAGAAGATTATTTTGGGAAATTTAATTTATACAATGTTTTAAATTAAATTCCATTGTTACAATAAATTTAATTCAAATCTCACCATTGTGATTAATTCTCACTATTTATTAAACTAAATAGTTATGGCCCATTTAATTAAATCAAATCATTATGGTTATTTTTCATTCCATGTGTTAAATTATGTCATTGCGGTCCATTTAATTAAATCTCATTATTGTAGTTATTTCTCATTTCATATATTAAACTCCTTCCACAACATCATATTACATTTTGTATCATTTTCCCCTTTCTATAACCTTAAACATCATTCACACAACTAGGTAACATATACATATGTGTAGTTCCTATCTAATAGCTAACTATGAAATAACCAATCCCTTAGTTTTTATCCCCAACCAACAAAGTCATAGTCTTATGACAAATTATTGACCATATAATCAACAATTTCTTAGTTGTCATTCCTTACCAACTAAGTCCATAGTACTCATCACAAAGGCTGACTATGTACCTTTATTAACTTCATTGTTATGGTCTATTTAAAATTCACATATTGCTCTTTGACATCGAGATCATTTATAAGTGTGTATCCATAGTTGTTATTTGTAATTACACACCCACCCACCCACATATACTAGTGATCGCCATTGTGGACGAATAAAATCATATATCGGTTTTCTTCATTGCAATTGCCCACGTTTCATGCATGGATTATTATCGTTATAGTCGATCACACACACATAAACGTTATATTTCACACATATACGTCATTGCCTTTATAGTCAATTACATATTATACATAATTCTCAAACTTAGTAGCATAAACTCTTATGAATAGTAGATTTACACAACACATATAAGTTTTCTTTGAAAACCATCAATTTCAAAAGCATTTTAAATAATAAAAAAAGAGACAAGGGGTGACCTTTCCTTTAAGCTCTTGTTATGCAAGATTCAGAGAAATTGGGTCTTAATTTAATCGTTTCTCCAACAACTCCCTAATAATAACAATTAACTCTCTTGCCACAATTCATAACATTCGATCATATAAATTTACATACATTATAAGTTCCAACTTAATATCCATACATACCCTTCAAAATTCAATTAATATCTAACTCCATAAATCAATATTTATGTTATTACATTAAATCCTCACTTAGATCTCTTGCATTTCAAAGTTTCAATTTAATGCTTAATACATCACCACCCGATAATAATATTCACATTTTCACATTTATTGTAAGTATTATTCATTATTGTCAAGCATACCAAACACTAAAGTCTATATAATTTATCTATTTTTTTTATTTCCCTCATTCCATACATATAACTACATCTATAATCATGATATCTAAATTTAGGATTTTTTGACATCATTTAAAATATTAAATCTACACAACTCCCAATTTATTTGATTTCAAATTTTTAGCATTGCAATATTCAACCAAAAAAACAATTTCTCTTAACAATCCTCATTAAAAATCTCAACACAACTCTCAAGCGCACTAAAAAATAATTGAAACACTGCAAACAATCCAATTTAGTCAATAAATATCCCAACCATAATAAACCTATGATTTAACCTTCTCAAATGTTTCAAGAACATGGTCACAATTACACAATCATGGAAAAAATCTAATTTCTCCCTAATTATAATAAATTTGACTATTAAAACTTTGATAAACACAAAACATACATCGCCAAACCAAGTTTCTAAATCTTTCATATTTACAATTAAGACTTTTATCCATATAAGCAAATATTCAACGCAAAATAATTCTAAACATTTTAACTTAGTTAAAAACACTAATTCTCAACCCGTTCCAAGTTTCCATTCTATCCTTTTTTGTTAACAATATAAATTCGTATATTTCAACGTATTTTTTCCATTACAATTGATAATGAACTTATAGAGTAATTACAAGACTAATTTAGCTAAAGATAGAAGCTATTTTATCCCTACTTTACACAATTTCCATATCTGAAAATTAATGGCCATAAATTAACGGCTATATTTTAACGACCATATTTTAACACTCCCCCTCAAAGTTGGAACATAGATATTTATCAGCCCAATTTGACAATTGCGTCATAGAACACCCTTCCAAAGATTACCTTTGTGAAAATATCGGTTAACTGATCTTCAGACCGAACAAATGGAAGATGTATAATATTCCGATCAAGATTTTCCTTAATGAAGTGTCGGTCGACTTTAACATGTTTGGTGCGATCATTTTGAACAGGATTATGAGCGATTTTGATAGTTGCCTTATTGTCACTGTGTAGACCCATAGATGCTCCATAATCAATTTCCAGATCTTGTAATACCTGTTTAATCCATAGTAATTCACACACACCATGAGCCATACCTCGGTATTCGGTTTCTGCACTTGACCTTGTGACCACTTTCTACTTCTTACTTCTCCAAGTGACAAGGTTGCCTTCTACGAACATAAAATATCTTGATGTCGATCTCATATCGGGTTGGTTTCCTACCCAATCCGAGTCTTTATACCTTTTAATATCTTGGACCTCCTTTTAGAAAATAGAAGTCCTTTTCCTAGTGCACTTTTTAGATACCTTAATATCTGATATACAGCTTCCATATGTTCTTCTCCTGGTGAATGCATGAACTGACTTACCACACTTACTACATAGGCGATATCTGGCCTAGTATGTGATAAGTATATTAGTTTTCCAGCTAACCGTTGATATCCTTTATCTGTTAGCATCTGATTTTCTGCTTGTCCGAGTTTGTGATTCATTTCCATAGGTGTATCTACCGGTTTGCATGCAAACATTTCAGTTTCTGCCAATAAATCTAACATATATTTTCGCTGTGATAGACATATCCCTGTTTTTGACCCTCGAGACCTCAATCCCTAAGAAGTACTTCAGTTGTCTGAGATCTTTCATTTCGAATTTCGATGCCAGAAACTGTTGTAATGCCCTTCTCTCTTCTGGATCATCCCCTGTTAAGACCATATCATCCACATATATTATTAGTGTCATTACCTTCCCTTCTTTGTGTTTTAAAAACAAAGTATGATCTAAATTACTTTGCTTATAGTTAAACTCCTTTATCGTGGATGAGAATCATCCGAACCATGCTCGGGGTGACTGCTTTAGACCATATAATACCTTTTTTAATTTGCATACTTCAGCTTCACATGAGGGCCTGGTTTTAACTCCAGGTGGTAATTCCATATACACTTCTTCTTCAAGATTTCCATTTAGAAAGGCATTCTTGACATCGAATTGTTGTAAGGCCCAGTCTCGATTCATTGCTATAGATATGAGAATCCGGATGGTGTTCATTTTTGCAACTGGGGGAAAAGTTTCTTAATAATCCATTCCATACTTCTGTGTATATCCCTTTGTGACTAATCTTGGTCTCATTTCCTTTAACCCTTCATTTTCCTTTAATTCGAATATATCTTTGTTCTCTTCAATGTTACTCTCCCCTTGAAGAGAAGACCCGAGAACTCCCCCTAAATAGTAGGGTTCGGATTCTCGAAATGATGCATCCAGCGTTACATGTAGCTTTCGATGGCGAGGATCATAACACCGATATCCTTTCTGAAACTCCGAGTAACCTACAAAAACACACCGCTTTGCACAGTGATTCAGTTTGCTTCACAGGACTTTCAGGATGTGGACATATACCATACAACCAAACACCCGTGGTTCCAGATTTGGTAGATGAGGAACAGAGACAAGAGATTCCATTTTCTTTTGAGGAGATTGAAATTCAATTGCACTTGATGGTGTTCTATATATTAAGTAAACTGCTGTTTTTACTGCCTTACCTCAATAATATTTTGGCAGATTCATGGCAAATAGTGAAGCACAAACAATTTCCATAAGCTGTCTATTCTTCCTTTTTACTAATTTGTTCTGCTGTGGAGTATACGTGCAGGAGGTCTGATGTCGAATTCCATAATGATTTAAAAAATTACCTAACACTTGATCCATGAACTCCGTACCATTATCTGATTGAAGTGTACGAATGTGCTGTTGGTATTGGGTTCGCACCATTTTGTTAAATTCCTGAAAAGTTGTACCTACTTCACTTTTATTCCGTTGAAGAGATATTCAGGTCATCCGAGTATATTCATCAATAAATGTAACAAAATATCATGCATTAGAAAAAGACGAGATCTTTGTAGGACCCCAAACATCTGAATGAATGAGTGCAAATGGTTCCATACTTTTCTTCAAACTTGGCAAATAGGAGATACGGTGGCTTTTTGCCAGTTCACAAATTTCACAATGAAACTCCAAAATACTTAAAACTCGAAAATAAATGTGGTTGTAACCTCTTAAGGTACCCGAATGAAAGATTTCTGAGTCGTCGATGCCACAACCATATGAGAGCGTGATCCTTACTTCTGGTCTGATGTGCGTGACCCAACTTTGACCCCCCTTTTTCTGTTAATTCTAAATAATACAGGTTGCCCCGTCTAACACCATAACCAACAATCTTTCGGGTTAGAATGTCCTGAAAAACATAAAACAGAGACCAAAACGTTACCGTGCACTCAAGGGTAGTCGTGATTTGACTAACCGACAAAAGATTATACACAAGAGATGGAACAATAAGGACAGTATCTAGTGTAATAGTGTCAGTTAAAACGAGAGTTCCTTCTCTCGTAACAGAGGAGGTACTACCATAAGCAGTGCATATAGTTGACCGTAAGGAGGGTTTATGGCAGATTAAATTATCAGAATCTCTAATCATGTGATTAGAAGCACCTGTATCAATAATCCTACTATTTTTTTGTAATAAAAGAGTGTGCAAAATCATTTTCGATGATGCCTGGATGAACCACATTCACTGTAGGTGGTACCTGGTCTGCTTCTGTCAGATGTACCATAGATTTTCTGATATTTTTCTGAGGTTTCTTTGCAAAGTCCCACCTGTCCAGGTAGCCGAAAATTTTGTAACACCTTTGTTTTAAATGCTCCATTTCACCGCAATGAGAACACACCAACCCACCTGTATTTTTGTATTTTCGGTCAACCCCATTTCGGTCAGCCTAGTCAGACCTTATATTCTGACCGAACAAACTTTCCCCTCTCTCACTTCCTTCATTTTGAAATCTCTACGAGCATATGCTCTTCTCCAACTCTTCTACATGGTTTCTGATTTCATCAATCTTCAACACAATGGAGTAAAAAAATGTTTGAAAATTACTTTGCATCTGCTGAAGAAGACGTTGTTCAAAACTAGTCATCTCAGACTTTGAAGGGAGGGTAGCTGTGTGTATGAATTGATGGAATTTCTAGGTATGAACAGTAACTTTGAATAAACAGGTGCTGTAGAGATCGATTTCTAGGATTAATTTTGAGATGAACAAATACGGTTCAAGGAAAACAAAAAATCTGGGAATGAACTAATATTCAAGAATTTTTTTTTGAGATTCGCTCTGATACCATGTTAAAAATATAAATTCATATATTTCAGCGTATTTTTTCCATTACAATTGATAATGAACTTATAGAGTAATTACAAGACTAATTTAGCTAAAGATAGAAGCTACTTTATCCCTACTTTACACAATTTTCATATCTGGAATTTAACGGCCATAAATTAACGGCTATATTTTAATGGCCATATTTTAAACCATAATCCAATTCATATGTATTTGTTTTGACCATTCGTACATCAAATTTTAACAACATTTAATCAACCTCTCTCGTCTCCATCATATAATTAAGCCAACAACTAACCATTTGGTCACTTTAAACAATATTCCCAATTTGTCTAAACTTTCTCAATTCATTTTAAAGCATATTTGTTTAAATAATAATGAAAATTACAATTATAATAAACCCAATACACAACCTATCTAATAAAGTTATCATGCAAATATGATATATTTTCCGAGCATATATTATAACATGTCAGTTTCAATTTAATTAAGAACTCTACTTCACTTCAGATTTCTAAGGCATCCGCATTTAGTCTCAAACATTTAAAATCAATTAATCCTATAAAATTTTGAACTTTTTTCCGTAAAAAAACATACAATATGTAAATTATGTATAAAACCCATTACTCTACTATAAATTTCATTTCTTAGACCTTCACATTAATTCAACACTCAATATCATCCAATTTAAAAAAAGTCTTTGACTTCATTATTACACTATTAATATAACACTTTACAATATATCACCTTATAATCTATGTGCACAACCATTTCAAAACTTTCAATTTCCAACATACCATATTCACCCAAACATAAACATCAATGACCACACAATTAAACAATTTTTAAATCAATTATTTGATCAATCATAAAAAAATTAAAATTTTCTCAAAGACATTTATAATATACATACTACACATATTTCCTTTAATATCAAACACACTATATATCTCTTTACATAAATTAAAATATTTCTATCTACTTTATAAATATGAAATTTATATTTCTTATACATGACTATAACATAACTTTACGTAAACCAACTAATTGTTTTTCCACATACAATTTCTCAAATGTACATATCCATTCCATGTATAATCTTCGCAATTTAACAAGTTTTCTCATTCCCCTTGTTCCTCTTATGGTCGACCCTAACATTAATGGCTACCCATGAGTTTTTATTAATTTTACTTCCAATTCTACTGGTCCTTTCCAAATTATATAAAAAGATTAATAACAATACCTACAAAATGGATCTATCAAGTGAGTATAGTGTTGGTACTACATTTAATATTTCTAATCTTTTTGCATATAATATAGATGATTATTTAAGGATAAAACCTTTTTAGAAAAGAGGGAATGATGCAATCCAAACAACACCAAGAGATCCATTAAAGATTCTAGTTGATCTAGTGACAATACTTAGAGCAGGTCCAATGGCAAAAGCTATTTTAGAGAGCTAAATCTCTAAAATGACTTTTTAAATAGTGTATATATAAAAATTTTTTGTTGATGTGTACTTCAATGGTAAAAGTCATCTAGAAGAGCCATTTTTTATATTATTTTAAATATATTGCAGTTATTTTGTATATAATTTAATTATATAATTAATACGAGTAAGTTATATAATTAAATAATTGCTTTTAAAAAACCCTCCAACAATAAAATTATTGTTTTTTAATTATATTTAAATTTAAAAAATGAATTTAAAATAAAAGCCCACAAACTAAAAAAAAAACAATTATCAATTACTAAAATTAACACACCAAACAATATATTTCAAGTAACCAATAAGTTTTAAAATAATTAATTAAAATACATTCCATTACAAATAATTCAATCAAATTAATTACAAATTAAAACCCCTATTTTCCATAATTTCCAACTTTCTATTTAATACACGGAAAATAACATCATTATCAACATACAAATTACGAATAAATGCACAGCAGCTCTAAACACAAAATTTAAATAGTTTATAAATCTAACAGTAAATTTAATGCATGTAATTAAGCTACCTGACAAAAAAATTCTCAATAATTATTTGTTTATGCTAACTATTATTATTATAATTAATAATAATATTAGCATAACCCCCCCCCCCACCAAACCCATTTAATTCCCCTCCCCTCCCCGTGCCATCTCCAAGAAACCCTACATATCCTCTCTACTGCGCCGCTTCCAGCCTCCCCTTCCCGTGCCATCTCCATCTCCTCAAGAAACCTTTATCGCCTCTGCCTCTGCGCCGCCTCCAACCTCCATGCCATCTCCATCTCCTCTGAAGAAACCCTTCATCTCTCCTGCCTCTGCTGCACCGTCGGCTCCAAGGGTTCCATTGACGATTGTCCTCCCTCTCTTCCCTCTTCCTCCACCACCACCACTAGCAGCAACCTCGACTCCATTCCCAAACCCAATAATAGAGCCTTCCACCTGACATCTTTGCATCATCCCCATCCATTTCAACCTAAAATTCCAGCCCTAGATCAACCTAAAAGCCAGCCCTAGATCAACCTAAAAGCCAGCCCCTTTTCAGCCTTGAATCATAATGCATTTCCTCAACAAAATCGACTTACATCTCACCCTAAATCAACTCAAATCCCAGCCCCTTTTCATCACTAAAACCAGCCCCTTTACTACATGAAATGAGTTGTGTTGTTTATGTTCAACAAGAAATGTTCTTTATCTGTGTTTTTTTGAATTGCCTCAACTGTGGTTGTCATTGTTGTTGTTGTGTTTTAAGAGCAAGTCCACAACGGTATAATTCCAAAAGCTATATTCATTTTGGCTTTGCAGTGAAAATGTGTAGGAATGACTTCTCGGTTAAAGAAAAGGCATTTTGCCTATCGGGATGGCTCTCCCCTTGGAGAGCAAAAATAGGACAAAAATAGCTAAAAATTTAGCTTTGCCTACTAGGATGGCTCTCCCGTTGGACTTGCTCTTAGAGCTAAGAGGGTAAAAAAGACTTTCAATATACTTTTTTTCAAGAAACATATGCTAAAATGGACTTCATTAAGATATTAAATATTTAAGAATAAGCCTTGATTAATTTAATTCATATTCGATAAGGGTTTGTATGTGGGAAGTCAAACATAAAAAAAAGAATAAAATGATTCAAATTTGCTATTTTTGACATTTCACTAATGTTTTGGTCATAAATGAAGCTATATAATAAAATATAATTATATCTTTTTTTTTTTTTGATAACCGGGGTGTCCGGGCCAGCTTGCGCGCACCACAACTAAATCCCCGGACCCACTGAACATTCTGCAAACCCAATGAGCATGCAAGGCACCGCGGGAGTGACAGGCTTGCCTAACAAGGCTTGAACCTGGGGTGAGAGGAAGAGAGAAGCCCTTCTTGACCACCAGGCCAAGACCCTGCTGACAAATATAATTATATCTTAATTGCAGTAGAAAGTAGACATTCATACATTTCCAGTAGCATATAAAATGCCTTCTAATTCATTAAAAGGAGAGAGAAATGGGTGTTTGAAGTTAGACTTCGATTATTCGAAAAGATCATGAAATGTCTTCAATCTTATTTAAATTAATTTAACTATTGTTTTATTTATTTATTATTTATTATTTATTATTAGGTCTTTTATATATATTAGGGTCTTTATTTAAATTTAGGTTTATTGGATTAATATTATTTGTTAGGTTTATCCATATCCATTGGGGATATCCTATTTTACTTAGGATTATTTCTAGTATAAATACTCATTTTAGAGACTTTTAGAGGTTATATTATTTTAAAACTATTTTCAATAAATAAATTATTGTTGTTGTTGTCTTTTGTTTGTTTGAGTGATTCTCATACTAAATTCTTGATTAAACATGTAAACTTTTTTAATGATTAATCAACTTTGTTATGATTTTATATTACTTGTTCATGTTTGTTTTATTAGCATAGGGGTGATCATTATATATAATTTTAGTTCTCTAAAGCATGTTCTTGTTGGATCAAGCTATCAACCATTCAAATTTGATTTTTACATATCTTACAAGGTGTTTCCATCTCCATGCATGAAAGAAATATTTGAAGATAATATTAAAAAATAAATGATTGATATAGAGATCACAATCACAAAAGTAATCTAAATTTATATTGTTTGTGTTTTAGACTTAGTGGTTAGGTTTTGTTGCATAATTTGACTTCAATTATGTATTTATCTCATGTAACTAGAATTTAAGCTTTTATTTAAAATATAGTTAGTTAATGTATTAAATATCATTCTTCAAAGAATTTAAAAAAAAATATAAAACTAAATTTTATCTTTTAATATTAGGTTATTTTGGAATTCAACTTTGTATTTTTTCTCTTTTGACAAGTGTTATTTTCCATCCAATTATTATTATCATTTTTTTAAGTCTTAGTCTATTTATTGAATTAAAGTGGTTTTTTAACAAAAAATTACATTTGTTAATGGTTTGCGAGTAACTAAAAAAAATATTTATTAAAAACAATTCTTTTAATAATTATATTAAAAGTATATTAAAAAAAAAAAACATGATAAAATATTAATTTAATACATTTTTAGACGTTAATAACAAATACAAATGCGTAACAAACGCGAAGGGAAAATACGTAGCCAGTCATCCCCATCGCGTAAATCCTTTCTTTTCCCCTCAACCAGCATTTAGGGTTTAGGGTTTTGAAACCCCCCAAGATCGATTAATCATTCTCTAAAGAATCGGCATCGTTTCACAATTTCTTCTTCTTCAATCAATGACGACCGAATTAGCTATCGAAACAGAGAGAACGCAGAAATTCTTCAACGACCTCGATGCGCAAAAGGCCATTCTATCATCCTGTACCCAACTATTCACAACCTTGACCACTCACTTCAAATCCCTCAATAATTCCCTCGCCCTGAAATCCCAATCCCTGGAATCCAAATTCCAATCTTTAGAATCCAATTCCCAGCTAACCCTCGAATCTCTTTGTTGCAGAGAAAAATCCATACCGGAACGAGAGTCAGCTGCTGCTTCCAAAGTGGAGGAGCAAAGAGAGACCGCTTTATTGGAGTTCCGGGATTCTCACTCTTTCGATAATTTATCGGATTCGTTGAAGTCTTTATGTAGGAGAATGGATTCATCTGGATTGTTAAGATTTGTGGTTTCGAAACGGAAGGAATCAGTGTTTCTTCGTGCGGAGATTTCACGTGCGATAATGGAAGCTGTGGATCCTGCGAGATTGATTTTGGATGCAGTGGATGAGTTGGTGAGAGATAAAGTTGGGAAAGTTGGGGTTACGGACAAGAGGTGGGCATGTGGAATACTGGTTCAGGCGCTTTTCCCGGAAGGTAGTTGTTTTGGAAGGAAGGATAAAGGCCCGGAATTTGCACGAAGTGTGGTGGAGAGGGCTGCTGGGATTTTGGAAAACTGGAAGGAGGAGGACGATGTAGAGGAGAAGGCTGATGGGGAGGGGGAGGGTGAGGGTGGTGGTGGTGGTGGTGGTGGTGTCGTGGGGCCTGCCGAGGCAGTAATGTTTTTGCAAATGGTGTTGGGATTTGGGCTGAAGTCGAGGTTTGATGAGGAGTTCTTGAGGAAGCTTGTGACAGAGAATGCATCAAGGAGGGATATGGCGAAGCTTGCAGCTGCTATTGATTTTGGAGAGAAAATGGGAGGTATGTTGGGTGTTAATTTGATTAGTGGATTATTTGTTCTTCGGTGGCAATTGCTACTCTGCAAGATTAATAGATATGATACTGTGAATCTGAAAGGGCACATGTTTAGTATCTCAAAATGCTATGTAAATTATGCCAAAAACGCTTTATTCTGCCTCTAAAGAACTCAAGGCTAAGGCTCTAAGAGTTGAAGTGCCTGTCGTCAAAATCGTTTTAAAATGACTTGCATTATTGCATTTCTTAGTTTTTGACATTTACAAATATACAAGGTCCTATCCTGGTACTTGCATATTGTTTCCAGGTTTATGCTTTCATAGGCCAGCGTGGACAATCTTATGGCATTGATATAACCTGGAAAATGATTATTATTATAAATAAAACAGACTTTACCAAGGTGATAGAAACAATACTATACTTCCCTGACAAATAAATGTATAAATGACATACGAGTGCTGAATTGGTTTTGCTTAACATCATTGTGCATATAACTGCCTATTTCCTTTTCTGAAGAATGTTCTTTGTACGCTTAATTGAACTAGACTCTTTTAAGTGTTCAATGGTTCTCACCAGCCATCTGTGAAAGAAAAAAAAAGTCTGTTAATTTAATTGTTACAGTCTGCTTCTGGTTTGGTTTGTCATTCCAACAGGGTTTGGTCCCCCTTTAAATTGTGCATGCAACTTTGTTAGCAAACGTTTTATTTTGGTAAGCAGAGTTTATCTGTGTTGTGACTTCAGATAATAGCAATGACTGATTTGGTCAATCTCTCAAAAAGTTTTCTGTATTCCTGAGAGTAATAATATTAACAATCATTTAAGGTTAGTTGACAGAATTCCTTTCTTGCTTACTTCTGAGTTCATATGAACCAAACCTGCCTCAGTCCTGTCCTCATGAGAGGTAGTTAAGTAGTGTATGAGCCCTAGTACTGGTTTCCAGATATTACTATAATTGTGTATATGTCTGTACTCTGCTTAGCTGAGACTTCAAACAAATGTTAATGGTGTTAAACTTTTGTCGTAGGAACATCACTTTATTCTCGTCTTTCAAATATGATTTCGATATATTGCTCTATAATCACTTCTTTGATCGTTTTCAATCATAATTTTTTTCCCAGATATAATCGATGAATTGGTGAAGAATGGAAAAGAGATAGAGGCTGTATATTTTGCTTCTGAATCTGGTTTGACAAAAAGATTTTCTCCTGTATCTCTACTCAAGTCATATCTCAAGAATTCCAAGAAGATCACAACTACTGTTTTGAAGAATGGCAATTATAGTGCAGCTGCAACGGTGTGTATAATCTCTATCTATATTGTGTGATTCTAATAACATGAAATATTTGAGTCTGTAAGATTCTTAGTAATTTTTTTGCAGGATGAGTCAAGTACCTTGGAGTTGAATTCTATTAAAGCAATCATCAAATGTGTGGAAGATCATAAGCTTGAATCAGAATTTTCCCTTGACAGCTTGAGAAAACGGGCTTCTCTGCTTGAAAAAACCAAAGCAGAGAGGAAGAGGGGTACATCAGCTGCCAGCGCCACCAAGTCTCAAAACAAACGAGGCCATGGTTCAAGTGGTGGCCGGGACAGCGGACCTACTCCTTATCGTCAAGCCAAAGCTGCCAAATTTTCAAACAATTATTCCTCTTTCAGCCGCAGGAATGCTGCTCCCCCTGCACAGCATAGCCCGGCTAGAAGATATTCTGCGCCATTCCACTACCCTAGCCAGAATGTCTATGAGGGCCCTGCAGCAGTCCCGTATGCATCAACTTATGGTATCTCCCACGCTCAAAGCCCTTCCACAGTTTCTCAACAACCCTACCATCACTCACAAAGCCCCGGTGCAATACCTCAACAACTCTACTCACAGCCGGCGGAAAACATGAGTGCTGCTGGTTTCCGTGCCAGTGGCTCTTATGGAAGCCAGACCAGTTATGGTGCAGCTTATGATTACGGCTCTGCTGCACCCACTGCTTACCAACCTACATCCTACACTCAATAGGATGGGAGAAAACCAGCCAGATGTTAAGAGTTTTTTTTATGATTTCTGGTTGAAGCCTCTAATTTTGGGACCCTCATGAACTGGATATGATGCCCATGCCTGTACCTCTGATTACCTTTTTATGGAGCTCAAGCTGGATGTGATTTCCGTGCTGTGAGTTTTAAATGGTGTGGCTATCAAGCATCAAACGAGCACTATATTCTTTCCTTGATTGGAGTCGCCATTGGGTGCATATGACTGTTTCTTGCCAAATTTTGGTTAATCAAAGCATTTGTCATTTGCTGCTCCTACTTTTGTTGTTTATGGATATGCATACAACGAAATTCCTATGGGTGCACGCAAAACGATGGAGTGATAAAGTGTTTTCCGCATATTCGAGTTTTCTATGAGACTGGGAAATTGGTTAAAATATTTTACCAGGTAGTGATTTTGTATGAACTTCCTGTCATCAAATCAAATTATTTTATTTAGATTTCATTGACCTCTTTCTTTCCTCTTTTTTAAGTGAAAATGGCATTCTTTTGGTTGATTTTCAAGAAAAAAAACATTAAATGATATTGCTTAAGAACTTACTAATTTCTGTGTTAGTGGTCAAAAGATTCCCTGACTGATTGGGATTGAAATTTTGAAAGTGTTTTTCATTTTAAATTATTATTTTACTAGACAAAAAAAGATAAAATAGATGAAACAAAATTGTAAATGATAGTGACTTCATGTTGGAAAATCACGTAGCGATTCTCAGTTTCTCACAAAAAGGGATTGAATACTTTTCCATTTTTGAATTATCTGGCACTCTTATGACAACTTATGCTTTTCTGCGTTTCAGGTGATTGGACATTTGACACGTGGTTCTCATGGAAGTTGGATAAAAGTCCAAGCAACTCTTCCCCACTGTTTTTTCATTGACGAGTACTACGAGCAATAAAAAAACAACAATTAGAGATGCGAGGGCTTGAGATATTTGAACATGATTTTTCACCTGCCTTCGTTTATATTTTTCTCTCCTTTTCTCATGTCAAAGAGGGGACGAAACGGACAGGAGTTGAATCTTCGAAATAAAAAAAAAATTAAACATGATGCAATTTCGATATTACCTATGACAAATATCTAGATATAATTATTTTATTTTATATGTTATTAAAACTATATACTTTTAATGATTTTTCACCTGCCTTTATTTATATTTCTCTGTCCTTTTCTAATGTCAGAGTGGAGACGAAAGGGAGAGGAGTTGAATCTTCGAAATAAATAAAAAATTGAAACAATATGCAATTTCGATACTATATATGACAAATATCTAGATATAATTATTTTATTTTATATGTAATTAAAACTATATACTTTTTTTTAAAAACAACTAGATAAAATTATTTTATTTTATATCATATTGAATGTTGAAATTAATATTATTATAATAACTTTAGTTATAAGACCATAACTGATTTAATAGGTTGGCCCCAAATATGGATTGTCTGAGTTTAAAAAAAATAAAAGAATGTCTCGATTAACCTGGTCAGAAATCCATGTTACATGGGATAAAACATGGGTCCAAAACCCGTTGAATTTTTTAAAATTGTTTTGGTCATAAAAAAATTGCTTTGATTATTTTTTTTAAAATAATTGGGTCAGTCGGGTTGATCCTTTGAATCTATGACCCGAACCTTGTCTTAGGTCGAGTCTTGAGTCAATGTAAAATACAATAATAACTAGTTTTATTCATACATCGACTCGAGTCAAACCTTGTAACCCTTCTGACCCGTGACCTAAACTATTGTTAACCCTCGAATTGAGTTTTAAAATTGTGATAATTACAACTTTTATCCTTACATTAACCAGGGACCACCTAGTTTGACCGTCTTGATTTGTGATTAGAGCCTTATCTCAAGGTGACCCCCAAATCAAAATTTAAAACTATGATATGAAAACCTTTATTTTATGTTGACCTGGGTCAACCCGGTCAACCTTCTTGACACGTGATTGGGGTTGTGCTCTAGGTCGACCCCAAGTTAGATTTTAAAACTATAATACTAACCATTTTTGTCCTTACTTTGACTCGAGTCAATAGTTAACCTCACTCGTGATTTAAACCTTGCACTAAGTTGACTTTTGAATTGAATTTTAAAATTATGATAATAATAATTTTTATTCTTATGCTGACTCGGGTTAATCGGGATCAGCCTAACCTATGACCCGAGTCTTAACTAGTGACTCAGGCTTTACCAAGGAATATCTCTCGAACTAGGTTTTAAAACTATAAAAATAACTAATTTTATCCTTACATGTCTTAGTTGAACACTTGAAATGAAAAGCTTTTTACAAAGATATTTTAAAAATAAATAAAATTATTTTTGGAGACATGTACTCTCTATACCTCGTAACATGGAATATGTTTTGTTTTTATTTGTCTAGCAATTTATCTTCTAACAAATTTATTAATGATGATTTTAAGAATATTCCTAAAAAATATTAGTTTCATGTTATATTATGATGAAACATGTCTCACATAAGCACTAGGCACAACATTTTTGTCTCATGACTCACCGTAATACCTTATTTTTTCATAATTCATGATAAAAATGATTTGAATGAAGAACTATAATCTCTTGATAAATTACCCTGACGTGAATGTTATTTGGCTTAACCAGAGTGTAGCATAGTAAAAATATTATTCTGGGTCATTAGCTACCTAAACTTTTCCTGGGTCGCTAGTGGCCCACCTGAATTCTGTTGGACCAACCCAACTCATATATTTATATTATAATATATTTAATAAAAAAACAAAAAAAATACAAAATATTAAAATAGGTATTTCATAAAATTTATGATTGTCACATATTTTCCTAGTAATTTTGCATGATATTAGCCATTGGACTTATATTGTAAGTTTCAATCCCAATATAATAAATACTTTATTTTCTCCAAATTATCAATAAAAAATTCCAAAAACAATTCAAGGAACATTTCAATTTTTTAATTTCATTGCATGTTTTTTCACTAATTTTGTTCAATATCAATTTGTAGACTCACATTGTAATATACAAACTTGACTCAAAATATTTGATTTTCTTTGAAATTATTTTCTTAAAAATTCCTCATTTTAAAACATAAGAATATATTTCTTTTCATACATATTGTTGAATCCTAAAAGTTTTCTAAGAATATTTTCACAAAAACAAATTGTATCTTTCCTCGTGTTTTAAAATGCAAAAAAAGATATTGTAACCAATTTATAATTATCCATTAAGGTTAGACAAAAAAGTCAAAAATCCATCCACTCATAATTTTGATTATTTTTTTAGATTTAGTTGTCGACTTTAATATATGAGGTATACATTGTAGAGTATACCCTGAGGTATTAAAGATATAAAAAAAGTAAAATATGATCATAAAATTTAAATTTTAGAACGGTTAGGTTTTTAATCCAATGAGATAGAAACTCCCTTAAGAAGAGTGATTTACTTTGAACCTTGAAAAAGATCAGTGAATAAAAATTTGTTCACTAGGAGTGATGTGTTTTCCCTTGCATAACAAGTTTCCTTAGCAGATTCTCGTAAACCATTAGATTTTCTAGTGACCTTAATACTAGATGGTGACTCTTGAAAATTATAATCTTAATATATGATTATACAAAACCACTTTTACACGTACACTCATCTCGGAGAGGCTTATAAAAAAGAACTTCATCTTGAAAAATTGCATAAAAGAAATAAATTTCATCTAGTATGAATGATAAGATTGATTACCTTATTTTTTTAATAACATGTTCTTAAGGCCCAAGTTTTTTTTATCTAAAAAAGTCTAGAGTTATTTTTTTCATTAATGCATAAAACTGATCTAAGAATCAAAATAAAAATAAAAATGATACAAGGAGTTTTGCTTACGACATCACTTTTTTTCATGACAATTAGAGTTAGAAATATTGCCTATATAAAATCCCAAGACATCTAAATGAAAAGGTGAATTATGAAGGAGATTTTACAAGGGGATTTTGCACATGACATCACTTTTGTACATTATAATCTCTAGGATGTTTCTCATGTTCTGCATGTTCTCTCTATGATTTATAAGACGAACATATTTATCTAGGTCATATCTACTAGACTGTTAAGATGCCTAAATTGCATACATCACCATACTTCCACTAATAAGAGGTGAATAATATTTGTAGAAGGTAAATGGTATATGTAAATAGTGAATGGTGTTTGTAAAATGCAAATAATGTTCCAATAGGTGAATAGTAAATAAGCAAGGAGAAAAAATATATAGTATTTATGGTATTATATAATTTTGTGTGAGCATGTATCAATTATCTCTAACTCTTTTACCTGATAACCTATGGTATTTATGGAGATCTCAGGCATTATAAACTTACATCGTGAAGGAAAAATGATAAATAATAGTATGTTTCTAGAAAATTGAGTTATTGTGTCTTTTAAGTAATCAGTGGAAAGGTTGTTATAAGTTATAGTTATTTATGAGATAGGATTGCTAGGCTAGAAGAGTTGGTGTGGAAGCCAAGTGAGAGATAACCATTGGTGTAGAGGTTGGTAATTTCAAACAAGGATTAAAACTTTACATTGTGTTGTATATCTAAGAGAGAGAGTTATTAGCAAGAGAGTGAGTATTTTTTAAGGAGAAAAGGTAAGATGAATAAGCATTTGTGTGAAAGGATGGCTTTTATAGGAAATTTATACTGATATAAAAGAGACTGGTTGAAGATTTTTGAATTTTAGGGCTTTTTTTTTTGTATCATCATTTCCCCAGTAATTTTAAATATATTGTGTTTAAAAAAGTCAACTAGTTGAACTAGGAGAAGATAAGACACTTATTGTTTTATTTTTGTCATGTTATCGACTAGGGGTATTTTGGAGTGTTTTTAGAAAGTGCATATGAAAAAAATTGAATTTTATTTTTTATTTTTTATTTTAAATTTCTTAGATTATTTTGATGTGCTAATGTCAAAAATAATTTTAAAAAAAATATATATATTATTTTAATATATTTCTAAACAAAAAACATTTTAAAAAACAATCAGAACTAAATTTTGAAAGAGACAGTTTATTTGCTCTTTCTATATAACTTATCATGAGAAGTATTCTAAATGTAAGAGTTGTTAGGGAGGAAGTCTAGGAGATGGTAGTAAGAGAGTTGAGTCTAGCGATAATAATTTAGAAGAGAGAAGGAACTAAAATGAAAAAAAAAAAAACAAGCAGCTTAGATGGAGAGTGAAAGGCGGCGTGAGGTGGGGGGGAGATAAAGAGAGTGCGGTGTTCCAGAGTTGACCAAGCAGAGATAACAGGTTATTTATTAGTGGTTTTATTTCTATTTGATTTTCTTCAATTTCTAAACCAAAAAAAATATCTTGATTTCATCACGTATTCTTTTAAAATACTACCAAGTTCTTAAAATAATAAGAAAAACACTCCTCCAGGTGCACCTAATGGCCATTCACACACATGGTATCCAGGCGGTGCCCCTCGTGCTCCTCCATAAATATTGCCCACCAGTTTGGGTTGAAATCACAGAATCTATAGCATAGAATTGCTTCTGGGTGGAGAGAGAGAGAGAGAGAGAGAGATGGCTGATCATATCAGCGGGAACTCTGATTCTCCGGTCAAACTGCCGACGATAAAGTTCACCAGACTCTTCATAAATGGAGAATTTGTCGATTCCGTTTCAGGTCTGTTTCTGTACCTCTCTATCTTACTGAATCAGTCCTTCGCGCACCCACGAGTGTTTCATGTCTGATTTATTCACCCAACCTCTCCACCAGTAGCATTTATGATGAATTTTTCTTCGTACCTCCTTGCAAAACTATTAATTATCTTCACTAGCTGGCCTTCTCTTTCTTCAAGTTTCACCATCTATTAATTAAGACTGTTTTTTAAATTATGTTTTTTTTGGTTCAGAATTATATTTAAATACTATTTTTTTTATTTTTAGAAGTTATTGTTGATATATGATCTAAAACTATTAATTTTTTTTAATTTAAAATAAAAAATAAAAAGTATTTAAAAGCACTAATGATAAAAAAATCCATAAAAGTAAACGAAATCTTTTAAAATCTTCTTTTATGTTTACAAAAGGGGTGGTGGTTAATTTTTATTTTGTGTTTGAAATTCTTTATTAAATTAAATATTAGTTTAAGCTGGCTATAGCAGCACTGATGGCCTGTACAGCAATCATATACTATAAAAGGAGCAGCAAAAACTTATTAAAACAGCAATTAAATAATGTTTGGATTGCCTGTCAGCTGGTGTATAGTTGCTGTAAGAATATTTTGTCGAATAATTTATTTAATAATACATGAGACTTTATATTATAAACTGCACGTCTTATTCACTGACGCACGATTGGAATATTTTATTTTATTTTTCTAAATAATGAAAGAGTAATTATTTTTATATTTTTACAATTCTCCAGGTAAAACTTTTGAGACGATCGACCCGAGAACAGGAGGGGTCATAGCAAGAGTTGCAGAGGGAGACAAGGAGGACGTGGATCTGGCTGTGAGGGCTGCCCGACAGGCATTTGATGACGGTCCCTGGCCTCGCATGTCTGGTGCTGTAAGTAATCCCATCTACTTGTTTTTATCTATTAAGCGATAACATTCACACAAAAAAATATTAAATATTAAATATATTATTGTAATTCACCATTTAATTTATTATAACCCCTCCGGACAGCAATTGACCTATCAAACTAATTATTTTGATCTAACGTGATGATTTTAATGATGAATGAATTTAAATTCATACAAATTAAATACATTATATTTTAATTATAAAAATAAATAGCAAACAATATAAAGTGATTGCCATTGGAATTTTAATAGGTTTTTATTTGAAAAATCTTGTTGATTGATACGTGCGCCACAACCATGTCTGTCAAGCATGAAAAATGAGGTGGCACGATAGGCCACGATTCCACGCCAACTACCGCAGCGTATAATGAATGCTCTGTCCAAAGATCGGCGGCTTTTATAGGTTTTTCATGTTGGGCATGAAACTTCATTTCTATTATATTTTAGTCCCTTATACTTGAGAGCGTGAGAGGAAACTCAAGGGAAATAAAACAAGTTTAATTGATGTAATTTAACCTTTAATCATGCCAACAAAACAGATTGAGTTCCCAAAAGTTTATTTTGATTTGATTATTTGTTCTTAGAATGTATTTTATACTTAAAAATCAAGTTAAAGAGGTTTAAAAATTAGATTTCCATACTAAAGTCTCAGCTCCTGATTTTCTAGTAACCAAAGATGAACAAAAACTATTGCAGCAAACAATGCATCATCTCTTTAGTGTTTAAAAAAATGCACTGCTCAAGCTCAAGAACACCTTCAATTGCATATATAGGCTATAAAATGAAAAAAAAAAGACTTAAAAATTTGTATAATGAAAGAAATTATCTTATATACAATCACCAAAATTATGAAAAAGTGAATAAATAACATGATCAGATGGAATTTACTGCAGCCCATAATTTTGCAGGGTTTCTGGGCCATCCTGAAACTTCATCCATTAAAGGGATAAATTTATAAAAGTCTCTAGCTAGCAATGTTTTTTTTTTTATGCAATTAAAACCTATTTTTAGAAAGCGCATTTTGGAGGCTTAGGTAAACGAGTAAAACTACTGGTGTTTCAGGCTTTTACAGGGAGTGCACGTCCTGATTCCAACCCAAGACCTGCTATACAGGTCGCAAGTACTCTGCCATCACCACATGCCTTTTAGAGACCTTTAGCTAGCAATAGTTAGAAGGAAATGCAGTTTTTTAAAAAGGATAGATTGCAGATGAAGTGGAACGCTATAAAGCCGAGCTTTATTTGGAAACTTACGTTTACAGAATATGAGGCAAATGGATTAGTAACAAGTAAACAAGAACGCATATTTTCATACAAAACAATTCTGTTTATGGGTGCGATGCTAACAGGAAGGATGATCTTGTTTTGTTCTTGAAATGTGACCCGCAGGCAAGAGGAAGGATTATGATCAAATACGCAGACTTAATTGAAGAACATATAGAAGAGTTAGCTGCATTGGACGCTATTGACGCCGGGAAGTTGTTTAGCCAGGGCAAAGCTGTGGACATTCCCACTGTAGCAAATCTAATACGTTATTATGCAGGTGCAGCTGATAAAATTCATGGAGAAACACTGAAAATGTCACGCGAGCTTCAAGGATACACGCTGCGTGAACCCATCGGTGTTGCAGGACATATCATTCCCTGGAACTTCCCTAGCTCCATGTTCTTCATGATGTCTGCCCCGGCCTTAGCTGCCGGGTGCACCATGATTGTAAAACCAGCCGAGCAGACACCTCTTTCTGCTCTCTTCTATGCTGATCTAGCCAACAAGGTAAGCTCTGCATGTAGTTATTGTCTTTGATAATATATCTCACAGGCTCTCTTATAACTCTGTAAAAAGCGAAATTCATTCTGCAGTGCCTTCATTATAGTTCTTGGATTGATTTGCTTTTGATTATTTTATTAAACAATCAATCAGGCAGGAGTGCCTGCTGGAGTGCTTAATGTTATAACGGGATTTGGACCAACGGCTGGTGCTGCCATTGCATCTCATATGGACGTTGACAAGGTGATGTCTAGCTAGCTAGTTTGGTCACTTGATATTATTTTCTGTTTGATTTTCAGGAAATCGGAAAGGATTGTAGTTCTTACGTACCAGCTATATGTTGAACCTTGTATCCGTGTCCTGTACTTTTCAGGTATGTTTTACCGGGTCTACCGAGGTTGGACGGAAAATAATGCAGGCTGCAGCAACAAGCAATTTGAAACAAGTTTCGCTTGAATTAGGAGGCAAATCACCTCTCCTAATTTTCGACGACGCTGACGTAGATAAAGCTGCAGATCTTGCTCTCCTTGGCGTCCTGTATAACAAGGCAAATACGTCTCCCTTGCGTGCATATTTCTGCATTTCCACTCAAAGATGAATTCAGATTAAAATGTATAGTATCAACCCTTTTTGCTTGTAGAATGATAATCATCTTCCTTGCATTCATATTTTCAGGGAGAAATTTGCGTCGCTGGTTCCCGTGTTTTTGTTCAGGCAGGGATTTATGATGAATTTGTAAAGAAGTTGAAGGAGAAGGCGAAAGATTGGGTAGTTGGGGATCCTTTTGATCCAAGGTCTCGGCTAGGTCCACAGGTACGAAATGATCATGGATGCTGCATGGCTTTCTTTATCTGAGAATATTTATAAAGCTCGCAGGTTCCTACTTCCCAGAGGCAGGAGATAATTCATCTGTAAAATGTGGTTCATAATTATGTTCAGGTTGATAAGCAGCAGTTTGATAAAATTCTCTCGTACATCGAGCATGGAAAACGAGAAGGGGCTACTTTGTTAACAGGCGGTAAACCTATAGGCAAGACGGGATATTTCATAGAGCCTACAGTTTTCACAGATGTTAAGGTAAACTTCCTGAAGCTCAACGAGTCCTTATGATCCTACATTTTTATAAACTATCGTTTTCATAATTCCTATCACAAATTGCTCAGGAGGAGATGATGATTGCAACAGATGAAATTTTCGGACCGGTAATGTCACTCATGAAGTTCGAGTAAGTACAATCCGCGGTCATCTCTGCTTGCTTTCCCATGAATTATTAGAAACGAAAACTTAAGTGGCACTTGCTAGTAAATAAATAGCTATTTCACTGAGAAAAAAAAAAGATGATCTTGACATCTTGGAACATGTGGTTATTGCAGCACAATTGAGGAGGCAATCAAGAAGGCAAACAATACAAAATATGGCCTGGCAGCTGGTATTGTCACCCAGAACTTGGATGTAGCTAATACAGTGTCGAGATCCATCCGCGCAGGAACCATTTGGATCAACTGCTACTTCGCATTTGATCAGGACTGCTCGTATGGAGGATACAAGATGAGTGGATTTGGAAGGCATCTTGGTTTGGAAGCCCTTCACAAGTTCCTTCAAGTGAAGTCTGTTGTCACTCCCATTTACAACTCTCCATGGCTGTGAACAAATGAAGGGGGTGGTGTTTTCGCTCATTTGTCGTGTTTTCCTTGTCTTTTTAAATGAATAATTCAAAAATGTACTCTTTCTTCACCTTGTTGTACCAAATAATATCAAGAGTGTGAGTTTTGTTTTGATTTGTGTTTTTTTTTAAATTGTAACAAAATGTTTTGATTTCAGAGCATTTCAGCATGCTATTTCGGATTATAATGTTCATATATAATTAATTAATTAATTAATTATATATTAGAATTAAAATATTAATTTAACAAACATAATTCAAATCCAAGATAAATTAGTTTTAAATTATATAATACAAACAAAAGTAAACACAAATATAATCTCAAAATTAGAAACATCTCTAAAATTCTAAAATATTATGAAAGTAAAATGTCATAAAATAAAAGAAATATAAATCAAACATACTCTACATCATTGATATAAAAATAAGAATTTTGATCTTGTGGTTGTATGTAAGGAAAGTCATCAATTAGACATTCCAATAGTTATTCACTTCCACCGAGCTCATTCTCCTCATTAAATCATGTCTCTTCATCTTCTAAATTTAAGACAAAGGTGCTTTAATAGTCTTACAACTTATATCATCTCCATTAAGAAGGTTGGGTTCTTCATAAATCCATTTATTTAATAGGTCAATATTATCAAGGCTAATGAGATCTAAAACATCTCTTGTTTTGCTCAAATTCCTACAAAGAATAAACATGAAAGAAATTAAAAAATTAATATCAATGTAATAGAAAATAATAATTATTTTCAATAATATTATTAATATAATAATATTGATATTTTACCTCTGTTGAATCCTTAGATTATAATGAACAAATACTGAATCATTTAATCTCTTGTGCTCAAGCTTATTTTGCCTTTTAGAATGGATGAATTCAAATACGCTCAAATTTCTTTCACACCCAATTGCACTACAACATTGACTAACAACTCGAATTGCAAACCTTTGAAGTTCTTGAGTATCATTGCCAAATTGCTCTAACCATACAACTGGATAAGAGAAAATTCAATAAATCATATATTATAGATCCAAAAAAATATTATATTTTAAAAAACTAAAAGTTATAAAACTAGTATTATAATAACTTTAGTTATAAAAGTAGAACTGACTTTAATGGGATGGCCCCAGACATTGACTGGTCTAAGTTCAAGAAAATATAAAGGAATTACTCAATTAACCTCGTCAGAAATCCATGTCTGTCTGAGATAAAATATGGGTCAAAAACTCCTTGAATTTTTTGAAAAATGTTTTAGTCATAAAAAGGTTGATTTGATTTAATTTTTTAAAATAATTAGGTCAGCCAAGTTGACCCTTTGAATCTATGATCTAAACCTTGTTTTAGGTCGAGTCTTGAGTCAGTTTTAAACTACAAAATAACTAGTTTTATGCATACATTGGCTTGGGTCAAACCTTGTAACCCTTCTGACCCATTATCTAAAATGTGGTTGACCCTTAAATTGAATTTTAAAACTGTGATAATTACATCTTTTATCCTTACATTGACCTGGACGAACCTAGTTTGGCTATCTTGATTTGTGATTAGAGCTTTGTCCCAATGTGACCCCCAAATCAAAATATAAAACTATGATATTAACAATTTTTATTTTACGTTGACCTGGGTCAACTCTATCAACCTTCTTGACATATGATTGAGGCTTTACTCTAGGTCGACCCCAAGTTGGATTTTAAAAACTATAATACTAACCATTTTTGTCTTTACTTTGACTCGAGTCAATAGTCAACCTCACTCGTGACTCAAACTTTGCTTTAAGTTGACCCTTGAATTGAATTTTAAAATTATGATAATAATAATTTTTATTCTTATGCTGACTCGGGTTAACCAGGATCAACCTAACCCATGACCCGAGTCTTAATTAGTGACTCGGGCTTTATCAAGGAATATCTCTCAAACTGAGTTTTAAAACTATAAAAATAACCAAATTTATCTTTATATGTTTTAGTTGAACACTTTTGAAATGAAAGGTTTTTTACAAAGATATTTTAGGAATAAAAAATTAATAAAAAAGTTTTTGGAGACATGTACTCTTTATACCTTTTATTTTGAAAGTACAAAAAATCTCCATTTAGGTTGATTGTGACATGGAATATGTTTTGTTTTTATTTGTACAACAATCATATTATCTTCTAACCAATTTATTAATGATGATTTTAAGAATACTCCTAAAAAATATTACTTTCATGTTATAATAAAATGAAACATGTGTCACATATGCACTAGGCACATCTTTGTCTCACGACTCACCATAATACCTTATTTTTTCATAATTCATGATAAAAATGATTTGAATGAAGAACTATAATCTCTTGCTAAATTACCCTGATGGGAATGTTAATTGGCTTAACCAGGGTCTAGAATAGTAAAAAAAATGATTTGGGTCGTCAGCTACCCGAACCTTTCCTAGGTCGTTAGTGGCCCACCCAAATTCTACTTGGCCAGCCCTAGCCATATATTTATAATATTTAATATTTAAGAAACACCAAAAAAAATCCAAAAACATTAAAATTGGTATTTCATTAAATTTATGATTGTCACATATTTTTCTAGTAATTTTGCATCATATCAGCCCTTAGACTTATATTGTAAGTTCATTCCTGATATAATAAATACCTAAATTTCTCTATATTATCAATAAAAAAATTCAAAAAACAATTCAGGGAACATTTCAAATTTTGTGATTTCATTGCATGTTTTTCGACTAATTTTTTTCAATTTCAATTTGTAGACTTACATTGTAATATACAAACTTGACATAAAATATATGATTTTCTCTGAAAACTTTTGTTAAAAAATCCTCATTTTAAAACATAAAAATATAATTCTTTTTCATACATATTGTTAAATCCTAAAAGTTTTCTAAGAATATTTTCACAAAAAAAACAAATTGTATCTTTCCTGGTGTTTTAAAATGCAAAAAAAATATATTGTAACTAATTAATGATTATACATTACGGTTCGACCAAAATATCAAAATCGTCCACTCATAATTATTTTTTTTGATTTAGTTGTCGACTTTAATATTTGAGGTATAAAATTATATTGTAGAGTATACCCTCAGGTGTTAAAGATATAAAAAAGTAAAGTACAATCCTAAAATTCAGATTTTAGAACAATTACGTTATTAACCTAATGAGGTAGAAATTCCATCAGGAAGAGCGATCTACTTTAAATCTTAGAAAAGAGCAATAAATAAAAATCTGACATGTAAAACAATTTTACAACAATATAACTTATCTTACATAGGGTACACTGAGGGTGATGCATTTTTTTCTTGTACAACAAGATCCTTACTAGACTCTCATAAGCCATTAGGTTTTTTAGTGAACTTAATATTAGGTGGTAACTTCTGAAAATTATAAGCATAATTTATCATTATACAGAACCCCTTTTACACACACTCTCATCTCCGAGAGGCTTAGGGAAACATCATCGCGATGAAATGCATAAAAGAAATAAATTTCATCTAGTATGAACGAGAAGATTGATTACCTTATTTTTTTAACAACAAGTTCTTAAGGTCCAAGTTTTTTTATCTAAAAGATTCTAGAATTATTTTTTTCATTAGTGCATAAAAAATAAACTAAGAATTAAAATAAAAATAATAATGATATAGGGAGTTTTGCTTATGACATCACTCTATTACATGACAATTAGAGCTAGAAATATTACCTATATAAAATCCCAAGGCTTCTAAATGAAAAGGTGAATTATCAAGGAGATTTTGCAAGGGGATTTTACACACGACATCACTTTTGTATGTTATAAGTTCTAGGACGCTTCTCATGTTCTGCATGTTTTCTGTATGATTTATAAGATGAACATATTTACCTAAGTCATGTCTACTAGATTGTTAAGGTGCCTAAGTGGCATACATCACCATACTTCCACTTATAAGATGTGAATAATATTTATAGGATGTGAATGACATGTAAAAAGTGAATGGTGTTTGTAAAATGCAAATAATGTTCTAATAGGTGAATAGGATATAAGCGAAGAGAAAATATATATAGTATTTATGGTATTATATAATTTTGTGTGAGATGTATCATTTGACTCTTCCTCTTTTACCTGATAGTCTATGGCGTTTATAGATATCTCACACCTTATAAACTTACATCGTGAAGGAAAAATGATAAATAATAGTACTTTTCTAGAGAATTGAGTTATTGGTAATTGTGTTTTCGAAGTTATTGGTGGAAAGGTTGTTATAATATATAGTTATTTATGAGATATGATTGCTAGGCTAGAAGAGTTGGTGTAGAAGTCAAGTGAGAGATAACCATTGATGGAAATGTTGGTAATTTCAAACAAAGATTAAGACTTTACATTTGTGTTGCATACCTAAGAGAGAGAGTAATTAGCAAGAGAGTAAGTATTTTTAAGGAGACAAGGTAAGGAGGGATAGCCATTTGTGTGAAAGGATGGCTTTTACATGAAATTTATATTGATATAAAAGAGATAGGTTGAAGATTTTTGAATTTTAGGGTTTGCTTGGCAAGATAACCATAAATGAATGTTTGTGGCTTGGTGAATGAGAAAGAAGGAGACAATGAGATAGAGTTTGGTTCAATTTGCTAAGAGAGGGTTCCATTATGTTTTCTCAAAAAGGTTTTGATTGGCCCTTTGATATTTCCCTCTTTTCATTCCTCTCTACGCCTTAGTTGGGTGTTCTTCCTCTTTCTTCTTGTTCCTATCCTTTTCTTTTCTCCCTCCACTCTTAACCTTGATTACACTTTTGATCAAGTCATTTGGTATCATTTAGGTTTTACCTCTTTTTTTTTACATCATCATTTCCCCCAATACTTTTAAATATATCATGTTTAAAAAAGTTAATAAGTTGAACTACGAGAAGATAAAACACTTATTGTCTTATTTTTTTCATGTTACCAGACTTATTTTTTCCTTTTATATATCTTATCATGAGAAGTATTCTAAATGTAAGAATTGTTAGGAGAGGAAGTTTAGTGATAGTATAAGAAGTGTAGTCATTGACTGTTTTGCCTTCTATGTCATTAGCAAAAAGATTATCCTAAAAGATAGATTTTAGTGAGAGGGGGTGGATAGGATTGGAGAGTTAGTGTAAGATCTAGGCAAGGGATATTCATTGGTCGAAGAGTGCTTGATATGGATAAATATTAATGATAGAGTAGACATCTTATGAGAATATACTGTACATGAGATAGTTATTGGTGTAAAATGATAGCCTACATAGATATGTTATGCTGTCAAAGGATATATGATGTAGCGAAAGCTTGATCGAGAAAGACCAATGAACAACGATAGAAACAACCTACTAAAGTTCCGTTGATTTGCTCACAAATATCGGCAAGTTTAGGCTTCAATTTGTGGAATCATGGATAATTCCGAAAATTGGATTTAATTAGAGTAAACTCTGAATTTTATATCTCAAAAAAAAAACTGTCTTGCCCATTCGGCTTACATCAAGATTTAAAGGAAACAATTCAACCCTAATCGTATTTCTTGGAAAGCAAGAAAGACGTCCTAAAAACGGAAATTGACCAAAAGGGTAAACTGAATTTAAAACAAATACTAAATCTAAGGAGAATCCTAATCACTTCCAAAATTGGATTGATTTGAATTCCGCTCCTAATCTTAATCCTCCAAAATTTGAATTGTTGCCGATCTCATCCCTCTAAGTGACTAATGCCACTTGGATGGTTTTGAATCCCACTTCTCTAAATAATCTAACGCCAGCTGGTCCACTGCTGCATCATTCTCCCCTTGTTGGAAAAAATACGACCTCGAATTTATTGTGGTATCCTCATCAGATGAATCACCATGGAAAGGCATCAGATGCTTGACATTAAAAACATCATGAGTTCGAATATGGCTGGGAAGTTTCAGTCGATAGGCATTCGGATTAATTTTCTCCACTATTTCTAGTGGTCCGACCTTCTTAGCAGCAAGTTTGTTATACTCTCCCACAGCAAACCTGTCCTTTGTGAGGACTGCCCACACAAAATCGCCCACCTCAAACTCCAAGTGACGCCTCTTTTTATCCGTGGCCAGTTTGTATTTCTCCACTGATTGCAATAAATTGTCCTGCACCTGCTTATGAATCTCTTGTAGGCCTTGAACGAAATCTTCAGCCTTCCCATGAACTCTGGTCTTGCTAGGTAGAGGGATCAGGTCAATGGGACTTCGCGGCACCAGTGAATATACAACCTGAAAAGGACTGAAACCGGTACTCCTGTTGACGGCATGGTTATGGGCAAATTCGGCTTGGCTCAGCTTCAAATCCCATGATCGCACATTGTCTCCTACCAGACATCTCAGTAAATCTCCAAGTGACCGATTCACCACTTCCGTTTGCCCATCTGTTTGTGGGTGGTATGCACTGCTAAAATCCAACCGTGTGTTGACCATCTTCCAAAGGCACCTCTAGAAGTGACTGAGGAATCGAGTGTCCCGGTCTGAAACAATTGACGCTGGTAATCCATGAAGACGGTAAATCTCGCGGAAGAACAACTGGGCTACCTTGACAGCATCAGTAGTTTTTTTACACGGAATGAAATGAACCATCTTGGAAAATCGGTCGACCACCACATAGATGGAATCACAACCTCGTTGTGTTCTGGGCAGTCCCAAAACAAAGTCCATGCTTAGGTCTGTCCAAGGTTGATTAGGGATCGGTAATGGCCTATACAAACCAGCATTCGTGGCCTTCCCTTTGGATACTTGGCAAATTTGACAACGTTCCACATACCTCTCTACTTCCTTGCGAATTGTTGGCCAATAGTATGAAGCTTTGACTAATTGAAGAGTGCGATCCCTTCCTACGTGTCCCTCTCCATGTAGTTCCTTGATAATGTGTAGCCTCAAACTACAATCGGGAATACATAATTGATTTCCCCGAAATAAGAAACCATCTACCAATACAAATTCTGAATTTCAACCCCCTCGAACAATAGCCATGATTTCTGAAAAATGAGGGTCTGAATCAAACAATTCTCGAAAGGAGTTAAAACCTGGAACTTGGACAGTCATTGTGGACAACAGGTTGGTTCTTCGACTCAAAGCATCAGCCACTCGGTTCGTCACGCCTGCTTTGTGCTTCAGAACGAATGTGAATTGTTGAAGGTACGCTGACCAAGAAGCATGCCTTGAAGAAATTTTCTCTTGACTGTGTAGATGTCTCAATGAGTCATGATCGGTAAAGAGGATGAATTCTCGGTGAAATAAGTAATGTCGCCAATGTTTCACCGCTTGTACCACGACATAGAATTCCATGTCATAGGTGCTATAGCGTGCGCGAGATCCTGATAATTTCTCACTGAAATATGCCACCGGTTTCCCACCTTGGCTCAAGACAGCCCCTATCCCCACCTTGGAAGCATCACTATGCAGCTCAAACGGTTGGGAAAAATCTGGAAGAATGAGTATAGGCGCTGTTGTCAACTTCTCTTTGATCCGACTGAAACCTTCTTCAGCTTCGGTTGTCCACTGAAATTTGGCTCCTTTCATGCATTCAGTGATAGGTGCCATTATGCTACTAAAATGTGGTATGAACCGGCGGTAGAATGAAGCCAATCCATGGAAACTTCGCACCTCCGTAATTGTTTTGGGTCGTGGCCACTGCCTCACTGCCTCTATTTTGGACTCGTCTACTTGTAGACCCTCTCCAGAAATAATATATCCCAAAAATAATACCCTTAGTGTCATAAAAACACATTTTTTGGCTGCAACAATAAATTTCTCTCTACGCAACACACTTAATACTTCTCGAATGTGTTGGAAATGTAATTCAGGATTTGCACTGTATATCAAGATATCATCGAAGTAAACAACAACAAACTTACCGATAAACGGTCGGAGGGCTTGGTTCATCACTCTTATAAAAGTGCTAGGTGCGTTTGACAAACCAAATGGCATGACTAGCCATTCATATAATCCCTCTCGCGTTTTGAACGCTGTTTTCCATTCATCCCCAGGTCGAATACGAATCTGATGATACCCACTCTTCAGGTCCAATTTGGTGAACACATGCGCGCCACTCAATTGATCTAACAAATCATCCAGTCTCAGAATGGGAAAGCGATACCTTACTGTGATCTTATTAATTGCGCGACTGTCAACGCACATCCTCCAGGTTCCGTCTTTCTTAGGAATTAATAACGCGGGAACAGCACATGGACTCAAACTTTCCCGGATATGCCCCTTTGATTGTAGCTCCTCCACCTGTCGTCGTAATTCTTCATGTTCCGTGGGACTCATTCTGTAATGTGGTTTGTTCGGCAACATTGCACCGGGTTCTAAGTCGATATGATGCTGAATATCACGTAGAGGTGGTAGTCCTTGAGGTAAATCATCCGGAAACACATCAGCGAATTCCGAAATCAAAGGAGCTGCCTCACTAGGTACCTCCATATCAGCTTGCGTTTCTTTCCCCAATAACACAAACATTGTTTCGGCTTCTTTTACTTCCAACTCGAATTTCGCATATGATAACAGGTTAGTATTATCGCCATGCGTTTGAATCTTCTCCGTTGGTTTGCCCGGTAGTAGCACAATTTTCTTACCATTGAAAACGAATGAATAGGTGTTTTTGAACCCATCATGATATACCCTTCTGTCATATTGCCACGGCCTCCCTAGTAATAAGTGACATGCATCCATCTCCACCACATCACACCACATTTGATCCTTGTAGTTGGTTCCCATGGAGAACGCCATTAGCGCCCGCTGTGATACCGTCACCTCTCCCCCTTTTTGCAGCCATGCTAACCTATATGGTTTTGGATGTTTTTCCGTCTTCACCCCCAATTTTCTTACCGCTTCAACCGACACAATATTTTCACAACTTCCCCCATCTATGACAAACCGACACACCTTACCAAGGATGGTACAAGTAGATTGGAAAATGTTATTTCGCAGCCACTCTTTTTCTTCCGTTCTTGGTGCCAAGCAGGTACGTCGCACCATCAACATTGTTCCGGTGTCACCATCTATAAAATCTTCAGTTGCCTCCTCCTCTCCTGACTGTGTCTCATCCACGATCTCCGCATCTTCCTCATTAAATTCTGCCGGGTCAATAAATAAGACTCTTTTTGCCGGCTTTGGGCACTCGGACAGCCTGTGGCCTGTTTCCCCACACCCAAAACAACGAAATCCTCCTATTGTGCGGGGAGTTTGAATGTTAATTGTGGGGGTGCGTTGTATGGTGCTGTTATTAGCGTTGGTTCTCCCCCCAAAATTCTCACCCGAACTGCTGCCCACAGTGGCCCTATTTCGGTTGTTCAATCCACTCCCAAAGCCTAACAGTGGTCCACTCCCAGATTTTCTTGCTAAAGTCTTCTCCAATTGTAAAGCTCTTTGATGCGCTTCGGTTACCGTCAACGGATCAAATAAATTAACCATGTCTAGAATTTGTGTACGCAGCCCTCCACAATAGCGAGACACCAATTGGTCTTGTGTCTCTTCTATATCGTTCCGCACCAACAATTCATAGAATTCGGTTGTGTATTCATCAACAGACCTTATGCCTTGCCGCAGGTTCTGCAACCTCTGGTACATCAACCTTGCGAAATTATGAGGTAGGAATTCCGCTCACAATTTTCGCTTCATCTTCTCCCAGTCAACAAGCTTGGGTTTTCCAGCGCGATTCCTAGCCAGTTTACATTGCTGCCACCAAGCCGCGGCTTTTCCCCGAAACCTTGTGGCCACTAATGCCACCCTCTCATTCGCAGGAACTCTTTTGAATTCCAGAATGTCCTCAGCGACTCCAAGCCACTCCAAAAACTCCTCTGGTTGCATGCTTCCACGGAATTCTGGAACCTCAGTCCGCATCCCTGACTCCCATCGTCTGAAGTCTTCAACCCTGTCATCAGCTAAAGGTGCTCTCTGTCCACGACGTGGTCGCGGATCCTCTTCTACTTCGTCACTGCTTGTATCAGGATTTAAGGCCTGATACTGGTTTTGGTTGGCCCTTGCCGCCGCTAGTTGCGCCGTCAATTGCTCCACCTGTTGCTCCAATTGTGCCATACGGTCACGTTCGATGGCTACGTCTACTGGAACCTGGGCTGGTCGTCGTCTCGGTGGCATGATGGAATCGTCCCGAACGAACCTGGCTCTGATACCAACTGATGTAGCGAAAGCTTGATCGAGAAAGACCAATGAACAACGATAGAAACAACCTACTAAAGTTCCGTTGATTTGCTCCCAAATACCGGCAAGTTTAGGCTTCAATTTGTGGAATCATGGATAATTCCGAAAATTGGATTTAATTAGAGTAAACTCTGAATTTTATATCTCAAAAAAAAAACTGTCTTGCCCATTCGGCTTACATCAAGATTTAAAGGAAACAATTCAACCCTAATCGTATTCCTTGGAAAGCAAGAAAGACGTCCTAAAAACAGAAATTGACCAAAAGGGTAAATTGAATTTAAAACAAATACTAAATCTAAGGAGAATCCTAATCACTTCCAAAATTGGATTGATTTGAATTCCGCTCCTAATCTTAAACCTCCAAAATTTGAATTGTTGCCGATCTCATCCCTCTAAGTGACTAATGCCACTTGGATGGTTTTGAATCCCACTTCTCTAAATAATCTAACGCCAGCTGGTCCACTGCTGCATCAATATAAGTGAAGGATTTTTTCACTGTGGTGTGTCTGAAGTGTATTCCAATATCATTGTGTGGTTTGATAAGTGAGAGAAAATGTAAGAAAGAGAGTTTGATTAGGTTTACTAGGACAGAGTTTGGTTAGGGTTTTTTGAAGAAGTGTTTGGTTGACCCTTTTTACCCTTCTCTAAGCCTTAGTTAGGCATATTTCACATTTCTTTTTTTTTCTTCCTCATCTTTTTGGTCTCGGTCGGGCCAATAATAGTTTAGTTAGGCCATTTAACCTTGATTTTTCATTATCAAAATAAATATTAATACGTCAAAATAATAAAGTTAAAACAATTAAAACTTATCGTTTTGTGGAGAAGAATTGAGATGGTAATAATCTTGAAGGAGGAAAGAGTTTTGAAGGGTAATGATAGTTGAGTCTAGCGATAATAATTGAGAAGAACGAAGGAACAAAAATGAAATGGAAAAAAAACCAAGCAACTTAGTGTTTGACACTGCGTTTTAAAAGTGTTTTTAAAACAAAATTGAAATTTTTTATTTTTATTTTTATTTTTAAATTAAGTTTTTTAAATATTTTTATATTATTTTGATGTGCTAATATAAAAAATAATATTTAAAAAATAAAATATTATTTTGATATATTTCTGGAAAAAAAACATTTTAAAAACAACCGCAAACGATGCTCCAAAACCGGCACTAGTGAAAAGCGGCGTGAGATTGGGGAGATAAAGAGAGTGCAGTGTTTTAGAGTTGAGTAAGCAGATTATTTATAACTGGTTTTATTTATTTCTATTTGATTTTCTTCAGTTTCTAAAATTCTAAACTAAAAAATATACTCATTAACATTTTGAACTTCTTAACTTATTATATCCATCAAACCTGGAAAATTATTCGGTTTGATTCGGGTTTCACAAATATTTTTAAAATATTTTGATTTTATCACGCATTCTTTTAAAATACTACTAATTTCTTAAAATAAAAATAAAACACACCTCCGGTTGCAACTAATGGCCATACGCACACATGGTATCCAGGCGGTGGCCCTAGTGCTCCTCCATAAATATTGCCCACCAATTTGGGTCGAAATCACAGAATCTGTAGCATAGAACTGCTTCTGGGTGGAGAGAGAGAGAGATGGCTGATCATATCAACGGGAACTCTGATTCTCCGGTCAAACTGCCGACGATAAAGTTCACCAGACTCTTCATAAATGGAGAATTTGTCGATTCAGTTTCAGGTCTGTTTCTGTACCTCTCTATCTTACTGATTCAGTCCTTCGCGCACCCACGAGTGTTTCATGTCTGATTTATTCACCCAACCTCTCCACCAGTAGCATTTATGATGAATTTTTCATCACTAGCAGGCCTTCTCTTTCTTCAAGTTTCATCATTTACTTCTCTGTTCATCGTCTCTGGCATCCCATCGCACGTGAAAACATCTTTACATCCTGGACTGGGCTTATTACTATTTTTATTATTATATTGGCGATGAATCTGATTCTTGTCTTCAATTTTTTAATAACAATTGGAGTTTTTCCGAAAACAGATTCTTCGAGGGAAGGTTTTAGCTTCCTAAACGAAAGAGATATTTCCATTCATTTTCTTATCCCCCACTGCTGATTATGCACTTTTTAATTTATTCATATCATTTTCCCTTGGAAGGGACAAAAAATTACAACAAACCCCTTCGAAGCCCAGAATTCAATTTTACGTCATTTCAAGATAATAGGCGTAGACATTTTCATGCTATTATATTTATTTATTTATTTATATTTGCTCGTCAAGGGCACGACTCGGCGTTCATTAGCTTATGTTTTTTTGTCTATCCACGGTGACTTCAGTTATGAAAAAACATGTCTGTTGGTCTTACCATAGACTATTTTTTCAAGGGGAAAAACAATTATAATTGTTGAAGGATTCCTCCACCTGTACTTCTCCTGGAATGAAACGATTTTCTTAGCAATATTGTCTTGTTATTTTCTCTACAAAGATGGGTCATTTCCAGTCGGGATGAAAGTGTGATTGAAGTAGTTTTTAAATTATTATTTTTTATTAAAAATGAATTGAAATGTTATTTTTTTTTAATTTTAAAAATTATTTTTGATAAAAATATATAAAAATAAATTTTATTGTTTTTTAAAAATATTTTTAAAATACAATAACAAAAACCCCTCCCATCTATATTACTTTCCTTTGAACTGTGAAAATTATCTTATTTGTTCAAAAATAATATTTTATTATTAACCGTCACATCAATGAATTGCTAGAATAAACAGACAATGACACCGAATCGCCCCCGCGTTAGCATGTGACATTTCTATGCGGACCAGATTTACAAAATAACTTATTTGTTTGTTTCCACATAAGCAAAGTTTATGTTTTTTTTTTAAATATTATTTATTTATTTTTTAAAAAGTATTTTTGAATGGCAATACAGGGTCTTAAGAAACCTTTTAAAATCGTTTTTTGATGTTTACAAATGGGGCCTTGGGTAGTTTTTATTTTGTGTTTGAAATTCTTTATTAAATTAAATATTAGTTAAGCAGTCTACATCACTGATGGCCTGTACAGGAACCATATACTATAGAAGGAGCACCACAAACTTATTAAAAAAAATGGATTGCTTGTAAGATTTTGTCAAGTAATTTATTTAATAATACATGAGACTTTATAATATAAACCGCACGTCTTATTCACTGACGCACGATTAGAATATTTTATTTTATTTTTCAAAATCATCCTAGCCCCACGTTTCTGCTGTGAAAGAGTAATTATTATTATTATTTAAAAAAGAAATACAATTCTCCAGGGAAAACTTTTGAGACGATCGACCCGAGAACAGGAGGGGTCATAGCAAGAGTTGCAGAGGGAGACAAGGAGGACGTGGATCTGGCTGTGAGGGCTGCCCGACAGGCATTTGATGACGGTCCCTGGCCTCGCATGTCTGGTGCTGTAAGT
Organism: Salix brachista; assembly: GCA_009078335.1. Classification (NCBI taxonomy): domain Eukaryota; kingdom Viridiplantae; phylum Streptophyta; class Magnoliopsida; order Malpighiales; family Salicaceae; genus Salix; species Salix brachista. The sequence goes on along the minus strand of CM018589.1, from coordinate 8,149,304 downwards.
AATCCCATCTACTTGTTTTTATCTATTAAGCGATAACATTCAACCAAAAAAATATTGAATAGAAAATATATTATTGTAATTCACCATTTAATTTATTATAACCCCTCCGGACAGAAACTGACCTATCAAACTAATTATTTTGATCTAACGTGATGATTTTAATGATGAATGAATTTAAATTCATATAAATTAAATACATTATATTTTAATTATAAAAATAAATAGAAAACAATATAAAGTGATTGCCAGTGGATTGTTTAGAGGTTTAATCGGTTAATTTGTTTTTATTTTATAACTCTTGTTGATTGATACGTAACCACACACGTAATACAATATATGGTGCTGGCTAATGACACGTGAGCCACACCATGTCTGTCAAGCATGACAAATGAGGTGCACAATGGGCCACGATTCTACGCCAACTACCGCAGCTTATGATTTGCCTGTTTTGTAGCGGTTTAAATTGTTTTTAAAATAATTTTTGTTTATAAATATATATTAAAATAATATTTTTTATTTTTTAAAAATCATTTATATATTAATATTTTAAATTTTTTTTTTTTAATTTAAAATAAAAAATAAAAAAATATTTTTTTAAAGAGTTTTTAAAAACACTTTCCAAACATCGCCATGTCCAAAGCTCGGCACAGTTGCATAAATGATCTTGTTTGTACTCTATTTTTTTTTATTAAATAGTTTAAAATAAAGCATTAAAAAAGTGTTGGTTGTTTTAAAAATTAATTATTTAGTTTTTGAGGTAAAAAGTGATTTTTATAAACAAATTCAATATATATATATATATATATATTATAAAAATAATTCCCAGCTCTTGCCTTGAACATAAAAGAAAAAGGAAGTCTAAGATTATTATCAAACAACACTATCTAGAGACAGGGATGCTCATATCTAAGATTATTAAAAGAATACAAGAAAAAAAAGAAGAAGGAAAATATTTAAGCAGTATTGATATTTAAGCATTTTTCAAAGAAAATATTTATTTCTAGAGATATTCATTTAGTTTCTTAAACAAATTTCTCAATTTAAATAATGTCTTTAATAGTAATCTTGATTCAAATGATTTTTATTGATAATAGTTTATTACTAAAGTAATTTAAGAGGCATGACGTGATGACAAAGAGCTTGAGATCTGCATTGAAAGTCTCGGGTTCAAGTCAGAGCATGCTCACCTTGTAAGAGTTTGGGATAGCTGGGGTTTTACTAGTTTAATCCAGACTCGCAAAGAGTGCCTGAACGGTGATGAAGTTTTCTCAAATCCAACAAAAAATTTATTACTATATAATTTGATGTGTTTAATGTTGACAATTAAACATAGTAAACAAACAAACTATATAATTTGCTTATTTTATTATAATCAATTCAAATGGAATCTTATACATTCATAATGACCTTTCTCATGGACAAAAACTATTTTATTTCTAATCATGTCACTATCGCACTTATGCTCTCACATATGATGTGCCATAACTTGGTTTTACATGACATTTGAGATCATTATTATAAAATAAAATCTTATGATATAGTTAAAAAGTTATAAAAAAAAATAATGATCAAAATTAAAAAAAAAAGAATTTATTTTTCATTTGCACTATTTAAGAGGTAAGTTTCTCTACACTTCGATATAGGTTCATGTAGCTTTTATACTTTTCATATTGGGCATGAAACTTCATTTCTATTATATTTTAGTCCCTTGTACTTTAGAGCGTGAGAGGAAACTCAAGGGAAAGCACAGGAAAGAGAGTTTTCTTTGATCCCGTTTAGCCATAAAAACCAAGATCTTGGTATTAATTGAGGTAATTTAACCTTTTAATCATGCCCAAAAAACAGATTGAGTTCCCAAAAGCTTATTTTGATTTGATTATTTGTTCTTAGAATGTATTTTATAGTTAAAAATCAAGTTAAGGAGGTTTAAAAATTAGATTTCCATACTAAAGTCTCAGCTCCTGATTTTCTAGTAATCAAAGATGAACAAAAACTATTGCAGCAAACAATGCATCATCTCTTTAATTCAGAAAAAATGCAATGCTCAAGCTCAAGAACACCTTCCATTACATATATAGGTTATAAACTGAAAAAAAAAGACTTAAAAATTTGTATAATGAAAGAAATTATCTTATATACAATCACCAAAATTATGAAAAAGTGAATACATAACATAATCAGATGGAATTTTCAGGATGGCCCAGAAACCCTGCATTGAAAGGAAAATTTTTAAAGTCTCTCGCTAGCAATAGTTAGAAGGAACTGCAGATTTTTAGAAAGGATAGATTGCAGATGAAGTGGAATGCTATAAAGCCGAGCTTTATTGGGAAATTTACGTTTACAACATTGAAAATAAGCAAATGGATTAGTAACAAGTAAACAAAAAGAACGCATATTTTCATACACAACAATTCTGTTTATGGGTGAGTGCGTTGCTAATAGGAAGGATGATCTTGTTTTGTTTTTGAAATGTGACCCGCAGACAAGAGGAAGAATTATGATCAAATACGCAGACTTAATTGATGAGCATAAAGAAGAGTTAGCTGCATTGGACGCTATTGATGCTGGGAAGCTGTTTAACCAGGGCAAAGCTTTGGACATTCCGGGTGTAGCAAATCTACTACGTTATTATGCAGGTGCAGCTGACAAAATTCATGGAGAAGTACTGAAAATGTCACGCGAGCTTCAAGGATACACACTGCGTGAACCCATCGGTGTTTCAGGACATATCATTCCCTGGAACTTCCCTAGCTCCATGTTCTTCATGATGTCTGCCCCGGCCTTAGCTGCCGGGTGCACCATGATTGTAAAACCAGCCGAGCAGACACCTCTTTCTGCTCTCTTCTATGCTGATCTAGCCTACAAGGTAAGCTCGGCATGTAGTTATTGTCTTTGATAATATTCCTCACGGGCTCTCTTATAACTCTGTAAAAAGCGAAATTCAGTCTGCAGTGCCTTCATTATAGTTCTTGGATTGATTTGCTTTTGATTATTTTATTAAACAATCAATCAGGCAGGAGTGCCTGCTGGAGTGCTTAATGTTATAACGGGATATGGACCAACGGCTGGTGCTGCCATTGCATCTCATATGGACGTTGACAAGGTGATGTCTAGCTAGCTAGTTTGGTCAGTTGATAGTATTTTCCGTTTGATTTTCAGGAAATCGGAAAGGATTCTATTTTTTACAGTACCAGCTATATGCTGAACCTTGTATCCGTGTCCTGTACTTTTCAGGTATGTTTTACTGGGTCTACCGAGGTAGGACGGAAAATAATGCAGGCTGCAGCATCAAGCAATTTGAAACAAGTTTCGCTTGAATTAGGAGGCAAATCACCTCTCCTAATTTTTGACGACGCTGATGTAGATAAAGCTGCAGATCTTGCTCTTCTTGGCATCCTGTATAACAAGGCAAATACGTTTCCCTTGCGTGCATATTTCTGCATTTCCACTCAATGATGAATTCAGATTAAAATGTATAGTATCAACCCTTTTTGCTTGTAGAATGATAATCATCTTCCTTGCATTCATATTTTCAGGGAGAAATTTGCGTGGCGAGTTCTCGTGTTTTTGTTCAGGAAGGGATTTATGATGAATTTGTAAAGAAGTTGAAGGAGAAGGCAAAAAATTGGGTAGTTGGGGATCCTTTTGATCCAAGGTCTCGCCAAGGTCCACAGGTACGAAATGGATGTTGCATGCGTTTCTTTATTTGAGAATTTTTAAAAAGCTCGTAAGTTCCTACTTCCCAGAGATAGGAGCTAATTCATCTGTAAAATGTGTTTCATAATTATGTTCAGGTTGATAAGCAGCAGTTTGATAAAATTCTCTCGTACATCGAGCATGGAAAACGAGAAGGGGCTACTTTGTTAACAGGTGGTAAACCTATAGGCAAGACGGGATATTTCATAGAGCCTACCGTTTTCACAGATGTTAAGGTAAACTTCCTGAAGCTTAACGAGTCCTTATGATCCTACATTTTTATAAACTATCGTTTTGATAATTCGTAGCACAAATTGCTCAGGAGGACATGATGATAGCAACAGATGAAATTTTCGGACCGGTAATGTCACTCATGAAGTTCAAGTAAGTACAATCCGCGGTCATCTCTGCTTGCTTTCCCATGAATTAGAAAGGAAAATTCCTGTGGCACTTGCTAGCAAATAAATAACTATTTCACTGAGTTAAAAATAAAAAAAGATGGTCTTGACATCTGTGTTACCAGTCAACAAGATCTTGGTCATCTTGGAACATGTGGTTATTGCAGGACAATTGAGGAGGCAATCAAGAAGGCAAACAATACAAAATATGGCCTAGCAGCTGGTATTGTCACCAAGAACTTGGATGTAGCTAATACAGTGTCGAGATCCATCCGCGCAGGAACCATTTGGATCAACTGCTACTTCGGATTTGATCGCGACTGTTCGTATGGAGGATACAAGATGAGTGGATTTGGAAGGCATCTTGGTCTGGAAGCCCTTCACAAGTTCCTTCAAGTGAAGTCTGTTGTCACTCCCATATACAACTCTCCATGGCTTTGAATAAATGAAGGTGTGGTGTTTTCGCTCATCTGTCGTGTTTTCCTTCTCTTTCTAAATGAATAATTCAAAAATGTACTGTCTTTCTTCACCTCGTTGTACCAAATAACATTAGTTGGGAAGCTTTCTTTCAATGGCTTCCAAACCGTGTAATAATCATTTCTCTGTGAATAAAACCTTTCTTTCTAAGTTCAACTACAGCTACACACAACATTGTCAAGCTACTAGCTTGGATCATGTTATTTTGTTCCGCCAAAGCTTTTCACATTCCTTCAGACATATTCTGTGTGCGAGAAACAGATAGAATTCACAGGGAAGTGCTGAAAATGTCTTATGAGTTGCGAGGGTTAGTTCACTATTAGATCCATCGTCTTCATGAGGGTTAGTTCACTCTTAACCGTTGGGTGCATTATGGTAACCAGACCTCCTAAGCATTAATCAAACCCTACATAAACCACTGGCACCTCTCTCGGCTCTCTTTCATGACCATCTTGCTAAGCTGGTAAGCTAAACTTATTATTCTGAATGATTAATATTAATTGATAATTGCCCATGTACTTGTACAATATTATATGAAGCAAGCTAGTTGACACATTCCCAGCTCTTGTGGTGCTCTTATTTTTCTTATATTGTTTTTTAATATTTTTGATAATCTAAATAGGCTAGCATTCCCGATGGAGTTCACAATGTTATAGCCAGATATGGATCAACAGTCAGTGAGTGCTACCATTGCCTCTCATATAGACATTAACAATTATGATAACATTAGAAAATCACATACACAATTCAAATAAGACTCCATCTTAACACAGAGGGTTCAACAAACATCAAATTGGTGGTTAAATTATCCAAATTATAGGCGATGAAATGTTTATAGGAGGCAATAGGAAGCACCAACCTTAAGTTTATCTAGATCATCATCATCTCTTTGTTATAGTTTTTAACATAACATGATGCATAATTACTTGAAAGTAACATGCTCTCTCCTAGAGTATCCTCACCTATTTCCCATTTGAGGTCTCAAAATATGTTTATATTTACTGCCCAAAAATACCAATCCAGCCAATCTCACATTTTACGTTACTCTTTCTTCCATTGAAACAACCAATGCTCCTAAGTATGTTGAAAATGTCACTTCACGCAAATTTTTTTATCATCATGATTTGAGCAACTACATAATAGCTTATCAATAAAGCATATAACTATATTTTTGAACAAATATATAGAAATTTCAGTGCCACCTCCCCTCCTTTCAGCTTTAAAACCACATAGTCAATATATTATATTGTTTTTTTAAACCAAGCAAGGAAAATAAACCTTCTATCTCTCATGGATGGATCAAACTCTTTTAGATTAGGATGAAGGGTAACCTTATCTCTAGCAATGCCTAGATAGTAAATGAAGGTAACACCAGGCATCTTTTACCCCAAGTCTCATGGACAAATATTCTTAACCCATTTAGCCTCAAATTGATTATATAAAGTTTTTTTCCTAGTCTTATTAGCTTTTGGTTCATAGATGTTTTCCATTATAACTCTACATTAAAAAACATTGGTGTTGAGTCAAGAAAAATATAATTATATTATTGAGTTATTGTTGTAGTGCTCACATAAAAATAATTTGTTACCATTGAACTTATTTTCATCCTATAGCAATTGTATTTTCTTAAACATAGCTCATTTAAGCCATTTTTCTTGCCTATTAGTTGTAGTCATATTCTTTATCATGACTCTTTGGATATTGTTAATCTTTTTTAGAAACATTTCTCTCTTCTTTTCTTTTTGTATGGTTTATTTTGCACCACTTCTCATCTCTTGTGCAATATGTTGTTATGAACTTACACCAAACCTCTTTCTTAGGCTTTTTCTATCTTTTGTTATGTAAGGTCCCAAATCTCTTATTGGACACTACTATTTTGCACCTTTATTGATTTTTTTTAATATCACCTGTCCATCCACTCTTATCTTTTTTAAATGCCTTTACTAAATCAAACTAACTCTAATATGATGTTAGAAATAATAAGGTAAGAATAAACATAATGGAACAATATTATTCATATCGTCTAACTCTCCTAAAAAAGAAAGTTTTTATAGACATGGACTTCGATTATAATACTTAAAAACATATATTTATACTAGTTTAGGATAATTCAAGAGACTTAAAAAGATAAATAAATATTTAATAATTATATATATATCCCAAGAGATACCTATGAGAACTAAAAGAAATTTAGCATTAAAATTAATTCCAACAGAGGTCTTATTAAGTTTGCTAAAAGAAATTATAAAATCCTACTACATTTTATGATTATACATGTCATTCTTATTTCAGGAAGTTTTACTAAGTATACATACATTGGATTCCAAGTAATGAAGAATGTTGTAATTTGCAACTTGAAATCAATTTCACTTAAATTGGGTGGTAAGTCACCTCTAATAATTTTTATGATAATGATATAAATAAAGATACTCATTAGCATCTTATCTAACAAGGTAAGATGTTATTTGCTTTTGGTCCTTGTATATATAGACTTGTATTTAGGGAAACTAATATGGTCAATATCTTAACTAACAAGGTAAGATATTATTTGATTCCAAGTAATGACGGATATTGTAACTTGCAATTTGAAATCAATTTCACATAAATTGGGTGGCAATCACCTCTACTAGTTTCTTATGATGCTGATATAAATAAAGATACTAATTGGCATCCTATCTAAAAAGGTAAGATATTTTTTGCTTTTGGTCCTCGTATATGTAGACTTGTATTTTAAGAAACTCATATGAACTTAATTTAATAAAATTTATGTGTTGTTGTTGTTGTTGTTGTTGTTGTTGTTGTTATTATTATATACTTTAATATATATGAGAGAAATTTATGTGACAATTTCAAAAGCCTATGCTCAAGAGGGAACTTATGATGAATTTGGTTGTGAATGTGAAAGCTTGGATTGTTGGGGATCCTTTCGATCCCAGAGTTCTATAATGACCTTTTTTAAGAATTGAGGAATTCAATGATGGTTCCCATGTTATACCAGTAAGCTATTTAGTTTAAGACTTAAATTTAGATTAAGAAACATACATATTTTGGCAAGTTCCTATTTGAGACCTATTATTGATACCTAAAATCAATAACACATAATTTATCATTATTCGATAATTTATATAAGTCCATATAGATATTAGTTTTATTTATTGAAGATAAAATAAAAATTACAACAAATAAAAAAGAGAAAATTCCATCAACTTTACTCATAAACTCTTTGTAATTTTACCTAACTTTGCTTTATCACTCAATTTATTTTTTTGCTATAGATAGTATGCTCTTACTAGCCTTTTATTTATAGTTGAAATGGAAGAACACACACCATAATTTTTTTTTTAAATATTTGGTAAACGAGCTTCTAAAACTCTTTCCTGAAAAACTTCCTTTACTTTTGAATTTGATTTGAAACGAGTTGTATGCCTAATTTGTCTCCACACACAACAATCTTCCCATCTTGAGACAAACAACACCAATTTTATCTTATATCATTGAATACCTACTAAAGCTTTGCAAAACTTCATATCTTAAATGTAATTTTCCAGTTTAATATGTTTAATAGATTCTTACTTCCATAGATCTTCTCTAGCATCTCTTGCTCATCATTAAAAAAAATAAAAATCAAATAGAGTGATATATAGTTTGAATATGTTTAGTCATATAATTGAATATGTTTAGTCATGTAATGAAATGATACAATAAAGAGTACCCTTCTCATTCTTCTTAGTTATTTAAAAAACTTCGCAACCATATCTTTTTTTTTTTGTAACTTTAGTTATAATTATATATTAGTATCTATAATAGAGAGATCAATAATAATATATAGCTTTAACACCTAACTGATAATTGTATATCCTAAAGAGCACACAAACCTTATATTACTTTTCTTGTTATTAGCCAAATCAACACTCATATGACCTTGAAACTTCAAGTCTAACTTTGTTAAAAAAAATGATATATTTAAAGAACAATTAAGATATTTTAAAACTCATTTGACTACTTTTCAATGTTATTTGTCTATATTAATGATGCATATGCTCACATATTCCACTAAAAGTCTAATAGCTAGTCTTGTAGATATTAGACTTGTAGATATAAAAGACATAATTTCTAATACATAAGAAATCTCACTATATAATTTTTTTATCCATCTTTAGTGATAGCTCTTTAGTTAATATAACATGATTAACCAAGGTGTTTGTTGGTTTTACTCCATTTATATTGTGTTTATAAAGCACAAACTCTTCTTATAAGATGTTTAAGGTACCATTAGCTCTACTCTTAATGATCCTCATACCAAGGATTTGTAAACAACTTTAAATCTTTCATTTCAAACTTTTTTTTACTATAAACTCTTTAATTTATCTATTACTTTGATGTTAAATCCTATAGCTAGCATATCATTTATATATTGTAGTAGAATAATATAAGAGTTGTCAAAATTATTCAAATAATAACAATGATTTGCCTATAATCTTATAAACCATTTGTTGCATATAAAATTATCTAATTTCTTGTATTATTATCTTGTAGTTTGTTTCAAGCCATCCAAGCTCTTTTTCAACTTACAAATTATATCTTCCTTTCCCGTCACTAAAAAACCCTTCATTTGCTTCTTAAAGTAGGGAGGATTTTTAGATTTAATTTTTTTTTTCTAGTCTACAAAGGAAACAAATGAGCTATTAAATTTGTTTTCTAAGATAAAGAAATTATTTAATGATTATTATAGTCTAGAAAGGAAACCTAAAAGTCATCAACATTAAAGATCAAATCAAACTCTTTTATCTTATTATATGTGGCATGACAGCAACTTAAACTTTTTAATTTTAAATTCGTATTTTCTATTTTAAGGTTAATAAACATCAATTGGAATATGTGGCATAGGATTTGAGCCTGATTGTAATTGAATTTTATTTTATACAAGTCCATATCTTTAGGTATTCTAGGGTTTAACTTAATTAAAAACGCATATGTAACCTAGGTTTCAAATTATGTTTTTGCTTAATGATATTTAGATTATTGCAGCAACTTTGTTGCTTGTGAGAGTGAAAACGATTTCTTACCTGGTTCTCTAAATGACTGAAAATGACATATCAAGGTTCAACTAACTTTGTAGCATTAATCCATACTTCTTGTTCGAATTCAATAATGTTTATGTCTAGATACAAGTTATTTTTATGTCACAGTTTTATCAAACCTGATTTACTTGGCTTACCGAAAGTTGAATCCTTGTGTGAGTTGCATGACTGTGTGATTAAGAGGTCTGCATCACTTATACAATTGTCACATGAGTTTCTTTATAGGCATAAACGATCTCTTCTTATAGAAGAATTCTCATATAAGTCAATTCAGTGTACATATCATCTAACAAGCATGTATATAATAGTTCTAAGTATCTTTTATATCTAAACTTATAAAAAAAATCACTTATTTCTATACAAAAAATAATACAATATGCATTAGTCTTAATGACTCTTATTATGTCTACTTTTAATAGAGTATCAACTAAAATAATTCAAGAACAATGCATTGATTCGATAGAAAAATATTAATTATAACAACTATATATTATTATTATTATTATTATTATTATTGCAAAATATTTTTATCCCAATAACCTTATTTTCATTCTATATTCATTAACCGATTAGATTTATTAATCAAATATAAATACATATTTAATATAAATAAAAACTTTATTATTAATAAATATATATTTACATGAACAAGTCATTGAGTGATTGACTATTTAATATATACACTACATATACATACATCATAGGTAAATAGTTTTTCAAAACCTACTTGATCGTTGAAATGTGTGATTTATTTAGTGACAAGTTGATAAGAAGCAGGTATGTATTATTGTAAAACCTGGTCGGGCCCGACAGGTTAACTTAAAACCTAAACGATCTGGAGCCTTTGTCAATAATTAGCTCAATCAAACTCAAGCAACCTCTCAAGTTAATCAAGAATTTAAGGTGATACGTAATTTTTTTAATTTTTAAATAAATGTTGTCTCGTGTTAAGAATACAAATCCCTGTCTCGTTCTTTCTTTATTCTTCTTTCCCTTCTCAATCCATTCTTCATTTGTTCTTCAATTTCATGTATTTTACCAGGAAAAATCAATTTTTTAAACATACTAAATTAAAACTACCAAGGTGATCCTGCCAACCTTAGATTCAAGCTCTGATCCAGTGGATTGAATTTAAAAACTATGGAAATTCTGTCTGAAATTGAACATGGAAAAAAGAGGAGGAGCGAGTTTGTTAACAGGTGCTAAGCCTTTGAATGAACAGGAGGGATATTACATCGAGCGAAATTTTTTACCAATGTTAAGGTAGGATTGCATCGAAAAACATTCTTGTTCAATCACAGTTTTATCTGTTTGAATTAGATATTAATTACTGTAACTCGTTTAATTAGGCAAAGGATGGGATTATTGGACCAGCTATGTCTCTGATGAGGTTCAGGTGAAAACGATATCCAAAATCTTCCTTCCCTGGATTCTTAGAGCCTAAAGACATCAGATTTTTCAAGCATCGGACCATTTGGAGATTTAACAGGAAATTAAAATTACAACACTAACAAGCACCGGCCAAGCCTACCCGTAATAATCACTTGCCAATCTTCCCTCTAAGCTTCACGCCTAGCACTCTCTCCATCTTTGCCAAAACAGCTTGGTTAGGCACCGCCTTTCCATTCTCATACTCTTGCACCACCTTTGGCTGCTCATTAATCAGCTTAGCAAGCTTTGTCTGGCTCATTTTCTTCTCCAGCCGCGCTTTTTGAATCCCCTGCCTCACCTCCGTCGAAACTCTCCCAAACGCCGCTGGCTCCGTCTCCTCCTCCAACCTCCTGGAACTCACCGCTGGTGCCGTTGCTTTCTTATTAGACCCAGCGTCGAATTTCCTGATTGTCTGGACTGGAGCACCGGATCGGAGTGCTTGGTTTACTGCCTTCGGATCGCGAAGGTCCTGGGACTTGGGCTTGGTCTTGTGCATCACCACCGGCTCCCAATCCTGCCGTATTACTCCTGCTGATCTGTTTGGCATTGTTTTTAACACAGAAAGAGAACAAAGTGATAGATTATGGCAACTGAAAGAACAATCATGAAGATAATGAATGAGGGACGAAAAAGGTTTATATAGGAGGTGTGCTCTCTGGAAGATTCTCCGCTGGTTTTATCTCTGGAAGGTTCTCTGCTGGTTTTTATCTCTGGGGGTTCCAGCAGTTATCTGTGGGTTGATCTCTCAAAATTTTCTTTATTATTTCGATGATCTGGCATACTGTTATTGGTTGATCCTAAAATATAATTGTTCTTGACGCGCAAGTAAGATATTTTTGCTAAAAAATATTCTCTCCTATCCTCTTTTTGTTTAAAGTCAGTAATGGATAATAACTAATAAAATATTGTTAATTGTTTTCTATATATTATAAAAAGAAATATTTAAATAGTTTATTTGTTTATTTATTTTGACTTAATAAGGTTCAAAATATAAACGGGACTATAATTAACCCTATAAAAAAAACTCAAAGTAAATAGGTAGCTTAAAAATTGTAAAATTTGGAAATTAATAATAATTAAAAAAACCTATTAAAAATGGCTTACCTTTTATTGTATGTTTAGTGTATAGTATTTTACAAAAGATTTTTCACTTAAAAAATACATAAAAATGTTTTTTTGTTTTTGTTTTTAACATTAACACATAAAAATCATCAAAAAAATACTAAAAAAACATTAATATTATTTTTTTGAAGTAAAATATGCACATTTAAAAACATTCAAAAAGAAAAAAACTATCGCATTTTCAATCACACACTCAAGGTTCAAGTACAAAACTTCTTCTTTGATATATGTGTTTCTACCACTAAACTATTTAATTCATTTATGACATGTTATATAAATGAATGTACACCACATTCTAACCAATTACTAAATATGATTTTAACACTCATATTTAAAAATAAAATAATAAATATAATTCATATAGCATCAATTCAAGCTTTGAATTGTAGTGTATTTGGAATACAAAATCTCATTCATTTTTCTATCAAATAAGAATTCAACCATTTATACCAAATTATGTTCCTTTCCCTATTAAACAAAATATATGTTACATATGAAAAATCAATAGTTGGTATAAAAAAATTATAAGAAGTAGCATGATATATGTCTTAAAATTATCATTTATTATTTTATCATATTTTGATGATAATTTTAGTAATTCTTTTTAGAACATGTGACTAATATGCTATAATTACTTACTAGGAAATTGTTGGAAATTTAATTAACTAATATGATTTAAATAAATTATGAGAAATCAATCTCAAGTAACTCCTTATTTTTCTACTCAAAGAACTTTTGGTTTTCCTACATTTAATCTTTGATATATGAGGGGTAATCAAAGATTAATAATGATAAAAATGAATTCTTATTAATTCCTTAACTTTTTAGCTTCGAGAATTCACTATAAAAAAAGTTTTTAACTTGATTTTTTAGATTTGTCTTCACTTTTTCTCACCTTATTGTTCTGTGATTTCATTCTTTTCATGCTTTGGTTTTTTCTTCAAAATCTAGAGTGATGCAAATCTCGTGATCAAGTAATCAAGCAACCCACATTCAAGATTGAGATCTAATCTTGGAAGCTAAAAAAAGTGTGACAGGAATATGATACAATAGAAATGTGTCCCAAGATACAAGCATTAGTGGAATGAAGTCAAATGATGTCACAAAGCCAATTGATCTGAAATAAATTAGATTCAATTCGTTCAAGAATCAAAAAATAAAAATAAATCGCTCCCACACGTTGAAACCAAAACATTTAAAAGTATTATTCATCAAAGGTTTTCAAAATTCAGGCTCACATGTGTTTAAATAGTTCTGGAAAAATAGCCCTAATAGATCTCTCCTTGTGGGTTGAATTAACTCATTTATAAAACTGACCCAAAAACTTTACTAGTAATCTCAAACCCTAATCCAAACAAGCCTTAGATCTTAGCTAAAAAAAAGTATTAATCAAGCAAAAACAAGTCTTGAATTATAGCTAACAAAATAAAAATAAAAATAAAACTCATATGTCTTAAGTCTTTATTTGTTGTGAAAAGAGACAGAAAAAACTTTATAGGTCTTATACAAGACTTATTTATAGCTTATAATGCTTCCTAATAATACTAGAAATTAAAAGAGAAGTTGTTGCCCCTTTGGCTTCCAAGTTAGAATAGGATTTTGATCTCAGTCTTGTATTTATTTATTTTTTGAAAGGAAAAAAATATTAAAGAAGGAAAAAAGATGTTGTCTTTACTACTCCTTTTTGCCATCTCTTGGTATCCTTTAAACACTAGAAAATACAAGTTGTTAGATTACTCTCATTGTACAACAAGGAAATTATGACACCACATGTGTTTTCTAAGTAAGCTTGGATTCCTTTGTTGTGTTTTCTAGTTACTTGATAAGGAAATAAAATAAAAATAATGAATACTATTATTTAATGGAAATAATTAATGTTCTCACACATAATATTTAGACTTAGTATTAGTTAGGACTCCACAAAACATATAGAAACATCATATAACAGGGCTAGCTAAAACTAATATAAAATTGGAAACCTTGTCAAAACCTCATAACCCAAATAAGGGTGGATTAAGACCCTCTTTCACAAGGATTAAATATAATAAGGCCTCCTCTTAATTCTTAAAAGGATCCCTAAGTTCAATCTTGGTTGAAACTTGCACCATTCAGTACTTTCACTTTGGATCTTGTGATGAGCCTATTTGGAATGTGTAATGGGTTATTGGTGTTATCAAGCTAATCCATATCATCCTCTCTCTTTTCAAAATGATTTGACCATGAATCAAAACTTGTTTCAAACAAAGTAAGATCAACAATATTAAAGGTAACATTAACTCATTCAACCATTCTCACTTGAAAGATCATCTTGGTTGGCATTGTTATTAACCCTCTCTAAAACTTGGAACTGACCATCACCACGAGGCTATAACTTTTATTTCTTATGGTTAGAAAACCATTCCTTATGCATGTGCACCTAAAATCAATCACTAGGTTGGAAACAACTTGTTTACACCTTTTATTTTCTTTAGAAACGTAGAACTTGTTCCTTTTCTTGATTTTTAGTTGAACTTTATCATGAAGTTGTCTCATCATCTTTGGTTTCTTTTCCAAACTTACCCTTTCTTCCAAAGGTAAAAGAATTAAGTACATAAGAGTTAGTGCATTAGCCCAATAAATAGTTTTAAAAGGAGAAAAATCAATAATTGAATGTATAGTTCTACTATAAACAAACTCAACAAAAGACAAACATTTTTCCTAACTTTCCAAATTATTTTGAATAATAACACATAAAAGTTAGGATAAAGTTTTATTCATTACCTTAGGTTATCCATCTGTTTGAGGATAACAAGTTGTCAAAAATAGAAGTTTAGTTCTCAATTCTCCCCATAAAGTCTTTCAAAAGTAGTTAAGAAACCTAACATTCTGATATGAAACTATACTCCCAGGAATTCCATGTAAATGTATAATCTTTCTAAGGAACAAGTTTACAATATAAGATGCATCATCGGTCTTATGGGATGCAAAAATGCATCATCTTAGAAAAACTATCAACCAATTCAAAAATCTAGTTTCTACCGTTATTTGATTTAGGTAAACCTAAAACATAGAGATATTTGCCCAAGGTTTAATAAGCATAGATAATGGTGTATATAGTCAATGCAGTTGTACTCTAGATTTTCCTTTCTACTTGCAATGCATTGTTCAGATTTGTTGCATATCCCTTTTCATCTTTGACCATAACAAATACTTATACTATACATCTAAAGTTTTTGCAACCTTAAAATGACTCATTAAACTACCTTCATATGCCTTATAAGTAAGTAATTCATTCAAAAAACTAGCAGAAACATATAATCGATTCTCTTTAAACAAATTATCAACAAACTTTGAACCTCATCAGTGACATACATTATATATTTTAGGAAAATCATAATAATTAGCATACAGTGCCTTCATATATTGAAAGTATAGCAATCTAATACTCATAGTGTCTAGAGGAACATACCTCCATAATCATAATAATTAACATACAATGCCTTCATATATTCAATGTATAGCAATCTAATATTCATAGTGTCTAGAGGAACATACCTACATGAAATATCATCACCCATTATATTTGCTTTGTCTTTTATACTTGATTATGTAAGAAAAAATATCAATGAATTGAACCCATTTTACATTTCTCTTATTTCACTTATCTTATTCTTTCAAATGATTTAAGGACTTATAATTTGAATGGATTATAAACTCCTTTGGTCATAAGTAATTCTACCATGTCTCAATTATTCTTACCAAAGCATATAATTCTTTTTCATAAGTGGAATAGTTCAAAGTCACTTCTTTTAACTTCTCAACAAAATAAGTTATGAGTTTTTAACCTTATAGTAACATAGCTTTCATTCCTTTTCCAGATGCATCACATTCAATTTCAAAGGTTTTCATAAAATTAGGTAAAGCTAAAATAGGTGCTAAACATTATTTTTCTTTTAAAAAAGCAAAAGTCAATTCAAGTTCCTCCCTCCCTTTAAACCTAATGGACTTCTTAACAACTTCATTCAAGGTTACAACTAATGTACTAAAATATTTCATAAAATGCCTTTAAAAACTAGTTAACTCATGAGAACTCCTTACCTTACATACCAATTTTGGAGTAGGAGAATCTTTGAAGACCTTAACTTTTTTCTCATCTATTTAAATACCTTGTGTAATTACAACATAATCTTGTCTCATCCATCTCGGATGACCTTGACTTTACTCTCATCCAAGAAATACAATTTTCTTCATGCAAAAAGTACACTTCTTAAGATTAACATATAATTTCTCACCACACAACATAGTAAGTACATTACTCAAATGACCAAGATGCTCATTTAAGTTCTTACTATATATTAAAATGTCATCAAAATACATAATCATAAACTTACCTATAAACACATGCAATACATCATTCATTAAACTTATAAAAGCATTAAGTGGATTTGTAAGTCCAAATGGCATCACTAACTATTCATATAAACTATACTTAGTTTTAAATGTGGTTTTTCACTCATCATTTTTTTCATTCTAATTTTGATGATACCTACTTTTCAAATCACATTTAGAGGAAATACATGATCCACATAACTTATCTAACATGTCATTAAGTCAAAAAATGAGATGTCTATACTTTATTATTATATTATTGATAGTTGGGCAATCAACACACATCCTCTATGTGTCATCCTTTTTAGGCACAAGAGAAACT
The DNA here is from genome assembly GCA_009078335.1 of Salix brachista. NCBI lineage: Eukaryota > Viridiplantae > Streptophyta > Magnoliopsida > Malpighiales > Salicaceae > Salix > Salix brachista. Next base: position 8,132,409 of record CM018589.1, on the reverse strand, counting down.
AGCATAATACACGAGCTCGTACTCACATGAATGTACCCCTTCCCCATTATCTCATCAACTTATCGTTGAATCTCCTTCATTTCTTCAGGATTGCTTCTATAAGATGGTCGATTAGGAAACGCACCTTGGGTACAAGATCAATATGATGTTTTATTTCCCTAAGGGTGGTAATACATTAATGATATCTTCAAAAATCAATATGAAAATGTTTTAGCATGTTTTAACCATATGTCTTTTATTTGTATGGCGATTCTTGTAACTCAAATGTTTTTTTTCTTAGTGAGAAGTGTATTTCTTATTTGTTGATATCATTTTCATGTGGCTATGTGGTATTGATCAAATACTGATAGGTAAGACTAGTGGTAAGCTAACAATTTACTTGTGTTGTTTGGAAGTTTGCTTCTCTGTGATCTAGATTCACTTCATGAATTTTTTTATTAATTTATTTCATTTTTGTGGTACAAATCTTAATTATTTTATTGCCAGAATAACTTATGACACATATTGATTGTTCTAATTGAAAACATGTGTTTCATCTAGAGATCTTAAATGACTCTTGTGTGTTTGGTAATGTGGTTGAGAGTTTTTTTTTTTTTTATCTAAAAAACATCAAATTGATGTTATTTTAAGTGTTTTTCAATGATTTTGACTACCTTAACTGAACCCCCCTTAAAATTACTCATTTTTATTCCTTTTCTGATAACAAATGCACTTTAAAAGCAACTGAAGTGCAATGTCAAATGATGTTTTATTGTTGAAAATATTTGGTGTTATGTATCCATTTAATATTTTATACAGAAAAAAATAAAAATTGATTTAATATATGTAATAAATGGCCTGTTACGAATCTCTCTTCATTTCAAGTTTATTATAAAGGATTCATAACGCTTAAAAATGGACCGGTGGAGATCGTAAGGTTGATAGAGTTGTGCTTCATATGCAATGGTTTGTTTACTCAAGCCATAGTTCTAGTGGATATCTGATGTAACTGGCCATGGTCTAATGGATCTTATCCATTTAATTATTCAAAATCTCAACAAGGCAATTTAGAATGGGATCCATCATATGATTGCAAATATGCATGAAGTTAGAGAACAAACAACCAGATGGACTGCTGAAGCACCTATGCACTGACTTGTCATACAATTCCAGATGTAGCATTCTCACGTACTGGACCAAAGAGTCCTTGGAACGATTAAAAATGAGAATCATAGAAATATTGTTAAACATGATCCAACCACAAGTATTAATGATAATGAGTTTGCTTGTGCAATTTTTAAGCTCTGGAGTTGGATAATGGAAACGAGTTTTTCATTTTCTTAGTGTGTTCTTCATCAAGTGCCCAGAAATAGCTCAAGTGATTAAAAATGTCATCTTAAGATTCTTTTGTTCTTCTTGATAATTTGGGTTGTTGAGCAAACACTTTGGATAGATACACCATTGCATATCATGTGTGATCTTTAAGTTATTGATTTAATATTCCATAACTTAGAAGAACTGGTATTCTATAATGTGTAAAGAATCAAAGAAAAAGTCAACAAAAAATCAATATTACTGTTCTATTGAATTCAAACAGTTACTGTTTGAATTAAAAACTGGAATTGTGCCGAAATAAAGAACAATGAAGAACACTTAAGAACAACAAGAGTAAGCAGAATTGAAGGTGAGGTTACTGCCATCCCTCTTCTTTATTTATAGCTAAAACTTGAAGTGTTATATTTAAATAAGGACTCTTGCCTTAATTACACTTCTTGACCTATAATCTAGCTAAGTAAACTAAGAGACTGAAATTGATCAAAACACAATGATCTTATTTAGGAAAAACAGTAATTGAAAGCTAGTCTAATCCTAACACTAATTGTAGACTTGGAATAAATCTTCAATCTTCAACATAATGTTGATAGATTTACACTGATAGTGCAGAATAAACGTAAAAGAACAAGAAGAATTGTGTAGCAGGTCTCTTTTTATTAATGGCATGGCTCTCTTAAATAGATATAGAGTTTTAGTTAAACACTAAGAAATCAAATCTTAAGATTACGTAACAAACAAATCAAGAAATTGTAACCAAACAAACAAATCTAGAAAATATGGACAAAATTTATTTCTAAAAGCTCGTCTTCAAGTAGAAATCTTCCTGCTATTCTTTTAATCTTCTTCTTAACAACCCTTATGATCTTTTGCAGCTTTTAAGGCATTCTTTCTACGTATAATTAAAAAGCTCTTTCAGAAAGTATATTAATATTTGTCATATCTTTCCGGTCATATCCTTGGTTCCAGTCAGGTTGTATTTTTCTAGGTTATCCACTTGAGATAGACTGGTTGCAGGTGCATAATAATGCAAACACAAATGTTTAACACTGTCACAAATTCAATACATGGCTTGTGCATTCAAGCCTAAACCTGAAAGCTTTTCTTAAAGTGACCAGGACATGATCTTCTTTCATCGGCTTGTATTTGGAGCATGCCAAGAGAGCTAAGAATTGCAAGTGGCAGCAATGGCTGGCATACCAGAGCCTGTTGTCAAAGCTTCTTCACATGCTGGGCAACTGATAAATAAATCAATTGGAGAAAGTTTGAGGTCAAGTGAGTAGAGGTCCAAGTTCTCAACTCTCCATGAAGAGTGGTTGAAACCCTAGTAAATCTCACACAAATCAGAAACTACAATGTTGATGATGACAATGTTTTTGACGCATTGTTTTGCTTCTAGCATGAGTTGAAGAGCTTGTGTGAATCTTGTAGTTGAAAGAGTGGATTAGATAGATAACACATGTTGTATTGTGGAAAGGTCGCTTTCTTGATGAGCCTCGAGGAGATCCATCCCATCCAACAAATTTGAAAGTGTTTTGAATGTTTTATTAATGAAGTGAAGATGGTTGACAGAAAGATGATTTAAATAGTGACTGTATACTACTGTTGTATTGAATGAAATGAAGGATTCAATTGCATATTTTTTTTTTTGGACAAAAAAAGATGGATTAAAGAAAGGAACTGTACAAGAGGGCCTGCAAAACTCAGCCACAAAGGGGCCTCGAGCAGCAGGAAACAGCTAAGCCGAGAAGGCAGCAAAGAAAAAAGAAAAAAAATACAAAGGCTGATACCTACGAGCCCCACTACGAGACAAAGCCCAAATAACGAGAAAACAAAAACAAAGGAGAGCCTTGTCCCTGGACCCAGTGACAGGCCACTCGGTCCCGCCAAGGACAGCCCAAACCTAGTCGAAGAAACCCCCCAACCCAGCAAGTAATCTTCCGCAAACCCACGGCCCCAGAAGAAGATCTCGGAGAAGAACCCTGACAGCCCATTCCCGCTGGAACCACGCGAAGCCCACACAGGAAATCCAAAGGCCCTAGCCTGAAGCCGATAGGAACCAGCCCGAGAATCAACTTCGCACGGAGAGGGCCCCAGGCCTACCGCCAAAGAGAACCAGGCCACGATGCAAGCCCTAAACGACCCAGAGAGAATCCACATCCCATCGATCGAGGGCCTACAAGTACACGGCCCAGGCATCTCTGCACCGAAGAAGAACCTCGCCAGCCCACTGCCACGCCTCATTCTTAAAACAAAAGAAGCCCACAAGGAAAAGGAAAAGGCCCCCTGACTTGCCCCCAACAGACTAGGCCAAGGAGGAGCTAAGGCCCACAAAAGCCAACACAGACCAACAAGACACAGCCTCCATAGGAGATGGGCTATAAATTCCAGCATTCCTTCACTCTTACGGGGATTGGCTTCTTGTAATGAAGCAGCAAAATCCTCAATTGCATCATGGCTTCCTTAGATAGAGTGGCAGCTTCCTTGTGGTGGTTGTTGAACACTCTCGCATTTCGTTCCTGCCAAAGGAAATAAACCGAGCTAGTGATAGCATGTCTCACCATCATGTGATCAAACTTCCCCTTGTGATGAAAATTGGATGCAGCCCATTGCAAGAGATAGTCCCATCGCATTGGAGGAATAGCAATTCCCACCTTTGAAATTATGGCATTCCAGACCCTACTCGAGTAGCTACACTGGAAGAACAAATGAGCATGAGTTTCAGGTCTTTCACCACACAGCACACATAAATTTGAGGTGATAATTCTGGACACATGGGGCTTGTCCATCGTGGCCAAATGCCCTCTCGTTGCTAGCCAGAATATAAAGGAGATTCGCAGCACATGGTCAGGGAACCATGCAAGATTAGCAAAAATATTCAAAGGCCTTTTCTTTCTGATGTGGTTCCACGCAGAAGCAATGCTGAATCTACCCTTAGAGTGACCTTTCCATTCAGTAGTATCTGCCCTGTCCATCTGGGGCTTGCACTTAATTTTATCCCAAATAACATGCAGCTCGGCGGGGCCTGAAGGGAAATTCCAGTCCCCATTTCTGATAATACTTGCAACAGTTGCCGTCCAAGGAAAGCCAGTTGAAGCTAACATTCTCGGAGGCTTGGACCCAAAAATACGGCTACTATCTGGAAGCCAATAGTCAAACCAAAGAGAGGTGTTTTCACCATTGCCAATCCGCGACGTAAACATACCTCTATATCTGTCCTGACTAGCCAAGATTGTCTTCTAAGCCCAAGAGGATTTCCCTGTTGCCTTAATCTCCCATAAACATCTTCCCTTGATGATCTCTCGGTGGACCCAAGCTGACCAAATGGAAGATTTCTCTGCAAGAATCCTCCATAGATGCTTGCTAACCGCTGCTTGATTCCAATCCCGAAGCCTTTTAATCCCAAGCCCTCCCTCCTGCAAAGGAAGACAAAGCTGATCCCAGCTAACCTTGGCTCCTCCTCTAGACAGCGTTGCCCCACGCCAAAGGAAGGCTATAAGGGTGCTTTCAATGCTCTTTATGATCGAAACAGGAAGCACAAACATTGAAGACCAATAAACCTGCATGGAGAAGAGGGTGGATTTTATGAGCTGCAATCTCCCAGCGTAGCTTAGAGATGCCGTCGTCCACAGCTTAATACGAGCAATAATTTTATCCAACAACAGGACGCAATCACTTTTCGTTAGCCTCTTTGTCAACAAGGGAACTCCCAAGTATGTCACTGGGGGAGCCATTAGGTTGAAACCTAGCATACTCTTTATAACCTCCTTCGTAGCCTCATTCACCCCGGACAGAAAAAGAGAACTTTTAGCATTATTTATGCTAAGCCCTGATTGAGTCGTGAAAGTTTCCAGCACTTCTTTGATGATTGAAACCGAAGCAACGTCTGCATGGCTGAACATAAGCAAATCATCAGCAAAACAAAGGTGGGTGATTTTCGATTTCGCACATCTCCAGTGATATTGAAAGCCCGGGTTAATAGTTGCCTCCTTGACCAGCCCATTTAGCCCTTCCATGGCTAAGACAAAAAGATAAGGGGACAAAGGGTCACCTTGCCGCAGCCCCTGCGTGGAATGGAACCAGCCCTGAAGGGTCCCATTGATGCTCACTGAGAAGTAGGGTTTGCAGATACACGCCCTAATCCAGTTGATCATGTCCACAGGAATCCCAACTTGAGACAAGCCATCGAAAATAAAATCCCATCTCACTGTATCGAAGGCTTTCTTTAAATCAATTTTCATAGCACATCTCGGCTGACCATTAGGCAAGTGATACCCTTGCATGAGCTCCTGGGAGAGCAAAATGGCATCAGAAATTTGTCTTCCTAGGATGAACGCAGTCTGAGCAGGACCCACAATCACTTCAAGGGTTTTTTTCAACCTCTCGGCAATGACTTTAGAAATAGTCTTATACACCACGTTACAACAGGAGATAGGTCTGTAATCTTCCATACCACTGGGGTTCTTCACCTTCGGAATGAGCACTATCATGGCTGCGTTAATACACCTTGGCATGTTGCCATTACTGAAAAAGATCTGGATGGCCTTCGTAAAATCAATACCGACAATGTGCCAACAATGCTTGAAGAAAAGAGCAGAGAAACCATCAGGCCCTGGAGATTTACCATCAGGAATCGAGAAAAGGGCTCTCTTGATCTCCTCCCCCGTAACTGGAGCTGCAAGCTCTTGCTGAACAGCAGTGGAAATGGGAGGAGGGAACCTGCCAGTACCCATTTCATGAGGATGAAAGGCTGTGGGAGCCATAATGCCCTTGTAGTACTGCACTGCCAAATCCCCCAAACCCTTCTGATCATGAACAACTCGGCCATCATTATCCTTCAGACTATGAATCCGATTTCTAGACTGGCGGTGCTTCACACTTTTGTGAAAAAAGGCTGTATTTTTATCCCCCAACATTAGCCACTGAATTCTAGACTTCTGCTTATAGAAGGATTCCTCATCTTGCATTAGCTTGTGGTATTTATGGGCTGCTTGTCTCTCTTTTGATTTTACCCTATCATTCAAAGGATCCCTGTCAAGGTGAGTCTGAGCCTTCTCCCAATCTTCCCTAGCTTGCACCACTTTACCCGAGATATCCTGCCTGTGATGCTTGTGCCAATTCCTCAAGTGGGCTTTAACTTTGTTTAGCTTTGTGGTCAACTGAAACATGGCACTTCCCACTACCCGATCCTGCCAAACATTAGAGACAATGGGCAAGAAATCCTCCTGTTGGGTCCATAAGTTCAGGAATTTGAACTGTCAGGGCGGGGGGACCTGCTTAGGGTGCAAATGCAAGACCATGGCACTATGATCTGACATGCTTCTAGGTTGGAAAATAGCTTGGGCATTTGGCCAAGCCAAGGTAAAACCCAAATTACCGAGAACCCAGTCCAACTTCTTAAGAATCATGTTTTGATGATCCTACCCATTATGCCAAGTATATCTTAGCCCACTATAGGAAATAGAGTGCAATTGCGCAGCAAGAAGACAATTCCCAAAATCATTTTTATGCCCTGCCCAACTAACATCTCCCCCTTTACTATCAGAAGCCTTAAGCGTGGCATTAAAATCCCCCATGAGCAGCCAACTTCTTTGGCCTTGCCCAATACTTTGCCTGCACAAATAAGCCCAAAGATCTTGCCTGTCTGCTGGGGTATTCATACCATACATAAAAGTGACTGTTATCTCATGTTGCTTTTCAAATTCCTCACTTCACATGTCATCCATTGCTAGGCCGAATGGATGCAATGGACATGGCATTCAGTAGAATCCCACCCAATAATAATTCTAGTGATGTTACCCGAAGTCCCATTTGAACAGAAATTCCACCCCGTCAAGTTCAAACCCCTCTTAACCTTCTCAACATTCTCATGCAAGACCTTAGTTTCTAGCATACCAACAATTTTCAGATTATACCGCAAAATCCAATCATGGACTACTTTCTGCTTATTTGGGCCATTGAGACCCCTAATATTCCAAGAACCTAACATAAAAAATTATTCATGGAAAACGAAAAGTGAACCTGGGATTAGAGGCAGTGAACCTCCTTCCCCTTCTTCTTCCCTCCCTTTTTCTTCTTAACTTTTGTGTAAGTTAGAGAAGAATTCTCTCTGGTCTCATTGATGTCCACCACTGGGGAATCCCCACTCGACGTATCTCCTTCTCCAGTAATATTCTGACTTTGGAAAAAGGCCACCTTGTTGCCAGTGCAACGCTGAGATGTGGACGAACCACATCCTTTAGAGCATCATCATCCAATTCAACGAGCTCTAGGTCATGCCCAGTGTCCACGATCACTCCTTTACCCTTCTCACGGATCTCCTTTACTGGTTTAGCCATAGTGGGGCCTGCATTGTGCTGAGAATTGGTGCCTTTCTTAGCTTTCCCCCATTGAGTGTAGGTTGAGCTGGACCCCGTGTCTGTTGGGTTCAGCTTGTCTTCACTCATGTTGCTATGGTCCACAGTCTTCTCCTTTTCATTGATGTCCCGCAGGCATCCATCCCCGAGAAGGGTTCCCTCTAGAGCCCCTCCATCAATGGGAACCTTAACTGGTTCCACCTTCACTACCATCTTGCACGAGTGGCCAAAGAGATTGCACGAGGCACATCGAGTTGGTTTCCACTCGTACTCCACCTCTATATGCAGTGGTTCTGTTGAGAGGGGTGTGATAATGTCAAAATTGTGCACGAAGGGCGTCCCTGCGTCCAGCTCAACACAGACTCTAGCAAAATCCAATCGCGAGCAAGTGTAAGTAGATTCATCACAAGACAGTGGCTTACCAACCTTGCTTGCCACCAAGCTCAATCCCTTTCTTGACCATAAAGGGAACGACAGCCCATGGATTCTAATCCAAACTGGCAGCTTCAAAATTTTGTTCTTGTCAAACACAAAGTGAGGATGCCATTGCTGCAGAATAATTGCTTTTCCGCCAAACAACCACGGTCCCTTTTCCAGAATTTCTAACATCTGCTCTTCTTTTTGGAAACGAAAGATAATGAAGCCTATGGCCGTAGTCATGACTGCCTCAAGGCCACACGACTTCCACACACGGCTTGCAATGGAGTTTACCGCGTGATAATTCATTTTATATCCAGGGGAAAATCCCACCATGCTCCTATTCCATTGTTCGGCATGCTCGGTTAGCATGTCCTCCGTTATCTCCATCTGTTGCCCCATTGCTGGCGGCGGTATGGGGTCTAGCGTGAAGCGTGTGCTTGCATCTATCACTTTTACTCTATCTGCCCAAGAGGATCCCGAGGCCTGGTTCATCTTTTGGTGAGGCTTTGTAGGTTTTTTGTTGTTCATGACTGTAGGTTGCGAGTGGTTCTAGGTTTTTTGTTTTTAGGGTTTTGTTTGAGGGTGGCGCAGGTGTAGGTTGACAAGGTTCCTAAGTGAAATCCCAAGAACCGTTGGTTACTATGATGTGCAGGTAGGGATTTTTTCAGGTGTAGGTGTCGAGGGGAGGGTGACAGGACTGGTTTGGATTTGACTAAAGAAAAGACAAAAGTAAGAAACGAAAAGACCTTTGTATGACAGTGGCGGCTGTTTGGTGAGTGGGAAGGTGGTACGGGAGGCTGTTTTGGCAAAGCTTGAAGGTGGCCGGAGATGATTCCGGCGGCTCAAAGGCAGAAAAGCTTGAAAGGTTTTTAGGAGCCTCTCTCTCTAAACTTCTCTCTAAAATTCACATTACGAACGTTTTTAATCCCTTTCCACTACTCCTTGAGAAGATTTCGGAGATGATTCAATTGCATATAGTTCATAGCAATCTTTACAAATATATAGAAACTAAATAAACTAATTTGCTGACTTTAGAAACATAATGTGTCAAGATCAACTAATAAACTAACAATTAACAAACTCCTAAAGACTACATCAATTCTATATTGAAGCAGAAAAAACATAACAATAACACATGATTTTTGATTGCAACATAAAACAAACTTGAACACTCCTCCATGCTTTAAGGACTGCAAACTCCTATCATTCGTGTTAGAAACTCAATCTATTTACTGGAAGTGGTTTAGTAAACAGATCTTCCAATTAATCTTCAGACTTGCAATATATTAGTTTAACATCATTTTTCTGCACTTCACGTAAAAAATAAAGTTTGATGTTGAAGTGTTTAGTTTTCCCATGAAAAATTGGATTGTGAGAGCTTGCTATGGCTGCTTGATTGTCAAATGATATCTCTATAGCTTCATCTTCTTCCATATGCAAATCACGTAGTATTTCCTGAAGCCATAATGCTTGATTTACTTCTGTTGTGGCTACAATGAATTTTGCCTACAGTAGATTGTGCTACAATATCATGCTTCTTGGAAGATCATGAAAATATTATTGATCCTAGATTAAAACAAAATCCAAAAGTGATCTTCATATCCTCAATAAATCCACCCCAATCACTATCAAAGAAACCATGCAATCTTAACTTTTGACACTTTATAAACTTGAAGCCAAAACTGCATGTTCCTTTGACATATCTTAGAATTCGTTTGGCTGCTCTCATATGTAATTCTCTTGGACAATGCATAAAATGTGATACATGGATTGTTGCATAAAGTTTAGGTCTGGTTGATGTTAAATACAACAAATAACCAATATAGCTTCTGAACTTCTCTTCATCTTCTCTTGCAGTTCCATCTTTTTTGTTGAATTTGTTTTTTTGATTCATTAGAGTGACAGTTGGTTTGTAATTCTCCATATGAAATTTCTTCAATATCTCTTTTGCGTATTTCTTTTGATAAATGAAAATTTCTCCTTTTCTTTGTTTGATTTCCATTCCCAGAAGAAAAACTCATGAGACCAAGATGTCACTTGAATTCTTTAACATGTTGTGCATTGCTTCTAGTTACAAGAAGATCATCAATATAGAGATATTATAAGAACTTCATTGTTGATTTTCTTTACATAGAGAGTTGCTTTAGATAAGCTTTTATGAAAACCAAAGCTTATCAAATAGTCATCAATTCTTCCATCCTAGGCTCTCAGTGCCTGTTGTAACCCATAAAGAGCCTTCTTTAATAGATAAATTGTCTTATTTTCCTTGAATCACAAACCTAGTTGGTTGTTCAAAATAAATCTCTTCTTGTAAAATACCATTTAAGAAGGCTGATTTTACATCTAATTGGTATATTATTGAGTTATTATTCGCAACAACAACAAACAACAATCTGATGGCATCCATCCTTGCTACAAGAGCAAATATGTCAGAATAATCAACTCCATAAATCTGAGCACACCCTTTAATAACCAGCCTAACTTTATGTTTGTTGATTATGCTATATGCCTTCAATTTGGTACTAATACCCATTTCATGCTAATGATATTTTTGTTTGATGGCCTGTTAACTAGTTCCCATGTGCAGTTCTTTTCTATCATGTATATCTCCTCCTGCATTGCTCTCTACCACTCTGGATTCTGTTGAGCTTCTTTATAACCTAGTGGCTTACAGATTGCTACATTACTTCTTTGGTAAATGTCTTCAAGAGGTCTAGTTCCTTTAATTGGTGAATCATCAATTGATTCATCCTATAATGGAGGTTTAATTTGATCTTCAAGCATCTCAATTCTTTATGAGTCTTCCTAGTTCTTTTGTTCATCTTCATGAAAATGAACATCCCTGGTAGTGGCTATCTTCTAAGTTTGAGGATTATATACTTTGTAGGCTTTAGAAACTATACTATAACCAATAAAGATACTTGGCACAACCTTTTTATCAAGCTTATCCCTCTTCATCTCTGGAGCATGAAAAAAACATATACTGCCAAAGATTTTAGGAAGACTTAATGAAAGTTTGTAAGTATACCAAACTTCAAAAGGTGTCTTTTCTCCCAACAATTTTGTTGGAAGACAATTTTGAAGAAAAATAGTTGTGTGAGCTGTTTCTGTCTAAAACATTTTTGGCAAGTTCTTTTCATGCAACATGCATCTAACCATTTTCATTATGTATTGATTTCTCCTCTCACCTACTCCGTTTTGTTATAGAGTGTAAGGGTGAGTTATGTTCAATGCCAACATCTTCACAATAGAGATTGAATTCTGATGAAGTTATTCTTTACCATTGTCTGAATGAATGACTTGAATTCTATTGCTACTTTGATTCTCCACATTCTTCTTGAATTTTCAAAACATCCCAGCTACTTCTGACTTGGATTTCATATAGAAAATCCAACACATTCTAGTGAAATCATCAATAAAGAGAATGTAATATCGACTACCTTTTAGTGAAGGTGTGCTTAGAGGACCGACAACACTAGTGTAGATCAATTGAAGTTCTATGTAGGCCTCCAAGTTGATTTTGGAAATGATTTCCTGTTTTGCTTGCCAAACTACAAGCATTACAATTTGGTAAGGATTGGTGAATGGAAGTACACCTTTGATAGCATCATGATTTTTCATGTTGAGCATTCGTTGTTGATGACAGTGTCCCAACCTCTTATTACTCAAAGTTGTTTTTGGAAATGGTTTCCTATTTTGCTTGCTAAATTGATAAGCATTACAATTTGGTAAAGGATTGGTGAATGGAGGTACATCTTTGATAGCATCATGATTTTTCATATTGAGCATTCATTGTTGATGACAGTGTCCCAGCCTCTTGTTGCTCTTGAGCCTGTAAGGCATTTAAGAGTTTTACTAATGTAATCTTTGACATTCTCCAATGTATTAATTGAAGCTTCATATTTTTCTGGTTCTGTAGCCAAAATGTTTTCAACAATTCTAGAGTCTGTGAATGGTGTTCCCAGTAACTTGTCTCATTTAACAATCCCAAGCAACCTATCTGAGTATTCTTTTATGGTCTCAGATTCTTTCATCCTTTGCTGCTCAAATTCTCGTATCATTTTTAAACTTTTCATTCTATTAATTCTTTCATCTCCTGCGTATTCCTCCTTTAGATAATCCCAAACATCCTTTACTGATTTAAGAGACATGATTCTTGTGAAGATGGTTGTTGAAACAAAAGCAAACAAACATTTCTTAGTTTTTCTCGCTTTGTGACTCTTGATTTGAGTCATGGTTGGATTATTCGACAATGGTGGAACTTCGTAGTATTCTTCAACTGCTTCCCAAAGGTTTAAAGTCTCTAATAAGTCTTCATCCTCACTACCTAGAGTTGATAATCTCTCCATCAAAGATAGGATAAAAACTTGTTTCAACATCCATTACAGGTCCCTCAAGATAAATGCTCTGATACCAATTGAAAGTGTTTTGAATGTTTTATTGATGAAATGAAGATGGTTGATAGAAAGATGATTTAAACAGTAAATGTATACTATTGTTTTATTGAATGAAATGAAGGATTCGATTGCATATAGCTCATAACAATCTTTACAAATATATAGAAACTAAATAAACTAATTTGCTGACTTTTAGCAACTTAATATGCGAGGATCAACTAACAACCTAAAAACTCCTAGAGACTACATCAATTCTTTATTGAAGAAGAAAAAACCTAACAATAACATATGATTTTTGATGGCGACTTAAATAAAACTTCAACAAAATTATCAATTATGTTCTCCATCAATAAACCATGATGTCATCATTAATGATTCACAAAACATGGCTGGAGTGAGGTCAGAGCTAGTGTTCAAATGTTGGAACAAAGCAACACAAAACTTGACAATTTGTTTATGGGTGTTGGAAGGACACAGATGGGGAGGAGGAGGATGTGGTGAACAATAGTGGGAGATTAGTGCAACCTCATACAGGAGGGAGCTCTTCTGGAGGCCTTTGACACAACCCAAGTGAGACTAGAGGAGTTCCTTTACTTACTGGCTCTATAAAACTAGTGGGTCAAGCATTTGAAGACAATAGGACTGTGATATGGTCATGGTTGATATATGATGAAGTCTCAACCATTGGCATTTACAGGATGGGGGAGCCAGTAAACCTACAATGCTGAAACATATCTATAACGAGCTTCTATAAAGTCCAAATATTTCTCATCATGTTTACTAGGTGACTGCGTCTCAAGATTTCAACATTCATAAATTGCAAAACAAGATCGCAAAACGTATAGAATTATCCTTTACCAATGAAGAGGAGGAGTTGGGGCATAGAGCTGCAGATTTGTCACAAGAACTAAAGATGAAACAAAAATGGATTCTCATTTTAGATTATTTGTGGAACTTCTTTGAAACACACGAAGTGGGAATTCCTGACTCATTAATAGGATGCAAGGCGATTATAACAACTTGATCAAAAGTGGTTTGTCGACATATGAATAACATAAACAATTTAAGAGTGAATCCTCTTTCTAGCTAAGAATCTTGGACTTTATTCATGGAGGAACTTGGACATGACATAGAACTTTCTCCATAAAGGGAACAAATTGCAAGAGATATCACAAGGGAGTGTGATGGTTGTCTGTTGGGAATTAAAAAATTGTTGGAACCATGAAGGGGGTAGATGGCATGCACGAATGGAGAGATGATTTAGAGGACCTCAAACAATCAAAAGTTATGCAAGATAAAGTGGAAGATGAGGTATTTTAGATATTGAGATTTAGTTATACCCACCTAAGTGATATAGGTTTGCAACAATGTTTATTGTTTTATGGATTATTTCCTAAAGACTTTGAGATCCCTAGAGAGGAACTGATAGATTACTTGATTGATGAGGGAGTGGTAAAAGGGGAAAAGAGTAGGGAGGCAGAAATTAACAAAGGCCACACAATGCTTGATAGACTTGAAAAAGCCTGCCTGTTAGAAATATTGTTTGGTGGTATTTATATCAAGATGCATGACTTGATTAGGGACATAGCCATCCAAATATTGGAAGAGAATTCTCAAGCCATTGTTATAGTTGTTATAGTTGGTGCACAATTAAAAGAATTGCCTGATACAGAGGAGTGAAGTGAGAAACTTACGAGTATTTTGCTAATGAGCAACCAAATTGAAGAGATTTGTTATAGGCATTCACCGAGGTGTCCAAATCTATAAACCTTGTTGCTATATAAGAGTTATTGGTTGCGATTTATTGCGGGCTCATTTTTTGAACAACTGCATGGGCTCAAGGTCGTCAACTTGTGAGAAATAACTATTAAATGTTTCCCTTATTCTGCCACTAATTTGGTGGGTCTCACTTCATTGTTGCTTAAGTAAGAGCTTAAGCCATGTACCATCATTGAAAAAGGTCAAGGCACTGAAGAGGTTAGATCTCTCTGGTGCTCCACTTAAAAAGGTTCCACATGGCATGAAATGTCTATCCAACCTGAGGTATCTAAAAATGAATGGCCGTGGTGAAAAAAAGCTTCCCAGTGGGATATTACATACAAGTCTTCATACTAGAGGAATGGATTATTTAATAATCATAGAATGGATGAAGAAATTTGTGCTCGAGTAATCTTTGAAAGAAAGGAAGTAGGATGCTTGAGGAAGTTGGAAAGTTTGGAATGTTATTTTAAAGATCAATCTAACTACTTGGAGTATCTCAAATCCTAAGATGAGACCCAATCACTAAGAACATACAAAATTATTGTAGGATAATTGAAGGAAGATGAAGGTCAGGAATTGAAGTACAATGGTCGTGGAAGAAAACTGGTTGTTGTGGGTAATTTGAATATCAATAGAGATGGAGATTTTTTGGTGATTTCCTCAAATGACATTCAACAATTAATTTATAAATGTATCGATGCAGGAAGTATAGCGATGTTTTGCCATTAAAGTATGCAACTGAAGTGGAGGTTATTAGGCTTAGTCATGCAATAACATGGGGAACTTGGTTTCATCTTCCTGGCTCTGTTCTGCTCCACTACCACAACCATCTATATCTTATAATGGTATATTTTCTACTCAAATTGTTATCTTGTTTTGTTTGTAAGAGTATGAAGAAGGTATTCCCTCCTGTCTTGTTGCCATACCTTATAAATCTAGAAGAGATTAAAGTTTCAGAATGTGAGAAAATAGAGGAATTATAAGAGGAACAAGATTA
Organism: Salix brachista; assembly: GCA_009078335.1. Classification (NCBI taxonomy): domain Eukaryota; kingdom Viridiplantae; phylum Streptophyta; class Magnoliopsida; order Malpighiales; family Salicaceae; genus Salix; species Salix brachista. Next base: position 8,117,167 of record CM018589.1, on the reverse strand, counting down.
GATGAAAAAAGGGTTATGGGTGAAGAAAACAGTGAATTCAAACTCTCAAAGTTAACAGGACTACACTTGGAAAATTTACCAGAACTAAAAAGCATTTGTTGTGCAAAACTAATTTGTGATTCTCTCCAAGTAATTATGGTAGACAAATGCAATAGCATGGAAGTCTTGGTTCCACCTTCTTGAATTTGTCCCATAAACTTAGAAGAGATAAAAGTTGAAGAATTTGAGAAAATAGAAGAGATAATAGGTGGAACAATATCAAATGTAGAAGGGTTATGGGTGAAGAAAGCATTAAAGACGCATTTAAACTCCTAAAGTTAAGATTTTTAATATTGATGGGTTATCAAAAGTAAAAAGCATTTGTAGTGTAAAACTGATTTGCGATTCTCTCTAAACAATTAGTGTATTGTACTGTGAGAAGCTAAAGAAGATGCCAATTTGTCTTCCGTTGCTTGAAAATGGCGAGCCATCTCCTCCCCTTTCTCTTGAAGGAATCAAGATATATCCAGAAGAATAGTGGGAGGCAGAAGTGGAGTGGGAGCATCCTAATTTGTCCCTTTGTAATTTGAGTCTGATGCAATGATTCTATAATTGGCTAAGAAAGACATTCTACTTTTAGCCTTTAAATTGCAATGAATGTTTTTGATAGACGGTCATATCCCACTCTTCTATTTTTCCTTTCAATTTAAGCTATTTACTTTCATGTTGAACTTGGGACACACAGACCACAGGCTAAGGGAGGGGTTTGTTTACCATATTGACTGGTAAGGTTATGCTCTCTAGAATTCACTTTCTTCTTGGTTTCTTTCTCTCACTGGAGAGCATTTGTAAAACACTTGATACTATTCTTTGTTTAAAGCTCAACTAATGGAAAGCATTTGTCAATTTGGCATTGTTGCATGTAGTGTTTTGACTATTTCACTATTTGTCAGCCATCTCATTTCCTTTATCATTTTGGCTCCTAATCTTTCTGGACAGAAGACACTGCCTTGTGAAACTGTATGTTGAGTTCTTTTCTTTCAGTCTATAATCATCTTTGAATTTTAAAGATTGTGAATTCTCTATTGAGGGCTCAATGTTGAATTGCACTTGCTCTTCCAATAGGTAAATGCCCAGGCAGAGGTGGCGCTCCTATAAGGGAGGCAAAAAACAACTTTATAAACCCATGGCCAAGTCCTCTAGGATCATAAGGTTCCAAAGGAAGCTCATTTTTGACATGGATATGGTGGACCTTTTTATGTTATGCCTAGCCTTATGCCTACTATATCCATTTTTTGGCCGAGCTTTTTTCATTGTTGCATTACAATTTACAATTACAAAATTAACTAGAAGAGACCACAATTAACAGTCTTTGCTTTGTACTATAGAAAATTCACACCAAAAGTTGAGTGAAAGGTGGAACCACTGCACCTTCTTTTCTTATTTTACTACAAAGGAATCTACAGAAAACATGGTTTGTTCTTTGTATTTTTCCCCACCCAGTGCTCATAATAAAATTATATAATTATACATGTAACAATTATATAACGATTGATAATTTACTACACAATAAAAACTTATACTTATAAAAACAAAAAAAGGAGTTTTCATTAACAATGTGGTATGAACATTCTTTCCTTTTTTTTAGTTATTTACAAACTACATCAACAATCCTTCACTAGTTTTTAATGAATATCTTTTCGCTTAATAGAATTATGCTTATAAGAAAGAATTTTGCAATTTAAACCTTTAATTAGTGTTAGAACTTAAATCCTATAGAAGTTATTAGTGTCCACATATTAATCCAAATTTTTTATTTTAGAATCAAAGATATTACACACATAATACTATCCAAACCCTTAAAGAGGTTTACAACTACTTAACACTATTATTACCATGTGCTAAAATCTTATTTTTTTTTAATATTTATAAGAGAAAAACCCTAACTCTCATCAAAAGCAACACCACTTCTATATTCATATAGGTGAAATTATACATGTTTCTATTACATTAATCATGAATCAAAATTTATCCAAGTGATTGTCAATGATGTGTTGAATAAATTGGATCCCAAGAACATAAATGTTGTTACTCACCTAGTAAGAATTGATCGCCTAGTACATACTATTAGTGACTTTCTAAGTATTGTGACCGATGATGTTCGCATTATGTGCTTCCATGGGATGCCAGGAATAGGAAAGACGTCTATAGTAAAAGTTGTCTTTAATCAACTCTGCTATGAATTCTAGGGAAGTTGTTTTCTTTCGAATATCAATGATACATCAAAACAATCTAATGGTCTAGTTCTATTATAAGAACAACTTCTTCATGACATCTTAAGACAAAATGGTACTAACAACAATAATGTGGATAGATGAATGGTTCTGATCAAAGAACTATTTTGTCACAAAAAAGTTGTTTTTTATGATGTGGCTCATTTGAAACAACTAAATGCTTTGATGGGAGAGCGAAGTTGGTTTGGTCTAGAAGTAGAGTTATATAATTATAACTAAAGATGAACGCTTACTTCTGAAATTGGATCGAACAAATCAGGTTGATGAATTGAAACAAGATGCATCTCTTAAAGTTTTCAATTTACATGCCTTCATGGACACCAAGATAGCAAAAGATTATGCTGAGGTTTTGAATAATATAGTTAACTCAATTGTTAGCAGATGGAATTGAGAATGGAAGTTGTCATTGTGCGGATACAATTTCAAACTGGACTCGCCATTATCTACATCTTTGCCTTCACCATTTTCATCTTGGATATCAGCACGTATTCAAAATTGGGAAGCATTGCTGCCAACTTCATTTGCTAAATGGAGATTATTGAGGAAGCTAAAACTTGCTTATTATGGTTTGTCTGAATGCGCAACTAATTATGTTGATTTTGGTCGTTTGTCATCTCTCGTAGAATTGAATCTATCAGGAAACAATTTCTCCAGTCTTCTTTTTGGCATCGGGGTCCTTCATAAGCTACGAGTTTTGAGAGTGTCATATTGCAGCAATCGTCTATCAATCTTAGAGCTTCCCTCAAACTTAAAACCCTTGGATGCAATCGGTTGCACATCAATGGAAAGAGTAAGACTGTCAGCCCTGTAATGATAAATTGTCTTTATATAAGTGTTCAAATTTAATAAGATTAAGGGCATGGAAGGTCTAAGCATTCATGGATGTTTATTACCTCTAATACCACTTGTGATTTATCAAATAATTATAAGAAGATTGTTGTTGGGGTACTATTTATATCTCTCTTACACATAAATAAACACACAATTGACACATGCTCTCTCTCTCTCTATTATATATATAGTGTCTAAATTTTCACCACTCTTTGAAATCTATACATAAGAATATATCAGGCCTAATTGAGAAGTAATTAGGAGGCTTAACCTAATAGTTAGCCACTCCTTTCTATATATATGTGTAGGGCAACATACAATAGTAATGGTGGAGATTACCACATAGGAATGAGATTACAATATTTCCTATTTAGTGTACATGCTATAATACGCCCCCTCAAGCTGAGGGTGGAGAATCAACCCGAAGCTTGAACCTGAAAGCTGTAAATGAAGGAGCCGGAAGTGGCTTAGTGAAAACATCGGCAAGTTGATCCTTGGAGGAAATAAACCGGATCTGAATCTCTTTCTTCGCAACTCTATCTCGGACAAAATGATAATCAATCTCAATGTGTTTTGTGTGAGCATGAAAGACAGGGTTTGCCGCCAAGTATGTGGCGCCAAGGTTATCACACCAAATGATAGGAGCATAGGTGGTCGGAATCTTAAGGTCTGTTAATAAGTACTGAAGCCAAATGACTTCAGCCGTGCCATCTGCTAAGGCCTTATATTCAGCTTCCGTCGAAGACCGAGCAACAGTGCGTTGCTTACCTGATTTCCATGAAATCGGCGTCTGACCAAAGAACACAAGGTAACCACCCGTAGATTTTCTGTCCTCAATACTACCTGCCCAATCTGCATCAGTAAATCCATGTAAAGCAAAAGAAGAGCTGCGAGTAATGTGTAAACCATGTGATGCTGTACCACGAAGATAACACAAGATGCGTTTTACTACAGCCCAATGAGTTTCTGTAGGAGCATGCATAAACTGACATACCCGGTTAACAGCAAAGCAAATATCCGGACGTGTGAAAGTGAGATATTGAAGACCACCAACCAATTGCCGAAAACGAGTAGCATCAGGAAATAAAGAATCAGGCATAATGGTGGCTTTGGATGCCGAAATAGGGGTGTCAACAGGTTTACAAGATAACATACCAGCTCGCGTGAGAATGTCAAGTGTATACTTATGTTGACAAAGCATAAGTCCCATACTAGTAGTTTGAACTTCAACCCCCAAGAAATAATGAACATCACCCAAGTCTCGAAGTTTAAATTCTAAGCTCAATAACCGAATTAGGCGTTGCACCAAAACAGCATTATTACCCGTAAGCAGGATATCATCAACATAAACCAAGAGATAGCAAATGTCGCTACCAACTGAGAAGATAAACAATGAGGTGTCCACTTTAGAAGCACGAAAACCAATGGACAATAAGAAGTCATTCAGACGCGTGTACCATGCTCGCGGAGCCTGTTTTAAGCCATATAAAGACTTATGCAATCGACATACATGACCTGGGAGAGCAGAATCAACAAAACCTGGAGGTTGTTTCATGTAAACCTCTTCATCAAGTATGCCATTAAGGAAGGCATTATGAATGTCAAGCTGATGAATTTTCCAACCACTCGAAACTGCAATGGAGAATACCAAGCGTACCGTTGCCTGTTTGATAACAGGACTAAAAGTTTCTGAATAATCAATACCTTCCTGCTGAGTGAAGCCTCTTGCCACCAGGCGTGCCTTATACCTCTCAATACTACCATCAGATTTGCGTTTAATTTTGTAGACCCATCTGCTACCAACAACATTCATGGATGGATGAAACGGCATCAAAGTCCATGTGCTGTTTGTGCGGAGCGCTTGAATTTCCTCACGCATTGCATTATACCAAGCCTCATATCTGTTTGCATCATTAAAAACAAGTGGCTCATGTGAGGGAGGAGTATCTACCCGACGGAAGGAGGCAGAAGGAGAGGCTGCCGTGGTGACTAAAGCTGTCTTTGGTTGTCTCGGACGAAGGACCATGAGGTGCGTGGAAGCAGCGGGACAAAGAGCAGCAGCACCTGTACCTGGAGTGTGCTGAAGAGGATAAGAGGAGAGATCAACACAAAGCTTTATACCAGGGGGTGAACTCGGGGAGGAGCTCGGCTGCACCGCAGGTGGTGGTGAACCTACTGTTGGGTCGGTTTCGGACCGAGATTGTGCTGCTCCTGAAACTTGCACATCTGAACCTGTTCCTGCACAAAAATCAGTGGAACGACAAGCATGTGGTGATAGTATGGCAATGCGGGGTGGTGAAGCAGGGTCAGATGGAACAACGGGCAAAGGTGGGTTGGTATTTTTGGTGGTTTGGGTATGGGTAGGCAAGTATGGAGGAGGTTGCAATGATGGAAGGTAGGTAGGTGTAGTGGATGGTATGGGGTCAGTTGTTACCTGTTCAGATTTCCTAAAAGGGAAGACACTTTCATGAAAACGGACATGACGGGATATATAGATACGATCAGACTCTAAATCAAGACAGCGATATCCAAGATGAGACGAGCTATAGCCTAAGAACACACATGGAGAAGACCGAAAATCTAATTTATGAGCATGATATGGACGTAAAAATGGGAAACAAAGACACCCAAAAATACGGAGAAAATTATAATCAGGAGTGCGATCAAACAAGCATGCATAAGGAGATTTATTTTGAAGGACAAGAGTAGGCATGCGATTAATAAGATAAACTGATGATTCCATAGCATAATTCCAATAGCGCAATGGAGCATGACACTGGCCTAGGAGGGTGAGACCAGTTTCGACAATATGCCTATGACGACGTTCAACTGTGCCATTTTGTTCATGAGTATGAGGGCAAATTAGGCGATGGTGAATACCAATGGTTTCAAAGAATTTATTTAATTTGCGATATTCGCCACCCCAATCAGTTTGAACAGATTTAATTTTACGAGAAAACTGACGCTCAACAAGAGTTTGAAAACGTTGAAACGTAGAGAATACATCAGATTTAGCAACAAGGGGATAATACCAGATATATTTAGTGTGCGCATCAACAAATATAACAAAATAACGGAAACCATCAGAGGAAAGCATGGGAGCAGGTCCCCAAACATCACTAAAAATTAAATCAAGTGGATTTGATGTTTTGTGACCCGTCAATCGTAATGACAAACGGGAAGATTTTCCTAAAGGACATGCTTGACATTGAGAAAACGATCGTCTAGACGTACAAACAATTTTATTTTCGAAAACTAATAAATTCAAAATGCGAGGAGTTGGATGACCTAAACGACGATGCCACAAGTCGACAGTCGCGGAAATGCAAGGAGACAAATATGCTTGAGGAATTGACGTAGCTGAAGACTCCGAGAGGACATAAAGACCATCATGACTCCGACCGGAAAGAAGAACTTCCTTGGTGACGAGATCCTTCACATAAAACACAGAATCGTGAAATTCAAAATAAACATGATTATCACGACAGAATTTCTGAACAGATAACAACGGTTTTGTAATGTGAGGTACGCGAAGAACATTAGTCAATGTAAACATGCGTTTTGGGGAATGTAAGATAGAACGTACAACATGGGATATGACAAGCGCCTTACCATCACCAACATGCAAAAAATCGTTACCAAGATACGGTGCAGAATCGGTTAGAGTTGCAAGGTCCGGTGTCACGTGTTGATTTGTGCCGGTGTCCGGGATCCAGTCAGCAGTACTTGCTGAATTCTGTAGTGCCAGATTGGCACTATTTTGATGGTCATGTCCACGTTGCTGAAGTTGAGAACACTGAGGAGCAGTGTGCCCGAACATGTTGCACAGCTGGCAACGTGAATTTGCTGAATTTGGTCCCCTGTTTCGCTGCCAATTTTGCTGCCAAGTGTTGCTTCTATTTTCATTGCTTCCCGTGTTATAAGAGTTCCCGTGATGCCAATTTCCCGTGTTCCTTGAGCCAGAAAACCAAGAGCCTCTTGACTGATTTCGCCAGCTGCCATAAGAACGCCCTCTGTTGCGTCCAAACTGGGCAGAAGGCTGACGGTGAGAGAGCATTGCTGAGTGTGGCGTGGGCAGCAATGGTGCATGACTGGCAGCAGGTCCCATAGACAAGTGAGAAGTTTTATGCACAAATTCATGGGTTAGCAAATGACTAAGCAAATCTGCATATGGTAGAGGGTCTGCCCTTGTAATCAGACTTGTCACTAAGTCCTTAAATTCTCCGCGAAGTCCACGAAACACATATAGATTGAAATCGGTAAGCGAAATAGGTCTGCCAGCAGCTGCTAGCTCATCAAATAAAGTCTTAGCTTTTTGCAAAAATTGAGTTACCGAATCATCACCTTGTCTAAGGTCTTGAAGAGAACCATGAAGTTGCATAATCTGGGAATTGGATGTAGAAGCTAGAGCTTGCTCAAGTGTGTGCCATACCGCACATGAGGTTGTACAATCAACAACAAGATGAAGAACTTCCATGGACAGCGAAGAGAGCAATGCACTTAGAATGAGTTGATCTTGTTGTTTCCAATGGAGAAAGGATTGAGATACCTGAAGAGAGAGACCATCGGCAGCCATGGTGTGTGAAGAGGGGCAGGCGTTTGAACCATCAACAAAGCCGAAAACTCCTTGGCCTAAGAGATAAGGTTTCATCTGCATTCGCCAATATAAATAATTGGTGTTTGTCAACTTTAAAGAGATGACTTGATGAGTGTGGGAGAGGGACACAATTGCCACGGCAGGAGGAGCAGAAGAGGCTGGCAGCAGAGGAGCATTATTGGGGTTGAGAAGAGCATGGCCAACATCTGTATTTTGTGGCATAACTGATGCTGAAGAAGAGAATTGACCTACGGCAGGAGTGCAGGAGGGCAGCACCGGTGCTGCGGCAGGGGAGGAGGTGGCTGCCGGCTGAGAGAGATCCATTTCAGAGAGGAGGAGAGGTGGCTGCCGGCTGAGAGGTGTTTTAATTTAATCAAGCTCTGATACCAAATTGAGAAGTAATTAGGAGGCTTAACCTAATAGTTAGCCACTCTTTTCTATATATATGTGTAGGGCAACATACAATAGTAATGGTGGAGATTATCACATAGGAATGAGATTACAATATTTCCTATTTAGTGTACATGCTATAATAGGCCTTGTGCATTGGTTGTTATGGATATCATATTTACTCCTATGATGCCAAATTGGTTATGAGAATCTATTATAATAGGTTGCCAAAGGGTACACTACCATGGAGAAGGATGTTCCAAGGATTGATTTTTTGGGCTTTCAATACAAGGATGTTTTTTAGTAGTAGTCATACAATCAAAGCTATTATAAGAAAAAAGAGCAATGGTATTAAATTATTTGAAGCTACACTAGTAGTAGGACTCTATTGTCTTATTAGCTAGTTGGGGTTTGTAAGTTTAAGTGAGATGGCAATGGAAGAATGTTGTGGACACTAAGAATTGGAATTGTATTTGAATTTGGGGAGTGAAGACGTTAATCTGAAAAAGTGAGACATTACAAAATGATGACTAATTAAAATGTATTTTTTGAAGAAAAAAAAAAGATTGAAATGGTGACAGATACTTCAACATGAGACATTCTAGAAGTTGTGGTCTCAAAAGGTGCATTGATTGGGAGAACAATTGATCTTGCCTCAATATTTGGATGATTTTTTTCTTGTTATGGAATGGTATGGAAAAAAGGTTAGGTGTTTGTTCTTGTTTTGTTTAGTGTGGTATGTTTGGATCGCTAACAATAATCTAGTTTTTAAAGAAAAAGAAATATATTGGAATGATGTTTATTATTTCTTTTTTTGAGTTAAATATGAGATATTTATTATGAATGAAGCAGAGGAGTTGGCAATTCGAAAGCAATCTTTTTGTAATGATTACTTCAATGCTTTTTTCTCATCAATGGATTAGAGTCAGATTTTTACAAGGCTATCTCTTGGATTTTCAGTCTTTAGCTTTTGAATTTCTTGAGTTTTACTCCATTAGGGTTAATTTTCAATCTTAAGTTTCCTTTCCATGTAGTACCTTAATTGATCTTTCCATATTAGTAATCCAGTAATTGAATTTCCAGAAATTCAGTAACTAAGGAAAAAACAACTCATATCAATTACACAATAAAGCAAATTTCCACATTGTGAATTTAAATATCAAACCTAGTCAGGGTTGTTTTTTTTTTTTAGTGTTAGCCTATTTAGAATTGTCACGGGAATTGATATTTGATGTAATAAGTAGAACATTAACTGTAAATAGTAGAGTTTTAGTTGAACTCTTATTCTTACAATCTTAGCCAGAAAGTATAGGAAAATCATGTAAATCTATTTACTTTCTATTTAATGGAGAAGACACCCAAGAGGGGTGATCATTCAGTTCCTAAATAATGACATGGTATCAGAGCCTCTACTGACCTGTGACTCATTGTGTTCATTGTCTGTGTAAGCAAAAATTTTGTGTCTGCTGTTGCTCTACTTCTGGGCAAAAGTTCCGGGTAGTTTTTTTGGTTGTGGCTGTCATAGCTCTGCTGTGGCTTGTTGTGGTGAAGATTAGAGACTCTCTGGTGTGATTTCTTTGTGGTGGCTGTGTGTCTACTGTTTCTGTGGTGACCGGGATCTCTTGTGGAGGACATCGGCGGCGTTGGTATTGGTGTCCTCTTCTTCCAGGCACATCGACGCTCTCTGTGATACCTGAAGGTTCTGTGGTGATTGCCAAGGTGGTCGGCGATCTGGGCATCGTCGCCGGAGTAGTTGCAGAAACACAATTTCTGTTCGGTTGAAGACGACGATCTGCTGAAATTAATTGTGATACATTGCCACGTAGGATTTGAGCCTTCCTCTGATTTGTTGACACGTGGAGTGCACTCTGTCTTCTGTTGTGGCTCTCCTTCTTCCGCGTGTGTCTCTGTCACGCTGACACGTGTCCTTCAATCTTTATTCCGTGTGGGCTTCTCCTTGTTGCGCAGCGGAAGCGTGGTGGGCCTTCATTAATCTGGGCCGGGCCTTTTTCATTAATCTGGGCCTTCATATTTTCTGGTATTTTTCCGGGCCTGTATTATTTATTGCCTTCACGTTTGGATTATTTGAGCTATTATTTTCCGAAAAATTTGCATCATGGAAAATAATATTATCCGTTTTACTGGAAAGAATTTTTCGACATGGGAATTCCAGTTTAAAATGTTTTTGAAAGGGAAAGAATTATTTGATCATATTGATAATTCAACTAAAATTCCCACCGATAAAAATGAATTGGCTAAATGGGAGGTCCAGGATGCTAAGGTGATTTCTTGGCTATTGGGAACAATTGAGCCTCATCTTATTACTAATCTTCGGTGTTTCTCTACGGCTAAGGATATGTGGGGATATTTACACCGCATTTATCATCAAGATAACAGTGCTCGGAAATTCCAGTTAGAGATGGAGATTAGCACTTACAGTCAGGGTAACTTAACCATTGAACAATTTTATTCTGGTTTTATTAATATCTGGAGCGAGTATTCTGCTATTGTTCATACTAAGGTTCCTACTACGGCTCTCGCGGCTCTTCAAGCGGTTCATGCTGAGAGTCAACGCGATCAATTTTTGATGAAGCTTCGTCCTGAATTTGAACATGTTAGAGCTGGTTTATTGAACCGTGATCCGGTTCCTTCCTTGGATATCTGTTTGGGGGATTTATTGCGTGAGGAGCAACGATTATCCACTAATATGGGTATGGCCTCTCAAAAGGTTTTTTCTGAGCCTGTTACTGTAGCCTATGCAGCGCAAGGAAGAGGACCGCCCAGGTTGCAGTGTTACAGCTGCAACGAGCTTGGTCACATTGCTCGCAACTGTAAAAAGAAAATTTGCAACTATTGTAAGAAACCAGGCCATTTCATTAAAGACTGTCGGATGCGACCTCAGAATCGACAATCTCAAGCTTTTCAAGCTTCTGTCCAGCCATCACCTTCTGCCCCTCCCACTGTAAGCTCTGATTCATCTGTTCTCACACCTGCTATGGTTCAACAGATGATTGTTTCGGCTTTTACGGCCTTAGGCCTACAAGGTAAAATTCCTACCTCCACACCTTGGCTTGTTGATTCGGCTGCTTCTAATCATATGACTGGTAATGAGACGGATCTGCATGATGTTCATGAGTATGACGGCACGCAATCTATTCAGATTGCTAATGGCAGTACACTTCCTATTACTGCTGTTGGTGATTTGGGTCCTTCTTTTAAAGATGTTTTTGTCTCTCCTGAATTATCTACTAGCTTGATTTCTGTTGGACAATTGGTGGATGATAACTGTGATGTTCATTTTTCCCATGGTGGTTGTATTGTGCAGGATCAGGTGTCGGGAATGGTGATCGCGAAGGGGCCTAAAGTGGGACGCCTTTTTCCGCTATATTTTTCTATACCTAATGTTGTTTCTTTTGCTTGTATGGCTACTGCCAATAACAATGAAGTATGGCATAAGAAATTGGGACATCCTAATTTTGGTGTCTTAACTCATCTTTTGAAACATGGTTTTTTGGGCACTAATAATAATTCTTCCTCATCCTTTGATTGTGCTACTTGTCGTCTTGGTAAAAGTAAAACCTTACCTTTTCCTGTGCATGGTAGTCGTGCTTCCACCTCTTTTGAAATTGTGCATACTGATGTTTGGGGGGCAAGTCCTATTACTTCTCATGGACAATATCGTTATTTTGTGACATTCATTGATGATTACAGTCGATTTACCTGGATCTATTTTCTTCGTTCTAAAGCTGACGTGTTCTCTGTTTTTCAAAGATTTGTGGCACTTGTCGAGACACAATTTAGTTCTTCTATCAAAATCTTACGCTCCGACTCAGGGGGGGAATATATGTCACATGCCTTTCAAAATTATCTTCAGCAAAAAGGGATAATTTCTCAACGCTCTTGTCCTTACACCCCTCAACAAAATGGAGTCGCTGAGCGTAAGAATCATCATCTCTTAGATGTTGTTCGTACTTTGCTAATTGAGTCATCTGTACCTACCAAATTCTGGGTAGAAGCATTATCTACAGCTGTTTATTTGATTAATCGCTTACCTACGGCCACTCTAAATTATGATTCTCCATATCTTTGTTTATTTGGTATACCTCCTGAGTATAAATCACTTCATACTTTTGGGTGTGTTTGTTTTGTCCATCTGCCACCTACTGAACATCACAAGCTTGTTGCTCAATCTGTCACATGTGTTTTCATGGGATATAGCCCTACTCAGAAAGGATTTATATGTTATGATGCTCATGCAAATAAATTTCGAATCTCCCGGAATGTAGTCTTCTTTGAAAATCAATATTTCTTTCAATCTCATGTTACTTCTGATTCCCCTACTGCCCCTACTGCTCCTCTTCCTCCTTTTGATGATGTCCCTCTTTCTGCTAAGCGATTTAAACCAGGTATAGTGTATCAAAGACGTCCTCCTCCAGTGCCCCTTCCAGACACCACTTCGTCACTTGATTCTACACTACCGGCACCGCGACGGTCCACCCGGGTTATACATCCGCCAGATAGGTATGGCTTTTCTCATACCTCGTTTACTACCACTCTCGATACTATTTCTGTTCCTCACTCTTATACTCAGGCAGCAACTCAGGCTTGCTGGCAGCAGGCCATGCAAGAGGAAATTCAAGCTCTTCAAGAAAATCACACTTGGGATCTTATGACTTGTCCACCTGGAGTCAAACCTATTGGTTGTAAGTGGGTTTACTCAGTTAAGTTTAGATCTGATGGCTCCCTAGACCGGTATAAAGCCCGTCTCGTGGCTCTTGGGAATCGACAGGAATATGGTATTGATTATGAAGAGACATTTGCACCAGTAGCTAAAATGACTACTGTACGGACTATATTGGCACTTGCTACGTCACAGGAGTGGTCTCTTAGACAAATGGATGTGAAAAATGCATTCCTACATGGGGATCTGAAGGAAGAAATTTATATGTCTCCACCGCCGGGCATGTTTAAAACACCTTCCTCCGAGGTTTGTCGGCTACGCAGATCCTTATATGGTCTGAAACAGGCTCCGCGGGCATGGTTTGATAAATTTCGCTCTACTTTGCTTGATTTTCACTTTATTCAAAGTCAGTTTGATTCCTCTTTGTTTCTTCGCAAGACATCTGCAGGAATTGTATTGCTCCTAGTCTATGTTGATGATATTGTGATTACTGGATCAGATACTGAGTTACTTAAACACTTGCAAAAACATCTCCAAGACTCTTTTCACATGAAAGACCTTGGCAATTTGCAGTATTTTCTTGGCCTTGAGTTTCAAATTACTCCGACCGGTACATTGTTACATCAGCACAAGTACACAGAGGAGGTCATTTCACTAGCGGGTCTCCAAATGGGTAACTCTGTTCTTACTCCATTGGAGGTCAATGTTAAGCTTTGTCAAGAGGAAGGCGAGCTTCTGTCGGATCCATCCTTGTATCGGCAACTAGTTGGAAGTTTAAATTACTTGACGATTACTCGTCCTGATATTTCCTTTGCAGTGCAGCAGGTTAGTCAATTTATGCAGGCCCCTCGTCATCTTCACCTCGCTGCTGTTCGCCGTATTATACGATATCTGAAGGGTACCTCTTCACGAGGATTGTTCTTTCCTAAGGAATCTTCCTTACAGTTGGAAGGATATAGTGACGCCGATTGGGCTGGTTGTGCAGATACTCGTCGATCTGTTACCGGATGGTGTATGTTTTTGGGCAATGCACTCGTTTCTTGGAAGAGTAAGAAGCAAGATAGAATTTCCAAATCCTCCACGGAATCTGAATATCGTGCTATGTCTTCCGCCTGCTCTGAAATTACATGGCTCCGTGGATTATTAGGGGAACTTGGTTTTTCTCAGCTTCATCCCACTTCTCTTCATGCTGATAATACCAGTGCGATTCAGATTGCTACTAATCCTGTCTTTCATGAGCGTACAAAACATATTGAGGTTGATTGTCACTCTATTCGTGAATCTGTTCACCGCCATGAAATTACACTTCCTCACATTTCTACCGAACACCAGACTGCGGACATTTTCACTAAAGCTCTCTCTCGGCATCGGCATAAATTCTTAGTTGACAAATTGATGCTTCTTGATCGACCAGCATCAATTTGAGGGGGGATGTCACGGGAATTGATATTTGATGTAATAAGTAGAACATTAACTGTAAATAGTAGAGTTTTAGTTGAACTCTTATTCTTACAATCTTAGCCAGAAAGTATAGGAAAATCATGTAAATCTATTTACTTTCTATTTAATGGAGAAGACACCCAAGAGGGGTGATCATTCAGTTCCTAAATATTGACAAGAATTAGTTCATGAGACAAATTAGATTTAAAAAGACAATAAATGAGTTTCCCTCACATTATTTTTGTGTTTTAATTTGTTTTTACATGTTCCTGAAATATATAGATAATTACACAATTGCTTCAATTCATCAAGAACAAACTGTGAGCAGTTGACATTTAACTCAAAAACAAAATGCTTTATTAATTAATTTTATATAACAAGGCATAATATCAGAACTAAGAAGGCATGAAATATAGAAATTTAACAAAGAAATCTTTAACTGATTGAGCTCAAGTTAAAGTTTCCTCCTCTTAAATTGGTCAAAACCGAGGTCCAAATGTGATATATAATGATCCAAAGTTACATGTAGCTCTATTGTGGTAAATGATACACAGAAAATGGATAAATCATCCTCCAGATTGATTTCCACTTCTCAATTGTAGTAAATGATATGGAACCATAAAGGGGATGATAAGGAGATGAGTTGGTGATGAAGGTATCACATTATCACTTTCAACTTTTTTCTCTTTGTTGTTAATGTCAGGATCCCACTCTATTGCTTCCAATGAATCCAAATTCACTATTACTTGGATCCCACATTCTTCCATATTAATGTCTTCGCCCCCCAAATTCACATACAATTCCAACTCTTCGTTTCCACAATATTCTTCCATTGCCATCTCACTTAGACTTACGTATCTTGACCAACTAAGAGGGCAATAAATTCCTATTACTAGTCTAGCTTCAAACATTTGCATACCGTTGCTCTTTTTTCTTATAATAGCTTTGATTGTATGGCTACTACTACAAACCATCCCTGTATTGGAAGCCCAAAAAAACAACCTTTGGAATACTGGAGGTGTATGAAATGATAATGAACATCCTTCTCCACGGTAGATGAACACACTTGGATACTTACAAAAACGGACACTCATAACAAATTTGGCATCGTAGTCGCTAATATGATATCCATAACAACAATTGTAAGATGCCTGTGTATATTTACATTTCAAAGATTAGTGCTGAAATTTTAAACAATAATTAATATATATAAATATGCATTCTATATAGCATGTGTCAGCTAATTGTGTGTTTATTTGTGTGCAAGAGAGAGTAGAATTATACCTCAACAAGACTCTTATTATTATTTGATAACTTGTAGCCGGTATCAGAGGATATAATCCAGTCATGATTACTTGGACACCAATGTAGAGACAAATTTGAATTATTTTTCGATTGGATTGGTAGTCTTACTCTCTCCATTGATTTGTAGTCAATTGCATCCAAGAATTTTAAATTTGAGGGAAGCTCTGAGATTGATACAAGATTCCTGCAATGCGAAACCCTCAAAAGTTGAAGCTTAAGAAGGACACTGATGCTTGAAGACAGACTAAAGAAATTGTTTCCTGATAGATTCAACTCCTCTAGAGAAATCAAACCACTAAAATCAACACAATTAGTCGTGCGTTCAGACAAACCATAATAAGCAAGTCTTAGTTTTCTCAATAATCTCCAACTAGTGAAACAAGTTGGCAGCAAAGCTTTCCAATCTAAAACACTTGCTGAAATCCTTAATGAAATTGGTGAAGGCCAAGATGTAGATGATGGTGCGTCCATATTGAAATTGTATCCACACATTGATAACTTCTTTAGATACTTTAAATGTTCAATTGAAGCAAGAAATTGCTCGTTGTTAATTCCATCTACTAGCAACTCGATAAAGGATTCCATATCACCCATGTGCTCCGACAACTTTTCAAGTTGTGAACACTCAGAAATATTCAAAACCTCAAGAGACTTTGCATCGCAAATGCTTTGAGGAAGAGTCTTTAGCCTTTGACATCCCTTTAGATTTAAGAAAATGAGGCTCTTTAAATGTCCAACAGATTGATGCACCTCAACTAAACTCAAGCAACCTTCCAACAGGAGTTTCTCTAGACTTGGAACTATGCAAGTTTGGTGTTTTAACAAGGTGCTTTGAGTAACTGAGATTAAGGATTTTTAGTTTGTTGAGAATCTGTAAGAGCAGTGAGGAAAATAACAAAAAAGTAAACATAAAAGTTTGTAACTTATGAGTAAATTACATTAAGGACAAATTTTAGAGGATTGTAGTATGTTTCGCACCTTTTTATCCTTCCATAATTCTTTGATGTTACTGTACTGCATCTCAAGAACAACTAGGTTGTCCAACATCAAATCGGATGGAAAAGATTTCAAAGGACATTCAAGCCAACAAATCCATATCAACTCTTCTGAAAGCAGTTGGAAGGGTCCAGAGAGATGTACTCCATTGATTTGGAGTAATTTCAAGCATCTCATCTTTGTGAATGATCCTGTGCATAGTAATTTATTTTTTGATGCTCTCACATCCAACACTAAACCCTCTACAACTCTTGTTCCCTAAAAATCAAATAAAATTCAATAGAGTTTCAAGTAATTATATACAAGCTTAAAAACAAAGATATACGTGCATGATTGTGCTTTTGTGTATGCATTTAGTTATTACCATTTGCTTGCGGAGTACATTCCATGCATCTTCACGTTGCCATATTCGGCTACGTTTTCCAGGGTGGTTAGGTGACTCTCTATGAATGATCTCCCTTCCCATGTCGCGTAATAGATAATGCATGCTTATCTCCCCAGAAGCATTAACTTTAATCAGAGACCTTTCACTAAGAGTTTCCAAATCATCTTCTGGATTGTAACCACATCGAGCTTCAAGTACATTTGATACATATTCTTTATTTCTACCAATAAAAAAGCATGCAAGATCAAGAAATGTATTTTGTAGTTTACGGTCATCTAGTGTTAGAGAATAATATAATTCATATTATGGGGCCTCACTTACAAGCTTAAGCTTTTAGGTGAGATGGTTCCTTAACTTGGTATCAGAGCCTTGTTGACCCAGCGGTCACGAGTTCGAATCTCACCACCCCCATTCTATTTGATAAAAATCAAACACAAGGTAGAATGGACCTGTGTGCAAGTTTCAAGCCCAAAGGGCTTTCACTTGAGGGGGGGTGTTAGAGAATAATATAATTTATATTATGGGGCCTCACTTACAAGCTTAAGCTTTTAGGTGAGATGGTTCCTTAACATCTAGTTTATCAAAACATATTCTAAGTTTTTCCTGAATATCATGGTTTGGCATTATTCTCAATTTGGCGATCACACATTTCCATCTAGATTTGTTTTTTGCAAACAAACTAGAACCTAGAATTTCAAGGGATAAAGGAATCCCTCCACAGTAATCAACTACATCATTCGAAAGCTTAACATAATCTTTTGGTGGCTTGTTGTCCTTGAAGGCATGCCTACTAAAAAGCTGAAGGGATGCATCTCGTTTCAATTCTTCGACCTGACATTTTTTATCCACTTTAAGAAGCAAGCGTTCATCATTGGTTGTAATTATCACTCTACTTCCTGGACCAAACCAACTTCGCTCTCGCACCAAAGCATTTAGTTGGTACTGCTGAGCAACATCATCAACAACAACAATAACTCTTTTGTGACAAAGTCTTTCTTTGATCAAAACCATTCCTCTATCAGCATTATTGATAGTGGAAACATTTTGTTTTAAGATATCATGAAGAAGTTGTTCTTGTAAGAGAACGAGACTATTTGATTGTTCTGATGTTTCATTGATATTCGAAAGAAAACAACTACCCTCGAATCCATAGCAGAGTTGATTAAATACAACTTTTGCTATCGTCGTCTTTCCTATTCCTGGCATCCCATGTATGCCCACTATGCAAACATCATCTGTTGCCGTACTTAAGAAGTCACTAATAGTTTGGACAAAGCGATCAATACCTACCAGGTTAGTAGCAACATTTATGTACTTGGGATCCAATTTATTCAACACATCCTTGATGATGACTTGGATTACTTTTGATTCGTGCCTGCTCATCCACAAAAGCAAGTCCTTAATAGAAAGACAATTAAGTATGCTTATTTTTTTATTGTATCATATGGTAAAATCTAAAGAACATATAATTACTCCATATATGTGTGCAAATGAATCTTAGAGAAAAAAAGGCTTACCGATTTTCCACATCATTGAGATTCCATCCAGAGAGATTTCCGGCTTCCTCAAGAGCGTTTCTCCACTCCTTCACTTTCTCTTTAAAACATTCTTCATGCTTATCAAAAGCTTTTGCAAAACTGCCAGTCTGTTTTCTCACATCTGAAGGATCAATGTCATAGAATATAGGAAGAACAATCTGGCCAGTTTTCCTATTTTTGAACTCAAGAATCTCTACAAGTTCATTAAGACACCATCTAGTCGAAGCATATCCTTTTGAGAAGACCACTATGGATATCTTTGATTCTTGAATTGCCTTGAGGAGATGTTTGGAGATCTCTTCACCTCTAGGAATTTCATTATCATCTAGAAAAGTGTGGATTCCTGCTTGGACTAAGGCGGTATATAGATGATCTGTAAAATTCTTGCGATTATCTTCTCCTCTAAAACTTAGAAATACATCGTAGGCCCCATTTGGTCTAGAACGAGATGACTGATCTTGTTCTGTCATGGCACCTGCAGAAACTCTCGTTGTTTCATTTGAATGTGTTGTGATAGTACTTTCACATAAACAAAGGGGTTCATAATAGTTGGTATTGTTCAACACTTCCATTATTTAGTAATGAGAAATAAAGAACAATAGGAAGTAATCTCAGCAAATAATAAAAATCAAAATAATCATTGAATCTTATTTATCAAATGCTTTCCCAAAACTAATGAAATGAAATTTAATATTGATTCAAAGTTTGTAAAAAAAAATTAATATTATTAAAACTCCATTATATTAAGATTATTATCTATTTAAGTTTTATCATTATTAGATAAAAGAAGAATCATAGTTTAATAGACTAATTTACTGGAATGCTTGTTTTTCTTATTAGATTAAAATTTATATGAATAGTTTAATCTTGATTTAAAAGACATGAAGTCTATAATAAATAGACTTGTAAATAGAATATCGAGAAGAGCTAATTAAAAATATATATTTAAAAAAAACATTGAACAAAGAATACATTATTTTCCCCTCTTTTTCTTCAACTTCATAGCAACCGAGCAGGATGGAATGTCACGATCCGATTTTACCAAAACTCATTTACCAAGGAATTTATTATTATTATGCTCTCAGCACGAGATATTTCTAACTTACCTGTGGAGATAAAACTGACAGGCTCATGGCAGTCAAAATCGAGATTTTGACACGGATCGGAAAGGGCTCTAAAAAATCGGATCGTAAGATCGGATCGTAAAATCGTAGAAAGATCGTAAAATGTCCGTACAAAAATTATTATTTTTAATTATATTTAAATTTAAAAAATGAATTTAAATATAATTAAATATTATTATTTTTTTTTATTATTATTATTCTACGATTTTGCTACGATTTTTTACGATTTTTCTACGATTTTTCTACGATTTTGAACGATTTTTCTACGAGTTTGACCGAGTTTGACCGGTTTCGATTTTTCTTTCCGGTTCAACCAGGTTTTCGGAGCCAACTCGCAAAATCGTACGATTTTGCGAGTTGGCTCGCGATTTTGACTGCCATGGACAGGCTTGCTGAGGTCAGCTTTTCTTCTCTTTCGCGAGCTTGAATCGTCTTCTTCATCTTTGGACTGCTTGCGTTTTTCTTTCTGCATTTCTAAAATAGAATGATATTGTACTTGAAGACCTACAAGGAACTCAATAAACTGGTCAATCATGATCTATCTGAACGTAAACCTTTCAAGTTATTGTTATGAGTAAAGACATGAAATTAAAACATGAAAGATGCAAAGAAGAGTAAGTATCCACCAGGTATGAAATTGCAGCGATCGGAGAGAGATTTTAGCTGCTCAATACTGTTTCCAGGTGTCTTAGTTTGACATATCAGAACTGAAAAATGTTAAGGAACCATCTCACTTAACAACTTAAATTGTTGGTTGACATATCTAGAATATAATTTATATTATTCTCTAACATACCCTCTCAAGTAAGAACTTTTTAGATTTAAAACTTGCACGTATGCCCACAATACATTGTGTTTGACTGTTATCAAATAGAATGAATAGGATGAGAGTGGTGAGATTCGAACTCGTGATCGCTCGGTCAACAAAGCTTTGATACCATGTTAAGGAACTATCTCACCTAACAGCTTAAACTGTTAGGTGAAGTCACAGAATATGATTTATATTACTCTCTAACAGGACGCCACTTTCTTTCAACAGCACAAACACGTTTATTAAAATCCAAGTCAGTCCCTAAATTTACATATAGTTAACAAGAAGCAAAGAAGAGTTACTGGCAAAATCATGACAACGTAAAATCCAATGGAACAATTATTTTCTTTGGCAATCTTCCTGGTGTAATATTGTTGTTCTGCAACAGTTAATATTGTTGAAAAGATGAAACGAAAAAAGACTGCAAGCATGCAACCAGTAGAAACAATCTCAAAGGTTACCTCTGTATGGTGTTTATGAGGTGGTCGGATTCCAGCTACTTGGTGACTTTAATGATCAAATTGCAGCAATCGGAAAGGCTAGATGTAAAGAAATGAGGACTGAAGGTTAGTGGAGGCAATATTGTATCAGAGAAAGAATATACTTTCTTGCAAATACTAGCAATGCAGTAGTAATCAAAGATAAAAGGTAAAATACGAAGGAAAGGGAGCAAGGAAATTTATAGCTCTTGCTTGTTGTGGGGCAACGCATTCAAATGGCAAGATTTTCCACACGGCAAAATATTAAGACAATTTCCCAGCAATTAGCTGCCTTCAAGAAGCAATTATGGGTGTGACCTTATTCATTGAAACTCTAAAAGCGTGGAAGAGATATCGAAGACTTTGATTCGCCGTCTGTTAATTGGATCTAAAAATCAAAATTTTATGTTTTTATATCAATTTATTAAAATAAAAAAATATTCACTTGTTAATTTTTAAGAGAATATATTTTTAAAATCCATCCAAATAAAAATAAAAATAAAAATATAATATCAAATATGCAATAAATTGAGCAACAAATTAATCTCAAAATAGTTTTTTTTTAAAATAAAATTCACCGGTCAAAGATCAAATTAACAAATCATACCTTCAAAGTTCTTCCATCACAGATATACGGGAAAATAATTAAATGTTAGAAGAGAAACATGTTTTTTCCATCAAATTACATTCATGCTATGGATCAAAGTAAGCTTTCTTTAAATAATTATTTGAATGTAAAATCATGTCACTACTAAAAAAGAGGGGTGTTTGCAACGGCAAAAATCCGTTGCAAACTTTGCAACGGAATTTTGTTTAGCAACGGATTTTCCGTTGCAATTTAAAACCATTTTCAACGGATTATCCGTTGCAAATGAATATTTAATTTGCAACGGAATTTCCGTTGCAAATTAAATTTGCAACGGAAAATCCGTTGCAAAGTAATTTAATTTGCAACGGATAATCCGTTGAAAATGGTTTTAAATTGCAACGGAAATTCCGTTGCAAATTAAATAATTTGCAACGGAATTTCCGTTGCAAATGGTTTTAAATTGCAACGGAAAATCCGTTGCAACCCATGTTTTTTTTTTTTTTCCGCAATTTGTTTAGCAACGGAAAATCCGTTGCTAAACAAAATTCCGTTGCAAACACCCCTCTTTTTTAGTAGTGTCTTGTATACTCTCAGACTTGTGTTTTCAATTTCTAAAGCCCGAAAACTTTATAAATAATAACAGATTCATTATTAAAAGGATAATAAGCAACATTATACATCTCTACCATTGTACCAAAGCAACTCACCATCAAGATGTATTGTAGACCTAACCGTGATTCATACCGTTGTCTAGTCTCAAAACCATACACATGCATGCATGCATGCATGGAGAATATATCCTAGTTTATTGCTTTAGCATTCATAAACCCTCAGTCGACATTCATATTCTCCAAGAATTCACCTCTCTCTCTGATGAAAAGTTTGCTCATAAACCATCCCAAATTTCCAAAGAAAACTGCTATAGGTGCGGGAGGGATCACAAGGGATTTGCATCTCAATTAATTGACTGTGCTTTACATTGCCAGGTGAGTTGTTAGTGACAGGGTTAAAACAAGTTACAGTGTAACAAAAAGGAAAATTGTGGAACACAGCTTGCTGCTTTCCTTTGCTAAAGTGGCCAAATTCTTTTCGACTCAGAATACCAGCTTGATTAGCAGTAGTGTTTTTAAACCCAACTTTACCTGTGGGTTATTCCGTGATTCCCGATCCTTTATTTATTTATTTATTTACTAGAACCTGGGCTTATTTAAGTTTCAACAGAGAATTGACATGAAAAAACACTCAATATCCTTTATTTATTTATTTTGAAAATGATGTCATTTAAATTGTTTTTAAAAATAATAAAAAGTAAACAGTTCAACTCATTCAACTCCTAACTTGAAATTTCCTCTCATTATTTTAACATATTACTTGATGGAAGAGTATTTAGTGCTTGTTTGATATACTTCATTAAAAATCTGAAAATTTTTAATATTTTTGAAATGTTTTAATATACGGATACTAAATTAATTGAAAAACAATTATTTTAATGTATTATTTAAAAAAAATGGTAGCACCATCTCAACCAAGGTTGTAAATTCCGTTTCGGTTGGTATTTTGTTTTTTCAATTGGAACGGAATATTTCGATTTCAAACCAAGTTTTTTGCCTACTTCCTTATTCTCAAACAATTCAACCATTTTCCTTTCCACATCTCATCATAATGAACTAGATTAATCGATAGTAGTCTTCCCTGATCTCTTCTTCTTCTGAATATATATTGCTTCAACAAACAAGCACTTGAAGAACAGCAATAGCTGAATCCAGGTATATTATATTTTCTTCTTCCCATCTTATAATTGTTTGGATCTCTTAAGTGTAGAAATTTTATTGAGAAACTTTAGATTTGGATCATTTTTTGTAGTTCCCAAAACTAAATCAATTTGTCATTCTCAATTCTTATAATCTTTGAATTCATTGTTTTTTCTTTTTCATTTCTTTACTATTTTTAACTTGTTATTTTATTTCAACCTTCCCTTTTACAGTTAATGTAACTTCCATTCAATATTTTGACCCTGATCGATCCATTTTGGCATCATGTTGACAAATCCTTTTTTGTTTCTTCTACAAAGCGACTTGTCAAAATGCTTCGACTGAATGATCCAGTTTTGAATCATGTTGACAAATTTTTTTGGGAATATGCTGAGCAAATGGATGATAGTCGCATAGGGTGTAAGTTTTGTGGGCATGGATTTGCCAAAGATACTTCCATTTCGAGGAACAAATTCCATTTACCAAGACTTAAAGGTCGTAGGTTAGAATTTATGGACAAGTGTCTCAAGATATACAAGATGCAGCTATTGCAGCAACAGATGGCCCTCCAGAGAAGAAACTTAAAACCGTAGCAGGCTAATGCAAGAACATGGTCACTAATGCAATTTCACCTTCAGCACAACAACAAAACAATGAAATGATGATGGCACACCAACGACAAGATCTTTCACTCGAAGATTGCATTGCTAGAATCATTGTTGAAGATGAGGAGCTTCTGGTTTTAGGTAGCTTTCATGAGAGGCCATCATTTAATCAAGTTGATGAGCCTCAAGGAGATCCATCCCAACCAACAAATGCTCAACTTTGTTCTCCATCAGTAAACAACAATGTCATCATGAATGATTCACAAAACTTAAATGGTGTGAGGACATAGCTAGTGGTTCAAGTGTTAGAACAAAGCAAAGCAACGCAAAACTTGACCTTTTATATGTGGATGCTGGAAGGACACAACTGGAGCAGGAGGATGTGGCGAACAATAGTGGAATATTAGTGCAGCCTAATGTAGGAGGTAGCTCTTCTGGATGCCTTAGCCACAACCCAATTAAGACTAGAGGAGCTCCTTTACTTACTAGCTCTATAAAGGTAGTGGGTCGAGCATTTGAAGAGAATAGGAATGCGATTTGGTCATGATTGACAGATGATGAAGTCTCAACTATTGGTATTTGCGGGATGAGGGAGCTAATAAAAATACAATGCTGAAACATATCTATAACGAGCTTCTACAAAGTTCAAATATTTCTCATCATGTTTACTGGGTAACCATGTCTCGAGACTTCAGCATTCATAAATTGTAAAACAAGATCGCAAAACGTATAGAATTATGTTTTTCCAATGAAGAGGAGTTGGGGCACAAAGTTGTGAAATTGTCGTAAGAACTAATTTGTTTTTGCTATTCATTTGTTGACAAACCGCTTCTAATCGAATTGTTATAAACAACTTGCATCCTTTTAATAAGTCAGGAATTCCCCCTTCATGTGATTTAAAGGAGGTCCACAAATCATCTAAAATAAGAATCCATCTTTGTTCATGGAGGAACTTGGACATGACAGACCACTTTCTCCACAAGTGGAAGAATTGCAAGAGATATCACAAGGGAGCATGCTAGTTTGCTACTAGGAATTAAAATGATTGTTGGAACCATGAAGGGGGTAAATGACATGCACGAATGGAGCGATGCTTTAGAGTGTTGAAACCTGAGGTGATTCCAGAACTGCCCAAGTAAACCGGTCGACCGACTGTGAGAATAAGTTTAACCGGTCGACCACTTGCATCCGGTCGACCGCTTGCAAAGAAAAAGATTAACCGGTCGACCACTTTCATCCGGTCGACCGCTTGCACAGGGAAGATTAACCGGTCGACCGCTTGGCCCTGTCTGCAACAAACTGTCGCAGGATAAATGAAGGTCTGAAGGTTGAAGTTTATTGTTTAAGTTTTAGTAATCTTTTTGTATTCAGGATGATTATAAATCCTTTAGAGTTTAGGAAACAAAAGTCTGTCAAATCAGTTATTAGTCTTGTCAGGAAATCTTGTAAATAACTGTTTTTAGAAAATATTACCGTTGATAGTTGTTGGTTAGGTAAATCATAGCCGTTGTAAGTTTCTGGTTCTATAAATAAAATTGATGGGATGGCAGTAACCATAATGAAATATTCTGCCCATGTTCACGTTTCTTTTACATCAAACTACTGAATTTTACAGTTCTTTATTCTCAGGAGCTTTGTTCATCAAATTCTAGAAAATTGTTAATTCCAGAATCTGATTGCTACAGTAGCTGTTCTTTGTGTTTATCAAATCTTCAAATTACAACATGGTATCAGAGCCTATAGATCTTTGAGAAGGGATTTTTTTTTGAGAGAAATACATGAGTGAAAAAGAATTCAAGGATTGATCAAACCTTGAAAGAAAAAGATTGCACCTTCTCCAGAAATTCCAGAATTCGTCAATCAAGAAATCAGTCTTGATTTGTTTTTTTTTAAAGGACTAGTAATTGAAGAATTGATCAATTATAGTTCGTGTTCTTTGTTCTGTGGAATTCTTGGAAGGAAAAGAGTGCAAGAAACAAGTGAAAGGAAACTTGTTCGTGTATTGGCAGAGTTTTTGAAAATCAAGAATTAAGTCTTGATTTGTTCTTTAAAAAGGGGATAAACAAATTGACAAAGACGATCAATTGATATCCTGTTCTCTGTATTGTGTAGTCTTAGAAGTGAATTACAAGACTAGAAAAGAAAGCCTAGCTGACAGACATGGATGCATGGGATAAATTTGAAGACTTGAGGATGAAAGTCAAGGAATTCTCATCATATGTCTCCAAGATAGAAAATCAAATGACACTGCTAAGAGAAGAAATTCAAGAAGCAATTGCAGCAGGATTCAAGGGAAGAACAAGAACTCAGATGTTCTTCAAAAACCCAGAAAATAAGAACAATTCTGGGAAACAATGGCAGAGTAATCAAACAAATGCCAGCAAGTTCAATACAAAAGGGAAGGAGAGAAGAGAACAATTCCCCACATGCAAATACTGTCAAAAGAATAATCATCTTGAGTCATTTTGTTGGCTCAAAAATACTCAATGTCGAAAATGCAAGCAATTCGGGCACATGCAAAAGTTTTGCAAAACTAACACCTCAAATGGACAAATTCATACTGCGGCGGAAGTGGAAACCAAGGATGAGCAATTACTCACAGCCACTGGGAGCCTCAGCTGCAATAAAACAGAGGTTAGTAAGCAAAACTGGTTGATAGATAGTGGATGTTCAAATCATATGTCTGCTGAATTGAGTATGTTTAAACACTTGGATTTAAAATATAAATCAAGAGTAAAAGTTGCTAATGGACAGTATGTAAGTGTAGAGGGAAAGGGAGAAGTTGACATAGAAACTCTAGCAGGTACACGCAACTTTGAACATGTTCTGTATGTACCTGAAATTGCTCAAAATCTAATAAGTGTAGGACAACTGCTAGAGGAAGGCTTCTCATTGATCTTTATAGATGGTGTATGCACAATTAAGGATAATCATGGGGCACATTTATTCACTGCCAAGATGTTAAATAGATGCTTTAGTATTGAAGAAGAACTGAAACTTATAAGCATGAGTATAAATGCAACTGAAAATTCAGTGCTATGGCATAAAAGGTTAGGACATTTTAATTATGCCTCTTTGAAGAAAATGGCTGAGTTACATGTGGTTGAAGGTCTACCTATGATACATGAGCAAGATGAATTGTGTGAGGCATGCCAACTAGGAAAACAAACAAGAAGTAAATTCGGCTTAAGCATACTTAGATCAACTGTCAAGTTACAACTTGTGCACACTGATTTGTGTGGACCTATGCACAATGAGTCATTGAATGGTGCTAGGTACTTCTTGTTGTTTATAGATGATTTTACTAGGTTTTGTTGGGTATACTTCCTTAAAATCAAAGGAGAAGTTTTTGAATATTTTCTGAAGTTCAAGGCTGCAGCCGAGAAGGATTCTAGCTGCAGCTTGAAAGTGTTGAGATCAGATAATGGGGGGGAGTTTACCTCCCATAGAATGGAAGAATACCTAGCTAAGGAAGGTATCAAACATCAGTTGACAGTTCCCTACATTCCACAACAAAATGGGGTAAGTGAGAGGAAAAATAGAACTTTAATGGAGATGGCAAGATGCCTCATTTATGAGAAAAATTTACCTTTGAAGTTCTGGGCTGAGGCTGTTAGCACAGCCTCATATCTTCTAAATAGGATGATCTCAAGATCATTAGGAGATAAAACACCATTTGAAGGGTGGAATGGTTTCAAACCAAACTTAGATCATTTGAAAATATTTGGGAGTCCATGTTATGTGCTCCAACCTGAAGCAAAAAGAAGGAAATTAGACCAGAAATCAGAGGTTGGGATTTTGATTGGGTATAGTTCAAAGTCAAAGGGATATAAGGTTTATGATTTAAAAACCAACCAAGCTGTGATTGCTAGAGATGTCAAGGTGGCTGAAAGTCAAGTCTGGAATTGGGAAGAAAGAAAAATTGAAGAAAACAGGGTTGAACTACAAACTGAAAATGAAGAGATATTAGTTGACTTACCTGTTGAAGAAGGGTTGCCAGAAGAGATAGATGACACACCTATGAGAGGAACAAGACCTCTAAGTGACATATATGATAGATGCAACTTAGTTGCAAGTGAACCAACAAATGTGGAAGAAGCTATGGAATCACAAACCTGGGTGGCAGCCATGAAAGAAGAACTAAATATGATTGAAAAGAATGATACCTGGCATTTAGTGGACAGACCGAGACATAGGAAGGTAATAGGGGTCAAATGGATTTACAAAACAAAACTAAATGCTGATGGGAGTATCAACAAAAACAAGGCTAGATTAGTGGTCAAAGGGTATGCTCAAGAACAAGGAATTGACTACCATGATACCTTTGCACCAGTCTCAAGGATGGATACCATCAAGCTGCTGCTGATGCTGGCTGCACAAAAGGGATGGCTGGTTTGGCAAATGGATGTCAAATCTGCATTCTTGAATGGAACATTAAGTGAAGAAATTTATGTTGAACAACCCGAAGGATTTGAAACTGAACCAAATCTAGACAAGGTTTATTTGCTAAAGAAAGCATTGTATGGCTTGAAACAAGCTCCTAGAGCCTGGTATAGCAAATTAGATGAGTACTTAGCAAGTTTGGGATTTGAGAAAAGTTTGAATGAAGCCACTCTTTATGTGAAGAAAGTGGATGATCACATATTAATAGTTTCAGTATATGTGGATGACTTGTTGATCACGGGTGATGATGAAAAGTTTGTTGATGAATTCAAGCTAAACATGAAGAACAAGTTTGAAATGAATGAACTTGGATTGCTAGCTTACTTCCTTGGAATGGAAATGAATCAATCAAGTGAAGGGTGTTTTGTGTGTCAAAAACAATTCACAACAAAACTACTAAACAAGTTCGCAATGGAGAATTGCAAACCTGTTAGCACACCAATGGTGCTTGGGATGAAACTCACCAAGGATGATGGTGCCCCCTGTGCTGATGGCAGAATGTATAGAAGTTTAATTGGAAGTTTGTTGTACTTAACTTCCACTAGACCTGACATTGTATTTGCAGTAAACTATCTCTCAAGGTTTATGCAAAACCCTAGTCAAACACATCACATTGCAGCAAAAAGGGTGCTGAGATACTTAAAAGGAACATTGGATTTTGGCCTGTTCTTCAAGAGTATGAACACTGTCAAAATAACTGGATTTTGTGACAGTGATTGGGCTGGGAGTGATGAAGGGATGATGAGCACTTCGGGATATTGTTTCTCAATGGGAGAATGTATTTTCTACTGGAATTCGAAGAAACAATCTGTGGTTGCCCACTCAACAGCCGAAGCTGAATACATCTCTGCATTTGTGGCAGCAAACCAATTAGTTTGGTTAAGGAAAGTGTTGAAGGACTTAAACTGTGAACAAGGGGAACCAACTGAACTCTTGTGTGACAATATGGCTGCAATTGCAATTTCAAAAAACTCCGTGTTCCATGATAGAACAAAGCACATGAAGATAAAATTTCATGCAATAAGGCAGTTTCAGCAAGAAGGAGAATTGGAAATGAAGTATGTTTGTTCAAAGGAGCAACTGGCTGATTTGTTCACAAAGACTTTAACAAAAGAGAGATTTGAAGAGCTAAGGAGAATGGTGGGAATGTGCAGCTCAGGAATCAAGGGGGAGTGTTGAAACCTGAGGTGATTCCAGAACTGCCCAAGTAAACCGGTCGACCGACTGTGAGAATAAGTTTAACCGGTCGACCACTTGCATCCGGTCGACCGCTTGCAAAGAAAAAGATTAACCGGTCGACCACTTTCATCCGGTCGACCGCTTGCACAGGGAAGATTAACCGGTCGACCGCTTGGCCCTGTCTGCAACAAACTGTCGCAGGATAAATGAAGGTCTGAAGGTTGAAGTTTATTGTTTAAGTTTTAGTAATCTTTTTGTATTCAGGATGATTATAAATCCTTTAGAGTTTAGGAAACAAAAGTCTGTCAAATCAGTTATTAGTCTTGTCAGGAAATCTTGTAAATAACTGTTTTTAGAAAATATTACCGTTGATATTGTTGGTTAGGTAAATCATAGCCGTTGTAAGTTTCTGGTTCTATAAATAAAATTGATGGGATGGCAGTAACCATAATGAAATATTCTGCCCATGTTCACGTTTCTTTTACATCAAACTACTGAATTTTACAGTTCTTTATTCTCAGGAGCTTTGTTCATCAAATTCTGGAAAATTGTTAATTCCAGAATCTGATTGCTACAGTAGCTGTTCTTTGTGTTTATCAAATCTTCAAATTACAACATAGAGGACCTCATACAATCAAGAGTTACACAAGATAAAATGGAAGAGGAGGTATTTTGAATATTGAGATTTAGTCATACCCACCTAAGTGATATAGCTCTCTGGTAATGTTTCTTGTATTGTGGATTATTTCTTAAAGACTTTGCAATCCCTAGACAAAATCTAATAGAGTATTTGACTGATGAGGGAGTGGCAAAATGGCAGAAGAGTAGGGAGGTAGAAATTAACAAAGGCCACACAATGGTTGATAGACTTGAAAAAGTATGCCTATTAGAAAGATTGGATGATGGCGATTATGCCAAGATGCATTAATTAATTAGGACATGGCCATCCAAATACTAGAAGAGAACTCTCAAGCCATTGTTATAGTTGTTGCACAATTAAGAGAATTGTCGGATGCAAAGGAGTTGAGTGAGAAACTTACGAGTGTTTCACTAATGCACAACCAAATTGAAGAGATTTGTTCCGGGCATTCACCGAGGAGTCCAAATTTGTCAAACTTATTGTTAAGTGATCATTATAGGTTGTGATTCATTGCAGGCTCATTTTTTAAGCAAGTGCATGGGCTTAAGGTCCTCGACCTGTGAGAAACAACTATTAAATGTTTGCATGATTCTATCATTGATTTAGTGGGTCTTACTTCATTGTTGCTCAAAGATTGTTAGAGTTTAAGCCGTCTACCATCATTGCAAATGCTCAGGATATTGAAGAGGTTAGATATCTCTGGTGCTCCACTTAAAAAAATTCATATGGCATGAAATGTCTATCAAACATAAGATATCTAAGAATGAATGGATTTGGTGAAAGGAATTTTCCCAGTGGGATATTACCTAAACTCTGTCACCTGCAAGTCTTCATAGTAAAAGCATAGATTATTGATGATGGTATGGAAATAGAAATATATGCTCTAGTAACAGTTGAAGGAAAGGAAGTGGATGCTTGAGGAAGTTGGAAATTTGGAATGCCATTTTGAAGATCAATCTAGCTATAGTATCTCAAATCCCAAGAAGAGACACAATCTATAAGAACATACAAAATAATCATAGGACAATTGAGAAAAAATAAAAGTTGGGAATTCAAGTACAGTGGCCAAGGAAGTAAAATGGTTATTTTGGGTAATTTGAATTTCAATATAGATGGAGATTTTCTAGTCATTTCCTCAAATGACATTCAAAAATTAATTTGTAAATATATCAATGCGGGAAGTATAGGCGATGTTTTGGCATTAAAGTACAGGCTTAGTACTTGCAATAACATGGAGAGCTTGGTTTAATCTTCTTGGTTCTGCTCTGCTCCACTACCACAACCATCTCGATCTTATAATGGTATATTTTCTGCTCTTAAATTGTTATTTGGTTGTAAAAGTATGAATAAGTTATCCCCTCCTATCTTGTTGCCATACCTTGTAAACCTAAAAGAGATTAGAGTTTCAGGATGTGAGAAATTTGAGGAGATAATAGGAGGAACAAGATTAGATGAAAAAGGGGTTATGTGTGAAGAAAGCATTGAATTCAAACTCCCAAAGTTAACAAAATAGCACTTGGAAGATTTACCAGAATTGAAAAGCATTTATAATGCAAAACAGATTTGTTATTCTCTCTAAGAAATCAATGTATATGAATGTAATAGCATGGAAATCTTGGCTCTATATTCTTGGAGTTGTTTCCTAAACCTAAAAGAGATAAGTGTTGAAAAATGTGAAAAAATAGAGGTGATAATAAGAGGAACAAGATCAGATCAATAAGGTGTTATGGGTGCAGAAAGTAGCGAATTCAAACTCTCAAAGTTAAGATGTCTGATATTGTGTGGATTACCATAACTGAAAAGCATTTGTAGTGCAAAACTGATTTGTGGTTCTCTAGAAGATAATACTGTAATTTGGTGTGAGAAGATGAAGAGGATGGGAATTTGTCTTTTGTTGCTTGAAAATGGGATCCATCTCCTCCCTCTTTTCTTCAAAGAATATTTATAAGCCAAAATGAATGGTGGGAGTCTGATGATTTATATTTTTTTGGTATGAGATTACTAACAACAAGCCAATCATGGATCAAGTCCATGAAATTCAGATTCTGATATCAAAACTTAGTGATCTTGATATCAAGGTTCCCGATTCACTTCTAGTGGGGGTGTTTTGTTAAGTTTCCTCTATCCTAAAATAAATATAGAAAGAAAATATTGCACTCGACAAACAATTATACATTTGAGTAGTTTCAAACACATTTGCAAATTAAGGTTCAATCTCGTATACGTGAATTGCCAACAATGAATTCGAAAGTGAATTTGGTTATTAATTGGTTAGTCAATAACTCAAAGCAATCTGAAAGTGCAAAAGAAAGAAAGCAAATTCAAGAAGAAACAGAATAATAACAAAAACAGTAGAGTTTGTTTCCATTGTGAAAATAAAGGGCACTACATAAAAGAGTGTGGATACAAGAATTTCAAAAAGAAAAATGGTGTAAACAAAGTGAATATGTTGACCATGAAGTCAAGAAATTAGTTGTCATGGTTTCAAACATTCAAATTGGAATAATCACTAAATTAAATATGGCAACTATTGTGTAGACGTTTCAAACATTCAAATTGGAATAATCACTAAATTAAATATGGAAACTATTGTGAAGACTTCAGATTGGTGGTTGGATTCTGGTGCAACAGTTCATGTTTGCAACAACAAATCATGGTTCAAGACTTATGAAGAATTGAAAAAACCTAAAGAGGTCCTGATGGGCAACCATAATTCTACCAAATTTTGGGAAAAGGAGCTGTTGAATTGTACTTTACTTTTGGACAAAAATATCTTTAGTTAATGCATTTCATGTTCCAGAAATAAGAAAAAAAATTATCTATTAATCTGTTGAGCAAGAAAGGCCGCAATATTGTTATAGAGTCTGACAAGATTATTGTAACTAAGAGTGGGAAGTTTGTGGGAAAAGGTTATTCTTGTGATGTCATGTTTAAGTTCAATATTAATGAAATTAATGTTGTTTCTTCTTATATGATTGAATCTATTTATTTTATTTGGGATATCAGATTAGGTCATCTAAATTATAGATATTTAAAATATATGTGTAAGCATGGTTATATTTCATATTAGCATGATGATAATGATAAATGTGGATTATGTAATCAAGCAAAAATGACTAAAAAGCCTTTTCCTAAGGTTGAAAGAATTTGTCAATTACTTAGTTAATGCATTCTAATATATGTAAAATAAATGGTATGTTAACAAGGGGAGGGAATAGATATTTCATAACTTTCATTGATGATTATTCTCGTTTTACCTATGTTTACTTGCTTAGAACTAAATTTGAAGCTTTTGAGAAATTAAAAGAATTTAAGAAATTGGTAGAAAATAAAAAAATATAGGAAAATTAAAATTCTTAGAAGTGATAGAGATGGTGAATACTTTTCTAAGGAGTTTTCTACATTTTGTGAGAAAAATGGAATAGTTCATCAAATGACCGCACCTTATACACCACAACATAATGGACTGGCTAAAAGGGAAAACAAGACCTTAGTAGATATGGTCAATGTCATGCTTTTGAATGTTAAGTTACCAAATAAATTTATGGAATGAAGTGATGCTTACCGCATGTCATATTCATAACAAAGTACCATCTAAGAAATTATAAGTTTCTCATTATAAATTATGGAATGGTAGAAAACCAAATCTGAATTATTTTTAAGTGTGGGGGTGTATAGATTTTTATAAAGTTCTTGATCCTAAAAGAACAAAATTAGAACCTAAAGGTCTTATAAGTGTTTTTGTTGGTTATGCACAAAATTCAAAAGCTTATAGGCTTTTGAATTTAAAAACTAATGTGATAGTTGAATCTTTACATGTAGAATTTATCGAAGATAAATTCATAAGTGATTCAAATACAACCAGATCTAAAAGTAATGACTCCTAACTTAACTTTAAGTGAAAAACATAAAAAACCAAAAGTAAAAGGTTCAAGTGAACCTAGGAGTCAAAAGGTTAGAAAGGAAAAACATTTATATGCATATTTTATTTCTATTAATTTAATTATATTTTTAGTGGAAGTGATAGAAATATAGTATTGAAAATGACACCTATGATCCTAAATGTGGAGGATGATCCAAAGATATTTTATGAAGCTATGTCTTATAGGGGTGTTGCCTTTTGGAAATAAGTGGTAAATGATGAAACGGATTCAGTATTGTCTAACGATAGTTGGGTCCTAGTGGATTTACCTCTAGGTTCTATGCCAATAGGATGTAAGAGGGTGTTTAGAATAAAATACAATAATGATGATTCTATACAAACTTTCAAGGCAGGATTAGTTGCCAAAGGCTTTACTCAGAAAAAGATTAAGGATTATTTCAACACTTATTCTCTAGTGGAAAGAATTACATCCATTAGAGTTTTATTTGCTTTAGCATCAATTTATAAATTATATGTTCATCAAATGGATGTTAAAACGACTTTCTTAAATGGAAATTTAAAGGATGAAGTGTATATGAAGTAACATGAGAGTTTATACTTCTTGGAAATGAAAACAAAGTTTATAAATTGGTAAAGTCTATGTATGGTTTAAAGCAAACTCTGAAACAATGGTATGAGAAGATTGACAAAGCAATTTTGTTAAATGGTTTTCATCATAATGGTGCGGATAAATGTATGTATTCCAAATTTACAAAAGATTTTGGTGTGATTATTTGTCTCTATATAGATGACATGTTGATCTTTAGCACCAATATGATTGGAATAGTTGAAACCTAAATGTATCTCACTTCTATTTTTAAAATGAAAGATCTTGGTGAAGTGGACACAATTTTAGGTATCAAAGTTAAGAAACATAATAATGGTTATGCATTTAATCAGTCATATTATATTGAGAAAATGCTTGATAAGTTTAAGCTCAATATAAAAGAGGTTAATACTCCATTTGACTCTAGTGTGAAGTTAAAAGATAATTGTGATAAAACGATAGCACAACTAGAATATGCTAGTATCATTGGAAGTCTTATGTATGTGGTGTATTGTACAAGACTAGATATAGCTTTTGCTACATGCAAGTTATCAAGATATACAAGCAAACCAAATACAGATCATTGGAAAGCTATTGCAAGAGTCTTTGGCTATCTGAAAAGAACAATCAATTTGGGTTTGTTTTATTATGATTTTCTAACTGTGCTGGAAGGATATTGTGATGCAAACTAGGTACCTAGATCAAGTGATAATAAGTCCACATCATGATGGATTTTACACTTGACGGAGATGGGCATCCAAGAAACAAACATGCATCTCTCATTCAACTATGGAATCATAATTTATTGTTATGGATGTTACAGATAAAGAAGTAGAATGGCTAAGAAATTTGTTGATAGATATTAAATTATGGCCAAAACCTATGCCAACTATTTCTTCATACTACGACAATGAAGCAACTATGTCTCTAGCTTACAATAATATCTATAATTGTAAATCAAGACATATAAGTATTCGACATGGAAATGCTCTAGAGTTGACTACAAATGGGGTAATCATCATTGTCTATGTGAAGTCTGTGAACAATTTAGCGGATCCATTCACAAAAGGACATGGTAAAGAAAACAACTAGTGGAATGGGGTTGAAACCTATTATTAAAGATATCGACAATGGGAACCCAACTTTGGATTAGCCAAAAGCTTATCTCTTAGTTTAATGGGTAATAACAAATTACTATAGTATCTATTGGGCATTGATAATTTATTTTGAACCCTATTCTGATAGTATTCAGTGCACCCTATTACATAAAGGAGGATGAGTGTAGGCTCGTAATGAAATTTAGAGTTCATATCTAATGTAATAGAGACATGTATAATTCCACCTATATGAATATAAAAGTGGCGCCACATTGACAAGAGGTGAGATTTTTCTTATAAATATTCATTGAAATGAGATTTTAGCAGATGACCATGATATGTGCTAGATAGTTATAAACCTCTAAAAGAATTTGGATAGTGTGTAGTATCTTTGATTTTACAATAAAAGTTTTTGTTTAATCTGCGAACACCAATAACTTTTGTAGGATTCAAGTTCTAACACTAATTGAAGGTTTAAATTGCAAAATATCTTCTCGTAAGCATAATTCTATCAAGTGAAAATACATTCATTACAAACTAGTGTGGGATTGTTGGTTTTGTTTGTAAGTGAATAAAGAAGGAAAAATGGCAGTTGGCACTTGGCCATTTGAAACTTGACAGATATAATTGTTGGAATAAAATTGTTCATTGAGCAGTCATATTTTTCCATTAAAGTGATCGTTCATTGATCAGTCATATTGTTCCATTAAAATGAACCGCCAAGTATTCTTATGTATATAGTTTTAATATACAAAATAGAGAGAAGATGAAGAACAAATTTTCTTCCTTCTGTCTTCTCTTCTTATTCTTTCAAGAGGTTTAGAGGGCTTAGTTGTATCCTGAAGGTGTTCTCTTTGTGTGGGAAAACAAACATCTTAAAAACAGTGTTCATGTCATGCCACTAAGTCATTTCTAATTTGTTTACAAATCAAAATTCTCTAATCACCTTGTTTTGATGTTTTGAAGATCTAGCAAATGAAAATTGATGCAGGAATTTGCTTCAGCAGTGCTAATGGATGCGGAATCATTTCCCATGCCAGTCTAGTCTCACAATCTACGAGGTTGCTCAATCCTGGAGATGTGGTGAATGGTTGGAGTGTTTTGACATCAAAGTAAGACTCCTCCGATCAACAACATATATTTTCAACACACTTAGCGCAAATGTAAACTATTAAAGCATGAGTGATGCTAACCCAACCGATTCATTTACTTCTTTAGGCATGTTCTTTAACCGAACTCAAAAAAATTAGGAGATATAAATGGCTTCAAATAGTCCTTCTTAGCCATACAAATTTTTACCATCCGAAGATAGATTAAACTATCCTCTTGTTTAGCACATAACACGGTCACCTTTCTCCTGAGGTTGCCACACATTCTTTTACAGGTGTCAGGATATTCATTTCCAAGTACGGCCTCCAACTCCAAATCATTTTTTTTTTTTCTAGCAGAAGAAGGATTGAAAATAAAAGAAGCAATATTGTCAACATCAATTTCCGTTTTCTGTTTGCTTTCGTTAGTTGATTATAGGACCTCAACTTCCTTTCCTAACCGTTTTTATCGTTATTTTCCCCTTGGTAAGTACAAAAAGAAGAAGAAAAAATGGAGTCAACAGGAGGAGAGGAGGAAGAAAGAAAGCCATGTAAATCATATCAACAGAAAAAGAAAAGAAAAGAAATTACCTCCGCTTGCATGTTGAACACCGAGCTAGGCGCTGTCTTGGCCGTGATGCGGCGGCCGCAACAAGAACCGTCCATTTATACTTCAGAGAGTCAAAGCGATACCAATATTATTAATTCCTTGAAATCTCTGCGTTCCTTAATCTTCAATCCTCAACAAGAATGGCAAAACATAGATCCCTCCATTTATATCTCCCCATTTCTTGACGTTGTACAAGGCGAAAACATTCCTGCGGCCGCCACAATTGTTGCACTGGCGGCCATTTTGAAGATTCTCAGGCTTGAAATCTTCAACGAGAAGACCCCTGGAGCTAGAGATTCAATAACTTGTATCGTGACTGGGATTTCCACTTGTCGCCTTGAAACTACAAACCAAGCATGTGAAGAAGCTGTGATGCTGAGAATTCTACAGGTTTTGACAGCAGTCATGAGACACAGCGCTTCAATTTTGCTTTCGGATCATGCTGTTTGTACTCTGGTGAATACATGTTTCCAGGTTGTTCAACAATCTGCGAACAGGAGTGATTTGCTTCAACGCAGTGCAAGATATGCAATGCATGAAGTCTTACAGGTTATATTTTCGAGGTTGTTAGAAATTGAGGTAAAACCCGAGCAATGCGAGTCTGATACGGAGGATTTTGAAGATGGCACCGATTCAGATTCTGGTTATGGAGTTCGCTGTGCCGTTGACATATTTCACTTCTTATGCTCATTGCTTAACGTGGTTCAAGTTGTGGAGACAGAAGGGTCTACATCTCATGCAGCTGATGAGGATGTTCAGCTTTTCTCCTTGGTTTTGATAAATTCTTGCATAGAGTTGGGTGGGGATGAAATTGGAAAGCACCCCAAACTCTTGAGGATGGTTCAGGATGACCTATTTCACCATTTGATCCACTATGGAACTCGATCAGCCCCCCTTCTATTCTCCATGATCTGCAGTATTGTTTTGAATATTTATCACTTTCTTAAAAGGTGAGATTTTTGTTTCTGTAGTTATTGATTATTTATTTGATCCAAAACTTTATTTTCTGAGCTTTGTCTCTGTTTAATTCTGCAGGTTCATCCGTCTTCAACTAGAAGCCTTTTTCAGGTTTGTAATACTGAGAGTAGCTTCTACAGGATCTTCAGTTCACCTCCAAGAGGTTGCAGTTGAAGCAATTATAAATTTCCTGAGGCAACCATCATTTATAATGGAAGTGTACGTCAACTATGATTGCCATCCTACCTGCCTGAACGTTTTCGAGGAGATTGGAAAGATGCTATGCAAGCTCGCATTTCCAGGGGCTGCCCCGTTGACCACCATACAAGTTCAAGCCTTTGAAGGTCTAGTGATCATAATGCATACCATCGCGGATAACATTGATAATCAACGTGATTCATGTCCTTTTGGATCATATCCAGTTGAAATTTCCGAGCACAGACCCTTTTGGGAAGAGAAGTCCAAAGATGATTTAGATTTGAAGACTTGGGTAGAACACTCAAGAGTAAGGAGAACACAGAAAAAGAAACTGTTGATTACTAGGGACCATTTTAATCGAGATGAGAAGAAAGGTTTGGAGTACTTGAAACTTTGTCAATTAGTCTCAGATCCGGCAGATCCAAAAGATATTGCTATGTTCTTTCGATACACACCAGAACTAGACAAGAACATGATCGGCGATTATCTTGGTGACCCTGATGAGTTTCATCTCCAAGCTCTTAGAGAATTCGCAGAAACCTTCAAATTTTCAGGCATGATTCTTGACACAGCACTCCGTACTTATCTCGCAGCCTTTCGGTTACCAGGGGAATCCCAAAAGATTCAGCGGATCCTTGAAGCTTTCTCTGATAGATTTTATGACCAACAATCCTCAGATGTATTTGCTAGCAAGGATGCAGTCTTCATCCTTTGTTACTCCCTCATAATGCTCAATACTGATCAACATAATCCACAGGTCAAGAAAAAAATGACCGAGGATGAATTTATCCGGAACAATAGAGCAATCAATGGGGGGCAGGATCTTCCCAGAGAGTACCTTTCTGAGCTTTTCCAATCAATCTCAAACAATCCAATCGCAGTTTTTGGCCAATCTGGTGTGCTAGCGGAGATGGATCCAGGCAGGTGGATGGAGCTGATGAACCAATCCAAAGTTATGCAGCTCTACATCCAATGTGATTTTGATCGTCAGCTGGGAAGAGATATGTTTGCTTGCGTTGCTGGTCCATCAATTGCAGCTCTTTCTGCTTTTTTTGAGCATTCCGATGAAGATGAGATGTTCCATGAATGCATTGAAGGATTGATGTCAGTGGCTAGGATAGCTCATTATGGACTAGAAGATACACTTGACGAGCTCATTTCCTCGTTTTCCAAATTCACTACTTTGCTAAACCCTTATGCCTCTGCAGAAGAAACATTGTTCGCTTTTAGCAATGACATGAAACCAAAATTGGCTACTCTTGCCATTTTCACCATTGCAAACTGCTTCGGAGATTCAATTCGAGCGGGCTGGAGGAATATTGTGGACTGCTTGTTGAAACTCAAAAGGCTTAAGCTAATTCCTGAGTCTGCGATTGATTTTGATATTGCTGCCTCAGCGAACTTAAGTACTGAATCAGGTGTCATCTCTCCCTCCCACGACCCTAAATGTGGGGACAATCAGACTCCTAACGCTATTAGTCGGTTCTCGCAATTTCTATCGGTGGAGAGCATGGAAGATTCATTATCTCTCGGAATGAGTGAATTTGAGCGAAACCTCAAGATTATCAAACAGTGCCGAATTGGGAGCATCTTCAGCAATAGTTCAACTTTACCTGAAGCCACCGTGCTGAATCTTGGGCGTTCTCTGATATTTGCAGCGGCTGGGAAAGGTCAAAAGTTCAGCACCCCAGTTGAAGAGGAAGAGACAGTTGGGTTCTGTTGGGATTTGGTAACCGCCATTGCTTTGGCCAACATTCACAGATTCCAGACATTTTGGCCTTCTTTCCATGATTATTTGCTAGTAGTTGCTCAGTTTCCTCTTTTCTCCCCAATCCCATTTGCAGAGAAAGCCATTTTAGGTCTTCTCAAGGTATGTCTCAAGCTTCTTTCTTCATCCAGAGCTGACAAAATCTCAGAGGAGTTGATTTTCAAATCCATAAATTTGACGTGGAAGCTCGATAAGGAAATTCTTGACACATGCTGTGAGTGCATAACGAATACAATAAGCAAGATTCTTATTGAATATCCGGAAAATTTACAAACTCATCTTGGCTGGAAATCAGCACTCCATATGTTATCTGTTTCAGGCCGACACTTGGAAACCTACGAGCAAAGTGTTGAGACTTTGATCACCTT
The DNA here is from genome assembly GCA_009078335.1 of Salix brachista. Lineage (NCBI taxonomy): Eukaryota > Viridiplantae > Streptophyta > Magnoliopsida > Malpighiales > Salicaceae > Salix > Salix brachista. The sequence goes on along the minus strand of CM018589.1, from coordinate 8,076,555 downwards.
GATGTCTGACAGTGGACATGTTTCACGTATAAATTACGCTTATTGTATTGATTGTGCATTTGGATTTGTCGCACTCAAGAACAGTCCGCTGGAGAAGAACCTGAAGATTCTAAACCTTCTATCAGATTCAGTGAATTTACTTATCCATTGGTACAGAAACTACTCTGATCCGGGAAGTAATCATAGCATGGTAAGCAATGCAAGCAGTTCCTCGGTTGAGGACAGCATAAAAGGTTCTAGCAACTACACCATGAATCTATTTATCAAACTTGGCGAAGCATTTAGAAAAACCAGCTTAGCACGACGAGAAGAGATGCGAAACCATGCAATTGCATCGCTTCATAAAAGTTTTACTCTGGCTGAGGAGCTGGAGTTCTCGCCAGTCAACTGTATCAATTGTTTCAACGTGATTATATTTGCAATGTTAGACGACTTACACGAAAAGATGGTGGAGTATTCAAGGCGTGAGAATGCAGAAAGGGAGATGAGAAGTATGGAAGGAACCCTAAAACTTGCAATGGAGCTCCTTACAGATGTTTACTTGCTGTTCCTGAAGCAGATAGCAGCCAGCCCTGGGTTTAGGACTTTCTGGCTGGGAGTTTTGAGAAGAATGGATACATGTATGAAGGCGGATTTGGGAGTCTGGGGCGAGACAAGATTGCAACAAATAGTACCATATTTACTGAGAAGGATGATCATGAAAATGAAAGAAGCAGAAATTTTAGTGCAGAAAGAAGGTGACGATCTTTGGGATATTACCGACATCCAAATACAGTGGATTGCTCCTTCACTCAAGGAGGAGCTGTTCCCTGATGAAATATATAGATGAGTACCTGCGATCCATCCATAGCAGAAATATAGTGAGGCCAATTATTTTCGTGTAAGGAATGATGTTTGATATTACGTTTCAAAAATATTTTTGAAAAAAATTGAAATTTTTTTATTTTTTACTTTAAATTAAATTTTTTTAATGTTTTTAGATTATTTTAATGTGCTGATATAAAAATAATTTAAAAAAAATAAACAATAACGTTTTATATCGTTTTTTTAACTAGTACGAAATATTTAGTTCATTTCGTTCGAATCAGAACCACCAAACAGACAACTTTGCTTATAATTGAATCTTAAGGCATCAAGGCTATTTATCTCTACCTAATTATTAGTAGAGGACTTAACAAATATCTCCGAGGAGCCAGAACCATTTTTCTTGGAAAACCTGGAAACAATAAAAAAACCCTCTTCTATAATGATAAATTAGCATTGAAGCAACCAAAACTTTAGCTGATAACCATCATCAACCTTTCACATGCCTCTTAAACAGATTTAGATACCTGCAGCCATTGTCGTACCTGAAAACACTGCCCAGAAGGACAGCACAAGTCCTTAAACTATCTGATAAACACACGCTGTATTTTCAAAGAATCCATCAGAGTTATGCTTCTCTACCCAACTCATTTCCATTCAAACTCTAGTTTTCTCTTCTCTCCACTCCTAATCACTCTTCATCTCCCATTTTCTATTTCGCTATTCTCTCCGCGATTGCCATTGTCAACAATCAGCATACCAAATCATCTACTTGAACGGTATGGAGTTGTCCTTCTCCCTCAGTTGGTCTCCAAAACTTGAACACGCATCATCATTCACTTCCCTTCCTCCATCACAACCACACTCCCTGGATGAGCTGCTACTGTTCAAGTATATCAGACAGTTAAAATGGAATAAATAAACCTCGATGGAAGGTACGAGGAAGGGGGTCAGCCTGGATTAAGCTTTTCCATACAACTCTTCCGGGGTTATTTATCCTGCATGCTCTTCCGGTTATTTTTGTTGCTATGGTATCAGTACCTGATACACTTCGCTTATGAAGTATTTTCCGGAATGCTAGGATTCTGGGTAATTCTCGGGTTTCTAGGAGCACCATTCTGTCTGGCATTTGCGCATCTAATGGTTGTAGGGAATTTAGCAAAGGATTTAGCGGTTTTGAAGAGTAATCGCTGTGTACTTAAATCATTAGTTGAGGCCAATAAAATGACAGCCTCAACTAATGATGCAATGGAGCGCAACAGTAGTAACAGTGTAAAACACAAGCACCATGGAGCACCAAGAAACCACTAAGACTAGTTGAGGGTCTGTTTGAGTTTTAAGGTGAGGAAGGGCATCAATTTTTGGGAAGGACCCATGGTGGTTTCTTGGTGCTTGTTTTATACACTATTACTACTGTTGTGTTCTATTATGCCGGTAAAACTTGAGTTTATACAGCCTTCAATCAGAGAAATGATAAGCAATTTATGGGCCCCTAACCTCTCTTTTTTTCTTTTCACTCTCAGCCAGAAATGCATGGACAAACATGGAATATCCGTGTGATTCACCAGAATAGATTACTTTTTTAGCAATTGATTCAACGCAAATTACATAATAGTGGCATCTTAAAAGGAAATGTAAAACAACATAAATCGATAACAGTATCTTTAACCAGTAGAACAAGAATCTAAGCTACCAAAGAAATCCCAACAATGAGAGAACATCATGTTAGATCTTTAATACATAACTTACACATAATTCTGAAAAACCTTGGAAGTCCAACATAGCTAGGCTTTTTGACAAACTCTGATTAAAGGCAGTTCTCTCTCTATGCATTGTTCAGATGTCATATGAAACTTCAAATGCCAAGAACACGGCCTTCAAAATCACTGTTACAAGAAATAACACACGATTTATCATATTATAGGAAAGAGGAAAAACATTATAAGAAATTGCAGACACTAGAACCAAATAAAGTAGAGCTGGTGTCTTGAATAGCCCAAAATATAAACCAAATTTAAAATCTAGCAAACTATTCAGGTCTCGCAAGCTAAAAACAAGAAAGAAAATGCTTGTACTTCAAGAACAATCAGTTATACAATCAACAAAGCCTTTAAATCACCGCATGAAACAAACATAATAAGTTAAAGGTAGCTCATAGGTTGACCCTCAATTATTACCAAGATAACTTGACAACCATCAACAAAAACGCATTCCCATCATTCAACAAAACTTCAAAGACAGTTTCAATACCTTAATTTATCAGCATCTGCATGTAAATGATCAAAAAAGTCAATAAAACAACCAGCTGCAACTTCTTTTCAAGATCACTCTTGCTCAATCTGAGTTCAAACTATTTTCAAAGAAAAACTCTGTCCACAAAACATGGACGCATTCCTGATGACCTTTTGTTTTGGGCAGGAGAATTTATTGTTTCAAGGACAGAATATAGGAACAATAAACAAGACTCGTCTCAGAAATTCAGGCACTCAATACAGAGAATTACAACACTGAAGTAGATTTTTTTCTAAAATCCCATAGATCTCCGAAAGCATGCATCCATCTAAAGGAAATTTTGAAGAATAACATCACATAATATTCATATGGCTTAAAATTTAATGTACAGGAACTTTAAATGTTTCAGAGGGAGCAGCATTTACTACAAAAAGATCACACACCCTGGAAAAACATCAGCATTTACCATTGTGTTGTATTGTCCAATTTTGCCATCACATAATATTCATGTCTTCTAAAACTTCAATGTTTAGCAACTTTAAATATTCGAAAAAATCAGCATTCACTATTACAAAATCAGAACCATGGAAACTTACTGTACTCTACTATCCAAATTTGCCCACCACAATTATCTGGCCATCCTAACCTGTCACTTTAACAAGTAAAAATGTATTGGATGTTTAGTGCCAGGGAAGTTGGTATACTAATAATTTCCATTCTAACATCATCAAGAAAATCTGTTAATGTTATACCTATTATTATTCCTTCTCCCTAGAATGTTAATCACTGATTCATGCTCTCTCCATACCAAGAAGAAACAAAAATATGTAATGCCAACTCTTTTCTGTTCAAAATAACATCTCTTTATTATCAGGCTTGCAAGCACTGTATGCAAATAGAGAAGGGTTTATGATACCATCAATAAATCTCCAATTTCTCATCTCTCAACTTATCAGGCTAGATAAAGGAGCAGGTCCAATCAAAGAATTCAAGACAAAGTCTTTTCTTCACAGTAGGAAACACAAATACATAGGATAAGGATGGTGACATCATTAATAAATCACCAATTTCGAGTTAGCTCTCAGCTCAGGCCAGATCATGGAGCAGGTACAATCAAGGAATTAAAGATAAAACTCCATTTATCATATTGTCCATATTTCATAAGTTGTTTTTAAGCTCAATCAAATTTTCCAATCATTTATAACTTCACATTTCAGAAAATCAACTTGAATTTAAATAAACAAGTTTACTTGCTAAACTTTCAACAAGGTCAATACATCCATCTGTTTCTCGCTAAACAATTCCTTTCAGAAAATGTCAAGGTTTACTGCAACTTCTCAACCATTTTTTCTTGTGACACTCCATTCTATTGCTTCATTTCCTTTAATTATTTTCCAATTTCCTAAATTTTCTATTGAGGATAAAATTAATCAAGTATAATTAATAAACTCTGCATGCAGCATTCCCTCGCCAACACTCCATGCTTCGCATCACATAAGGACTGGCAGCCAAAATGGAGAGGCAATCCAAGTAAAGAATTTCAAAAACTGTTTAACTCAATGCTGCCAAACATTGAAAATTATGAATATATGGTATGTCTAAATTCACAAGAAATTTAGATTAGACATATTCTTAAATTTGTTAAAGAAATATTTTCCCCAACATAACCTTACCAGACAATTATTGCAACTCCTTACTTCAAGCAGGGCAAAAATAACCAAATGAAGCCAGCAATCAAAACTTCAAGCCAACCAAGGAAATAAAATGTGCAAAAATCAATCCTATTTATGTCAATTACTTAACAAAACTCCCAGCAGAAAGAAAAAAGATCAGTTACCAAAACTAAAACACAGCAATTACCTACATTATTTGCTGATATTCCCTCCAGAATCATCATCATCATCAGAACTGTCCTCCTCCTCCTCATCTTCTTCTCTTATTTTGGCAATCTCCGCCTGCGCCCTCTCCAAAATTTGCTTCTTCTGCAACTCCAAATCCCTTTGAAACTCAATCCTCATCCTTTCCAATTCCATCATCTGTTCCCTCTTACTACTCTCAATCTTCCCATATATCTCCCCAAACTTCTGCACGGATTCAGCCAATACTCTCAATCCCTTCATCCCATCATTCCCAGCACTCCCTCCTTCCTCTTCCTCCTCCTCCTCCTCCTCCTCCTCGTCCTCCGACTCACACGGACTATCCCTCATCTCATCATTCATATTGGCACGATCCAAATACACGCGTGTATCCATAAAAACGTACTCTCCAGAATCCACTCCACAAGCTAAACTAAACGCACCGACAGTTCCAGATTCTTGCTTCATTAACATATCCATTTTATTAAAATAAGCCCATTTGCTAAAATTAACCCCTTTAGCCTTCTCTTTTTTGTACCTCCTCTTCAAAACATCCATCATTTGCCTACACTGTGCTTCATTTCTTTCAATCTTCGATGTCTCCGACACTTTCTCAGCAACATCAATCCAATCTTCAGATCTTAGGCTGTTCCTTCCCAATTGCAAGAACTTATCACCCCACACCTCCAAAAGAACAAATTTCTCATGTTCGCTCCATTCCACCGCAGAATTCCCATCTTCATACTCCAATAATCTGGGGTTTCTCGGTGCAAATTCATAATTCGAAACTGGGTTTTTCAGCCTTTGCCTCTTTGGGTATCTTTCAAAACCCTCTTCATTTCGTTGAAACTTGCGAGAATAGCCGCCTCCAGGGTTGTAGCTGCTGTCGTTCTTGTCCAAGAATTCTTCGTCCAACTCGTCGCCGTCTTCGTCCACGTCGAGGTAATCGTAATCGTAATCGTAATTGTAGTCAAGAGTTGGGGTTTGGCGTTGCGGGTATAAGGGGTGTTTTTTTGATCGATTCAGAGAATAAGATTTTGGTGGGTACCTTGGATCGTCTTCCATGTAGTCCATTGCTTCTTCTACTTTTTGTTAACCTTATCGTATTATCTGGGTAAGCAGAAGAGAAAAAGGCAACGAATTTGGGGATTGCTCTGGATATGGAAATGGTGGAGCTGAGGGTATTAACAGCAAGTATCAACGAAGAAAGTAAATCAAAACCACGGCCCAACCAAGGAAGCCAGTCACAATTAGGGTCTATGGCAATTTCACCCATCCACTACTTAGCTTCCATTCCCAACCATCATCATCACCTCGGAATTTTATACAATTTGTTTTGACTGCTCAAAGGTAAATTGTATCTAACTAGTTTTTTAAAAAAACAATTGTGTGTGATTAGTAGCTCAATTGTCCAGCACCTATTTTTATTTAATTTGTGATTATTAAATTAAATATTTTTTAGTAATTTTATTTATTTTTATTAAGAAATGTATTTTTTTTATTGATATAGTTTTCTGATTTTGACAAAAAAAATAACTTTTTTATTAATAGCATGATTATTTAAATAAAAGTTAAGACAGTTAATATAAATGTTTATAAAAGCTTAAATGGTTTAAATTCAAGAGAAAAATGTATTCCTTTATCCAAAACTCTCTTTTTTATATCCATTTATTTCTTATTTTATTTTGATAAGCATTTTTTTTTATTAAGAATATGATTTTTCAAATAAAACTTTCTCGCAATCAATAAATCATGTTTGAGAAGAAAAAAAATATTTTGATTATTTTTACTTGATTAAAATAAAACATAGCAATAATAATCCATTAGATTAAATAATATAAAGTATATTTTATTTTCATTGAATATTCATGTGTAATGTTTTTGAACAATTGTGCATACCAATTTCATATATAATCATTAAAAAAATACAAATATTACCATAAAAGCTCTAATCTCATTTAGAAATCATGGCACAACTAAATGGTTTTTTAATTATAATTATTTAAATAAATAGACTTGTATTTTAAAATATAATAAAATAATTTAAAAAAAGCTAAAAGAATTAAATTCAAACATGTATAGACTTAAAAGTACTATTCATACATGTCTAGGCGTACAAGGCTAGGCATGTGCGCTAGGCCTTTAAACGGGCTTGGCCTTTAAGAATAAAGTTTAGGCACTTAATTCCTAAGCATGTATGAGCCTTGGAGAGTAGGCCTACACCACTTTTTCTTTTTTCTTCTTTTTTTTGATAGTGAATCATGCATCGCCTGCTGGAATAGTTTCTCATCACCCTTGATGATGACGAAATTGAGATCCAAGTTTCTAGACTCCTAAAACTCAATTTCAAGCTATTTCCCTTTTTACCTTAAAGTTTTCACATACTCTATTGTTGTCAGGTTCTTTACCTTTTAAAGCTAGTTGTGGCATGAAGTTAAAAACAAAAATTATTTGTGTTTTTTATTTAATAAAGTCTTATAAAAGAATAAAGAAGAAGAAGAATAAAGAAAATCACAAAAAAAAAAAATTAGCGGTTGTTTCAAATCACGATTCAAATAAATTAGAGTTCATCAACTTTGATTAAAATCTGAAAAAATAGTGCAAGGAATGTGCTCAAAAACAAGGCGCTAAACTCGCTTGCATTTTCTATCTCTACCACTGTTTCTACCTTTGCAAACTGTGGTTTCTTCCGACAAATGAAATCATGGTGGTCTTTAAGAACAACTCAGGCCTCCTACTCATCCTCATCCCTCAAATTCTTCTTGGAAACACCCTATTTCCTTCTCGCCTAAGATTTTGTGTTTGGTTCTTGGGAAAGTTTTTCAAGAAAGTAGAGTCAAATTACCTCTTGAAGAAAACAAGTGAAGTTGGATATTTTCACTTGCTACCAAGCCAGCATTCTTCCTATTTGGTTGTTACTGTTTTAGGGTTTATCTTGACTCAATTTATATTATTCTGCTCCGTGGAATGGAATTCAGCTGGATTGCATGGACTGAATTCTTACCACAAAATTATAGGAGCATTATTTCAGACCATGAACACAAGATATGATGGAGAAAGCATTGTGAACTCGAAGTTTGACGATCCTTATTTTTTTGGCAATTGGTATTCAGAACAGCATCGTCATCATCTGCTCTTGAAGCTTCACGATCCACTAGGTTCTATGTATTTTGTCTGTAAGAAAAGTGGCATTTTCCCCATTTTCTTTTTGCTCCTTTGGAAATTGGTACACATAACAGCCTCGTCATCAGAAAATTCCCAAGATAAGTAAATAATGGTCAACAATTACACTAAAAGCTATATAATATCGTTGTTTTACTGTAGCAAAATTATTATAGCTCTAGACTCAGATTACTGTGGATTGTAATAGTTAAATTACTATTTTATCCCTCAGTAAACTTATTTTAGCCTTGGACCCGAAGGTATTTTCCCATCTTCCATGAACAGTTACAGAAATGAGCAAATACTAATTCGCTCCCATAAAAGACAAAAACCATGAATTAGTTGTAGGGTTGTTAACGTAATTGCCCATTTTCAAATATTAATTTATTCCGGAATGAACAGTAACATTAATGTGCAAATACTAACATGGCCCCATAAAAGACAAAAATCATGAATTAGTTGTAGGGGTGTTTAGGTAATTGAACAATTTTAAAATAATATTCTCTATGGAGTACTGCAGGCATTTCCCCTAGACGCGCCGATGATTTTCGGCCTCACGCCCCCATCGAGCGGCGCGTGCAGGCACTCATGACGATTATAAATGACCATCCAGCATGTCATCAGATACGCCTCCATGTCCTCCACCTCATGGTGGCACGAGTTGCATTCCACGGTTGTCGGAAACGTGCCAGTTGATGGTTGAAAACTTCCCCCCTTTTCTCTCTCCTACAACCGAAAGTGCTCGGCAGTCCCCTATGTTGTCCGTGTTTTCATTTTAGTCCCTTATCTTTTGATTGTGTTGTATGGTCCTGAATTATATTATAGAAGTTCTGATTTGTTTCAATTGGGTCCTTAGATGGAAATTGATTATATATTGTAGTTTTATTTCGGTCCTCAGTCTTTTAATTTCTAGATTGGTTGAAAATCCTTAATATATTTGGTATCAAAGTTCTAATTTGTTTCAATTTTATCCTTCAATTGAAATTGATGATATATTTTAGTTTCATTTTGATCCTCAATCTTTTAATTCCCGGTTTGGTTTGAAATCCTTTAATTTTTTTGGTATCAAAGTTTATATTTGTTTCAATTCTGTCATTTAAATTAAATTTAGTATATATATATTTTTTTTTTCATTTCGGCCCTTATACTTTTAATCTTTGATCTTATTTGAATTTCTTTATTTTTTGATATATATTTCTGAAATTGTTGCTATTTTTGTCCATGTTTATATGTATATGCTCTTAGTTTTTGTTTTACATTTTTATTATTTCCTCTATTATTAAGGTTGTTTTGTTTTTGTTTAAATTTTAATTTGTATTGGTGATCATTTGAAAAATGATATTTATTTTTTTTCCCTTTTTTTTTTTAATTCTTCAAGTCAAATATTTTTTTTAAATGTAATAATATTTATTTTTGTTTTGTCATTTATTGAATATTTTAATTGCTTTTTTGTTAATATTTTTTAGGTGTTAAAATTTCTAATTATTATAGATAAGGCATTCAAAATTATGATAATGATTATTTGTAAGTTGTTTTTCTTATAAATATGTGAGACTAATTATATATTTGATATTTGTTTAATATCAATGCCTTAAATTATATATATATATATATATATATATATATATAAATTATCTATTTAAAAAAAAAATTAATATCAGTGTTCTAAAATACTTTTTATATAATAATATGAGTAATTAATCTTATAAAATAAAAAAAAAATAGTTTTTTAACAATAATTACGGTGTCATCAATAGTATGACCAATAATAATTAGAATATTAATTATTTATAATAATATTTATAATGACAACTATAATAATTATGACAATTAACAATCATAATAATAACAATGAGAATAATAATCGAAATAATTCATCAGTTGATGTTATTTTTCGTAAAGGTTGACTTTTGCGTCTTTTTTATGTATGATATTTCATATCTAATATCACATAAATAAAAAATATACGAAGTCACACGTAGACAAAACTAGTGGAAAAATTGGGGCAAATTATCTACAATGAAAAAATATACGAGTTAATTGCCCTCCACGTTTACGTAGCCATAAAAAAAAATTAACATGCAAAAAAATATTAATGATAGCAATTGTTATTTATTATAATGATTATTGTGCTCATAGTGTGAATAATTATGCCTTTGATGATAAGAATAACAATAACTCATAAAATAATATAAAAATATCAGTTATGACAAAAAATAATAATAATGCTATTTATAATTTTGATTATATTAATAAAAATAAGGCTGTTAGTTATTGTGATGATTATTTTGATAATAATTACAATGATTATCACAGTAATGATGGTGACATTGATAATACTGTCAATAATAATCAAAATATTTATTATTTACAATAATAGTTATAATAGCAACTATAATAATTGCGATATTTTAACAACAATTTAACAATTATGATAATAGCACTGAAAATAATAATCCAAATAATTCATTGGTCGATGTTATTTTTGTTAAAAAATTACTTTTACAACCTTTTTATGTATAATATTTGAGATCTAATATCACGTTAATAAAAAAAATACAAGGCAACAAATAAAAAAAAATAGATAGACAAATTTGCCCAAGTTATCTACAATGAAAAGATATATGAGTCACTTCCCCTGCGTTTCACCGCAACCAAAAACAAAATTTTTAACATGTGAAAAAATGTTAACGGTCCAATATTTCTTTTTAATAATGCTATGCATCTTAACAAAATAATCAACCTACAAAACTTTCATTATTTAGTTTCTTTTGAATTTTCATCTCATTGTTGATAACGTGTTTAAAGATAATTGTTTTAGCTATTAGGGTGTAAGATTATATTGTAAAGTCCACCTGCATATAGTAAAAAAAGAGGTTTTAAATGCATCGTTAAAATTTTCAGACTTTAGAACAATTAAGTTTTCGACCCAGTAAATTAGAAACTTCCTTACGAAGATAGATCTACTTCATACCTTAGGAAAGACCAACGAATAAAAAATATAACTTAGAAAACTAATCAAATAATGATGTAACGTACCTTAGGTAGGGTGCACTAGGGGTGATGCGTCTTTTCCTTGCACAACAAGTTCTCTTACCAAGACTCTCACAAAGCATTAAATTCCTTAGCGATCTTAATACTAGTTGCTAGTCCCAAGATTTATAGCTGTAATTTTACAATTATAAAACCCCATTTCCATGTGTAGTCTTCCCTCCGAAGTTGGCTGAGCGTGAAGCATTAAAAAACATTGTCGCGACAAGTTGATTTCATACAAACTCTGTTTTAACAAATATATAACACAAGTAGGAAAACATCTAAATCTAAGGGGTTGGTTTGTTAATTAAAGCATTGTATTATTTTCTTCTTATTCATCCTTTTTTTTTCATGAACTTGATAAAATAAATTTATTTGATTTTTTCTAAATGTAATAAAGTGAGAGGTATGCCTTTAAATGTTTTTTTAAAATAAAAGTGGTAAAAAATTTAACATATCACTAAAAAAACCCTTTAAAAATTGCATCTCTTGAGCTCAGCTAAAATAAGGTGGGTGGACGATCGTTAGTGATATGTTTTGCTGTTTTTGTGCCTTTTTTAGCGTCAAAATACATTTCAGTCCCTGATTGCTTCTATAGAAGTTTTAGTTTTTTTTTCTTCAAATTTACCATTTAATTGAAATTAATCATATATGTTAATTTTCATTTCAGCTCTTATTCTTTTGATTTTTTGTCCTTTAATGTTTTCGGTCTGCATGTTTTCATTTGTTTCAACTCTTTCCTCCGATGGAAATTGATTATATATGCTATTTTTTATTTTGATCTTTATTCTTTTGATTGATTTTTATTTTTAATTCCATTTATTTTTTTCAGTCTCAAGGTTTAAATCGTTTACAGTTTTGTCATCCAACTCAAAGCGATTGTAGATTTTGTTTTTCTTTTCGGCCTTTATTCTTTTAATTTTTAGTTTTATTTTAATTTCTTTAATTCTTTCCATTCTTCTTGGACAATATTATTTGTCCACACTTATATGTCTATGCTTTGAAATTTGGTTGTTGATTTCTTTCTTTTTTTCGTTCAACTTAGTCTCAAAATTTGAATTTATATTGGCAATCAATTTAAAATTGATATTTCTTCTTTTTTTCTTCCTTTTTTTTCTGTTACTTTTATTTTTTCTTCAAATCAGGTAATTTTTTTGTTGTCATAATATTTATTTTGATTTTGTTTTTTTGTTTCTATTTTTTTTCTCTTTTGTTAAAGTTTTTGTTTTTTTATTATTCAAAATAGTTTAATGGTTTTTATTTTTACGCAATAATAATGATAAGTTTAGCGATTGTTTTTTTAATTTTTTTAATTGTAAACTTGTTTGCTTTTTTTTACATGTTTATATGTATATACTCTTAGTCTTGGTTTTTGTTTTTTATTATTTTCTCTTTTGCTAAGGTTGTGTTTTTATTCAATTTAGGCCTTAGATTTTAATTTGTGTTGGTTATCATTTGAAAATTGATATTTTTTTTTCTCTTTGTTTGTCTGTTTCTTTATTTGTTCTTCAAGTGAAATGATTTTTTTGAAGCTACTAATATTTATTTTCATTTAGTGATTTTTTTTTTGTTTACTCTTTTGTTAATGTTTTTAGGTTTTTTTATTCTTGAGGGTAATTTTGTTATTTTCATTATTTACGCAATAATAATAATAATTTTAGTTTTTTTTTCTTGCTTGCACTTTTGTTAATGTTATTGAGTTTTTTTTATTCCTCGAAGTAATTTAATAACTTTTATTATTTTAGCTATAATAGTAATAATCAGTTTAGGTGTTATAATCATGATAACAATAGTGACATTATTAATCATAATGACAATAGCAATAGTAATGGTTATAGTGGTTATGGTGTTAATAATTATGATTTGATTATAATAATAACAATACCTCATGATATAATATGAAGAATATCAATAATGACAAAAACAATTATAATAATGATAATAATACTAATTATAATTTAAATGATATTAATAAAACTAACGGTGTTGATTATAATAATAATTATTGTTGTGATAATGATAGCGATAATAAAAATAATGATGTTGGTAGTGATAGTATTACTAATAATAATTAGAATATTGATTATTTACAATAATGTTTATAATGGCATCTATAATGATTGTGAAAAAAGTTTTATTATGCTATACATCTAAGTGAAATAATCAATTTGGGCATAAGTTTTATGAGGTAATGTAAAAAAATAATTATAGGACAATTTTTTGTGTTTAATACTAATGTTAAATAATATAATTTTAAAGAAAAAAGGAAAAAAATTAAAGACAACATTGAGTTACAAGATTTTTAACGAGCACAACATCGAATGATAAATTACTAGATTTGAAACCTTATATATAAAGAAGCTATAAAAATTATTCTTAATAAATACAACATCGAATGATAAATTATTTCAAATGTTATTCTCATTGTTATTCTTATGATTGAAGGTAAAAAAAATAAAATTATTAGCATAAAAAATATTATTTGATTTAAAGAACAAATAAAAATAGTTAAAAGACAAAATTAAGGACAAAAAAAAATTAGTATTATTACCATTATGAATGTAATTATTATAATCGTTTGGATTATAATAAAAATTGTTTTTGATATTTTTTGTTTAATATTAATGTTAAGTCATTCAATTTTAAAGAAATAAGATAAAAAAAATTAAAAACAATACGAGCCACAATTTTTTTTCAAATCATTAATAAGAGATATTAGATTTGAAACATTACATGTAGAGAAGTTGCAAGACTTAATTCTTAATAAATATAACACCGAATGATAAATTAATTGAATTATTATTCTCATTATTATTATAATGATTGAAAATGAAACCAAAAACAATATTAGCAGTATTGAAAAAAAAATATAAAGAACATATGAAAATAATCAAAGAACAAAATTCAAAGACAACACCAAATTTAGTATTATTATCATTATAAAATATTACCAGATTATTGAACACAATCTAAGTTAATTTGTTATTTTCTTTCTTGTTTGCCTTTTAATTATTTTGATTATATATATATATATATATATATATATATATATATATATATATATATATATATATATATATTCATTTTATTATGGATAAGGCATTTAAAAGAATAATAACAATTATTTTTAAGGTTTTTTTCTTAAGAAGATATGAGGCTAATTATATATTTTAATATTTGTTTAATATTAACGCATTAAAATATATATAAAAAATGAAGTTTTTTTTTTTTAATCTCAAATTAATTTAATCTCAGTGTTCTGAAATACTTTTAATATAATAATATCAAGAATAAATTTTAAAAGAAAAAAATTATTTTAATTTCTTTTTAAATAAAAATCAATTTAAACCAAAAATATATCAAGTCACACGTAAATAAAACAAATAAAAAAACAAACAACGATAACATATCACTAATAACAAAACATTCACTATACATGTATAATAGAGAGTTTCACTCTCATTTTATGTCACCAAAGGTAAGCGTAATTTATCCTTTAATGCAAGTTACATTTAATACAAAGATAAATATCAATAAAAATTAATAATCAAAACTAAGAGTATAGATTAATAAATATAAACAAAAATTAAAAATTATTTCAGAAAGATCAAAAAAATTAGAAGGATCGAATCTAAAGAAAAAAAATAATAAATAAGGATCAAAATATAAAATAAAAAATTGCATATGTTGAAATTTTCTCGCTGCGACGGAGGGCAGGAAAGTATTCTCTCAAAACCATCAATTCATCACAACTCTCCTCATTTATGCGAGAAAACAACCATGAAGCTCATTATTCTTCGTCAAGAGATATAAATGTTATAGAGGGATCTGCATAGGCTCATAAAACTATTTCATACCTATTGAGGAGGCTAATACAAAACATACAAAACGTAGATCCAGTTTTTGGTGATTAAAAAAATACATGTTTCTATGTATTTTCTATTTTAAAAATATAAAATTTACTCTAATTTAATTCTAAAACTATTGTAAACACATATTTATTTTATATTTCTCTATTTTTTTAATCAAATATATTTTTATTGTACAAAAATAAAAAATAAAATCAATCTAGACTTATCTAGAAAGGGTTTAACTGTGACATCATCGTTTTATAACAAAATTCAAGAAGATATTTTAATAATTGAATTTTGTGAATGTAAGTATTCAAATTAGGGGAAAAAATCAATACAAGTTTTTAAATTAAAAAATAAATATACTTTGTATTTCTAACTATTAACAAATTGAATATATAATATATATCGTGTAAATAACATCATTATATAACTTACTAAGATTTAAATGGGTAACTTTTATATCACCAAGTAGTGCAAGGTGAAGAAAGTAAAGAATAATATTCAAAGTGGCATGGAAAATCATGCCTTAATTTTAATGGTGTTGGCAAAATAAAAATAAAAAAGGTATAATTGGTAATATTTCTAAGAAGTATATTTTTTCTCACACAATCAACAAGGAAGATGGATAGGGTTTTGCAGTGTGAGGCCATTGCTATCAAGCGTTTTTTCTACGAGATGGGTAAATATAACAAAACTAAACATGATTGAAAACACATGGCAAATAACAAAAATATATTTTATACATTGATTTTTTTAAATATATTGAAAACACATGGTAAATAAATATATAAGAAAATGAATTGCAGAAAAGTAATTAACGGAAAAGTTGACCCCAAGTCAAAGTCTTTAATGACAATGATGGAAATAGACTTTCTTTATGGAAATAACGTGTGGAAAATCCTGCCTTAATTTTAATGGTGTGCTGGAAAAATCAAAAAGTATCGCTATAAAATGAACCACCAATTAATGACAGTGTTTGTCTTTAAATACTAAGTCTATATATTTCAGATGGATAGGGATTTGCAGTGTGATGTGGGTCTGTGAGTCCATTCTCATCTGTTTTTTTTCCACGATATGGGATTGTGGAATGGTCCGTGAGATCAGCATAATTGCTATCAATCTTTATTTCCACAAGAATATATTTGCAGAAGGGATCATGTACTTTAATTTAATCAATTTTTATCCTTAATTAATTGAAAGAATTAATTTCCTGATGATAATTTTCCTAACAATCTTGTAGTTTTTTCTACGAGGATGGGGTCCCGATAGCTTGGCAAGTCCCCCTATATAAAAAGCCTCAACCTGCAAGAGATAGTTAATATTGAAATCATTCGTCAGCTTCTGTATTCATTAGGATGGGCCTTTCTCTTCACATGTCCATTGTTCCAGTAATCATGATGGTTGTTTCCCTGCAAGTATGGCTGCCTCGTGGCTGCGTGGAGGAGGAGAGAATCGCTCTCTTGCAGTTGAAAGATTCTCTCAACTATCCCAATGGCACATCCCTGCCCTCCTGGAGAAAAGGCGATGCCCGCTGCTGTGATTGGGATCGTGTCGAGTGCAGCAGCAGTACAGGTCAAGTCACCGGACTCTATCTTGGGGGAACAAGGAATGGGGAACTGGGAGACTGGTACTTGAATGCCTCCTTGTTTCTTCCTTTTCAAGAACTCATCACTCTCTACTTGTGGGATAATCAGATAGCTGGCTGGGTTGAGAACAAAGGTTTGCTTTTCGATTGAATATTAACTGTGTTTGCTATATTTTTAATGGATATATAATCTGAAGAAATAAAACAGATTCTTTAAACAACAAATAACATTAAAGATGATTTGCTGTTTTTTTTTTATTTTCTTGCATTATTAATATAATTACTGCTTTGATTTAAACTTTTTCATCACCTCAAATAGCTCCTCCTTACGTTGATGCCGTGATGCTACCATTTCATTACCATAATTAAATTACTCCAATAATACCCTTCCAGGTCTTAATTAATTTATATATTTATTTTTACAGGTGTTTATCAACCATTTAAAATGAGCAAGCTGGAGCACCTTTACTAGGGATATAATCACCTCGATAACAATATTCTATCGTATATTGATGGGCTTTCCCCTCTTAAAACACTAGATATAGGTTACAATAGAGTGGAGGGGTTAATAGATTTGAAAGGTTAGTTTTTTTTATATATATACTTATCATTTTCTTTATTAAATTCAATTATGTTTTGTAGTGAATGAATTAATAATTATTATCATTTTTATGTATATCAAGAATATTCGAGCAACTTGGAGGCCTTGGATTTGAGCGGCAATAATATTACCAAAGTGGTAGCCTCAGGAGGTAAGTGATGATGATGATTCATATACCCATTAATAATAATTATTAATTATTTTTTTCTTTTGGAAAACCTTTGTGTATGTTTCTTCTGTAACTTGCAGGCCCCACCAATGTGAGTACTCTCTACCTAAATGATATCACATCCTATGGAAGTAGCTTTCAGACGTTACTACAATCACTAGGAGCATTACCAAACCTGAAGAAACTTGATCTGGGCAACAACGATTTAAGAGGAAGAATATTAGGTGACAGTAGGTTATTAGCTTTGAGTGATATTGTTTGTGTAAATGAAAAAAAACTCAATTTGAAAAAAAACATATTTTTTTCTTTCATATAGAGTTGCGAAATTTGAGCTCACTGGAAGAGTTGAATCTAGACATTTGTTCTCTAGATGAAAACTCCCTTCAAAGCCTTGGAGCACTGCCTTCTCTAAAAAATCTATCTTTGCAAACACTGAGTGGCGTTGTACCTTTTCAAGGTAAATTAACAAATCTCAACTTCCTGCTACAACTAGACATGTCTTTATAGAATTCCTTTGTTATGTTTTCAACAATTCTCAAATCCATTTGAATTTAAATTCATAACATTTTAGCAGAATATGACATTTTCTAAACAAAAAAATATATGAAAAAATAACAATATTGTAAAAACAAAAATAAACAATATCCTTGATGAGATTATAATATTTTAAACTTGAACGTTTTTGTAATATGAATTTGATAAAAAAAAGAACTAATTATGAGTCAACTAAATTGACCAATCAAACAAAATTAAATTTCAAATTTAGAAATCCTTATTATTATTCAATAAGATGCTTCTTCGTGAATATAATTGATTGTGACAGGTTTTCTTAACCTCAAGAAATTGGAATTCTTGGATTTGAGTTACAACACTCTCAATAACATCAACATCTTCCAAATCATCGGAACGATGACCTCTCTCAAAACTTTGAGGTTGCAGCGTTGCAGTTTAAATGGTCAATTAACTACCTCCCAAGGTAATTTAAGGTTGATGACTCTTACTTATTAGTTACTACAATCATTAGGATCAATTTCTCAGTTACAATCACTAGATCTTGGTCACAACAAATTTCATTCAACTTTTTTTAAAACAAATTTCACATTTTAAAAATGTTAGTATTTTAAAATATTAACAAATATCAACTCCACCATTACTTATCGTTGACCATAACGATTAGAATTCCTCTGTTATGTTTTCAGTGCCTATTAAACAAGTTTTGAATAATTCTCAAATCCATTTGATTTTTTCTTTAAAAACCAGAGAGACAATTAAATTTCAAATTTAGAAATTGACTGCATTCAAATCCGTATTATTCAATAAGTTGCTTCTTGTTAACTCTTTCATTTTCTTTATAATTAATTCCTTCTTCGTGATTTTGGCAGACTTTCTTAACCTCAAGAACTTGGAACTCTTGGATTTGAGTGACAACACTCTCAATAGCACCAACATCTTTCTAACAATCAGAATGATGACCTCTCTCAAAACTTTAAGGTTGCAGCGTTGTAGTTTAAATGGCCAATTACCTACCTCCCAAGGTAATTTAAGGTTGATGACTCTTACTTATCAGTCACTACAATCATTAGGATCAATTTTTTAGTTACAATCAGTGGATCTTGGCCACAACAAATTTCATTTAACTTTTTTTAAAACAAATTTCACATATTAAAAATGTTAGTGTTTTAAAATATTAACAAATATCAACTCCACTATTACTTATCATTGACCATAACGATTAGAATTCCTCTATTATGTTTTCACTGCCTATTAAACAAGTTTTGAATACTTCTCAAATCCATTTGATTTAAAAAAAATAGAGAGACAATTAAATTTCAAATTTAGAAATTAACTGCATTGAAATCCTTATTATTCAATAAGTTGCTTCTTGTTAACTCTTTCATTTTCTTTATAATTAATTGCTTCTTCGTGATTGTGGCAGGCTTTCTTAACCTCAAGAACTTGGAACTCTTGGATATTAGTGGCTCTACTCTCAATAGCAGCAACATCTTCCAAACCATCATAATGATGACCTCTCTCAAAACTTTAAGGTTGCAGGGTTGCAGTTTAAATGGCCAATTACCTACCTCCCAAGGTAATTTAAGGTTGATGACTCTTACTCTTACTCTTTCTCTTTCTCTTTCTCTCTATATACAATCTCACTTTAGGTTTTTCTTAATTGTAATTTGATCAGGCCTATGTGTCTTAAATCATCTCCAAGAGCTAGATATCAGTTCCAATGATCTTAGTGGATTCTTGCCTCCGTGTTTGGCAAATCTAACATCCCTTCAACAACTAGATCTCTCTTCCAATCACTTGAAAATCCCTATGTCGTTGATCCCATTATACAACCTTTCAAAACTCAAGTCTTTTCATGGTTTAGACAACGAAATATACACAGAAGAAGATGATCATAATTTGATCCCAAAGTTCCAGTTAGAGTTCCTCTATTTGAGCAGTCGCAGACAAGGTGCAGGAGCATTTCCTAAATTCCTTTACCATCAGTTCAACCTACAATCTTTGGATCTTACAAACATCCAAATAAAGGGAGAGTTCCCAAGTTGGTTGATAGAGAACAACACATACCTACAAGATTTTTATTTAGAAAACTGCTCTCTTTCGGGTCCATTCTTACTGCCAAGGAGTTCTCATGTGAATCTGTCAATCCTAAGTATATCCATGAATCACTTCCAAGGCCAAATTCCTGCAGAAATCGGAGCTTATTTGCCAGGGTTACAAGTTTTATTGATGTATGATAATGGCTTTGATGGAAGCATTACTTCCTCGTTGGGTAGCATGAGCTCGCTGCAATTGTTAGACCTGTCCAACAATTTTTTGACGGGAAGAATACTTTCAAATAACTGCTTGCAAGGGCAGATCCCTGGATGGATAGGGAATATGTCTTCTCTTGAGTTCTTGGACCTATCAAGAAACAACCTCTCTGGTCCTTTACCACCGAGATTCAGTGCTTCTTCAAAATTAAGATATTTATATTTGTCTAGAAATAAGTTGCAAGGACCAATCGCAATGGAATTCTACGACTCCTCTGTGATATTGACATTAGATCTTTCCCATAATAATTTAACTGGTAGAATTCCAGAATGGATTGGGAGACTATCTAACTTGAGATTTCTACTATTGAGTCATAACAATCTTGAAGGTGAGATCCCAGTTCAATTATGCAGGTTGAAGCAATTAACCCTCATTGATCTATCTCACAATTATCTTTCTGGTAGTATCCTCTCTTGGATGATATCTACTCATCCTTTCCCATACCAAAACACTTATTATGATTATATGTCCTCATCACAACAATCCTTTAAGTTTAAAACGAAGCATGTACCCTTTCTTTATAGAGGCAACACTATCCAGTACTTTATTGGAATTGATTTCTCATGCAACAACTTCACAGGAGAGATTTCTCCTCAGATTGTATACCTGAGCAAGATCAAGTTATTGAACCTCTCACACAACAGTTTGATTGGGTCAATTCCACCAACATTTTCAAGGTTAAAGGAAATAGAAAGCTTGGATCTTTCATACAACAGATTGGAAGGAGAAATCCCTCCTCAACTTACTGGACTATATTCTCTAGCTGTTTTCAGTGTGGCACACAATAATTTGTCTGGCAAGACACCTGCGAGAGTTGCACAGTTTGCTATATTTGAAGAGAGCTCTTATAAGAATAACCCTTTTCTCTGTGGACAACCGCTAACCAAAGCTTGTGATGCGGATATGTCGTCATCACCAACTTCAATGAACAATAAAGATAAAGGTGGTTTCATGGATATGGAGGTTTTCTATATGAGCTTCGGGGTTTCATACATCATGGTGTTGTTGGTGATAGGGGCAGTTCTGTACATAAATCCATATTGGCGACGAGCTTGGTTTCACTTCATTGAAGGTAGCATCACCAATTGCTATTATTTTATGGTGGACAATCTTCCCATTAGATCCAAGTTTTGATTTTCATAGCCTTTTATCTTGATGGTACTAAGCCTTGGTACATCTTTTTGTATTTTAGTTTCAAGATTTAAATAAGTTTAAAAGCACGCTCAAGCGATGTTGTATTAATTTTCATTTGTGTTTTGTTGTTCTTTTTAGCTTCTGTGTTTCATAATCATTATTTTTAGCTTCATTGTTCAATTTAATTAAAAATCAAATTCACAACACAAATATCATTGTTAAAAGTAGACTCATGTGCTGCATGTACAGTAACTTTGAAAATTTACAACAAGTCTCTCTCATTAGCTTCTTCAAGTGAACTTTTTGTGTAAGCACCAAATTCCAATTTCTTAATAATCACAATCACATTATGAAGACAATTGCTTATCAAGCACAAACAGATTTTATACATAAAATACAATAAGATATGCCAAGCGTCTGATACAATGAAGACAAAAATCACCTAACAGCAGAGCAAGGCCATGTGAACTTCATGGTTGTTAGAGAATAATATAAATCATATTATGGGGCCTCACCTAATAGCTTGAGCTTTTAGGTGAGATGGTTCCTTAACATGGTATCAGAGCCTTGTTGACCCAGCGGTCACGAGTTCGAATTTCACCACCCCCATTCTATTTGATAAAAATCAAACACAAGGTAGAATGGACCTATGTGCAAGTTTCAAGCCCAAAGGGCTTTCACTTGAGGGTGTGTGTTAGAGAATAATATAAATCATATTATGGGGCCTCACCTAAAAGCTCACCTAATAGCTTGAGCTTTTAGGTGAGATGGTTCCTTAACAATGGTGTCTTGTGCAGCAAGTTTATTCATAGATACAAAAAGGTACAACATAATTTCCATTCTCAAATTTCAATTTTCCACAACAAGATGTATATTTCAGTGACTGTATTAGGAACACCAAATACTCAGAAAAAATGAAACTAATAAATTTAACCACAAGCTTCCTCTTTATCTTCCTCTACTGAATTTATCAAACAATACGGCTTTGTCTTTGTACTTTTCTTTTCTCGATACGTAATATTTCTCAAAGTCACAACTAATCTAAAGGCAAGGATTTCCTAAAAGAATTTCAACAATTAAGCTTACATGATATATTCACATACTAAGCACCTTACCAGTTCTCGTTGAAGTTGCTGAATTTCGCACCTCGGTCAACTTGGAAATAAGATAACTTGCTTGAAATTACTTGTGCTAGTAATCCATTTGGTAGCTCTATTGTACGATTATTGACAGCCTTTAAGAATGTAAATAGTCTCTGATCCCAAATCATATGATCTATGTAGCCGCTGTCCAAAATCCATGTACTCCTCTTTTCATTGGAAACATGTGAGAATGCTATACCTGATAGTTCTTCGTGGGGTGAACAGTTACTAACAAGGTTAGCAGAAGATGATTTGTTTTCCAGCATGTTCAGTATTTGCTTGCATTCTTTGGCTGTGAAAGGGAAATTTAAACAAAATGTGTATCTAAGGTGTGCCTGGAAGTTCTTGGTGCTGTAGTTTTTTCTATTTCACTTGAGCATCTTTGTACTCATCAAATTCACGACGCAGATTCTTCATGGCAGTAAAGCATGCTTTGTTCACTACGGGAAACGGGTCTTGCAGTAAAGCATTTCTGCAAACACCCGCATATGATTCATTGAGTCCCATAAGAAACTTCATGGTTTTCTGTGTTTCTGAATTTGTTGATATTTCTTTTAAGTTATCTACTGGTGCATGTTGGAAAAGTGCAGAGCGCATCGTGTTCATGATCTGAAATATGATCTGAAAGACATGGTGTCTTGTACAGTCATGAATCTCATTCTCAACATTGAATAGTTAAACCATGTTTTGATGCGCGAATCGTTCGTGTAGATCGAGCTGCATTAGTCTAGTACTTTAGCATTTGAAGACACTGCTAGCAATTTCTTTGCACATGGATACTAGCAGCCATATTTTAACCAGATTGTTGCATCTATTTCATTGTTGGCATTCTTCATGATTGCTTTCATTTGGTTCTTTGATTGAATCATATATTAGTCCAATCTTACTCTTCACAGTCAAGGCCACGATCATGGATTGTCTTCATGTCCTGTAGTTATCTTCCACTAGTATAAAGATGGCACCTAGCTGGTATTAGTGATGAAGATAAAGTAGATGGTTTGGATTATCCCATTTTGCAGTTGAAGCCATGTCTTCTGTGAAGATTAGCTAAGATCTTAATGTTGTGATTGTTTTTGTTCCTGGATGACTATCGCTCTTATACCATGAAACATATTTAATATGCAGAAAATCTATATTGTCTTGAGCAACACGGATTCCCATTATCCAACACAGAAGCTCTAGGTAAAGAACCTTAGCTTTAGCAGAAAATCAATTTGCATAACCCATAAAAATCAAGGTAATCAAATTCAAAAGAAGAAAATACGTGCAATTGTGTCACTACCATCTTTGGAGATAAATCCTTAGTTGTAGTAGCTCCAGGACCTGTAATTACACCCTGAAGTAAAAAATGGTCCTAGCATTGCATATCAGGTGGCATCTCCTTCTGTACTTGGAGTGTTGAAACTGACATAAACAAATAGCCCATCAATAAATAAACACAAATACCTCTTTTGATTTTGTTGTCTTAACTTATAATAATAAAACATGCAAATCAAAGTTATGAAAGAATCCCATTTGTAAAAAAGGCAAAATATTAACTACTTTTCAGATTAATTAATTATTTCCTTGAAAGCAACATAATTGTCACTCTTATTTAACAACTGGAGAGAACCGAAACCAGTTTCTGGTTCAGTCTGATTCAATCAGTTTCAGACTCTTAAAACCAAAACCAAATTTTTTTGGGTTTTCAAATCAGTTAATTCAGTTTTTTTTTTCTCGGTTTGGTTTTTTCAGTTCATTTATTTTGGTTTTCTCAGTTTAATCGTTTTTTCAAGGTTTTTGCTCACCCTAGTAGTTTCTATGTTAATTAGTAAGAGGGTGTCAAATTATACCAACAAAATTCAACTACAAATGAATTTCTAGGTGCCTTTCATGATGGCAGAGTAATGAATCTGTGACTATCAAAACATGATAGTGAAAAAGATATTTCATTGATTGTACATAAGCTTGTGAGCACTTGCAGGATTTGCTTGATCTAAAACTTCAGAAACTGATGGCACCAGATCCTGTGAACGTAGCATTCTGTCGACAGCAGTCCCACTTGAAATGGATGACCACCCCCGGCTAAGCAAATGAATCAAAGCAATCTCGAGATTCCCAAAAACAATTCATCTCCACATATGTGCTGGCTTCTAATTTTCAACCCTCTTCTGAATACTCGAATCTTAAACGTCCAGCATATGCCACAATGCTTGATTAAAGTCATTTGATTACTCTCAGACCAGGTCTCAGATTCCAAAAGTGCTGTACAGAAAGCTAGAAAACCTCGTGTCTGAGTAACCACATATCATTAGTTCTCACCAGGAGGTAAAAAAAACTTCCTCTAAATTTCATCCAAAGACTTCTTCTTGTAAATTCCATTAACAACACTAAAGTCCATCTTGATTGATGAATTACACACGTGAAAAATTTGAAGAAATGACCTCACAAAAATTACATACATGCAGACTTTTTTTATGCATTTTTTTACATAAATTGTTTTTTTAGTGTAAATTAAAAAGGTCATGTATACGTAATCAAATAAATCAAGAACTACATGTCTTAATAAATGAAAAAAGTATTAATAATAAATATAAATAAAACTAAAAAAATTGAAATTTAGAGATTGAAAAGTAACTCAAATGAACTTGTGTAGCAAAATTGATTTTTTAAAATTTAAGGGGATCTAAATTGTATAAGTTGTGTTATTTTTAAAGATTGATGACCTATGTGTTTTTTCATGCAATCTCTAGCACGCCACTCATATTTAACATCTATTTCTTTATAGTCCCCATGCTTTCAATTTCATATTTGACTAAATTTGAAAAACACATTTGAAAATTTTTATTTTTATTTTTTATTAAAAAATTGATGTTTTTAGATCATTTTCATGTGCTAATATCGAAAATATATATTTTTTTTAAATAAATTTTGATGTATTTTTAAATAAAAATACTTTAAAAAACAATAACATTCTCATCCATATCATCGATATAAATATATTTTAAATTTTTCTCTTCGACACCCCTCAAGTGTATAGAAATCCTCCGATTACTAAAAGATTGACCCAATGTCAAAGTCTTTTTATGGAAAAACATGAAAAAAGGTTCCGCTAGGCAGCTCACTTTTGTTGACAATGATGGGTAAAGAAGACTCGCTACTTTCTTTATGGAAATCACGTGTGGAAAATCATGCCTTGATTTTAATGGTGTGCTGGCAAAATCAACACTAAAAGTCTTTATTTTTTCTGACCCAACCACCAAGTAAGATGAATAAAAATTTGCAGTGGGAGATGGGTTTCTGAGACCTTTAGTATATAAAAATTAAATCTCAATTTAGTGTGTTCGAATATACATGTATTATACTAATATTCAGAAATTAAATAAGAAGTAAAATACGTAAGCAGAAATTGAAAATTTGGAAAAACTCAAGAAAACTTGTTTTTTTTTTATTATTATTATTTGAAAAAGTTAATGAAGAAGTTGATTGTGGTTTCAGCTTTAAATGTTCTTTTTTAAAAATAAAAAAATATATTTCCTACGTAGCCTTTCTTTTCCTCAAACTAAAATTTTGTAATCATTCTATACTTGGGGAGTGAAATCCATGCAAAAGGACAGCTATTTTACATCTGCCATTGATATTATTTATTTTCAGAATCAAATTACTGGTAGTTCACTTGAGTTAAAAAAAGTAAGAATAATTATGATTTTAAAATAGATATTGGATTAAGAAATTGAAAAGTTGGAAAAACTCATGAAAACTTGTTTGAATGGTGTACTGTTTTATTTTCTTCGATCGTTTTATTTTTCTACACATTTCAAAGCAAAGCATCCAGTTGTGGAAGTCATTTTAATATGAAAGTGCAATCTCTTATACCCATAGGATTTAAAGTGCCTTGTTTTTTATTTTAAAAAATCAAATTATTTTTATATATTTTTAATGTGTTCATATTAAAAATAAACAAATATTTTATGCACTAGTAGCATTTATTTATTTATGTACACTCAAATAAATAATCTTGTACTATGTACTAGTAGCATTTATTTATCTATTTATTTGGTAATTTAGTGCTTTTTTGTTTTTGAGAAAAATTGAATTTTTTTTATATATATTTTTTTTATATATATATTTTAAATAATTTTCATATGTTGATATCATTTTTTTTTATAAAAAAATATGAATATTTTTTGAATAAAAAATATTATAAAAATAAGAACGCTTAATATAGAACGTTTTTTCCCCGTGATTAAAGGTACACACACTAAAGCATCAATAATTGAAATTTGAAATTAGGTTCACTGTTGGCTAAATTCTTGACGAAGCAAAGTGTCACTTGCTTCAATTTCCCGCTAGCAATTGCTTTAATACCGTAGAGCCGAAAAAAATAAAATAAAATAAAAATGGAGTACTTCTCGAGATCGAGAGTACGAGGTGATTTGACTGCATGCTGTGCTGAGTTTTTTCTATATAGAAAATTAATTGATTTTTTATGTTTTAATTAGTTATTTTTATATTTAATTAATGAAATTGTAATAAATTAAATATGTTAGAAATGATTTTTTTTTTCTGCCTAAAAGGAACAGTGTAATCGAAACGAAGGGGAAGTGGTTTATATATTTTTTAATTGTTGATAACTTGGGTAAATTTGTCTACCCATTTTGTTTGTAAATAACATTTTTTTCCCAGTAATATCAGATCTGAAATATTATACATAATATTTTTTATTTACAAAAACAATCTAAAATCCAAAAATCAAATTTTTCTAAGAAACAAGCTTAAACAAAAGAGGATAAAATTAGAATTAAAAGGAAAAATCTTTTTTATTTTATTTTATAAGATTTATTTCCTCATATTATTATATTAAAAGTATTTAAGAACATAGATATTAATTTTTTGTTCTTTAAAAAATCTTAGGTCATTTTTTTTTCTGTCTATATATATATATTGTCAGGTGCTAATATTAAATAAATATTAAAATATATAATTATTCTCATATATTTATAAAAAACCCTAAATAAATGACAAAAAATAAATAAATATAAGCAAATTTAAAAAAAACATGACTTGAAAGATAAATAAAAAGAATTTAAAAAAAAACAAAAAGAAAAAATAATAAATATTATTTTTAAAATGATCATCAACATAAATTAACATGTAAATATTTTTTAAAAAACCTTACTAACAGTGAAAATAATAAAAATTGGTGAGACCATGATTATTGTTAGAAAAAAATATACCATAATTTTTTTTATTTTATAAGATTTATTACTCATATTATTATATTAAAATTATTTCAAAGCAATGATAGTAATTTTTTCCCCAAAAAACCTAGTTTTTATATGTGTGTGTATTTTAAGGCGCTAATATTAAATAAATATAAAAAAATATAATTAGTCTGACACATTTAGAAGAAAACAAAACTAACAAATAATCACAATCATTATTTTGAATGTCTTATCTATAATAATTAGAAAATTAAAGACCTTACAATATTAACAAAAAAGCAATTAAAAAACAATATAAATTACAAAATAAAAATAATTATTATTAGAATTTAAGAAATTATTTGACCTGAAAGAAAAAAAGAAATTATAATAATTATTAATTTTCATATTAAAATTTGAACATTAAGAAAAAAAACTTAATAACATTGGAAATAAAGAAAAAATGAAAACAAAAACTAACAGCATGTTACATATAAACATTGTCACGACAATGATTTTTTTGTGCTTCGCGCCCCGCCGTTCCCCCTTGGATTTGGGGGAGACAACGGCGCGCGGTGAAAATGGAGGATTGTGGTTTATAGTCGTAAAATTTACGACTATAATTATGAGGAGTCGCCACCTAGTATTAAGGTTACTAGGAACCTATTGGTCTGCGAGAATCTAGGTAAGGAGACTTGTTGTGCAAGGGGAAAACGCATCACCCCAGTGCACCCTACCTAAGGTAAGCTGCATTGTTGTTTGATTGTTTTTTCTAAGTTAAAAATTTTGCACTGCATTTTCAAAAACCATTTTTTTTGTCTGCGGGTGTACTTTACATTGTAATTTTACACCGCAGTTACAAACCTTTTTTATCTACGGATGTACTTTACAATATAATTTTACATCGTAGTAAAAATCTTTTTTATCTACGGATGTATTATACAATGTAATTTTACACCGTAGTAAAATCTTTTTCATCTGCGGGTGTACTTTACAATGTAAATTTACACCCTAATAGATAAAACAAAAATATTTATAATTATTTTTGATATTTTGGCCAAATTCCAATGGATAATCATAAACTGGTTACGATATCCAATTTTTGTTTTAAAATATGAGAAAGATGCACAGTATTTTTTACGAAAAAAATATGCTTGAAAAGTCTTGAAATTCGGCCATATGCACGAAAACAAATACATTTTTTTGTTTTTTTTAATTTATATTTTTTTTGTATTATTTAAAAAAAATAATAAAAATTTTGGGCTGGGCTGGCCCACCCAAGTGGGCCGCCCAGTCAAGTTGGGCCAAGGGCCCAACTATGAGAGCTTGGGCTGGGGTGGGCTGGACCCGGCCCAGTCAACTGAGCTGGGCCGAGAGCAGCCCACCCAACACACACAGAAAATATATATATAAAAATATATTCACGCTGCATGCAGCGTGCACAGTAACGTGGTGGTCGGCCGACCACCACGAGAGGTTCACCTGGTACTGCCGCCGGGTAGAGGAGGTCGAGGTAGTTCTCCCTGTCGTGGTGGCGTCGAAAATGGTGGCCTGTGGTGGCCGGAGGAAGCTGCGGAAGTGGCTGACTTGTGCTGGAATTCTGCTGCCTACGCTGTCGTGCGTCGTTACCGGCGTTGGAGGGAGAGCTGGACCTGATGGTGGTACCGTGGGTCGGTTATGTGGAGGAAAAGGTCACGGTGGTGAGGGGGAAAAGGGCTGGCTGCTGGCGAGGAAAGAGAGAGGGACGACGGTGCTGGTTTTAGAGAGAGAAGGCTCACTACTAAAAATGGGGGGCGTTTGCAACGGACGTGTCCATTGCAAACAAGAAAGGAGGCCGTTGCAAATTTAAATTTGCAACGGACTTTGCAACGGATGCGATCCGTTGCAAATACAGGACTGCAAAGTTTGTTGCAACGGAAATTCCGTTGCCGCGTTGCATCGGAAATTCCGTTGCAAACTTGCAACGGAAATGCCGTTGCAAATTAGCAACGGCATTTCCGTTGCAAATGTAATTGCAACGGAAATTCCGTTGCAACCTTGCAACGGCATTTCCGTTGCAAGGTTGTCATAACTGATTGTTTATTTAATTTGTTTATTAAATTGTTTATTTAATTTCTTAAATAATTATAAATAAATATTTTCATTAATATTATTAATATTTAGAAGTAAATAAATATAGTTCAAATAACATAAAGGACATTTTATAATACAACAAAGATTCAGTTACATTTACATGTTAAAGTAAATACATATTTTTACATCAACATGAAACAAAAAAAATACATATTTTTAACCATTGTTTAAGGTGGAAATGATTTACGATGTTGTGGATGAGATGAAGATGGACCACTATTTGGGAGATGGGGTCGAGGTCGATACACTGTGGAAGACACGGGACCCATAGGTGCCATTGTATGTGATGGCATCGTGTCAACAGGTGTTGGCATACCTTGACTCATAAACTCAGGCCTAACACAACTTTCATGCTGGGCGCCAATATAATTTGTAATCGAGTCAATCTGACGTTGCATATTACTAAGAAGAGCATCTTTTACTTGCAATTCATCTTTCAACTCCTGAATAACTGTGCTCGGATATGTGGAGTGTACTGAGTAGGAATGTGGTGACGAACTCGCACTAACCTTAGATTTTGGCATACGAGGTGCACCGTAAACTCTACCCTTGCTTACCCCCCCCGAAGCGTCACGCCAAGCTTCTCCATCAAAAGAAGGATGAACGTCTCGATCAGGTCCATACTTTGCAATCATCTCATTTCTATAATTTTCCTGCAAACAAACAAGTACATGTAGAAATAAATTTATTTGAATATGAAATTATATTTGAAATATTTAAAAAAAAATAAAAGTACTTACCACCACTGTTTTGGACCTGTTATCTACGAATGTGCCGGTTTCATAAACATTCTGATGCAACATTGAAAAGACATCATCCCATGGAAGTTCTTTTCCCCCGGCTTGTTATTGCTATCAACATTTAAAAAAATAATTAGCAACATAAATATTAAACAAATACAATTAAGAGTGTTCAATAATATTAATGCTTACCATACTGGCTCGATATGATGCAAATGAAACTGAGCCACCAGAATGAGAACGTATTTTACCATCTGTTTGTTTCAACCGATTGCGTTTTGAAGAGTCAGATCGTCTTTGGAATCCATCGGTTGACCAAACTTCCTGTATCATGGTATTCCAGTCTTCCTTTTGTATCCAAATGGGACCATTATTCATGCAGTCAATAATATTTGTGGTGTTCAGTTTTGACAGAGCTTTAGTGCGAGCTCGTGCCAATTGTTGGTTCAAAGAGATCCGAGCTTTATCTTCCCAAATATTCCGAACAATTTCTTCATCTTCCTCAGGGAAGGCATATTTTTTCTATCAAATACATATGATAAGTAAAATAATTTGCAAACAACATCAACAAAAATTACAGGAAAAAGTGTGTCCATAAAAACATATATCATAATTTATTCATGATCATAAATATGGAAATAGTTGCGTGAATTCATATTAAAAAAGGCAATAAAGTAAGCAATATTTTTTTGTCATACCTTGAATTCTTTGAACAGTTCATCCTTATACATCGAATTTACTTTTTCCCAAGAGTGCCATGGCCCCTTGAAATTACATCTCAAAATGTTTCCGATTTCACGTCCACATGATGCGTTATTAAACCTGAAATATTATAATAACAAACTTTCATGAAACAAATACAGACATAAATAATAAATGTCTAAAAAAAATATTAAACTTACTATGTTCTTCCATACAAACTCAGCTGTCTTTGTTTTGTCAGTGGATCGATTTCGGTGTCAAAACCCTTCCGTTTAATGCAAACATTGTTGGTAGAAGAGTTTGGATCATTGTCTGATTGGAGACAATCTTCATTCTGATCGTTATTACCATCTTGGTTAATTGGATCGTCAATGTCGTTCTCCTCATCCTCATTATCACCAGCTACTCTCGGATAACTTTGACTCGCCAGCAAATGTTGAAACCCAGACATGTAATTATCTTCTTCATGTGGAAATGAACTTGGGACTTCGGACATGTAATTATCATCTAAGTCAGTACGGTCAATTGGGCGAGAAGTTGTTGCATTTGTATTCATCCTGTATGGAGTTTGATTTGATCTGGATGCAAACCTACCAGTACTGGAATCTAATATAGATCCACGTCGCGACATTCTAAAACAATTGTATTGTCATCAATAAGTGTTTGTAATAACTAATAAATATGGCAATAAAAAAATAAAAGCATAACGTTACTCATCATTATCATCAACATTAATATTTCAATCAAAATAACAAATCCGTGCATAATGCTATTCATCATTATCATCAACATCAATATTTCAATCAAAATAACAAGTTGATGATAATGATAATCATCATTATCATCAACATCAATATTTCAATCAAAATAACAAATCCAAGCATAATGTTACTCATCAATATCATCAACATCAATATTTCAATCAAAATATCAAATCCAAGCATAATGCTAATCATCATTATCATCAACATCAATATTTCAATCAAAATAACAAATCCAAGCATAATGCTACTCATCATTATCATCAACATCAATATTTCAATCAAAATAACAAATCCAAGCATAATGCTACTCATCATTATCATCAACATCAATATTTCAATCAAAATAACAAATCCAAGCATAATGCTAATCATCAACATCAATATTTCAATCAAAATAAAAAATCCAAGCATAATGCTAATCATCATTATCATCACTCCTAATTACATCATCATCAGCATCATCACCATCACCAATGACATCATTATCATAGTCAATTTCTTCATTCGAAGCTATTTCATTCTCTTCTCCCCAATTTGCCTCTACCCGAGGCAACTCATGCTGGTTGATTTCTTAATAATAAGATGAGTCAGCAAGTATATTTTGTTCATCAAGTGTCGGATCAGGAAGCACACAACATGGATGAGAAATTTCATCTAATTGATCAACATCAAATGATTTAACATTGTCAGTGTTTTCAATAAATTCCCCTATATCAACGTTATAACGACTTCTAGCTGATGTCTTTATAACTGCCCACCATTCTGATGATTTATTATCGGGTGGACATGTATAGTACACTTGTTGACATTGTTGCGCCAAGACAAAATCTTCATTCCCATGTAGTCTAGAAGTATGTTTGATTTCAACCAAACCATTTGAACGATGCAATTTAAGACCACGTTTTGTATCATACCAATGACACTTGAACATAAATACCTTGCACTTATTCCCTAAATATTTAAGTTGAATCACTTCTTCAAGCATTCCATAATAATCAATCTCATTCTCATTGTAGCTACTTCCTTTAACACAAACCCCGCTATTCATTGTTTTTTTATATCGTCCATAACATTGAGTATGAAATTTAAACCCATTTACATAATACCCATTATAACATTTCACTGAATTTGACGGCCCCATAGATAGTGCAAAGATTTGATTCTCAATTCTAGTTGGATTGTATTGAACCTAGCATAAGAATAATAATAACAATGGATGAATTATTATTTAATACAAAATATTTAATGTATCAAAATGTTTCTTGAAAATACTTACATGATTTTTCAACCAAATTGGAAATATCTCCTCACATAGTTTTTTAATTTCAACATCACTAAATTGTGGTTGTTGTGTCTTGAG
Organism: Salix brachista; assembly: GCA_009078335.1. Classification (NCBI taxonomy): domain Eukaryota; kingdom Viridiplantae; phylum Streptophyta; class Magnoliopsida; order Malpighiales; family Salicaceae; genus Salix; species Salix brachista. The sequence goes on along the minus strand of CM018589.1, from coordinate 8,043,275 downwards.
CTCTTGACGACATTGCCTAAATTTGTAATTGTTAGGTGAAATTAAATTATTATAAATGAAGATCGAATAGAAAATATTTCACACTTACTCCATATAGGGTTTCAATTCTTGACAATTGAAAATGACATAGCTGTGTGCAATTTTCATTTCTTCGTGCGATAACTGCCTTCTATAAAATTTCTTGGACAATTTTATCCCAGGATAGGAAAAAACAGAAAGTTGTCCACATTGACCTTTAGATCCACCATCGTCATTTCTTGGAACTCTATTCCATATTGTTTGAACATCATCACCGAAATAATACGACGCAAATTTGTAATTTCGTCAATCAAGTAAGCTTCACATATAGAACCCTCTACGTGAGCTTTATTGGTTACTCTTTTCTTCAAATAAAACATATACCTACATCATGACTGTTAATTAGTTTGAAAGATAAAAAAAAATATAAATTGAAAGTTAATAAAAATTACATTGTATGAGAGCATACCGTTCAAATGGATACATCCATCGATATTGAACGGGTCCTCCAGCTTGTGCCTCATAAGGAAGATGTATCGTTAAGTGTTCCATGGAGTCAAAGAAAGATGGAGGGAAAATCCTTTCAAGTTTACATATTATTTCAATGATATTTCTCTGCATCAGCTCCACGTGGTGGACATTTAAATTTGTAGCACAGATGTCCCGAAAAAAAACTGACAATTCAGTTAATGCCTCCCATAGTGGTCTAGGCAAGTAAGGTCGGAACGCAACAGGAATAAGTCTTTGAATAAAAACATGACAATCATGACTTTTCATGCCTGAAACCTTACATTGAGCCTCTTTTACACACCATGATATATTTGAAGCATAACCATCAGGAAAGGACAACTCTTTCATCCATGACAACACTTCTTGTTGTTGTTTCTTGAAGAGATAATAACTACCTTTCGGTTTGTAAACTCGACCACTGGCATGTTGTTGCAAATGTAAGCTTGGCCTCCTACAATACAACTGAATATCTAACCTAGCCTTTACATTATCCTTGCTTCTATCATGACAATCCATTACTGTATAGAAGATATTCTCAAAACAATTTTTCTCTATGTGCATGACATCTAGGTTGTGACGAATTACATTTGTATGCCAATATGAAAGCTCCCAAAAAATACTTTTCTTCACCAAATTATGATAGACACCGAAACCGGGAATTTTATCACAAGAGCTATGAACATGTCCCTCAGTAAACTTTGTCACTTCATCCAACATCTGTAAACCAGATCGACATGGAAAAGGAGGGAGCTCTTCAATTACTCCATTCATAAACTTATCTGCCTGGTATCTATAGGGGTGATTCATGGGTAGGAATCGTCGATGACCGTCAAAAAATGAAGTTTTCCCACCATGTTTTAATCTAAAAGCCTTGCTATGTTCCATGCAATAAGGACAAGATAATTTTCCATGAGTACTCCAGCCTGATAACATAGCATATGCAGGAAAATCACTAATGGTCCACATCAAAGCTGCTTTCAATTGAAAATTTTGTTTATTGTATACATCATAATTTTCAACACCCACAGACCACAACTTATTCAATTCATCAATCAAGGGTCTTAGAAAAACATCAAGCTTCTTTCCCGGATTCTTTGGGCCGGGAATGATCATTGCTAAAAACATAAATGGTCTTGTCATGCACTTCCAAGGAGGCAAATTATACACTGTCACAATTACTGGCCAACAAGAATATACATTTGACATCATATTAAATGGACAAAATCCATCCGTGCATAACCCTAATCTCACATTTCGTGGATCTGCCGCGAAGTGAGGATGGATACAATTAAACTCTTTCCATGCATATCCATCTGATGGATGCACCATTACTCCATCATCTGACTTGTGAAAGTGATGCCATGTCATATCTTTAGCATGATGTGGAGACATAAATAGCCTCTGAAGTCTTGGTGTCAATGGAAAGTATCGGAGTTGCTTCTCCGCCTTATAAGAGCCTTTACTAGTAGGGTTTCTAGGTTTATATCGTGAACTTCCACAGAAGTCACAAATTATTTTCATTGCATCCACCCCATAATACAACATACAGTAATTCAGACACACATCATATTTCTCATACCCAAGTCCAAGTGGTCGCATAAATTTCTTGGCATCATAAAAATTTGAAACCAAATTTGCATCATCAGGCATACAACTCCTAGCAAATTCAGTAAATTTGTTGAAGGCATTCTTAGTTAAATTTAAATTTGACTTCATATTAAGCAATTGTACACAAGCAGATAGTTTTGATTGCTTGGTACACCCTTCCCACAAACGTTCCTCTGCAGCTTTCAACAACTTAAAAAAATTAGATGCCTCTACATTCAGAGGCTCCTCTATGACAACAGTACTGCAAACCCTATCATTATAGTATGCATCATCATTCCCCATTGCATCTAGAACCATATTTCTATACGGATTTGCATCTCCCATATCATTCACAACACGACTAAGCCCTCCCGATGAAGGTCCACCCAATATATCTATGACAAAAGGCTCCCCATGTACAGTCCAATTTTCATAATAAGGTAAAAACCCTCTTGTCAATAAATGCTTACAAACATCATCTTCGTTTTGAAACTTTTGATTTTTGCATCTCACACAAGGACATCTAATTTTCCCCTCAGATATATTTATATCAATTGAATATGCAAAATTGATAAATCTTCTAACACCCGCAATAAATTCAGGATTCAGACGAGCACTTCGCTTACGACGATACATCCACTCTCGATCGTCCATATTAATCTAGTAAACATTATGACATACAAACATTTTAGAATGTTGATTCATTTTGTATTACGCAGGAGGCAAATCAAAAATAATATGATTTCAATAATTGAAACATAATTGGATTTACCCCAAGGCCCCTTTCTTTTTGTATTTTTTTAAATATTACTAGCAATTCGATACTACATTCATTACGGTGCAAAGGGGACAACTATGTCTCCCTTCAGTTCAATAGCTATCTCCATTATTACAAATTATTAATGGCCAAGACAAAGAAAACAAAAGGCAACAACACAAATACTTAACAAAACATTGAACACACAATTGCAACAAACAGAGTTTTTTCCATACACAGCAATATGCATTTAATCGATACTAATACTAAAAACAAACAATAAAAATATCACACTGACCTTTGAAGCAAATTTAATACACTTTGCAGTCAACGTATATTGATAAGTGCTTGATGCTCCTTTCTAAAACCCTGAGTAGAGAGATATTGTTAGTACATTCAATATAAATTGAATATCAACCAGCAACTATGATGTATCTTAAGTTTACCCGAGTATCTATTGCATGGTAATCATTCAAACAGACTTGGACTTTTCATACACTCATGCATCATCAATCATCTTAGAATTTCCGAAATATAACAATAATTTCTTCAAATATGAGTTTTTAATAAACATGTTAAAAATTTATTGAATCAAATATGATTTTTTAATAAACATTCATAATTTCTTCAAATATTGAAACTTTATTAACTGATTATGAACACTAATATCAAAGTCAAAATGCTTTGAGCTTACTTCCCATTTAAACCTTGAATTAAGCAAATACAATCGCATGATGAAGAAACTACAGTTCCAAATTTAGCATTGGCTTACTCCTAAACGAGTCACATTATGTAATGTGATGTGAATAAACCTACCAGTAAGAGATGAAGTCAAACACATGATTGAATACCAACATACAGGCAGACAGGCACCAATATCCTAAAAATGGTTTAACAGAGGCTGTTTGCTACATGGGGCTTAACCCTAAGGGTGAAGCGCTGGTTTTAATCATCTAAGGTTAACAGCGAAAGAAAAGCCTGTGGTTCCACTTAATGAAAAGACTGGTTTCTAACAGTGATTTTCTTAAAAAAATTAAAAAGAAGAAAAGAAAAAAGGGACATCCATGAACTGCTTTCATCAAAGGCTTGCAATAGAGCAAATGAACACCTTGTGCAGTGTGAATATATCATAAAAACAACAGGGAATCATAGTCACATCTTGCTAAATAACAACTTTTATAACATGCGGTTATATACACAAGTTAAATTTTTAACATATTTGATTCAATAAATTTAAAAAGTCCAATTCAAGCATAAATCACTAGTCCAATTCAAGCACCTAAAATGCTAGCTCAAAACATTCATTGTTTAGTAATAACCTAACTGTAGTAGAAACATTCACCAAACAAGCTAAAACAAATCAAAGAGTGGTCTGTTGACAGAGAAAGAAGAAGAAGAACAGTTTAAAATAATCACGAGAGTGCATTTCAAAATAATCAAACAAATCAAAGACCCTGTCCAAAAATAATCAGCAGGATTATTTTACAAAAACAAAAAGTTTGAATTTACCTCCAGACTGCGTTTCAATGGAGGAGGTTGGAACAGTTGGCGCTTAAAATGGTGGTGGCCGTAGCTGTCAGCTGAGAAAGAAGAAGAGATTTTTAGAAATTTTCCACAAAATTCCACCAAACTTATCATCCAATTTTCCACAAAAACACATGCAGTGATTCCACAATAAATCATCAGAAATTTTCAGCATTAATACTTATCTAAACAAAAAAAAAAAAAACACAAGACTTTTCTAAAAGCTCTCGGCAAAACCAAATGGGTGACCAAAATAATGCATTCATATTTCTAAACTTATGATAAAAAAACAGAAATGGAGTCAACTTAAGGTGCAGTAACACACAAGAAGAAACCCAAACACAAATTTTCCTGTTAAAAAGTAAGGAAATTAAAAATGGAAATGCTTACCGTATATGAAGGAGATCGGCGTTGTGGTGGTGATGGGTCTACTGTTTAACTCAAGCTCAACGATGGCAAGGTGGAACGGGAGCAAGAGCTGGAACATGATTTTGCTGTCACTGTTCACTGCCCAGAAGAGAGAAGGAGAGAAGGGAAGACGAGCTTTTATTCTGAGGAGGATGAGAGATCGAGGGAGGAAGAGAGACGGACATCAGTTAGTTGACAACATAAAACGGTGCGTTCTGAGAAGTTATGATTGCAACGGATATTCCGTTGCATTTTTAATATTGCAACGGATTATCCGTTGCAATTTCAATTTTATTTTGCAACGGATTATCCGTTACAAATGGTTTGACATTGCAACGGAACATCCGTTGCAAACTTAAAATGAATTTGCAACGGATAATTCGTTGCAATATGTTTTAACTTGCAACGAAAAATCCGTTGCAATATCAGTTTAATTTGCAACGGATTTTCCGTCGCAAATGGTTTTACATTGCAACGGTAAATCCGTTGTAATTTCATGTTGCAACGGATAATCCGTTCCAAGATAAATTAATGTTGCAACGGATTATCCGTTGCATATTGTTTTAATTTGCAACAGAAAATCCGTTGCAACATCAGTTTAATTTGCAATAGATTATCCGTTGCAAATGGTTTTTCATTGCAACGGATTTTCCGTTGCAATTTTAAGTTGCAACGGATAATCCGTTGCAAGTTAATTTTACGTTACAACGGATAATCCATTGCATTTTCTTTTATCTTGCAACGGATATTCCGTTGGAAATTAAAATTACAACGGAAAATCCAATGCAACACATATTTTTTTTTAATTCAGGAATTTGTTTAGCAACGGAAAATCCATTGCTAAACAAATTTCAGTTGCAAAATTTGCAAGGGATTTTTGGCTGTTAACCGAGAGAGAGAGTGAGGCTGCTAGTTGTGTGGGTTCAACCGGAGATGGGGAAGATGGTTGGTCTATTGCTTTCGCTGGAGTCGAAACTGGTCTGTCGCCGGAGACGAGGAAGACGAAGCTCTCTCTCTTCTCCCTTTTTTTTTCCTTTGTTTTTTCTGCGTTTTCCTTCTCTTTTTTCGTTCGTCTTCTCTCCTCTGTAATTTCCCCCCCCATTTTCTCGTCGTGCATGCTGCTATTTATAGTAGAAAACTGGTATGCCACAGTGGCTGAAACACTGTGGCTGTCGTCGGTGTGACGCCGCAACAAACGGCGTGGTAGCTGGTCGGCAGGCTGGTCGGTAGGTGTGCAGATAAAGGCAACGGCGGGCTGTTTTTTGGAGGGAAATGTAAAATGCAATTTGGTCCTTCGATTTGTAATTGTTCTAATTGCACCCCCAATTAGTTTTGAACTTTTAATTTTGTGCAATTGTACCCGTCTGAAGTTCAATGTTAGCCTTAAATGTGCGCGCCTGTTTTATTCTGGTCCCTGTTTGATTTATGAAATTTGACCCTTAATTGACCATTAAACTCTTAATTATCTTCAATTTGACCCCTAATTTCGCACAATTAGCTTGTAAAGATTCAATTGGGTCTCAAAAAATTCCAATCTTCTCAATTGAGCCCGAATTAAACTCGGGAATTTGATTTTTTATCAATTACGCCCTTAATAAAATTAATTTGACCAATTTAAAGCATAATTAAGTCCTTGCACTTAATTAAATTCTTCCATTGGATCCTAAATTAATTCCCAAACATAATAATATTTTAAATTAGGCCATGATTAAATCAAATTGGCCTAAAAAAAATATAATTATAATTTTTGACTTAATTTTTACCTTGAATTTGTATTTTCTCTCATTTTTGGGGCACAAAAGAGATATGATTCAGCTCAGAAAATATTCGAAATTTTCACCGTGATTTTCCACCGACGCCAAAACCCTTTTTATTTTATTTTTGTTATTTTTATTTTATTTTGGGGGGTAACCCAAAAATTGGGTTACGACAAACATGAACAGAAATAGGAACTATGTAAGAAATAAGTATAAAAAAATAAAGGAACAGAAGTAAAATCCACGATTAAAAGTATAAGGGATAAAATAAAAACAAAAACATATATAATAAATTTAATTTGAAGGAAAAAATTAAAAAAAAAATCCAAACATTGATACTGATGAAATTAAATAATTTAAAACAAAACTAGAAATTAAAAGAATTAGGACGTTAATGAAGCTGGAATCTATAATTAATTTGCATGGAAGGATAAAATTGAAAAAAAAATCAAACTTTGATACCAAAAATATTAAGGATTTATAATAAATTTGCATGGAAGGATAAAATTTAAATAAATCAAAAGTTTGATACCAAAAATATTAAGGATTCCAGACCAATCCGAAAATTCAAAGAATCAGGACCTAAATGAAACTACAATATATAATCAATTTCAATTGAAGTATAAAATTGAAATAAATCAAAACCTATACAATAGCAATAAGGACCATAAAAAAACAATCTAAAGTTGAGGGACTTAAATGAAATATCACAAAAAAATTGGTCAAATTAGTCTTATTAAGGGCTTAGTCGATGAGAAATCAAGTTCTTAAGCTTAATACGGGTTGGATTTGAGATGATTGAAATTTTCGGAGACCAAATTGAATTTTTCAAGCCCAATTATGTGAAATCAGGGGCCAAATTGAGCGAATTGAGAGTCTAATGGTCAATTGAGGGTTAAATCGCGCAAATCAGACACCAAGTACCAAAATAAAAAAGGCGCGCAAAGCTAAGGTTGCTCTTGAAATTTTAATGGAGATGCAATTGCACAAAATTGAAAGTTTAAAGCCAATTAAGGGTTCAATTAGAACAATTATAAAATGAGAGACCAAATTGCATTTTTGCCTTCTCCTAACTTGCAAGCGTGCATTGTTCAATCACTTGCAATGCAGGCACGCCACCTTGAACAATGCACGGCCAATAAAATATATAAAAAATAGAAAATTTGCATAAAAAAATATATTTTTTTTTAAGTAAAAAAAGAAAAAATGTGTTGTTTTATGCATACGGCCAATACGCTAACATATTTTGAAAATCCTTTTTTTTTAAATAAACATTATTTAGAAGATTAAAGAAAAGTGGTTTTAGCATGGATTTCATAAAAAAAAATCATTTTCTCGAATTTTTGGATTTCACAACATATTTGTAAAATCCAAAGGGTATTGGTCAATATTCCAAAAAATATCAAAAATCTTATTAAGGGGATTCTTATTATTCACTGTTAATATTTGAGTAAAGATATCCAAAAAGGGTTAGTATCCAAAATATTAGTGGCGATAATTCGTTATTATTTACTGTTGATATTTGGATAAAGAAATGCTAAAGGGATTAATATCCAAAATATTAGCGGGGATAATTCGTTGTTATTCACCGTAAATATTTGGATAAAGAAAACTTAAAGTGGTAAATATCCTAAATATTTTTTTACAGGAATAATATGTCATCATCATTTAACCAATATATTTTTGAAAGATCAACACCATAGCAGATCATAAGGCAAACCAAAACACCAAGCAGCTTACCTTAGATAGGATATACTAGGGGTGCTAAAACCTTCCCTTTACGCAACCAGTCCCTTACCTTAGAATCTCTCAAACACCAGTTTAGGTTTCCTAGTAACCATAATACTAGGTGGCGACTCCATTTTTCACAAAAATAAGATTAAACCCCGACATGAATTTCCCGGCTCGCAGGAGAGTCGTCGCGACTTTACACTCTTGCGGAGGGTGCAACAAATATCATTCATGGACCTAATAGTCATACCGTGGGTTCACACTTCATTGTGCTTAGAGACAATAGGTGCAAGGAATTCTACTGAAGGATTGGGATTCAAAGTCAAGGGAGAAGAGAAGGGAGTGCTTACCTAGAGAGGAGATGGTTTAGGGGATGACCCATGCTCAAGCGATGGCAAGACTTCAGTACCCACATCTGGAGAGTCAGTGGTGCCAATTGGAGCTAAAGAAAGTTGTGATAACAAGATCATCACAGAAGAATTTGTCCCAATAGACGAAGAAGAGATGGAATTATTAGGGTCTAATTTTTTAAAAAGGAAAGTCCCTTAGTGAAATATAATGTGCCGAGAGGTGATGATCTTTTGGGTACAATGCTCAGAATATAAATATGCATATTGGGAGAGGCTGTAACGCATGAATGTGCAAGGTTTGACCTTGGGCTCAAGTTTATATTCATTATAGGGCCTAGTTAATGGATAACATAGACATCCAAATTGTTTGAGCTTGAGATAGTTGGGCCTCTGGTTGAACAATTTTCAAATGGAGATTGATTAATCAAGGTTGAGGTGGACATTCAATTGATAAGATAGGTAGCGGTTTAAAATGCATATGGCTAATAGGAGAGAGGCATGTGGGCATCTACGAGTAAGGTGAGGCTAGTCTCAACAAGATAGAGATGTCACCTTTCAAACATACCATTTTGTTATAAAGTGTGGGGAGCAGTAGTGTAGTGACTACTTCCAGAAATAGAAAGATAAAATTTGAGGCCAATATATTCCCCATCATTATCAGAATAAAGACTCTTTATTTTTTAGTTAAATTTATTTTTCACAAGATTGCCAAATTCTGGAAAAATTATTTGCACATTTGATTTATGAGTCATAGGATAAAGCCAAATATACTTGGTATAGTGGTCACCAAAAATAACATAATATTTTGAGTCATGAATACCAGTATCATGAGTATTAATGGTTTGACGATAAATGGCTATTTTATTGGTAGATAAAGAAAAGGCATGAATAAGATGATGAACCAAAACACTTATTATGATTCTTTATCCTCGTCACAGTAAGCATTTGAGTTTACAATTAAAAATGCACTCCTTCTTTATGAAGACAGCACTATCCAGTAATTTACTAGAATTGATTTCTCATGCAACAGCTTCACAAGAGAGATTCCTCTTAACATTGGAAACCTGAGCAAGATCAAGGTATTGAACCTCTTGCACAATAGTTTGATTGGGCCAATTCCACCAACATTTTCAAGGTTAAAGGAAATAGAGAGCTTGGAAATTTCATAAAACCAATTGGAAGGAGAAATCCCTCCTCAACTTACTCGACCATATTCTTTAGCTGTTTTCAATGTGGCACATAATAATTTGTTTGGTAAGACACCAGCGAGAATTGCAGAGTTTGCTACATTTGAAGAGAGCTCTTATAAGGATAACTCTTTTCTCTATGGACAACCGCTAATCAAAGCTTGTGATGCGGATATGCCATCATCACCAATGCCAATTTCAACGAACAACAATGATAATGGTGGCTTCATGGACATTGAGGTTTTCTATGTGATCTTGGGGTTGCATACATCATAAATCCATATTGGGAACGAGCATGGTTTCACTTTATTGAAGTAAGCATTACCACTTGCTATTATTTTATTGTGGACAATCTTCCCATTAGATCTAAGTTTGAATTTTGATAGCCTTTTATCTTAGTGGTACTAAATGGGTGTTTGGCTCCGCGGTTCAACCTGTGGTTGTGTTGAACCGCGGAGTCAAATAAAAAGTTAACCAAACGGGACCCCAGTTTTTAACTGTGGGTCCCACGCTAAAAATAATGTTCCGGCTGCAGGTGCAAAAGCAGCTGAGAGATGCTTTTGCACCTGCGGCATAAATTGACCACATACGCAGCTAGCATCTCTGACACGGGACACTCCCTTACCTCTGTCTTCTCCCTCCCTCACCCCATCTTTGTCTTGTTGATGTTCTCTGTCGTAACCCAATTTTTGGGTTACTCCCTAAAATAAAATAAAATGACAAAAATAAAATAAAAGGAGTCGGCGTGGGTAGAAAATTCAATGTGGAAATTTTGGTTGTTTTCGCGAGTCCAATCGTATCTCTTTGGTTCCAAAAATAGAGAAAAATACAGATTTAAGTCAAAAATAATTTATCGTTGGATGAATATGTGTAAAAACTAAGTTAAACGACATAATTATATTTTTTATGGGTTGATTCGATTTAATCGTCGACAAATTTAAAGTTTAATTATGATCGGGAATTAATTTAAGGTCCAATTGAAGGATTTAATTAAATGCAAGGACTTAATTATACTTTAAATTGGTCAAATTAATTTTATTAAGGGCTTAGTCAATGAGAAATCAATTTCTTGAATTTAATTCGGGCTCAATTGATGAGAATGGAATTTTCGGAGACCGATTTGAATTTTTAAGTCAATAATGCGAAATCAGGGGCCAAATTGAACAAATTGAGAATTTAACAGTCAATTGAGGGTTAAATCGTGCAATCGGAAACCGGAGACCAAAATAAAAAAGGCGCGCACATTTAAGGTTGCTGTTGAAATTTTGACGGGGATACAATTGCATAAAATTAAAAGTTTAAAACTAATTGGGGGTGCAATTGAACCAATCAAACATTGAAGGACTAAATTGCAAAGCCAAAACCCACAGCCTCTTCAAATTTGCAGAAGCCGTGGCAACCCACGGCCTCTCTGCAAATTATTTGCAGAGCAGCCTCTGCAAATTATTTGCAGAGGGAATGTGCAGAGGGGGCAGAGGCAAGAGCAGCCTCTGCCCCTATAAATAGAAGAAGGAGAATCACAGAAGAGGGGGAAGAAAAAGGGGGAGAACACTGAGAGTGGAAGAGAAAAAGAAAGGAGAGGGGGGGGGGAAGAGAAAAAAGAGAGGAAAAGAAAAAAGAAGAGAACGGAGAGTGACGTGAAAGAAGGGGGAAGAAAAAAAAAACACAGGTAGAACCAGAAAATTTACGCAGAGAGGAAGAGAAAACGAGAAAAATTCTGGGAAAAGTTGGAGAAGTTTTGGAAAAGAGGAACAAGGAAATATCACAAGAAATAATACCCTCACCATCATCTTCCCCGACGACCAGTCCTTCTTCTTCTCTCTCTCTCGGTCTACAGACCGTGCTCTCTCTCTCCAAAAACCAGTCATGCCGGCCACTCTCTCTCTCCTCCAGTGATGGTGGCTTGACCACCCATTACCACCCTTACCATCACCTTCAGCCTCCCCTCAACTCCAGCAACTCAGCCGAAGTCTCCGGCAAGGCAAAAGAGACGGTTGCAGCGATAGAAACGCAGGGCGACCAACTTTGGAAGCTCCCTCCGGCCACCACAGGCAACCGTTGACAACGCCACCACGACAGGAATCATCACCCCGACCTCCTCTACCCAACAGTACTAACAGGTACACGTTTGGTCACTGTCGAAAAACACCACTGTTCATTGCCTTCTTCATCGCGCCTGCATGCAGTGGGACGTATCCCACTGTTCATGCAGGCTGGGCTTGCTGAGATGGGCCGGGCTCTGAGCCTGGCCCACTGTGGCTGACAGCCCAGCCCAAAAAAAAAGAAAAAATTAAAAATTAAAAAATACAAATTGACAAAAAAAAAGTATTTTTTGTTTTTTTTTTTACTACTATTATTATTAAAAAAAATAATTCAAAAATGCAAAAAAATGTATTTGTTTTTGTGCATACGGCCAAATTCCATGATTTTTCCATACATATTTTTCATAAAAATTATGTTGCATCTTTCTCATATTTTGAAACGAAAATTGGATATCGTAACCGGTTTATGATTATCCATTGGAATTCGGCCAAAATATCAAAAATAATTATAAATATTTTTGTTTCATCTATTAGGGTGTAAATTTACATTGTAAAGTACACCCGCAGATAAAAAATAAATTTTACTACGGTGTAAATTTACATTGTAAAGTACACCCGTAGATAAAAAAAAAAAGATTTTTACTACGGTGTAAAATTACATTGTAAAGTACACCCGTAGATAAAAAAAACTTGTAACTGCGGTGTAAAATTACATTATAAAGTACACCCGCAGACAAAAAAAAATGTATTTTTGAAAATTCAGTGTAAAAATTTTCACTTAGAAAAACAATCAAACAACAATGCAGCTTACCTTACGTATGGTGCACTGGGGGTGATGCGTCTTCCCCTTACACAACAAGTCCCCTTACCTAGACTCTCGCAGACCAATAGGTTTTCTAATAACCTTAATATTAGGTGGCGACTCCTAATAATTATAGTCCTAATTTTTACGACTATAAAACAACCCGCCATTTCACCGCGCACCGTTGTCTCCCCCAAATCAAAGGGGTGATGGCGGGGCGCGAAGCGCGCACCCAAAATCGCCGTCGCGAGATTCTCGACAAGAGTTGAGCAATTCTGGGTTGGTTAAGAGGGGCTACAATTGGAAGGGTTATCGGGGCTAGTGGCTAGTTTGTTGGTGGCTGTGATACATGGATTTTGATGATGGATGGTTTATTGTTCTTGGGCAGCGATGTAATTAAGGGTTGTTTATGGGTGCAGAAGGCTAGTTTTTGAGTCGGATTTTTCCAGTGTAGCTTTAGATGGTGTGGTTGTTTGGAAAGGAGCAGATGCATCTATTTGCTAGTGATTGAGTTGCTGGTTGTTGATCTGGTGGAAGAGGATTGACTAATGGCGGTGGAAAGGACTGTAATGGATGGGTGGTGGCTAGTGAATGTAGAGGATGAATGAATAATAGCTGGGGTTTAGGAAAAAATAGATCTAAAGACATATTTGGTAGATAATTTTCTTTTAGATTTTCACTGTGAACATGAAAAGACAAAAAAGCATTTTTTTATGCACTGCTACATTTTTTTAATAATTGTTGTTGATGAAAGCTTCCTATTGGATCAAAAGTTTATGAATGATTTGTTTTCATGAATTATTTAATTATATTGATAATTAAATACCTATACCTTATGAAGAAACCAAAGATAGAAAGGTTGAAGAAGAGAAAGAATAAGAGTTAGAAAATACAAACTCTTTAGTTCATCAAAACCATCTAATATTTTAAAAATAAAATATTAATATTAAAACTAGATTTATAAAGAATAAACAATTAGATTTATAGTCCAATAAGTAAAATATATAATAATAGCTAAATCAAGTATCAATATTAAAACTAGATTTATAAAGAATAAACAATTAGATTTATAGTCCAATAATTAGAGAGACCAAGTAGTTTGATGGGAGAATAAAAACAAATATTTGTTTTACTTAAATTATTAATTATATTTTATTGTTATGATTATTAATTTACAATATTTAAAAAATAATATATATATATATATATATATATATATATATATATATATATATATATATATATATATATATATATATATGTGTGTGTGTGTGTGTGTGTGTGTGTGTGTGTGTGTGTGTGTGTGTGTGTGTGTGTGTGTGTGTGTGTGTATCATTTAAAATAATTTCACAAGTTAACAGCAATATGAAAAGCAAGATTATCAAACACACAAAATTGCTTTTCATTAAACTTCAAACTCAACCACAATTTTAACCAAACACTTCAAATTTATCTATGAATCGTAGCTAAAAATGCTTTTCATGAAACTGTTTTTCTTCAACCCCAACCACAATAGCAAGAGCTATGCCAAACAGACTCTAAGTTGTGGTGCATATTTTTGTATTTTAGTTTCAAGATTTAAATAAGTTTATTTTTATTTTGGTTTGTGTTTTGTTTTTTCTTTTGTTTTTGTCTATAGCTTGTTTGACATATAATAATGGATATCTTCACTGATTGCTCTATGTATTGTACCTTCAATATTTAAAAGCATGCTCAAGCGATGTTGCATTAATTTTCATTCGTGTAATGTTTCCGTTTTAGCTTGTGTTACATAATAATTAAATTTAGCTTCATTGTTAAATTTAACTACAAAACAAATATCATTGTTACATACACAATAACTTTTGGCTTTGACAATTTACCGCAAATCTCCCTCATGAGCACCTATAAACGAGCTATTCTGTGTAAGCACCAAATTTAATTTTTTTGGAATCCTTTCTTTCCCCTGCTTCTAAATTTTGGTTTTTTTTGCAGCATGCATTTTTTTTGGACCAATATGGTTTCTTCACGTTGCCTAATGGATAGGGGATACAAATAAGTAGTAGTACTATCTTAAAGCACCAGAGGCCAAGGAGCTTGATCGTGGTCGGTCACACAAATGTCTAAATCCTCGTCGAAACCATGGCTTGTCATCTTCGTCACATGCTGCAAAACATTCAAACACCCTGAAAAAGAAAACGAAGATGATGCTCTTGACATCTTAAAAGTTTAGCATTCGACATTCATCTTGTAAATGCTTCGGACATACAAAAAAAATCATCTTTGGACCATGGTTTTCATCATATAATAATATCCTTCCACTTGTGCCAGTGTGCTTCTGTTAGAAATGTTGAAAAGTCAAAGGGTCAAACTCCATTCTCAAAGTTCAATTTTCCACAACAAAGATGTTTATTCCAATGACTGTATTAGGCAGGCCAAATATTCAGAGAAAATGAAACTAATAAGTTTAACCAGAAGCTTCCTCTTTATCTTCCTCTACTGAATTCATCAAACCATACGGCTTTGTCTTTGTACTTTTCTTTTCGTCATATAATAATATACAAAAAGAGAGAAGTGATGAAGAGAATTGAATCTGAGACCTGCAATCGGTGATCAAAGTTGTGCCCGAGTCATATATTAATTAACGGAAAAGTGTCAAAGTCTTTTAGACTTTCTTTATGGAAATAACGTGTAGAAAATGAACCACCGATTACTGATCATATTTGTCTTTAAATACTAACAAGTCTTTAAATACTAATAAAAGGATTGATATGGGTCTGTGAGTCCATTCGTCATCTACATTTTTTCCACAATATGGGATAGTGGAATGGTCCGTGAGAGTACCATTTTTTCCACAATATATTTGCAAAAGGGTTCAATTACTTTAATTTAATGAATATTTATCCCTAATTAGTTGAGAGTTGAGAGAATGAATTTTCTGATGCTAATTTTCCTAACAATCTTGCAGTTTTTTCGACGAGGATGGGGTCCCGATAGCTTGGCAAGTCCCCCTCTATAAAAAGCCTCAACCTACAAGAGATAGTTAATATTAAAATCATTCGACAGCTTCTGTATTCATTAGGATGGGCCTTTCTCTTCACATGTCCATTGTTCCAGTAATCATGATGGTTGTTTCCCTGCAAGTATGGCTGCCTCTTGGCTGCTTGAAGGAGGAGAGAACCGCTCTCTTGCAGCTGAAAGATTCTCTCAACTATCCCAATGGCACATCCCTGCCCTCCTGGAAAAAAGGCGATGCCCGCTGCTGTGATTGGGAAAGTGTTGTGTGCAGCAGCAGTACAGGTAGAGTCACCGAACTCGATCTTTATCGCGTCAGGAATGGGGAACTGGGAGACTGGTACTTGAATGCCTCCTTGTTTCTTCCTTTTCAAGAACTCATCTATCTCGACTTGTGGGATAATCAGATAGCTGGCTGGGTTGAGAACAAAGGTTTGCTTTTCGATTGAATATTATCTGTGTTTGCTATATTTTTAGTGGATATATAATCTGAAGAAATAAAACAGATTCTTTAAACAACAAATTAAATTAAAGATGATTTTTTTTTTTTTTTATTTTCTTGCATTATTAATATAATTACTGCTTTGATTTAAACTTTTTCATCACCTCAAATATCTCCTCCTCTCTAATCAATTATTATTATGTTGATGCCGTGATGCTACCATTTCATTACCATAATTAAATTACTCCAATAATACCCTTCTAGGTCTTAATTAATTTATATATTTATTTTTACAGGTGTTTATCAACCATTTAAAATGAGCAAGCTGGAGTACCTTGACTTGGGATTTAATCGCCTCGATAACAGTATTCTATCATATATGGATGGGTTTTCGTCTCTTAAATTATTATATATAGATTACAATAGACTGGAGGGGTTAATAGATTTGAAAGGTTATTTTATATATATATATATATATATATATATATATATATATATATATATATATATATATATATATATATACTTATCATTTTCTTTATTAAATTCAATTATGTTTTGTAGTGAATGAATGAATAATTATTATTATTTTTATGTATATCAAGAATGTTCGAGCACCTTGGAGACCTTTTATTTGAGCGGCAACAATATTACCAAAGTGATAGCCTCAGGAGGTAAGTGATAATGATGATTCATATGCCCATTAATAATAATTATTTTTCTTTTGGAAAACCTTTGTGTACGTTTCTTCTGTAACTTGCAGGCTTGACGAGCATGAGTACTCTTTTCCTAAATAATATCACATCCTTTGGAAGTAGCTTCCAGACGTTACTACAATCATTAGGAGCATTCCCAAACCTCACGAAACTTGGTCTGGGCTATAACGATTTAAGAGGAAGAATATTAGGTGACGATAAGTAATTAGCTTTGAGTGATATTGTTTGTTTAAATGAAAAAAAATTGTATTTGAAAAAAAAATCTTTTTTTCTTTCTAATAGAGTTGCGAAATTTGAGCTCACTAGAAGAGTTGAATCTAGACAGTTGTTCTCTAGATGAAAACTCCCTTCAAAGCCTCGGAGCACTGCCTTCTCTAAAAAATCTATCTTTGCAAACACTGAGTGGCGTTGTACCTTTCCAAGGTAAATTAACAAATCTCAACTTCCTGCAACGACTAGATGTGTCTTTATAGAATTTCTTAGTTATGTTTTGAACAATTCTCAAATCCATTAGAATTTAAATTCATAACATTTTAGCAGAATATGACATTTTCTAAACAAAACAAAATATGAAAAAAATAACAATATTGTAAAAAAAAAAAATTAAACAATATCCTTGATGAGATTATAATATTTTAAACTTGAATGTTTTTTTTAATATGAATCTGATAAATAAAAAAAGATCTAATTATGAGTCAACTAAATTGACCAATCAAAGAGAATTAAATTTCAAATTTAGAAATCCTTATTATTATTCAATAATTTGCTTCCTCATGAATATAATTGTTTGTGACAGGCTTTCTTAACCTCAAGAACTTGGAACTCTTGGATTTGAGTTACAACACTCTCAATAGCAGCAGCATCTTCCAAACCATCGGAACGATGACCTATCTCAAAATTTTAAGGTTGCAGGGTTGCAGTTTCAATGGCCAATTACCTATCTCCCAAGGTAATTTAAGGTTGATGACTCTTACTTATCAGTTACTACAATCATTAGGATCAATTTTTCAGTTACAATGATTGGATCTTGGCCACAACAAATTTCATTTAACTTTTTCAGTTACAATGACTCTTACTCTCTCTCTTTCTCTCTATAACAATCCGAGTTTAAGTTTTCCTAAATTACATTGTGATCAGGCTTATGTGATTTAAATCATCTTCGAGAGCTAGATATTAGTTCCAATGATCTCAGTGGATTCTTGCCTCCGTGTCTGGCAAATATGACATCCCTTCAACAACTAGATATCTCTTCCAATTACTTGAAAATCCCTATGTCGTTGAGCCCATTATACAACCTTTCAAAACTCAAGTCTTTTGATGGTTCAGACAACGAAATATATGCAGAAGAAGAAGATCATAATCTGAGCCCAAAGTTCCAGTTAGAATTCCTCTATTTGAGCAGTCATGGCCAAGTTGCAAGAGCATTTCCTAAATTCCTTTACCATCAGTTCAACCTACAATCTTTGGATCTTACAAACATCCAAATAAAGGGAGAGTTCCCAAATTGGTTGATGGAAAACAACACATACCTACAAGAACTTTCTTTAGAAAACTGCTCTCTTTCGGGTTCATTCTTACTGCCAAGGAGTTCTCATGTGAATCTGTCAATCCTACGTATATCCATGAATTATTTCCAAGGCCAAATTCCTGTAGAAATCGGAGCTTATTTGCCAGGGTTACAAGTTTTATTGATGTCTGATAACGGCTTTGATGGAAGCATTCCTTCCTGGTTGGGTAGCATGAGCTCGCTGCAACTATTAGACCTCTCAAACAATGCTTTAACGGGAAGAATACTTTCAAACAACAGCTTGCAAGGGCAGATACCTGGATGGATAGGGAATATGTCTTCTCTTGAGTTCTTGGACCTATCAGGGAACAACCTCTCTGGTCCTTTACCACCGAGATTCAGTGCTTCTTCAAAATTAAGATATGTATATTTTTCTAGAAATAAGTTGCAAGGACCGATCGCAATGGAATTCTACAACTCTTCTAGGATATTGGCATTAGATTTTTCCCATAACAATTTAACTGGCAGAATTCCAGAATGGATTGGCAGACTATCTAACTTGAGATTTTTACTATTGAGTCACAACAATCTTCAAGGTGAGATCCCAGTTCAATTATACAGGTTGAAGCAATTAACCCTCATTGATCTATCTCACAATTATCTTTCTGGTAATATCCTCTCTTGGATGATATCTGCTCATCATTTCCCAGACCAATACACTTATTATGATAATTTGTCCTCATCACAACAATCCTTTGAGTTTACAACGAAGAATGTACCCCTTCTTTATAGAGGCAGCACTATCCAGTACTTTACTGGAATTGATTTATCATGCAACAACTTCACAGGAGAGATTCCTCCTGAGATTGGAAACCTGAGCAAGATCAAGGTATTGAACCTCTCGCACAACAGTTTGATTGGGCCAATTCCACCAACATTTTCAAGGTTAAATGAAATAGAGAGCTTGGATCTTTCATACAACAGATTGGAAGGAGAAATCCCTTCTCAACTTACTGGACTATATTCTCTAGCTGTTTTCAGTGTGGCACACAATAATTTGTCTGGCAAGACACCTGTGAGAGTTGCATAGTTTGCTACATTTGAAGAGAGCTCTTATAAGAATAACCCTTTTCTCTGTGGACAACCGCTAACCAAAGCTTGTGATGCGGATATGCCATCATCACCAACTTCAATGAACAATAAAGATAAAGGTGGTTTCATGGACATGGAGGTTTTCTATGTGACCTTCGGGGTCACATACATCATGGTGTTGTTGGTCATAGGAGCAGTTCTATATATAAATCCATATTGGCGACGAGCTTGGTTTCACTTCATTGAAGTTAGCATCACCAATTGCTATTATTTTATGGTGGACAATCTTCCTATTAGATCCAAGTTTGGATTTTCATAGCCTTTTATCTTGATGGTACTAAGCCTTGGTGCATCTTTTTGTATTTTAGTTTCAAGATTTAAATAAGTTTAAAAGCACGCTCAAGTGATGTTGTATTAATTTTCATTTGTGTTTTGTTGATCTTTTTATCTTTTATGTTAGATTTAGCTTCATTTCTCAATTTAATTAAAAAACAAATTCACCACACAAATATCATTGTTAAAAGCAGACTCATGTACAGTAACTTTGACAATTCACAACAAATATTTCTCATCAGCTCCTACAAATGAACTATATATGTAAGCACCAAATTCCAATTTCTTAATAATCATAATCACATTATGAAGACAATGGCTTATCAAGTACAAATAGATTTTATACAAGAAACCTAATGAATTAATCGAATTAACTTGTAAATAGACAAAATACAATAAGATATGCCAAGCGTCTGATACAATAAAGACAAAAATCACCTCACAGCAGAGCAAGGCCATGTGAACTTCATGGTGTCTTGTCCAACAAGTTTATTCATAGATATGAAAAGGTATAACATAATTTCCATTCTCAAATTTCAATTTTCCACAACAAGATGTATATTCCAGTGACTGTATTAGGAACACCAAATGCTCAGAAAAAATGAAACTAATAAATCTAACCAGAAGCTTTCAAATGGAAGTAGCTTTCAAATGTCACTACAATCATTAGGAGCATTCCCAAACCTCACGAAACTTGATCTAGGCTACAATGATTTGTAAGTTATTAGCTTTGAGCGATATTGTTTGTTTAAATAAAAAAAAAATTGAAAAAAACATATTTTTTTTCTTTCAAATAGAGTTGTTAAAAATTTAAGCTCACTAGAAGGATTGAATCTGGATGGTTGTTCTCTAGATGAAAACTCCCTTCAAAGCCTCGGAGCATTGCCTTCTCTAAAAATTCTATATTTGCGAACACTGAGTGGCGTTGTACCTTTCCAAGGTAAATTAATAAATCTCAACTTCCTATTACGACTAGACGTGTCTTTATAGAATTCCTTTGTTATGTTTTCAACAATTCTCAAATCCATTAGAATTTAAATTCATAACGTTTTAGCAGAATATGACATTTTCTAAACAAAACTAATATGAAAAAATAACAATATTGTAAAAAAACAATAAACAATATCCTTGATGAGATTATAATATTTTAAACTTGAACATTTTTGTAATATGAATTTGATAAAAAAAAAAAGAACTAATTATGAGTCAACTAAATTGAACAATAAAAAAAATTAAATTTTCAAATTTAGAAATCCTTATTATTATTATTATACAATTTTGAAGTTGTCCAAATGCGCAGATCCAGTTTTTGGTGATTCCGGTCAATCACTTTGAAGTTTGGGAATGCTCGATTGGTTATAATGGTTAGAGAATAATATAAATTATATTTGGGATCTCATTTAACAACTTAATTTTTTAGATAAGATAAGTTCTTTAATATGATATCAGACTTTTGTTTACCTGATAGTCATGAGTTCAAATCTCATAATATTTATTTTTTTTGATAAAAATTAAATACAAGATAATGCGAGTCTGTATAAATTTTAAGTTTAAAAAGTTTTTATTTAAGAGGATATATTACACAATGATATAAATTATATCGGGTAACTCACCTAAAACTTTTAATTGTGATGATTCTTGACAATGACAAGTGGAAAAGCTCTTTTCACTGTTTCATCTTTCTCCCACATTATGTTCTCCGGAGGAAATGGTGCTACTTTGAATGGGTAACACATGTTGTTGCTGCCATCCTGCACTCATGCCATTCCACAATTAGGAAGTTTTTATTATGATTTGGTGATATGTTAATTAGTCAGCATTGAATTACCGTTACATAAAATACAAAAATAGTGAGAGTGAAAAATACATGTTTCTATGTATTTTCTATTTTAAAATTATAAAATTTACTCTAATTTAACTCTAAGACTATTGTAAACACATATTTATTTCATATTTCTCTATTTTTTTAATCAAATATATTTCTATTGTACTAAAATAAAAAATAAAAAATAAAAAATAAAATAAAATCAATCTAGACTTATCTAGAAAGGGTTTAACTGTGACATCATCGTTTTATAACAAAATTCAAGAAGATATTTTAATAATTGAATTTTGTGAATGTAAGTATTCAAATTAGGGGAAAAAATCAATACAAGTTTTTAAATTGAAAAATAAATATACTTTGTATTGTCATTATCTCCTTCGTATTTCTAACTATTAACAAATTGAATATATAATATATATATCATGTAAATAACATCATTATATAACTTAGTAAAGTTTAAATGGATAACTTTTATATCACCAAGTCGTGCAATGTGAAGAAAGTAAAGAATAATATTCAAAGTGGTGTGGAAAATCATGCCTTAATTTTAATGGTGTTGGCAAAATAAAAATAAAAAAGGTATAGTTGGTAATATTTCTAAAATGTATATTTTTTCTGACACAATCAACAAGGAGGATGGATGGGGTTTTGCAGTGTGAGGCCATTCCTATCAAGTGTTTTTTCTACGAGATGGGTAAATATAACAAAAATAAATATGATGGAAAACACATGGTAAGTAACTAAAATATATTTTATAAATTAATTCTTTTTTAAATATATTGAAAACACATGGTAAATATTAAGAAAAAATTGCAGAAAAGTAATTAACGAAAAAGTTGACCCCAAGTCAAAGTCTTTAATGACAATGATGGAAATAGATGTGGAAAATCCTGCCTTAATTTTAATGGTGTGCTGACAAAATCAAAAAGTATCGCTATAAAATGAACCACCAATTAATGACAGTGTTTGTCTTTAAATACTAAGTCTATATATTTCAGATGGATAGGGATATGCAGTGTGATGTGGGTCTGTGAGTCCATTCTCATCTCCTTTTTTTCCATGATATGGGATTGTGGAATGGTCCTTGAGATCAGCACCATTGCTATCAAGCTTTTTTTCCACAAGAATATATTTGCAAAAGGGTTCAAGTTCTTTAATTTAATCAATATTTATCCTTAATTAGTTGAAAGAAATAATTTTATGATAATAATTTTCCTACCAATCTTGCAGTTTTCTCTACGGGGATGGGTCCCAATAGAAAATTATAATCATAATTTTATGTATATACACGTGTGCACACTCACACCCCACACAAAATTCAAGCAATGAGTCTATTGAATTAAGATTTTATTTGTAAGATATTGTATATATTTTTCAAGAAATGTTAGATCAAGGAAAACAGGTAGATAAAAATATCTTGAAAAGTCAGGCTCTTAGACTGATATGCATTAACTCTAAACATGTCCCACCATAGATGCATTAGCATACTACCGGGCCCACGTGCAAATGGGCCTAACCCACATGCTTAGACTAGCTCATAGGCTTGGCATGACTCTAAACCTATTTTCTATGGGCATACCATTATGTTAGGCAATGTGTCAGACCTAAAAATAGTCGGGTCTGATAGGTCCTATCATACCAATAAGGGGTGTCTGACACGCATCTCTCAATGGTATTGAAATATAATGCTCAAATCTCATGTCATACCTTCATATATTTTTATTAAAATCTTAAAGGTATTATTTCTCAACAAATAAACTTGATTATATAAGTTTGAGCATTATAGGAGCCTTATTCCTAAATATTTTGGGATTTTTAAACCCTAATAGGAGCATTATAGGAGCCTTATTCCTAATAGGAGGCTTAAACCATGACAACAAATATCTCATGTCATACATTCATATGAGCCTTATTCCTAAATATTTTGGGATTTTTTTATAACAACATCAATGTAGCCTTTTGTAGGAATTGATAAAAAAAAAAAAAAACCAATCAATTTCTTCCTATTTAACTTGTTTTTGATATTTTTATATCATACCATGATAGACAAGCAAGATACATTTAGGCCATGACACATGATGAATCTACTTGTCATCATTATCACGAGCACTTCTAACCAACCAAATTTCCAACAACTTATCAATAAGGTCCAAGTTCTTATCTCTACAGTATTGATAAACTAGGGGGGAAATCATATCTTGCCACTCCATCCATTCATAACATCCTCAACAACACACAATGCCCCTATCACAGGCTACTCTTAGTACATGTAAATAATATTACCACTTTGTAGAGCTTGATCAGAATGAAATTTATGAGAATTGTTCTTTTGGGCATTCACTGAATCCCTTAAGATGTCATTTGCATTGTTGTGAAACTTGTGTACAAATTTACCATTCCCATCATTCTATTCCAAACTCTTTGTGGTCTAAAGTTCAACAAAAAAAAGTAATTAAACATATATAGGAATATGTCCATAGCCTCATTAGGCAATGGATTTTACCTTATCCAAACGAGTATTTAATACTCGAGTCCCTAGAGACTTTATGTTTTAAAAAATAAGCTTGAATAATTATGATGGTCTAGTTAAACCACGAGAACACAAGCAAAAATTTATGAAGTAGCTTAGAACTGGTTATTCAAGATAGTATTGTGATGTGCAAGATCCTACACATAATCTTTAGAAGGTTTGCAAATGTATGGCACAATAATTTGGAGCCAAGTTTCATTAAAGGCTTTAGTGACCTTTATGCTAAATCAGTGGCATGATTTAGTATTAGCATACATGTTAGAGGGTGAATCCATGTGGGCATGCTTGAAGAGGTTCAATGAGGAGATGCTTAAGGTCGAAGAACTGTTTGAGCTAGTTGCCTTTAAGGCCTTGATAAATTGGTAAAAATGTGTTATATGGAAAAAAAAACTTTATGCCTTACCAACCGAAGCTTGCTCAAAATAAAACAAGTCATGAAAAATCATATATGGGTGGTAAAGGAAAGTGTGTTGTGGTATATGCCTTCTAATTTATAAGAAGAGCCAATCTCAAAAACCTTTTAAGAAGAATCAGTTTTTTAGTGGAAATCAAAGCTTGGAGAAAAACTCAAAAAGACTAGGACATGGTGCTTGATGTATCCTAAAGGTTAATCACTCTATTAATCAAAATGAGATAAATCTTTCAAAGTGATCAAAATAGTCAAGACAAACACCTACCACCTTTAATCAAGCCTCCCTCATATTTGTCACTAAAACTGTATCAAAATGTGCTAGTTGATAAGAATGTAAAGATTTTCTTAGAAATAAAGTACAATTTATATCCTTAACATATATTTTCTATTTTTGTTCTCTAGAGTAATCTTGAACTAGCATGATTTTCTAGTGGGGCTATTGGACCTTACTATCTCTAGAGATGTTCATGGGCCTCTTGTTTTTCTAGTGTAGTCTCTAGAGATGAAAGTAACTATGGTGTGAGTAGATGAAGT
The DNA here is from genome assembly GCA_009078335.1 of Salix brachista. Lineage (NCBI taxonomy): Eukaryota > Viridiplantae > Streptophyta > Magnoliopsida > Malpighiales > Salicaceae > Salix > Salix brachista. The sequence goes on along the minus strand of CM018589.1, from coordinate 8,018,217 downwards.
GATAAGATGAATTAAAAATACAGGAGAAACAAGGCTGAATACTGACACTTTTCTATTAGCAATTGACCTTGAAATTTTAATTTTATTCAATTGTATCCTCGCCAAAACTTCAATATTAGCTCAAATTTACGTGTCTTTTTTTACTTTGGTCCTTGGTCTTGGATTTATGCAATTTGACACTCAATTGACCATTAAACTTTTAATTTTCTTCAATTTCACCCTGATTTCATCCAATTGGCTTGGTAAAAATTAAATTTAGGCTCCAAATCCAATATTCTCAATTAATCCCGAATTAGGTTCCCAAACTTATTTTTTACCAATTAAGCCCTTAACAAAATTAATTTGACCGATTTAAAGTATAATTAAGTCATTGCACTTAATTTAATCTTTCAATTGGAGTCTAAATTAACTCATAAACATAATTAAACTTTAATTTGTCCCATGATTTAATCAAATTGGCTTATTAAAAATATAATTATACCTTTCGACCTAATTTTTATGTAGATTTATCTAAAAATCATTTATTTTATCCTTGAATCTGTATTTTCCTTCATTTTTTAGCACAATAATCCCTCCAAAACTTCTAACTTGATTTTTCCACAACGTGAGCCCTTTTTTTTTTTCTTTTTTTTTTCTTTTTTTAGTTCTTAGGAAATAATCCAGAAATGAGTTATGATAATCCTGTTATTTTTAATCAAACTATTTGTTTTTCTGAAAACCTAAATATTTTCTCGTGCTTGTGGATCAATCTATCCCAACTCAATCTCCCTCCAAAACCCTTGTTAATTGTGATAATGTGCCCTTGTGTCTACATTCAGAATTTGTATGCGTGACTCCTGGGTACTCCTAAAAATACATAGAGGCTGTATTGGATGGACCGAGATGAGTCTGGATTTTCTTCAGGTCTGGCTGAACAGTCAGGATTCTAGCAGTACACAGTGTCGGATCATTGTTAAGATACAAAAAGAGAGAAGTGGTGAAGAGAATTGAATCTGAGACCTGCAATCGGTGATCAGAGTGGGAGAGAGAGATACAAAAGAGTTATGCGTTGTAAAATTGGCTATCGACATACAGAACAAGAAAGATGAGCCTTGCATTTCTTACCGAAGTAAAAGAATAACCACTTACTAGTAAGAATTGTCTCTGCAACATTTCTAGAATATCCTCTGGAAACTAGTTATCCTGTGGTTGAAAATTAACTTAGATTTTGGCTTTTCGAAAAAAAAATTAAAAAAAATTTATAATTAATTCAGACTCGTCTAAAATAAGCTAACTATGACAAATACAAGTATTCTATAAATTGAATTTTTTAAATACAAGTATTCAAATTGAAACCACATAGTAACTATAAAAAAAATCGCATAAAAGTAATTAATGTAAAAGTTGACCCCAAGTCAAAGTCTTTTATGACAATGATGGATATAGACTTTCTTTATGGAAATAACGTGTGGAAAATAAACCACCGATTAATGATAATATTTGTCTTTAAATACTAATAAGTCTTTAAATACTAATAAGAGATATCATTTAAATACTAATAAGTCTTTAAATACTAAGTCTTTAAATACTAATAAGAGATATCATTTAAATACTAATAAGTCTTTAAATACTAATAAGAGATTGTTATGGGTCTGTGAGTCCATTGTCATCTGCATTTTTTCCACGATATGGGATTGTGGAATGGTCCGTAAGCTTGAAATGAAGATAGCAAGGAGAAATCCACATACACGGATAATAAATGATTTTTGAGAATGCAAAACGTGTATTTCCAGTAAAATAAATTGTCCATTAAAAAGTATAATTTAAAAAAGAAGCTAAAATGTAAATATTTACCCCATCATTCAACCTAGTTCCAGCCCGGTCAACATGATACTGCGAGGGTTAATTTCTAAAACTACGTCAAAACTACTTGAAGATTCATCGTTCCTTCATGATCAATCTCATCAATTTATACCACGCCGAAAGTTTATTTCTCTTTATAGCCACCATTTTTTGACGAACCTTACTCGTGAAAATGCATGCCGGCCGGTATTGTTCCATAAACTTGGATTGAGCCTCCACGAGAGAACACGACAAAACTTAACGCCAAAGTGGGACGTCTCTTGTAGGAGCAAAAAATGGTCTCAGATCCAACTCTCCCATTTCCAAAAACGGGGCAACGTTTCTGATTTGTCTGAACTGCACGTGTAGATTTCATGGTGTGAAAGTGCCCATCTTTCCTTGGCAAGTCAGGGATGCGATGCCACATAGTGGCACTGCCTTCGTCGATTTTGTAATAAGAACCATTTTTATGTTACATTAAAAAAATAGTTGTCACTTTAAGTTTGATTCAAAATTCTAATCAAGAATTTAATATATACCATATCACTTTATGGATTGACTTCCTTTTTCGTCCAATATTTGATAAAACATTTTTCTGATGATCCTAGATTTTTTCCCTCTCCCTGCACATGCATCTATTTCGGTTTCTCTTTGTGTTTATATAAGATTCATCACGCATACTACTATAATATGCTACGGCTCCATTTTACATATAGCCTTAGACTGCTTGAATCTATTAATCAGGTGCCGCCCTCCATCATCTAGCATGTGCTGCCACTGTTACAAATGTTGGAAATTATGCTGCCATAGATTTGCTCCACCTACCGCTTAATCGATTCATTGAAACCCGTTTCAATTTAAGCAGATCTAAACTAAGCATTGAAATGTGAATTAATTTTTCTACGGGGATAGCAAGGATTGTGGAATGGTCTGTACCAATGCTATCACGCGTTCTTTCCACAAGAATATATTTGCAAAAGGGTTCAAGTACTTTAATTAAATGAATATTTATCCTTAATTAGTTGAGAGAATGAATTTTCTGATGATAATTTTCCTAACAATCTTGCAGTTATTTCTACGGGGATGGGGTCCTGACACTACTAAAAAAGAGGGGTGTTTGCAACGGATTTTTGCAACGGCAAAAATCCGTTGCAAACTTTGCAACGGAATTTTGTTTAGCAACGGATTTTCCGTTGCTAAACAAATTCTGGAAAAAAAAAAAAAAAACATGGGTTGCAACGGAAATTCCGTTGCAATTTAAAACCATTTGCAACGGATTATCCGTTGCAAATGAAAATTACTTTGCAACGGAAAATCCGTTGCAATTTAAAACCATTTGCAACGGAAAACCATTTGCAACGGATTATCCGTTGCAAAATAAAATTACTTTGCAACGGAAAATCCGTTGCAATTGACAACCATTTGCAACGGATTATCCGTTGCAAATGAAAATTAATTTGCAACAGAAAATCCGTTGCAATTTAAAACCATTTGCAACGGATTATCCGTTGCAAAATAAAATTACTTTGCAACGGAAAATCCGTTGCAATTGACAACCATTTGCAACGGATTATCCGTTGCAAATGAAAATTAATTTGCAACGGAAAATCCGTTGCAATTTAAAACCATTTGCAACGGATTATCCGTTGCAACAAAAAATCACTTGCAACGGAAAATCCGTTGCAAATTAAAAATTAAAATGCAACGGATTATCCCTTTAAAAATTTAATTTGCAACGGATTTTCCGTTGCAAAGTAAAACCATTTGCAACGGATAATCCGTTGCAAATGAAAATTGCTTTTCAAAATCCTGGCGCCCATACAAACTGTTTTAAATTGAACGAACCCCATTTTGTACCTCTTCCTCCCGCGATCTCTCTTCCTCCTCTGATCAGAACAAATCGCTCTTCCTCCCTCGCTTCCTCCTCAGAACAAATCGACACTCCTTCCTCGATCTCTCTTCCTCCTCATATCAAATCTCTCTTCCTCCTCAGAACAAAGCTCTCTTCCTCCCTCGATCTCTCTTCCTTCTCTCTTCTGGCCAGTGAACAGTGACATAAAAATCACGTTCCAGCTCTTGCTCCCGTTCCACATTGTCGGCGTCGAGCTTGAGTTAAACAGTAGTCCCATCACCACCACAACGCCGATCTCCTTCATATACGGTAAGCATTTCCATTTTTTTTTTCCTTAGTTTTTAACCGAAAAATTAGCGTTTGGGTTTCTTCTTGTTGACGCCATTTCCACTACTACTGCAGCTTAATTTGATGCCATTTCTTTATTTTTATAATAAGTTTAGAAATATGAATGCATTATTTTGGTCACCCATTTGGTATTGCCGAGAGCTTTTAGAAAAGCCTTTTTTTTTTTTTGACAGTATAATATTAGAGAGTGGAGATAAGTATTAATGCTGAAAATTTCTGATGATTTATTATGGAATCACTGCATGTGTTTTTGTGGAAATTAATTTTTCTGGTTATTGGGTCTGCAGCTCTGCTAAATAATGTAATTAGTAAGGGGTTGGGGAAGTTTGTTTATCAGTGTTTGGCTGCTGAGAAAATGAGAGAAAGAGAAGAAAAATAGAAAAATCTTTTCACTGTGGATTACCCTCAGGGGTTTCTTGTGTCTGGCGGTGGCGATTCAACTGTGAGTAATCATGGGCACTTGTATTAGTCTGGTTTGGATAGTTTGCTTTTTAAAAAATATTCTAGTTGCAATTTGAGAACAATGGGTGCTCTGTCCTGCTTCAGGTTCGTCTGTGGGATATTAACCCTGGAACTCTCCTTGATACCTGTGAATTTGGCAGTAAGGTATTTCATATCTTCTTGATTGTTACAGAGGTTCTGATTAAATCACTAGCTTCTTTGTAGTTTTTCAAATACCATTTTGAATAAGTGAATGTTAGAATTGGGGCAGTTTTCTATTTTCTCCTTCTGTTAAGTTTTAATAAATGGTCTCTAAACATTGTGCTTGTCTTTTGATCATTGTACTGTGCTCTTCTGGTGGTTCATTATCTGACTGCTTATCTACTCTGCTTTAGCTTGCAAGGTATACTCCTGGTGAGCTGTGATTTTGGTTGCTCTTGCTACAATTGTTGGATCTGTTCTCTTTGCGGTATGGTCATTCATGCAAACTTTTGTCTTCTGATTCTATTGAGAATTCTTTTCTTTACTGACATATGGAATCAAATTCTGAGAGTTCTGTAGTTCCCATTTATGTTTCTGTCAAGGATCAATGGTTTGAAAAGAGTTGGCATCTTTGGGAGAAATATAGGTAATTAAAGGTTCCATGAGGAAAATAGGTGGATGCATAATACATAAAAGTTTCTGAAGTCCATATTTGACTGTTATAAAATCCTGTGTGAATTCCTTTCATCCTTGTCTTTATGCAATAATATGCTGTTAGTATGTTCTCTTATTTTTTCAGATATTTGGTGGTGTTGGGATTGCTTGTTTGCCATTGGGACTTATTTTTTCTTTCATCCGGCGTCCAAAGGCTGTTATTACTCGCTCACAGTATATTAAGGTTGGTTCTTCCTTGCATGCTTAGTAGCTGTGCACTACTGCATATCTTCAATAGTTAAGGGAAAGTGCATATATTCTCTAATGCTTATGGATAGTTGTCAATATCTCGCAAGAGGCAACTGAGCTTGGTAAAAAAGCAAGAGAACTCAAAAAAGCAGCTGATGTACTCCATCAGGAGGAAACAACCCTTCTAGCTCTTGTGAAACTATGTAATTTTTTTATTCCATGTTGATTTACTTCTACATGTAAATGTAACCGAATTTCTGCTGTATTATAAATTTTAATCTATGAAATTTTTATTTTAACTATATGTATTTAGTTCTCAATATTAATCAAAAAATATTTATTTATTAAAATATTCATTTAAAATTAATTAAATGTAGAAGAAAAAAATAAATAAATTTGAAATTATTAAAAAAAATGAATTTGAAATCATTAAAAAAAAATGAATATGCAACGGACATTCCGTTGCAAATTTGCAACGGCATTTCCGTTGCAAGTTTGCAACGGAACATCCGTTGCAAATTGGCAACGGATATTCCGTTGCAATCTTGCAAAATCCGTTGCAAATATATTTGCAACGGAAATGCCGTTGCTAATTTGCAACGGATTTTCCGTTGCCAATTTGCAACGGAATTTCTGTTGCAAATTAATTTGTAACGGAATTTCCGTTGCAAATTAATTTGCAGTCATGGATTTGCAACGGAACGCGTCCGTTGCAAATAAATATTTGCAACGGCCTTCTTTCTTGTTTGCAACGGACACGTCCGTTGCAAACGCCCCCCATTTTTAGTAGTGTGATAGCTTGGCAAGTCCCCCTCTATAAAAAGCCTCAACCTGCAAGAGATAGTTAATATTGAAATCATTCGTCAGCTTCTGTATTCATTAGGATGGGCCTTTCTCTTCACATGTCCATTGTTCCAGTAATCATGATGGTTGTTTCCCTGCAAGTATGGCTGCCTCTTGGCTGCGTGGAGGAGGAGAGAACCGCTCTCTTGCAGCTGAAAGATTCTCTCAACTATCCCAATGGCACATCCCTGCCCTCCTGGAGAAAAGGCGATGCCCGCTGCTGTGATTGGGAACGTGTTGTGTGCAGCAACAGTACAGTTCGAGTCACCGAACTCGATCTTTATCGCGTCAGGAATGGGGAACTGGGAGACTGGTACTTGAATGCCTCCTTGTTTCTTCCTTTTCAAGAACTCATCTCTCTCGACTTGTGGGATAATCAGATAGCTGGCTGGGTTGAGAACAAAGGTTTGCTTTTCGATTGAATATTATCTGTGTTTGCTATATTTTTAGTGGATATATAATCTGAAGAAATAAAACAGATTCTTTAAACAACAAATTAAATTAAAGATGATTTTTATTTTTTTTATTTTCTTGCATTATTAATATAATTACTGCTTTGATTTAAACTTTTTCATCACCTCAAATAGCTCCTCCTCTCTAATCAATTATTATTATGTTGATGCCGTGATGCTACCATTTCATTACCATAATTAAATTACTCCAATAATACCCTTCCAGGTCTTAATTAATTTATATATTTATTTTTACAGGTGTTTATCAACCATTTAAAATGAGCAAGCTGGAGTACCTTGACTTGGGATTTAATCGCCTCGATAACAGTATTCTATCATATATGGATGGGTTTTCGTCTCTTAAATTATTATATATAGATTACAATAGACTGGAGGGGTTAATAGATTTGAAAGGTTAATTTTTTTTTTTATATATATATATATACTTATCATTTTCTTTATTAAATTCAATTATGTTTTGTAGTGAATGAATTAATAATTATTATTATTTTTATGTATATCAAGAATGTTCGAGCAACTTGGAGACCTTTTATTTGAGCGGCAACAATATTACCAAAGTGATAGCCTCAAGAGGTAAGTGATAATGATGATTCATATGCCCATTAATAATAATTATTTTTCTTTTGGAAAACCTTTGTGTACGTTTCTTCTGTAACTTGCAGGCTTGACGAGCATAAGTACTCTTTTCCTATATAATATCACATCCTTTGGAAGTAGCTTCCAGACGTTACTACAATCATTAGGAGCATTCCCAAACCTCACGAAACTTGGTCTGGGCTATAACGATTTAAGAGGAAGAATATTAGGTGACGGTAAGTAATTAGCTTTGAGTGATATTTTTCTTTCTAATAGAGTTGCGAAATTTGAGCTCACTAGAAGAGTTGAATCTAGACAGTTGTTCTCTAGATGAAAACTCCCTTCAAAGCCTCGGAGCACTGCCTTCTCTAAAAAATCTATCTTTGCAAACACTGAGTGGCGTTGTACCTTTCCAAGGTAAATTAACAAATCTCAACTTCCTGCAACGACTAGATGTGTCTTTATAGAATTTCTTAGTTATGTTTTGAACAATTCTCAAATCCATTAGAATTTAAATTCATAACATTTTAGCAGAATATGACATTTTCTAAACAAAACAAAATATGAAAAAATAACAATATTGTAAAAAAAAAAATTAAACAATATCCTTGATGAGATTATAATATTTTAAACTTGAATTTTTTTTTTAATATGAATCTGATAAATAAAAAAAGAACTAATTATGAGTCAACTAAATTGACCAATCAAAGAGAATTAAATTTCAAATTTAGAAATCCTTATTATTATTCAATAATTTGCTTCCTCATGAATATAATTGTTTGTGACAGGCTTTCTTAACCTCAAGAACTTGGAACTCTGTGATTTGAGTTACAACACTCTCAATAGCAGCAACATCTTCCAAACCATCGGAACGATGACCTATCTCAAAAATTTAAGGTTGCAGGGTTGCAGTTTCAATGGCCAATTACCTATCTCCCAAGGTAATTTAAGGTTGATGACTCTTACTTATCAGTTACTACAATGATTAGGATCAATTTTTCAGTTACAATGATTGGATCTTGGCCACAACAAATTTCATTTAACTTTTTCAGTTACAATGACTCTTACTCTCTCTTTCTCTCTATAGACAATCCGAGTTTAAGTTTTCCTAAATTACATTGTGATCAGGCTTATGTGATTTAAATCATCTTCGAGAGCTAGATATTAGTTCCAATGATCTCAGTGGATTCTTGCCTCCGTGTCTGGCAAATATGACATCCCTTCAACAACTAGATATCTCTTCCAATTACTTGAAAATCCCTATGTCGTTGAGCCCATTATACAACCTTTCAAAACTCAAGTCTTTTGATGGTTCAGACAACGAAATATATGCAGAAGAAGATGATCATAATCTGAGCCCGAAGTTCCAGTTAGAATTCCTCTATTTGAGCAGTCATGGCCAAGTTGCAAGAGCATTTCCTAAATTCCTTTACCATCAGTTCAACCTACAATATTTGGATCTTACAAACATCCAAATAAAGGGAGAGTTCCCAAATTGGTTGATGGAGAACAACACATACCTACAAGAACTTTCTTTAGAAAACTGCTCTCTTTCGGGTTCATTCTTACTGCCAAGGAGTTCTCATGTGAATCTGTCAATCCTACGTATATCCATGAATTATTTCCAAGGCCAAATTCCTGTAGAAATCGGAGCTTATTTGCCAGGGTTACAAGTTTTATTGATGTCTGATAACGGCTTTGATGGAAGCATTCCTTCCTGGTTGGGTAGCATGAGCTCGCTGCAACTATTAGACCTCTCAAACAATGCTTTAACGGGAAGAATACTTTCAAACAACAGCTTGCAAGGGCAGATACCTGGATGGATTGGGAATATGTCTTCTCTTGAGTTCTTGGACCTATCAGGGAACAACCTCTCTGGTCCTTTACCACCGAGATTCAGTGCTTCTTCAAAATTAAGATATGTATATTTGTCTAGAAATAAGTTGCAAGGACCGATCGCAATGGAATTCTACAACTCTTCTAGGATATTGGCATTAGATCTTTCCCATAATAATTTAACTGGCAGAATTCCAGAATGGATTGGCAGGCTATCTAACTTGAGATTTTTACTATTGAGTCACAACGATCTTCAAGGTGAGATCCCAGTTCAATTATGCAGATTGAAGCAATTAACCCTCGTTGATCTATCTCACAATTATCTTTCTGGTAATATCCTCTCTTGGATGATATCTGCTCATCCTTTCCCAGACCAATACACTTATTATGATAATTTGTCCTCATCACAACAATCCTTTGAGTTTACAACGAAGAATGTACCCCTTCTTTATAGAGGCAGCACTATCTAGTACTTTACTGGAATTGATTTATCATGCAACAACTTCACAGGAGAGATTCCTCCTGAGATTGGAAACCTGAGCAAGATCAAGGTATTGAACCTCTCTCACAACATTTTGATTGGGCCAATTCCACCAACATTTTCAAGGTTAAAGGAAATAGAGAGCTTGGATCTTTCATACAACAAATTGGAAGGAGAAATCCCTCCTCAACTTACTGGACTATATTCTCTAGCTGTTTTTAGTGTGGCACACAATAATTTGTCTGGCAAGACACCTTCGAGAGTTGCACAGTTCGCTACCTTTGAATATAGCTCTTATGAGGATAACCCTTTTCTTTATGGAGAACCGATAACCAAAGCTTGTGATGCGGATATGCCATCATCACCAACTTCAACGAACAATAAAGATAAAGGTGGTTTCATGGACATGGAGGTTTTCTATGTGAGCTTCAGGGTCGCATACATCATGGTGTTGTTGGTCATAGGGGCAGTTCTGTACATAAATCCATATTGGCGACGAGCTTGGTTTCACTTCATTGAAGTTAGCATCACCAATTGCTATTATTTTATGGTGGACAATCTTCCCATTAGATCCAAGTTTGGATTTTCATAGCCTTTTATCTTGATGGTACTAAGCCTTGGTGCATCTTTTTGTATTTTAGTTTCAAGATTTAAATAAGTTTAAAAGCACGCTCAAGTGATGTTGTATTAATTTTCATTTGTGTTTTGTTGATCTTTTTATCTTTTGTGTTAGATTTAGCTTCATTGCTCAATTTAATTAAAAAACAAATTCACAACACAAATATCATTGTTAAAAGCAGACTCATGTACAGTAACTTTGACAATTCACAACAAATATTTCTCATCAGCTCCTACAAATGAACTATCTATGTAAGCACCAAATTCCAATTTCTTAATAATCATAATCACATTATGAAGACAATGGCTTATCAAGTACAAATAGATTTTATACAAGAAACCTAATGAATTAATCGAATTAACTTGTAAATAGACAAAATACAATAAGATATGCCAAGCGTCTGATACAATAAAGACAAAAATCACCTCACAGCAGAGCAAGGCCATGTGAACTTCATGGTGTCTTGTCCAACAAGTTTCTTCATAGATATGAAAAGGTACAACATAGTTTCCATTGTAATCCATTCTCAAATTTCAATTTTCCACAACAAGATGTATATTCTAGTGACTATACGTATTAGGAAGACCAAATAGTAAAAAAAATGAAACTAATAAGTTTAACCAGAAGCTTCCTCTTTATCCTCCTCTACTGAATTCATCAAACAATACGGCTGTCTTTGTACTTTTCTTTTCTCGGTACCTAATATTTCTCGAAGTGATAACTAATCTAAAGGAAAGGATGTCCTAAAACAATTTCAGCAGTTAAGCTTACATGATATATTCACATACTAAGCACCTTACCAGTTCCCATTGAAGTTGCTGAATTTCCCACCTCGGTTAGCTTGGAAATAAGATAACTTGCCTGAAAAAACTTGTGCCAGTGATCATACTGTACGATTATTGACAGCCTTTAAAAATGTAAATAATCTTTGATCCCAAATCATATGATCTATGCAGCCACTGTCCAAAATCCATATATTCCTCTTTCCATTGGAAACAAGTGAGAATGCTTTACCTTGTTGAAATTATATCAACAGTGTTTTGGTATAAATAGGAAAGCACTTTCATGGAGTAATTAAGAAAGATGTATAGTGTATCAATCGACATAAAATCAGCTGCCATTGGTATAAATGTTTTTGGGTTTTCAAATCGGTTAATTCAGTTTTTTTTTCTCAGTTTGGTTTTTTCAGTTTAATCATTTTTTCAAGGTTTTTGCTCACCCTAGTAGTTTCTATGTTAATTAGTAAGAGGGTGTCAAATTATACCAACAAAAATCAACTACAAATGAATTTCTAGGTGCCTTTCATGATGGCAGAGTAATGAATCTGTGACTATCAAAACATGACAGTGAAAAAGATATTTCACTGATTGTACATAAGCTTGTGAGCACTTGCAGGATTTGCTTGATCTAAAACTTCAGAAACTGATGGCACCAGATCCTGTGAACGTAGCATTCTGTCGACAGCAGTCCCACTTGAAATGGATGACCACCCCCGGCTGAGCAAATGAATCAAAGCAGTCTCGAGATTCCAAAAAACAATTCATCTCCACATATATGCTGGATTCTAATTTTCAACCCACTTCTTAATACTCTAATCTTAAACGTCCAGCATATGCGACAACGCTTGATTAAAATCATTTGATTACTCTCATACCAGGTCTCTAATGTTCATATTTTATTAACCACAAAGCCATTTCTTTTTCCACAAAAAGTAGAGGAAAGAACTCCAATTCAACCTCAACGCAGCTAACGAAAGCCATTTCTTTTGTTGGATTTAAAGAAATCAAAAAGTCAGCGAAAGTCAACAAAAAGTCAAAAACACTGTTTTATTGAATCAAGAACAGTTACTGTTCAAATTGATTTCTGGAATTTCTGAAAATTGAAGAACACTGATGAACAAAGTTTTGGCTATGAGGGGTAGGATCAAGGTAAGGTTGCTGCCATCCCTTTTTCTTTATTTATAATGAAAAACTTGTAGGATTACATAAGAGTTCTAATGTGTTTACAACTTCTTATGCTTCTTATTTCTAAACTAGAATTGAAATTGCATTTAGAAAAAAAAACTTGATCAAACATTTGATCTTATTTAGGAAAGAAAAACATGCTAGATAAATTATAATCTAACTCTAACACCTTGTTGTGATCTCCTCAATCTTCATCCTTTAGATGTCGTGGACTTCAACCTTTACTCTTGTACCTTCAGCAGTCTTGGAGTCCAGAAATTTCAACATCTTTTTCCTCTGTAGATTTTGCTTGGCACAACTAAACTCTGAACATAAACTAACCAGTCTCTGCACATCTGCAAAACTTGTTGCCCAATTCGTATAGCAGGGCAAGTAAACTATCCTGACCTGGGGCTTGATTTCATAGGAAACATATATGTGGAGGTAAAAAACCCCAAACCACAAGGGCAAGTGTTGTACAGAAAGCTAGAAAACCTCGTGTCTGAGTAACCTTATATGTGGAGGTAAAAAACACTTCCTCTAAATTTCATCCAATAACTTCTTCTTGTAAATTCCATTAACAACACCAAATCTCTTTTTGATTGATGAATTACACACGTAAAAAATTTAAAGAAATGACCTCACAAAAGATCAGCATAAGCAAGAATGAAAAGGTAGCATATTTTTTATGCCTCTTTATTAGAAAATTTCCATGGCTAAAAGAGTTTTAAGGGAAGATCATTATGTTCAAGGTATGATTGACCCAGTCATTTGTTAATACCGAAAAACACTTTCCTTTTCTTTAACAAAGAATAAACCCCACACCCTAAAGGATGAATCACCACAGAATACTACTTCTATAAAGTTCCAAACCGTAGCTAAAAAATACCATAAAAAAATATGAAATGCATTGAGATTTTGATTTATATTATATTTAAATTACTTGGTGCCTAGTCTATGGTCTTTATAAAACTTAGCAAAATCTTTTGAAGCAAACAAAGGTCGTTTTCATCATTTGGAGCACCAAGCATAGATGTCATTAGGCCTCTAGTGCTTGTCCCTGCAATGAAATGAAATAATATGCAACCCTTGTGTCCTTGTTGTTCACATCCAATTTCTATGTATAGAACAATAATGAAACAAGGCTGCCTATATACAGTTCTCTTGTGTACAAGATTAATAAAGGAAAATATGTGTTGAAATCTGACTCAAAGTTAGGGATTTACTAAGATATTCTTAGTAAATATCAGTATAGGAAATCTGGCAAGTTTTTCTAATTAGGAAAGATTGTTATGTTTTCCTAGTTTAGTTATTTCCTAGTTAAACTCTAATTCCTAGTGTAGTTATTTAGTTAAACTCTAATTCCTAGAAGATGTACATATATAGATAGGGATGTATCATGCAGAATAATAAGAAGAGAAAATTCATTCTCTCTCACTCAAAATCTCACATGGTATTAGAGCTAGGTTCTGAAACCTAAACCTAAACAAACAACATGGCTGCCGAAAGGCATAGCTCCACCTCCGAGGTCACCTCAAGTTTTGGAAAACCACCAAACACAATCAGCCCTGGAGGAACCGAAAACTCATCTCTTCTCATCATATGTCACAAATTCAATGGGTACAATTACCTTCAATGGTCCTCATCAGTCATGATGTTCATCTGTGGGAAAGGTAGAGATAGTATCTCACAGATGAAGCCATCATACCAGAAAAAAGTGACCCTCGGTTTCAAACATGGAAAACAGAGAATCACATGGTAATGTCATGGTTAATCAACTCAATGACAAATGAAGTAGGAGAAAACTTTCTCTTTTATGGAACAACAAGGGAAATATGGGATGTAGCAAGGGAAACATACTCAAGCTCTGATAACACATCAGAATTATTTGAGATTGAAGCAGCACTACATGATCTATGCCAAGGAGAACTCAATGTCACTTAATATTTAAATACATTGTCTCAACATTAGCAGCACCTAGACATGTTCGAAATCTACACATGGAACTGCCCTAGAGACACATCCTTGTTCAGTAAAATTGTAGAACAAAAGAGGACATTCAAATTTCTTCTAGGACTCAATAAAACCCTAGATGAATTTAGAGGAAGAATAATGGGCACCAAACCTCTTCCAAATCTCAGGGGAAGCATTCTTAGAAGTAAGATGTGAAGAAAGTTATGATGGGATCTCATAACTCAGGACCATCAATGGAAGGATCTGCATTGGTCTCTCGAACCTTCAGTTGGGACAGCAGACAGAAGAAGGGAAGACCATGGTGTGAACACTGTCACAAACCAGGACACACCAAAGAAACTTGCTGAAAAATCCATGGAAAACCTAGTGATTGGAAACCATCACGACCATCCTATGACAAAGAAGGTCGAGCCTATACTGCTGCAATCATAGATGACAACCAACAGAAGACCAACAACACACCAACATACCCCTTTCATCAAAGAACAACTAAAGGTCCTATGGAAGTTGTTTAGTCAAAGCTCCTTAACCAACACTTCAGTCTCTAGGTCTGGCATGACAGTAAAGAAAAGCACTGCTCCTATGGGTAAACAAAATTACTCAGAGCCTTGGGTTGTTGACTCTGGAGGATCAGATTGATTTTTATTGTTACCATTACTCTGAGGTAAAAAAAATCTTATTGTTATTGAGTTTATTGATTATACTATTATTTAGTGGGATCAACTTGGAGAAAAAATAGAAAGAGACTCATAGAGACTTGTGATGCGATAAAAACAATAATGAGAAAAATGTTTGTTATTAATCATTATTATAGAGAATTATATCAATGATTGAAGAGTTTTTCTCAAGGTTCTAGGAGTGTGGAGGACTATGACAAGAAAATAAAGATTATCATGATTAAAGCTAATATTATAAAGGATATAGAAGCTACAATGACAAGGTTCTTGAATTAATTGAATAGAGAGATAGTAAATATGGTTGAGTTAGGACACTATATTGAGCTTAAGAATATGATCCATATGGCTATCAAGATAGAAAGAGAATTGAAGAGAAAGGGCAATACATGTCAAGAAGGTAATCCAAGTTATTTTTCCGCTTGAAAGTCAAATTACAAGAGAGATAAGGCTATCACATTAAAGTTGAATATTATGGGTAACAGAGTTGAATCATCTAAGGATTGGAGGAATGATTTGTTCACTAAAATATAAGGAAATTCAAGATCTCATATAATCATTATTATGATATTAAGTGCTTTAGGTATTTAAGGAGTGAACATATAGTCTTGCAATGTCTAAAAACAGGGATGATAGTTATAAGAGAGCGTGAGAATACTGAGTCTAAAAGTGAAAAATTGGAGGATAGTGTCACCACTCAAGTGTTGTAGTGATGCTTAGTCCGCGGTTGATAGAATGGTTTTGGTGATTAAAAGAGCAATAAACAAGGGCTGGGTATGTTGAAACTAGGGAAACTCGTATGGACAAATATTCTTCCATTTTGACAGTCCAATATGCAATGCCGACTTGAACAGGTATAAAATATCCCAAAACCACAAAACAGAAGAACTTGATTGATTTGTGCTTCAACAAATCTACACTACTATCTAATGAAGTTTCAAGATTCCCTGACTCAAGATTTTCAAAATCTCGTTTTTCTACCATTTCCAACTCAGATTGGTAAGTGCTAGGATCATTGTCTGCGAGGGAAGAATTTTTTTTTTTCCATTTTCTTAAGTTGAAACTTCTTGAAAAGAAGTCCAACCATGGAAGTGAAACTTTCTCCACCAATAAGCATTTAAATAATCAAAACAATGAGTTGGGAATTGGAGAAAACTTCCATTTCAAGAGTTGACATACTTGAAACTGTGGTGGCAGACACGGATGTGACCAACAGATCGATCTTCCTAGGCCTAAGAGAATCATGGGTTCTTTCTTGGCTTCAAAACCTTTAGAAAAAGAAAACCAAAGAAGGAAACGGAGACAAAATAACAAATTTGAATACAAAAAGAATTCACTCTAGCAGGGATTAGACGGTAGGAACATGACATTAGACACCAAGTTGAGCTACAAAGATGGCGCGACGCTTCGCTAAACGAAGAAATATTTGTCATCCATATCAACTTGTAGATTGAAAAAATTAAAGTAAAACAAAAGGTCAAAAATTAAAAGATTAAAAGCTGAAATAAATAAAAAAACAGCATATATGATCAATTTCAATTGAAGCCGACTAAACAAAAAATATGAATTTTTTCTATTTTATTAAAATTAAAAAACATCAAATTAATATTAATTTAAAATGATTGTCAATATAAATTAAATTTTCAGGACTAAGTTAAATAAAAATAAAACCCCAATAAAAGAGAGAATAATAAAAATTAAAAACCAAAACTAAGAGTATAGATACATAAATACGAACAAAAAATAGGGATTGTCTTAGAAGGACGGAAAAATTAAAAGAATCGAAACTACAACAGAAATTAAAAGAATAAGGGACGAAATAAAAAATAAAAATTAAATAAGATAATTTTTGTGTTCAATATTAATGTTAAGTAATATAATTTTAAAGAAATAAGATAAAAACATTAAAGATAGTATTCAGTCATAAAATTCTTCTAAACCATCCGAGATATTAGATTTGAAATATTATATATAAAGATATTGCAAAACTTGTTTTTTTAATAATTACATCATAGAATGATAAATTATTTGAATTATCATTCTCACTGTTATTATTATGATTGAAGGCAAAATTCAAAAAAATATTAGCAGGAGAGAGAAAATGGGGGACAATTAACCGATCGCCATCAAGTTTCCGGCCACAGTAAGACGACACGCGCACCGTCATGTGGAAGAGATCATGGTGGTGCCTCCAGTGAGATGACAAATGGACATTTTTCACCACCAGACAACGATGTATGCACCATCTATAAGGCGCAGACAAAGACAACTGCCGGTGTGTCAGGCAGACGCGCCAACAGTTTTCCGCAGAAAAAATAATTAAAAAACTAAAATTACCTAAACACCTCTACTGCCAACACTTGACTTTTGTCTTTTCTTAGGGCACTTCAATATTTCTACTGTTTATAACAACTTGAAAAACCAGAAACACTCAACGATAACTGTACATATTATTTAAGGCTAATATGGTGATTTCAGTGCTCATCAACAATGCAAAAAATCAGAAATACCCTTGAGCAATGAATGTGTTTTTGTCTATTGGGAGGGGTAAAATCTTAGTTTTGTTATACAAAAAACCCAAAAAAAACACAAACATCCCGAAACAATCAGATGATGTCAACATGTGCAGTGAAAAAGTCTAAAATACCTTTAAGGGCAAAAGTTAAGTTTATACACTAAAGGGCAATACAATAATTACACTATTAAAATCTACAATAATCTGTGTCTACTGCTACAATACTTTCCCTTCTCGGTATAACTTCTTTAATAAATCAAAGATGGTGTAATAATTTTTTTAATATTTTATAATAATTTTAACACATTGATATTGCTTATAAAAAAAATATTTCAATATATTTTTTATAAAAAAAATTAAAACTAATTTATACCATAATATCAAAGACGAAACTTCTTTAATTGATGGCGTTGTTTTCAACCAATATTAAATCTAACTTTCTTTTCTAATTAATTAATTAAAATCAAGTTATCTGGCCAATTACTGATAAAATTGAAAATTTCAATTTACAAAGAAAGAGGGAGAAGCCCTCTTTTATATATTTTTTAACTGAAATAACAAAAATCTCTCTCTTCTTTACAAAGAAAGAGGGTTAAAGCCATGTCAGCCCAGCGCTTGGCAGCAGCATACATGGCTTTTCAATAAATTTTTACCAGCATAATTAATTGTGGGGAAAACACTGCAGCAATTCACAGTGAGAATAGCTACAGTGTTTCCCCCACATGATTTAGCTTTAGGTTAATGAACTATGTTGTGTTTATAGTCTTGTTTTTTTTGGTTAAGTGCTAGGACCAGCCCTTTTATGTTTTTTTTGTCACTAAAAAAACTCTGACCAATCTTGAATACTATTATAAATTTTTTGTTTAATTTTAATAATGTGTTTTTAATTATTATGTTACTAATATGAAAATAATATTATTAACAATATTTTTTCATAGTATTTTGTATACCACTGTCTAATACAATTTTTTCATAAAATCTGCTACTTTTGCCCCATCAAGCAGTATGTTTGTTGAGTAGATGTCTCTGTGATAAATGGGGATGGAAGCTGCTGAATGCAGGTAGGACCGTAGGAGAGTGCCCCTGCTACCTCTGTTCTTTGGTCTGTTGAGTGGCTTTGTAATTGACTGACTCGGTCAAGTCTGGCTGCTTAATTCTAAAGACTTTGGGTTTTGAACTTTGTACTCATGGAAGGCGAAAGGAAAAAAACAGAGAAAGAAAATAGCAGTAGAAAGGAGGAGGAGATTCCCGTTTTATACCTTCTCTCTTCTAAAAAGCTACTGTCCGAAAGAAGAAGAAAAAGAAAATGGCAGCTGTTGAGTTAACGGTATTTCATGTCATCCTGCTGTTCTGGTCATTGCGTACCGCAGAATCACAGGTTATGGCATTGACTGGATGTGAATCTTACTGTGGAGGCATTGAAATTCCATATCCCTTTGGAATGACAAAAGGATGTTTCCTAGACGAAAGGTTCAAAATACACTGCAACTCTAGCAGTGGAGTTCCTAAACTTACACTCAACGGCACTGATCTGCCTGTGATTTACATATCAGTTTCTTACAGTACGATTTATGTCAAGTTTCCAATTGCTTTTGCAAATTGTGGAGACAAAGATAGAAGCACAGTTGTTGACTTGGAAGGAAGCCCGTTTCTTTTCTCCTCCGAGGATGACTTCGTTGCAAGGGGTTGCAGCAACCTTACCTTGATGCACCAAAATAATTCTACTGTTGGTGGGTGTGTGTCAATTTGTTACGAAAACCGTGATCGCTTGATTGCTAGCTGCAGTGGGATCAACAGTTGCCAGACCAGAGACCCTTCTGACATGATAGATGGGGATTCTGCTCTTGTTGTTGTGCTGGATTGGGGGATAGACAGAAGGGTATTTGAATCACTTGTCAGGAATGGATCATACAATACTTTAAGTTACACTTCTACGTGTAAGGATATGAATACTTCAATCAATTCAACCATCCAGAGCCCCATCGTTCAATGTTCTTGCAATCCAGACTTCGAAGGAAATCCTTATCTTTCTGGTATTTGTCAAGGTAAACTCCGGGTTACAATTCCTACTCTATAGATTCTTCTGGCACTGTTTACCATTGTATTTCTTACTGATCCGTCAACTCGGTGGTTTTTCCATTGTGTTGCAGAGGATACAGCATACGTCTCTTACCGGCGGAAAATCAATGCTAAAATGGCAGGCCTAGGTATGTTTAACAGCATTTTCACTCTATATCATCGTAGAAAAGACTAGAGATTATGCCACAGCTTTAAAGGGGTCAAGAAAACAATTGACAGGCATTGTAATGTTTGATTAGAGGAAAACCGTGTTGTTGACTTGTCTCATGATAGTGCTCGAAGAAAAATCAGATTCTATGTCTGATCCTCTAAGAGAGACCGGAGAAGACAACAGCCGCACTGATTATCTACCAAATTCTCTTTTCAAAACTGACATGAATAAAGTAGAATATTGAGAGAAACTACAACACTGTACTTAACTATGTTGAATTGATGGAAATTTTATGCAAGATCCTCCACTGATCAAAGCGGAGCTGATTTGTTAGGAAAAAAACAATGAGCTACAGAAATCATTAAGGAAATTCAATTGATGTTTTAGGATACAGTCTCTGTTGCCTGGATAAGCAATAAAGACAATCTGCAAAATAGAAGTTAGAGATAAAATCTTGACCCTTGCTGCAGCTGTTCAACCCAAAATCACCAATCCTATCCTAGCAGCATCAAATAATTGCAGATGCTGCCCCATTACCAAAGCAAACAGAGAGAATTTGTTTTTTCTGAATATAGTTGATTTATGCAGGTGTTGGAGTGGGATTGGGAGCACTGTTTTTATTCATCGGTTTATGGTGGCTGTACAAAGTATTCAAGAGAAAGAGGTGTGAAAAACTAAAGAAAAAGAACTTTAAAAGGAATGGTGGTCTATTAATGCAAGAACAGCTATCCTCAGGTGAAGTCAATGTTGAGAAAATCAAAATGTTTCCTTCGAAAGAATTAGACAAGGCCACTGATCATTACAATGCGAATGGAACGCTGGGCCAGGGAGGCCAAGGGACAGTTTATAAAGGGATATTGGCAGATGGAAAAATCGTCGCAGTCAAGAAATTCAAAGTAATTGTTGAAGAATGAAAGCATGAAATGCAGCTGATTCCAAGACTGCAAGCTGAAGGAGTGAAGGCAGAGCTGTGAAGGCAGAGCTGCAACAGAATTTTTGATGTTTTCTTCTGTTTTGATTAGTAGTCGTGTTTAAGTCAATAAAGATCAATTGTTTGATCTAGAAGTCTAGTTTTTACTAAGTTTCAGTTTAAGTCCACTTAGTGTTAGTATAGAACAAGAGTTTGTATTTAATTAGAATTCATACTCTTTGTAAAACTTTCATTTTCGTTTTTCTATAAATAAAAGCAAAGGGATGGCAGTAACCGCAGCACATTTTTGCCCTTTATTCTGAAAATCATTGCCAAATTTACTTGTTCTCTAGTTCTTTGAAATTCTGGAAATTCATCAGAATTTGAGTCACTGATTTCAACAGTGACTGTTTTTCTGGGCAGGAACACAATTCCTGACAGTAATTTGAACAATAGTTGTTTGTTCATCAGAATTTTTTCCAACAGTAATTGATGAAGGGAATCTCAGACAATTTACCAACGAGGTCGTCCTTCTATCCCAGATTAACCATAGAAATGTTGTTAAGCTTTTGGGTTGTTGTTTAGAGACTGAACTTCCATTGTTGGTCTATGAATTCATTCCTAATGGGACCCTTTTCCAGTTTCTCTATGACCCTAACGAGGAATTCCCTTTAACCTGGGAGATGTGCTAAATTATTCTTAATAAATACAACATCGAATGATAAATTATTTCAAATGTTATTCTCATTGTTATTCTTATGATTGAAGGTAAAAAAAATAAAATTATTAGCATAAAAAATATTATTTGATTTAAAGAACAAATAAAAATAGTTAAAAGACAAAATTAAGGACAAAAAAAAATTAGTATTATTACCATTATGAATGTAATTATTATAATCGTTTGGATTATAATAAAAATTGTTTTTGATATTTTTTGTTTAATATTAATGTTAAGTCATTCAATTTTAAAGAAATAAGATAAAAAAAATTAAAAACAATACGAGCCACAATTCTTTTTCAAATCATTAATAAGAGATATTAGATTTGAAACATTACATGTATAGAAATTGCAAAATTTAATTCTTAATAAATACAACACCGAATGATAAATTACTTGAATTTTTATTCTCATTGTTATTATTATGATTGAAAGTAAAACACAATATTAGCAGCATTGAAAAAAAATTGATATAAAGAACAAATGAAAATAATTGAAGAACAAAATTAGTACAAAAAAAATAAAAATTTGTATTATTATTATTATTATTATTATGAAATATTACTAGCCACTTATTTCCTAATGGCCATGGAGATCAACTGCCTGTTTGATATTCTTGATCCTCAGGTTGTGAAGCAAGGGAAAGAAGAGGATGTGCTGATGGTTGCTAGCTTGGCTAGGAGCTGCTTGATGCTGAATGGGAAAGGAAGGCCTACGATGAAAGAAGTCACAATGGTGTTAGAGAGGATTCAAAAATCCGAGAACTTGATCGTTCAACGAGAGATTGAATATGACAGAAAAGAAGTGATGGGCGCAACATGGGATGTCACTTCTCCCTCGACAATTCCCAGCTTCGGGATTAGTGCTTCCTCATCACTTGATGAAAAAACACTTTTCCATACATATTGAAATCATTTACTACATGTTTTACGACTGTTTGGTAATGTGGTTGCTACTGTGGTTGATGTTAAAAAATAATTTCATAAAAAATACTTTTATTTACGATTCATAACTGAAATTGAAGTGTTTGGTTAAAATTGTGGTTGCGTTTGAGATTGAATGAAAAACAGTCTTGTGTGTTTGATTACCATGTTTTTCATATTGCTGTCAACTTGTGAAATTACTTTAAAAGACATACATATATTATATAATATAATATAAATATATATTGTTTTCTAAATATTGTAGATTTAATAATCATAATAATAAAATGTAATTAATAATTCAAGTAAATTAGACACATGTTTTTATTCTCCCATCAAACTACTTGCAATTCCATCACGAACTAAATCCATACGTGAAAGCTTTTACGATCCCTTGCTATTTGATCGAGGAACAACATCTGGTAAAATATCATCATGAACAACATCTACGATACATACTCAGTTTCAGGATCTCTATCTACATGTTGTAGAGATATAATTTGAAGCCAAAATCCAATTGCAACTTTCTGAATTTCATCCAGGGCTTCGCTGATCTTCTCAACTTTCTGACCCATAATAAATCGAAAAACAATAGGGTTGTGGAGTTAAATGAATTCACACACCTTGCCCTTTCATCAGGGTTGATCTCTATCTTCATATATTTTTATTTTTTTTAAATATGATTTTTAATTTTAAAAAAAAAATTGATTAGGCCTGACCCAACTGAATGGGTCGGTCCATCCAAGGTGGGCCAAAAGGACCAACTCTGTTGGACCTGGGCTGAGCTGAGAGCAAGTCCAGCCTAAGAGTTAAAAATAAATAAATTGCAATCACGTTGGTGCACTGTTCACGTAGTGTGAACAGTGACAGGGTGGTCGGTCGACATTGATGAGAGGCTTGCCTTCTACTGCCGCCAGGTAAAGAAGGTCGAGGTGGTTCTTACTGTGGTGGTGACATTGGAAATGGTGGTCTATAGTGGTCGGGAGGAGTGTCAGAAGCTTGTTGTTTGGTTGTGTTGCCGCCTCTGCTTCTACGTCGGGGTTTGCTGCTACTACTAGAGGTCATGACAGAGCTTCTGGCATGGAGGAGAAGTTACCGGTGCTGAGGGGGATGATGGTGGTACTCTTCGGAAGTTGCCGCTGACTGTGGAGAGAGAAAGAGTTGCCGCTCACTGTGGAGAAAGAGAGACTATTGGCTGACTATAAAGAGAGAGAAAGGGACCACCGGTGTTGTGGCTGAACCAAGCAATGACTATGACATTGTAGTTGAACCGGCTAACAGTGGTGTGCCTGTGGTTTCTGTGGTGTGGTTGAGGCTAAAAGCATCTAACCAATGCTTTTCGTAAACTGTGGTTCAACCGCAGTTTTAGGTGGAATCCACAGTTGCAAAACTGTGGTCCTTTCTTTTACCATATAGTTTGGCTCTGCGGTTAGCTTCAACCGTAGAAGCCACCACAGAGCCAAACACCCATGAAATGGTCTAGAATATCATTAGGTCCCTAAGAGTGAAGATGATTAAGATTGTGGCTCATATCTAAGTTGCTGCTACAAAAATTGGTCTTAAATTCTTGGCCATATTTATTAAAATGTTGTGCTTGCTTATCATAGCTGAAAGATTTTCCTATCAAAGGTGTACAATATTTCAATGCACCTAAACCTAAGGGGTAGGTTTGTTAATTAAAGCATTGTATTCTTTTCTTCTTTTTCATCCCCTTTTTTTCTTTTCTTTTTTCAAATCTTTGAACTAGTTAAAATGACTTTATTTGATTTTTTTCTAAATGTAATAAAGTGAGAGGTATGCCTTTAAATGATTTTTTGAAATAAAAGTGATAAACATAAATTTAACAAATCACAAAAAAAAACCCTCTAAAAATTGTCTCTCTTGAGCTCAACTAAATTAAGGATTTAGAGGGTGTTTGACATTGCGTTTCAAAAGTGTTTTTGAAAAAAAATGAAATTTATTTTATTTTTTTTACTTTAAATTACAAATTTTAGTGTTTTTAGATCATTTTCATGTGCTGATATAAAAAATAATGATAATAATACTAATTATAATTTAAATGATATTAATAAAAATAACAGTGTTGATTATCATAATAATTATTATTGTAATAATGATAGCGATAATAACAATAATGATGATATCATCGATATTATTACTAATAATAATTAGAATATTGATTATTTACAATACTATTTATAATGGCAACTATAATGATTGTGATAATTTAACAATCAAAATAATAATCGATATAATTCATTAGTCGATGTTGTATTTGTTGAAAATTGACTTTTGGAGCTTTTCTATGTGTGATATTTTAGATCTAATATCACGTAAATAAAAAATATATGAAGGCACATGTAAACAAAAAAAATATATGAAGGCATACGTAAACAAAATGGGTGAAAAATTGTGGAAAATAATCTACAATGAAAAAATATACGAGCCTCTTGCCTTGTGCTTCGTCGCGACCAAAACCAAGTTGTTTAACATGGGAATATTTTTTTAAGGGTGCTCGATTTTTTTATGATACTGTATATCTAAGCAAAATAATCAACTTGAGCATAATTTTTATGAAGTAATGTACAAAAAACTAATTATAGGACAATTTTTTGTGTTTAGTAATTAATATAATTTTAAAGAAATAAGGTAAAAAAAATTAAAGAAAACATTGAGTTACAAAATTTTTAACGAGCACAACATCAAATGATAAATTACTTGATTTGAAACCTTATATATAAAGAAGCTATAAAAATTATTCTTAATAAATACAACATCGAATGATAAATTATTTCAAATGTTATTCTCATTGTTATTCTTATGATTGAAGGTAAAAAAAATAAAATTATTAGCATAAAAAATATTATTTGATTTAAAGAACAAATAAAAATAGTTAAAAGACAAGATTAAGGACAAAAAAAAATTAGTATTATTACCATTATGAATGTAATTATTATAATCGTTTGGATTATAATAAAAATTGTTTTTGATATTTTTTGTTTAATATTAATGTTAAGTCATTCAATTTTAAAGAAATAAGATAAAAAAAATTAAAAACAATACGAGCCACAATTCTTTTTCAAATCATTAATAAGAGATATTAGATTTGAAACATTACATGTATAGAAATTGCAAAATTTAATTCTTAATAAATACAACACCGAATGATAAATTACTTGAATTTTTATTCTCATTGTTATTATTATGATTGAAAGTAAAACACAATATTAGCAGCATTGAAAAAAAATTGATATAAAGAACAAATGAAAATAATTGAAGAACAAAATTAGTACAAAAAAAATAAAAATTTGTATTATTATTATTATTATTATGAAATATTACTAGCCACTTATTTCCTAATGGCCATGGAGATCAACTGCCTGTTTGATATTCTTGATCCTCAGGTTGTGAAGCAAGGGAAAGAAGAGGATGTGCTGATGGTTGCTAGCTTGGCTAGGAGCTGCTTGATGCTGAATGGGAAAGAAAGGCCTACGATGAAAGAAGTCACAATGGTGTTAGAGAGGATTCAAAAATCCGAGAACTTGATCGTTAAACGAGAGATTGAATATGACAGAAAAGAAGTGATGGGCGCAACATGGGATGTCACTTCTCCCTCGACAATTCCCAGCTTCGGGATTAGTGCTTCCTCATCACTTGATGAAAAAACACTTTTCCATACATATTGAAATCATTTACTACATGTTTTACGACTGTTTGGTAATGTGGTTGCTACTGTGGTTGATGTTAAAAAATAATTTCATAAAAAATACTTTTATTTACGATTCATAACTGAAATTGAAGTGTTTGGTTAAAATTGTGGTTGCGTTTGAGATTGAATGAAAAACAGTCTTGTGTGTTTGATTACCATGTTTTTCATATTGCTGTCAACTTGTGAAATTACTTTAAAAGACATACATATATTATATAATATAATATAAATATATATTGTTTTCTAAATATTGTAGATTTAATAATCATAATAATAAAATGTAATTAATAATTCAAGTAAATTAGACACATGTTTTTATTCTCCCATCAAACTACTTGCAATTCCATCACGAACTAAATCCATACGTGAAAGCTTTTACGATCCCTTGCTATTTGATCGAGGAACAACATCTGGTAAAATATCATCATGAACAACATCTACGATACATACTCAGTTTCAGGATCTCTATCTACATGTTGTAGAGATATAATTTGAAGCCAAAATCCAATTGCAACTTTCTGAATTTCATCCAGGGCTTCGCTGATCTTCTCAACTTTCTGACCCATAATAAATCGAAAAACAATAGGGTTGTGGAGTTAAATGAATTCACACACCTTGCCCTTTCATCAGGGTTGATCTCTATCTTCATATATTTTTATTTTTTTTAAATATGATTTTTAATTTTAAAAAAAAAATTGATTAGGCCTGACCCAACTGAATGGGTCGGTCCATCCAAGGTGGGCCAAAAGGACCAACTCTGTTGGACCTGGGCTGAGCTGAGAGCAAGTCCAGCCTAAGAGTTAAAAATAAATAAATTGCAATCACGTTGGTGCACTGTTCACGTAGTGTGAACAGTGACAGGGTGGTCGGTCGACATTGATGAGAGGCTTGCCTTCTACTGCCGCCAGGTAAAGAAGGTCGAGGTGGTTCTTACTGTGGTGGTGACATTGGAAATGGTGGTCTATAGTGGTCGGGAGGAGTGTCAGAAGCTTGTTGTTTGGTTGTGTTGTCGCCTCTGCTTCTACGTCGGGGTTTGCTGCTACTACTAGAGGTCATGACAGAGCTTCTGGCATGGAGGAGAAGTTACCGGTGCTGAGAGGGATGATGGTGGTATTGAAATATAATGCTCAAATCTAATGTCATACCTTCATATATTTTTATTAAAATCTTAAAGGTATTATTTCTCAAGAAAATAAACTTGATTATATAAGTTTATAGTTTATAGTGAGTTGAGTGAAATATAACTCATAATATATAAATAAATTATAAGGATGAAATAACTTGTTAACCCTTTCACTCTAGAAAAAAAAAGATAAAGCTATAAATACCCCATAACCATCCAAGTAAAGGGTTCA
Organism: Salix brachista; assembly: GCA_009078335.1. Classification (NCBI taxonomy): domain Eukaryota; kingdom Viridiplantae; phylum Streptophyta; class Magnoliopsida; order Malpighiales; family Salicaceae; genus Salix; species Salix brachista. The sequence goes on along the minus strand of CM018589.1, from coordinate 7,991,091 downwards.
TGATCTGTATTCTCTATCATATGTATATTTTTAAATAATATCTTTTTAAATTATCATTGCAATCTTTTTCACTATAAAGATACTTACTTAAACATCTAAGAGTCCATTAACCTATGACAAGGACCTTTTGTAGGTACTTAGCCTTTGATATTAAGCTATATATATTTTAGTCATCCTAGACACGAGAAATAAAGTAGATTGTAGGACCAAGTGATTAATAATTTGTCCATTCATATGAGCCTTATTCCTAAATATTTTGGGATTTTTTATAACAACATCAATGTAGCCTTTTGTAGGAATTGATAAAAAAAACCCAATCAATTTCTTCCTATTTAACTTGTTTTTGATATTTTTATATCATATCATGATAGACAAGCAAGATACATTTAGGCCATGACACGTGATGAATCTACTTGTCATCATTATCACGAGCACTTCTAACCAACCAAATTTTCAACAACTTATCAATCAGGTCCAAGTTCTTATCTCTACAGTATTGATAAACTAGGGGGAAATTCATATCTTGCCACTCCATCAGTTCATAACATCCTCAACAACACACAATACCCCTATCAGAGGCTGCTCTTAGTACATGTAAATAATCTTACCATTTTGTAGAGCTTGATCAAAATGAAATTTATGAGAATTGTTCTTTTGGGCTTTCAATGAATCCCTTAAGAGGTCATTTGCTTTGTTGTGAAACTTGTGTACAAATTTACCATTCCCATCATTCTATTCCAAACTCTTTGTGGTCTAAAGCTCAACAAAAAAATGTTATTAAACATATATAGGAATATGTCCATAGCCTCATTAGGCAATGGATTTTACCTTATCCAAATGAGTATTTAATACTCGAGTCCTTAGGGACTTTATGTTTTAAAAAATAAGCTTGAATAATTATGATGGTCTAGTTAAACCATGAGAACACATGCAAAAATTTATTAAGTAGCTTAGAACTGGTTATTCAAGATAGTATTGTGATGTGTAAGATCCTACACATAATCTTTAGAAGGTTTGCAAATGTATGGCACAATAATTTGGAGCTAAGTTTCATTAAAGGCTTTAGTGACCTTTATGCTAAATCAGTGGCATGATTTAGTATTAGTATACCTGTTGAGACAAGGCCCATGAAGCTATTTGGTGTCACCTAGTTAGAGGGTGAGTCCATGTGGGCGTGCTTGAAGAGGTTCAATGAGGAGATGCTTAAGGTCGAAGAATTGTTTGAGCTAGTTACCTTTAAGGCCTTGATAAATTGGTAAAAATGTGTTATATGAAAAAAAAAAAAAAAAAAAAAAAAGCTTCATGCCTTACCAACCGAAGCTTGCCCAAAATAAAACAAGTCATGAAAAATCATATACGGGTGGTAAAGGAAAGTGTGTTGCGGTATATGCCTTCTAATTTTATAAGAAGTGTTGCTACCCAAATTTTGACCAAATTATTTTCATGTTTCAGAGAAAAACAAAAAATATTAAAAAGACAAAAATCCAAAAATATCTTGTTACAAGGGAAAAATTGAAAAAATTGAGAATTTAACAGTCAATGCAGGGTCAAATCGCACAAATTGGAAATCAAGGACCAAAATAAAAAAGCGCGTGAAGTCAAGGCTGATATTGAATTTCTGACTGGGGTATAATTGCACAAAATCATAAGTTTAAATTCAATTGGGGGTGCGATTAGAACAATTATAAGGAGGGGACCAAATCGCATTTTTGCCCTCTGCAAAATCATTTTTCACAAGCGTGCACTGTTCAATCACCTGAACAGTGCACGCACGCCGCCTGAGCAAAGCCCCATTACTGGGCAATGCAGAGGCAGCAGCCCTCGGCTGCACGCCATGGGCAGCCAAATGGTGCTTTCCTCTGCTATAAATAGCATGCAGATAGAGACGATTAGCGGACGGAGGTGATTGAGCTAAATTCACGGGGGAGAAAAAAAGAAAGAGTGGGGGACGAAGAGAGAAGGAAAAAAGAAACACAGAGCTGCACCAACGTCAAAGAGCCAAATTCATGTAAAGAGACCGAGGAGAAAGACGGAGGACAAGATTTTGCTAAAGGAGAAAAAAATCACGTAATCACACAGAAAAGCAGAGAATACAGAGGATTTACGTAAAAAAGCTTAGGAAATCTTCTTCCCCAGCTCCAGCATCACTCTCTCTCTCTCCCCTTCGTCTCTCGGCCAGTTACAGTTTCTCTCTCACTTAAAAACCAACAGCCACACGCCTCTCTCTCTCCTCCTCCGGCCACCATCTCCGACCACCTCGCACCACCCCGTCATCACCAGAAGCTACCCCTCCACGCCACCAGCCCAACCACCTCCTCAGGCGAAGGTAGTAGCAGCAGCAGGCGTAGCAGCAGCAACAGGCTGGCCAGCTTCCGACGCCTCCTCCGGCCACCACAGGCCACCATTTCCGACGCCACCACGACTGGAAGAACCACCTCGACATCCTCTACCCAAAGGTGTTAACAGGTATGCCGTTCATCACACTTGAAATTCTTTCATTTTACTGTAGATCATCATTTTGCATGCCGTGGAGAGTGAATTAATTCACTCCCCGCTGGGTGGACAGGCCGCGCTTTGTGCCCGGCCTGACACCGGATTCAAGATGGGCTTCCAGCCCGTTGGGGGGCTTAGAGCCTAGCCCGGCGAGTGGGCTGACAACCCAGTGAGTGGGCTGCAACTCAGCCCAGCGAGTGGGCTGGCAGCCTGGCCCATCAGGGCTGGGAGCCAGCCCAACAAATAAAAAATAATAAAAAATACAGAAATACAAAAAAATCAAAATTTGCAAAAAAGATTTTTGTTTTAAAAAAAAAGAAAGATAAAATATGTTGTTTTCGTGCATATGGCCAATACACTAGCATATTTTAAAAATTCTTTTTCTTTCAAAAAATATATTATCTTGGAGTTTGAAGAGAAAATGTGTTTTAGCATGGATTTCGCAAGGAAAAATCATTTCTCGCATTTTGAGATTTTACAACATGTTTGTAAAAATCCAAAGGGTATTGGCCAATATTTCGAAAATATCAAAATCTTATTTTTGGGAATTTATTATTCACTGTCGGTATTTGGATAAATAAATCCTAAGGGGTTAATATCCAAAATATTCGAAGGGGATAATTTGCTATTATTCACTGTCGGTGTTTGGATAAATAAATCCTAAGGGGTTAATATCCAAAATATTCGGCGGGGATAATGTGCTATTACTTACTGTCTGTATTTGGATAAATAAATCATAAGGGGTTAATATCCAAAATATTCGGCGCGGATAATTTGCTATTATTCACTGTAGGTGTTCGGATGAATAAATCCTAAGGGGTTAATATCCAAAATATTCGGCGGGGATAATTTGCTATTATTCACTGTCGGTGTTTGGATAAATAAATCCTAAGGGGTTAATATCCAAAATATTCAGCGGGGATAATGTGCTATTATTCACTGTTGGTGTTTGGATAAATAATGCTATTATTCACTGTCGGTGTTTGGATGAATAAATCCTAAGGGGTTAATATCCAAAATATTCGGCGGGGATAATTTTCTATTATTCACTGTCGGTGTTTAGATGAATAAATCCTAAGAGGTTAATATCCAAAATATTCGGCGGGGATAATTTTCTATTATTCACTGTCGGCGGGGAGTGAATTAATTCATAAACATAATTAAACTTTAATTTATCCCATGATTTAATCAAATTGGCTTATTACAAAAATAATTATACTTTTCGACCTAATTTTTATTTAGATTTATCTGAAAATCATTTATTTTATCCTTCATATTTGTATTTTCCTTCATTTTTTAGCACAATAGAGGTACAATTGGGCTCTCGAATCCCTCCAAAACTTCCAACTTGATTCTTCCACAACGTCAGCCCTTTTTTTTACTTTGTTTTTGTTTTTTTAGTTTTTAGAAAATAATCCAATAATGAGTTATGACAATCCTGTGTTTTTTAATTAAACTATCTGTTTTTCTCAAAACCTAAATATTTTCTCGTGCTTGTGGATCAATCTCTCCCAGCTCAATCTCCCTCCAAAACCCTCGTTACTTGTGATAATGTGCCCTTGTGTCTGGATTGGCCGAGAAAGTGGTTCTTCAGGTCTGGCTGAACAGCCAGGATTCTAGCAGTACACAATGTCGGATCATTGTTAAGATAAAAAAGAGAGAAGTGATGAAGAGAATTGAATCTGAGACCTGCAATCGGTGATCAGAGTGGGAGAGAGAGATACAAAAGAGTTATGCCTTGTAAAATTGGCTATCGACAAAATGATAAGAAACAGAACAAGAAAGATAAGCCTTGCATTTCTTACCTAAGTAAAAGAATATCCACTTACTAGTAAGAAGTGTCTCTGCAACACTTCTAGAATATCCTCTGGAAACTAGTTATCATGTGGTTGAAAATTAACTTAGATTTTCGCTTTTCGTCTCTAGTTATCATGTGTTGCATTTCCCAGCCAACACTTCTACAATGAGTATGAAAATTAATTGAAAAAAACCACAAGTATAATTTAGAGAGGGTGTCCAACAATCAACTCATTGTGCAATTCGTCTCTTCACAAGAACAGACTGCAGATATCTTGACAAAGGGATTAAGCTCACCACTGTTTCATACTCATTGTAACAATCTCAGGCTTGGTTTATGCCAGCCTGTGATTGCGGGGGAATGTTAGCGTATGATGTATGGTATGCATACATGTGAGTATGCATACACAAGAAAGACTCTTGGGGTATAAATATATCAACATGTACTCTGCGTGTATAAGCTGGAAAAGCAGTAATAGTGAATATTTTAAAATTCATCTTTTCCCTCCAAAATACTCTGTCTTCTTCACAGAGCAATTCCTTTCTTCTCTTCTCTGTGAAACAATTACAGTCATTCATTAATCTTCACAGTTTTTTCATACACCATCGAGAACTACATGAAACATAACAAGATTTAGTTTTTAGTCTCATAAATTCTCAGTTTCTTCGGTTTATGAGCATGAGTAGAAAGAGAGACAAAGGCAACAATGCTCGTAAGGACTTATGGTAGATCAGAGGGCTATAACACAGGTGATAAGATAAAAAAAAAAGAGAAGGGATGAAGAGAAGTACACAATTGAATCTGAGACCTGCAATCGGTGATCAGAGAGGAAGGGAGAGATATCATTTCTATTCTTTTTTAATTAAGTTTTTTCTTTCATTTACCACCTATAATCATAGATGAAGTGTTAGTATATTTCCTAGCACCCACAACATGTGACCAAAACATAGTAAATGGCCTTCCACAAAAGGCAAATTAAAGCAGTCAGTTTGGTTGTCGTAAGCCATTTGCACTAGGCACACAGCGGTTTCCCTTGCCAGATGCTCGCCGTCAGACATAGCCAGTGTTAGTCATAATTTAGTGTTGCCGCTCTAAGACCCCTTCTGTTGAGGTCTCCGAAACCAAAAGTAAGAAGCAGCGTGATCCTATGTGCTCAATATTTGTTTCTTTTTACCCTTAGTAAATTGCCACATTAGGCATTCATCACTCACAACTACATGATCTGGTGATTACAACTACATGATTTGCTGAACAGAACCATGTATTTGGGAACCATTGCTAAGCTACAGGTTCTGGGGTTGATCCGAAATTGAGATAAATCTATTTGTCCAGTTCGGAGAACCTTCAAATGAAAAAGAAGAGTTATGCCTTGTAAAATTGGCTATCATCAGAAGGATAAATAGCATAACAAGAAAGATCAGCCTCGCATTTCTTACCAAAGTTAAGGATTCCACTTATTTGCATCAATTATAAAATATCCTCTGGAAAACATTTATCATGTAACCGGTTAAGAATCCGTCGAACAATTAAATTAAAAGAAATCGGTCTATAGATCGAGAAATATTCGACTAGCTAAGTACGGTTAACTTAATTCCTTATTTGTTTATAACTTTAAACTCTTGTTTGACAATACGTTTCAAAAGTGTTTTTGAAATAATTTTAAAAAATTTATTTTTATTTTTTATTTTAAATTAAAAAAATTCTAGTATTTTTAGAACATTTTCATATATTGATATCAAAATAATTTGTCAAAAATAAAAAAAATATTATTTTGATCTATTTCTAAACAAAAATCATTTTTAAAAACAATCTCAACTACATTTTGAATCAGTCACTAAGTCTAAAGTAAGACTTCTAATTATTTAAAAAGACTTGAGCAAGTAAATAGGGACAAATTTGGGAAATGCTTTGGTTTGATTTATTTTTCTGTTATTCTCCGAAAAATCTTGGTTCATTGATAGAATTTTCTTGGAAATGATGAGCTTTTCCACTTTTCTGTGAGAATATTTTATAGCTCCATCATCGTGCCTTGCCAAATAGTAAACTTTTGCAGAACTTTCAAATCTAATTTTAATTGCTGTCGTTAACTATTTCATTTTAATATAATTAAGGGCTCCAATTAGATCCAACTAACATGCCATTCCACAATTAATTTGGATTTTTTTTATTATGATTTGGTGATATGTTAGTTCTACAGCATTTAATAACCATAATATAAAATAGTGAGAATAGAATATGTATTATCTATTTTAAAAGTATATATTTTACTCTAATTTCACTCAAAACTATTGCAAAAAAATATTCAAACCCTTTTATACTTTTAATCAAATATATTTCTATCGTTTAAAAATTAAAAATAAAATCAATCCAGGCTCATCTAAAATAACTTAACTATGACATCATCATTTTATAACAAAAATAATAAATATATTTTATTAATTGCTTTTTTAAAATATAAGTATCCAAATTGAAAGGGGGGAATGAATACAAGTTTTTAAATAAATAAAATAAAAAATACTTTGGAATTGTCATTATATTTGAATCACTTGTGAGGCTGAATCTAATTTAATAAAACCACATGGTAAATATAAAAAAAAAATGAATTGCAGAAAAGTAATTAACGGAAAAGTTGACCTCAAGTCAATGATGGAAATAGACTTTCTTTATGGAAATAACGTGTGGAAAATGGTGTTGGCAAAATCAAAAGGTATCTTTATAAAATGAACCACTGATTAATGATAATATTTGTCTTTAAATACTAGCAAGTCTTTAAATACTAATAAAAAGATTGATATGGATCTGAGAGTCCATTGTCATCTGCATTTTTTCCACTATATGGATTAAAATAGTGGAATGGTCCATGAGAGTACCATTGCTATCACGCGTTCTTTCCACAATAATATTTAATGGATATTTATCCTTGATTAGTTGAAAGAATGAGTTTTCTGAATATTTATCCACAACAATCTTGCAGTTTTTTCCACGGGGATGGGGTCACGATAGCTTAGCAAGTCCTCCTCCTCTATAAAAAGCCTCAACCTGCAAGAGATAGTTAATATTGAAATCATTCGTCAGCTTCTGTATTCATTAGGATGGGCCTTTCTCTTCACATGTCCATTGTTCCAGTAATCATGATGGTTGTTTCCCTGCAAGTATGGCTGCCTCTAGGCTGCATGGAGGAGGAGAGAACCGCTCTCTTGCAGCTGAAAGATTCTCTCAACTATCCCACCGGCACATCCCTGCCCTCCTGGAGAAAAGGCGATGTCCGCTGCTGTGATTGGGAACTAGTTGAGTGCAGCAGCAGTACAGGTCGAGTCACCGGACTCAATCTTGGAAGAAAAAGGAATGGGGACCTGGGAGACTGGTACTTGAATGCCTCCTTGTTTCTTCCTTTTCAAGAACTCATCACTCTCTACTTGTGGGATAATCAGATAGCTGGCTGGGTTGAGAACAAAGGTTTGCTTTTCGATTGAATATTAACTGTGTTTGCTATATTGTTAGTGGATATATAATCTGAAGAAATAAAATAGATTCTTTAAACAACAAATTAAATTAAAGATGATTTGTTGTTTTTTTTATTTTCTTGCATTATTAATATAATTACTGCTTTGATTTAAACTTTTTCATCACCTCAAACAGCTCCTCCTCTCTAATCAATAATTCTTACGTTGATGCCGTGATGCTACCATTTCATTACCATAATTAAATTACTTCAATAATATCCTTTCATGTCTTAATTAATTTATATATTTATTTTTTCAGGTGTTTATCAACCATTTAAAATGAGCAGGCTGGAGAACCTTGACTTGGGATATAATCGCCTCGATAACAGTATTCTATCATATATGGATGGGTTTTCGTCTCTTAAATTATTATATATAGATTACAATAGACTGGAGGGGTTAATAGATTTGAAAGGTTAATTTTTTATATATATATATACTTATCATTTTCTTTATTAAATTCAAATATGTTTTGTAGTGAATGAATTAACAATTATTATTATTTTTATGTATATCAAGAATGTTCGAGCAACTTGGAGACCTTGTATTTGAGCGGCAACAATATTACCAAAGTGGTAGCCTCAAGAGGTAAGTGATAATGATGATTCATATGCCCATTAATAATAATTATTTTTCGTTTGGAAAACCTTTGTGTACGTTTCTTCTGTAACTTGCAGGCTTGACCAATGTGAGTACCCTCTACCTAAATAATATCACAGCCTATGGAAGTAGCTTTCAGACGTTACTACAATCATTAGGAGCATTCCCAAACCTCACAAAACTTGATCTGGGCAACAACAATTTAAGAGGAAAAATATCAGGTGATGGTAAGTTTTTAGCTTTGAGTGATATTGTTTGTTTAAATGAAAAAAACTCAATTTGAAAAAAAAAAACATATTTTTTTCTTTCATATAGAGTTGCGAAATTTGAGCTCACTAGAAGAGTTGAATCTAGACAGTTGTTCTCTAGATGAAAACTCCCTTCAAAGCCTTGGAGCACTGCCTTCTCTAAAAAATCTATCTTTGCAAACACTGAGTGGCATTGTACCTTTCCAAGGTAAATTAACAAATCTCAACTTCTTGCTACGACTAGATGTGTCTTTATAGAATTCCTTTGTTAAGTTTTGAACCATTCTCAAATCCATTAGAATTTAAATTCATAACATTTTAGCAGAATATGACATTTTGTAAACAAAACAAAATATGAAAAAATAACAATATTGTAAAAAAAAAACAATATCCTTGATGAGATTATAATATTTTAAACTTGAATGTTTTTTTAATATGAATCTAATAAATAAATAAAAACTAATTATGAGTCAACTAAATTGACCAATCAAAGAGAATTAAATTTCAAATTTAGAAATCATTATTATTATTCAATAAGTTGCTTCTTGGCGAATATAATTGATTGTGGCAGGCTTTCTTAACCTCAAGAACTTGGAACTCTTGGATTTGAGTTACAACACTCTCAATAACATTAACATCTTCCAAACCATCGGAACGATGACCTCTCTCAAAAGTTTAAACTTGCAGGGTTGCAGTTTAAATGGCCAATTACCTACCTCCCAAGGTAATTTAAGGTTGATGACTCTTACTTATCAATTACTACAATGATTAGGATCAGTTTTTCAGTTACAATCACTGCATCTTGGACACAACAAATTTCATTTAACTTTTTTTAAAACAAATTTCACATATTAAAAATGTTAGTGTTTTAAAATATCAACTCCACTGTTACTTATCAATGACCATAACAATTATAATTCCTCTGTTATGTTTTCACTGCCTATTAAACAAGTTTTGAATAATTCTCAAATCCATCTGATTTTTTAAAAAACAAAAAAAACAAAGAGACAATTAAATTTAGAATTTAGAATTTAACTGCATTGAAATCCTTATTTTCAATAAGTTGCTTCTTGTTAACTCTTTCATTTTCTTTATAATTAATTGCTTCTTCGTGATTGTGGCAGGCTTTCTTAACCTCACGAACTTGGAGTTCTTGGATATGAGTGGCTCTACTCTCAATAGTGGCAGCATCTTCCAAGCCATCGGAACGAAGACCTCTCTCAAAACTTTAAACTTGCAGGGTTGCAGTTTAAATGGCCAATTACCTACCTCCCAAGGTAATTTAAGGTTGATGACTCTTACTTATCAATTACTACAATGATTAGGATCAGTTTTTCAGTTACAATCATTGCATCTTGGACACAACAAATTTCATTTAACTTTTTTTAAAACAAATTTCACATATTAAAAATGTTAGTGTTTTAAAATATTAACAAATATCAACTCCATTGTTACTTATCACTGACCATAACAATTATAATTCCTCTGTTATGTTTTCACTGCCTATTAAACAAGTTTTGAATAATTCTCAAATCCATCTGATTTTAAAAAAAAAGGAAACAGAGAGACAATTAAATTTAGAATTTAGAATTTAACTGCATTGAAATCCTTATTTTCAATAAGTTGATTCTTGTTAACTCTTTCATTTTCTTTATAATTAATTGCTTCTTCGTGATTGTGGCAGACTTTCTTAACCTCACGAACTTGGAGTTCTTGGATATGAGTGGCTCTACTTTCAATAGTGGCAGCATCTTCCAAGCCATCGGAACGATGACCTCTCTCAAAACTTTAAACTTGCAGGATTGCAGTTTAAATGGCCAATTACCTACAGCCCACGGTAATATAAGGTCAATGACTCTTACTCTCTATCTTTCTCTCTATAGACAATCCGAGTTTAAGATTTTTTAAATTATAATGTGATCAGGCCTATGTGACTTAAATCATCTCCGAGAGTTATCTATCAGTTTCAATGATCTCAGTGGATTCTTGCCTCCGTGTCTGACAAATCTGACATCCCTTCGACGACTAGATCTCTCTTCCAATCACTTGAAAATCCCTATGTCATTGAGCCCATTATACAACCTCTCAAAACTCAAGTCTTTTTATGGTTCTGACAATGAAATATACACAGAAGAAGCTGATCATAATCTTAGCCCAAAGTTCCAGTTAGAATTCCTCTATTTGAGTAGTCGTGGACAATTTGCAGGAGCATTTCCTAAATTCCTTTACCATCAGTTCAACCTCCAATCTTTATATCTTACAAACATCCAAATAAAGGGAGAGTTCCCAAGTTGGTTGATAGAGAACAACACATACCTAAAACATCTTTATTTAGAAAACTGCTCTCTTTCGGGTCCATTCTTACTGCCAAGGAGTTCTCATGTGAATTTGTCAATCCTAAGTATATCCATGAATCATTTCCAAGGACAAATTCCTACAGAAATCGGAGCTTATTTGCCAGGGCTACAAGGTTTATTGATGTTTGATAATGGCTTTAAGGGAAGCATCCCTTCCTCGTTGGGTAGCATGAGCTCACTACGACTGTTAGACCTGTCCAACAATTTTTTGATGGAAATAATACTTTCAAATAACAGCTTGCAAGGGCAGAGCCCTGGATGGATATGGAATATGTCTTCTCTTGAGTTCTTGGACTTATCAGGAAACAACCTCTATGGTCCTTTACCATCGGGATTCGGTGCTTCTTCAAAATTAAGATATGTACATTTGTCTAGAAATAAGTTGCAAGGACCGATCACAATGAAATTCTACGACTCCTCTAAGTTAGTGGCATTAGATCTTTCCCATAACAATTTAATTGGTACAATTCCAGAATGCATTGGCAAGCTATCTAACTTGAGATTTCTACTATTGAGTCATAACAATCTTCAAGGTGAGATCCCAGTTCAATTATGCAGGTTGAAGCAATTAACCCTCGTTGATCTATCCCACAATTATTTTTCTGGTAATATCCTCTCTTGGATGATATCTGCTCATCCTTTCCCAGACCAATATAATTTGTCCTCAACACAACAATCCTTCGAGTTTACAACGAAGAATGTAACCCTTCTTTATAGAGGCAGCACTATGTGGTACTTTAATGGAATTGATTTATCATGCAACAACTTCACAGGAGAGATTCCTCCTGAGATTGGAAACTTGATCAAGATCAAGGTATTGAACCTCTCGCACAACAATTTGATTGGGCCAATTCCACCAACATTTTCAAGGTTAAAGGAAATAGAGAGCTTGGATCTTTCATACAACAAATTGGAAGGAGAAATCCCTCCTCAACTTACTGGACTATATTCTCTAGCTGTTTTTAGTGTGGCACACAATAATTTGTCTGGCAAGACACCTTCGAGAGTTGCACAGTTCGCTACCTTTGAAGATAGCTCTTATGAGGATAATCCTTTTCTCTGTGGAGAACCGCTAACCAAAGCTTGTGATGCGGATATGCCATCATCACCAACATCAACACCAACTTCAACTAACAATAAAGATGAAGGTGGTTTCATGGACATGGAGGTTTTCTATGTGAGCTTCGGGGTGGCATACATCATGGTGTTGTTGGTCATAGAGGAAGTTCTGTACATAAATCCATATTGGCGACGTGTTGGGTTTCACTTCATTGAAGTTAGCATCACCAATTGCTATTATTTTATGGTGGACAATCTTCCCATCAGATCCAAGTTTGGATTTTCATAGCCTTTTATCTTGATGGTACTAAGCCTTGGTGCATCTTTTTGTATTTTAGTTTCAGGATTTAAATAAGTTTAAAAACACACTCAAGTGATGTTGTATTAATTTTCATTTGTGTTTTATTGATCTTTTTAGCTTTTGTGTTAAATTTAGCTTCATTTCTCAATTTAATTAAAAAACAAATTCACCACACAAATATCATTGTTAAAAGTAGACTCATGTACAGTAACTTTGACAATTTACAGCAAATCTCTCTCATCAGCTCCTACAAATGAACTATCTATGTAAACACCAAATTCCAATTTCTTAATAATCACAATCACATTACAAAGACAATGGCTTATCAAGTACAAATAGATTTTATACAAGAAACCTAATGAATAAATTGAATTAACTTGTAAACACACAAATTACAATAAGATATGCCAAGTGTCTGATACAATAAAGATAAAAATCACCTAACAACAGAGCAAGGCCATGTGAACCTCATGATGTCTTGTCCAGCAAGTTTATTCATAGATATGAAAAGGTACAACATAGTTTCCATTCTAATCCATTCTCAAATTTCAATTTTCCACAACAAGATGTATATTCCAGTGACTATATTAGGAAGACCAAATACTCAGAAAAAATGAAACTAATAAGTTTCACCAGAAGCTTCCTTTTTATCTTCCTCTACTGAATTCATCAAACAATACGACTTTCTCTTTGTACTTTTCTTTTCTCCTTACCTAATATTTCTCGAAGTGATAACTGATCTAAAGGCAAAGATGTCCTAAAACAATTTCAGCAATTTCAGCAAAGATGACCTTACCAATTCCCGCTTAAGTTGCTAAATTTCCCACCTTGGTTACCAGTTTTGTAAAATATGATCTGAAAGACATGGTGTCTTGTACAGTCATAAATCTCATTCTCAACATTGATTAGTTAGACCATGTTTTGATGTGCAAATCGAGCTACATTAGTCTAGCACTTTAGTATTTGAAGACGCTGCTAGCAATTGCTTTGCACATGGATCCTAGCAGCCAGATTTTAAGCAGATTGTTGCATTTATTTCATTGTTGACATTCTTCGTGATTGCTTTTGTCTAGTTCTTTGATTGAACCATCTATTAGTTCAATCTTATTCTTCACAGTCAGGGCCACGTTCATGGATTGTCTTCATGTGTTGTAATTATCTTCCACCAAGCCTGCGGTACAAAGATGGCCCCTGGTTGATATGAGTGATGAAGATAAAGTGGATGGTTTGGATTATCCCATTTTGCAGCTGAAGCCATGTCTTCTGTAAAGATTAGCTAAGATCTTAATGTTGTGATTGTTTTCGTTCCTGGATGACTATCGCTCTTATACCATGAAACAAATTTAATATGCAGAAAGTCTATATTGTCTTGAGCAACAGGGATTCCCATTATCCAACACAGAAGCTCTAGGTAAAGAACCTTAGGTGTAGCAGAAAATCAATTTGCATAACCCATAAAATCACGGTCATCCAATTCAAAAGCAAAAAGTACTTGCAATTGTGTCACTACCATCTCTGGACCTGTAATTACACCCTGAAGTAAAAAATGGTCCTAGCATTGCATATCAGGTGGCATCTCCTTCTGTACTTGGATTATTGAAACTGACACAAATAATAGCCCATCAATAAATAAACACAAAAACTTCTTTTGATTTGTTGTCTTAACCTATAATAATAAAACACGCAAATCAAAGTTATGAAACAATCCTATTTGTAAAAAATACATAATATTAATCTGTGACTATCAAAACATGACAGTGAAAAAGATATTGCACTGATTGTACATAAACTTGTGAGCACTTGCAGGATCTGCTTGATCTAAAACTTCAGTAACTGATGGCAGCAGATCCTGTGAACGCACAATTCTGTTGACAGTACTCCCCACTTGAAATGGATGACCACCCGGCTGAGCAAATGAATCAAAGCAATCTCGAGATTCCAAAAAACAATTCATCTCCACATACATGTTGGCTTCTAATTTTCAACCCACTTCTGAATACTCTAATCTAAAACATCCAACATATGCCACAATGCTTGATTAAAGTCATTTGATTACTCTCAGGCCAGGTCTCTAATGTTCCAAACTCTTTGGGGTCTCTAAAGCTCAACAAAAAAAAGAAGTAATTAAACGTATATAAGTATATATCCATAGCCTTATTAGGCAATGGATTTTACCTTATTCAAATGAGTATTTAACACTCGAGTCCCTATAGACTTTATGTTTTAAAAAATAAGCTTGAACAATTATGATGGTCTAGTTAAACCATGAGAACACATGTAAAATATATTAAGTAGCTTAGAACTGGCTATTCAACATAGTATTGTGATGTGTAAGAACGTACACGTAGTCTTTAGAAGGTTTGCAAATGTATGGCACAATAATTTGGAGCCAAGTTTCTTTAAAGGCTTTAGTGACCTATATGCTAAATTAATGGCACGATTTAGTATTAGTATACCTGTTAAGATAAGCCATATGAAGCTATTTGGTGTCACCTTGTTAGAGGTGAGTCCATATGGGTGTGCTTGAAGAGGTTCAATGAGGAGATGCTTAAGGTTGAAGAATTGTTTGAGCTAGTTGCCTTTAAGGCCTTGATAAATTGGTAAAAATGTGTTATATGGAAAAAAAAACTTTATGCCTTACCAACCGAAGCTTGCTCAAAATAAAACAAGTCATGAAAAATCATAAACGGGTGGTAAAGGATAGTGTGTTGTGGTATATGCCTTCTAATTTTATAAGAAGAGCCAATCTCAAAAACCTTTTAAGAAGAATCGGTCTTTTAGTGGAAATCAAAGCTTGGAGAAAAGCTCAAAAAGACTATGACATGGTGCTTGATGTATCCTAAAAGTTAATCACTCTATTAATCAAAATGAGATAACTCTTTCAAAGTGATCAAAATAGTCAAGACAAACACCTACCACCTTTAATCAAGTCTCCCTCATATTTGTCACTAAAACTGTATCAAAATGTGCTAGTGGATAAGAATGTAAATATTTTTTTAGAAATAAAGTACAATTTATATCCTTAACATACATTTCCTATTGTTGTTCTCTAGTGTAATCTTGAACTAGCATGATTTTCTAGTGGGGCTATTGGACCTTACTATCTATAGAGATGGTCATGGGCCTCTTGTCTTTCTAGTAGTCTCTAGAGATGAAAGTAATCATGGTGTGAGTAAATGAAGTGATAAGATGAATTAAAAATACAGGAGAAACAAGGTTGAATACTCACACTCTTCTATCAGCAATATAGCCTATATTAGAGCAGAAATGTTAGGAGAGAAAAAGGTTGAAAAAGAAACAAGCTTTAGCCAAAATGGTAGTCTAAAACAATAGTAGGAGTGATGGTATATCAATCCAAGAATAGAATTCTAGTAGATCATCCACTAATATAAAGATAAGATTTATCTTTTGTATACAAAGGAGGGGAGTTAATGTTTATATTTCATATATACCTTCCACCAAGGTTTGCAACACGTACAAGGAATTTTTAGAATTCAGCCATATGTATGAAAATAAATTTTTGTTTTTCTTTTTTTAAAATAATTTTTTTATATTTTTTTACAATATATCCAGACTAGGTCTGACCCAACTAAATGGTCGGCCCAACCATGGTGGGCTATTCGGCCCAACAATCTTCTTTGATTGGGTTGGAAAGTAGGGAGTGAAAATCAAAGTGAATAGTAGCGGTGGTCGGAGGAGAAGGAGGTTACCTGGCGTTGCTACCATGAAGACGACGTCTAGTTGGTGGCACAGGAGGTGCTGATGGAGAGAAAGGTGGCTAGTGGTGGCTGATTGAAGAGGAGGAAGCAATTGCTATTGCATGGAGAAGAAGATGGTTGAAGCTGCTACTATTGTTGCTGTCATAGGAGGAGATAAAGAAGTTGTTGCTATTGTCGCTATGGATGGAGAAGGAGTTGTTGCTGCTGGAGGAGAAGAAGAAGTTGAAGTTGCCGATGTTGGGAAAGAATAAGGTTGGAACTGTTGTCGATGATGAGGAGAGGAAGGAGTTGTTGCTGCTGGAGCAGAAGGAGTTGTTGCTGCTGGAGCAGAAGGAGTTATTGTTGCCAACATTGGGGAAGAAGGAGGATGAGACTGCTGCCAATGTTGGGGAAGAAGAAGGCTAGAACTGTTGCCGACGATGAGGAGAGGAAGAAAAAGATTGTTGCTTCTCTTGGTTTGCATTTGGTTGCTCATAGTTTTCTTGTTCCACTATTTGTATTTTATTGTGTTTCTTTTTTCGTTATCCCCTCCTCCTTTGTCTTTGTCCTTTATTTTTTATGTTCTTTTTTTTTCTTTCTCCTCCTTCACAGGTATTTATAGGGAAGACAGTAACTCTTTAGCTAACCATTGACACCTCTTCCACTTCTGCAATCATGAAGATGATGACATGTCTGCATTGTTCAAACCAGGATAAAGAACCTAGCACTGGTTGCCTTCGAGTTCTTTAGAATGACGTCATTTTTGACAAGTATAATTTGTTCCCTCAATTTATAATTGTTCTAATTATGCTCTTAATTGACCTTGAAATTTTAATCTTATACAATTGTATTCTCGCCAAAACTTCAATAGCAGCCTCAAATTTACGTGTCTTTTTTACTTTGGTCCTTGGTCTTGGATTTATGCAATTTGACCCTCAATTGACCATTAAACTTTCAATTTTCTTCAATTTCACCCCTAATTTCATCCAATTGGCTTGGTAAAAATTAAATTTAGTCTTCAAAAAATTCAATATTCTCAATTAATCCCGAATTAGGTTCCTAAACTTATTTTTTTCACCAATTAAGCCCTTAATGAAATTAATTTAACCAATTTAAAGTATAATTAAGTCTTTGCACTGAATTAAATCCTTCAATTGGAGTCTAAATTAATTCATACACATAATCCAACTTTAATTATGCACATTTATGCCTTTCGACATAATATTTATGCAAATTTATCTAAAAATCATTTATTTTATCCTTGAATCTGTATTTTCCTTCAGTTTTTAGCACAATAGAGGTACGACTGGGCTCTCGAATCCCTCCAAAACTTCCAACTTGATTTTTCCACAATGTTAATTAGCCCTTTTTTATTTTTTTTTAGTTTTTAGAAAATAATCCACAAATGAGTTATGACAATCCTGTGTTTTTAATTAAACTATCTGTTTTTCTTAAAACCTAAATATTTTCTCGTGCTTGTGGATCAATCTCTCCCAACTCAATCTCCCTCCAAAACCCTTGTTAATTGTGATAATGTGCCCTTGTGTCTACATTCAGAATTTGTATGCGTGACTCCTGGGTACTCCTAAAAATACATAGAGGCTGTATTGGATGGACCGAGATGAGTCTGGATTGCCCGAGAAAGTGGTTCTTCAGGTCTGGCTGAACAGCCAGGATTCTAGCAGTACACAATGCCGGATCATTGTTAAGATACAAAAAGAGAAGTGATGAAGAGAATTGAATCTGAGACCTGCAATCGGTGATCAGTGTGGGAGAGAAAGAGTTATGCCTTGTAAAATTGGCTATCGACAAAATGATAAGAACAGAACAAGAAAGATGAGCCTTGCATTTCTTACCTAAGTAAGAGAATATCCACTTACTAGTAAGAATTGTCCCTGCAACAATTCTAGAATATCCTCTGGAAACTAGTTATTATCATGTGGTTGAAAATTAACTTAGATTTCGGCTTTTCAAAAAAAAAAAAAATTATAATCAATTCAGACTCGTCTAAAATAAGCTAACTATGACATCATCATTTTATAACAAAAATATTCTATAAATTGAATTTTTTAAATACAAGTATTAACACTGAAACCACATAGTAAATATAAAAAAAAATCGCATAAAAGTAATTAATGGAAAAGTTGACCCCAAGTCAAAGTCTTCTATGACAATGATGAATATAGACTTTCTTTATGGAAATAACATGTGGAAAATAAACCACCGATTAATGATACTAATAAGTCTTGAATACTAATAAGAGATTGATATGGGTCTGTGAGACCATTGTCATCTGCTTTTTTTCCACGATATGGGATTGTAGAATGGTCCGTGAGAGTACCATTACTATCACGCGTTCTTTCCACAAGAATATATTTGCAAAAGGGTTCAAGTACTTTAATTTAATGAATATTTATCCTTAATTAGTTGAGAGAATGAGTTTTCTGATGATAATTTTCCTAACAATCTTGCAGTTTTTTCTACGGGGATGGGGTCCCGATAGCTTGGCAAGTCCTCCTCCTCTATAAAAAGCCTCAACCTGCAAGAGATAGTTAATATTGAAATCATTCGTCAGCTTCTGGATTCATTAGGATGGGCTTTTCTCTTCTCATGTCCATTGTTCCAGTAATCATGATGGTTGTTTCCCTGCAAGTATGGCTTCCTCTTAATGAATGGGCCTTTCTCTTCTCATGTCCATTGTTCCAGTAATCATGATGGTTGTTTCCCTGCAAGTATGGCTTCCTCTTGGCTGCTGGGAGGAGGAGGGTATTAGATCTAGCATTTCATAACATATAGAAATTGTGTTCATGTCGAATTATCAAGAACATATAAATTTCATAAACTATAAAGCGGAAGCATACCTGAATCCATATCCGGAAGTTGCTATCTAGAGTCGTACGGATGACCTTCCAGATTAAGTGGCCGTTTGGCACAGCTTTTTCACCTCTAGATTGAAAAAAATGGCTTGAAAAAAAGCCGAAAAACGTTTGGTTAAGTGGAAAGTTGAAAAAAGTTGTGTGGGTCCCACGTCCAATTTTCCTCCAAACGCCGGTGCAAGAAAAGCAGATATTATTTGCTTTTCTTGTGTCTTGCCTGCTTTTCATTGTGATTTATCAGAAAAAATACTGTTGGAATATTAATTCCGAATGAATCCATTGTCACCTAAAATCCCTCTATAAGATTGAAGAACTAAAAAAGGTTTTTAATATATAAAAAAATATAGCATAAATACAAAAAAATCCCTCTGCAACCAGTTTTCTTCACCTGAAATCTATTGTAACACAAATTGCTGTTTCCACCGACTTTAGCACATCTAATATCTTCATAAAAGTAAGATTGAAAGGCAAAATACCAGGAAACTCATTGCTCTCAAGATTCAGGTACTTCAATTTCTTCATTTCTGCAAAAAACTTTGGCACTGTCCCATTCAACTGATTTGAACTCATATCAACATAAGCTAAATCAAGAATTGCTGACATTGAATCCGGAATCGCCCCAGATAAAGAGTTAGACCCTAAAGACACATTCTTTAGTGAAATCAAGTCACCAAAATTATCGGGGATTGCCCCAGTAAGTGCATTTGAGTAAAGATTGAGACTTCCAAGATTTTCAAGAAGTGTAATGGAACTGGGTATCTTTCCTTTAAGACTATTACCTGAAAAATCAACATGTCGCAGATTAGCTGTTACGTCTCCAGAAATTCAAGAAGAAAAAAATGGATTTTCGAGGAATCCAAAACCTCCACTAGTTTAATTTAGAAATTTAGAAATTGTTCAGTACATTTATTAATGACTTCTCACTTTAAATAACAAAAAGAATAACTAATTACCGAATGTCTAGGACCCCAGTAACACAACTCTGATACTCAGCTGATTTTCAGCCATGATACTTGATGACTTATTCATAACTGGTTTAACCATATGACTCAATAATAATGACTCGAAATAACTACCCGACTAAACTAGACTGAAGTAACCAAACTAATAAAACTCAACTGATAACCCAACCAGACTAACAAGCCTAGCTGGCCATAATTTGATGTGCTGCGACTGACTTGACACCTGACACAACTAGACCAGCTGCTACCTTGCAAGGCCATGCCTTGTAAATGATAACACGCCTCCTCTTGTCACATGGGCACGTAACAATACCTCCCCCTTTCAATGACCTTGCCCACAAGGTCAATAAACTTTTTTCCAAATCTGTATATACCACCCACAAAGTCTCCTTTGCTCCTATCCCCCTCCATTTCACCATGTAATCATTAAAACCTCTTACGTTATCCTTCTGAGCTTCTTGGATGGCTGATACCATTGCCATTTCATGAACCTGTTGTAGATACTCTTCAACACTTGTTGCCTCGGCAGGTAACACATCCTCAAATTTTGTCTTCAATTCAAAAGACTTAAGATCTCGAGCAAGCTGATCTCCATTTATCCCTTCACGCGCAAGAAGCCTTGTAGCGGCAATAGATTGTGAAGGAGCCTCAGTTCTTACGGTTTTCGCCTTGAGTTTCTTTGATAATGCTTCTAATTGATCCAAGTTTCTCTGAAGAGGAGGGAACTGAGCAGAAGGAGCGGCTTGTTCGACAAGCTTAGTAGAGGAGTGAAGCAGATCGGTCCAGTTACTCATGTCCAGTTCGCTACCCATTTCTACCCATTTCTTATTGGCCCGATAAATCCATCCACTCGGGTTCTCTCCATTGAACCTTGGAAAATACAGTCTTACCACTCTTGTATGGATACCTGCATTGTCCTCGTATAGAGGATTAGTAATTGGTTGTGCATACCCTCCAAGGTCGCCTGTATTTTTGGCGGCTTTTGACTGCACCAGTGTCTCTACATGTGAGGCCACTACATCTAGCTTATGTGCCAGCCCTTGCACCATCTGTTGCAGTGCATGAAGATTTTGTTGAAACTGATTTTGGTTTTGTTTCACAGCTGTCAAAGATTCAGCGAGTTAAGAGTAGCTTGTTCTTGTCCCCTCAGCCATGGATCGTTGGCTCTGATACCAATGTTACGTCTCTAGAAATTCAAGAAGAAAAAAATGGATTTTCGAGGAATCCAAAACCTCCACTAGTTTAATTTAGAAATTTAGAAATTGTTCAGTACATTTATTAATGACTTCTCACTTTAAATAACAAAAAGAATAACTAATTACCGAATGTCTAGGACCCCAGTAACACAACTCTGATACTCAGCTGATTTTCAGCCATGATACTTGATGACTTATTCATAACTGGTTTAACCATATGACTCAATAATAATGACTCGAAATAACTACCCGACTAAACTAGACTGAAGTAACCAAACTAATAAAACTCAACTGATAACCCAACCAGACTTACAAGCCTAGCTGGCCTTAATTTGATGTGCTGCGGCTGACTTGACACCTGACACAACTAGACCAGCTGCTACCTTGCAAGGCCATGCCTTGTAAATGACAACACGCCTCCTCTTGTCACATGGGCACGTAACATTAGCCTTGTCATGGCTGGTCACGGTTAGAATTCAAAAAGGTGGGCAAAGATGAAGGCGTGCCTTGGGAGATTGGAGAGGAGATTGAAAGAGGAGAGGGTTAGGAGATGGTTGGGAAGCAGAGTGAGAGTTGGATTTTGGGTGTGTGGAATGGTTATGTCGGTAGAGGTTAATTATTTTTATTTTATTTTATTTTATTTTATTTTATTTATTTTAAAATTTATTAAAATAATTTATT
Organism: Salix brachista; assembly: GCA_009078335.1. NCBI lineage: Eukaryota > Viridiplantae > Streptophyta > Magnoliopsida > Malpighiales > Salicaceae > Salix > Salix brachista. Next base: position 7,969,319 of record CM018589.1, on the reverse strand, counting down.
TTTATTTTTATAATTTATTTTTTATATTAAAATAATAATAAATCAAAAAAAATCCTATCTATTTTTTTAGTTTAGAGATTTTATTATTTTTATTTTTCATATTATATTTTTAATTTTTTATTTAAAGGAAATTTTTTTTTCTTATTCTATATTAAATTTCAAACTCAACCACAATTTTAATCAAACACTTCAAAACTTATTTTGAACCGCAGCTAAAGTGCTTTTTATGAAACTGCTTTTTTAAAACCTCAACCACAAAAGCAAAAGTTGTGCCAAACACACCCTAACACGTTCACCTTAGAGAGCCCTTTGATTCTCTCTAACCTTAGCCTTATTTTCTCTCTGATAATGGGATGTCAGTGTGAGAACGTAGCATGTGTAATCTGGGGACCATGACCATATATATAGGCAACCAAGTGCCTTTTGGTATTCATGCCTTTTGGCATTCCCACCCTTTGGTATTCCTATTTTAGCCCATCACTAAAATAGGAATAACCCCGCAATCTCTACACATTAAAGGTCCACACTCTATTAGATACAGCAAAACCCAATTGCCTAAAAAAGTACTTAGCAGATCATTTTTAATTAGGCTTCACCTTATTTGACAGTCCACAAACACATAATTATTCTCATATAAACCCACCGTTGGATTAATGATCCAACAATCTCCCACTTGGGCTATATGTATAACCTTATAATTATGTTTTGCAAAAATAACCAAATGAGCTCAATCTTTGTTGTCATTAACAAATGTATCTATAACCAATCTGGTCCAGTAATCATACCAACATAGGATCTAAGCGGTTTTCGTTACAATTATCATAACTCAAACTATCAAAGGTCACGTATGCCAATACAATTAAATGACATGGATCATGATGTGGATGTGTAGCATGTAAATTAAACCAAAGACTTTATTTCTGCAGAAAATAACCTCATAAATATCCATAAACTGAAAAATTGTCTATATTATAAAAGCATCTGAAATTACAAACTCCCTTTAAAACTGAATACTATCAATTGCCAAAACACCCATACGAGCAGTATGCTCATGAAACATTTTGGGTGGCAATCCCTTAGTAAGCGGATCCGCAACCATGGAGTTTGTACCGATATGCTCTATAGACAACTGTCCACTCTGAACTCTTTCTTTAACAACTAGGAACTTGATGTCGATGTGCTTCGACTTCGACGAGCTCCTATTATTATTGGAATATAAAACTACCGATTTATTGTCACAAAATAATTTTAGTGGTCTTTCAATATCATCCACTATACACAGCCCCGTGACAAAATTCCGCAGCCATACCCCATGATTGGATGCCTCATAACATGCTATGAACTCAGCTGCCATCGTGGAAGAGGCTATAAGTGACTGTTTAACACTCTTCCAAGAGACAGCACCTCCAGCTAGCATGTAAATATAGCCTGATGTAGATTTCATACTATCTTGGCATCCAGCAAAATCGGAGTCGCTATACCCAATGATCTCCAGATTAGCCAAACTCCGATATGTGAGCATGTAGTCTTTTGTTCTCTGTAAGTACCGTAAGACCCGTTTAACTGCTTTCCAATGGTTTATTTCTGGATTGCTTAAATATTTGCCCAGTATCCCAGTAATGTACGCAATATCCGGACGCGTACAAACTTGAGCATACATTAGACTCCCTACTACTGAAGCATAAGGAATCTTCTGTATTTCTCTTTTCTCAAAATCATTCTTAGGGCACTGATTGAGACTAAATTTGTCTCCCTTAGCCACAGGGGTATCTCCTGGTTTACAGTCTTGCATGCCATATCTCTTAAGAACCTTTTCGATATAGCTCTTTTGTGATATCCAAGAATACCTCGAGAGCGATCTTGATGTATCTGAATACATAATACAAAAGAGGCTTCACCAAGATCTTTCATCTCAAAATTCTTAGCTAGAAATTTCTTGGTTTCGTGCAATAAGCCTATATCGCTGCTGGCAAGCAAGATGTCATCGACATACAAAACCAGGAAAATATATTTACTCCCACAGAACTTATGGTATATGCAATCATCGACCAAATTCATCTCAAAACCAAACGAGATGATCACTTGATGAAACTTGAAATACCATTGTCGAGATGCTTGTTTTACTCCATAGATGGATTCTTAAGTTTGCAAACCATATTCTTTGGGTCTCCAGACACAAAGTTTTCTAGTTGCAACATATAGATCATCTCATCAATGTTACCATTGAGAAACGTTGTCTTTACAACCATCTGATGTAACTCAAGATTGAAATGTGCCACCAATGCCATTATAATTCTGAAAGAGTCTTTCGAAGATACCGGAGAGAAAGTCTCTTTATAATCAATACCTTCTTTCTGTGTAAAGCCCTTTGCAACAAGACGTGCCTTGTACTTCTCCACATCACCTTTCGAATCCCTTTTGGTCTTAAATATCCATTTACAACCAATAGGTTTCACACCTTCAGGTAATGGGATAAGATCCCACACGTTGTTGTCTTTCATTGACTTAATCTCCTCATTCATAGCATAAATCCACTTTTGAGAGTTAGAACATTCAATGGCTTAATGGAAGTTGATAGGATCATCTTCCATCACTCCAATATCTACCTCATGTTCTTGGAGAAATACAATAGAATCGTCTGATATTGCACTTCTCTTCTCTCTAGTGGATCTTCTTAATGGCATAGATTGTAGAGGTGCTCGAGGTTGTTCTTCTAGAACAATTTCTTGAATAGAAGGTGCTTCGACATTGTCTTGATTCATTGTGTCTTCAACATGGTCAAAATTAGAATCTTGACCAATGTTAATGACACCTGTGGGAATATCAATATATTCCTCTTCAAAGACAAAGTCTTTATCTTTATCACCTCCCACAAACTCGACATCCTCAAAGAATCGGGCATTTCCCATCTCGAAAATCGACCTAGTTGTGGGATCATAAAATTTATAACCCCTGGATCTTTCCGAGTATCCAATAAAATAGCAACGTACTGTCCTAGAGTCCAGTTTCTTTTCATTAGGCCTATAAGGCCTTGCCTCAGCTGGACATCCCCAAACATGTAATTGTTTTAGACTAGGTTTCTTGCCTGTCCAAAGTTCATAAGGGGTTTTGGTAGTGGCTTTAGTGGGTACTCGATTAAGGATATATGCTGCAGTCTTAAGTGCTTCTTCCCAGAGTGATTCTGGTAAGGTAGAATGACTAATCATACTCCTTACCATGTCCTTAAGCGTTCTGTTTCGTCTTTCAGCAACACCATTTATAGTTGGCGAACCCGGCATAGTGTACTGTGGGACGATACCGCATTCATCTAGGAATTTAGCAAATGGTCCTGGACGTTGTTCTCCTGAACCATCATATCTACCATAGTACTCACCACCACGGTCAGATCTGATGCTTTTAATCTTTTTACTGAGTTGATTTTCAACTTCAGCTTTATAACTTCTGAACACATCCAGTGACTGTGATTTTTCACTTATGAGATATACATAGCCATATCTGGAAAAATCATCTATGAACGTTATGAAATATTGTTGACCATTCCAAGCGACCGTAGGAAATGGCCCACAAATATCCGTATGTATTAGTTCTAAGATGTCCATAGTTTTGTTGGCTACAAATCTCCTTGTATTGGTTTGTTTTCCCTTAATACAATTAACACAAATGTCAAAATTTGTAAAATCTAAGGGATCGAGAATTTCATCTGACACAAGTCTCTCTATTCTCTTTTTAGAGATATGACCTAATCGTTTGTGCCATAATATACCTGAATTCTTGGTAGTTAATTTTCTCTTGGTACCTGGTGTACTTAATTGTAGGGATTCATTAAATGAAGCAATTGTATCAATCAAATAAAGATTATCATAACCAGATAAAGAACCGGAACCAGATAATTTGGAATCATAAAACAAACTAAATTTTCCATTTCCGAATGAACAAGAATAACCAGATTTGTCCAAAGCAGAAATAGAAATCAAATTCCGTCTAAAAGACGGTACAATAAAAGTTTCGTTAAGATCCAAATAAAATCCGGCCTTTAACAATAATCTAAATTTTCTAATTGCCTCAACTTCAACCGTCTTGTCGTCACCTACATAGATGTATCTTTCAACATCATTTGGCTTGTCGTGACGGCGATTTTTTCGTGCTTCGGGCGCCGCCATCTCCCCTGGGATTGGGGAGACAACGATGCGCGGTGAAAATGAGGGGTTTATTTTATAGCCGTAAAAATTACGGCTATAATTATTAGGAGTCGCCACCTAGTATTAAGGTTACTAGGAACCTAGTGGTCTGCGAGAGTCTTGGGTAAGGGGACTTGTTGTGCAAGGGGAAGACGCATCACCCCCAGTGCACCCTACCTAAAGCAAGCTGCATTGTTGTTTGATTGTTTTTCCTAAGTTTGATTTTGTCTTTTCTAAAGTTCGACGTAGATCTCTCTTCGTGAGAGAATCTCTACCTCGTTAGGAGTTTGAAAGACTACCCAAAAAAATTTTACACTGCATTAAAAAAACATTTTTTTTGTTTGCGGGTGTACTTTACAATGTAATTTTACACCGCAATAAAAGAAAAAATTTTAGTATCTCCAAGTGTACTTTACAATGTAATTTTACACGGAGATAGCTAAAACAAAAAATATTTTTAATTTTTTGATATTTTGGCCAAATTCCAAAGGATAATCATAAACCGGTTACGATATCCAATTTTTTCGTTTTAAAATATGAGAAAAATGCAACATATTTTTTACAAAAAATAAACATGGAAAAATCTTGGAATTCAGCCGTATGCACGAAAACAAAAACATTTTTTGTTTTTTTTAATAATATTTTTTTGATTTTTTTAAATAATAAAAAAATAAAAATTTTGGGCTGGGCCTAGCCCACCCAAATGGGCCGGCCCAGCCAAAGATAGACTTGGGCTGTTGGGCTGGACCCGGCCCAGCCAACTGGGCTGGGCCGAGAGCATTCCAGCCCGCCCAAGCAAATTTCACGCTGCATGAATTAATTCATGCAGCGTGAACAGTAAAGTGGTGGTCGGCCGACCACCACGAGAGGCTCACCTGACACTGCCTTCGGGTAGAGAAGATCGAGGGGGTTCTTCCAGTCGTGGTGGCGTCCGAAACGGAGGCCCGTGGTGGCCGGAGTAGGCGTTGGAAGAGGGCTGGACAACGTCGCTGCCTCTGCTCGTGCTTGCTGTTGCTGCTGCTTGTCGCCGGAGAAGAAGGGGAAGATGGTCTGTCTTGAAGTGGTGCCTCTGTCGTGGGGTGAGGAAGGAGAGAGAGGGTCTTGGTGGCTGGAATAAGCTGGAAGCTGGCTGGTTTTAGAGAGAGAAAACCACGTCGGGGAGAGAGAGAGAGCAATGGGCTGTTGCTGGCTGTGGAGGTCACCGGAGCTGGTGAAGATGAGATGAGGGGGACGGAGGTGAACTGCTACCTCTTGAAATGGTGGTTGTTGGTCGTTGAAGAGCTGCTGGTGCCGGAGAAGAAGATGCAACGGTCACCCTTCTTTGTTTTCCTTGTCCGTCTGTGTGTCCCGTGAGTGTTTTTTTTGAGTTTTCCGTTTGCAACGATGGTCTCTCCTTTGTGTATTTCTCCTCTCAGTTTTTCTCAGTATTCAGCCCTCGTTTTCCCAGTTTTTTCCCCTCTCCCAATTTCAAAACTTTCTCTCCGTGTTATTCCCTCTCCCCTGACAGTGTATTTTCTCCTCCAATTTATAGGCGAAGAAGGCATGGAGCAGGTGATGGGGGTGTTGTCCACGGGATGGTGCTTAGGAATGGTGTGGCATGGTGGAAGTGGTGGCAGCGTGGTGCAGCATGGGGCAGCATGGCTCCGGTGATGGGTTTCCTTTTTCTTTTCTTTTTTCTTTTTTTTTTAATTTTTTAAATCAATAAGTTGTGACAAAATGAGTTTTTCGATGGGAAAAACCAGGAAGGACGATGTTTTTATCTTTAATTTTGGCTCTCGATTTCACCCGAAAAGTTTCGTCACCGAAAATTCCGATCTTCTCAATTTAACCCAGATTAAGCTTTCAAACTTAATTTCTCACTACTTAAGCCCTTAATAAAATTAATTTGACCCATTTAAAGTATAATTAAGCCATTGCGCTTAATTAAATCCTTTAACTAGGCTCTCAATTAATTCCGAAATCATAATTACATTTTAAATTGGCCGACGGTTAAATCAAATTGGCCCATAAAAATATAATTATGTCTTTGACTTAACTTTTATGTAGATTTATCCAATAATAAATTATTTTAGCCTTGAATCTGCATTTTCCTTCATTTCTGGGCAAAAAAGAGGTACGACCGGGCTTTCGAAAACGTCCAAAATTTCCACAATAATTTTTTTTTGTCGACACCAGCCCCTTTTATTTTATTTTTGTTATTTTGTGGTATATTTGGGGAGTCACCCAAAAATTGGGTGATGACAGTTGCCCCCCTCTTTACAATGCTTACGACTAAAGTCTTGTAAAAGACTTGAATAGTAAGCGTTGTAAAGAAAAAGAAAAGTGGATTTATCAGACCAAGAAATGGTTGATCCATCCAGAAATGAGAATGAGGACTATAAAGCGCACTCAGAAAGGAATGATAAGATAGGGCTAGAAAGCGCACTACCTAAGAATTGGGGCCTAAGTAGGACACTCAAAAAGGATGGAAGATGGTGATGTTTGTGAATGACACAGGAAAATGGTCTCATTGTAATGGGTGACCTACCCAGGTGAAAAATGGTGAAGATGGTCTCATTGTAATGGGTGACCTACCCGAGTCAGAAAGGTGAAGATGGTCTCGTTGTAATGGGTGACCTACCCTGGTGAAAAATAGAGATGGTCTCATTGTAATGGGTGACCTCCCGGATGAAAGATGGTGATGTTTTCATCGGATGGAAAATAGGGCTAGAAAACGCACTATTTTAATTGATGGTTGAGGGTTGGAAAACGCACTCAAAGATGAAGGAAAAATAGGGCTCGAAAGCGCACTATCTAAATTGATGGTCGAGGGTTGGAAAATGCACTCGAAGATAGGGGAAATAGGGCTGGAAAGCGCACTATTTAAATTGATGGTCGAGGGTTGGAAAACGCACTCAAAGATAAGGGAAAAATAGGGCTGGAAAGCGCACTATTCACATTGATGGTCGAGGGTTGGAAACGCACTCGAAGATAAGGGTGGAAAACGCACTATCTTAATTGGTGGTTTGAAAACACACACGCGAAGGAAGAAAAATAGGGTTGGAAAACGCGCTATTTTAGCTTATGGTTAAGGGTTGGAAAACGCACTTAAACAAGGAGGATATGGATGGAAAACGCACTATCTTAATTGGTGGTTTGAAAACACACACGAGAAGGAAGAAAAATAGGGTTGGAAAGAACACTATTTTAATTGATGATCGAGGGTTGGAAAACACACTCAAATGAGAGGAAAGGAAAGGCTAAGAAGCGCACGATCCTAATTGATGGTTGAGGGTTGGAAAAACTCACTCAAATAACAGGAAAGGAATGGCTAAGAAGCACACGATCCTAATCGATGGTTGAGGAGCTCACCCGAATTCTGGAAAGAGATAGGGCTAGAAAGCATGTTATCTGAGTTGGTTGATGGCTAGAAAGCTCACTCAAATAAGGAAAGGGATAGGGTTGAAAAACACCATATCTGTTCTGAGAAAAGGCTCGCAAGCGCTCAAGGAAGTGAAAGTGGTAAGGGCTCAAAGGCGCACACAAAAATGATGAGTGGAGGTTTGTAAATTACAATCCCTCCAAAACATTTCTTGGATTCCTGGTGGGAAGGTGCCACACGTGATGACAACCAACCAAATTCAGGAAAGAAGGTGAGGCTAAAAAGCGCGTTAAAGAGTTAAGAGCCTGAAGGCGTACACAAAATGATGAATGAAGGTCTGTAAATTACGATACCTCCAAAATTTTTCCGAGATTCTCAACGGGGATGGAATGCATGATGACATCAAAAATCAAGAAAGAGATAAGGCTGAAAAGCATGCTCAAGGAAATAGAAAATATGGGAGCTTGAAAGCGTACACAAAAATGATGATAGAGGTTCGTAAATTACGATCCCTCCAAAACATCTCCTATATTCTCAATGGGGATGCATGCATGATGAAACCCACAATTAGAAAAGAGATAAAGCTGAAAAACATGCTCAAGGAAATGAGAGAGGTGAAAGCTTGAAAGCGTGCACACAAAATGATGAATGAAGATTTGTAAATTACGATCCCTCCAAAATATTTTTTAGATTTTCAATGGGGATGCAATGCATGATGACACCCAAAATCAAGAAAGAGATAAAGTTGAAAAGCATGCTCAAGAAAATGAGAGAGGTGAAAGCTTGAAAGCGTGCACACAAAATGATGAATGAAGATTCATAAATTACGATCCCTCCAAAACATTTTTAGATTTTCAATGGGGAAGCAATGCATGATGATGCATGTATACTCACCTGAGAGATATAGGTCCCCTTTCTTCCTCCAGGCCTTCTTTTCCGGGATTTGGACCTCTGGATTTGATGGCTTCTCGCTTCTGCATACTCAAGCCGCAACTTGTTGATTTTGACCACTTCAGATGATAGATTTTCCATATCATCATGTCCCCCGAGTTTGATCCAAATTCTTTGAAAAGGAATTATGGAGTTAACTGCATGATTTGACGGCTTCTCGCTTCTGCATACTCAAGCCGCAACTTGTTGATTTTGACCACTGGAGATGATATGCCCCCCTGAGTTTGATCCAGATTCTTTGAAAAGAAACTATGGAGCCAACTGCATGATTTGACGGCTTCTCGCTTCTGCATACTCAAGCCGCAACTTGTTGATTTTGACCACTGGAGATGATATGCCACCCTGAGTTTGATCCAGATTCTTTGAAAAGAAACTATGGAGCCAACTTCAATTGCATTTTAGATTGCCCCCTTGTTTGGTCATGCCCCAAAAGTGTTTTGGGCTTCAGGTGTTTGCAGGAAGTGGTTGGTCATTTGCAAAGATGGTGTTTTTATGTGGGAGTTTTGGAATTTCAAAAGTCATTCCAAGCACAAAAATCATTTTGATTGCCGCAGTCGGGTCATGTCACACCAGTGTTTTAGGCTACGAGTGTTTGCAAGAAAGGGACGGCTATTTGCAAAAAATGTTTTCATGTAAAACTTTTGGAATTTCAAAGTCATTCCAAGCACAAAAACCATTTTGATGTTTGTTTCACAAGCTTGTTCTCGAAAGAATTCAAGTGATCTCATTGTCAGGTTTTATGTTGACTTTGACAAGAATGTGAAATGATATTTGCAAGTCTCGTACGTCAGGAAAGTTTCAATCGGGTTGTGTGAAGCATTTGTAAGGATTGTTTCAAATGGAAAAGCATTGCTTATCGATCCAGATAACTCGTATTTGATCAGAAAGGGCTTTATTAGGCTTGTAATGTAGGCTTAGGTTACTGGCTACGAAAAAAAGATATTTGTAGGCTCAAAAAATGTTTAAGGGTTTTTTAGACTAAGGATCACTTAGTGCTTACTCTTAGAACTTCATTTAGCCCTCATGATTGATTTTCATAGTGACCTAGCATGCCCCCCAGTGTCTGTTTAGGCTTTGACCTTGACACGCCCCCCGATATTTGTTTGGGCTTTTTCATTGGTATGTGGCACTAATGTTGTGCTGACTTGACATGCCCCCAAGTATTTTGTTTGGGCTTTTTCATTGTTTTTTTTTTTTGCAATAACATTATGCCGACTTGACATGCCCCCCAAGTATTTTTTTTGGGCTTTTTCATGGTTTTTGGCACTAACATCGTGCTGACTTGACATGCCCCCCAAGTATTTTGTTTGGGCTTTTTATTGGTTTTTGGCACTAACATTGTGCTGACTTGACATGCCCCCCAAGTATTTTGTTTGGGCTTTTTATTGGTTTTTGGCACTAACATTGTGCTGACTTGACATGCCCCCCAAGTATTTTGTTTGGACTTTTTATGTTGGGTTTTTAGTACTACCAAAATGTTGAAGTAATTTGTTATTATGTACTAAAACCCTTTTTATGTTTATGCCCCCCAACTTTGTTCGGGCGTCACTTGTTATTGAGGACTGTTTTGTAATTTTTTTTTGTTTTTTTTTGCACTTGCCCCCCAGTGTAGGGTGTGATCCTTGTCAGGGTTAATTATCAAGAAAAAAAATTAGGCTCAAATAAGGACTGCAATGGATATTTGAGACTTTGTGAAGGCATATCAAAGATGGCCTTTCCTCATTTCAAAAACATGCAATCTGAATCAATAAGCTTTGCTTTTCCATACGAAACAAGTTTTTGATTTTTTTTTATTATTTGTTTGGCTAAGAGGTTAGCTTTATTATGTGGGTTTTGGTGATATGAAATCACCTTTCAATGAAGTCTTTTGAATTCCCATAACACATTTGTTAAACAAACATCAAATTGACATTTCTTTTCGTACTAGAATTTGATTTGCCAAAAATCTTGATGAAATCATGAGATCATGTATAATTTGGATGAAAGGGATATCAGGCATGCTTGTGTTATTTAAACAATAAGCACGAACACATCGTAAACATAAGCAAATACATGATCACTGAAGAGAAATGTTTGCTTAACAAAAGTCTTGTGGCGTTACAAGCAAAATTGCCGACAAGTCAAAACAGGAATATAATGTGCAAACATGACCAAAACAAAAAGGAAATCATGGAAGTAGACTTCATCTCCCAATATCAACACATTCCCTTTTCAAAAGCTTTTGCCGATTTCACTTTAAATGGTGCAGACACTTGGTACCCTATTTCCGTGAAGCTTACTTGGGTGCCGGACTTAGATTTCCTTCGGATGTTATCCACCCCGCTTTAATCAACTGCATGAGCATCTTCTTGAAGGCAACACAAGTGTGAATGCTATGCCCCACAGCACCGGCATGGTATTCACAGCTTAAATCAGGCTTGTACCAATCAGGATAAGGTGGCTGCAAAGGTGCATAAGGTTCAGGAGCTATTTTTCCAGTGCTTACCAAGTTTTGATACATCTCATTTAAAGGCAATGGTAATGGAGGCAGCTGATCTTGGATTTTCTGGTAATTTCTTTTCAGGAAATTTTTTGGTGGATCTTTGGCTTGAAAATTAATGTTGGCAATTTGAGATGAAGGGTTATTGTAGTTTTGGAATTGGTTGTTCCTGCCCTTATAGTCGTCTTCAAAATGCTCGGTATCTCTTCTCTTGCCTTCAAAGCCCTTTTTCTCCACAGGTGTAGAAATTCTACCACTTCTAATTCCCTGTTCTATTCGCTCTGCCACTGCTACAGCATCCGTGAATTGCTGTGCTGAACTGCCCATCACATGTTCGTAATAGGGCGCTCTTAGCGTGTTGGCGAACAATATCACCATCTCTTTATCTAGAAGTGGGGGATGTACCTGTGCAGCAAGATCTCTCCATCTCTGCGCATATTCCTTTATGCTTTCTTTGTCTTTCTTCTCCAGATTGGACAAACTTGTTCTGTCGGGAGCGATGTCCATGTTGTACTTATATTGCTTGATGAAAGCATCTACCAGATTTTTCCAACTACGGATCCTGGTGTTGTCTAGTCTCATGTACCAATTCAATGCTGCCCCACTCAAACTGTCTTGGAAAAAATGCATCAGTATCTTTTCATCATGAACTACTTCTGCCATTTTGTTACAGTAAGATTTTAGGTGAGTGATAGGGCATTGTGTCCCGGTGTATTTGATAAATTCAGGGACATGAAACTTTCTTGGTATTACAACATTCGGGACCAGACACATTTCTGCAGCTTGTACTGGGTCATATAACTTTACCCCTTCAATGACCCTTATCCTGGCTTCCAGCGTCGCCATCTTATCTTGGTCGATACCTTCTGGCGCTTCTATAACTGTTGGGGTTGGCTCAGGTGTCGGCACTGCTGATTGTACGAAAGCTGGGTTCTGTTGCGGATCCTGAACCCTTTCTCTTATCACCTCTTCATGGTGGTTAATTCCTTGGTTTGAGCAGCAGCCGTGGGTCTAGTTAAAGGACCCTCGCCAGAGGTGTTTCTTAGTGCTTGCTCGAGTAAACTGGTAAGACTAGCCACGCTAGCTTTCAGAGAATCCAATTCTTCTTGAAAATGAGCATCACGGTGTGCACGTTCTTCGTCCTCCATATTTCTCTGATGGGGTCGAGTGGTAGGAGCTCTTCGGGGACCTATATTTCAATCTGACGATGATATGTTATGCACAGTGATGGATGCATGTGGATGCATGTGCATGTATATACACATTAGGTAAATTATTGGAGAGTTTAGACAGAAAGACAAGTCCTAAGTCATTACATGAGGGGTAAGCTTTCTACCTGGTCTCAAAGGGTCTATGAACTGCCCAGTGACCGCCTCACGTGAAGGTGGTGTGGGGGCTTACAAGAAATGGTTGGGGCACAGTGTGACCGCCATTGACAAGTAAACACTCAGTTTATAGTTGGATGTTTCACGAATCTGAACCCCGACCAAAAGTCATGGGGCAGACCGCTACTCCCCACCTAACTTAAAATTGGGTTTACTGAAAAAATTAAGATGCATGGTGACATTAACTTAAATTTAATGTTATGCATAAATTGAGAATAAAATGCATGCTAAAGCAGTAAAAATGCATGTTAAAGCCGTTAAAAGCAGTGCAAAACACAAATTGAGAAATAAACAATCAAACAATCAAAGCTCAGTCCCTGGTCCCCAGTGGAGTCGCCATCTGTCGCGACGGTGATTTTTTCGTGCTTCGCGCGCCGCCATCTCCCCTGGGATTGGGGAGACAACGATGCGCGGTGAAAATGAGGGGTTTATTTTATAGCCGTAAAAATTACGGCTATAATTATTAGGAGTCGCCACCTAGTATTAAGGTTACTAGGAACCTAGTGGTCTGCGAGAGTCTTGGGTAAGGGGACTTGTTGTGCAAGGGGAAGACGCATCACCCCCAGTGCACCCTACCTAAAGCAAGCTGCATTGTTGTTTGATTGTTTTTCCTAAGTTTGATTTTGTCTTTTCTAAAGTTCGACGTAGATCTCTCTTCGTGAGAGAATCTCTACCTCATTAGGAGTTTGAAAGACTACCCAAAAAAATTTTACACTGCATTAAAAAAACATTTTTTTTGTTTGCGGGTGTACTTTACAATGTAATTTTACACCGCAATAAAAGAAAAAATTTTAGTATCTCCAAGTGTACTTTACAATGTAATTTTACACGGAGATAGCTAAAACAAAAAATATTTTTTATTTTTTGATATTTTGGCCAAATTCCAAAGGATAATCATAAACCGGTTACGATATCCAATTTTCGTTTTAAAATATGAGAAAAATGCAACATATTTTTTACAAAAAATAAACATGGAAAAATCTTGGAATTCAGCCGTATGCACGAAAACAAAAACATTTTTTGTTTTTTTTAATAATATTTTTTTGATTTTTTTAAATAATAAAAAAAATAAAAATTTTGGGCTGGGCCTAGCCCACCCAAATGGGTCGGCCCAGCCAAAGATAGACTTGGGCTGTTGGGCTGGACCCGGCCCAGCCAACTGGGCTGGACCCGGCCCAGCCAACTGGGCTGGGCCGAGAGCATTCCAGCCCGCCCAAGCAAATTTCACGCTGCATGAATTAATTCATGCAGCGTGAACAGTAAAGTGGTGGTCGGCCGACCACCACGAGAGGCTCACCTGACACTGCCTTCGGGTAGAGAAGATCGAGGGGGTTCTTCCAGTCGTGGTGGCGTCCGAAACGGAGGCCCGTGGTGGCCGGAGTAGGCGTTGGAAGAGGGCTGGACAACGTCGCTGCCTCTGCTCGTGCTTGCTGTTGCTGCTGCTTGTCGCCGGAGAAGAAGGGGAAGATGGTCTGTCTTGAAGTGGTGCCTCTGTCATGGGGTGAGGAAGGAGAGAGAGGGTCTTGGTGGCTGGAATAAGCTGGAAGCTGGCTGGTTTTAGAGAGAGAAAACCACGTCGGGGAGAGAGAGAGAGCAATGGGCTGCTGCTGGCTGTGGAGGTCACCGGAGCTGGTGAAGATGAGATGAGGGGGACGGAGGTGAACTGCTACCTCTTGAAATGGTGGTTGTTGGCCGTTGAAGAGCTGCTGGTGCCGGAGAAGAAGATGCAACGGTCACCCTTCTTTGTTTTCCTTGTCCGTCTGTGTGTCCCGTGAGTGTTTTTTTTGAGTTTTCCGTTTGCAACGATGGTCTCTCCTTTGTGTATTTCTCCTCTCAGTTTTTCTCAGTATTCAGCCCTCGTTTTCCCAGTTTTTTCCCCTCTCCCAATTTCAAAACTTTCTCTCCGTGTTATTCCCTCTCCCCTGACAGTGTATTTTCTCCTCCAATTTATAGGCGAAGAAGGCATGGAGCAGGTGATGGGGGTGTTGTCCACGGGATGGTGCTTAGGAACGGTGTGGCATGGTGGAAGTGGTGGCAGCGTGGTGCAGCATGGGGCAGCATGGCTCCGGTGATGGGCTTCCTTTTTCTTTTCTTTTTTCTTTTTTTTTTTTTAATTTTTTAAATCAATAAGTTGTGACAAAATGAGTTTTTCGATGGGAAAAACCAGGAAGGACGATGTTTTTATCTTTAATTTTGGCTCTCGATTTCACCCGAAAAGTTTCGTCACCGAAAATTCCGATCTTCTCAATTTAACCCAGATTAAGCTTTCAAACTTAATTTCTCACTACTTAAGCCCTTAATAAAATTAATTTGACCCATTTAAAGTATAATTAAGCCCTTGCGCTTAATTAAATCCTTTAACTAGGCTCTCAATTAATTCCGAAATCATAATTACATTTTAAATTGGCCGACGATTAAATCAAATTGGCCCATAAAAATATAATTATGTCTTTGACTTAACTTTTATGTAGATTTATCCAATAATAAATTATTTTAGCCTTGAATCTGCATTTTCCTTCATTTCTGGGCAAAAAAGAGGTACGACCAGGCTTTCGAAAACGTCCAAAATTTCCACAATAATTTTTTTTTGTCGACACCAGCCCCTTTTATTTTATTTTTGTTATTTTGTGGTATATTTGGAGAGTCACCCAAAAATTGGGTGATGACATGGCTTTCGGCAACTCAGGCAACCCTGCATAGACACACTGATGTGAGTTGTTGCACCAAAATCTAACCACCACGTGTGTCTAGGTACCAAAGTTAAATTAACTTCAGAACAAACCAAAGCAAGAAGCATACCTTTCTTAGCACGTCAAGCGTGATAGTTGGTGCATTGCTTCTTTTTATGCCCTTCAGCACCACAAAAGAAACAACTAGTACTGATCAAATCATTTGATTTCGTTAATTGTTTCTTTTGAGGTACTATACCTGCAGCTTCCTTAGTGTTCTTTCTTTTCCTTCCCTTGTCTTTAAAGGCAGAGGCTAAGTGAGAACTCTCTATCTTGCTTAAGCCTTTTCTCTTCCTGAACACAGTGTGAGATGAGCTCATTTAGAGACCAAGTCTCTTTCTGACATTTGTAGCTCACCTTAAACTAGTTAAATTGTGCAGGAAGAGATATTAAAACCAGATGCACTAGCAAGTCCTCAGAGAGTTCAAGATGAAGTGCTTTGAGCTTTGAAGCAAGATGAGACATCTCCAAAATGTACTCCCTTACATTGCCTTTGCCTTTATACTTCATTGAAATGAGACTTTTCAAAAGCGTACCGATTTCAGCCTTTTCATTCTTGACAAATCTCTTTTCAATATTGGAAAGGAATTCCTTAGCTGTAGAGATTTGATCAGACATTGTGCCCCTGAATGCTTCTGGAATGGCTCTTTTCATGATCATCATACACATGCGATTTGATTTCTCCCACCTTTCTATATCCCTCTTTTCATCAGAGGTACTCTCATCTTTAAGAGGTGGAGGAGAATCGGTCTTTAACACAAGGTCGAGATCCATAACTCCAAGAACAATCAAAAGATTGTCTTTCCAAGACTTGAAGTTAGAGCCATTAAGCATAGGAATTGAGTTGATACTGGCAGTTATATTAGCAGGATTAATCACTGAAAAGAGAACAACAACAATTGAAACATGCTCATGTACAAAACTTATCTTAAAAGCAAAATTAATTCAAATAAAGGTAAAACTCATCTTAAGATATCGAGCACTCCATTAATATTTTATCTTTGGATAAAAGATTAATTTGTAAGTGATATCTTAATGTAGTAATCAAACATTGATAATAAGAACATGTCGAAAAATAAATGGGCCTTTGGGTCGATTAATTAGTCACATGTAAAACCAAATAATCATCACATGTTGATTACTACAAGTGCATATGCATTTACTTTAAATATTGACCTTTCTTTCGGCCGATCAATAAGAACATAAATCGCATATACATAACCCTTTATATTTTAAAATGAAATTAATCTCCACAAAAGAGGTCACTTTGGTGACATATTGTTTTAATTAATTCATTGCAAAATATATATCAATATATCATTATTTGAAAAATAAATTTGCACCAAATTTATTTATTTATTTAACAAAGTCAACGGTCAAAGTTAAATGTTGACTTTGACTATTGACCTGCGCTGCTGGACCGGGTCAGGCCAACTCGAATCCTAAACCAGCCTGTTCTGGATTGAACAATCTAGTTGTGGGCTACAAATTTATATGGGCCGAAACCCATAATATAAAATATTTTAAATGGGCTTAAAGCCCACAACCCTTTGGCCCACAAAAAAAAATGTCACACGCCCATTAGGGCCTGTGAGGGGCAACCCCAGGGGTTATGGCCCCTGGGAAATAAATTGCTGCTGCAGCCGTAACATTAAATGTAACGGCTGCAGCTTGCAAGCCTCGGGCTGCTGTTACAAAGATTTGTAACAGCCGCCCCTTAATTATACAATTGCACTGGCAGCCTGCCAGTGCAATCGTTTCAGTTTCCCCTTTCCCTTTTTTTTTTTTTTTTAATTCTTCACCAGCGCTGGCAATGGCCAGCACTGGTCGGTGAATTCCTTCACCAGCCTTCACTGGCAGCCTACGGGCTGCCAGTTATTTCCTCTAAATCTTGTCTTCACTGGCAGCCTACGGGCTGCCAGTTTTATTCATGCAACCAGCGCTGGCCTTGCCAGCGCTGGTTGGATCTTTGCTTTACTGGCAGCCCGGGCTGCCAGTTTAATTCATGCACCAGCGCTGGTTAAACCTTTACATTACTGGCAGCCAACGGGCTGCCAGTTCTCATCACCGGCGCTGGCTTGCAAAGCCAGCGCTGGTTATATATATATATATATATATGTATATATATTGTATACAACATTGCATATCATATATAACTTTAACTACTGCATATTTTCTCAATAATTCAACATAAAGTGGCTCTGATACCACTTGTTAGATCTAGCATTTCATAACATATAGAAATTGTTTTCATGTCGAATTATCAAGAACGCATAAATTTCATAAACTATAAAGCAGAAGCATACCTGAATCCATATCCGGAAGTCGCTATCTAGAGTCGTACGGATGACCTTCCAGATTAACACGTTCACCTTAGAGAACCCTTTGATTCTCTCTAACCTTAGCTTTATTTTCTCTCTGATAATGGGATGTCAGTGTGAGAATGTAGCACGTGTAATCTGGGGACCATGACCATATATATAGGCAACCAAGTGCCTTTTGGTATTCATGCCTTTTGGCATTCCCACCCTTTGGTATTCCTATTTTAGCTCATCACTAAAATAGAAATAACCCCGCAATCTCTACACATTAAAGGTCCACACCCTATTAGATACACCAAAACCCAATTGCCTAAAAAAAT
This sequence comes from Salix brachista, assembly GCA_009078335.1. Taxonomy (NCBI): domain Eukaryota; kingdom Viridiplantae; phylum Streptophyta; class Magnoliopsida; order Malpighiales; family Salicaceae; genus Salix; species Salix brachista. The sequence goes on along the minus strand of CM018589.1, from coordinate 7,951,595 downwards.
ACTTAGCAGATCATTTTTAATTAGGCTTCACCTTATTTGACAGTCCATAAACACATAATTATTCTCATATAAGCCCAACGTTGGATTAATGATCCAACAGAGAGAACCGCTCTCTTGCAGTTGAAAGATTCTCTCAACTATCCCAATGGCACATCCCTGCCCTCCTGGAGAAAAGGCGATGCCCACTACTGTGATTGGGATCGTGTCGAGTGCAGCAGCAGTACAAGTCGAGTCACCGAACTCGATCTTTATCGCATCAGGAATGGGGAACTGGGAGACTGGTACTTGAATGCCTCCTTGTTTCTTCCTTTTCAAGAACTCATCACTCTCGACTTGGCGGATAATCAGATAGCTGGTGGGGTTGAGAACAAAGGTTTGCTTTTCGATTGAATATTAACTGTGTTTGCTATATTTTTAGTGGATATTTAATCTGAAGAAATAAAACACATTCTTTAAACAACAAATAAAATTAATATAATTACTGCTTTGATTTAAACTTTTTCAGCACCTCAAATACCTCCTCTCTAATCAATTATTATTATGTTGATGCCGTGATGCTACCATTTCATTACCATAATTAAATCACTCCAATAATATCCTTTCAGGTCTTAATTAATTTATATATTTATTTTTACAGGTGTTTATCAACCATTTTAAAATGAGCAAGTTAGAGTACCTTGACTTGAGATATAATCAGCTCGATAACAGTATTCTATCATATATGGATGGACTTTCATCTCTTAAATCATTATATTTAGATTACAATAGATTGAAGGGGTTAATAGATTTGAAAGGTTAATTTATTTTTTTTATATATATACTTATTATTTTCTTTATTAAATTCAATATGTTTTGTAGTGAATGAATTAATACATTTTTTTTATGTATATCAAGAATATTCAATCAACTTGGAGACCTTGTATTTGAGCGGCAACAATATTTCCAAAGTGGTAGCCTCGGGAGGTAAGTGATGATGATGATGATTCATATACCCATTAATAATTATTATTAATTATTTTTTTCTTTTGGAAAACCTTTGTGTATGTTTCTTCTGTAACTTGCAGGCCCCACCAATGTGAGTACTCTCTACCTAAATGATATCACATCCTATGGAAGTAGCTTTCAGACGTTACTACAATCACTAGGAGCATTACCCAACCTAAAGAAACTTGATCTGGGCAACAACGATTTAAGAGGAAGAATATTAAGTGACGGTAAGTTATTAGCTTTGAGTGATATTGTTTGTGTAAATGAAAAAAAACTCAATTTGAAAAAAAAAACATATTTTTTTCTTTCATATAGAGTTGGGAAATTTGAGCTCACTGGAAGAGTTGAATCTAGACAGTTGTTCTCTAGATGAAAACTCCCTTCAAAGCCTTGGAGCACTGCCTTCTCTAAAAAATCTATCTTTGTAAACACTGAGTGGCGTTGTACCTTTCCAAGGTAAATTAACAAATCTCAACTTCCTGCTATGACTAGATGTGTCTTTATAGAATTCCTTTGTTATGTTTTCAACAATTCTCAAATCCATTAGAATTTAAATTCATAACATTTTATTAGAATATGACATTTTCTAAACAAAAAAAATATGAAACAATAACAATATTGTAAAAAAAAAAACAATATCCTTGATGAGATTATAATATTTTAAACTTGAATTTTTTTTTAATATGAATCTCATAAATAAAAACAGAACTAATTATGAGTCAACTAAATTGACCAATCAAAGAGAATTCAATTTCAAATTTAGAAATCCTTATTATTATTCAATATGTTGCTTCTTCGTGAATATAATTGATTGTGGCAGGCTTTCTTAACCTCAAGAACTTGGAACTCTTGGATTTGAGTTACAACACTCTCAATAGCAACAGCATCTTCCGAACCATCGGAACAATGAACTCTCTCAAAACTTTATGGTTGCAGGGTTGCAGTTTCAATGGCCAATTACCTATCTCCCAAGGTAATTTAAGGTTGATGACTCTTACTTATCAGTTACTATAATCATTAGGATCAATTTTTCAGTTACAATGACTCTTACTCTCTCTCTTTCTCTCTATAGACAATTCGAGTTTAAGTTTTCCTAAATTATATTATGATCAGGCTTATGTGACTTAAATCATCTTCGAGAGCTAGATATCAGTTCCAATAAATTAGTGGATTCTTGCCTCCGTGTCTGGCAAATCTGACATCCCTTCAACAACTAGATCTCTCTTCCAATCACTTGAAAATCCCTATGTCATTGAGCCCATTATACAACCTTTCAAAACTCAAGTCTTTTGATGGTTCAGACAATGAAATATATGCAAAAGAAGATGATCATAATCTGAGCCCAAAGTTCCAGTTAGAATCCCTCTATTTGAGTAATTGTGGACAAGTTGCAGGAGCATTTCCTAAATTCCTTTACCATCAGTTTAACCTACAATCTTTGGATCTTACAAACATCCAAATAAAGGGAGAGTTCTCAAATTGGTTGATGGAGAACAACACATACCTACAAGAACTTTCTTTAAAAACTACTCTCTTTTGGGTTCATTCTTACTGCCAAGGAGTTCTCATGTGAATCTGTCAATCCTACGTATATCCATGAATAATTTCCAAGGCCAAATTCCTGTAGAAATCGGATCTTATTTGCCAGGGTTACAAGTTTTATTGATGTTTGATAATGGCTTTGATGGAAGCATTCCTTCCTCATTGTGTAGCATGAGCTCGCTACAACTATTAGCATGAGCTCGCTACAACTATTAGACCTATCCAACAATTTTTTGACAGGAAGAATACTTTCAAATAATAGCTTGCAAGGGCAAATCCCTGGATGGATAGGGAATATGTCTTCTCTTGAGTTCCTAGCCCTATCAGGGAACAACCTCTCTGGTCCTTTACCACCGAGATTCAGTGCTTCTTCAAAATTAAGATGTGTATATTTGTCTAGAAATAAGTTGCAAGGACCGATCGCAATGGAATTCCACAACTCCTTTAGGATATTGGCATTAGATCTTTCCCATAATAATTTAACTGGTAGAATTCCAGAATGGATTGGCAGGCTATCTAACTTGAGATTTCTACTATTGAGTCATAACAATTTTGAAGGTGAGATCCCAGTTCAATTATGCAGGTTGGACCAATTAAACCTCATTGATCTATCTCACAATTATCTTTCTGGTAATATCATCTCTTGGATGATATCTACTCCTCCTTTCCCAAACCAAGACTTTTATCATGATAATTTGTCATCACAACAATCCTTTGAGTTTACAACGAAGAATGTACCCCTTCTTTATAGAGGCAGTATTATCCAATACTTTAGTGGAATTGATTTCTCATGCAACAACTTCACAGGAGAGATTCCTCCTGAGATTGGAAACCTAAGCAAGATCAAGGTATTGAACCTCTCACACAATAGTTTGATTGGGCCAATTCCACCAACATTTTCAAAGTTAAAGGAAATAGAAAGCTTGGATCTTTCATACAACAAATTGGAAGGAGAAATCCCTTCTCAACTAACTGGACTATATTCTCTAGCTGTTTTCAATGTGGCACACAATAATCTGTCTGGCAAGATACCTGCGAGAGTTGCACAGTTTGCTACATTTGAAGAGAGCTCTTATAAGGATAACCCTTTTCTCTGTGGACAACCGTTAACCAAAGCTTGTGATGCGAATATGCCATCATCACCAATGTCAACTCCAACTTCAACAAACATTGAAGAAAAAGGTGGTTTCATGGACATGGAGGTTTTCTATGTGAGCTTTGGGGTTGCATACATCATGGTGTTGTTGGCGATAGGGGCAATTCTGTACATATATTCATATTGGCGACTTGTTTGGTTTCACTTCATTGAAGTTAGCATCACCAATTGCTATTATTTTATGGTGGACAATCTTAACAGTAGATCCAAGTTTGGATTTTCATAGCCTTTTATCTTGATGGTAATAAGCCTTGATGCATCTTTTTGTATTTTAGTTTCAAGATTTAAATAAGTTTAAAAGCATGCTCAAGCGATGTTGTATTAATTTTTCATTTGTGTTTTGTTGTTCTTTTTAGCTTCTGTGTTACATAATCATTAAATTTAGCTTCATTGTTCAATTTAATTTAAAAACAGATTCACGGGACAAATATCATTGTTAAAAGTAGACTCATGCGCTGCATGTACAAATATCTTTTGCTCCTACAAATGAACTATTTGTGTAAACACAAACTTCCAATTTCCTAATAATCACAATCACATTACGAAGTCAATGGCTTATCAAGCACAAACAAGTATTATACAAGAAACCTAATGAATTAATCAAATTAACTTGTAAACACACAAAATACAATAAGATATGCCAAGCATCTGATACAATAAAGATAAAAATCACCTAACAGCAGAGCAAGGCCATGTGAACTTCATGGTGTCTTGTCCAGTAAGTTTATTCATAGATATGAAGAGGTACAACATAATTTCCATTCTAATCCTTTGTCAAATTTCAATTTTCAATTTTCCACGACAAGATGTATATTCCAATGACTGTATTAGGAAGACCAAATACTCAGAAAAAATGAAACTAATAAGTTTAACCAGAAGCTTCCTCTTTATCTTCCTCTACTGAATTCATCAAACAATACAGTTTGTACTTTTCTTTTCTCGATACCTAATATTTCTCGAAGTCACAACTGATCTAAAGACAAGGATGTCCTAAAAGAATTTCAGCAATTAAGCTTACATGATATATTCACCTTACCAGTTCCCGCTGAAGTTACTAAATTTCCCACCTCGGTCATCTTGGAAACAAGATAACTTGCTTGAAATTACTTGTGCCTGTGATCCATCATGTTCAGTATTTGTTTGCATTCTTTGGCTGTGAAAGGCAAATTTATTTCCTTCCTTTCATCCACGTGTGTTGTAGCATGGTTTCCCTTAGAGGTTTCAGCTTCAAGCAACAAAATGTGTGCCCGGAAGTTCTTGGTGTTGTGGTTTTTTTCTGTTTCATCAAATTCATGGCTCAGATTCTTCACGGCAGTAAAGCATGTTTTATTCACTACGGACAACGGGTCTTGCAGTAAAGCATTTCTGCAAACACCCGCATATGATTTCATTGAGTCCCATAAGAAACTTCATGGTTTTCTGAGTTTCCAAATTTGCTGATATTTCTTTTAAGTTATCTACCGGTTCATATTGGAAAAGTGCAGAGCCCATCAGTTTTGTAAGCATTCCATCATGGAAAAACTAAATAACTAGACAGGTCGAGTACAATTCTATTTATTCATAATCTGAGAACAACTGCTCAAACATGACTTTACCGGTAAGTCGTTGCATCCCATAGCCGGATAGTCTTATCCTCGGAAGTAGTAATTATGACGGGAAGCTGTGGATTAACACAACATGAAGTGACATTGTGGGTATGGCCTTCTAATGTTTGGATACAGCTTTTTGTTTCTCAGTCCCACACCTAATTGCAATATATGAGCCACAAATTGACAGATGAAATCACAGCATGGCTGGAAAAAAGAAACTGTCATTTGGCTAACCTTGATAGTAAAATCATCAGAACCACTCAATAGATATAGTTTGTCATCACGCATGAAGAAATCGACACAATTTAAGCCCTTAGAATGACTAGTTATAGTGTAGCAACAGGAGCAGGAGAGCTAAGATTCCAAATCTGCCAAAAAAATTCATTTTAAGAAATCAGAGAACTTTTAACACAGAAACTAGCATGAAAAATATGATCGGTAGCGTTCACCCCATAGGCCCTTCAGTTTTGTAAAATATGATTCATAGCCGTCGGACGATGACAGCACACATGGCAGGGAAGGGTGGACAAACAAGATCGGTAGCGTTCACCCCATAGGCCCTTCAGTTTTGTAAAATATGATCCGAAAGACATGGTGTCTTGTATAGTCATAAATCTCATTCTAAACATTGAATAGTTAGACCATGTTTTGATGCGCGAATTGTTCGTGCAAATCGAGCTACATTAGTCTAGCACTTTAGCATTTGAAGGCGCTTCTAGTAATTTCTTTGCACATGGATCCTAGCAGCCAGATTTTAACCAGATTGTTGCTTCTAGTAATTTCTTCGTGATTGCTTTCGTCTGGTTCTTTGATTGAACCATCTATTAGTCCAATATTATTCTTTACAGTCAGGGCCACGGTCATGGATTGTCGTCATGTGCTGTAATTATATTCCACTAGTACAAAGATATGAGTGATGTCTTCTGTAAAGATTAGCTAAGATCTTAATGTTGTGATTATTTTCGTTCCTGGATGACTATCGCTCTTATACCATGAAACAAATTTAATATGAAGAAAGTCTATATTGTCTTGAGCAACAGGGATTCCCATTATCCAACATAGAAGCTCTAGGTAAAGAACCTTAGCTATAGCAGAAAATCAATTTGCATAACCCATAAAATCAAGGTAATCAAATTCAAAAGCAGAAAATACTTGCAATTGTGTCACTACCATCTCTGGAGATAAATCCTTAGGTGTAGCTCCAGGACCTGTAATTACACCCTGAAGTAAAAAATGGTCCTAGCATTGCATATCAGGTGGCATGATCTCCTTCTGTACTTGGATTATTGAAACTGACATAAACAAATAGCCCATCAATAAATAAACACAAATACTTCAGTAATTGCTGGCACCAGATCCTGTGAACGCAGCATTTTCTCGACAGCACTCCCCACTTGAAATAAATGACCACCGGCCGGCTAAGCAAATGAATCAAAGCAGTCTCGAGATTCCAAAAAACAATTCATCTCCATATATATGCTGGCTTCTAATTTTCAACCCACTTCTGAATACTCTAATCTTAAACGTCCAACGTATGCCACAATGCTTGATTAAAGTCATTTGATTACTCTCAGACCAGGTCTCTGATGTTCCAAAAGTGCTGAACAGAAAGCTAGAAAACCTCGTGTCTTAGTAACCACAAATCATTAGTTCTCACCAGTAGGTAAAAAAAACTTCCTCTAAATTTCATCCACTTCTTCTTGTAAATTCCTTTAACAACACCAAAGTCCATCTTGATTGATGAATCACATACGTGAAAAATTTAAAGAAATGACCTCATAAAAGATCAGCATAATCAATAATGAAAAGGTAGCATATTTTCTATCCTTCTTTATCAGAAAATTTCCATGGCTAAAAGAGTTTTAAGGGCGGATCATTATGATGTTCATTTGTTGACACCGAAAAACACTTTCCTTTTCTTTAACAAAGAATAAACCCCACACCCTAAAGGATGAATCGCCATAGAATACTACTTCTATAAAGTTCCAAACCGTAGCTCAAAAATACCATAAAAAATTATGAAATGGATTGAGATTTTGATTTATATTATATTTAAATTACTTGGTGCCTGGACTTTGGTCTTGATAAAACTTAGCAAAATCTTTTGAGGCAAACAAAGGTCGTTTTCATCATTTGGAGCAGCAAGCATGGATGTCATTAGGCCTCCAGTGCTTGTCCCAGCAATGAAATCAAAATAATATGCAACCCTCGTGTCCCTGTTGTTCACATCCAATTTCTATGTATAAAACAATAATGAAACAAGGCTGACTATATACAGTTCTCTTGTGTACAAATTAACCCGAGCTTTGATTCAAGAACACTTGGGACTTCAGTAGGAATGATATCTCTCACTCCTCCACAATCAATGCTAAGGATTGTAATGAAGTTTCCCTGATGCTCTGGTTCAATAGAACTCTCATTCCCTAAAAATTTTAACAAGAATTGTAACAAGAACAATATATATTAGCCAATAGTAGTAGTGCCACATTAATCTTTAATTGTATGCAACTCAATTCTTAAGATTGTCAACAAAATATCATGTAATTGGACCGATGAAAATGCTAGCTTTGGAATGGTTCTCATTAAGGGCTCAATAATGACCTATATCATTGTCTTCCTATTATTTGTGTTTCTTAAATACAAAATTTAACGATATCTTTCTTGAATAGATTTATAATGGGTTACTATTTATTATGGTAATTGAGCATCAAGTTGATCTTATACCTGGAATATTTATACCTAATCAGTCAACCTATGAAAGTAATCCTTTAAAGATAAAGAAACTTCAAAGGCAGGTGGAAGAATTGAGGGAAAAAAAGATACACAAGAGAAAACATGAATTCATATGTAGTTTTAATATTGTTAATACAAAAAACAAGACTTAAAGGATATATGTTAATTGTTGTGCCATCAACAATATTTCGTAAACTTGTTGATAAGTTAGAAGAATTGCATGAGTTTTATATTTTTTTAAAGATTATTTGAAAAGTGAATAGCATTAAATAAGAATGAAATAGTAAAATGATTGGAAAAATATCCTTAAAACTAAATATGATTTGTATAAAAAGTTTGTTATGTCTTCTGAATTTTTTAATGCACCTAATATTTTTATGAGATTAATTAACCATGTTTTGCATAATTTTATAGGTAATTTTTTTGGTTTATTTTCATGATATTTTGATTTATAACAAGAATTTAAATGAGCATGTTGAACATTTAAGGAGTGTGTTATGACATGCACTACTTCAAATAAAGGATTCACCTACTAGATTGAGAGGGTTTTAAAATTAACCATAAAATTATGATTTTGGAGTTGACACCTAGTATCATGGTCACTAGAAAACTTAATGTTTTGCTAGAAGCTATGTAAGGGGACTAGTTAGGCATCGAAAAAATTTCACCTTAATACGCTCTATCTATAATAAGTTGCATTGTTGATTGATTGTGTTTTCTAGACCATGTTTCTATTCATTGCTCTATCTAAAGTTCAAGACAAATCTTCATTGGTAGGAAAGTCTTTGTGTTATCAGGTTAAATCCTATCCATTCTAAGATTCAAATTTTAACATCGTATTTATTTCTACTTTGGATATTTAATATCTAAGGATATAATTTACTATGTAATTTTATATCCTCAGATAATAAAGTCTACAACTAATTCATAATATTTATTTAATTTAATACTAGAAATATGCCAAATATTAATTAAGCAAATTAATTTTAATGGTATTTTTAAAAATTTAGATCAAATCCTAAGATAATCATAAATTAGTTATAAAACCCATTTTGTGTATTTTAAAAACATGATAAAGATGCAATTATTTTTTGTGTTTTATAAAATATGCATACAAAAATCTTAGAATTTGGTTGTATGAACACAAACATGTTTTTGTATTTATGAAATAAGGAAATTTATTTGAATTTTTAATTTGTTTTGAGATTTTAGATGAAAGAGAGTATTTTAATGTTATGTTAATATCTTACAATGTAAATCTGCAGCTTAATATTAAGTGAAATTGTTGGAAAAAATATACAAAAGACCTACATATAATTTTAAAATGATCCTTAATTTTTTTATATATTATTTAGGACTTGTTTGGCTAAACACTAAAATAAAGGACAAGTTAAGGATAAAAAAAAGCGCAGTGTGGCATGTTTCTTATTGATTATCTAGAAGGATAAAAAATGCATTAAGTTCGTATTTGTTAAACACACCTTAAAGACCAAAAAAAGAAGGTATTTTTCCTTTAGTATAAACTAGTAGTGTCAAACACACCTTTAAAATTAGGTTAGGCTAAGCCCAACCATATGTTTGGGCTTAGGTCCAGCCCACTTGATTTTGTTAGGTCAAAAAATAGCCCAAATATATATATATAAAGAGCCCAACCCAACCATACAAGTTGGGCTTAAATAAGCCCGACCAAACCATATTATTTAACCAAACTATTTAGAGCATCTTCAAGAGAAAAACTAGAAGAAAAGGATAAAAGAAATTTTGCTCTTATCCTTCATTTCTATAACTCCAAGAAAAAAACTATATTAAAGAGATAAAATACATGTTGATCAATGAAATAAAAGTTTGTTTAAAATATTTTTATATAAAAGAGCTACCTAGTGAATTAAAATTTCATTGTTGGTTCTCTAATTTGTTGATTACTCAACTGAAAATAATGTTGGTAAATATAGAAAAAGATTATACTTGGATGAATAAGGAAAGAGTCATATCCATAGAATATTACTTGCCATTTAACCAAAAGTTTTTTTTTTCTTATATAAAACAATTATTCATGCAGACTTTTTGATGCATTTTTTACATAAATTGTTTTTTAGTGTAAATTAAAAAGCTCATGTATACATGTAATCAAATAAATCAAGAACTATATGTCTTAATAAATGAAAAAAAAAGTATTAATAATAAATATAAATAAAATTAGAAAATTTGGAATTTATAGATTGAAAAATAACACAAATGAACGTGTGTATCAAAATTGATTTTTTTAAATTTAAGGGGATCTAAATTGTAAAAGTTGTGTTGTTTTTAAGGATTGTGACATGTGTTTTTTCATGCAATCTCTAGCACGCCACTCATATTTAACATCTTTTTCTTTATAGTCCCATGCTTTCAATTTCATATTTGACTAAAAATCCAAAAACAATTGGCTTTGAAGTACCAAAATAAATTATAAAAAAATGATCACTCTACTGTTGGAAAAATATTCTTAAGAACAGTGTCAATGCATGCCTCAAGATTATCTGTTTTAGTTTCCGTTCTTTGTATTAATTTTACAACACACTGCATCTCAGGACAAGAATTTTCAACAAGTGTTTTATAAAATTTATGTTGGTTTAAATTTTATATCAAGTTAATTTAACTTGCCATCAATAAGTTAGAATGCATGTTAGAAAATTGTTCTAATTCAATTTCATATACAAGTAAGTTACTTTGGTTTATATTTATGCAGGATATGCAATTAAGATCATGCCTTTTGTGTTAAGCTAAACAATTGCCTAATCTCTAAAATACCCAGAAATCTACTGCTGCTGGATTGCCGTTTTGTCTTGCGTTCGTGATAGTTTCTGGTTTAGGCTACAAGCTGCTGTTGTGATTGATTTTATGGGTTGCTGTGTAGACTAATTAATGAAGGAAGATTTACAAGAATATTGTTTTACTTGTAATGCTGCTGCTCCTACTATTGGAGGAGTTTACTGCTGTCAACAAAATGAAACAAGGCAAAGAAGATGGTGTTCTTTATGGGGAGTGTGGTTGAAATTGTTTTTAAAAGTGATTTTTATTCAGAAATGCATCAAAATAATATTTTTTTTATTTTTTAAAAATTATTTTTGACATCAACACATGAAAATTGTTAAGGAACCATCTCATATAAAAGTTTAAGCTATTAAGTGAGATCCAAGAATATGATTTATATTATTTTCTAACATATACCCTCAAGTGAAAGCCCTTTGGGTTTGAAACTTGAACAGGTCCAGTCTACCTTATGCTTTATTTTTATCAAATAGAATAAGAGTGATGAAATTCGAACTCATGACCGCTGGGTCATCAAGTGTAATCAACCCGAACCAACACAGACTCTGGAGATCCTCACGGGAGACAAGCAAGATGAAATGGGAATTTCTCTCCAAGCTCTCAACACAAACATCACGGGCAAAATGGCTTCCTGGATACACATCCCTGCAAAAGAAGAAAGCAAGTGTCAACGTGGAGGGACGGATGAGAGAAAGGACGGCTTACCTGGACGGCCGAGATTGACTGACAAAGCAGACGGGGTAGCGTCCCCAACAAGCTTCCCTGCAAAAAAAGAGAAAGGACGTCTGCGTGTAGGCATGGATGAGGCGAAGGACAACCAACGTGGACAGCCAGGATTCAAGGAACCCGACAACGCCAGCTGTCATTGACTTATGAAGAGGCCAAGAAACGGCGTCGTTAGGCATGAAAATACAGCTGGCAAGCAAGCAGGATTAGCACAAGAAATACGTATACTATTTAAATACTAATTGTTCCGAGGAAGGCTATATAAAGGAAGACTGAGCAGAGACGAAGGCAACCAGAGTGAAATTGCTTTAAAGCAAATCAATTGTTCCAAGGAGGCCCGGGCTACCTCGAAACTGCTCACCCAAAGTTTTAATCGTTGATTTTCTTAAGTTGCTTATTTAGATTCTAGTTTTATTTCAGTTATCATAAACCCAAAAATATTGTTATTTCCTTTTATCAAAATATTAAGAAAAGCCCGAGGGAATTTTTCTCTCAAAAAAAAAAAGGGAAATTTATAATTATTCAAGGATCGTTCCAAGTGGTATCAGAGCAACGACCCTCGGAATGGCAGAAGGAACCCGAGTTTCGCAGCTCATAGAGACGGTGTCAGGAATGAAACAGCAGCAGGAGGCCCAACAGCAAAACCAACAATGCCAACAACAGTTATTGGAGGATATAGTCCAACAGTTGAAAAACATGTCTGCAAGAATGGACCAAATGGCTAAGGCCCATTAATTCACCTCCTAACTCCCCTACCAGATCAGTTAACGGAAACCCAAGGAATGAGATGGTCACCCAGGAAGGCAATCATCAGGTCCAGATAAAATCAGTCAGGTTAGAATTCCCATGATTTAACGGTGATGACCCAATCGGATGGGTGTACAAGGCCAACCAATTTTTCAACTTCCACAACACCCCGCCCAGCACAAGTTGTTCATTGCAAGTTTTTACATGGAGGGAAAAGCCATCACTTGGTACCAAGAGATAGAAGAAACTGGGTTGATTACCAGTTGGGAGGCGTTTGTTACCGCCCTTCATATCAGGTTTGGGGCATCCTCTTACGATGACCCAATGGAAGCCTTAATCGGCATCAAACAGACATCTACGGTGGAAGCTTACAAAACTCAGTTCGAGTTAACATCCAATAGAGTCAGGGGCTTATCTGACGCCCACAAACTCAGCTGCTTTATGGGAGGGCTAAAAGAAGACATACGAATGGGGGTCCGAATGTTAAACCCTCAGAACCTAGTAGCCGCTTACGGCCTGGCAAGGATGCAGGAAGAAAACTTGGTTATTATGAGAAGATCATGGAAACCTAGCATAGTAGGGTTTCAGAACAGGAATCATATACAATCCTTTCCCAAGAGTGATGGAAGGGAAGGAAAGTCAATACCAATTCAGAGGCTCACCCCGGCTCAAATGAAGGAGAAAAGAGACAGGGGTCTCTGTTTCAAATGCGACAGTAAGTGGGGCCCCGACCACAGATGTGGAGGGCCAAAATTATTCTTAATCGAAGAAGTGGAGGACGAGGATGGAAGAAATCCTGACATGGACAGAGATCTAATCGACTTAGGGGACCCAACCGATGAAGGCCCAGGCGAGGTGGGAATATCCCTCCACGCCATAATTGGCAACCCGAATCCAAAAACGATGAGGGTCATAATAAAAATGAAAGGCCACCAATTCGTTGCTCTAATCGATACTGGAAGTACACACAATTTCATCCACCCAAGAGTGGTGCGAAGGACTGGCTTACGGGTAACTAAGCACCAGCCAGTAGGAGTTAATATCGCAGATGGGTCCAAATTATGGAGTGAGGGCAGCTGCCAGGACATCTTTGTTAAAATTCAGGATGGACAATTTACCACACACGCCTATATTCTCCAATTAGGAGGTTGCGACATGGTATTGGGCATACAATGGCTTAGTGGGTTAGGCCCAATCTTGTGGGACTTCAAGTCCCTAACAATGGAATTCCTATAGAGGGATAAAATGATCCTAATCAACGGGATAAGAGTGGAGGATTCTGTGGTAGACAGCAGCCTCACCTTCTAACAGGAACTCAGAAGGGTTGAAGAAGGGCTAATCGTACAAATATGGGAACTAGGAGCTGAGCAAGACAGAGTACCTAGCCTAATCAGGAACTTGTTAACGGAGTACGAGAAGGTTTTTCAAGAACCAACAGGTTTACCACCATCCAGAACACATGATCACTCCATAGTGTTAAAAGAAGGGACCTCTCCAGTGAATGTACGCCCTTACAAGTACCTTTATTATCAAAAGTCAGAGATAGAAAGGTTGGTTAGAGAGCTACTGGCCATGGGCACCATAAGGCCCAGCCAAAGCCCTTTTTCATCCCCAGTCCTACTAGTAAGGAAGGCAGATGGTTCTTGGCGAATGTGCGTAGACTACAGAGCCCTAAATAAAGAAACAGTGAAAGACAAGTTTCCTATACCAGTGGTGGAGGAATTGCTAGATGAGCTCCACGGCTCATAAATATTTTCTAAACTGGACCTACGATCGGGTTTCCACCAAATCCGAATGAGGGAAGAAGATGTTCCCAAAACAGCGTTTAGAACGCACGATGGGCACTATGAGTTTCTGGTGATGCCTTTCGGCCTCACGAATGCCCCATCTACTTTTCAGGGGTTAATGAATGAAATTTTTAGACCATATCTTAGAAAATTTGTTCTAGTTTTCTTTGATGACATACTGGTCTACAGCATAACAGAGGAAGATCACGGCAAGCACCTAAGAACAGTACTGGAGACACTGGTAAGGCATAAATTATTCGCCAAACAGACGAAATGCAAGTTTGCAAGCCTAGAAATTGAATACTTGGGCCACATCGTCTCCAAGCTTGGGGTCCACGCAGACCCGGGTAAGGTGGAGTCCATGATTAGATGGCCCCGGCCCAAAACTATAAAATCACTCAGAGGCTTTTTGGGCCTAATGGGCTACTACAGGAGATTTATAAAAGGCTACGGAGGAATTGCAGGGGCCCTAACCCGTCTACTAAAGAAAGGGGCTTTCCATTGGGACCCCGAGGCCGAGAGGGCCTTCGAACAGCTAAAGGAAGCCGTTACTACCCCACCAATTTTGGCTTTGCCGGACTTCAACAAACACTTTACAGTGGAATGTGATGCATCCGGAATAGGACTTGGAGCCGTACTTATGCAAGAAGGGAGGCCCATATCCTACTACAGCAAGAGTCTCAAGGGCAGAGAATTGACATTGTCCACATACGAAAAGGAATTTCTAGCCCTAGTGTCAGCAGTGCAAAAATGGAGGCCTTACCTCTTGGGGCAGGCCTTTATAGTCAAAACTGACCAGCAAAGCCTAAAATACCTGCTAGAGCAGAGGATTGGAACACCGACACAACAGAAGTGGCTCTCAAAGCTAATAGGCTATGACTTCACGGTGGAATTCCGAGCAGGGAAAGAAAACTTGGTAGCAGACGCACTATCTAGGCAAATGGGTAGCCAGGAGACAGGTGCCCTATGGGCTATCTCCACTCCTATCATAGCTGGGTCAATCAACTAAAACAGAGCTACGAGACAGATCCCAAAATACAGGATATTATACAACAATTAGACAAGGAAACCGTGGGATCCTTGAAATTCCAATTCAAAGGAGGAGTCCTATACTACAAACAAAGGATATATGTGAGTGCAGGCAGCCCCTTAAAACAAGAAATCCTTAAGTATATCCATGACAGCCCAATTGCAGGGCATGCAAGACTGGAAAAAACACTACATAGGGGGAGAAAAGACTTCTTTTGGAAGGGGATGAAGGCTGAAGTGCAGGAGTATCTTAAATACTGCGAAATTTGTCATAGGGCAAAAGGGGAAAACACCAAACCGTCAGGGCTTCTACAACCTCTACCTATCCCATCCCGGCCATGGTCCTCCATATCTATGGACTTCATAGAGAGACTTCCCAAATCAAACCAGTACACCACCATCATGGTAGTGGTAGATAGGTTCACAAAATACACTCATTTCATTCCCCTATCTCACCCCTACACTGCCCCAAAAATAGCCCAGCTATTTTCAAACAATATCATGCGACTTCACGGACTACCACAAAGCAAAGTCTCGGACAGAGACCCGACCTTCACTAGCAAATTCTGGGGGGAATTATTCAGAATACAGGGGGTTAAATTGTTGATGTCTACCGCCTACCACCCTCAAACTGATGGGCAGACCGAAGTCACCAACAAAACACTGGAAGGTTACCCTAAGGTGCTTACGTCGGCGATAACCCCAAGGGTTGGGCCAATTGGTTAGCCCTGGCCGAGTATTGCTATAACACTAGCTACCATTCATCCACCAAAACTACCCCATTCAAGGCCACCTACGGCTACCCACCCCCAAGCATTATTGATTACATTCCAGGTTCAACACAAATTCAAGCAATAGAGGAACATTTACAAGATAGAACTGAGCAGATTACAAAAATTAAACAGCAGTTGAAGAAGGCTCAGGAAAGACAGAAAAAGCAGGCTGATAAGGGAAGGAAAGACGTTGAATTCAAAGAAGGAGAATGGGCTTACCTCAAGCTCCAACCGTTTCGCCAGACAAGCATGCCAAACAACAAAAATGGCAAGTTAACTTACAAATACTTTGGGCCCTTTAAAATCACAAGAAGAGTGGGTTCAGTAGCTTACCAACTGGATTTGCCCAAGGAAGCTCGCATCCACAACACTTTCCATGTCTCACTGTTGAAAAAATGGCTCGGCAAGGATGACACCCCAACACAGTGGTGTCCTGATCTAGAACCCAAGAAATCACCACGGCCAGAACCCGCAGAAATCATGGACAGAAGAACCACTATGTCACGAAGGAAGGAAAAAGAAGAGATATTGCTAAGATGGGAGGGACAACCACCCGAAGACGCTGTGTGGGTGGATGAAGAATGGTTCAAAAGGGAATACCCCCACCTTGAGGTCAAGGGTATCGAAGGGGAGGGGAGTTGTAATCAACCCAAACCAACACAGACTCTGGAGATCCTCACGGGAGACAAGCAAGATGAAATGGGAATTTCTCTCCAAGCTCTCAACACAAACATCATGGGCAAAATGGCTTCCTGGATACACATCCCTGCAAAAGAAGAAAGCAAGTGTCAACGTGGAGGGACAGATGAGAGAAAGGACGGCTTACCTGGACGACCGAGATTGACTGACAAAGCAGACAGGGTAGCGTCCCCAACAAGCTTCCCTGCAAAAGAAGAGAAAGGACGTCTGCGTGTAGGCATGGATGAGGCGAAGGACAACCAACGTGGACGGCCAGGATTCAAGGAACCCGACAACGCCAGCTGTCATTGACTTATGAAGAGGCCAAGAAACGGCGTCGTTAGGCATGAAAATACAGCTGGCAAGCAAGCAGGATTAGCACAAGAAATACGTATACTATTTAAATACTAATTGTTTCGAGGAAGGCTATATAAAGGAAGACTGAGCAGAGACGAAGGCAACCAGAGTGAAATTGCTTTAAAGCAAATCAATTGTTCCCAGGAGGCCCGGGCTACCTCGAAACTGCTCACCCAAAGTTTTAATCGTTGATTTTCTTAAGTTGCTTATTTAGATTCTAGTTTTATTTCAGTTATCATAAACCCAAAAATATTATGATTTCCTTTTATCAAAATATTAAGAAAAGCCCGAGGGAATTTTTCTCTAAAAAAAAAAAATAGGAAAATTTATAATTATTCAAGGATCGTTCCATCAAGACTCTAATACCATGTTAAGGAACCATCTCACCTAAAAACTTAAACTATTAGGTGACATTTCAAAATATAATTTATATTATTCTCTCATTAAAATGATCTAAAAACACATAAAAAAAAATTAGTTTAAAATAAAAATAAAAATAAAAATTATTTTTTTCCTAAAACACATTTACAAACACCCCGAAGGGACTGTCGCTGCCAAGGCTGAAATGACTTGTCTCTACGACTCCTGCTTGGAAACACGGCCACTACTGCGGCTGCTGCTTCTGGGTATCGAGGGCTGCTGTTGTAAATCCTTATAGTTGCTGCTACTGCGTTAGCTACTGTAATTTTTCGTGGCTGCTGTCTGCCATCACAAGGCACTGCTGCTTGGAATTCTCAAGAGAAAAAAAAAGGGCTTCTGTGTTTTTTCTTGTAATTAACCCAAGCTCAGCTGCCAATTATTGAAAACACTAAATCCAAAAACTTTGATATCAATTATTGAAGCATTTAGACTTTTCAAACTTTTTATATCAACTCATTTAAATTCTAAATATATTTTACACGATGATTACTCTTCTAACCATCTTAATTTAACTATATATCTAATTGAAAAGGATTTCGATAAAGACAAACACTTTGTAATAAATGATTCCTGCACATTTTGGCACCATCTTAGCTCCAGGCAGCAAATACTGTCTCCAAACAGGAAATCAAATTTAATTTATTCTTGATTCATAAAAAAAAAAGTAATAAAAGATTCTTAATTTGTTCTTTAATTCATCTTAGCTTCTTTCTTTAGTTATTTTTTTTATTATATTGTTTTCTTAGATTTTGTATTCATGTATTTAAAATAAAAATGCATAAAAATAATTGATTCATGATTTTGTTAAGTGATATTTTTTTAGAAAAATCCCAGTAAGCTTTTATCTAAAAACAAAACTTCTATGAAAAAAACATGTTTTATTTTAAATAATAAATAAATATGTTTAATAAAAAAGAGAGTTTTGATTAAAAAGATATATTTTTTTCTCTTAACTCAAATTCCTAGAGTTTTTATTTGATAAACTGTGTTGTTACTAAAAGAAAAGGCATGTTATTTTTTAAAAACAAATATGAGTGAGAAAAGATAGCTTTTCTATAAAATAAAAAAATGCATTTTTCTTTATAATCTTTATCATTTTTCTTACAAATATTTATTTAATTATCATATAATTAAATAAAATTATATTTAAAAAAAATAGTTCATATTATCACACGAATACTAGAGCTACTTGAGATCCAAAATGAGATAATTAAACTTTTATACTACTTCTAGTGCAAAGTTTAGAATTTAATGTATCTATTTTTTATTTCTATTTGTGTATTTATACTTTTTTTTCACTCTTTAATTTTATTTTTCTATTTAAATGTTTTCATCTTCAATTTGTCTCCTCTAAAATCTAATAAATTGGAGGCCATGTGTTTGTGAAATAGACACGTTGTGTTCTTATTATTGGACCTGCTATTCATTAGTATAAGAAAGCAAAATTTTAAAATTTTAAAACAAAACATAAAACATAGAAGATTAAAGTGTTGGTTTCGTAATATAGTTGAGGTTGTTTTTAAAAGTATTTTTTATTTAAAAATATATTAAAATAATATTTTTTATTTTATTTTTTAAAAATTATTTTTAACATTAGCACATGAAAATGATTTAAAAACACCAAAAAAATTTAATTTAAAATAGCAGACTGTATTTTTTAATTTTTATAGGATTATAAAATATACATGCCCTGACTTGAACTCGAGACTTACCGTGTTAATCACAAATCATCTATTTAACAATGATTTTTAGGTTTGAGATCATAGGGTTTTTAATAATCCTAAAAAAATTACACAAAAACAAAAATTAAAAAAGAATAAAAATTTTCTTTTCAATTTTTATTTTTATATTACTTTCAAATAAATGAAAAGTGAGTGCCATGATATAAATGAAAAGTATCCATTTGACAGATGTTTATAAATAATTTAACTAATTGAAAATATTTTAGGCTATGTTCGATAATCCATTAAAAATTGATTTTTAAAATATGTATAGATTGAGAATTTTTATAATTTAGATATAAAAACACAAAAAATACAAGAAAATATTCTAAAATCATCAAATTTAATTTTTCAATAGAAAAATTAAAAACAAATCCAGATAATATCACCAAACGCGCACACAGCCATGGGCCCAAATTACCAAAATCCCGTGAAAAGTTTCACATCGATCTCGTGATATCACCTTGTAACTTCCCGCCGGAATATGGAAGCCACCGACTAATCATTAAGAACCTTCCTTTTCTGTATTCTACCATAACTACTATTTATTTTAAAATAAATTGATAATTATTTATTACGTACCAGCATTTTCAAAGCTAATGAAACCCCCAAACAAAAAATTTGCTCTTTTTTTGGCTTTTTATTTTTGTTTGTATGCAACCTAATATAAAAGCTAAATGAAATGGTACAATATAAAAAGCATTTCTGCATGTATTGGGAAAAAAAATCAGAGCCCAGCTGTCACTAAAAACAAGAGTGGATAACAATGATTTTTTTGTTTTTTAATCTTTCAGAATAATAGCAATTCTTTTTATTTTTCCTTGCCAAAGCCAAACGAGATCAAAAAAATAATTATTTATTATTAGGGTTTATATAAATAAATAAAAAGTATGTATACAGTATTTAAAAATAATTTCATCCGCTTGAATGTTCAAAATAGCATATTCCATTCTCTAATAGAATAATTAAAAGTTTGTTACCGGTGGTGCTCGGGGGAGCCGAAAGTCAACCGGGATTTAAAAATTAAAAAAAGGGAGGCGAAGTGGCAAGCCATGAGAGCAAAAAAAGTAAAAAATAGAAATATTTTTCTTTTCAGTAGGTGAAAATATTCTGTGTTGAGGCTTAAATCCGGGACCAGCGAGCCCATAGCATTCCAGCCACTGTTTTTTTTATTGAAATTAGAATAACAAAAAGAAAAAGATGAGCTGTGCATGGAAATGGAATTTCAAAATAAAGAAGGCGAGAAAGTGAACGCGAGAAAGTGGCGGTATGATGAGATGAGAGAGTGGATTTGGAGTTTACTTGAGAGAAAAAAGAAAAAAGGGGGAGAGCCTGGTGGGCTTTGAGCTGTGATTTAGCTGTCCGTCGATGCATTATTTCTTCTCTCCTTCACACGTATCACTGAAATCCCTAGATAAAACCCCCACCCCCCTTTCTCTCTCCTCAAGCTTAAAAACACATCCCCCATTTCTCTCCTCAAATCTACTCGGCCTCTCTCACATTTTGTGCCTCAGATCTCGAGCTCCGTAGCATTTGCTTCAAAAACCCGTTTTCTTGCAACGCTGCTCCGGGGGAGAACCAGAGAGGAGGTGGTGGAGAGAGGAGCCAAAAGAACATTTGGGTTGTCAGATGTCTCATGTGAGATGAAGAAGACGACCCGCTTTCATCTTCGTCTCTCACTTCTCGTTGCCTTGTTTCTTGGCGCGGTTGTGTGCCTCTCTGCTGCCAAGCAAGCACCGACTATCTCTAGCTATGGAGGCCTCAGTGACGCTGAAGCTATGTACATCAGGAAGCGGCAGCTTCTTTACTACAAAGACGAAAATGGTGACAGAGGAGAGAGAGTCACAGTAGACCCATCTCTTGTTTTTGAGAACCCAAGGCTCAGAAACGCTTACATAGCTTTGCAAGCTTGGAAACAAGCCATTTTGTCAGACCCTCTAAATCTGACAGCCAACTGGGTTGGATCTCGAGTTTGCAAATATGAGGGGGTGTTCTGTGCTCCGGCTCCGGACAACAAAACTATCCGTACAGTTGCCGGCATTGATCTCAACCACGGTGATATTGCAGGCTACTTGCCGGAGGAGCTCGGCTTGCTGGTGGATCTTGCATTGTTTCACATAAACTCTAACAGGTTTTGTGGGACTGTGCCTTTAAAGTTCAAGAACATGAGGCTGCTTTTTGAACTGGATCTTAGCAACAATCGGTTTGCCGGGAAGTTTCCACGAGTTGTGCTCAAGCTACCTTCACTCAAATTCTTGGATCTGAGATTCAACGAATTTGAGGGCACTGTACCAAAAGAGCTGTTTGACAAGAGCTTGGATGCCATCTTTATCAATCACAACAGGTTCGTTTTCGATCTACCCGAGAATCTCGGCAGCTCCCCAGTATCAGTCATCGTCTTGGCGAACAACAAATTTCATGGATGCGTGCCATCAAGCTTAGGTAACATGTCAAATCTCAATGAAATAATCCTCATGAACAATGGGTTTAGATCTTGCTTGCCAGCGGAGATAGGGATGCTGAAAGACCTAACAGTTTTGGATGTTAGCTTCAATCAATTAATGGGTCCGTTACCAGACACAATTGGCGGAATGGAAAGTCTTGAACAGCTCAATGTAGCTCACAACATGTTCTCAGGGAAGATTCCGGAAAGTATCTGTAAGTTGCCGAATTTGGAGAACTTTACCTTCTCTTATAACTTCTTCACTGGAGAGCCACCAGTGTGTTTGGGTCTACCGGATTCCAGTGATAGGAGGAATTGTTTGCGGGCAAGACCATTACAGAGATCTGCTGCACAATGTAAGGCATTTTTGTCTAGACCTGTTGATTGTAGCTCGTTTAGATGTGCTCCTTTCGTTCCATCTTTGCCTCCTCCTCCTCCGCCTTCACCTCCACCACCAGTTGTTATTCCACAGTCACCTCCACCTCCACTGCCTTCATCTCCACCACCTCCACCTTCTCCGCCACCTCCAATATATTCACCCCCCCCCCCAGTGTACTCTGCCCCTCCCCCTCCCCCCCCCTCCACCTTCTCCATCCCCGCCCCCCCCACCAGTGTACTCTCCGCCCCCTCCATCACCCCCTCCACCTTCTCCTCCGCCGCCTCCGCCGCCGCCACCACCAGTATATTCACCTCCACCGCCTTCACCGCTGCCACAACCACCTCCATCACCATTACCTCCATGTGTACGCCCACCACCACCGCCTCCACCAAATTCCCCGCCACCGCCACACTCACAGCCTCCGCCTCCACCACCGGTTTACTCTCCTCCACCACCCCCTCCACATTATTCTCCACCACCTCCCCCATATTACTCTCCTCCACCTCCCCCACACTACTCTCCTCCACCTCCATCACCACCACCTTGTATAGAACCGCCACCGCCTCCACCTCCACCTCCACCATGTGTAGAGTATTCGCCACCCCCTCCCACTCAATCGCCACCCCCACCAGTGTATTCGCCACCTCCGCCTCCCTCACCACCTCCCCCACCCTCACCACCTCCCCCACCACCATCCGCAACTCCTCCACCATCGTCACCTTCACCACCCCCACCATCTCCTTTACCTCCTTGTGTACGTTCCCCACCACCGCCTCCACCAAATTCACCACCACCGCCATCTCCAATATTCTCCCCACCACCACCTACTCCTTACCATTATAACTCCCCACCACCCCCATTACCACCACACTCACCTCCACCTCCACATTCGCCTCCACCACCAGCTTATCCTTACTCGTCACCTCCACCACCGCCTCCTGTCAATGCCCCACCTCCCCCAGTTTATCCATCACCCCCACCCTGTATAGAACCACCCCCACCCCCACCATGTATAGAGTATTCACCACCTCCACCTCCACCCTCATTGCCACCGCCTCCTCCTATACATTATAAGCCGCCACCATCGCCATCCCCGCCACCGCCACCATCGCCATCCCCACCACCGCCACCAGTCACACATGCATCGCCTTCCCCACCTCCAGTTTACCACCACTCACCACCACCACCGGTTTACTACCATTCTCCCCCACCCCCACCGCCAATTCCATGTGAAAACCCACCCCCACCTCCACCCAAAGTCTATGGAAGCCCACCATCTCCGACTCCAGTGTATGAGGGACCATTACCACCAATCACAGGGGTTTCATATGCTTCACCTCCACCACCACCCTTTTATTGATTCTTTTGAGAATTTTCGACCTCTAACCTTCCATCAAACAAGGAAAGAAATACTATGGATTTCGTAATCAGGGTTTCTTTTTTCCTCTTGTGGGCGATTCTCGTCGCTCTTGAAGGGAAAAATTGAAAAGTGTCTGGGCAGTTTACATGATTGAATCATCTCCTGCAGATGGTCTCTCAGTCAGATTTATTTGCATTGTTATTACTGATCATTGTTAAAGAACTGAAGCAAAGGAAACAATTTAGAGAGGTAAGAGGAGAAGTTCTCTCCATATTTATTTGAATTGTTATGGAATATTCGAGTTGCAAAATAAAAATGGCAGAGAAAGATCAGTAGGTTGCAGAGAGTCATGTATAGGGATGGAACGGAGATCCATAATCAGGGCTAGCTAGCTAGCATTGCTGCTCGATTGTGGGTTTTATTTTTATTTTTCTTCTTTTATCATACTTTGTTCCTTATTTTTCTTTTTGGATTTATAGTATAATAATCATGAACACTTCACTTGTATTACGTTGTTATATCTTTTTCTGCAGTGAGATTGAGATTTACATTTGAGCGTGTCTATCTTTGTGTGCTTGTTATCTTAATCTTGCATAGCTAGGATAAAACTGTCCAGCTGCCGAGACAATGCTATCAACTTTCCTGATGATGCATTGCAAGTAGTTATGTTATGGGTCCTGAATTGATTGACCTTTCTGGGAATCCATGGCGTTTCAGTTTCATCTAGTAAATGCGAGTTGCTATGTATATGAATATTATAAGGACGACAACCAGAATCCAGCTCATGTTCTTTTTCAGTAATTTTCGATCGAGGCTAGCTAGATGAAGGTCCTACTTGATTGATAACTTGGCGGGGGACCTCCAAGTCGTCCCCCCCTTGATTGGTGCTAGATGAGCTCCTTGATTTCCTCTCCTTTTTTCTTTTATATTTTTTCTTGTCGAAATGAACCTGTCGGCATGATCTTTTGCTCGCGAAAAGTCAGTCAAATTGATTAAAAATTGTTCCTCCCTTCACTTGGGTGTGCATCATTTTAGATATGATGATGAGGTATGTCTGTTGACTCCTGTTTGCTATACGCGTTTCGCTGCAAATCAAAATTCCTTCTTTCCAGCCTGCTTGAATGAGACCTCTTCTCTCTGCCATTGTTTCACAAGATGAGATAGGATGGTGGGAGTTTTTTGTTGTGGTAGTGGAAATATGCACGTGACAGTCACCCTCGCTACCATCGACAATCCCAGCTGGTCTTTTACCCCTGCCATTAGCCAGCGGGACAAGCCGAGTGAAGCCCATACTCGCTTTGCAGACAATGTCAAAGCACGCACGATCGATCTAGCCCAGGGCAAGTGACCATACGGGGTCCCACGCTATTAAATCCCAGCTGGTACAACTTTATTTGCAAGGCAAAAGCACAGTTTTCGTGGGTGCTTTAATTTCTTTTAAAAAAATACGGTTGTGACTATTGCTTTTCTGATTCATTGTTTTTTCAAAATAATAATAATAATAAAAAAAATAAATTATTATTATTATTTTAGATACTTTTATATGTTTAAATATTAAAAATAATTTAAAAAAAAAATAAAATAAAAATTATTTGATGTATTTTTAAATTAAAAATATTTTTAAAAGTAGTATATAAAAAATGTATATATGCATGCAGTGTTTTTATATATCGCTAGGAAAATGAATAGGGGGGATCCCTCTCTCTCTGACGCGTTTTGTGGGGGCTAATGTTTCAGCTGTTGATATATTTAGCATTTAAACATAATATCTTGTAGAAATGACAGACCTGAATCAGCGTTGCATGTTTCGTTTTTGATACAGTTGAAATGTTTTGTATCAATTAAAAAAATAAAATAAAATAATATTGTTTTTATCTTAATTTAAGTTTTAGTTCATTCTGAATTTTTAGCTGAAATATTCTGATTTTGTTCTCCCCATTCTGTTTCAGTTGAATAGTATTTTTTTAAAATAATGAATAATTTTATAATATGAATCATATTTCTTAATCCGGCCGTTAGATTGAGATAAAATTTTACGAGTCTCTTGATATATTTATATATATTATGTTAAAATTCAAAGTAATCAGAGAAAATAATGACCTTGCGAGATTGATAATGATATTCTCGTAATATTATACATGTTCATAATTTTGTTCAGAAAAATCATTTTATTGTGTTTTTTGGGTTAAATTGCACAATTCTAAATAAAAAAATAGATTTGAACTATTTTTTTAATTAATATATATATATATATATATATATATATATATAGTATAACCCTGAAATGACGCGTCAAAACACTTTAAAACTAAAATATTTTATTCTAATTAAAAAAAAAAAGAAGCAACAACCACCAAAATGGTACTAATAACCTTGATGTGAATTATGTCTGCCCCCTACTTTCCTTTCGGAATGGGAAAAAAACAAAATAAAAATGCCATCTATGGCTTCGACAAATGCACAGTGAAAACATCATATGAAAGTAACCTTGACAATGGTAAACTCCATGTCGATGGTCAATACAAAATATGAACTATAAATCTTTGACCGGTAAGTAGGTTTTATTTCATATCATTTTTTGAAATTAAAATAATATTTTTTTTTAATACATCAAACTTAGATTGACATCTTAACCATGAAAATCCACCCAACTCGTGACCTTAACTAAATTGTGGTCTTTCTACTTTGTTTTTTTAATTGTTTTTATCTATTAATTTTTTTTATTCATGGTTGTACTGAAATTGTTATGAGATGACAACTACTCTAATCAAAGGAAGCAAAGATTATATAACCCAAATCCTCAATAAGGATAATATGTTTTAAAAACACTACTATGCAAAGAAAACAAAGGAATTCCACGGGATAATAATTTTATACAAAACATAAGTGAGAAAAAAAAAAGATGAATTGCAAGAATTTAAATAAATGGGGATGACCATCATTTAGGGTAGTATTTGGCCATATTTATGTTGTTATAGAGCTTGAGTCTTATATACATAAGTAATTTTAATTCTAAATAAATATAAATATAAGAAGAAGAAAAAGCTAAATTTATCTTCTATCGATATAATCTCTTATGATTAGTTATTACTATATATGTTCACCTAAAATCAGTCGATTATGCTTTAAAATATATATAACATGTCAAACACTCTAGTTTATCAATTTGATTTAAAAACTATTTATGTTTTGGCATTTAGATTTTTTTAACTTGCACTTAATTCTTCATCTTTTACATAAAATCATCATGTCCTCTAAGAGCCTTGGAGATTTTTCTACAAAGATTCAACCAAGAACCCTAAGAACCTTTTTTTCTATTAAGAAAAACGACAACCTCAAGCTCTACTCCATTAAGATCCATGATTGTTTGTCATTACCACAATCTCAAATATTTCTTACCTAATGTAAACTACTTTATTGTTAATGTTACATTAGGATATATGAATGGAGAATATCTCAACCTATTTATAAAAAGTGCCACAATAAGCAAAAGATTGCCACTTTATTCTATATATTAAGAAAAAAAATATCCCTTTTATGCACAATCATGAAAATCTCAATACATAAGTCAAGTCAATTCTAATATGGCTAAACATTTTCCTTATCGATTAAATTGGATAGGTAGGTAGGATACAAGAAAGTTTTTTGTGAATAATGGAAGCGTTAGAAAATCTTTTATATTGTTCAACTAACCATAATCATCATTAAACTTAAAGGGAGTCGTTAGTCCCTCTTTTCATATTCTATTCAAAATCCAACATCATATTATTTTTCAGGTATGATATATAAACTAGTATTTTGCATGCCTTAACCTTAATTAGAGGTCTACGAGTCAAATGCCCAGTATTTCGCCGTAGTCAAAATCATATTTTTTTAAATATAATTTATTTTAAGTGAGAAATTTCCATAATGCTATAAATGTGGACAAAACAATAAATTTGGGCAGACTTTTTATCAAGCGCAGGTTTCTAATAAAATATATAAATTTTAAATTGATATGATGAATTTGTTGAATACGTTTAAATAAAAAATGAATGATTTTTTTTAAAACTAATATTAAGCAATACAATTTTAAAAAAACAAGAAAAAAAACAAAACATAACATTGAGCCACAAAAACTTTTCAAACCATTAATCTGGTATATTAGATCTAAAATATTATACATAGAGAAGATGCAAAACTCATTTATCAACAAATATAACATCGAATGATGAATTATCTCAATTATTATTCTCATTGTTATTATTATGATTGTTAAATTGTCACTATCATTATAACTATCACCATTACCATTACTACAAATAATTAATATTCTAATTATTATTGACTTACTATTGTTGTCACCATCATTATTGTTATTATCGTCGCTATCATTATCACAATAACTACTACTAGTTAAACCATCATTACAATTATTATTATCACATCTATAATTAATGCTACAATTATTTTTATTTTATTATCACCATTATCATTATTAATAGTGAAATTATTTAATAGTTATTATTAGTGCAACTATTTAATTATTATTAGTAGTAGTATCATTGTCACTACCACCATTGTCATCACGATTATAACCACTATTATGATTACTAACACAACTATTGCTATTAATATCATTAAAATTATCATTAGTATTATTATCATCATTAATATCATTGTTATAATTGTTTATGTTGCTATTGATATTTTTAATATTATTTCATGAGTTATTGTTATTATCATCATCACAACCATAATTATTAATATAATAAACACTATAACCATTACAAATAAAGTATTATTGTTATTATCATCATCATCAATATTGTCACTATTATTATCATAATTATAACAACTAAAATTATTATTATTATTATTACCTAAACAAAGAAAATTATTAAATTATCCCGAAGAATAAAATAAAAAACCAAAAAACTTGAACAAAAAAGCAAACAAGAAAAAAAAAATGACTAAAATTATTATTATTATTATTGCTTAAACAATGAAAATCATAGAACTGATATACTTGAGCCTTGTCTAGTATATTTAAGTTTATATACTTTGTATTTCCTTAATAGAAGTCAAGTACGGATTTGAAATGGTTTACCATATGTTATTTAGTTTACTAAAATTCTTGGGATTTAGGTTTGGTACAAACATCTTGTTTACCAAAAATCTTATTTTTTTTAGGTGTGAGCACAAAATAGTTTAAGATATTTTAGGACTGATTTTTCAAGGTTTAATTTCAAGAGCTAAATTAGACCATAAAAAGCTTTATTTATAAAAAGTTTCATCAATATGATTGCAAGTTTTGAGGAACTTTAAGACATTTCAATGATTTTTAAAATGACATAAATGGTAATTAACATACATCAATACATACCTAATATGATGATTAATAAACAACTAATGATTTGATTAATCAAAACTAGAAGGAACATATATAATTGGGCAATATTTTTTTTAACATGCCAATAACATATATACTTGCATGTTTCTCCTATCAAATATAGTATTTCTACCCTATTAATTATATGTTAAGAATCCACCAACCTTATAATTTCAAGATAAATAAACACAATAAAATTAAGTTTATGTCATAAAAACATAATATATAAAAATACTAAAATTAAAGCATGGTAGCTTGAACAAACAAAAATATCAATCAATCAAGCCACATCTCTCGTAACATAACCATATATTTCTCCCTAATTTAGAATTATAAAGAGTATCATTAGTAACTAGCACCCTAAATTTCAAATGAAGTATGAATGAATGACAAATAACCTAAATTACATGCCCAAATATTATAGGAATTCAAATAAATGAGAAATGCATAAAATAAAAAATGATCCATAATGATAATCAACAAGGACACACAAAAGTATTTAGGTTATTTCATGTTGGTTCTATATAGCTCAATGTTAGAGAATAAAATAAATCATATTATGGGGCCTCACCTAATAGCTTAAGCTTTTAGGTGAGATAATTCATTAACATGGTATCAGAGTTTTGTTGACCTAGCGATCATGAGTTCGAATCTCACCACCCCCATTCTATTTGATAAAAATCAAGCACAAAGTAATGTGAGTCTGTTCAAGTTTCAAGCTCAAAGGGTTTTCACCTGAGGAGGGGTATTAGAGAATAATATAAATCATATTCTGAGATCTCACTTAAAAGCTTAAACTTTTAGGTGAAATGGTTCCTTAACACTCAACTTCACTTCTTCATCCAAATCATACTCATCCACCACTAATAGATTTTAAGAAGTTAGAGAATCACGTTTAGCCTTTGGATGAATAAAAGTGTTCACTTGAGCTTTAAAATTAACAATGCTCTCATGTTATATACTTCAAATTTTAGCAAGTTAATTAATCTAGGCCACCATCATATCTAAGCTTAGACCAAGATAACTTGCTTGAGTTTTGATAAACACATTGTCCTCATCCAAGATCATAATGAATAAAACTATTAGTAATGTATATTCTATCTACTTCATCCATGAAACTTGAATAACATGAGTACCAAAATTTGGTCAAACTAGACTTGTATTTGAATGAACTTGAAAATGTTTTTTTGTATTGTTTGGAGAACCAATGACAATAAATTAATGTTCTTTCCTAACTTAAGACATGTCACAACCAATATTTCTCTTATAACCACCATTAGGTCGAAACAAGTAGCTCAAACAAAACATGACCCAAAATTATTAAGTGAGTTACTAACCTAAACATAACCTTAAAAGCTTCGATATCATGATTAAAAAGTAAGAAATATTGCATGTTAGATGCCAATTATGAATAAATATAAACATGACATAACCATCAACGAAAAGCTCAAAGAGATCGAGCAAGGACTTGCATGTAATGGTGATAGTTTCCTTATTAACCATACTTTTGATTTGGTAAATTCGGCAATGAACATCTCTTTGAAGTCGATCTTCCGAGTAAGGGATAAAATTTTAGTTTTATTTGTCTATAAGTTTTCTTTTATATATTTTGTAGGTTAATTATAGTCGCTAAGTATTATCATTTTTTTGCAAAGCTATGAATTTGAACATGATTCCACAATTGTGAAAGTGATAAAAAAAAGACAGGAGACCCCAATTGTGAAACTGTTCGAGCTGGGTTTTGGTCTGTTCATGTAAGAGAATAATATAATTCATATTCTGGGACCTCACCTAACAGCTTAAGTTCTTAGGTGAAATGGTTCTTTAGCATGGTATCAGAGCCTTGTTGACCCAACGATCACGAGTTCGAATCTCACCACCCCCATTCTATTTGATAAAAAATCAAGTACAAGGTAATGTGAGTATGTGCAAGTTTTAAGCCCAAAGGGCTTTTACTTGAGGGCGTGTGTTAGAGAATAATATAAATCATATTCTAGGACCTCACCTAACAACTTAAATTTTTAGGTGAGATGGTTCCTTAATAGTTCATAAAGCTGAAATGAACTCTTAATGGTCTTCTGTGTTTGAAAAATGCAAGTTTTTATCGACCTGGTACATGAGATTATTAATCTTGATGTAAGCCCTGCATGCTAATGTTCTTGTTTAACATGGATGCTCTTATTTCGGTTGAGTTAAGAAGACTTAAGTGAGCTGAGTTAGCAACATGTAACTCGTATTTGGACACGGCATATCGATTGATAGTTAAACCATAAAATTTGCTCTTTCAAGTTTCAACATGTCTGTTTGGAGCAAAGTTATCAATTCCGTTCCGTTCCGGCTGGAATGGCCGGAACGTTCCATTCCGTTCAAAAAACCGAGACAAAACGACGTCGTTTTTGTCTCTGTTTTAATTCCGGTCCGTTCCGGAAATTCCAGCCAAATTCCGGCCAGAACGCCTCGGTTTCATTCCGGGCGTGCCGTTCCGGGTTCAAAATCAAAAGTTCAAAACGACACCGAAAGAGAAAAAGAAAGAGAAAGCTCCCTTGCATTCGAGGCTCAGCTCTCTGTGTGGGTGGGGAGGCGACGGCGCAACCAAAGGGAGGAGGTTCGAGAATGTTCGTAACAAAGTTGGCCTGAATCCTGATTACTTGTTCTCGGATGGATGCATATTTGGTTACTGCTTGGAGAACCTGAGCTGATCTATGTTCATGGAGGCAAGCAAAAGGGAAGCAAAAGGGAAAGTGGACGGCGCAAGCAAAAGGAAAGCAAAGGGAAAGAGATAGGGTTTTTACTTTTTATACTAGTAATAAACTAATAATAAAGGGGGGGCTGGGAAAGTGGACGGCGCAAGAAAGATAAGGTTTTTACTTTTTATACTACTAATAATAAAGGGGGGGCAATAGGGTTTGTGGGTTTTTATAATAATAATAATAATAATAATAATAATAATAATAATAGAATAGGATTTTTATGGGGATTTTTATAAATTGCTTAAATTTTAAATTTTAAATATTGCGGGTCTTTTAATTATATATATTTTTTAATTTAAATATAATTTAAATAATAATAATTTTATTGTTGAAGGGTTTTTCAAAAGCAATTATTTAATTATATAACTTAATCTAATTAATTGTATAATTAAACTATATACAAATAATTACACTATATTTAAAATAATATAAAAATAAATGAACAGTACGACACCGAAACGGCACGCCGGAACGCTCCAAAACCGGAACGTTCCGTTCCAATTGAAAAACCGGAACGGCGACCGGAACGGTATTGACAACTTTGGTTTGGAGACATCACCACTAGTTCATAACTTGTGTTTTGAAAAAATTATTTGATTTGATTTATCCATCCATTAATTTATATAATTTATTTAAAAACCAGTGACACAAATATTTTTTAGAAACTAACTAAATTTTTGGCTCTCCTCTATGCTACTGGTCAAGTTATTTAAAATAAATAAAAGCATTGCTAACATGTTTTTTAGCATAAAAAATAAACCATAAACTTAAAATTTAATGCATATTGAATGACTTTTTAAAAAAAATATTGAAAGTATAACATATCACATGATATCATTTTTAAAAAATACTAGGAAGACAACATATCAAATCAACATGGACTAGCTCTAATTAGCTTGCAAACCTCACAACCTAAGTTATTAACCATGATAACCCTATATAAAACAAAACAAAATAAAGTTGAAAACACCAAAAAAATTTAATCTAAAACAAAAAATAAAAATAAAATCAATTTTCTTAAGTATATTTTTTAAACGCAGTGCCAAACAGCCTCGAAGTTTAAGTCAATTTGCTAAACCTATGATCTGAGTCCAGAAAATGTGATTATCTTATAGAATTAACTTTTTTAAAAACAAATATGAAGCTCAACTCTTAACCATTTCATTGTTGAAAGAAAAAAAATAGTTAAAAAACACAATTTGAGTCAACCCAAGTTAACTAGGCAAATTCACAACCTAATTCATGAGCTAGGATAGCTTAATATAAATCAAATTGAAAAATTATAAAGATGAAGTCTTAACCAACCTATTATTAAAGGAGAAAATTGAAGAAAAAAAAAAAACAATCCTAATCAACTTGGAAAACACAAGATATAGGTCAATGATATCAAAATAACATAATAGAAAACAAATAAAAAAAAATTCATGAATCTCAATTCTCAACAATTAAACTCCTCACTGAGTCATGACAATAATATTACCCCATAAAAAGCAAATTGTAAGAAACTTTAAAATCTAACTTTTAACAAACTCATTTTTGATGGATAAAATAAAAAAAAACATTCAAAAAAATACAACCAAAGTCAACTCATGTTAACCCGAGACTCAAGTCATCAGAGCTTAATAAAAAGAAAGAAAAAAACCACAAAATCCAATTCCTAAACAGCTAAATGTTAAAAGCCAACATTAAAAAGTAGTTCCACAACAAATCTTGTAAACCTTCTAAACTCATGATATATATCATAAAATTGAGACTATCTCAAGGAAAATAAATAAAATAAAGTTATAAAGGTGAATTCCCTAATTAATTGAATGTTAAAAGATAAAATAAAATAACAAGTATTAATTAAAAAAAAAAAAAAATTGATATAAAAGCAAACTTGACCAAGCAAGGCATGAAAACCATAGAGAAAAGACAGAAAATAGAAAGAAAAGAAGAACGTGCCACCGCCAACACATTGCCACGTGACCTACACCATTTGCTACTCCATTATGTAGCCCTTGTCGAGACGATTGAAAATGCACGGTGGAACACCATTTTTAATGGTTAGAGGATGATGCACACGCTCTTATAGTGCGATGCTCTCCTTATTCTTTGGCCCGTGCATCGCAAGCTTCAGTTTTTCCTTTTTTGCCCATCCAATTTCATCGGTCCTCTTGTTTTAGTTTTATATTTAATTATTTTAAATCAATAAAATTGAGTTTTATTTTGTAAAATCAATATTAATCATGTTCAAAAAAAATTCTTGACTTCATGAGATCCTTATATCCTGGCAACCAAAAAAACATTAAGGTCTACTCCTAAATAAACTCAACGCGAATGGAGTCAATTGAAGAAAAAAATAGACTAAAAAAGGTTTGAACCTTCCTTGCCCATGCATTTCATTTCATGATTCTAGCTAGAAAAAGGAGTTGAATATTTATCAATTATTTAAATTTGATCTCCATAGCTCTATTTTTTTTAAATCAACAAAATTTCTTTAAATTTTGGCAAATTGATTTCAATCCAATAAAGATGCGAGATCCTTAGTCTAGTCTAGACATCTAAAATAAACCACCAATCATAATTTTAAATAAACATAATATTATTAAAATATAAAAATTAAAAGATCAAACAGGAAAAAAAGAAAGAAGAGAAAACATTGTGAAAAACTATTACAATCCACTTTTTTTTTCTAACTTGTATTACAGTGAAAATGCTACATTATTGTAATTATAATTGTACCTTAAACGATGGAGTGGGATACAAGTGAGGCCAGCTATCAAAGGACATGGGCTTTGCGCGCGCGTCTGGTCCCTTTTTCCCTCCATTGATGCACCTTT
Source organism: Salix brachista (assembly GCA_009078335.1). NCBI lineage: Eukaryota > Viridiplantae > Streptophyta > Magnoliopsida > Malpighiales > Salicaceae > Salix > Salix brachista. The sequence continues at coordinate 7,917,414 of CM018589.1, read as the reverse complement.
GTGATATTTTACCCTGGTAATCATTACTAGCAATTGGATCCTGCAGGCTCGGCTGTTCAACGTTGCTGGGTTTTCGAGTCGAGTATTTCAAGGAAAAAAAGTGACGCGTTTGACTTCGATGGTGGTGGTGGTGATCTGTGATTAAGGGCATAACGGCTCCTTGATTGACGTTAATGGAGTCCCAGCATCGTTTTTCAAAAAACAGTAAATAATGTCTGGTAATTATTCAGGGGCACAAGGAGGGAGCACGTGCATGAACGTGAAAATTAAAATAAAAATTACAGGATATTCCATCCCGGAAGCTAGTTCTGTCTCTTGCTCTTTCTTTTAGACATGCGAAGCTCCACCGAACTGATCAGAAGGAATTATATATTCATTCTGAATTCCATTTCCGTTACGGTTTCGGTTGAAATAGATTATTTTGGTTGTGGAATGTTTTGATATATTATTTCAGAGTGTGTACTGTGTGTGTGTATATATATATATATATATATATATAATTAAATATATTAATTAAAAAAAATTAGTTTAAATTTAAAAATAAAATTATTTAGAATTGTGTAATTTAATCTAAAAAAATAAAATAAATAATTTTTCTAAACAAAATTATGAGCATGTATAATATTACGAGAATGTCATCACAATCTCGCACGGTTATTATATTATCGGATTGCTCTAAAATTTTAATATAATATATATAAATATATCAAGAGACTTCTTGTAAAATTATTCATCATTTAAAAAAACACTATTTGACCGAAATGGAACGGGCAAAACGAAACCGGAATGTTCCGACAGAAATTTGAGCAAAATTTTAAGTGAGGTAAAAACTGAGCCGTTTTATCTCGTTTTTTTAACTGATACGAAATGTTTCGGCTGTTTCAATCTAAATGAAACGAAATTAATAACACTGAAAAACTTCAATCCGTACCTTTCTGAATAACTTCCATCCATATGCTGCCCAGAATATGTTCCTTCATGCTGCTGGTGATTATATATATATCCACCCAAAATTGAATATTGATCGTAGAAAGCGTTTCCTAGCTCGAATTTGATACGTTTTTGTTATCTTTTTGGAGAAGTAAGATGTTCATGGACATGTTCGTACCCTATTGACTGGAGGGGGGAGGGAGAAGAACAAAGAGAAGGCATAGGATCTTGATGTATTTATGAGAAAATACCACAGTACTCAATGATAAATTCCTTGTTTTTCTTGCAATCTCAGTTAAATAAAACGATTTTGTGTATTCACGATTCAGCTCCTGCATGCATCAAGCTAAGTCACAACGAGTCATGGTTGTTTTGTGAGCTCATAGTAAATTCTGAAGCAAAATTCCGGCCCTTTGGATTAATTAACTTCTCAGAAAGCTCATGGAGTCCTCCACTCCTGGATCATCATCATCATCATCATCTCTCCCTCTCTCTTTTAGGATCCATGGGACCTGATCTTATGTCACTGATCAATATCTCGTTGAACATTTTAGCTCCTAAAGTAGACATTGAAGCCAAATTTGCCAGGTGAAAGTAGTCTAACACATGGTTATCAATTTCTTTTTGGCTGGTACTTTGTTTTTTTTTTTAATTATTCAATTGGAATTGAATGTTTTAGTTTTTAAGTGTTTTGACGTATTGTTTCAGGGTTGTACTAGTTATGTGTATATATATAATTATATATATTTATTTAAAAAAATATAATTCAAATCCAAAAATAAAATTATTTAGAACTGTGTAATTTAATCCAATAAAGACACAATAAAATGATTTTTCTGAATAAAGTTATGAACATGTATAATATTACGAGAATATTATCATCAATCTTACAAGGTCATTACATTCTCTGATTGCTCTGAAATTTTAACATAATATATATAAATATAGCAAAAGATTCCTCGTAAAATTTCATTTCAATCTAACGGTCAGATTAAGAGATGTGATTGATATTGTAAAATTATTCATTATTTAAAAAAAACTATTTGCCCGATACGGAATCGGCAAAACGAAACCGAAACGTCCCGGCCAAAATTTAGGTGAAATTTCCGGAACGGACTAAAATTTTAAACGAGATAAAAACTACATCTTTTTATCTTGTTTTTTTAACTGGTTTGAAATGTTTGCCAAAACAAAACAAAATTAACAATACTAGTCTAGCTAGTATTAATAGTCGTTAAACAGTTCAAACTACTGGCAGAAATATATGACCTAGCAACCTGGTTAGACAGTTTGGTGTTTCGTTAAACCCGAGTTTTCTAGATGCATGGAGTGTGAAGTGCTTGTACATCTGGAGACATAGTTTTTTGACCTAAATTTACCATTGCCATGCTCAGCGAGCACTAACAATATTGCTTATTATTGCAGGCGCATGTCCCTGATCATAATGGCAAAATCCAAATTCCCGTGCTTTTACCTCATCAGTGCGTCTGATCTGATAAAGTCCACTAATTATATTTAATTATGATTCCTTCCCAACATCTCAAGGTAACTATTCCTTTCATGGGGTGCCCTGTTGGAGGCTTGGAGCAGTTCATTATCACTAGGAGGCTTGCTTTATGTATTTCTTCTGCTGCTGCTGCTGATTTTTGTGACCATTTTATATTAATTCATTTACCATACGTAATTGGCATCACTACACAATACACATACACAGTACAAGAAATATAAATTACTATGCATTTAACTAAGATTATTAACAAATAAATATAGGATTCAATTGAGACTGTGATTGTATTTGTTGTTTGGATATATAAATTGTGAATAAATAAATTGTCATTAATTATAATTTTTTTGAAATAAATATATATATTTTTAAATAGTATAAGAAATTTGCAAAATCTGATTTCTCTCTTCAAAATCCTGCCTCAATATGAGATTTCGGAAATCTACTTTGTGTCTCTTCAAAATCTCCAACTAGTGATGTAACATGCCATATCTGCTAAAGCATATTTCAAGGAAAAATTCTAATGGAGGAAGAGAGGTTGTAAATGACTTGAAATCTATTTTGTGGATTTTGGATTTTAATTATGGTATGTTTATTTTTTAAAAATATTAAACAATTAAAAAAAATTATTTGTTTGACTGGATCAATAAAAAAAATATCAAAAAGCGAGTTTTTCAAACAAAAAAATCTTTCAAGGAAATACGACAACAAGGAAAATCATCTTTGAACATTGCGAGAAGTCTCGTGCACTATCTAAATACGACAACAAAAGGAATTCCAATGCACCCGTTAACTTGGTTTTCATTTTCTTTATGTGTTTATTTTAAGTTTATATTTGTGGTGATAAGATTTCAATTTAATTCTTATTTTTTTAATTTTTTTTTGTTAAGTCTCTTGATTTAATAATTAAGTCTCTTGATTTTATTCAAGAAAATTTTGAACATGGTCAATCTCATATCATGATCAGATAAAACAATTTACTTCTTAACATAAGTGGGCTCAGATCAAAACTTTTTTTTATTTTTTTTATTTTTCATCTTTTAAAATATGTGATTGGGGTTAAACTTTAACTTTTTCAAAGTTATCATTTTCTCATTTGATTTATTAAAAATTGATATTCATGCTTTTTTTTTCTCTCTGTTTCTTTCTACGAGATTATCTCAACTTTTAATTAATAGTTGTGAAGTTTGCGAGTTAACCTGGTTTAATTGAGTTTTTTTTTTCTCACTTTTCAGTATTAGAGTTATTTGATAATCTGGTTAGATGCAGGTCTAATTCTTTTTTTTATTGCTATTGTTGTTGTAATTTTTAATCATATTATTTAAATTACTAATTTAATTAATAATTGAGACCTCAAATTTCTTTCCTTTAGTATTATTTTTTACAGGATTTTTATTTTGCTAGAACACGGCTAACTCCAGGCCACAAACCTAAATAAAATCTAGAACTTAAAGTTCAAACATCAAGTAGCTAAAATATTACCTTGCGTTCTAAGCAACAAAAACGAATTTCTCATGGGAGATCACTAAATCCCCTCCCGCATTAATTATGATTACTATAAACAAGGTTAAAAAAAAAGAGGTATATAGCCAGAGGAACGTAATTAACGAGATGCGTACACACTTTCCCAAGAAATTAATTCATTATTATTATTCGTGATTTGCTTTGGATTATTACGACTAATTAATTACCAAAACTCCCTTCAAATATGTTTGGCTGATGTTGTAGGTGCTGTAATAAAAAACAGAGATAAAATTAATTACCCACTTAATTTTTATTTATCGGATATAATCATTTGCTTATTCTTACAGGATACGATGAGTAAGGCCTACGGAGGGAAAAAAAAGAAGAAAGCAAAGAAAAGGCTCAGAAAAAGCAAACTCCAATCCGCTCTCTTTCTTTCTTTTACTCCTTACAAAACCTGCTTAAAACGGGCAGGAATTGAAGCACAAAAGCAGAAACTCTATGCTGTTGCAGTCTCCAAGAGAGAGCTCATAAATTCTTCAACACATATCAACCGCTCCTCCGGCTAGATCTCTCCATCTCTCTCGCCAGTACTGGTACGACGACGTTCAATGTTTCTCGTCATTCTTTGTTATACTGAGAATTATAGATCATAATCTTGTTTTCTTTTCGTTGTTTATGATTTTTCTGAAGATTGAAACCGTAAAACTAATAATGCATTTAGATTGGAGGGGAACCTTGTTTACGTATTAATGAAGGTAAAAGTTGATATTCTTGGTGATTGTTCATTTTCTATATATGCTAATTTGCAATTTGGGAAATAAAATAAAATTGTTTGATGGAGAGGAAAATTTTCGTTTCATTTCCTTGAAGTTTCCTCCACTTTCTCGGGAAGCAAACAGAAAGGGTGAAGTCATTGTTTTGTTTGTTTTTAGTTTTGGTTTTTCAGTAAATAAATAGAAACTAGTGGAGAATCATTTTGCGTACATGGACTCTGGTCTGAGGCTTCAGCACAGAGTCATTCTTTCTCTCTCTGCTCACTTCGGAAAATAGAAAAAGAAAAAGAAAAACTCCTCCTCCAACTTTATACGAGTGACAAGTCCAATTACCATGATTACCCCCGCCGCTTGCTAGGGACTTGCGTGGTTTTTTACCATGGAGGGGTATAATGGTACAAAACTGTTTATTTTATTCAGCAAGATTGTAGACTTGGAAGAGAAGGATCTTTCCTTTTACTCTTTAATGCTCGCACGTCTCCCAAGTACTTAGCACACATTGAAATTGGATTCCTTCTTTTTACTGTTGAGAATGAAAGAAAGCAAGATGTGCTGTTGTGATGTCAGTTCAATCATACAGAGAGCTTTGGATTTAGGAGAGGTGAACATTCGCCAACGATCTTGTCACTGTAAAAATGTTCACGGAATATGGCTGTGTCCTTGTTTTCTTTTTCATATCAATTGGTTTCAACAATTTACAGCTAAGTGTATCCATCAGTTCATCCATATCTGTTCATCGATGGATTTAGGTAAAAACTCAATTCATGAATATTAATTTTCTTTGGGAATTCAATCGTGACAAGGTCCATAGTGAGGCAGCATTTATGAGCTTTTAATTTCTCTTAATTCTGTTGATTTGTGTGACTCGTAAATATGTTTCACATGCAGCATAAATTTCGGTTTGGATGTTAACTCAGGCTTGAGTTTTTCCGTAGATTTAAAAATCTTGTAGTTTTTATTTGGAAATGAATGAAAATACATTTTTTTTATTTGACATTAGTGTATCAAAAGAATCTGAAAATATTAAAAATAAATCTCTTAAAACACTATGAAACATAGAAACCAATAAATCATCACCGTAGAATTTGCATCTAGGGTACTTGGTGGTGGTTTAGTTTTCGAGTACTTATCTGTAGTTCATCTTTCAGATGTTGATAGGTCAAAAAAGAATACGAATTGTTTGACTTTTGTTGGACTCCTTTTTTTGACTATTACGAAGAAATCTCAATGTTTAATTAATAGTACCGGCAGTATTCTCAGCCACCTCCACGCAATGGGCTGATTTTAGAGGAATAAGTACTGGTCAGGTCAATAAACGGTTCGCTGTGCAGCACTAATTGACTTTCGAATCAATACACACTAGTAGATTCAGAAAAAAAAACATTGGACATCAGATCCCAAGCATTTTGTCAGAGAACCCAGCAAGACAACAAGGTTTCAACTTGGCTCTCTCTGTTATCATCGAGTCTCTATTTTGCATTGCATTATAATTGTGCACTGATTCCACTTTCAATGGCGAATATTAGAGCATCTGCTTGCATTGCAAAACGTGGAATTCATTGAAATCCAGTGAGGTACTATGGTAGGTCGATGCTATATGTGATGAAGAGTACTGCTAGTTTCAAGGTGAAATGGAGAGTGGTGCAGGCATCACGAATGATAGGTTTGCCGAGGTACTCAAACATTCCTCATGCCTCGGACAATTCCGGAATGGATCCAACCCCTGGATGGCCAGATATGTTTATGGTTTGATCTTTCTGTTTTCCAATCTGCTAGCCTGGGCTGCGAGGGACTATGGCCGTGGTGCCTCGGTCAAAATGGAAAGTAAGATTCTCAATGTTTTAGTTCTGCAGCTACTCATTTGTTAATTGAATGCTTATGTTAATTTCCCCCCCAAGGATTGGCAGAGATAAAACACCTACATCCAAATATTTTGTTTTGGTCGCTTTGTCTCTCTGGTATATGTTGCGATCATTCATTTGGTGTTAAACTGTGGCTGCAGAAGTGAATGTGTGCGCGGGAAAATCTGACTGTTCGGGTGCTGAAGGAGTTCTGCGTGTGAGCTTGGGATGCTTTGTATCCTTCAATTGTTTCAAACTGTCTTGTATAGTGGCTTTCTCTAACACCAGAACAATCATACAGAGGACCATTATCTTTAATTTCTTCCATGAAATAGAGGAATCTTGGAACCCAATTAATTTTCAAAGTTATTCCTTAATCATATTACAGATATTTTATATAATAATGTTTCTTACTACGGTCGGTACCTCAAAGTTGCATGGCCGCAGAGATGCATGGCATTCTGGATGGTGGAGCGCTAAGATTATCTTGTGGATTGCCTTGACAATTATCACATTTTTGGTTCCGTCAGCCTTTTTCCAAATATATGGTTTGTGCCATTTCACATTACATATAGAAAGCCAAATAGCATCTCGTTTCCCTTTATCAATTCTAATCCAGTATTTCAATGTTTTGATAATATATAATCCTACGTTGATCTGTTCATCTTCCTTCCTCTCTTAATTTTGCAGGAGAGATTGCACATTTTGGTGCTGGGTAATTCTCTTTCCTCTTCTGTATCATTGTAGAAACAAATAATCTTATTCGTGTTAGTTTTTCAGCAAGCTGTAGATAGTTCCTCTGTATTTTGGTCACTAAAATTTCTCTAAGATTATAATTTAATTTTTCACTATGTCATTTCAGGGTCTTTCTCCTAATTCAGCTAATAAGTGTAATCGGTTTTATTCGATGGCTGAATGATTGTTGCCAATCTGAAAAAAATGCAGAAAGATGGTAAGACTTCTGTATAGCTAATGGCAATTTAAACTCTTTCTGTGCCTTTCCTACTTGTAGTTAACTCACAACCAATGATAGAATTGCTTGTTAAATCATATATCCGCTTAAAAAAATTGAATGATAATAATTCCGACAATGGAGACTAGAAAACTCAAAATTGACCAGGTTTTAGTGCTTATGTAATTAAGACAGTAAAATCTGCAAAGCCTGGAGGGAACTTCACAAGAGAGTGTGCAGCTCATTTTTCGAATTTATTTTATTCTTTCCAGAGTTGCAACTCATTCCTGGAATACTCAAACCAACTTCACTGACCAACAGACCGTGTTCCTTGGAATGTCCAAACCAAGTTCATCACTAAAGTATCCATGTATTCCATATAAAAGGCTATTGATTAGTTTGGACTTTAGAAGGATTTATTTTTCACAGCTTTATCTCTACAACCTTCTTGGTAATGCATATTGATCTGGTCAGCTTGAATCCAATACATGTCCTGTATAGATTCAGTTAGGCAAGTTGATGCCAGAGAATTCCTGGCAAATTTGACAATTGAATTTTTCGTAAATGTGAGTTACCTACAACTTGATAGTTATTTCACCTGTATCAGCTCTAATTTTATGTAATTCGAACTGCAGCCACATCCATGCGATGCTAATTGCAACTACTTCATATGTAGTATGCATAATTGGGGTCATTCTAATGTACATTTGGTATACACCAGAGTCGTCTTGTTTACTTAACATTTTCTTCATCACCTGGACTCTGGTACTGCTCCAGCTCATGACCAGCGTTTCTCTACATCCCAAAGTAAAGTCCTACACGTACTTCCTTTCGATTGACTGATGCCCTTACATACAGTATAGATTTACTAATTTTGGCTGGAAACAGGTGAATGCTGGCCTTTTGACTCCCGGGCTCATGGGGCTTTACGTTGTATTCCTCTGCTGGTGTGCCATCAGGAGGTACGCCTCCCTATCTTTTTAATTCATTCATTATGCTACAGAAAGATTCTCTTCTAAATCCTCAACCATTTAAAGCAACATGGTTGTACAATGACAACCAGCACTAGTCACTAATTAAAAGCAACCATCAAGGTCGGAGAGCTTTTGTACGTTATTGACATTACATGACCCCCATCTATGCAGTTCGTAACTTCCAAAAAGCATTAGAATGACAGATAACAATAATACTTGTACACCCCTGCCTTAAAAACCTGACGAGAACTCCACCGGAAGCAAAAATATTTCCCCTGATGCTTTCCATTGCTGAAGCGAAGCTTGAAATGAACTGTTTCTTTCGTTTATTTTTTTTTACTACTATAAAGGTTGAGTGAAAACAGTAGATTGTTAATACTGTCTTTTTCATTGGATTTTATTTTGTTGCATTTTTGTGTTTGCAGTGAACCAGCAGGAGAAAGTTGCAACAGGAAGGCAGAAGCTTCAAGAAGAACAGATTGGCTTACCATTATAGTAATCTCAAGATCCTTAAAGTATTTCATAAGTTCTAAACTTGGCAATTTTGACTCAGATAATGATAGTATATGCTTTTTATATGCCTATGGAAATTCAAAACATCAATTATGATCATATTTACAAAAAGAAAAGAAACCGCTTCTGGAACGGAGCTTTCATATTGCCCCTAAAAGGTACATTTGACTTACATGGATTCACTTTCTTAGGGGGAATTGTAGTGTCAACCAGCTGGAAACACTATTTACTTTCTTGATTTGAAAAAAGAAACTAAGAAAATGAATCCCTTTACCAGGGATACTATCTCCTGTATGAACCAATAAAATGGAGGAAAATTGTCCTAAAGAAATTAGAACGGTTTAACAATTAAGCAATCTAATATTTTTGAACCTTGAAAGTACTGTTAATTTTAAAAGCTTTTTGTTGTCAGAATTTCTTGGCATTTTTCCATCTTCATGACAATAGATCTCGTATGTCGACAGAGCTTTATTGTTGCACTGCTTGCTATTGTTGTAGCCACATTTTCTACAGGCATTGATTCTCAATGCTTCCAGGTATGTCCCAAAATCCAATGAAGTTTTTATTTTCTATTACCACATCGTTCCACAACTATTTGCTGACAACGGCTGCAGTTCAGGAAGGCGGAGAAGAAGGATGAGGATGATGTTCCATATGGTTATGGCTTTTTCCACTTTGTTTTCGCCACAGGAGCAATGTACTTTGCGATGCTATTGATTGGCTGGAATACTCATCACATCATTCAGAAGTAGGTTGTCTAATCAGAAAAAACTTATCTGCCTTTTTTGCATCTTGTCTTCTCATTCATCCTAATGTGGCTGGGTGATTTTCACATCAATTTTGTTCTGAACCAAGGAGAAACCACTTAGTATAAACACCCGATTTCATTTTTTTTCTTCTATCATTACAATTAATCTTGAATATAAATTCACAAGGTTTTTTGAGGTTACGTTTCAGAAAATTACTTGCTCCAGGGAAAATTGATGATGAACAAGAACATTTCATTTTGTTTATAGAGAATTGGCAAAGTTTCTAGGCAGAATGAAAAGTCTGATATTGTAATAACGGTGGTTGTTTCTTATAGTGGTTTTCCTTGAAATTTGTCACTCACCTTGATGTTGTGCAGGTGGACCATTGACGTGGGTTGGACCAGTGCTTGGGTGAGAATAGTGAACGAATGGCTCGCAGTCTGTGTTTACTGTAAGTAGTTTAATTACAAAAATAAAAGCATGTCTCCATGCATCATTGTTCTTATACCTTGTCGTTTCATTAAAAGAAGTATTTTTGGATTATGAGACCATAAAACTCTTTGCCTGATCTCCAAGCCACCATGATCAAGACAAAAATTATTTATATTGGAATGAAGCAGAACAGCTCATGTAAGATCATTTTGCAGTATGGATGGTGGTGGCCCCAATAATACTGAAGTTCAGACTAGCAGCAGAACCTGTTTAGGATAACCAGGTCATTTTTCAATTGCTCCTTTCATCTGTTATCCAGATGGTAATCAAATGATTGGAGATAGAAGACATTGCGGTATGCTCAAGATACTATGCTAGACCAACACACAGCACACCTACTGACGGACCTGATACATCCCTTTTCTTTTTCTTCTTTTTATTGTTGCAATCTGACATTCGCAGAAAAGGGAGAGGGAAATTCATATAATTCAATTCTCTTGGGAAAATGATATTTTTGAGTATGCTACTGAAGAATAGGAGTGTATTCTCCTGAAGCAATCCAGAATCCCGTTGGTGGATGAATGATAATGTTTCATTAATGAAAGGACAAAGAAGGAACAGTTGCCAATCCATGCTGCTAAGCTGTGATAATCAGAAACCTGTGGTATACTATACTTGTTCCCAATCATATCAGCTCTGCTTTTCTAACTTAATTTTGACGGATAATAGATTTCTGTAACCCAAACTTATCGATGAAAAGAATAGCCTGTAAAGTGTCTTGTACAGAAGATTGTTAAGAATCATGTCATCTAGAATTTCTAATTTCCTGAGAAACAACAAAAGATGTTTTGTAGACCGAAGCCAGTTCTAAATCCCAGCTACTGACTTGTTCACTAATAGTGTATTTAAAAAAAACTCTTGCCCAAAATTCTTCAACATAGCTGCACTCAAAGAATATATGATCTCTTCTGGATTGCAGAGAAAGCATAGAGGTTTAATGCTAGTTTGTTCAGGATAACTAGCCATAGATGCAGGGGTCCTTGGAGGTGAGATCCCGTTGTCGGGTAGTTACGTACTTGTTTGGAAGTGTAGTTGAGGTTATTTTTTAAAGTGTTTTTCGTTTAGAAATGTATTAAAATGATGTTTTTAAAAAAAAAATCATTTTTTACATTAGTACATCAAATGATCTAAAAATACCAAAATTTTTGATTTAAAATAAAAAATAAAAATAAAAAAAATCAATTTTTTTTAAAAATATTTTCTAAACACATTCTCAAACACCCCCTGAAGTGGTAGAAAAAGTTAGTAGAGAGAAGCGTGGTAGGAAGAGAAGTTGATATTCTAGGCTTGTTCGTTTACTATAAAATAGAAACTGGTTTTCATAGAAATTATATTCCTGAAAAAGTGAATTATTAGTGTCATGAAAAAAAAGTTGAAAAACATTTTCTAGTATTTGACCATGTCATGGAAAATAAGTTGGATAATAACTTATTAATATTTTATTTTTATTTTCAAGTTTATTAAAAGAATGAGAACCAAATTTTATAGATAACAAAATTTGAGGATGAAATTGAAAAAAAAATCATAAATTATTTTAAATTAAATATATAATGATTAAAATAATAAAATATCACATCTAACATATAAAAAAATTGAAAGATGATGAAATTAAAAAATATTATAATTTCATAAATTATTTTAAATAAAATAAGTAGAAGCCAAAAGAATAATGACCAAATTTGATAAATGAAAATTTTCAATTAGAAAAAGGATAAGAGAAAAGCACATAACAATATTATACAAAAAAAAAGTTGGTTATTTACGATGATTTCTTCCACGGAAAATCTTTAGAATTTCAAAGTCATTCCACACACACAAAAAAAAAAAAAAAAAAAATATTTTGATGTTGATTTACAACAAACATGATCTAAGAAAAATTAAAGTGATTCATATTGTTAGGGTTTTATAGAAGGTTGCGAAATTTCATTTTTTTTTTTTTATGAAAATAAGAAGTGATGTTTGTTTCACGTCATATTTGGTCAGGAGGGTTCGAGATTTAATTTAAGGGTTTCAAAGAACTAGTCTTCAAAGCATTGATTTTATTTGTATAAATAATATAGCTTTTTCACATGGAAAAACATTTTGTACTAGTCCAGATTGTCTATATTTGGTTAGAAAGGGCTTAATTAAGCACTTAACACAGGTTTTAACTTTTGGTTACAAAAAAAAAACTTTTATAAGCTAAAAGATGTTTAAGGGATTTCAAGACTAAGAATCATTAATGCTTATTTTCATACATCGTTTTGATCTATGGATTTATAGATCTTATAATTGACTTGTAAAATGGTTTGTTATACTTCCCTAGTTTGGGCTTTTTATCTTTTGTTTTAAGCACAGTCCTCAAACTTGTTATTTTATTATAGTATGCTTAAACATTTGTGTCTTTCTGGATTTTTTTTTATGTCCCTATCTTTGTTTGGGCACTTTTTAATCATTGAGAACCATTTTGTAGATTTGGAATGTTTTTTTATTCTCGTGCTTGCCTTAGCGTTGGGAGTGATCTTAATTAAACTTGGGGGCTACTAATGGATCAATGTATTTCATACTAAAGGTTTTTTCTTCATTAAAACCCATAACAAGAAAAGACTAAAAGAGAATAGAAGCTCAATAAAGGGCAACGCTAAAACCCATGATAAAAGGCCCGGAAAAGATAACACCTTTTTTTTTTAGCTATTGTAAGTTTGGTGTCTCTCTAGACATAACCTCCTAAAGATTGGTTATGAATTAGGCCTAAGAACATGTATGTCTGACACCTTACCAAATCATATCCTGTTCGGTTTGATTATACACAAGGCCTAAGCACCTGTGGTTTGACATCTTGTAAGATGAAACTTTTGCGGGCTTAGTTACATGTGAGGCCCAAACTCTTATGGATTCAACATCTTGTCAAATCTAACTCTTTCACTCTCAGCTACACACCAAGCCCAAACATCTATAGGTATGTCGTCTTGATATATCAACTCTCTTGAGCTTGACTACATACTAGGCTCAAGCGTCTGGGGGTCCTACATATTTCCAAACCTAATTCCCTCTTGGGCTCAGGTTTTTCTTAAGGTACAATCACCCAAAATATGAATCTAAGGTTATCATCTTCGTACTCCCTAATCAGCCAAAAAGTCCTTTAAATATCTTTCCTACATCAAATTAATATTAGTGTTGCTTATAAGGGATGGGCTCATCGCCATTAATATTATGTACAAATTTATGTAAGATTATCTTTCATAAGCATGTAACACTCTAAGCATTAATGCTGTGCATGGAAACATTTATAATCGATATTAATGTTGATTTTAAGGATTTTCCTCACTTTAAAAAAGAAGAAAAAGATTTGCAATCCCTCTTTGAGAAAAAGTAAGAGTTATAAATACGCTTTAAACAACCCGAGAAAGAGGTTCATTATCTTTTACTCTCCTATAATCAATTCTTAGCATTTATCATATAGTAAAAATAAACACTCTGATCTTAGAATTAAATGTACCTATACTACAAGTATTCATAAAGATCACTAATTTAATCATTTGAGGGTCCTAAAAATCCACAAAAAAGATAGTTTTGCAGGAATCTAGTGTTTGCCAATAACACCTAAAGACCTCGGTTATGGAGAATAGAAGATTGATATGAGCATGTGAGTCATCGTCCAAGTATCACAAAATATATTTTACCTCACATTTAGAATTATAGAGAATAATAATTTGATTACTTTATTAATATTGGATTTATTTGAAAAACATCTGGCATATTGAACAAAATTAGATAACTATTATGTCAAAGACAAGATCAATATAAGTTTTAAACTATTGTGTGAGTGTTGAATTGGTACAAAACGAACTTTTGATAAGAATTGTTTGGTATTTTGTTAGACTGCTTAATTTTTATAATGTATTTAATTGATGTTATTTAAAAAAATATATAATTTTAATATGATTATACCATAATCATAAAAAAAAAAAAAAAAAAAAAAAAAAAAAAACTTGAGAATAAATAAGATTTAATAACTCAAATATACTTTTGTAAAATCATTTATGTTACCTAAGACACTTAGACTCCATTTGTCTACACTTTGACTTCCACTTTTTAGTTGAAAAGCATGTAAAAAATATTTGTCAACCTTTTTTTCAATGGACAAATTAGGCAATTATCAAAAAAAAAAAACATAAAAATAGTGAAATAATATAACATCAAAAAGTTTTGGTGAAACAACATATTTTTGAATGTCTTGATTCATAACCACGATAAGATTTTTGACATTGACACATGAAAATTATTTAAAAACATAAAAAAAAATTAATTTAAAATAAAAAATATTCAAAAACATTTTTAAAATACAATATCAAACAAGATATAAATGAGTGACTGAATCCAAGTCTGTATTTATGGAGAATGGCTGGAATGGGAGGTCCACCATCAAGGAAGAACTACAAGATTAACTTGTTCCTCTCGCGATTTGATTGAACTCATTTAGTGACTTTATTCAAGACTGTTGTTTTCGCTTCAACAAGGCTACGACGCCTCTTTCTTCTTTTTCTTGGTCAATCCAGAAGAGAACCTTGGAATCCATAATTGCTGATGATTATGTGCCGGATTCAGAGAAAAGGGTCGCTCGCCTCCTTGCCCGAGAGACCAGCTAGATTAACCTAACATGATTTATATTTTTAATATAAAAAATATATATTGTTCATTCAAAAGACGACAGCAGCAGCTTAGTCAAATAGGTAAGAAGAGAATCCTCTCGTCACAAAAAATGTTTCCAGCAAGTTTGCAGCGGAGTCAACTTCTTGAAATAGGGTACAACGATGGTCGGGCAGAAGGAAAACACCCAACGGTATCTTGCAGAAAAGCCATCTCAATATTCCAAAAATATGTGCACACAAACTGTACTGTAATGATCATATCATAAACTTTAGCAGACTCAAGAAAAAGCTCACCGGAATGATGAAGGGATTACAAAACCATACACAGAAGAAATGATACAGCCGGAAGACAACACTCGGACAACCCATTGAACGATACAAATATCTATAAACACTACGCTGGTGAAACACTTTAAATTATAGAGACTCTCTCTCTCTTTCTCTCTCTCTAAACTATGTTTCTCTGACAATTGATCAGATGAACAATGGGCACTCTTTAATTTGGCTGGATCAATAAAAAGTACATCATATCAAACCAGACCTATGTTCCACCCAGCGGCATGGTAGGGGGCATCAAGTTGATGATTTCCCTAATCCGGGTCACAGGAACGAACTTTTTGCTTTCATCCAAAAGGATTTCCTCCAACAGAAGAGAAAGGCTGTGGGGTTGGAGGGGCAGAGAATCTACTAGCCACCTGTTGATCCATATTCACGGCACCAAAAGCAGCACCATCTCTGCCAAAGCCACCTACTGCTTGATGCCTGCAACAACAACAGAAAAAGAATTAGAAACCTCATTAAGTGCTGGGTTTAAAATGGTAATACAAAGCTGTCAATACTTGCCACGAATAATTCTAAACTTCAGACAAGAAACTAAACCTTGTAGAGGTGGAATATTTAATAATTAGGAATAAATACTAATTTAAAGCTCTATCAACTGTAATTGATCCGGTCCAACTAACCATTCAACGAGAAAATCACACTAACCCTTGTTGGTAAATGAACATTTACTTAGGTGGCTTTGGTGAAACTACAGTTCTCTAGAAATATATTCTCTTCCTCTCGCATTGATGTGATACCTTCTTGCGATCACTACATGATTGTATGAGAGGGAGCCCCATAGTATTGTAAAATCACACATTGCAATAAAACTAGTAACCGAGGTAAACAGAAACATTCAAAACCAAAAGGCAGACCACAAACACAGCTGGTGACAAAAAACAATTCTTAAGATGACATTCTGGAGATAATGTTCAGACATAAAATACACCAAAGAAATATCTTACCCTGCAAATTGCATACTACTCGGTGCTTGTTGAGCCACATATGCCCCTGAGATTTTCAAAGAACTCAGCATAAAATAAAGAACCAAGCAGAGGAGAGGGAGAAAGAACAGGAACTGAAGTATATACTTGGAGGTATTGATGAAGAATAAGGTGGTGCCTGGGAAGGCAATGCTGGTGGATAAGGAGATGACTGGGACATCATCCATGCTGGTGAGGGAGTACCAAGATTGGAAGCATGTTGTAAGCCAGAAGAAGGTGGCATATTTGGTAGACCAGCATGCAAAGACGTCATTGAAGGAAACTACATCACAGGGACCACATATCATGGAAGTGGCAAAAGAGATCGATATCCAATCATTTTCAACCAACAATTTTATCCCCTAATCTGTTATTGATAAAATTGAGGCCAAAGAAGCATAATTTCATACATGCATTTAGTCATACATGCATTTAGTGAAAACATTGTTTTCCACATCATAGCATCATTTTTACAGCAGAGTAATTCAATCAAATAAGACCAAAGGATTTGCATATATTGAATTTTAAAATGAAATGAAGTAAAATCACATACATGTTGGGCTTGAACTGGTTCACTGAGATCAAAAGGGTTTGCTGACTTTGATGGCTGGTGAAAAGTTGGAGTAGACTGTAGTTACCAGAAATACAACTATGATTAATTTGTCCAGGAATTATGCACAGAAAACTGTAAAACGAGAAGATTGACTCATCATATTTGGGTTAATTAGCATACCGCTGGAAAACTATTATATTGCACAGCAAACCCCATACCACGAGCTGGACCAGGTGGCCACCCTGGAATTGCTGCAGGATAAGGTGAATATGTAGGAGCAAAAAGATCCTGTAGATAAATTCAACATTCATTGAAGCACTATGCAACCATAAAACCTATTAACATATCCAATGAAGCCTCATAAAATAATGAAACGCGATTGAACAGAAAAATGCAATTACCACAGGCAGTTCTGTTCTTCCAATTGGTTTTACTTCCACGGCAGCAGACATGACTCCTGATGCAGGTTTTGAGACAATTTGAGAAGCTTCTGCATATGGTATTGCCAAAGACACTTGCACATTTGAGGCAGGAGACACATTCCAAGTCTGCCAAAAATATCCAGGAGGTGGGGACGATAGAATAAACATACAATAATATCTGACAGCATATGGCACACAATTCACAAATACCACACTAGCATGCTCACCTGATTCCCTGAAGCTAATGGTGGGGTATATTGTTGAGCATTAGAATGACCAGAAGAAACAGGGAATAAAGAAGGTTGCTGATGCTGCACACTACGCCACTGCCCTGCTTCAGTAACACTGACAAAAGAATTACCACCATTGATAGGCATAGCAGGTGCCAATCCTGGGGCAGTTGCTGAAACACCACCAGTATGTAATATTGACAAGTTACTGACTGGCATGGCTGCAGGAGCAACAGAATTGAAGGGTAACATCGATGTGTTCCCTGCAGGTGCAAAAAAGGAAGCATTTGCGGCATTGCCCACAGCTGCTGTTGCAGGAGCACCAGCACCACTGTGTAAACCAAATATATGACCAGGTCCAGGTACTGGAACTGAGAGCTGTGAGAGAGCAGATTCCAGTGGATTTGCTTTTGGAGCCTGAGATGCTTTATTCTCAGGAGCGAAATCAAAAGAAGCCCAATTATTGTCATTGGTAGCACTTGAAGAATGTGCAATTGATTGAGGAATTGTAGTTTGCTGTGCTTGAGGAATTGACGCGGCAGCAGGAGGTTCAGGATCAGCATCAAAATCAATTAGGCTTCCAGTATTCACCAATTTCACTTCTATTGGATTCCCAGTAGCAGATCCCAAGCTACTGGAAGATGCAGTTCGCTGCAATTAAAAGCAACAATGCTCAAACACTGTTTCTTATTCTTATTCCCTTAACAGTTTCTGTTGTTTCCACCCAGAAGAACTTAAAGAAAAAGAATTTCCAAAGAGTTCCAGAATGTAACAGATAATGAAAGCAAAGATCAGAGCTAAGCAGGTGAATATAGAGAATGTGAAATGTTTGTTTAAAGATTATATTTCTCTTCTGAATTTGAGAGAGAGAGCATACAAATGATTTCTCTGTAAGACTAAACTACTTTAAAAAAGCAACAAGTCAGAAGGAAAATCGAATAATGGAAGAAAGGCAACCAACCATTTTTTCAGAGAGAATTATAGGTCAATCCAACCACAAAGCGAAACAGTAATCAGAAAAATCAGAGCTCATAGCAGCTGTTTTCTAGTCTTTTTCTTTGAAACAATTTTCTATCAACGTAGATTGCACATGATCACATTCAAATTGCTTGCAACTCAAATTAATTTAAATTAAAACATAAATTATCAGTTGGATGGCCCCTAAATAATAGCATCTATTTTCTGCCTGGTGTCATTTAAAGGATGTGATTTCTATGAACATTCACAAATTATAAATAAATCCTGAGAATTTTCAGAACAGAATACTGGTATGAAAGCTTAAATTTAACAAGAAAATAGCATTTACAGGAAAATGGAACACTCTAAAATATCAACATTTTACATGCAAGAATCTTCCAAAACCATTACTAGCCTTCAACATTCTTCAAAGATCCCATGTCCATTTCCATACACTGAAGGAAAAGATACCTTCCTTACATACAAAGTTTAGAAAACAATTTGGGTACCTTCCTTATGTACAAAGTTTAGAGAAAAGATACATTGTAAGGATTTTGACAACATTACATACACTGTAGGGACTCCTTGTAGATATTACAGGAATTGTGATCAACTTTTTCTAAGACTTTCAAATTTATAAGGTTTTAGCGCATTATGACTAACTGTAACCCAGCCAGCATATAATTAGATTACATAGGGTTTCTGCAATTTAACCCTGCAACTGAAGCTGATAAACAAACTCCAACCAATGGAAAATGGATTCACAGGCTCTTTTTTGGATTTAATCAACGTCAAAACTCTACATGCAAAATAGACTTTTTTGAATGAAACATAAGAACCAGAAGAGGGAAAAGCACTAACTACATAAGATTTTTCTGGCAAAAACATAGATGTAATAATTCTTAGGATCATGGACATCTAAGCAACAATAGATTGCAGAGCAAGTTAGAATTGGACAAAAGAAGAAGAAACAAGAATGGAAATTTGTAAACAACTTTATGGAACAGAGCTTTACCGGCGCAGGTGCAGGCACATCAGCAGGCCTTGAAACATTGGATTTAGGAGGTTCACTTATACGTAGAGGAACTACATTATCTCCCAATATCTCTCTGACAGGACGTACTATAGGGGGGCTGGAAGTGTCCTCTTTTGGCCGGTCAGGTGACCTGCCTTCCAGTTTCGGATCTCCATCAGATATCCTTCGGTCTTCCACTTTCCTGCCATTTCCAAACCTATCCTCCCGACGCCAATCATTGATAATTTCAGGACGAGCAGGACTTCTTTTGTAATCATTATACTGTCGACCTTCTTGATCATATCCAGGACTTCTTCTTTCATCGTAACTATATCTCGAATATTTATCATCACTTTTTCCACCAGGACTAGACCTTTCACTGTAGGTATCTTCATATGGTGGACTTCTAG
This sequence comes from Salix brachista, assembly GCA_009078335.1. Taxonomy (NCBI): domain Eukaryota; kingdom Viridiplantae; phylum Streptophyta; class Magnoliopsida; order Malpighiales; family Salicaceae; genus Salix; species Salix brachista. The sequence goes on along the minus strand of CM018589.1, from coordinate 7,897,697 downwards.
ATCCTCCTTGATATGCTTCAGTTCTCCTATTCTCAGAGAAGTCTTCTTTGTTATCCTTCATGACATTCAAGGAGACGAGGTTTTAATAGGAGATCAACAAAAGCCAAAACATATTTATTGTCATAAAGGGAATATATATGTATATATAAGCTCCCTTTATAAATACTGGAATACTTGTCGATGCTAGTGAGTATCAAGAAAAATCAAAACTGGGGAGAAAGAGAGGGATCTTACCATCTTCATACTTGGAGGCTTGCCATAGCTCCTCTCACCAGTATATCTTCTATCCACATAAACATGTTTTATAAAGTCTCGAAGTCTCTCAACATTACTGGCAGCAAAAAATCAAATCAGAACTGCAATAATTTTAAGATGTGAAACACAGAAATAAGCAAGGTATAACCTGCTGTCAGGGGCGGATTGGCGTTGTGAATCCCATTCTTTAAAATAAATATCCCTTGCACGCTGAGAAAATAAAAGGAGATAGAAAACAGTCAAGACTGACAAGCAAAGTGAAACTCTAAGACAGAGGGTGGGGTGTATTTTACCTGATTTCCTCCTTCTTGAAGAGCAGCAACTTCTTGTGAGGTGAATTTGGCCATTGATACTGATTTTACTCGATGTGTAAACTCCCGGCTGCAAATGGAATGGCAAGTTAGTACAAACATACATTAACAACCAACAGAAAGTGGGCAGCTGCAAAGAAATTAAATAGCAAAGCATATGCATACTCACTGTATTCCACTACAGGTTGTGCAAACAAATGTCCAGAAGTTTGTGCAAACATACTGAGGTCCCTGCTCAATGGAAAATAAATCAGCACTTTTGAAGGGAAACAATGCCAGCTTTCCGCAAAAGGAAGAGTTGTAATGGATTCACTACAAATCTTATGACACCAATATTCCAACCAACATAAGAACATTTTTATATCAATGCTGTCACAGAAAGGAAGAATAAAACAATTTACTTTCCTGTATTTCCTATAGAGCTACAATTCTCGTGAGCAAGTATCTAGCATGAGATGAATCAAACAACAATTTCTTTCTTAAACCATGAAATATAATAATAGAAAAAATTTGGTGCAATAACAGATTTAAATCACACCATATTAAGCAATGCCCCAAGTTTGACAAAAAAGAATAAACAAGCAAAGCACTGCAAGTCACAATATGTATGATCATTCAATAATAAAAACAAGAAATGCATTGAAAAGTCACAATTAGTGTGACCATCCAATCTCAACCTTTATGGATGAATGAGGATCATACAAACATGTGACAAAAGAATGAGTATAGTTAAGCAGTTACAGAGTTGAATCTGTTTCTGGCATTTCTCTGGTTAAAGATTGTCTTGCTTTCGTATCACCATAGTTTTTTTTCTTTTTTCTTTGAGTCAGGGTATTGCTATAGGAAAATTTTTGTTATGATGTAGAAATCAGCTTCCTAAAGCATCAGAAATGTTTTCATGGTAATGATTGGATCTCTAGTCCAGAGTTCATGTAATCTTCAAATTTCAACAAAAATTATGGATCATCTGGGACAGAGCACCAACACCCATATCCACCATACATGTCAATTCAGGTAAAAGTCAAACTAGCATCACTTGGATCATCTACTGGAATTCTTTATAATCGTAATGGAAAAGCACACATGCATGCGTCTAAAATATTTAGGAAACCAAGCAGAATTGTTCTGTTTGGACATTTTACATTTAATTGACAGATTTTTCCAACACTTAAGTGAGCTGTCTTTTATTCAATTAACATGTCTTTAGATCTGCCAACAAGAGTAGATATTCCTAAATCCTAACTCTAGATTTAGCAGCATTTCCAAAAGTTTTTTTCCAAAAAAAAAAAGGAAAGGAAAGGAAAAGTATAAACAACACAAACTGATACTTTACCTTCTTTTTGTTCTGATAATGTCAGTGACACCATTAGTGATTTTTTTTTTCAATTGCTTAAGAAAAATGAAATACCTCTTGCTTTCAATGGAATGAATAGCACATGGGATAAAATAATTTCATATTATAATCTATCATTTCCAAACTAACATCATCTCAAATTCAAAAGGTTGTTAGAGGTATGCAATAATCAAGGAGAAAGAAGTTCCTTTCTTCTTTTTTTCCATACCTACAAATCAACCGATATTAATGAAGAAATTACCAAATCTTCATTTATTTTTTTCTCCTTTTATATAATGAAGGGAAGCAATAAAATTTATCGAAGTTAAACTCGCTAACAGTTGGGTTCCCATAAGTATTCTTTGGTAAAAATGGATCTGAAAAGTGTTTATATCAAGGAGCATACAATATTTCTCAAGCCCACCGTCACACAAACAAAATGGACCACTTGCTACCAATTCCGTTAACTCGTTTTACTTATTCAGAACCAATATTCCAAGCATTTGTTTTCTTCTTCTTCTGCCTTTCATGTTCCCCACATATAGCTTTACCAAAGCATAACCTTAAGCCTCACTTTATAGATTATTTCAACAATCAATGTTTTTTTCTTATAAAAAAACCATAATTAAACTCACTGAGACCAACTCAGCCGCACCACTCCATTTCTCAAAGAACAACACTAGGCAATAGTAATGCTAATAATTTCAAAGAAAAAAAAAAGGGGAAGAGTAGCAGTAAGAAAGAGTACCAGACTGTTACAGTTGATGCATCTGCGATTCTCTGTAAGTTTGAGAAGTCTACGAATTATGCGCTCATTTTTTTCATCCTCTTTTAGACGATTCGCCATCTCTACACCAGATTGCAAGAAACACTTCAATTAATCTCAAATTTCATTAACTAAACACTGAAATCTTGTACGGAACATCAACAGTAAATCCATCCAAAACAATTTCTTTTCAATTTTGCGTTGATGCGAAGCAGAGAAGACCAATAATAAATCAAATATCTTTTTAGTCTCAGTTCCTAAGCAAGCAAGGAAAACGTACATGAAACCACACAGTGAGGCATCTAAAAACGACGGATCTGAAGGAAAGAAAACTAGCAACACAAAAATGAATTGCTGTTGCGACAGTTCACAATTAAAAAATAAAAAGTAACGGACCTCGAATTTGGTAGAGACAAGTGTAGTTGCAGAAAGTTGATTATAATTAGAGATCCAAAGCCAGCTTCCACTGTATCTAACTGGATGAAGAACAGAGAGAGAAAAGAAGTAGAGATTTGCAGCAGATCCCTTTCAGGGAAATAACTATTGGTTCGTGCTTTGGACAGCTAAGAAAGGCTGCTTTTTCCCGAATATAATTAGAAATATTGCAGAATAGTAAGCGAGAGAGAGAGAGAAGGGGCGTTGTGTAAGAAAGTGTAAATAAGTGTAATTTGATCGTTTTGTGGTGGCTACTTTTATTTCTGTCCCTGTAGATCCCCTATGTTTCAACTCGACTCTTATATTTCTATATTTTCTTATTGTTTCCTAAGCATACCTTACATCAAATAATCTACTTTTATAATTTTAATTTTTTAATTTATTCTTGATATATTATACCATTAATATATCCCCTATGTTTCAACTCGACTCTTATATTTCTATATTTTCTTATTGTTTCCTAAGCATACCTTACATCAAATAATCTACTTTTATAATTTTAATTTTTTAATTTATTCTTGATATATTATACCATTAATATAAAAAATAAATTATCTTAACATTGATTATATAGCATGTGGGCAAAATTGAAACTTTTTAAGAGTCCCTCACTTGTCTTGGGTTTGGTTCCATTTCTATTTTATGAACATGTCTTGTAATTATCACTACATAACTTAATTGTCAAAAGAAAAAATCATACGACGGTATTGGGAAATTTTAAATTAAGGGGGTATAAGTGTAACATTGGCAAGTCGTAAAGGACCATAATGTAGTTTACTGTTTTTACTTTGCAACAAATTACAAGTGGACACAAGAGATGGGAGCGAAGACTCTCTTCCGTTTTTGACGGCGTTAAGGAATCGTTGTCTTGGTGGCTCAAACGGTCCAGGCCTCAGGTCATACATGGCGACTGGTTAATAGCTGGAGGTCGTTATCAATTGCCCATTGCTTTGGGGAAAATTACGTGACTCGTAACACTCGATTTATTACAGCATTAGAACTTTCCAATGGGTTAAAAACTTAAAGACCCGTATTGTACCTGACAACTATATTTATTTTATTTAATTTTTTGATTGACCAGCTATTACGAACACATGCCTATTTACTTTTGCCACATTACTATTACTAAATTTATTAATTATATGACCAAAGGAGAGGTGGGTTTTTTTAAAATACTTTTAATTTAAAAAATATTAAATTTCGATAAAATGTTATGGTGTTTTTTTTTAGTTTTGATGTGTTAATAAAAAAATTAGTTCCATATATTTTCAAATAAAAAGCTATTTTGAAAAATATTTTGCACTAAAATCTCAAATACACACTAAGAAGAATTGGAGTCGTGATTAAAATTCATATAAATATCATCTATATTTTTTTTATTTTTGCCACATTAGTTGTTCTTATTAAATTTTTGCATGCATAATCTCATTATAGATGGTTTGAAATTGTGGAAGGCAAGCAAAAATTAAAGAGAGAGAATGAAAATGTAAAACATGAAAAACAATTGTAGTTGATCTCAAATTCACAAGAAAAGTATGTTTTGATCCTTCTATTTTTCTTCTTAACCCATTTAGTGCTTTTATGAATTTTTATTACAGCCCAGAAGTTTTTTATTATTATTTTCAGTCTCTATGTTTGAAAAATGAGAGAAATATTTGCATAAAAAATGAGTAGGGTAAAAGACTTTACCAGTTGACCACATTCTTATGATAAAAAGCCCAACTTTGATGTCAACAGCCCAACAGAAAACTAATTGTTCATGTGATCAGTGTTGACAATGGAGGAAGAGGAGATGGAAGTGAGCTGCCTGACGACGAAGGTGGTGCTGGCGATGAGGTGGTCAGGCTGGTGGCTCCTGTGAGGCTTGTGCTGGCAATGGCTGAGCTGCTACCGGTGGGAGAAGGAAAAGAAAGCTGTTGCCGTCTTAGAAGGAGAATAAAGTGTTATCGATGAGATGAAAGTTGCAATTAGTGCTGCCGTCATGGACGATGGAAAGGAAACAAGGTTCTTGTTGCTGGCGTTTCTTCGTGGAGGAGGAGAAGCAATTCTGCCACTGCCAAAGTTTGTCACGGTGGAGGAAAGAAAACAAAGAAGAAGAAGTTGTGACGGGAGAGAGATTAAAAAGGTTTCAGGCAGAAGGTTAGCCAGCGACGAGTCGTGTGGTGGCTGAGAGTGCTGTTGTTATCTATGGTTTTCGAGTGTCTTTTTTGTTCGTTCATTGTAGCTCTCTTTTTTCCCTTTCTTTCTTTTCTGTTGTTCGTTCGTTCCCCCCTCGTCACACTGTAATGCTATATGTATTTATAAGAAAGAAAATGTATCTTCAACTGATCGTGTTTGTAAATACAATCGAGGTTGTCATTATCGTTTCGGTCGCCGTTCTGATTTTTTTATTGGCACGAAACATTCCAGTTTCGGAGTGTTTCAGCGTGCCGTTTCGAGGTTGTACTGTTCATATATAATTAATTATATATATATATACGGAAAAAAAAATGAAAATATTAATTTAACAAGCATAATTAAAATTCAAGATAAATTAACTTTAAATTATACAATACAAACACAAAGTCAAACAAACATAATCTCAGAATTAGAAACATCTCTAAGATTCCAAAATATTATGAAAGTAAAATGTTCTAAAATAAAAGAAATATAAATCAAATATCCTCTACATCATTAATATAAAAATAAGGATCTTGATCTTGCGGTGGAATATAAAAAAAGCCATCAACTAGACATTCTAATAGTTGGTCATTTCCACCAAGCTCATTCTCGTCACTAAAAGTATTTCGCCCTCTTTTTCTGACTTAATAAAATTTATTTTCTAAAAAAAAAAGAAAAAAGAAAAAAGAAATCTATCAGTCTAAAAAAGAAAGAAGAAATCTATCAGTCTCTTCTTGCTTGACTTAGATCCGGCTTAGTTAGATCCACAACCTCTCTTTCTTTCTTTGATCTCCCTCCCTCCCTCCATTTCTCTCTCTCTCGACTCTCTCTCTCTTCCACTCCGTAATACCTCTCTCTTTCAAAGTTCTTCTTCTTCATAAACCAAAAAATCCCTCCAAATTCCACAGCCTCTCTTTCTTTCTTTGATCTCCCTCCCTCCCTCCATTTTTCTCTCTCTCAACTCTCTCTCTCCTCCACTCCGTAATACCTCTCTCTTTCAAAGTTCTTCTTCTTCATAAACCAAAAAATCCCTCCAAATTCCACTGATTAATGGCAAGTAACGTATTCTCACTATCTCTTCCTACACTCATACCGAACAACGCTGCTTTATCTCTTGATTTTGATTTTTATTTTTACTAATATATAATTTATGGGTTCTTCTTTTCTTTTCTAACCAAGGCGTTACGGCCAGTATTTAGCCGGTATTTCCGAAACGAGCCGAAATTAAAACCGAGACAAAAACGACGTCGTTTCATCTCGGGTTTTTTAGTGGCATGGCACGTTCAGGCCGTTCCAGCCGGAACGACACAGAATTAACAAGCCTGGATACAATAGTTTTCTCTGCAGCTCATGATGGAGAAATGGCACGCTTGCACTATATCAGCTAAAGATACAAAAAAGTTAGTATTGATTGTCTTTAGATTTTTAGATCTTGCAGAAAGATGTATTTTTGACCAATTTGATTTTATTCATCAATTTATAAATGTTCTAATTATATTTTAATTGACTTAAAACTTTTAATTTTATGTAATTTTATACCCATCGAACTTCAATAGCAGCCCTAAAATTACATGATTTTTTTTATCTTGGTCCTTAATCTCCAATTTATATAATTTGACCCTAAATTTCCTATTAAACTTTTAATTTTTTTAAATCTCACCCTTGATTTCATTCAATTGACGTGTAAAAATTCAATTTGCTCTAAAAAAATTCCAATTTTCTTCAAGACCAAATTAGGCTTCAAAACTTATTTTTCACCAATTAAGCCTTTTAATAAAATTAATTTGACTCATTTAATGTATAATTAAGTCTTTACACTTAATTGAATAATTCAATAGGGCCAAAATTAATTCATAAATCTAATTAAACTTTAATTTGACCCATTATTAAATCAAATTGCTTAATAAAACATCTAATTATGCTATTGGACTTAAAGCTTATGCAAATTTGTTCAATTATCATTTATTTTAACCTTTAATTTGCATTTTTCTTCATTCTTATCCACAATAGAGGTACAATCAACCTTTCAAATCCGTCCAAAATTCATAACTTGATTTTTCACCATATATCTAGGTCTAGAATTATTATTTCTAAAATGTATTTTCAATTTTGTCACCCTTGATTAATCATATTAGTTTAGTTTCTAACCAAGACTTTTTAGTATGTGTTATGTATTACATTTCTAATATGGTGTCCTAAATGCAAACTATAATCCTAATCAAAATAGGGTTAAATAAATAAAATTAATTTATTATGAAATTAATAATTTATAACTTATATTAGAAGATAAATACGTTGTCGAACAAGTCATGATCCTATAAATATTTAAAATTTTATATGTTGTTTAACTTAATTTTTTAGTAAATAGTTTCTCAGTGTAATTATTATCTATTCATCAAGAATATTTTGATTTTAACATTATAACATGAATAGTGTTTAATTTGTCAAATTATATTTGATCTTAAATTTGAAACTTTTTTCATAATCAATACTATTGAGAATTTGGAAATATTTTTTTCTAATTTATCTAGGGTGATGAATCCTTTTTTTATCACCTTAATATTTTTATACAATTCATGTTATACCTAATATTTTTCTATTTATTACCCTTGATTAGGATCAATATAGTCAAGATCAAAGTATAATAACATCCTCTGTAAGATAATTTAATGATTTCAAGTTTAAGAATCAATTACATAATTATCATATGAGTCTTGTCATAGATACATGTGATCTATCTAAATGAATTTCATATAGAGGTTATTTTAGTGTACATATAATCTAATAAGCATCTACATATTGACATTCTTAGGGATCTTATTTTCCAAGAAGATCTTCACGCTCAGGGTTAGGCACTATTATAGTGAATTTAAGGAACGGATCATCATCATCCTTAATATTCTTATCTAAAAAAGTCATGGATTCTAGAAACTTATATATTTAGTTTCTAAAGACCATGCATCTATTAATGCCATGTTTATTATAATTATATCAGTTACAATATTTCTTTTATTTTATTTCATTATAAGGTAGGGAACATATGATTGCCAATGAGCTAAATTTACCCTTAAAGATCTAATAGACAAATATCTCTTCAACTATTTTGATATCAAAATAATTCTTCTTTATTTTATACCATTTTTTTAGTTTTTGTTTCCTTCTTACAAATATTAGCACCTTAGCTTCTTTAATACCATGATATTAAATGGTCTCCTATATTTTTATCACAACGACTCATAGGAGGAGTTATAGTTGAACTTTTAAAAAATTTCTATTAGAATTTAAATTAACCAATGAGTGAGCACTCATAAAATTGTTTGATTATCTAACAAGGTAAGTCCTCTTTAATGACTTCTTTTCTACTCTTTTTTTAACATCTTCTTATAATACTTAATATAATCTATAAGAGTATAAATGTTTAAATATTTTGTTCTTGCTTACCTTTTCTTTCTATTCCATTTAAATTAACCACAAGGTATAACTTTCAATTACCTCTCTTAGGTCTTAGACTATTGTAGCCAGGTCAACCAATATGTATTTTTATTTTATCTTATATAAGTGTTCATAAGAATAAGTTTCCATCTTTGTCTAATAGTTCATTAAGTTCAGCACACAAATAAAGAATGAAAAATAAATTACTTTGGTTAATGATGAACTAAGCATCTTAAGCTTAATGTAAAGATTGGATAAACCATCGTGATAGATTTCTGTATCAATTGATTATCTTCTCTAGAATTGTTTTGGAAATAAACATTTTTATTTTTTGAGTGATAGGGTGCATTCCATTTAGGGTATGAATAATTGTAATCTAGTCTTGATATTTGTCCAACTTTTAACCCTGTCTCTCATAAATGTTAGGCAACTTTAGTTCTATGTATCCTTTCCATTTAGATAGATAGATAGATAGATAGATAGATAGATAGAGAGAGAGAGAGAGAGAGAGAGAGTGAGAGAATTATTGCTCAAAAAGGATACAAGTTTGTTTGTTGTAACATAACATGTAGGGTGTATAATTGCCCAATAACAGATAGTGGTATGAGATAAAAGATCTATTAGGCCAAATAATTGGCATATGTTTGTTTGTATACCTAAAAAGAGGTTGTATTATCGAGAGCTATCAGGTCGAGATTAGCTTGTGTCATACATCTACTAAACTAGTAAACACCTGTTGTAGAAAGCACACTCATTCTAAAAACCTTTAGTAAAGTGTTTCTTATTATATAATCTCACATGTTTTTTTCTCTAGGCATGTATTTCCATGAGCTATCAAGCCTATCATAACAAAGCTTGTTTTGTATGTGATTTAGCTAATCAAATATGGCATGCATGGTTTAGTTGCATGCCATATTTGAATTATGGTAAGTCTTTATGTGTTCTCTATCTCTCTCTATATATAAAAAAAAACTTATCATCATTAAAGAGATTTAAATTCTTATAATAAAATGCTCATTTATGAGCCATCATAAATCATTGGTTAGAATTTTCCATAATTAACCTTGATCATCATACCATGTTCTAATCCATATAATGGATGCACATATTACTATGAATGAGGATTAATACACCAATATGCTTGTTGTTGATTGGTAGTGATAAACTTATTAAAATCGATGAAAGAAAAGGGATTTTATAGGGGCATTAAGTATATGTCCAAATATAATTTTATGTTGTACTCATAAGTTAGATAATAAGGACTCATTTTTAAGCACATCATCCACTATCAACCAAAATACAAGGACATTGTGGATTTATAGGTTTTACACAACTAAGAAGTTGATCTATCTTCCTTGCTTATAATGATTATTCATTTAATATAATAATGATCATTAACTTGTATTATTTTTTCAAAGGCATTTTTTTTATGACTTCTAGAATAAATGTTTAATCTTGGTCCTCTTAGGCATGCCAATTTATTTATTGCTAATTAGATAAGTTTTTTTAAGTTCATAAAAAAAGTACCTTATTCTAAAAGCATCGGTTGGTTACACTAACTACCTTTAAATAAACAAAATGGATAATCCAAGTTTTAGACCCTAAACAAAGGTAACTTATTGTAAAAGCATCACCACGCAAAGAAAGCATAAGATTTTTAAAGGTGGGTCAAAGTACACAAATCATCGGTTGGTTACACATGAAATTATTATATTTCTATAAATACATATTTATTACTAATAAGGCCTAATTTAACTTTAATATTCATATAATATTAGATTAATAAATCTAATATTTGATTTATAGATCTAGAGTAGAGATAAAGTTAATGGGACAAAAATGTTTTGCAAAAGAAATTATAAAGTTGTTATAATTATGAGATTCTTATTATATCAAAACATTGTTTCTAAAATATTCTTAGTCAATGCTCTCTTCATTACTGAATATTTATTATATTTGTAGATACTGATACATATTATTTTTTTCTTTGTAAAAGGAAGTTGTTCTCATAAGTTGAGGTATAAGGCATACCTAAAACTAATATATAGGTACTTGTTATAAGATATGTATATGAAATTGACCCACAAGAGAATTCTATATGAAAATATTACTTGTGTCTATGGAAAAACTTATGTAACGGTTGTGGAAGTGATCCTTAGACTTAAGATCACTAATTAAGTTATATTATATAAGGAGTGTTAGAGTGTTATGTTTTAATCTTGTTACATGTTATGTTAAGTAAAGGTAACAAATAGGTAAACATTGGATATAATATAAACAATATGAAGGTATACGAGTGATCAATTGCTAGATGATGCACATGTTCTCAAATAATATTGATTGTTAAATCCTTATACAAAGTGGAATGATATTTAAAAAGAGTCAAGTCTTATTCAAATGATGAATGACTATAATGTTGTGAAAAAAATATGATTTAACATGACAAATACATTATATGCTAAAGTATCTAAATTAGAATGTTATTGATGAAAGGATAATAATTATATTGAGAAACTAGTCACTAAAATATTAAGTCAAAATACTTTTGACATTCTTAATATTTGGGGGATCATAACATGTTGCTAGGTGATGCACTTGATTTTTAATTATAAATCAATTAGTTATTGAGTATAAATTAAAAATTGTTTGATTAATTTAATTCTATTAATTTAGATGATTAAATCATGTGTGACTTAGTTGAAAATAATTTTAGAAATTAAGGACTAAAATGTATGTACTTCAGGGATTATAATTTTAACCCTTGAACAATCAACAAAGGACCTGATTGCTTAAATTTAAAAAGTATCCTTAACTAAAATATAGATTTATTTAAGGAAAATAAATATTTTTTTTCTATTTATAGGGCTTTTAGGAATCATTATAAATATAAATCTATGTTTTTTTTTAAAAAATAAATAAAGGTTGTCTATTAGATACAAAAACCACACAATTATAGAATAGAGAGTTATCACTCTAGACATAATAATCTCTCTTTCCTAAATAGGGATTTAAAAGATTTATCACTGATGGTTCGTGTGAATTACCATTAGAGACTGGACAAATGAACGACTTGTAGTTTGTGATAACCCAACCCTTAAAGAATTATCCAAATCCATAAGAGATTAGTTCTTTAGGTAATAGATCCTTAAACAACTCTAGGTTAGTCTAATAGAATCCTAGGGACTCTATTATTTAATTGTCTACATTACGTGTATGATATTCGAGAAACCCAACATTCTATTAGATGGAAAAATCATGTAAGTTACAAAACAGAAATCTAACACTCCAGATATAGCAATCCATCTCTTCTAAATAGATATTTAGAAGATTTCTCACTAGTGATTCTTGTGGATCACCATTGAAGACTGGATAATTGGACAACTTGTGGTTTGTAGCCTTTAAAGAATTATTCAAAATCGGTAAAAATCAGATCTCTATGTAATAAATCCCGAACAACTCTATATACTCCAAAATAATTTTATTTTATTGCATGGCTAATGAAAAGGCATAACAACAACACCAGAAATTACTTTCCGAGCTGGAATTATACTATATACTTAAAGAGATCATGGTTCAGTTGCTGTAACATGTAGTAAAATCACTGTGGATTACAATAGTGTTGCTCAGTTGGTTTGGTCGACTGGTTTATTAATTTTTTTTTATTTTTTGCACTGTAAAATAACCATTTTATCCCTCAAAAAATAGTTGTTGCCGGGAGTAGTGCCACGGTAATTGCACATTGTCGGTTCAGTTCAGTCGGGATACTCGTTTATTGATTTTTTTTATATTTCTTTGCATAGTAAAATAACCATTTTATCCCTCGAAAAGATAAAAAAAAAAAACAGCACTGGCCCGGGGGTGCAACGGGAATTTCACATTTTTTTGAAAATGACTAAATATTAATCTTCCCCCTAATAAGACAGAATTGATGAGTTGGTAGTAGAGGTGTTATGGTAATTTAATATTTTTTTAAATTATTTTCCTTCGGATATTGTGGGTGCGTGTGACACACGCGACCGACAGTATTCAGCCTCAGCATGCTTCAGGCAATGCGTGCAACGTCGTCCGGTGGAAAAAATGTCTATCTAGCATCTCCATGGATGCGCTGCCATGTCCTCTTCCTTATGGTGTGGCGTGTGGCCTCACACGATGGGTGGAGACTTGACGGTGGGGGGATGAACTTTTTTTCCCTTTTCTCTCTCCTTCGCCCTAAACTACACGGCAACCCCCTGATTTTATTGTTGTTTCATTTCAGTCCCTTCTCTTTTAATTGTGTTGGATGGTCCTTATTTCTGTTATGTAAGTTTTGATTTGTTTCAATTATGTCCTTCGATTGAAATTGATTATATATTATGTTTTCATTTCAGTCCTTATTCTCTTAATTTAGGTTTGGTTTTAAATCACATAATATTTTCGGTACAGAAGATTTGATTTTTCAATTTTGTTCTTTGATTGAAATTGATAATATATTTGGTTTTTATTTCGGCCCTTATATTTTTAATTTTTTATTTTAATTCCTTTATTTTTTTATATTTCTTAAATAGTCCCTTTTTTTTCCATGTTTATATATATGTGCTCTTAGCTTTGGTTTTTCATTTTTATTATTTTCTCTATTGTTGAGGTAACATTTTTTTTGAAAAAAATTGTTCATAAATTTTAGTTTGTGTTTGTGATCATTTGAAAATTGATATTTCTATTTTTTTTCGTTGTTCTTACTTTTGGTTATTTTTTATTAGTTTTTTTTCATGTCAAATGATTTTTTTAGCTAATAATTTTTGTTTTTTGGTTTGTTCTTTTGTTAAAGTTATTGGACTTTTTTTATTCTTTGATTGAATTTGCCCCCCATTATTAACGCAATAATAATAATAATGATAATAATTTTAGTTTTTTTTCTCTTACTTTCTCTTTTATTAATGTTTTTGATTTTTTTCCTCGGGGTAATTTAATAATTTTTATTGTTTTAGCAATAATAGTAATGATATTTTTAGATGTTAAGGCTTTGATGTTGTTATTGTTATAATAGAGTGTGTTAATGTGTTTTATAATATCAAACCTTGCATGTATAAATGTTATATTTTATTTTTAATCTAGTAAATTTATTAATTATTTCAATACGAACAGTCATAAAAATTATTTACTCAGCTCATAACTTAGTTCGGGCAATTTAACTAGTGGCTACCTATATGTTGCAAATAGATATTAGTTGCATTAATCGGTTGCTTTAGGCCCCGTTTGTTTGCTGGAAAGTGGTTTCTTTTTGGAAAGTGAATTCCGGGGAAAGTGAATTCCTGGAAAGTGAATTCTGATGTTTGGCAGTGTTATGGAAAATGAACTGGAAAACACTTTCCAGTGTTTGTTTGTGTTATGGAAAATGAACTGGAAAATAATTTATTAATAAATTAATTTTTTTTCAAGTTTATCTAATATATATTAAATATTTAATATAAAATATTCAATCACTTAAAATAAAAAAATAAAATCAAAAAAGTATAATGATGAATTTTTTTATTATATCCTATATTCATACATAGCTTATTTTATAAAATATAACAATATATGTCATATCATATTATAGAGAAATAAGCTTGTGAAATATTTTGTAAGTAAAACTTATTCAATTTTAAAAGCTTAAAATAAGTTTTTTTTTTCATATTAAGAAAGCCAAATTAGTTTATGTTAAGAGTTATATATTTGGGTTTTTTTTTTTTGGTATGAAGTATTTTTTAAAAGATAAATAGATACAAAAATATTTTGATGGGTATTTTGGATAAATATTTTTTTTTATGGGTAAAGGCAATTATCCCTTTAATATCTATCAAATAAACATCAAGAAATAAATATTTATACCTAACATCAAACATAGTCATGCATAAATATTACGTTTCGATGTCATTGACATATTAGTTCAAATTACAAACATAAATATGTTAGACCGAATTAAACAAGTAAACATACTTGTCAAATAACAAACATAGTCTGAACCCAAATTTTGAACATATTCAAATCATCTTAGCAAGCAGGCCTGTTGTAGTGTTGGGTGACAAAGTTTTGAACCCAAATTTTCCTCAAATTAGCATTTTTTGCCATAAATGCTTTTGCCAACATTTCATTTTGGACCAAATGATCAAATGCATCCCCAAGAGTTATCTCATCAAAGCCTTCAACTTTCATCACTTCCGCATACAACGCATTAACATCAAGTTGATTTTTGCTGAGACTTTGAATTGCAAATGCTACATCTCCAATCTGTTTAGACAACTTTTCAAAACCTAAAAATGTAGGGAAATAAATATTAAGAAAAGCATATCAAATACTTACACAATCAATACAATAAATTATGTTCAAAGAAGCTGACAATATACAATTCATAAGTTCACAATGATCAATAAAACATTCTTTATTAAATTAGAAGGTTTGGTAAAATTTCAGCTTTGAGGCCATTTAGAGGAACTAGATATCTCTAGAGCATATGGGTGAAGATACAGCAATGTTACATGGAACTGCATTTACATTCCTGCATAAATATCTAAATTCCCCATGCTAGTTCATCTACCAGTCCACTCAGTGCAATTCGCCACCCGTCGACATGAATATTTAAACTCGCACTTGATTTAGTTTTATCCTGTTTAAGTAAGGAATTAGGCTACGAGAATTTCAATCTTATATATGTTTCTTCATTCTTGTCGTTCGATCTATATCGGAGGTGTGGGGGCAACTTCAAGGTTTTTTTGAAAGGCCAGAGAGTCACCCCTGGTATCACGAGTATTAGAAACTCTAGGTAGTCGGGTGAAGAGAAGATGTTAACGCCCCTAGTATATCTTACCTGAAGTAGGTTGCATTTTTATTTATTTGGTATGGTTTAATGATGTCTATTTCTATCTCTATTGGCCTACCATGGCGGGTTTGCAGGTCGGTTTTTGCACAATGATTTTACTATCGAGATTATGACCTCTTACACTGTGTTTGTTTAGAGGGGTTTCAAGGAGTACGGAAGGAAAAGTCTCGATGAAGGTTGTTTTCAGATTCTTTCAGGTTCAGATCATAATATATAAAAATATTTCGCATCAAGGATCAACGATACAGTACAAAAACCTACATTAATTCTGTACAGATTCATCTTTTTAATACTCTAGAGTAATGCTAAATTAAACCTTTCAAGCAACTAGATTATCACCAAAACACAAACTTAAGTGACGTGCAACATTCCCACGAAATTCCCACAGATCCAAAAACAATATCCAATCAGAATCACAATTCTTACCTTCTTAAAATACCCTATCAACTCCTTTGTACAGTCCAAACTCCAACATAACAAGAGGCAATGGAATTTACAATAACAAACTAAAGATAAGCTCAAAGTATCGCATAAAACAACTAATCAATTCATTTGAGAACAAAAACAGCCTATAAGCAACATGCCCACATAATGTAACCTTAAAAAGCACCCATCTTTACTTCACCATTTCATATTCTTAACAATTGATGAATCACATTCAACCCACATTGAGCATCCACAAGACAAAATAGAATAAAATATAAAACATCGTTGTAGAGTGATAGGGCTTTTAAAGTAACACGTAAAATAAAAATAGTTTCCATTCATTCGGATAATCAGATGAGCTTAAAGCTAAAACCCTAAATGCTACAGTCTTAAAAATTGCCAATCTTGCAAAAAACAGAATAAAAATCAAAACTTTGTAAACAACATCAACCATTTGTTTGACATCAACCATTTCATAAAACATCACAGAATTTGGGATCTATACATCTTCCCTGTAACCCATGCCTTTGACACTTAAGACAATGACAACAAAATGTATGGAGATTGGAGTCCACACATCCCTGTGTCTCACCACAAAACAAATGCAGGCATTAAGAATAAACTCCACAAAGTTCCAAATAATGTTCGAATGAAATAAAATAATTAACATCCCATTTTTCTCCCAAAACAGATGCAGGCATAAAGCTCCTAAACTCATTTTAATTAATTACAATTAATAAAACAAAGGTTCAATTTACTTACCTTTTGCGAGAGGGACGAAGATTAACGATGCAGAGGGAGGCGAGAGGGTTTTGTAATTGCATAGCAGCAGAGGGACTGAGGGACTGAGGGACTGAGGGAGGCGAGAGGCGAGAGGCGAGAGGGTTTTGACGTTTTGTAATTGCAGGGCAGCAGAGGGACTGAGGGACCAAGGGAGGCGAGAGGGTTTTGACGTGCAGAGCAGCAGAGGGTCAGGGACTGAGGGAGGCGAGAGGTTAGAGGTTAGAGGCGAGAGACGAGAGGACACAGAGCTCCTGGTGCTGGGTTACGATTTGAAGGTAAAGAGAAATGAGGGAAAGAGGGTGCTGGGTTACGCTTTGAGACAGGGAAAGGGAAATGAGGGAAAGAGAGGAAAATGTTTTCCTTTTGATAAGGAAAGGAAAACACTTTCCTGCGGGTGAAGGTGTTTTTTTGTTGACCGGAAAGTTGAGGAAAACACTTTCATTTGACTAACTTTTCCAAGTGTTGCCAAACATTGGAAAATGAGGAAACTGAATTCCTGGAATTCAGTTTCCTTGAAACAAACAAGGCCTTAGTAAAGAAAGAGATAATATTAAACTACAATCTAGCTTGTTAATCATTATATCGTCATGTTTCCACACAACTATAAGCATGTTACAAATAACTATAGATGTTGGAAGTATTACAAAGAACTATAAGAATGTTACATGTATTCAGTAAGGCAGCCTACATTAATGGTTGGGAATGCAAGTAATTCTCTATGTTTCAAAACTGATTTTGAATTTTTTGATTTTAAATTAAATATTTATAGTATTTTTATATTATTTTTATGTGATAATATCAAAAATAATTATTAAAAAGTAAGAATAAAAATATTATTTTGATATAGTTTTAAATGAAAAATATTTGTAAAAATAACATCAACCACAATAATCATTTTATAGCTCAAATATTAGCTAAAAACCTAAAAGAGATCGTTGTTTCACTGTAGGTGCAGACCCACGCGCACTGTTCACTGGCAATTTGATCCGGTGCGTCGCGCTAGTTCGTCCACCTTTTTTTTTTCCGTTTATGAACAGTGTATTAGCGATTTTACCCCCCGAAAACGACAAAAAACGCCGCCAAAATCAGGGGCTCCGTTGTCATTACGCACATCGGTCCGGCCCGGCCCGCCAGTCTTCTGCTTATTTTATTATTATTCGAAATTGGCTAAATATGATTTTCGCCCCTACTAAGACAAAAAAGGTGACTTTGCGCACAAGGGCAGGACAATAATTGACCACATTTTTTTATTATTTTTTTTGCTGAATGTCAGAGCGTGATGGGCACGCGCTAGGCAGTTTTCTGCCCCACGCCTTGTTTAGGTAGCGCGTGCGTACTCATACGGTGGCCGGAGAAGCGATTCCAGCGTCTCTCTCGATGCGCCTACGCGTGGGTTTCCTCTCGCGGTGGCACGTTTAGCATAAAAATGTTCGTACACGCGGAGGGGTCTGGTTAAAGCCGCTAGCCATGTTTCTCTCTGTCTTGCACGTAAAAGTGCAGGAGAGTCCCCAATTTGTTGTTGCTTTTCACTTCGATCCCTTGACTTTCAATTTTGTTTTTTGTCTTGATTTTTTCTTATATAAGTTTTGATTTAGTTTGATTTGGTCCTCCGATTGAAATTGATTGAATGTCAATGTTTCACTTCGGTCCTCCTTCTTTTAATTTTCAGATTGGGTTTAAATAATTCTATAAATACGGTACAGAAGTTTTGATTTCTTCAATTTGATCCTTTTATTAAAATTGATAATATATTTAATTTTCATTTTGACCCTTATACATTTAATTTTGGATTTTAATCCCTTTATATTTGATTTTCATTTCGGCCCTTATACTTTTAATTTTTTATTTTAATTCCTTTATTTCTTTTTATTTCTAGAATAATCTCTACTTTTTGTCCATATATATATAAGTGTGCTCTTCGTTTTAATTTTTAATTTTTAATTTTTGTTATTTTCTAATTTGTTGAGGAGATATTTTTTTCAAAAAACATTAGCTTTTAAATTTTGTTTTGTATCCATGATCATTTGAAAATTGATATTTGCGTTTTTTTTCTCTCCATTTGTTCTTTCTTTTAGTTTTTTATTCGTTTTTTTTTTTTATATATATATCAGATGACTTTTTATTACTTGATAATTTTTATTTTATTTTTTTATTTGATCTTTTGTTAAAGTTTTTAAGATCTTTTTAATCTTTCATTTATTTTATTGTTTCCATTATTAACATAATAATAATAATAATAATAATTTTTTCTTGCTTACTCTTTTGTTAATGTTTTTAGGTTTTTTTCTCTCGGGATAATTTTTTATTGTTTTGATAGTAATAACAATGATAATTTTTGTTTTTGTTTGATCTTTTTTTGAGGTTTTTAGGATTATTTTAGTCTTTTTTTTCTTTCATTATTAACAGAAAAATAAAAAAATATATAATAATAATAATGATAATAATAATAATAATAATAAAAAATAATAATAATAATAATAATAGTAATAATTTAATTATTTTTCTTGCTTACTCTTATGTTAATGTTTTTTAGTTAATAATAATAATGATAAGAATTTAATTGTTTCTCTTGCTTACTCTTTTGTTAATGTTTTTTAGTTTTTTCTTCTCGAGATAATTTAAGAATTTTTATTTTGTTAACAGTAATAGCAATGATAATTTTTTATTTAATTTTTTTTATATTTTGTTAAAGTTTTTAATATTTTTTTAGTCTTTCATTTAGTTTTGTTTCTTTCATTATTAGCACAATGATAATAATAATAATAATAATAATAATAATAATAATAATAATAATAATAATAATAATAATAATAATAATAATAATAATAATAATAATAATTTAATTATTTTTCTTGCTTACTCTTTGATTAATGTTTTTGAGTGTTTTTTTTTTCAGGATAATTTGAAAATTTTTATTGTTTTAATAGTAATAGCAATGATAATTTTAGATTTTAAGACTTTAATGTTATACAAGGGTGTGTTGATCTATTTTATTATATTAAATTTTGCATATATAAAATTATATTTTAGTTTTGATCCAGCAAATCCTATAAAAATTGTTTGCTTAGCTCGCAACGTAGAACATATTTTTTTTTTTGATTTTCAAATTAAATAATTTTTTTTCAGCTAATAATTTTTATTTTTGTTTTATCATCTATTATATTGTTTTATTTGCTCTTTCTTTTAGTTTTTTTTTGGTTTTGTTTTTATTATTTTCAAGTTAGATGAATTTTTTTTACCTGGTAATTTTGATTTTATTTTTTTGTTTGATCTTTTGTTCAAGTTATGAGGATTTTTTTAGTCTTTCATTTATTTCTGTTTTTTTCATTATTAACACAATAATAATAATAATAATAATAATAATAATAATAATAATAATAATAATAATAATAAAAATAATAAATTTAATTATTTTTCTTGCTAACTCTTTTGTTAATGTTTTTTAGTGTTTTTTCTCTCAGGATAATTTGATATTTTTGATTGTTTTAACAGTAATAGCAATAATAATTTTAGATGTTAACACTTCGATGTTGCTATTTTTATAATAGGGTGTGGTAATATATTTTATTATATTAAATTTCGCATATATAGATATTATATTCTTGAAAAAAATTTACAGTATTTTGATTTTTAATATTGCAGATCTAATATTACTGGGGAAAAAATACAACTAAAAAAAACAAAAGGTTGACAAATTTACCTACATTATCTACAATTAAAAATTATGCGAGTCACTTCCCGTTTCGATTACACTGTTTTTTCTAGATGACAAATAAGTAATTATAGCATGCAAAAAAATTCAGTTTATTTTTAAAAACAAATTACAATATTTTGATTTATAATGTGTGAGATCTAATATTACTGGGGGGAAAATCAACTCATACAAAAAATAAAATGACAAATTTACCTAGGTTATCTACAATTAAAAAATATACGAACCACTTTCCATTTTGATTACTCTATAAAGTATGTGAGACTAATTATATGTTTTAATTTTTATTGAATATTATCGCCTAAAAATCTATAGAGAAAGAGAGAGAAAAAATGACCTTGAATTTTTTTAAAAAAAATTAATATCAATATGCTTAAATACATTTAATATAATAATATGATTAATAAATCTTATAAAAAAAAATTTGGCTTTAAATTTAAATTTTATACTCTTTTGTTTAAGTTTATTTCTTAAAAAAAAATTTCAAAATTTTCATTTTTTATATTTCAAATCTAATATTACTTGGGAGAAAAAACAACTCAAATTTTTTTCTTTTGACAAATTTACCTAGATTATCTACAATTAAAAAATATGCGAGTCACTTCCCGTTTCGATTACACTGTTCCTTTTAGACGGCAAATAAGTCATTATAGCACGCAAAAAAATTAAGTTTATTTCTTAAAAAATTTACAATATTTTTATTTATAATATGTCGGATCTGATATTACTGGGGGAAAAAGGCAACTAAATTTTTTTTTGACAAATTTACCTAAGTTATCTGCAATTAAAAAATATACGAATCACTTCCCATTTCGATTACACTATTCCTTTTAGGCGGGGAAAAAATTTATTTGTGACATATTTGATCTATTATAATGTTACTAATTAAGTATTAAAACAACTAATTACAACATGTAAAAAATCAATTAATTTTCTACATAGAAAAAACCACAGCGCAATGCGCTGGCAACCATACTAATTATACCACGCAAAAAACTCATTTCTAACATATTTTATCTGTTGCAATTTTAGTAATTAAATATTGAAATAACTAATTATAGCACGCAAAAAATGTAAGTTTATTTCTGGAAAAAAAATTACAATATTTTTATTTATAATGTGTCGGATCTAATATTACTGGAGAAAAAATGCAACTCATAAAAAAAAAATTGCCTACATTAACTGCGATTAAAAAATATACGAACCACTTTCCATTTCAATTATATAGATTTTATCAATTATAATTTTACTAATTAAATATTAAATAATAAAATACAATACATATAGAAACAATTAATTTTCTATATAGATAAAAAAACCCGGCGCATCGCGCGGGCATATAGCTCGTAGTAACTAATTGAATTCCCCTGTCAAGACCAAATGACTATGGGCTGTTTGGTATTGCGGTTGCTGTTGTGGTTGAGGTTGAAAAAAAGCAGTTTATAAAAAGTGCTTTTACTGCGGTTCAAAATAAGCAGTGAAGTGTTTGGTTAAAACTGTGGTTGAGTTTGAGGTTGATAAAAACAGTTTCGTATGTTTGGTTATCATGTTTTTCGTATTGCTGTAAACTTGTGAAATTACTTTAAAGAACACACACACACATATATATTGTTTTTTAAATATTTAATAATTATAATAATAAAATATAATTAATAATTCAAGTAAATTAGACACTTGTTTTTATTCTTCCATCAAATTACTTGTAATTTCATCACGAACTAAATCCATACTTAAAGACATTTACGATCCCGAAACAATAGTAAAATATCATCTAAAATAAAATTAAGATTGCGAGATAAAAATTATATTGTGATATTCTTTTAATATATTTATTTATTTATAATTAATTTTTAAATTATTTTAATATATATATATATATATATATATATATATATATATATATACACCCCAGCCCCGTGTCTCTCTCTCTCTCTTTCTATATATATATATACACCCCAGCCCCATGTCTCTCTCTCTCTATATATATATGTCAGTGGAAAAAAAGCAAGTTGAAGCTGCTTCACATAAAACGCTGGTAGGAACGCGTTAATGGTGGGCCATAGTGGTTGTGCAGCAAGTTTGGTGCCCGTTCCGTACGTTACCAAACGGTAATACACTAGCTTTTTTTGGAACGTGGTTAACACCACAAAACCAAACAGGCACTATAGATGATCATCAAGCTAAAATATACAGAACGGATGGAATCTGTAGTATTTTTGAAAAACCTTTAAAACAAAAATATTTTTTATATTATTAAATAATTAAAATATACTAATATCAAAAATAATTTAAAAAAAAAACAATATTATAAACACAAATAAAGCTATATGCAATAGTCGTGATGTTGCCACTACTGTTAAACGCCAAGGACAACAATGAGGGCCCTGATCCAGCCTCACCAGGGACACGCCTTCTCAAATTTCGCTGGGATTTTCATGCTTTTCTCGAATCCTCCCACATGAAGCTCTTGGTTAAGCTATTTTTTGTTTTGTTTTATTTATTAATGTAGTTATCGAAATTAATTTACGCATACCTTAATTAATTTTACAAATTTTAAAATTAATGACCATGTAATTCTCTAATTATCATCATATTACAAAATTCGAACCTGAAATCTTAGAAAACAAACTTCTAATCTCAAGTTTGTACTACCAAACCATCTAACATATGGTTAGCCATCTTTTTTTCTTGATTGCGAGGGTCATGTGATCAACCCGTCCCCAACATGACTTCACTCTCCTCTTTTTAAAACTTGTCTCCTTTATTAAAATGAACCGTCATCACATGGACTCACCTGTGTAGAGCTATCCCAGCAAAAAAAAAAAAAAAAAAAAATCAATCATCCAATAATTTCACACTATTCTGAGCTCATGGGCACCAATAATTCACAGCCGACCGTCCCATTTCCTCATTTTAATAAAGGCGCCAACCGCTTCGACTGTTGCTCGTGTCTTGGAAATTGTTATTCTTCTATTATTATATACTTAAATCCTTGTCATTTCACACTAGCACTCAAGAAATGAAATACCACGGTGTTATATATTTTAGTCTTTAAAAATAAAAAAATTGTGGGTTAATTTTATCCTTTTAATGAATGTTAGATTTTATAATTCGTTACAATTTGTTTTTATTCTCTTCATCTTGACAACTTAACCTAAATTGAATTGAGTTACTATTTTATCTTAATTTATAATATTTTATTTTCAATTTTATCCTTTATTATCATTTTAATTGAGACTTATGTTTTATAATTTGTATTTTATTTTTTATATATAGTGTTATCACAATCTAATAAACTGGATTATGAGTTAAGCCGCTTGACTTTATTTATTTATTAGGTGATTTGTTTTTCACTCTCACCATTTAATTTTAAATTGACTAAGATTTAATACGTTCTATGAGGTTTATATTGTCTCATGACTTGAATTACAAGTTTGTTTTTTTGGCTCGCATGGTTTCTTGTGTCATTTTTTTTATTTTATCCCTCAATATTAAGTTGATTTTGAATTGAGCTTCATGAAAAATAATATTTTTCATGGAGTTATTTCAGTCTTATGATTTTAAAGGTTAGCCAATGTCGACTCAACTTATTTTTTTTGTTGAATTTTGTTTTCAGTTTTAGTTATGTGATATTGAGTTGATTGATAATTGAATTTAATATTATTGTGTTTTTAAATTTGTTTTTTATAGAGTTATTATAGTCTTACCATTTAGATAGCAGATTTGACAAGTTAACCCGATTTTATCTGAGTCAATTTAATATAATATAGTTTTAATGCTTAAAAAAATCATTTTGATTGTTTTTTATTAAACTATATTTTTCTCATTCATCTAAGCTGTTTTTAATTATGTCAAATTGACTAGGTCACTTCAAATCAACTCTTATATAATTTTAATTTTATTCTATGTAAAACATATTAACAATATTTAGATATATTTTTTTATTTAATCCAATAAGCATCGTAGCTCATGCAATTATCTAATAATATTAATTAGGAAAAGAAATATCGACTGCTCCGGCCCTTGAGCTAGAGCCTATCTGGCGAATTAGACTATTAGAGAGGAGTTCAACTGTATGGTCAAACTTCAAGCATGTAGAAATTTTCTTCATCAGTACGTATAATTAAATTATTTATTATACGTGTTTGGGAAATTGACCAAAATAAACTGTACTAACTCACAGTAAATAAAGTCTAATAGCGTAATTCATGAAAATCCGAGCGGCACGTATATTGTAATTAAACTCTCGAGTCTTTGTGCTTGTTTGGCTAGGCAGTTGAACCGCTGTTTAGCTAAATTTTGAAGAAAAAAAAATTCATTTTAAATGAATATTTTTTGGTAATTTTAGATTATTTTGATGTACTGATGTTAAAAATGATTTTTAAAAAATAAAAAAAATATCATTTTGATGTATTTCTAAACAAAAAATACTTTCAAAAGCAACAGCAACCACACTCACAAACACCCCCAAAATCTCTTATTATTTTATTTTTAAAATAATTATTTTTAACTTATGAAAATGCATGATAAAGATGTTATCCAGACAGCAATAAGTATTCTTTCTGCTACCATCATCACAAGCCATGAAGCTTGATGTTCATATATATATATATACTTCCAGTCTTGCTACCCGCGGCCATTTGTTTCTTACTTTCTACATCTCTTGGTCACATGAACGACGCCTCTTCACTTTCTTTTTGTATGCTAAATTCATATATACCGAACCCATTTCTAGATTTTGCTTTGCTTACGAAAAAAAGGTTCCTGTCATTTTCAACACTTCCATATTCAGATCTTGGCTTCTCCAGCAAAAACTTACCTCTATCTCCTCTTCTCTGATCTTTCTTTTCATCTATCTTTTTATTCTAATGTCATATGCACACTAGTTATCTGGTTTGCCACAGAATGGCAGTACTAGATGGCCATGTGGGTATGTCGTGGACTACGTGAATAGGGCGGGGCAGATTACATACTTCAAATTTGTTTTGGCAGAGGGGAAGGTTTGGCAGACATGGGTAAGCTCGGTTTTTGCAAGGTGTTGGACTGCCTTTGTTTTACTCCTCCAGGCTCAAGTTGCTCTTGTTTCTGCATCGATTCATCGGATAGTCAAGATGATGAACTCGAGAAAAACCCGTTGATTCCTGGTGACAAGGGCAGGTTGATGAGGCTGAAAGATGTTGTTGCCGATAACCAAACACTGGCCTTTCAGCTGAAGCCCAAGGTAATTCATGAGTACTTCCTATAGCTCGTCGATCTCTACAGTTTTCACGCTTCCTGTTTTACACATCAAAAGAAGGAGAAAAAAAACTTAACAGTACTGACTTCAAGAACAGTAGATATATATATATATATATATATAGTAGATTAACCAGTTTAATCTGTCGTATGGATGATGCAGATGGTAGTGCTGAGGGTGTCCATGCACTGCAACGGCTGTGCAAGGAAGGTTGAGAAACACGTTTCAAAGCTGGAAGGTACGTCAAATGATTAGTTCTGGATCGAGTGCTATATGAAAGTTTTAATTTTCATAAGAAAATCTGGGCCAGCTCTTTTGCGAGGATATGATTTCTCATCACTGAGTTGAAGATCAAGCTGTACAGCAATGCGAAAGAGAGAAAATTATTGTTGCTGATTGTGTTTTCTCTACAAGATTCAAATCCTAGAAACTAGAGTAAATCTTGTGCGATTGGATCCGAGTGCTGTTTATGCCTCTTATTTATTGTCCTGATTTAAGAATATAATTCGTTGTCTCTCTCTTGCTATGCAGGAGTGAGCTCATACAAAGTAGACCTGGAAAGCAAGATGGTAGTTGTTATCGGAGACATACTTCCTTTCGAAGTGCTGGAGAGTGTCTCGAGGGTAAAATATGCTGAGCTATGGAATTCTCCCTCCTCATGATTGATGCTGCGGGCAACGTTTTGGCCCCTTTTCTACAGGCTCACTCCAACCTCACAAAGGCCGGAAAGATACAAAAACAGAAAAACTTCTTTTCAGTAATATATATTTTTAATTAAGAGCTCGTTTTATGTACGATAAGTTCATACACATGTCAAGCTGTCATCTATTATTTTTTTTAACTAATATGGATGTTCGGGTCAGCTTACGAGCATATCAACTAATCTCACGAGCAATAAAGTTAACAACTATGTAAGTTTTCAATTATCATCATATTATCAACTTCATAACTCAAATTTAAAAACACCTTTGAATTCTAAAATTGTACCACCGAATTATCTGCTAGATGATTTGTCATGTATTATTTTGGAAACTGTAATATATATTTAAACTATGAAGATGTAAGCTTCTTTATGTACTATACTGATCGGTAAAACACGTTATACATTGTACCGGATTAAATATTTTTTATATAGAAAAATGTTCAAGTGATGATGATTTGTATTAGTTGTTTGTTTTCTTTATTATAATCGATTACTATCACCTTTGCTTTCTCGATCTTTGATAAGGACTTGAGAATTTTTTCATCATAAGATCAGCATTAGTATAAGTCTTACAAACAAAAACACCCAAATTATTAGTTATAGTCATTATTCTATAAAACTTGCTAATTATAGATTTATTTGGAATCATTTTGAATATCTCATGTTAATCAATTAATATTTCTATTTTTTATTCTTTAATTTGGTTAAAAATATTTTTGAAATTTTTTTTTTATGTTTTTAGATTATATGTTGATATCAAAAATAATTTTAATAAGTAAAAAAAATATATTTTGATATATTTCTAAATAAAAAAACACTTTTAAGGGTCTATTTGATATTGCGATTACTATTGTGGTTGAGGTTAGAAAAAAATAATTATATAATCAGCACTTTTAGTTGAGGTTAATAACTGAAATTGAAGTGTGTGGTTAAAATAATGGTTGAGTTTGAGGTTTAATCAAAAAAAGTTTCGTATGTTTGGTTACTATGTTTTTCATATTGCTGTCAACTTGTGAAATTATTTTAAAATATATATGCACACACAAAGAGAAAAATTAAGTAAAACTTCTCTCTTTCATTATATATGTTCTTCTCTCTTTCATTTTATATATATAAACTAAAATATAAATCTTGTCGGTGTCTTATTGTGCATTTCGCCAATGTTCACCTAGACACAATTCACTGTGGATTGTTACAGTGAAATGACCGTTTTGCCCCCAAGACCAAAAAATATTAACCCCCGGGACCGGGAGTATTTCTGAAATTTCTAGAGGACATAGATGGTATTTCCAAATTTGTTGCACGGTAAAATGACGACACTAGCACCCCTAAACGACAAAAACTGTCGCCTGGAACTAGGGGTATTTCAGGATTTACCCCTGTTTTTTTCATAGATATCGTTGGGTCCAGGGATATATGGGTAATTGACACATGTTTTATTATTATTTTTTCCGGAACACTGCAGACGCGTCGTAGGAACTGGGCATCTATCGTGTCATCTGGTTCGCCTCCATGTCCTCCAACTCCACACGTGACGCGTGTGCTTCAAATGTGACCATGTAATCGCTGGTAGACGATTTTTCTTTCCCCGTTTTTCTCTCCTACTGCCGGAAAGTATGGTACAGTCTCTCATATTTGTATCAATTTAATTTTAGTTACTAATCTTTTGATTTCATTTTTATTATTGATTTTTCAATGAAAATTTTGACTATTTTCAATTATACTCTTGAATTGAAATTAATTATATACTGTGTCGCACCCTCCGCGAGAGCGCGGCGTCGCGACGACCCTCCCAGTTAGCGAGGGATTCAATGTCGGGGTTTTATCTTTGTTTTCGTGACAAAGGGAGTCGCCACCTAGTATTATGGATACTAGAAAACCTAAAACTGATCTTTCAGAAATTCTAAGGCAAGGGACTGGTTGCGTAAAGGGAAGGTTTTAGCACCTCTAGTACGCCCTACCTAAGGTAAATTGCTTGATATTTTTGTTTGCCTTATGATTGCTATGATATTGAGCTTTCAAAAATTTATTGGTTAAATGATGATGACATATTATTCCTGTAAAAATATTTTGGATATTAACCCTTTTAGGATTTATTTATCCAAAGACCAACACTGAATAATGACAGATTATCCCCGCCAATATTTTGGATATTAACCCTTTTTAGGATTTATTTATCCAAATACCAACAGTGAATAATAACGGATTATCCCCGCCAATATTTTGGATATTAACCCTTTTAGGATTTATTTATCTAAATACCAACAGTGAATAATACGAATCACAAAAAATAAGGTTTTTATATTTTTGGAATATTGGCCAATACCTTTTGGATTTTACAAACATGTTGTAAAATCCAAAAATGCAAGAAATGATTTTTCTTTGCGAAATCCATGCTAAACACATTTTCTCTTCAAAACTCCGAGTTAATATATATTTTTTGAAAGAAAAAGAATTTTCAAAATATGTTACTGTATTGGCCGTATGCACGAAAAGAACACATTTTTTGTTTTTTTATATATAAAAAAAGTATTTTTTTTATGCAAATTTTGTATTTTGTATTTTTTTTAATTTTTTGGTGGGCTGGCTATCAGCCTACCTAAATTCGGGCTAGGCTAGGCTATCAGCTCCCACTCAGGCTGGGCTTCCAGCCAGATGGGATGAAAGCCTGTCCCCTTCAAAGGGTCAGGCCGGGCATAAAGCCCGCCCAAACAGCCCTGCGGGGAGTGAATTAATTCACTCCCCGCGCGCATGCAAGGAAGACGATGAACAGTAGATGACAAATTTTCGAGTATGACAAATGATGTACCTGTTAATACCGTTGGGTAGAGGAGGTTGAGGTGGTTCTTCTGGTCATGGTGACGTCAGAAATGGTGGTTTGTGGTGGCCAAAGTAGGCTTCGGAAGTTGACGAGATTCGTTGTTGTCGACTGGGGCTGCTCTTGTTGCCTTCGCCTGAATTGCTGCTGGGCTGTTTGGCGTGGAGAGAGGCTGCCGGTAGTGATGAGGGTGGATATGGGTGGTTGAACGACCTCTACTGGTGGAGAGAGAGAGCTCGACCGAGCTGGTGTTAGAGAGAGAAACAGACCTGCAAACCGAGAGAGAGGGCGAGAGAGCTGTTGCATAGATGAGGAAGATGAAGAGTGGTTCATGTTGTTATTTTCAGTGCAATTTGTTACGTAAATCTCCTCTGCTTCTTCTAAAGATCTTTGTATTTTTTTTTTAATTTCCTCCTCTGTTTTATTCTCTTATTTTTTCTCTCTTTTTTTCTCTTTTTTTCTGTCCCCCCATCGTCTTTGTCTGCATGCAATTTATAGCACAGGACGACAACCCGTCGGCTGCCCATGGCATGCAATGAGGGGTTGTTGCCTCTGCATTGCCTAGTAGCTGCAATGGCATGCCTGACACTGTTCAGGTGACTGAAAATTGCATGCACACCTGCAAGCTTGCAAATGATGGGAAAGTAAACATACAATATGGTCCCTCAATTTACAACTGCTCTAATTGCACCCTCAATTGGTTTTGAACTTTTAATTTTGTACAATTGTATCTCTGTCAGAATTTCGAGAGCAACCTTAGCTTTGCGTGCCTTTTTTATTCTGGTCCTTGATTTCTGATTTGCACGATTTAAACCTCAATTGACCATTAGACTCTTAATTCGCTCAATTTGCCCCCCCGATTTCGCAAAATTGGTCTTGAAAAAATTCGATTCGGTCATCAAAAATTTCAATCTCATCAATTAAACCTGACTTAAATTCAAGAAATTGATTTCTCATCGACTAAGCCCTTAATAAAATGAATTTGACCAATTTAAAGTATAATTAAGTCATAGTGCTTAATTAAATCCTTTAATTGAACCCTAAATTAATTCTCAAACGTAATTACACTTTAAATTTGCCACCGATTAAATCGAACTGGCCCATAAAAATATAATTATATCTTTCAACTAAAATTTAACGCAGATTTGTCCAATAATAAATTACTTTAGCTTTGAATCTACATTGACCTTCATTTCTTGGCATGAAAGAGGTACAATCGAGCTCTCGAAAATGTCTAAAATTTCCTCCTTGATTTTCCTACCGACACCAGCCCCTTTTATTTTATTTTTTTGTTATTTTTGGGTAGTTCGGGGAAGAACCCAAAATTGGGTTATGGCATACGGTAAATTTCATTTTAGTCCTTCAACTTTTGATTTTTGGTTTGTTTTTGGTTCCTTTAATAATTTTGGTATGCAAGTTTGAATTTGTTGTAATTTTGTCCCCAAATTGAAATTGGTCATATATGCTACTTTTCATTTTGCTCCTTATTCTTTTAATTTGTTCAACAATTGCACTTTATTGATTTTTTAAAATTCATTTATTGTTTTTTGGTCCCGAATTTTTGATTTGTTTCATTTTTATCCTTCAATTGGAATTAATTATATATTTGATTTTTCATTTTGACACTTATTCTTTTAAAAAAAAAATTGTATTAATTCCTTTGATTTTTTTTGTCCTTCTTGGACAGTGTTTATTTTTTGTCCATATTTATGCATTTGTGCTTTTAGTTTTTTTTTTTTTGCCATTTTAGTTTTTATCAGGGTTTTATTTTTATAACATTCTATTTTGAAATTTTAATTTATGTTGGTTACACTGCATTTTATTTTTAAAAATTCTTTTATTGTTTTTCGGTCCCAAGATTTTGATTTGTTGCAGTTTTGTCATTCAATTAGAATTATATATATATTGTTTTTATTTTGGCACTTATTTTTTAATTTTTAATTTTTCATTGATTTATTTCTTTTTTTCGATCTTTCTTAGACAATGTTTATTTTTTGTCCGTATTCATTCATTTATACTTTTGGTTTTTGTTTTGAATTTTTGTCATTTTATTTTTTATTAGGGTTTTATTTTTATTCGGTTCAATTCAGAAATTTTTATTTATGTTGGTGATCATTTTAAAATTAATATTGCTCCATTTTTCTTTTTGTTCTTTTTTTTTTGTTTTCTGTTATTTTTATCTGATTTTCGGATCAAATGATTTTATGATTTTATTGTTTGCACAGTAATAATGATAATTTTAGTGATTATTTTTTTTTTTGACAAAATATTTTACTTTTTTTAATTATTCGGGGCAATTTAATGATTTTCACTATTTGGGTAGTAATGTTGATAATAATTTTAACTGTTATATTAATGATAATGACAGTAAAGTGGGGATGAATTTTCAATTTATGTTTTCTTTTTTTTGGAGATAGAAAATAAATACTTATTTTTGTAATTTGATTAATGCAGGTTCTTTCAAAATGTATGTATTGTTTGTTGTGTTTAATTTAAATTGAATTATAAAATAAACTAATCTTAATACAAGGTATTCAATAATTCAAATATCCAAATCTTTTTTTTTTAATGATAATGATAATTTTATACTGGTTATTTCATTGAAACCTACTAAATAGATGAATTTATATCCATTTAAAATTCATATATTTTATAGAAAACTTGCATTTCACAAGATTTCTGCACAGATTTATTATTTTATCTAAATTATATTACAATAAAAAAATCACACATAATTAACATTTTTTTGCGTTGAAAAAAACCAAGGGAGGCGGCAGCCCCCGCCTATGGTTCTGGCCGTGAAGAGGAGCGGGTGTATATATATATAATGAAGGAGAGAAGAACCGAGTGCACTTATTTTTTCTTCATTTCACTTTTATTGGAGCAAGATAAAAATTTTCTTAATTTTCCATATACATGCAAATTATGTCCAATAGTCAATGGAAACTGGCTGTCACAAATGCTGAATTTCTGTGTATTTTCTTGTCTATTGCAGGAGGATCTCATGCCTCTAAATACATGTCAAAACCCTAATTTACAATCTACCATTAATGTAATATCTACTGTTACAATAGGAAATTAAATATACAATTAATGTAATATTTGTGCTTTCCATATTCGTAATTGCTTTCCATGTATACATTATTGACATCCCCCCTCAAATTGATGCTGGTCGATCAAGAAGCATCAATTTGTCAATCATCAGTTCGTGTCGTGGCCGTGGTAACGCCTTCGTGAAGACATCAGCAGTCTGATGTTCGGTGGAAATATGTGGTAGCGTAAGAACATTATGATCAAGAGCCTCACGAATATAGTGACAATCAACCTCAATATGTTTGGTGCGTTCATGAAACACCGGATTAGAAGCAATCTGAATAGCACTTGTGTTATCGGCATGAAGCAGTGTAGGATGGTGCTGAGTAAAACCAAATTCATGTAACAAACCCCGGAGCCATACAATTTCAGAACATGCGGCTGACATAGCGCGATACTCAGATTCTGTAGAAGATTTTGAAATACGATCTTGCTTTTTGCTTTTCCATGAAATCAAAGCATTTCCAAGAAACATACACCATCCCGTAACAGATCGACGGGTATCCATACAACCTGCCCAATCTGCATCACTATAACCAGTTAATTGTAATGAAGAGTCGGCAGGAAAAAATATCCCTCTCCCGGATGTACCCTTAAGATAACGAATAATTCTTTTGACAGCAACTAGATGAGGTTGCCGAGGATTCTATAAAAATTGACTGACTTGTTGTACTGCAAAAGAAATATCTGGCCGAGTAATAGTTAAATAATTCAAACTACCCACCAATTGCCTGTATATGGAAGGATCAGGCAATAAATCTCCATCATTCTGACAAAGTTTTAAATTAATCTCAAGAGGTGTAAGAACACTATTTCCTGATTCCAGACCGGCCAAAAGTAGTATTTCTTGGGTATATTTGTGCTGATGCAAAAATATTCCGTCAGACATAGAGTGCACCTGTAGACCAAGAAAATAATGAAGTTCTCCAACATCCTTCATATGGAATGCAGTGTTAAGAGAACGTTGTAAATTCTCAATGAGTCGAATGTCAGATCCTGTAATAATAATATCATCCACATATACCAGGAGAGCAACAATACCATTAGCAGTTCGCTGGAGAAACATAGAGGAATCATATTGACTCTGAATAAATTTGAGATCCAACAGAGTAGTGCGAAACTTTTCAAACCATGCGCGGGGTGCCTGTTTTAGACCATACAGAGAACGTTTCAACCAACAAACTTTATCTGATGGTTGAGTAAACATACCAGGAGGAGGATTCATATAGATCTCTTCTTTCAAATCACCATGTAAAAATGCATTTTTTACATCCATTTGACGAATTGACCATCTTTTGGCAGCAACAATTGCCAAAATAGTGCGTATGGTGGTCATTTTAGCAACAGGTGCAAATGTCTCCTCATAATTAATACCATATGCTTGACAATTTCCAAGAGCAACTAACCGTGCTTTATACCGTTCCACAGACCCATCCGGTTTTAATTTGACATTGTATACCCATTTGCATCCAATAGGTTTGGTTCCACGAGGACAAGAGACAATATCTCATGTGTGATTATCCTGAAGAGCCTGAAGTTCTTCTTTCATGGCTTGTGCCCAACAGTCTTGGGTAGAAGCCTGCACATAAGTCTTTGGTACAACAATACTATCAATAGCAGTAGCTGAGTACCATACCTGTCTGGGGGTCGTGAAATTCGAGATGATCGTCTTGGTTGATTAAGATCAGATATCGGTTCTGTGTCCGGAAGGGGCAAAGTGGATCGTCTGTGATATACAATTCCTGGCTTAAAACGTTCAAAAAGAGAAGATGGACAATCATCATCAAATGTGGGAAGTTGGATAGAGTTGGATTGTGTAGATGAACAAGAAGGGAAAAAATTTTGATTCTCAAAGAAAATAACATTTCGAGATATACGAATTCTATGAGCATTTTCGTCATAACACACAAACCCTTTATGAGAATTACTGTATCCTAGAAAAGCACACCGAGCAGCTTGGGCTGTAAGTTTATTACGTTCAGTAAATGGTAAGTGAACAAAACAAACACACCCAAAGACATGGAGAGAATCATACTCAGGAATAACACCAAATAAAATAGAGTATGGAGATTCAAATTTTAGAACTTGGGAAGGCAAACGATTAATGAGATGAACAGCTGTTGACAACGCCTCTACCCAAAAACGAGTAGGTACTGAAGAATCAATTAATAAGGTACGGACAATATCTAAAAGATGACGATTCTTACGCTCGGCAACTCCATTTTGTTGAGGAGTGTAAGGACAAGACCTTTGAGAAAGAATTCCTTTATTTTTGAGAAACTCCTGAAATTCTTTAGACATATATTCCCCCCCAGAGTCAGAACGTAAAATTTTAATATGAGTAGAGAATTGATTTTCAATAAACACAACGAAAGCCTGAAATGTTGAGAACACCTCGGATTTAGATTGGAGAAAATATATCCAAGTGAAACGACTAAAATCATCAATGAACGTGACAAAATATTTATACCGAGCATGAGAAAGAACAGGACTTACTCCCCATACATCAGTATGAATGATATCAAAGCATTTAGAAGCTCGGCTGCCATGTGAAGGGAATGATAATGATTTACTTTTTCCCAATTTGCAAGAACTACAATCCAAAAATTCTGTTGAACAAGAACTTTTATTCCCCAAATATCCATGTCTCATAAGATGAGTCAATACAATAGAATTGGGATGCCCCAATTTCTTATGCCAAAACTGATGATTATTAATGAAAGTAGAATAAGCACATGAATTAATACTAGAAAATTGTAATGGAAATAAACGCCCACTTTAGGCCCCTTCGCGATCACCTTCCCCGACACTTGATCCTGCACACAACAACCATTATGATTAAATCGAATTTCACAATTATTTTCTACCATTTGCCCAACAGAGAGTAAATTTGCAGATAATTTTGGTGACACAAAAATATCTTTAAAATTCAAATCCAAATCACCAATTGACGAAATCGGCAAATTATCGCCATTTGCTACCTGTATATGCTGATTACCCATATACTTTTGCACATTACACAACTCATTTTCATTATTCGTCATATGATTTGATGCTGCCGAATCCATTAGCCAAGTTTTATTATCTGCCGAAATAACTCCATCTGACTTAAAATCAGATTTCTTGCCGTGACACCCAACGACCAAACCTTTATTATTTGCAGACACCATAGACTTAAGTTTAGCCTCCGAAGCCATATCTGAATCTAATTCACACTTCTTGCCATGAAACCCAACTGCCAAATCTCTATCATTTGCAGAAACCATAGGTTTAAGTTTAGCATCCATACCTTGGAACCCGAATGCCGAAAGAGCAGAGACTATCATCTGCTGCATCTGCTCCACCATCTCCGTCGTGAGGGTTGTCGATGAAGAGCTCATCGTTGACAACGGTTCTGGTGTCGACGA
This sequence comes from Salix brachista, assembly GCA_009078335.1. Lineage (NCBI taxonomy): Eukaryota > Viridiplantae > Streptophyta > Magnoliopsida > Malpighiales > Salicaceae > Salix > Salix brachista. Next base: position 7,861,992 of record CM018589.1, on the reverse strand, counting down.
TGAGACAGCTGCGGCAGCCATGGAAGCAGTGGTCATCGGCATCCCTACCCCTTGTCGATGCTGTGGTCGCGTACGGCAGTCCTTGATCAAATGGCCCTCTTTCTTGCAATAACTGCAGAACCTCTTTCTGCAATTTCGAGCAATATGCCCACTTTCCTTGCAATTAAAACACTGCAAACCCACTCCTCTCTGTCGTCCCTTTCCCTGAGCCATGTATGCCATGTTCACCATCTCTGTAGCAGTCGGCTGAGTCAACTCGTGCTGAGTTGCGAGGCGTTGTTCTTCCCGTAATATTTCTCCCAAACAATCATCCAATGAAGGTACTGGATTTCGATTAATTAGGCTAGCCCTCACAGCCTCAAATTCTGGCCGAAGCTTCATCAAGAATTGGTCTCTCTGGCTTTCGGCATGAACAAGGTGCAGTGCCTCTAAGCTTTCCTTTGGTATTTTAGAATAGATTATACCAGTATATTCACTCCATAAATTCATGAATCCAGCATAAAATTGCTCAATTGATAGATTACCTTGCTTGTAGTTTGCAATACTCAATTCCAGTTGGAATTTTTGAGCCGAATTATTCTGAGAATAAATACGGCGGAGGTAGTCCCAAATCCCCTTCGCTGTGTCAAAAGCTCTGAGATTGTTGATCATATGGGGTTCAACAGACCCCAGAATCCATGAAACAATTTTGGCATCCTTGGTAGTCCAAGCAGCCAGCTCCTGTGCATCGATTGGAACCTTTGTAGTTCCATCAAGATGCCCCCACAATTCCTTTCCTTTCACAAACATCCGAAATTGAAACTCCCAACTGGCATAATTTTGGCCATTGAATCGAGTGAGAAAAGTCTCTCCAGACATCTTTAAAATCTCAAAAAAAATTGAAGAAAAGTTTGACAATTCGGTTCAGAATTGAAGCTCTGATACCATGTCACAAATACTGAATTTCTGTGTATTTTCTTGTCTATTGCAGGAGGATCTCATGCCTCTAAATACATGTCAAAACCCTAATTTACAATCTACCATTAATGTAATATCTACTGTTACAATAGGAAATTAAATATACAATTAATGTAATATTTGTGCTTTCCATATTCGTAATTGCTTTCCATGTATACATTATTGACACTGGCTTCCTTCAATTATTTTTTCCCCTGTGTGCTATAATGGACCTTAATCTCTCTCTTTGATTTTCTGTCACCAAAGTTCGCTTCTTGATTTCTCGCGATTAAGATCCACTACTGTACATTAATGTAACTCCAGATCTTCAGTTCATATTTTCCCTTCTAAAATGACTTCTCTAAGTAAGGAGGTGATGCAAATTTCTTTATTTTGTATCATCACTTTTTTTCCTATTCGTGTGCTTAAAAATATGCAATATATGTGTATACTTGTTGTGTGCTTGCTTTTTTCTCATTTTATTCAAGCAGTTATGATTTTTTTTGGTTTGTAAACATCGGTATTGTCCTCTTGTAAGGATGATATGAACTCTATCAATAATTGTGATAAAAACCCAATAACAATGATGATTTAGAACCCCAACATCGTGTAGATAAGATTGGTTGAGCCTTAACCCGACACCTAACAAGATGAAAACCAAGACTACAAAGGATTGAATCGCCACACCCAGAAAACCTAAGAATCTCTCAACAATCAAGGTGATAAGTTTGGTTGTTTGAATGCCACAAGATTAACTTGATAAGTTCTCAGAGTTCTTTTAAGAACGAAGAGGAATACAAGACCTCACAATAATGATAATTTTCTACAAAAACATAATTTGTTTATTCATTTCGAAATACTCATCTATATATTTAGAACAACCCTCCAAGAATAGGAAAAGTCATAACTAAAGCTTTAAAACAGTCAAACATCAACATAAACAAGTCCCGACATTTTTACGCCTCTTGGACTTCTACAAGCAACCATAAATAGCTAAATGACTAAATTCAATGTATTTAACATAATCATTCAAGACCAAGTTCATTCCTCTATTTAATATCTTTGGAACTCATCAAATTCATGTCCTTTGATGGTCAGACCATGTTGGAAATGTTTTTGCATGCTAATTATTAACCTCTTTTAATTGCTTTGATGATGTGGACTAAGCCTTAATTATTATTTGAGCATATCTTGGTCTTTTTAGAATCAGCCCAAATCTCCTAGATTAGCCCATTTAGTGCTTCATTGAAATGTTTGGCTCTAAGTCTTGTAATTGGACCACTTGGAAGTGACAAAGGATCTTGTGCAGCAAATTCATGTCCTTTGATGGTCAGACCATGCTGGAAATGTTTTTGCATGCTAATTATTAACCTCTTTAATTGCTTTGATGATATGGACTAAGCCTTAATTATTATTTGAGCATATCTTGGTCTTTTTAGAATCAGCCCAAATCTCCTAGATTAGCCCATTTAGTGCTTCATTGAAACGTTTGGCTCTAAGTCTTGTAATTGGACCACTTGGAAGTGACAAAGGATCTTGTCCAAATTCAGCCTCATTCCTGAGTGTATGATCAACATGTTCAACTCCTTAGTTTGCATCATTCTCCTTATCTTGAGAAGGATTTATCCTCAAATCATCACCTACATCAAAAGGAGATAAATTAGAAATGTTAAAGCTTGCATTGACACAATACTCCCCTGGTAAGTCAAGCTTGTAGGCATTATCATTGATGTGTTCCACTACTTGAAATGGTATGTCACCTCGAGGTAGGAGTTTTGAACGTTGTTTCTCTGGAAAATGTTCATTCCTTAAGTGCAATCGAACCCAATCGTCTGGTTCAAACACTACCTTTTTGCATCCCTTGTTGACTTGTTGGACATATTGTTTAGTTCTCTTTTCAATGTTCAGTCGTGCCTTTTCATGAATCTTTTTTTTTTTCAATTTTGGCCTTCATTTCTTTTTCTTTCTTTTGTTCATTTGATCTTTGTAACTTTAATTGGTCCTCCCAATCTGTTCTGGATTCAATGACACAAGAATAATAGGTTGCCTTCTATGAGTGAAAGAATACCTATTTTTGAATCCATCATGCGTAACCCTCAAATCATACTATCATAGTCTTCCCAACAGTAAATGACATGAATGCATAGTAACCACATCACAAAGCACCTCATCCTCATATTTACTAATGGATAATGCCCACTAATACTTGTCTTGTCATCTTGATTTCGCCACATTCATTCATCCACTGAAGCTGGTAAGGGTGAGGATGTTTCAAAGTAGTTAAAGCCAATTTCTTCACCAAATAAGTGTTGGCTACATTTGTGCAACTCCCTCCATCGATAATGACACTACAAACTTTGTTTTTTACAAAACACCGAGTATAAAACAAGTTCTCCCTTTGATTACTTTCTTCCTCCTTATCTTGTATATTGAGAGCTCGCCTTGCTACCAATAAATCTCTAACCGCAACACTTTACTCATCATCAGCATCATCCAAAAGTGGTATGTCATCATCATCTACTTCTTCCTCATTCTCTGACTCAAGCTCTCCTTGGGTATTTATCACCATCACCTTTTTGTTTACACATTGGCTGGCTATGTGTCCCCGCCCCTGACATTTAAAACACTTAATATCACGTGTTTTATAACTTGAAGTTTCGATGTTATCTAAAGTAGCGGCGATCATTGGTTTGGAATTCTTAGAGGGTTCAAATTTAGGTTTATTTTGTAGTTGCTCATCCCTTTTTGGAGTTGTTTTCCACGAGCTAGTGGTAGCCATAGGTTGTCCCCTTCTAACAAAACTTTTTTCGTTTGAATTGTTCCTCCATCTTTATGACTTGATGCACCATATATGTCAACTCAACATAGTGATGCATCTCAACTATATCCGTAATCTCACGATTTAAATCGTGCAAGAACCTAGCCATAGTGACTTTTCGTTTCTCTTCTGCATTAGCTCGGATCATAGCTACCTTCATCTCCTTGTAATATTCTCCTTATAATAGTGGTTAGGTACAAAACGCTTTCTCATAAGCATTTTCATCTCCTCTCAAGTGTCCACGAGTGATTCTATTCCTTCTCCTATTGATAAGTAATTGATCCCACCAAACAATGACATAATCAGTGAATTCAATTGCAGCCAGCTTAACCTTCTTTATCTCCGAGTAGTTGTGACAATCAAACACAATCTCAATTTTCATTTCCCATTCCAAATAAACTTCAGGATCACTTTTACCTTAAAAAGATGGGATTTTAATCTTTATATTTTCTAAATCATTATCCCTCCTAGGCCTACCCATCCTAAATCTTGATTCCTATTCCCACGCTCAAACTACCCCTGTTCAAATATGGCTCTGACTCCGCCTCTTCCTCAACATTCCATCACAGAACACGCCCACCATGCTACATATTAGGGATATCTTGTTGATGTCCCCTAGGAGCCTATGCTTCTACCTTTCCAACCTATCGTGAATAGGTTCTAATTCAGCCCTCAACATACGCCTCATCTCCCCTAACAATGCTTGCATTTGGAGGTTTGGAACTGCAGGTTGTCGAACTTCTTTGGTTGTATCTTCTTGATTATTGGACATATTTAAAATCTATAAAACAAGGTTAGAATCCTCATAAGCACTCCCTCACATGTTTCACTCAAGAATTGATACACTTGCGCTCGTGTTTCACTCTAAATGGCTTTTACCCTCTTATGATCTCATACATTATTGCCTTCTTTTTTTTTACTCTTTCGTGTCTTCTTTAGTTCTTAGTCGAACTTCCAGAAACTAATTCAAAATAATCCCATAGCAATTCAAAAATTAGAAACAACCAAAAATAATCAAAAGGTCAAGAACTTGAATAAGATGAGAAACAAGATTGAAAAGAGGAAGTTTTCTTACTAGAATCATGTACTTTTTTTTTCTTCTTTTTTTTGATGATTTTTTTTTAAAACTTGAATAAGGTGAGAAATAAGATTGAAATGAAAAAGTTGTCTTAGTGGAATCGTGTACCTTTTTTTCTTTTTTTGACGATTTTTTTTCTACAGTAGGTAACAGTAAATAAAAAATGAAAATGAAAGATAGTCAAACTTATCTTAGAACCAAAGCTCTATACCAAATGATATGAACTTCATCATCAATTGTGATGAAACCCAATAACAATGATGATTTAGAACCCCAAGATCATGTAGACAAGATTGGTTGAGCCTTGACCCGACACCTAACAAGATAAAAATCAAGACTACGAAGGATTGAAACACCACACCTAGAAAACTCAAGAATCCCTCAACAATCAAGGTGATAAGTTTGGTTGTTTGAACACCACAAGATTAACTTGATAAGTTCTCAGAGTTCTTTTAAGAACGAAGAGGAATACAAGACCTCACAATAATGATAATTTTCTACAAAAACATAATTTGTTTATTCATTTCGAAATACTCATCTATATACTCGGAACAACCCTTAAAGAATAGAAAAAGTCATAACTAAAGCTTTAAAACAGCTCAAATATCAATATAAACAAGTCCTGATGTTTTTAGGCCTCTTAGATTTCTAAAGGCAACCATAAATAACTAAATGTCTAAATTCAATGTATTTAACATAACCATTCAAGACCAAGTTCATTCCTCTATTTAATATCCTTAAAACTCATCAAATTCATGCCCTTTGATGGTTAGACCATGCTGGAAATGTTTTTGCATGCTAATTATTAGCCTCTTCAATTGCTTTGATGCTTTGATTATTATTTGAGTCCATTTTGGTCCTTTTAGAATCATCCCAAATCTCTTGGATTAGCCCATTTAATGCTTCCTTGAAATGTTTGGCTCTAAGTCTTGTAATTGGACCACTTGGAAGTGACAAAGGATCTTGTGCAAATTCAACCCCATTCCCGAGTTTATGATCAAGATATCCAGCTCCTTGGTTTGCATCAAAGGAGCATATAATATTAGTTCTATGATTTTTGTACTCTATCTCTCTCGTTCTCTTAGGTATTCCATTTTGATGAGTAAGTGATGAGGCCGATTTTGCATGAAGGATGATTTGAAGTTTTTTTACTTGATGAAGATGACTAGAAAGAAAATCCTGATCAAGAAGTTAGACAACACAACTGCAAGGCAGAGGAGAAGAGGACTTTTCAAGAAAGCTTACGAACTCTGAACTTCATGCGATGTCGAGACTGCTCTCATGGTGTTTTTTGCAACTGGCAAGCTCTTTGAGTACTCAAATTCAAGGTTCTTCTCTCTTTCATTATTTGCTGTAGAAGTTGCGCAGATGAACGAACATGAAGGGGGAGCAATGAGGGTTTAATTTGGAATAAATTTTCTAACGATAATTTCTTAAGTTTGTTTTGTCGGTGACTACTTTGAAAAGCAATGAGAAGCTACTTATTTTTGCTTTTAAAAAACCGCGGTTTAAAGGCATGAAAATATGGTTCCCATGAAAACTAAAACAGTGGTTAAAAAATAACCAAACATAAAACAAATTAGTTTTTTTTAACATCACCCACAACCACAATACCACATACCCATTAAAAACAATTTTAACTACACTTTAAAACAGACACTATATCCGTGATTATGGAGATCTCGTGAATACTGTGGTTAGCTAGAGGCAGTATTTTGGCCGAAAGGAAGAGGAAGATAAATAAATAAAACATATACTTTGTTTTTTTCTATTAAGGTCAACAGCATAAAAGCAATAATTTCCCAGCGGGCTCTTGCTTTCTAATATTTTGTGATTGGTTTCTTAACCTTAGTTTAGTCAAATTCAAGGAACCCACCAGCATCCAGCACCAATAGAATGGTGGGCTGGGCGAAGGTGGCGAGGGGTTAGGCATACACATGAAACGACGTGTGGGTAATGGAGTCCATAAAGGAAAAAAAAGTGGTAAAAAGGAATCATAAAAAGTACCATTTTTTATTTTATTTTTATTTTTTTGTAGAGAGTCATGTTGACTGACTCTTTCCCGATACTTTTTAATTAAGATTAGATTCTACTGACAAGTCAGACACGCGGTCGCTCCATACACTCAAATAAATGAATCCCACGACTCCTTAATCCAAATAAATTAAACCCCGGAAGGTCTCCTCATAAAGTAAAAAAAAAAAAACTCAAAGTCTTCGTCAACATCCTCATGAATAAAATTAGACAAAGTGGCCCTGTTTTTAAAATTTTATTTTTAAAAAAATAATTTTATTTTAAATTAATTATTTTGATATTTTTAGATTATTTTTATATACTAATGTTAAAAATATTTTTATTTTTTATTTTAAATTAATTATTTTGATATTTTTAGATTATTTTTATGTACTAATGTTAAAAATATTTTTTTTAAAATAAAAAAATTTTATTTTAATATATTTTTAAACAAAAATTCGTTTAAAAGTGATTTCAGCTGTAATTACAAACAATCACGCAACAATTAACTCTCCAAAAATAAAAAATGCCCAACTACATATCTTAAAAGAATTCATTATTATTTTTTCAGTGAAAATAAATGGTGAGATTGGAATACTATTCCCATGCTACCCACTTATAAAATATAAAATATTAGTTTCGAAACCGTGATTTTAATATTTTTTATATAAAATAAATAAATATTATTTTTTAAAAAAAAGTTGCAACTTCATGTACGACGTAATATACAGAAATTGCGAAGACAAATAAGAAACGAAGATCACGCGCTATCGAATTGAATGCCAAAACACGCACAAATTGAATCAAGTGACGGTGCTTGACGAACCTTTTCCGCTGAGCACAGCCTGCACTTCTCTGAAAAAGATCCAACTGCTTCTACGCGCATTAATCGAGCGTGAATAACTTCTCCTCTTTTCCCTAAAACGTGAACACTCTCGCTATTGGCTCTAACTAACGTAATAAATAAACTCGAACAAAAGAAATTTCCTTTCTCTCTCTCTGTATCTCGATCGCCTTGGAATCGTGTCTTCTCTCATAAACCAATTCTTTTGATTTTGCTACATTGAAAAACCCTAGATTCCTCGCCCATTATCAACAGGTACTAAGTAATAACGTGCTCTCTCCCTCTCCCCTTTCCTTTTGCTTTCGAATTTTGTTTTATTGTTTGTTGCCTCAGATCCGTTATTGTTCTCTTGTTTTCTCAAAATTACGTGTTAATTTTTCCTGACGGAAAATTATTCAACTTTTTTTTTTCTGCTTTTTTTTCAAAAAAATTAGGACAATGTACGGACATCTACACACTATTTACTCTTTAATTCAGCCTTTTCGATAAGTTTAAATTCATGGTAGTTTATTTTTTATTCGGTTGTTTCTGCTTGTGTGCTGAGTATTATTCAATGTTCTGAAAGTTTTTTTTTTTTTCTATTTTTCAAAGATATTATTATTATTATAATATTATTATTATTATAGAGAGTTATAGCATTTTTCTTACAAAATTTAGTTTGCAAAGCAGTTGCTATACATTGGAGTTTGTGGTGTTTTAGCAATTTATTTCGTTGCATGGAAAAAAAAGATTTACATTAAAGGCATTTTGGTGTTTGAATTTATGGTGACAGGTAAGGCTGCTAAAATTAGTTTGCCGACCTGTTTAAAATGGACTCAGAGGACACATTCCTTGCTAAAGGTATGCTCTTTAATCCATTTCTACATACCAGTTGAGATCTCTTTTTTTCCGTTCTATGTTTTCTATGTTCAGTTAAGAATCCAGCAGCTAGGAGCATTGCGCCATGACTTACCCTTGCCATTAGTCATTGGCAGTTCTGGCCATTCTTAATAGGTCTTCACTTTGATGATGACGTTGTTCACTTGTTTGTCAATCAGATTGTATTCGTTATTGGCTGATATACCTGCTGATTTCTTTTATTGTGTTTTCATTCACCGGTAGCGAACCCTGTTGCCTACCCAATATTTTCAGTTGTTTGTTCATTGGGAAGGAGAAATAAAGTTAAATGTTTCTAAGCTGGATCCCTTGTGCTGCTGCTGCTGCTTCTTGTTTTTCTCAGACGTCATATGATACTGTTTTCCAATTAGATATGTAGGGTGGTTGTATATATTGGAGTTAAACTTTTACCAAGAAACATGGATGCCATAAAATTTTTTGTCAATGTGTTTTACACATTTCTTGCAATTCCTGTGGGTTGGGTTATATATTGTTTCCAACTGCATGAAGAAATGGATGATTATGTGCAAGGTGGTTGATAATATATATATTTAGTTTGGGTGAGTTTTTGTTTTTGGACTACGATAGATTCAGAAATATTGGAAAAACAAATTATCCTGACCATTTTTTCTGGGTAGCATTATGTTTTATTTCTCTGTTGCATCTTATAATTCAGAGCTTTGAGATCCACGTTAAGTGTTTCATTGTCTGACATTCAAAGGCATGTTAGGGCTCTTAATACTTCTGTTCTCTTTGTCCTGGTTCCATACTCTTTTATTTGGAGGATTAAATCACTCTCCATTTTGCAATTCTATTCGTGTGCAATGTTGACATAATTTTTCATCTATAAAACAGTGGAGTGATTAGAAGTTAGCTGACAAAGAAGATGAAGTTTTAAAGATATAGGCTTTTTTATGTGCTATGATTGAGTATTGAGGTACGCACTAAATATGGTATTTAGGAAAAATGTCATGATAAAGGAGAGATTTAGCTAAATTGAAGGCATTAACAGGTGAAGAGATATCGAAAAGTTAAGTGGGGTTGAGCTATGAAGAAAGAAAGAACCATATTACCTGCCTTGTTAGTAAAACTTTATAAATATAGTGAGACAGCTTCTATCATGTTTACATGCATTAATCAGATGAATTATTTACTAGAAAAAAATGTGTTCTATTATCTGCTGAAACTCTCTGTTTTTTTTTTTTTTTGGGGGGGGGCTGGTTTGCTGTTCCTTTCCAGTTTCTGATGTTCAAAGCCTTTCTTCCAGTGTGCAAAGCACCCCAGAAAAAAATGGCAATTCAGATGATGCTTCAAGAAGTCCAGAACTCCTACAAGAGTTCCTAAAATCCGGTCCTAAAAAGGAACTTCTTCGAACTTGCTTGGATAAGGACAAGAGACAGACAGCTTCATCAAAAAGCAAAATGACAGAACTTATGAAGACAGGTAACAAAACTACCAAGAAGCAGGAAACCAAAAAAGCTTCTTCTAGTCCCAACAATCAACATTCTATTAAGAAGCAACAAAGAAAAGGGGAAAATCCTATGAGACTTGTACCTTCTTCTGAGCAGTCACCTGATTTTGGATGTTCAAACTCATGGATATGCAAGAATTCAGCTTGTAGAGCTGTTCTATCTATTGACGACACGTTTTGCAAGAGGTGCTCATGCTGTATTTGTCATTTATTTGATGACAATAAAGACCCTAGTCTCTGGTTGGTTTGCACATCTGAAAGTGGTCAGGGTGACTCCTGTGAGCTATCTTGTCATATTGAATGTGCCCTTCAACGTGAAAAGGTGGGGGTTGTTGATCTTGGCCAATTGATGCAGCTAGATGGTAGTTATTGTTGTGCTTCTTGTGGTAAAGTTTCGGGCATTCTCGGGTAAGTAAATTCCAAGCTTGTTGTGGTTTCTACATTCCTGAACAAGTTGGTTTCAGTGAGGCATTTGATCAATTGTTCCCACTTTTGGTTGATGTCTTGAACTGAACAGATTTTTTCTCCAGTGGTAGCTTTTAACGAATTTCTTCTGTATCATTTAATCTAATGGCTTGTCAAGAGGGTAGTTTCTCTGGTTCTGTTATAGAATAGAGTGTGCCTGCCTGGAAGTGAGGTTAGAATAGTTTTGTATTTCTGGAATAGTTTCTTATTTCTGGACTGATGTGTTGCTGTGATTTGATTAATACTGACAGAAGTTGGAAGAAGCAACTACTTATAGCAAAGGATGCTCGTCGACTTGATGTGCTCTGTTATAGGATATACTTGAGCTACAGGCTACTTGATGGGACTTCAAGGTTTAAAGAACTGCATGAAATTGTCAAGAATGCCAAGGCCAAACTTGAAATAGAAGTGGGTCCAGTAGATGGTGTTTCTGCCAAGATGGCACGTGGCATTGTCAGCAGACTCTCTGTTGCTGGTGATGTGCAGAAACTATGCTCTCTTGCAATTGAAAAGGCAGATGAATGGCTCACTACCATTACTACCAGTGGGAACCCAAATTGCAGAGGTTAGGATTCATTACAGCATTCTCTATTGGTATTCTTGTTCTTTCAAATTGTGATCTGAAAACTTAAAAGGATAATCTAATGTTTGTCTTTTCCACAGAGGATTCCCTTCCTGCTGCTTGCAGATTCTTATTTGAAGAAGTGAAATCCTCATCTGTTGTAATCATTTTAATTGAATTGTCTACCGCGACATCTGCTGATATTAAGGGCTATAAACTCTGGTATTGCAAGAGTAGAGAAGAGACACATGCAAAAGAACCTATTTGCGTGTTTCCAAGATCTCAGAGGAGGATTTTGATCTCAAATCTACAGCCTTGTACAGAGTATACTTTTCGGATTGTTTCTTATACAGAGGCTGGTGACACGGGTCACTCCGAAGCAAAGTGTTTTACCAAGAGCATAGAGATAATTCACAAAAATCCTAATCCTTCAGTTGCAAGGAACGGCGAGAAAGAGAATACCATCACTGGAGGATGTACTTCTAGCTACAACAGAGATTCTGAAACTACAACTGGAGTTAATTCTTCTGGATTCAAGGTTCGTGATCTTGGAAAGATCCTCCATCTGGCTGGGGCTCAACAGCAAGGCTGCTTTGAAGGTTTCTGCAGTGCCGATACTGAAAAATGCTGTGGAGCAAGTAAACTGGTCAAGCTTCAAACTTCAGAAGATCCAGTGCCATCTGTTTCACATGGGCTAGACTTAAATGTTGTTTCCATGCCTGATTTGAATGAAGAGCTGACTCCTCCATTTGAGTCCTCCCGTGATGAGGATAATGGGTGCACTTTGGAGCAGGCCATTGAGGCAGATGATGATGCTGCTTCTCATGAAGTAGAGAAAAATGGTTTCCCAAGATCTCATGGTAGTGGTGACTCCCAGACCTGGATGCATGGGCCAAGTGGGGAAGTGCCCACCGTTGATTCCCGGTCAGAGCTGTGCAGGAAAAGAGCCGCACACACAAATGAAGACTTGCATGACTGTGATAGCACGTTGATAAATGGATCACCATTCCATGTCTCCAGTGGTTCAGGTTACCTGGATGAGAACTTTGAGTACTGTGTGAAGACAATCCGATGGTTGGAATGTGAGGGTCACATTAACCAGGAATTTAGATTGAAATTGCTGACATGGTTTAGCTTGAGATCAACAGAACAAGAACGTAGAGTGGTTAACACGTTCATCCAAACTTTGATCGACGATCCCAATAGCTTGGCAGGACAGTTGGTTGATTCCTTTTCAGATATCATATCCAGCAAGAGGCCACGGAATGGTTTTTGCGGCAAGCTGTGGCATTAAATTAGGGCGGGTGGTTCCAAAACACAGGATCGCCACTTGCTTCATGATTATTTTTTCAGTGCGATAATTTTCCTCTGATTGTTTTGCCGTTCTTTGTATAGGCATTTTTTTCTCGATCACTGTCGGAAGTGATTCATTTATATCACGGACAAGTTTGTCCGGCTAAAAGATTGGTTGCTGATTGCGGAGACGGATGCATTTTTAATGGAAGGGCATCGACAAAAGCATGGGAGGCCTTGTGTGGTGGAAGGCGGCTTCATGCTGGGATTTGCCTGCCATCTTTTAAATTGTTCTGATTACAATCTCGGTATGTACACTATCGATATGAAGGACATCTATCTGCTCGGATGCTGTTATTTTTATCTCTCCTTCATTAAATCAGAGAAGGGTACAACACTAATTTATGGCGGATTTTATTTACTAGTCTTGCAGTCTACGTTGAATTGATTTGAAAGTTGCTAGTTGATTGTAAGTCAAGATTGGATCACTCTTCCTCTTGCCCTAATCTCAATATAACTTCGCTGATCGATCTCCAAAACCATTGTTTAACAAGTTTTTGACGTTTAGTCAGACGCCCATATCGAAGTTAAACTAGAAATTGACCCCATGTTAAACAACAGTATTTTCTGACATATAGACGGGAGATTTATCGAGCGTAATGCAAATTAAGTGTTTAATTTCCACTATTCATGTAAACATGCATTGACTCGTTAAATTACCCCTTTGGGATTTCTTTCCCTTTATTTATTTTATTATTTTTGGTTTATTTTTTAAATCACAATGTTAGGTTTTTCTTCTTTACTATTGATTGTGTATTTTGTAATAAAATAAACAAATTAATTCAACTTATTTAAGTTTGTTATCCTGGTCACGGGTTTGGTGAGTTGATTAGAGTGAACTTGGCTAATTTATTCTTCTTTTCTTACTCTGATTTATTAACCCATCTAGTTGATAAAGTTATGTTAATGCAACTTTTATATAATTTAATGTAAAATCCAAGCAAAGTAAAGAGTAAAATTGAACTATTATATCATATTTAATGATCTAGATTTTTTTTTTCATGTTTTAAAACTTTTGGTCCAAGCCGCAACGAGAGTACGAGAGATAACCAAGCATATTGCCAAATTAATTACCTAGATAAACCTCTATTACATTTTGTACACAATGTATATTTTTTTAATACATGTCATAAGAAAATAAAAATAAAATCATAAAAAAATATAGATGTGCTCTTTAAATAAAAATGTTAAGTGCAAAATGGGGAGCTCCTAGTTTCAAATGAGACTTACGGTAAGAAAATTTTCATAGAATTTTGATATATTTAGTTGTAGATTAGAAAATAATTTCACATACATATCATAGCAATATGAAAAATAATTTTTTTTTTAAAAAAGAGTCAAATGAAAAGAACCTAGCCTCATAATATATATATATATATATATATATATATATATATATATATATATATATATATATTTAAAAGTTAAATCAAAGGGTAACACAATCTTATACCAAAAAATCAATTTTTGAGCATTCTCCCATAAAAAAACCAACTTATGATACGCCTAGCTCTACCATGTTGAAAATCAAGATTGAGTTGAGCTTTCACCAAATTATAATAGTTTTCAAAAGCATTATTTTAATGAATACTCATCTCAAAACACATTTTGTTCCTTGGCTTGAAATTTTTAAGCAACACATGCATCTTTAAAGCTCACTACAAGTTTTATCTTCCTATGTTTTCTATTTTGATATCTATATGATTATGGTTCTTCCATTTTTCGTTGTGGTTTATATTTACTTAGTTTGGTCTTTTTTTTTCATCGTTTATTTTTCATTATTGCCATGAAGATGTTACCCTTTCCTTCTTAGCTTATGATGGAGCTCTTTGAGTTGTCAATTGGCTATTGTCATTGCAATAGATATTTTTAAAACAAAATCTTCTTAACTTATAAGTTTTCCTAATCTTTTCTAAAAACTATCACAACCACTCATATATGATCATCGTTATTTATATCATGAACTTCTTGAACTTGATCAATGAATTTTTTTATTTTAAATCATTGTTTTTTCAAGAAAAGCATTTTTCATTTTATTTTGGGACCAAGACATAAATTATAAGGTATGTCTTCATTTAGGTTTGATTATTGAAAGGAAATTATTGAGATAAAGTGCGTGTGTGGGGTGGGGGGGTGCTTGGCGCCAGGCAGGGGAACAAACAAAGAAGCAGAGCTAAACGTCGTCGTTGCAGTAATGTATATCCATCCATCAATCCATCCGCATCATTGAGCCACGAAAACTTGAGGCTCAAAACGCCCGCTCACATCTTGCCTTCTTCTACACAGGTCACTTCCATCTCCCACCCTCCCAGAGCTCCAATCCTCTCCACCCAAAATGCAACTTCTCTACGCTCCAACTAGGCATAACCTCTGCTTGCAAAGCTTACACACGCGACCAAAAGAAGGTAACGTAACACACTAGCTTCAATCTTCGCTACTCCATAGAGATATTAAAAATGTTTTTGAGGTAGCTTTTGAATTCCAAGTATGGGTCGCGGTCTCTGTTGTAGGATGGTTCTCATCTCTCGATCAATGGCGTCATTTATCAGTTAATTATCAGCCTTGTAAACTGCCACCACGTAAATGGTTCTACCTGAAGAAAACCAGAGCTCTTAATTCTTCTATTCAAGGTAATCTTTTTTATTATTATTATAATGTAGTGTCAGATTAATTAATTCAGTACAGCTATGGATTTTGAAGCTTGCTTAATATTTTTAGTCATTTGTGTCGTTTTTTCTTTGTTTTTGTATTATTTTTCGTTGTATATCAAACACATTATTTTTTTCGGTGTTATGTAGCTGGTGATTCTGTCGTATCAACAAGGAATGCTGAGAGTGATGTGCTGAAAGCATTGTCTCAGATTATCGATCCAGACTTTGGAACTGATATTGTCTCTTGTGGTTTCGTGAAAGATCTCAATATTGTTGAAGCTCAAGGAGAGGTTAATTAGAACACGAGATCCAAAGTTTCCTTGATATGCATAAAAAGTATTATGTCGTTGCTGAAACGTTTGCTATTTCATGTCAGGTTTCATTTCGGTTGGAGCTCACAACACCAGCATGTCCAATCAAAGACATGGTAAATGACACTATCATCATTCTTTGATCATATACTGATGTATATTTGGCGGAATAGTTCTTTTATATAAATATATATATATATATATATATTCTTCCAAAAACTAACTAATAGTGAAAATGTGTGGATGACTTTTTGAGAAGTAACAATCAATTCCCATTTATCTTTAATCCTATATAAATCTTTTCAACTCTGTAGAGTTTTTGATAAGATCGACAATGTAGATGGTTTGCAATTGTGGTGTAGTAAGTATAACAAGATTTGATTGCAACAGTTTGAGCAGAAGGCAAATGAGGTGGTAGCCTTGCTTCCATGGGTCAAGAATGTCAAAGTGACGATGTCGGCACAACCTGCCAGACCAGTTTATGCTGGGCTACTTCCCCAAGGGTTGCAGACAATTTCAAATATTATCGCGGTTTCAAGTTGCAAGGTAAGCTTCCTATAAACTTTTGCTGCTTTTATTACCTTTTATTTGATTATATAAGGATTGGCTCTGCCTATAACGGGGTGAGAGAGCACTTCTGGCACCTTAGGTCCCTATCTGACACTCAACCATTGGCAATTGACAGAAGTTAATAAAGACTTGACTCTGACACCTCATGTGCTTCAAACATATTGGCATGATATTTTGTCGGTCACCCTGTTCATATGCAGGACGTTGCATTAACATTGTTTTTTAGTTTCAATTCTTTTGTGCACGATCCTGAATACAAAGTGCGTATTTACAAAGAGATTGCATTATATATTATCATTTTCCCTTGGTTTTTTATGGGAAAAGAAGAAATCATGCTTCATACTGTGCCATCTGCTGCGCCATGTTGTCTTTGGTTGCTGAAAATAAAATTAATGCGTACAAAATCGTTTCTATGACTGTTATTTGTGAAAAGTTGTGCAGGGAGGCGTTGGGAAATCAACTGTGGCAGTAAATCTTGCATATACTTTGGCTGGTATGGGAGCTAGAGTAGGCATTTTTGATGCGGATGTCTATGGTCCAAGTTTACCGACAATGGTTTCCCCGGGAAACCGATTGCTGGAGATGGTAGTATTTTAAAAATGAACTCTTTTCTACAGCAATTAGATTATGCTGCAATTACAAATGCATAAGAACTTCTACAGAATCCAGAGAAGAAAACTATCATTCCAACTGAATACTTGGGAGTCAAGTTGGTATCTTTTGGGTTTGCTGGACAAGGGAGGGCAATAATGCGAGGTCCAATGGTTTCTGGGGTCATCAATCAACTACTGACCACCACTGAATGGTATGTTGTGGCTCTAGATAAAAGTCAGAACTTGTGAAGCAGAAACACTAATTAAAGGAGCTTGATAAAATTTCGGTTTCAGATGTTTGTGGTTTCAGTTTAACAGCAGTTTCACATTTGACTTTAACCTATAAACTACTTTACGATTGAAATTAAATATTTAATTTTCAGTCCACTTTATTAATTTCACAGATTGACATCTTAAATATATCTCAATGCAGGGGAGAGCTAGATTACCTTGTTATTGACATGCCTCCAGGAACGGGTGATATACAGTTAACTTTATGCCAGGTTTTGCCACCCCCTCCCCTGTTTTCCATTTATTTATTTTTTCTTTTTTTTTAGAAATGGTGCGCATGCTCCTTCATGGCTCAACTGGTATTGCCAGTTGAATGTACTTTAGTATTTAATTGTTGTTGATATGAGTTGTAATTATCTGGAGACATATGTAGAAAGTAAAGGAAAAGACTGTGCTGACATGTACTTTTTGCATGGCATCTCCTATGTTTAATCTCTGCAATTAAGCTGAATAAAATATATTTTCAGGTGGTCCCATTAACTGCTGCTGTTATTGTTACCACACCCCAAAAGCTAGCATTCATTGATGTTGCCAAAGGAGTTCGCATGTTTTCAAAGCTTAAGGTTTGATTCGTTTCTTCATTACAATCACCCTAGAATTGTATTTCAACATGTGCATACACACACATACATGGAGGTAGAAATTATTTGTATGGAGAGGAAAATACTCATGAACATGATGTAAGTGAACTAAAATATATGAGCATTCCAAATAATATGTTACTTGTTACCTTTAAATATTCATGTAGTCTATTCAAGTGTACAGGTGCCATGCGTTGCTGTAGTGGAGAATATGTGCCACTTTGATGCCGATGGGAAACGCTATTACCCATTTGGTAGAGGTTCAGGTTCTCAGGCATGCTCATTATCCAAAACATTAATTTTCCATTAATATGAAATCAATGCAGACAATTCAATCTTTATCAATAATGTTTAGCAGATGCAGATATTTCACTGTTTTCTTGTTACATATTTGCAGGTTGTCCAGCAGTTTGGGATCCCTCATCTGTTTGATCTTCCAATTAGACCAACTGTACGCCCTATATAAGTGTTCTTCTTGTTGGTTATACTTGAAATCTACTTGGCTACGTACTTTGAACTTCTTTCATGTAATCTGGTTAGATAAATTGCTTGATTGGCACTACTTTCATATTGTGAATTTGCTAGATTCCTACACAAAGGGCACTCATGGCTGAAATTTTCTTGTTTATCGCGTATAATTTCCCTTACCCAAAAGTATTCTAAATTAGTTATGTTTGGCACTGTGACAAATGTGCATCTAATTTTGCTTACAATCATTTGAACAAATTCTGTCTTATATGAATGATTATGCAAATTATAATTATTCACTCCATTATTTGTGCAGCTATCTGCTTCTGGAGATAGTGGAATGCCGGAAGTGGCGGCTGATCCTCAAGGTGAAGTGGCAAAAATATTTCAGGACCTTGGAATTTGTGTTGTGCAACAGTGTGCCAAGATTCGCCAACAAGGTACACTGAAAAATATTCTGACCTTAGGTATTTGTACCAAAAATGAAATCTAAGTGTTTGGGAACTTTAATTGCGAGACTTTCAACATTTTCTTCCTAGAAATAAAATACCTTTTCTGTTATGTTCATTCTAGTGTCAACAGCTGTCACCTACGATAAAACAATCAAGGCAATTAAGGTGAAGGTTCCAGAATCAGAGGAAGAGTTCTTTTTGCATCCTGCAACAGTGAGACGGAATGACCGCTCTGCCCAAAGTGTGGTATGTTACAATGAAACTAATTCATCTTTTTCCAGTTATGTAATACCTTGAAAACCCACATTTACAATGAAAACAGACTCAATGATGGTACATTGCCATTAAGAATATAATAAGCCATTATATTCTGTAACAAAGCTATCACTGGCATTTATTAAAAGAAATCAATGGAGCCAAACACTCCTTAGTTCAATGGTAAAGACATTCAATCTCCTTGCTCAATGATTGGGTCTTACCATAAGCAAGATTGGTGAGGTATCCTTAAACTTTAGCCTCGACATGGGTGTGGTGGAGTACTTCTAGATGTGTGTGGGTAATGTCAGCATAATTCGCAACAATAGGAGTTTGGATAGTCTAATTGTGGAGAGAAGACAAGACAACGAAACCTTAGAGATCCTCTGAAGGATATATAAGAAAACATAGAGATCCAAGAGGTGAAAAAATAGATCTGTAAAGTCCCAATACTCATGCACTTACATGGGCACGAGACCTAAAGGATAACCAAATAAAGTAGGAAACTTTAACATTTCCTTGGATAACAATACAACAAAAATATTTAACAAAAATACTAATTAACTGAACTAGATAAATCGTTCTCCTCATCAATACCTGCCTCCCTATTTTTCAAATAAAGCAACAGTATGCAAGAGATGAATTCCATATCCTGGGTGTCATCCATTCATAATCTAAACAAGGCTTCAAACCTGTTTAGTATTGCTTTGTTATGTGCTTTGATTTGTGTTACACTATGCCGTGTTATGTTGTAAGATGAAAGTAGCATTAGCTGAAGTAATGTCTTGCAACTACTGTTATGTTTTGATAGAAAACAATAATTTTATTTCTGAAGATAGTATATTTCATAATAAATTGCTTTGCTTTTGGTTAAAAGTAGAATGCTATCTATTTTGATCCCCAAAATACAATGAAATTGGAAAAGGAAAAGGAAAAGGAGTGAAAGAAAACCATTCAAAGGAATCAACAAGAACCAATCTCGATGAAGGATAAAAGTAATGTTTTAATGTTCAAATTAAGATTGTCTAGGAAGCACTACATACAGTGATGATTTGATTATTTAAGTATCTCAAGCCTTAAATTTTCATCTTGTAACTTGTCACATAACACTTGCCAAGAAATCTGTAGACAGCAGTCAAGTCCCTAAACAGGTTTCTGCTAAAAAAGTAGATTTTAAGTCAAAAGTGTGCGACTGGTGACTTGAAAGACAAAGTAGTAGATTGGACGGAAAGTAGAAGGATCCTTATTCTATATCAGACAATTTGACTAATGATTAGAGTGCCAAAAAAACCTCTAGGAAGAAGATCGGCCTTGAGAAAGTCTTATTATGGACGAATTCAATTGTTATTATCATAAACTCATACATTATCTCAATATTCTGTTCCTCTGATATTTTCTGGCTGCCTCCCCTGGCCCTGTTTTTTTCCCTCCCTCTATGAAACAGGATGAATGGACCGGGGAGCAAAAACTGCAATTTGCTGATGTTCCAGAAGATATTGAACCTGAAGAAATTCAGCCTATGGGAAATTACGCTGTGCAAATAACATGGCCGGATGGATTTAGCCAGGTGACTTGATGTCCTCCATATCTTATTCACTATATAAATATTTCTATGGTAAACAATTATGATTGTTGCTGAATTATATGTTTCCGAAAAGTGCTCCTATCTCTTCGTACCTAACCTAACATCTCCATCTAACCAAAATGAAAAAAAATACAGCAATATTATGTTATCTAATCTGAGAAATGTTAGCAAATTATGTCGATATGTTATAGTGGTGCTATTGAAACTTGTTTTAATCTCATCCTTATTATGGAGTCAATACAATCTAGAGGAATAGTTAAAAAAATATTATGATATTATATATTAGGGAATTATAAAAACAAAAGGAAAGAGATTTTGGTGAGCTAATATGGAACTCCATATAATTTGGCCTGAGTTAATCCGTTTCAGCTGGTAATTCTATGGAGCCATATACATTTCTTGTCTGCTCTGATTACATCTTAATATATGTATCTGAACTTCTTCAGAATATTGAATATCTTAAATGTCTAACTTGGTTATGGAAGCATTTTATTAGAAGCTCCTTCATACATGCAACATGAGGAGGCAATGTCCTCTCTCTCTCTGTTTCTTTTTACGGGCATAACTACTGTAAGAAAGAAAAGGAGAAAACAGCACATGTTTTAATTGGCCTATAATCTGTGGATTCTTCTACTGGTTAGAATATTGTCAAATTGCTACCTAAGTATGCATGCCCACGTTCAAATCTATGATAATAAACAGTTCATGAATATGGCATCCTATATTCTTCACACAAACCATATTTTGTAGTTGTCACCTCTCATTAGAACGGAGTAAGTTATGACTGCGTAGTGGGTGGTTCAATTTCCATGCTACAACAGTTTCATGTGTGCCATCAGCGAGCATAACTTCGATGAGGAAAACAAAATCAAATGAACAGTTTTTTTCTATTCTGACAAGAGATAGATATATTTTAGTAACCACTTTAGCAAGGCCCCTTCTGTATTCCAGTCCATGTGCTCAAGTTGTCATCATTTGGTACTTTTGATGCCATGCAGATTGCTCCGTATGATCAGTTACAAACAATAGAACGGCTGGTTGATGTTCCTGAACCGGCACCTATTGGGGTATGTTAACACATATTTGTACATGCCAATTATTTTCTACATAGCACCTTGTCGGAAAGTTTATCAGGTTTGCATTCTCTGCGCTTCTGCAGGCATGATTTGGTCAGTGAGGTTGAATTAGAGACTGCATGAACCAA
The DNA here is from genome assembly GCA_009078335.1 of Salix brachista. NCBI lineage: Eukaryota > Viridiplantae > Streptophyta > Magnoliopsida > Malpighiales > Salicaceae > Salix > Salix brachista. Next base: position 7,840,615 of record CM018589.1, on the reverse strand, counting down.
AAAAGATAGGAAAAAAAGAAGAAGACAGCACCACAAATCTTCCTAAACTCAGTTACCCCTGGTTGAAATATTGTACTGGAGCTGGCAGAAGCTCTCGAAGTGCTTTCGCTCTGGCCTGTTTGCCTCATCTTCTCGAGTGATTTTCAGGGACAGTTGTACAGCCCAGATGATTTGTAGAAATCCTATCAAAAGGATCCGATTCCAGTTATATATGAGTTGGTTTGGACATGTTTCGTTTGCTTATCCGCTCTCCATGGAAGCGAGCAATTTGTTCGTATATCAAAGAAATCAAGTCTCTGTTGAATGGTAAAGCATTCTTTGCATTAGGCGTCTTTATTCACAGAACCTAATGAGTGTGGCGCACAAATGCTATGTATTGCTGAGGATTGAAAAATCAAATGATCTAATCTGAGCGAAAATTGAATTTTGCATGGAGTCTATTTCTCATTCTTAAATTAGTTGGGGGCCGCATTGTCTTCTTACAACTTTTTTATAATTAAATTATTTAATTGCCCTGAAAAGCAAACAAACACTTGACTATGACTATATATATACTAGCTATTTCCCCGTGTCTCGTCACGGTCGGAACTATATTTTTTTCAACGTAAAAAAATATTAGTTGTGTGCGATTTTTTTAATATAATATAAATTTGAGCAAAATAATAAATCTGTGCATAAATCCTGTGAAGTGCAAGTTTTCTATAAAATATATGAATTTTAAATGGATATAAATTTATCTGTTTAGTAGGTTTCAACGAAATAACCAGCATTATCATCATTAAAAAAGCAAGAAAATTCAGAAATTTGAATTATTGAATTCATTGTATTAAAATTAGTTCATTTTAAATCAAATTTAAAAATAAAATATAAATTGTGAAAAGACTTGTAATAATCAAATAACAAAAATAAGTAGTTAATTTTCTATCCACAAAAAGACAAAAACATAAATTGAAATTCATCCCTACGATACTGTCATTTTCATTACTATAACAGTTAAAATTATTATCAACATTACTGCCCAAACAATTAAAATCATTAAACTGTCTAAAAAAAATCAAAATATTTTAACAAAAAAACAATAAAAAAAGAATCAATAAAATTATCATTATTATTGTGCAAATAATAAAATCATAAAATTATCTGATCTGAAAAACAGATAAAATAACAGAAAACACAAAAAAAAGAGCAATATTAATTTTAAAATTATCACCAACATAAATTAAAATTTCAGAATGGAATCTAATAAAAACAAAACCCCAAAAAAAAAAATGAACCAAAAAAAATAATCTAAAAGCATAAATGAATAAATACGGACAGAAAACAAACATTATATTTTTTAATGTGTTTAGATCATTTTCATGTGCTGATATTAAAAATGATTTAAAAAAAGCAATTATGATTTTAATATATTTTTAACAAAAAATATATATTTTTTTAAAAATAATATATTTATAAATAAAAAATATTTTAATATTTGGGCTTTACTTGCATCGCATGAGCCTGCATGATTTTCACATTCAGAAGAAGAAGGGCTTGGTTTTGACTTTTGAGAGTTGGATAAGGGTGTGTTTGGCATTACTTTTGCTTTTGTGGTTGAGGTTTTTAAAAAGTAGTTTCATAAAAAGCGCTTTAGCTACGGTTCAAAATAAGTTTTGAAGTGTTTGGTTAAAACTGCTTTTGAGTTTGAGATTAATGAAAAGCAGTTTCATGTGTTTGGTTAACAAACTTTCATATTGCTTTCAATTTGTGAAATTACTTTAAAGGGTATATACAAATATACTTCTTTTTATCAATTTTTATTTTTTTATTTTATCAATTATTTTTTATCCCACTTTTCTCTCTCGTTTTTTTAATGTTAATTAAGAAATACATTTTTTTTTTGTTTTTTACGTTATTTATTCAAGATTCCATTTTTTTTAATAATTATTCTTGATCCCACTTTTTTCCGGTTTTTTCTTAAATATTTTCATTTTTCCTGCTATCCTTTTTCATTCATTATTTTGTTATTTTTTCAGTTTTATTCAGGTGAGAGGAGAAGAATGAAAGCAAAGAAAAATGCTCCCACCATTGGTACGCTCTGATAGAACTCTATCTTTCTACCTTAGTAATGCAACCAAGAACAGAGCAATTTCAAGAACACATTTTCTGTATATTCTTCAATATCCATGCCAAATGGCTACTCTGGCTATTTATAGAGCCAACTCACGGGATACAACTGTGCAATTCTAACTGAATTGCCACGTGGTCACTAACTAACTGACTCAATCAGTTTACAACTGCCTTCTATTATTTAATTCCTATCATTACCCTCCCTTGTAAAACTAAGTTTACAAGAATTGAAAACTTATTACAACTAAGCAATGAAATCAGGGAATCTATCCTTGAGTATCTCTCGTAATAATCCTCAAACCCATGAGAGCCAAAGTCTCTGCAAAATATCTTCACAAAATCTTCCCAACTGGAGCAGGAAGACACACATTCCTCCCATTGAAACCACTGCAGGGCCTCACGATCAAGGTGAAAGGAAACCATTTTGATTTTTTCATACTGTCCTCCACTGACAACCGGACCAAGCCTGCAACCTTCTTTGAAAGGATTAGAGATTTTAATTTTTTTGGTCCATTTGACAAGCCTGTCCAAAAATTGTGATGCAATGCTTTCATGCACTAAAAGACGGGAAGCTCTGATTTCCATGTCCCATAGTGCTTCATCTAGAGGTTTTCCACTATCAATTGCTTCAAGTTTTCCTAGTTCTATTTTCCTCTCTGTTATCTTAGCAGCAATAGCACGCAAATACTTGGCACGATAAGCACCAGAAGCGGAGGACCAATCTTTGCCCTTGTTCCTAGAAAATGCTTTCTTAGCAGCTTCAACTGTAATCTCCACATCTTTTGCGATAGCTGCTGGTATATCACCATCGTTGAACCGAGGGAAATCCATTTTTATAAAAGGCATGCGATTCTCAGGAGGAGAAACCCTCTCACTCTCTCGTTGATCCATCCCTCCTCGCCTGCGACTGCCTTCATCGTCGTCTTCATCAGTTGGAAGTGGAAATGTCTGATTAACTCCCTCTCGTCGAGAATCAATTGAATCAAGGCGTTTATCGATGGAAGTGAATTTATCTTCAAGGAGACGATGAATAGATTCCAACAGAAGTTGAGTTTTGGAATTAGAGGCTTCAAGCGCAGCAACACGAACTTCCATGGAAGTCGAGAGAGTACGAACACGAGCACGGGTCATACACTAAAGGAACAGCTTAGAGGATCAAAGACTCTCATACCAATGATAGAACTCTATCTTTCTACCTTAGTAATGCAACCAAGAACAGAGCAATTTCAAGAACACTTTTTCTGTATATTCTTCAATATCCATGCCAAATGGCTACTCTGGCTATTTATAGAGCCAACTCACGGGATACAGCTGTGCAATTCTAACTGAATTGCCACGTGGTCACTAACTAACTGACTCAATCAGTTTACAGCTGCCTTCTATTATTCAATTCCTATCACGCTCTCTGTCTTGGGAGAAACCATCAACAACTCTCCTCCTCTCCTTACCCACCATCACAATCACACCAGCAGGAGAGACATGGGCATGGATTTGTATCCAACACCATATCTTTCTCATATTATTTTCTCATACCCATCATCATGTACATCACCATCAACTCCTGCAGTGATTTTTTCATTCGCTTGGATATGGGTGAGCATCTGGTCAAAAGGAGAATGGAAGAGCAAATGGGTTTGTTAGATGGGTTTTGTAGAAGATAATGAGGACGGGAAGTGAGGGGCGTGAGGCGCAGAAGTGAAAGGAGCAAAGATGTTGAGAGGGTTTGATTAACATTTGTATCCACGGGATATCTGACATTCTTCATCTCGCAAGGGTTTGATTTGGAATTATAAAAATTTCAACGATAATTTATGTTGTTTCTGTGGTGGGTTTAATTTTCTGTTGATGAATAAAAGCAATTCAGGTCATACCTGTGGTCGAAAAGCCATGAAAAGCAGCTTAGAGTTACTTTTCATGGAACGTGGTTTTGCTGATTTTTTAAGGTGGGGTCCACCAAAATGTATCTGCTTATTTTTTTTACCAAACACTGAAACACCCAGCTTTTTTCAAACCACAGATCCCACCACACTACCAAACACCTTTTTAGACCAACTCAATCATCTCAGCATCTCGTTCATCATTCACTAAAATTCTCAAGGCTTGACTATAGAGAGGTATTCGTTATTTTCTAATGTATTTTTATTTTTTATAATAATTATGAGATCCAAAATAATATGATACTTTGATAAATAAAAACAAATGAGCTTGATAGTTGCTTCACCATTTTCGGGTAGCTCATGCAACTTAATCCAATACTTAAAACTGTTGTTTTGTCATGTCATTCAATTTTTCTAAGCATCTTTTTCATTCCTAGATGATGTGTGTGGTCAATGGTCAATGGACCACATCAATTATTATTATTTCCTATTACTCTTTCTTTCATCTCTCCTTTTATAAAAGTATGCCTTGCCTTCCACGGTTGCAAAGAATCCCTTTCAGTGTTTTTTTTAGATTTGATCTCTTTTTATTTTTTATTTTATTTTATTTTAATTCATTTTTAAAATTAGATTTTTTTTCCAATTTCATTCTTTGGTAGATTTGTTTCACATTATTTTGATTATCATTTATTTTTTAGATTTTTTTTCAATTTCAACCTATACTTTTTTTTCTTCAAGTTTGATCCTCATTCTTTTTCTTGTTATTTTTTCTTATGTTTGACAAGTTTTTTGGATTGATTTTTAAAAAAAAAATATTTTATCTTTCAACATTAAATATGTTAGGAACTAAACTTCTTAATTGAATCCGATTTGAGATTTTACTGGTTACGATTTAGTAGATTTACCCGGGTTTACTTGAGTTTTTATATTATTAAATTAGACTTGTTTTTTTGTTTCATTAAATTAAATGAACTTATTAAATCGAGTTAAATCAATGACCCGAGTCTTTGATTCTTAAACTTATACATAATATAACAAACTATATTACAAACTAAATATTCAAAATAAAAATATCCACACATAAAAAATATTGGGTTTACCAACTTAGAGTATAGCCAATAACTTCTACTTCAAAGGATGCACAAGATCAACTAACATTATAGACCTAAAAAACCTGAAATGATAGGAGAATAAGTTTTTTCACTGGGGGTGTAAGTAGAATTGAAGTATTAGAATAAAAGTACTATATGTTACAAAATCACATATATATATATATATATATATATATATATATATAGAGAGAGAGAGAATATTCAATTTTTGTGTGCGATTTTTCACACAGATTAGTGTCACCCCAATTAACTAAGACTATCATATTCATAACAAATATATGTGATGATATTTCACATAGGCTAATGTCATCTCTGACTAGCTATAGTTAACAAATTTTAACTATATACACATAAACTAATATTACCCTGTTAATATAGTTATTTAGACTTGTATACCTTAACAAACCATATCAAAATTATACAATACGAATACAACATATACCATCTAATCATATTTAATTCAAACATAATAGTATTCATATTCATTATTATACATATATTACTATTATTTCCATATTAGTATTATTCTCATAAGCATATTAGGTATTATTTACTTATAATGATCAAATCAAGACAAATATCTACATCCACTAATCGTATAAGAGTACTGTATGAGGCTTCAAAAGTAAATAAACACATTTTATCGTAAAATAACATTAATTCTCAATTCAAAAGGAAATCATAAAAATTTGATAATACAACACAAATAAAACTTAATTTTCTATTAAGATCTATATTCAAAAATATCATTTATATTCAATTACTAAAGTGTATTTTTTTCAAAATTTAGGGGCAAAATCATAATTTTCTAACATTTAAGGACCAAACTAAAATTTTATTATCTTCAACTTCTAAATAGATTTTCCAAAATTTTAACATGATCTTTTCAACATAATTTTTCAATAATTCCCCATTCTCTTCCAAACATTAAAATTCTTTAGATTATACCTAAATACACTAATTAATCAAAATCAAATAATAAGTACTCTTAATATACATCAATACATGCTCATATGCATATATTACTATACATACATAAATTAAACAAACAACCCCAAAATTATGTCATAAACCCTAACATTTTAATATACTAATTATAATGAAATAAAATTAAATAAGATAATGAAGCAAATAGAAAAGAATGAAGGAAACTTATTTAAAACATAAGAGTAACTTGCTTAATTCGTTAACTTAGAGCTTGAACAGGAGAAATTTGCAAAATAAAGAAGAGAGACAAGACAATATCTCTCAGCCATATAAGAAGAAAATAATAAGTGAAAGTGTGTGAATAGGTGTTGTTAACAAAGACACATATATAGACATGTTTTTTTGTCAAACTTATTGGTTAACAAATAAACAAAACCATTTGGGCTTTAACTAATGGAAAGCCAAGAAAAATAAATTATATGGGTTAAGAATTTAAAAAAAAATGCTATAAGCCTCACATTTTCCTATCTAAGTTTGGAAATTTTTATCTTAACCAACATCATTATGCCAAACACTAATATAAGTCTACTTCAGTCGCTTTTTCTGGATGATTTTTTAAATTTATTTTTTTCTCACTTGTGATCTTAAATATTTGGTTCATTATAACTGGGATTCCTAATATGTTTTGATATAAGTTTTATAGTTTTACCATGATCTTATACCTCATATCACAAGTTTCAATTATTAATCATAGTTAGGCAAGGTCGATCTAATGGTGCTTTTATCTTAATATTTTTTTTATAAAAAAAAAAATATGTCATCTAATATGTTACTATTTAAGTTTTTTTTTAATTTTTAAACCATGGTCAACCAGTATGCATCTAATTTTTTACCTCCTAGTTCCCTTAAATGTTTTAGGTTAAAAGAATATTTGACTTGTAACATAGTGCATGTCAAGAACCTAGAAAGTACTTTGAAGGGTAACCACTTGATGAGGCCAAAATAAAAAAGAAGCCCAACCAAGCCTAAAAGAAAAGGAAAAGAGAAAAAAGAAAGGAATGAGAACAAAAAAAAATCATTTAAGAGCACACATTTAAATTTAGGTTAGAAAGGGAAATTCTAGTATCCCAATGGTATTTATCTTAGGTAAAACTCATAACATCACCAAACTCTTATTTGATTATTTACTTAGTAGTGGTTGGTATGCTGACTTGACAATAGTCACAACCTCATATTTCAAACTTCTTATAGGCTTTATATTGAATTGTTAAAGATGATTATTGAGCAGTAAAAGACTCTTATGAACATGTAATAAACTTACCTCAGTACATATAATGGTTAGGAATTTTGTTAGGGTTTATCTTTATTATATCAATATGACATATCTAATGTCTAATATGCATTATTATAAATATATATATATAATGCATATTAGACATTAGATATGTATCCCTAGTTTAGTTTCCATGTAAAATATAAGTCCCTTATAATCTAATTTCCTTTCAAAGTTTATAACACAAACTTAAAAAAAAGGTATATGGAGCTTAAAAATACTAGCCTTATAATGTCAAGTGTAAGGTTCTTTAGTGTTTCAAGACAATTTTTCAAACTTTAATGTGTTAGTAAAAGTTCTAAACCTTTAACTTAAAATAAAAGTTATGCTGAAAAAATTACTAAGATTTGAATAAGGAATTTCTCAACTCACAACCAAGTTGGATCATGAACTCTTATTTTTCCTAATGAGAATCCAAACATCTCCTCTCGGTATGCAAAAGATCCAACCTTTAATTCATATTATAACTAATGCATTACATGGTTAGGCTCAAGTACTGTAGTTGTCACCAAATACCAACATAACTACTACATTAACCAAAACTTCAAATATAAAACCTAAATTATATAAACACTTGACGAGGTGGTAGAAATTACCTAAGAAGCTAGGTATTAGATATTAAGGCATTATAAATGGGATTTTTTGAATGCCTACAAAAAATGGTGGTAATGGTAGGACATGACAACAATTTTATTTGAATGCATTAATAAAGTTAAAGGTTTCTGTTGTGATGTCATGGTCAAACAAATTAATTATCCCGACTTAAACAAACAAGATAGTATAGAGCAAGTAAGGGGTTGATCCCACAAAAAAGGTCTAGTCCAGGTTCTTATACTAAGTGATCCAAAATTATAGGGGTTTAAGATTATTTAAGCTATGATATGGGAGAAAAAAAAGTTGATCAATAAACTCAAATAAAAACCATAACTTATGAAAAGAAAAACTTTGGTCTCAAGTTAACATCTATCCACAGAAATCAAATTACATCATTGAAATGATATATCAATTTATATTATGAATAATTATATTTTTTTAATATTAGTCAATTAATTGATCCACAATATAATTAATCATAACCATTAAACAACCACAACATTTGCGCTAATAATTTAATTTAATTGCAGCCTTAAGAACTACATAGATTGATAAATCTAGACAACATAATTGTGTGCAATTTATATTTGATTTATTTAAATATTTTTCTGAAGATTAGCAACATGAATTTGTCATAATTATTAAACTTCACAAGTCCAATATCACAACTTCGATTTTGATTAAAAAAAAAAAAAAAACTTAACATTAGATTGATTAGAATAAATTAGAGTTTTCACTCTAATAATCAAATTAAACAAGCATAAGAAATAAGCATTTTTTTTCTTCATATTTATCATATAGAAAGAAAAGAAAATATAGAATAAATCTCATAATTCTTGAAATTCAAAGCCTTTTGTATCTTTTCAACCAAGAAAAACAATTTAGCCTTGCATGAAATTAATGAAATAGACTAAAATTTAGGAAGGAAGGACGAAGAGAAGAGAGAGAGAAAGATAAAAATCTGATTTGTCTCTCCTTTTTACACATGTTTTTTTTCCTATTTTTAAGCCTACAAAATGGCCTAAGAGTTCTCATAGAACAAGAAATATTATTCTTATAAAAATCTGAATACTTAATGAAATTCATACATAATAAAATAGAGTTGTAATATAACAAGTAAAATAGTTTCTTCAGCTATAACTCATGCTCCAAGGCTGAAAATTTCTGAACTTAAACACATGCCAAAAATATTCCAATACCGATACAACTTTAAGCCTTGTTTCTACCTCGATGTGTTTAGTAACTCTCAAACTCAAAACATGAAAGTTGTAAAAATATTTATCAGAGTTTCATATGGTTTTGAATAACTTTAATCAGAGTTCATATGTAAGAGTTATGCTTAGATTACAAAACTATTTTGAAATTGTTCAATTACCTTAGTGTGGCCTTTAAGTCTAAATTTAAGCTCCAAATCACTTCTTTTCAAATCTACCATCCAAAAATACAACCTTTAATATATATATATATATATATATATATATATATATATATATATATATATATATATATATATAATATCAAGGTATTTTATATAAAAAAAACATGGGTATATGCTTAGATTACAAAACTATTTTAAAATTGTTCAATTACCTTAGTGTGGCCTTTAAGTCTAAATTAAGCTCCAAAACACTTCTTTTAAAATCTACCATCCAAAAATACCTAAGTTAATGTAGGTAAAACTATATATACATAAAGAATATCAAGATATTTTATATAAAAAAAAAACATGGGTATAATTCTAAGTTAATGCAGGTAAAACTATATAAATATGGTCGTGTCACTTTCTTATCATTCCATTACAATATGGAAGAGTCTTATTAATAACTTGTATTTTTGAATTAATGAACAATACCTTGAAAAGTACACTTCAAATTATCCTTATAACCTTGCTATTATAGTAAAAGACTTATATTTGGTCACATATTAAAGGGTCATGCAACCATGACTTCTCAATATAATGTCATGCATGAAGAGATTTTAGGGATAATTAATGATATTCATGATGTTCATTGAAAAAGAATGTTACACTATATTGGTTTCTCATGAAAAATCCCACTAGGGCAAATATGATTTTTCTTCCACTTAAGCCTTTATTATAAAAGGATGTGACCGCTACAAAAGGTTCTAAGAAATAGGCCAAGATAAAACTATCACCAATTCATGGTTAAGCCACCTATCTATTTACTAATTTATAAATAAAAAATCTATTCAAGTATTTAAACCTTTTGTAACATCATTGGTATAAAGCTCTTAAAAGGTTAACATACAGTTAAGATGTAAAGCCATAAATTTTTATTGAGAGAGAGCTAATAGAAGGAATGTTGCCTTAACAACTCTTTTTGTTATTGAATTTTACCATATTTAACTTATTGTTTTGAAATCAAGAGATATTTTTATTATGAAAGTGGTATTTGAAATTTTATTTTCTTCTATGTTTGAATAAATATAATATCAAAAATGGTCAAATAAGGTGCATCACTCATACATTAAGACTTAATCCCTACCTTTGGAGACTTAGAAAAATTGACCCTTATAAATTTTCATGATCCCACAAGTCTATTGAAAACATTATGATATTTGAAAACATTATGATCAAATTGTTTTCGTGAAAATTATTCTCTAAAACAATTCCAAAAGGTTGAATTTGCCTTTAATTTTTGGAAATAATTTGTTGTTTGCTCAAAATAATGTTTTGGTATCTTGCATATAAGATGACAAACAAATTAATTAATCAAGTAATCCCCACTCTAAGGTGAGTAACAAACCTAAACTAAAAGCCATGAAACTAGGAAGTAACCTGCAATCACCCACACACCATATCTTTTAGGTTATATTTTAGTTATATATAATGGTATGTTATGGATTCAATACTTGTAACTCGTGAAAACAAATTTCTTTACAAGTCCAAACTATTACATTATATAAGGTTCAAATTTATCAGTTGTAATTGTTTATGCTTGAAATGAGAAAAAAAATCAATTTTGTTATCATTTTCATATATAAAAGAAAATATATCCATTGTAGACCCCTTTGATCCTCAAAGAGAATTCTCTTCATAAAAGCCTTGGTTGAAATCATACCCTATATTAGGGGCAAGCAGATGATCAATTGTTAAGAGAATGTCATGAGAAATTCAAAAAACAAAAGAGCTCAAGAAACTCAAATACCAAAAGACATGCCTAAATCAAAAACAAAAATAGGAAAGTCAAAACCAAAAGATGATGTCCTATCAAAGTTTTAAAAATAGACAAGTCAAAGAAATACAACATAGAAAAACTAAAAGAAGCAAGTCAAACAAATGACATAATCCTAAGTAACATTGAAACACTTTTTGAGCTTATGAATTTTTTTCTCATAGCTAAAAGCCTCAATCTACGTTATATGCCTTGTAAAAGTAATTTATAATCAATTAGGCAAGAAAAATAGACCAATAAGTAACACTCTCAAAATACAAAGAACATTTTTTACACGAGTCATGAGATCATGAATTTATGTATAAGTGCTCATAAAGAGAAATTTTCTTGTCATATTTCAATCATTTCCCTAAGCTTTTGGAATTTGAAACCTGATAGAAGGTCGCCTCATTACATACCTTCACCAACTATAAATCTTGCCAACATAAGAGTTTAAGTCACTATTTTTTTTATAAAAAAAATCATCTAGGAATTGTAAGAAATTAAAAAAAAATGTTTTAAACTTAGATCAAATAAAATTCTAATTTTTAAAATACAAGTGATAATGATTTTAAGAAACTCATTTGAGTCATAGATAGCCTAATTTTGATCTAACATTTCTTTCTCGACTTATACCTTAGCAACCATCAATAAAGAAATGTCTTAGTGTATAAGGTACGTAATGAGATGACCTTCTATCATGAGTGTTTCAATTTTAATCTTAGTGTTGAAAGACATGTCCTGGGGTCTTGATCAAAGAAATACTTCCAAGTTTGTATCTTGGTGATTTCATTAAAATTTATGAATTGGTCTTAAACCACTAAAAATCATTTAAAAACATTAATTTAGTTTGGAAAATCAGACAAAAATGATGATGATAATATTTATATGTCTTTGCATGGTCTTTGAAATAATAAACTCAATCTTAATAACCAAGGGAACAACTCAATTTCAAAAAACCTTTGTGATAGTCAAATGATGATAAAAGAAACTCAACCACAAGTCATTAGTGGTAGAAGACAAAAAGGTCTTTCGAGTCGAGACAACAATACTATTTTTTTTTTTAAATCACCTTTAAGCTATCGCTTGAGACAATTAGACCATTTCGAAGTGGGTTGATTACCTAAGCAATTTAACCCATTTTAAGTGAAAAGAAGACAGCATTTTTCTTTTGACGAAGTAGCGTAAGAGTCAGGAAAATTCTGTCTTCTGTTACGATGCTTTTTAATTGATGATTGATTTTACACCATCACGAGGGCACACGACATTGACAACGACGACCGCAATCTCCCTCCTCACCTCTGCGTTTAATAAACCATCAGTATTTCGCCATCACGCGGCTTCTCCCTCTAATCGGACTCTTTCCAGCCGGATTACCTGCGAAACGATGTCGAGCTCAACTGGAACTGCTTCCCCTACTCTAAGAAGTGTCACCATACCCTACGCTGACCTCAAGGTGTGCAAGTAGTCTTTGTTTTAATCAAAGTTGATGTATATGGTGGATTTTCATTTATTAACAATCTTTGGATCTTTGTTGATAGAACAAGGATGCAGACTTGTCGGCCAAGATAGAGGAAGGTTTTGGACCCAACGGCCTTGGGATTCTTTCAATTTCTGATGTAATATTCTGAAGATTCTTTCTTTATTTCCCCTTTCTTTCTGTTTTCGCTATAATCACTTTGCGCTTCGGAGTTAGAATTTAATTGTAAACGATAGCGCGGAATGGTGCAAAAGGATTCCTATAGCAGCTAGTTTGGGACTGAGGCTTGGTGGTGGTGGTGGTGGTTGTATGTTTTTGTTGTTGTATTACTATTTATTTTTGTTAAATTCTTAACTCCTTTAAAGACAAATATTAAATGCTTGACTTCTTGTTTGATTCTCTTTGTTTCTCTTACCCTTCATCATTACAGGTCCCTGAATTTTCTTCGTTGCGTCAAAATCTTCTACATCTTTCACCCAGGTATAAGTTCAGAAATAGATTTCCTATATTCAATACGAGTGCCAATGGATATAAAACATTCAGAAACAGAACCAAATTGATTTTTATGCACCAGCTTATGATGCATTTATCCTTCAATCTTATCAGGTTGGCCAACCTTCCTCAAAAGGTAAAGGATGAGCTTGAAGATCCACACAGTAGGTAATTAATGATTCTGCCTCTTTGTTTTTTCTTTAACTCTGTTACCTATGTATGTCATTCGCATCCCCAATTTATGTACATGAAGAGTCAGAAGCTGTTCTTGACCCACATTCTGTGTATAATATGGTATATGCTCCGAGGCATACTGTATTGCAAAATGTTTGTTAAACAAAGCTGTGTCTACAGTATGCTGTTCTTTTTTCTCTTTATGGTGGCTTCAGTCAATAGTGGTTTAACTTCCTGCTTCATTTTACCCACCATCTCTATGTAGGTATAACTTTGGATGGAGTCATGGGAAGGAGAAGCTTGAATCTGGGAGGCCTGGTAAACTTTCTATTATATTAAAATTTAATATTCACTATAACCAATCTATCCAGTTTAAAAAATTGCAATAATCACACTGTAATTACATTTATCCGAGTTAATATTATATATATATATATATCATTTTATTTTTATTTTACCTTTTTCTTCCTATTGTATCTGCTGTGCAGATCTACTGAAAGGCTCTTTTTATGCAAATCCAATATTAGATGTGCCTACCACTGATATGTTTCTAAAACAGCGGTAAAAGCTTAGAAAACAAAACTCGTGTTGAAATGTTTCTTGCTTTTATTTATGGATGAAATCATTGCTGTAGATTTATAAGGCTGGACTAACACCATTGGTTTTTGGACAAAGCAGATTCAAAAAATAGGAAGTTTATGGTTCACATGGTTTGTTTTTCATGTCACTGTATTTGCTTAGCTGAGGAATTTTTTTCCTCGTGTTGTGAAAGACTAGTTATTTACAAAGAGTTATATTCTGTATACAAGACATTACATTTCTCATCTGCATAACTTGTCACCCATACTCTGTCTTTTAGGTATCCGTCTTATTGTTCTTCAAACATATGGCCTGACAGTGCTTTGCCAGAATTGGAAACTGGTAAGTTCAAAATAGACACTTTGATTTTGAGGCTCCAGATTCTAATATCAAATATTTTGTAATATAGTGCTTGCCTTTTTAGAGGTTTCTTTATGGCTTCAAGAATTCAGTATATTGCAAAATATCTTCTCAAAGCCTTTGAAATGTAATCATTTTTAAGCCGTTGATTTGCAATTTGCAATCCAATAAAACCTTTAAAATATAGAATTCTCACCTTGATGTCTAGTATGATGCCAAAATGATTGGAATCGCCTTGGCTTTATGCTCTGTTCATCCAAGAATTATAGCATGCTCTTCTATGCATCTTCTTGCTGGTCAAAGTAATTATAAAACTAGTTGCCAATCGCCCCTTAATTCTGCTGTTGTATTTTTATCTTTCAATGAGCTGTCACCAAAACCTTTTTTTTCCTTTCTTGTGCAATTATTTGTGTTTAAGATCTACACATTTATTTACAGCAGCATATATTTTTTATACTGCCTCTTTGTAAATTGAGTTTTAGCTTCCAATTACCATTAATTCCATCTTTTATTGGATGTCACTGCCTTTTTTATCACAACAGAAAAGGTAGTCCTTATACCAATACTTCGGTATACATTCATGCTGATCTTTTTTCTTTTTTTCTTGTACGAGGCAGCTTTAAGATAATGCGACAGAATGCGTTTGTTATATCAGGGTCCTTTTATTTTATTTTTTTCTCGCATTTCCTATGTCATGAAATTACTGAACATCAGCTATTAATATGCAGCTCTCAAAGCACTTGGAAAGCTGATGCATGATGTTGGGTTGATGGTAGCTTATCACTGTGATCAATATGGTAAAACTTTGTGTCCCAATGTTGGTATTTAAATTAAGATAATAAGATACTGAACTCCTCTGAATTCAAATCCTCTACATGTACACATATGTTGAACAACTGAGTATGTAGGTGATTTTTTTTATCTCTGAAGAATAGAATCCATCATTTAGTTGCCCAGGAAATTGAATTAGCCATAACTATAAAGTTGGGAAACTATTGAATACAGGAGATTGAGTCTGTGAATCACTTTAAATGTCCTTATTAGTGGAGCCAACTTCCTTAAATAGAGGGTTGTGGATTCCCATTGGATTTGAAACAAAATTTCTAGTTAATAGTTTTCCTTTTGAGATTAGAGTTCCCAGGCTTCACATATCAGCATTGAATTGCGCTTGAATTGATACTATCTTCATATGGCTGGCAACCTGCAATTGCCGCTAAAAAAGTCCAGCCTGCCCATGTATATGATTTTGAAATGAGGTCATTCTTACCCGAGTCACAAACCACCTTGTATGAGTAGCGCTGGATTGAGCACTTGCTGAGTGGATTGCCTGCCTTATCCTTCTTTCTTTCTCCATTTGTCTTTATTTTTATTTGTTAATTTTTTACTACCCTTGGTAATTTGTTCGATCTTGATGAGCTCTTGTGTAGTATCCAAAGGAATGGAAGTGGATGAAAATGAAAGCCTCAAACAGATACTTCTTCGTTCTCGGTGTCATAAAGGCCGGTTGCTTTATTATTTTCCTGCACCAAGGAGGTAATGCTTTTCCTACCCCCCACTTTACTCGTCACAGGTTTTTGATACAGCTGATGAATCTTACTCCATGTGAAAGAACCAATTCTATTTTCAGTTGTCATGAACTGACTTGGTGGTAATTCCATCTGTTGTGTGGCTATATTGAATATAAAACTTTGCGATGCAGTTGACTAACTTTTAAGCTGGTCTCCTCACCCTTGATGACCTGATTCATGTCAGCATGGCGTAAATGTCAGAAAAGTTGTGAGTAAAATCTGTGGAAGCGTAGTCCAGATACAAAATGACTATGAAATATAAAATCTTACTACCACACAAGATAATTATATGCACATATTCATAAGAATGAGACTGATGCCGATTCTTGATAGAAAAAGTTTTTCCAGAGGCAGCAAAGAATATTAAATGTGCACTAATTAGGTCATATCACTATCACCAATTAGGGCATATCATTACCAAATTTTCCTCGTAGTAATTACTTTTTATTTCTTAATATTTGAGCTGCTTTGAGTTGCTAGGGCTCTTCGGATGATTTCTTAAAATGGCAATGGTGGTTTGCAGTTTATGTCTACTTGAATGCAGAGATATCATGCGAAGATTGAATTTAGTGTTCTGTATATGTTGTTTTGTATTCATACCAATTTGGTGTCAGACAGTATTATATCCTGGGTATCTTTTATAACAATGTCTAGCCTCCATTGGCCATTTATTGATCTTAATTGTGAATCTTTTGGGTCCTTGACTCCTTTCTGGAACACTAATCTGTATTCCAGACAGCATCTCCTCATATTTGTTGTTTATATCTCATGATGAATTGCATGAAATGGTAGAGTCCGTCAAAATAACGTGCTTGCAACGATATAATAAGTGCCTTCTAGAGGGAATACTTACAAGTAGAATCACATGCAGCGATTGTGTCCCAGATAGTGACTCAGTGTCATCTTGGTGTGGGTGGCACACAGATCATGGCTCATTGACAGGTGATCAACTTTTTTATTCATGAGCTGCAATTTTTTTTCTCTCTCTGGGGCATATAGGCTTGTTGATGATGTGCATGCTTAAGCATTTTTCTCTGCAACATACATTCCTTTTTTCTGATTTTGTATTTAAATTCAACCATACATTCCTTTTTCGGATCAATTTCTTAATTCATGAGATACTATTTTTGTTCTCTCTCTGGGGCATATAGGCTTGTTGATGATGTGCATACTTAAGCATTTTTCTCTGCAACATTCTTTCCTTTTTATGTTTTTGTATTTAAATTCCAAATAAAATTGATTCTAGGATTTACAAAAAAAAATCCCGACACTTGTTCTTGACAGGATAAGTTTGTAGAGAGATCAGAATTTTCTTTTCTTGGAATTTCTAAATTGGGGTTGACTTTGTGTCTGATTTTTGTTTCAATTTGATATGTAGGTTTGACTTGTGCCATGTTTAAGAGAGATGGTGTAGAAATACCTTGCCCTGATAGCACTGCCGGCCTTTATATAAAAACACGAACTGATCAAATTGTCAAAGTAAACTTTCTTGTCTTTTAAATTCTAGCTATGCAAAATGAGCTTCATTTAATTGTTCACTTAACATATTCTTCATTCTTTCGGAAGCACCAGCGTTTGGTTAGACTCTATATTAGCTCTCTCAGACTCTAATTCCTCATTACAGATCATAGAAGAAATTTAAAATCAAGTCGATTTGTTTCAATTTTGAAAGCTGTTAGAACAGCAAAATCTTAAATCTTGAAAGCTATGAATGATAAGAACAGGGACAGTTTTTATGTTTGATGGGTTCACACATGCTTGTTCATGGAGTGAAATGGTGACCAGATACTCTGAGAAAGCATCTGTTTATTTTTCTTTTTCACTTGAATTTAGTACAACACTGACCGTGTTCCCTTCAAGTTGCCTCACCCCTAATAAAAAGAATGAATCTGGGGAAGACTTCAAAAAAGAAACGAGACCGGGTGCTATATATAACTGGATTGGACAAAGTGCTTGCTTCACACCGAACCTTTTATCATATGTGGTTCGTTATGACCTTTTTTTAAGTACATTCTGAATGATACTAAGTTTGTCATTGACTTGTGTGTTTGTTATGTTTTAGGTTGTATTTGGAGAAGGTGAGATAGCATACCAAATTGGTGAAACAACTGAAATTCTGTCTAGAGGTTATCTTTGTGCAACACCACACTCTGTTCAGGTACTTTTCATATTTGATCTATATAATGGAAATACTCTGGGACTAACACTAGGATTGCATGTTGTGTATTGCACTAGTTCTTATATTGAACCAACAATTAGTATTTGTTGTTGGCTGCATGGTTTGGTGATCCTTCAAGGTGAAAAATAGCAGCATCGTTGTATGAAACAAAAATTATGGTGAAAGGGACTTAGCTATGTTGAAATTCATCAAAGCAAAAACGTGAGGTGACATGCTTTCAAGTGATTTTTTATTTCCTGTTATGAAGAGCTGTTGTGATTTTTCTATATGATTGAGTAAGAAGGGTTTAAGCTCAGTTCAAAACTTTTATTTTTGTACATTTGAAGTTGAAAATGAATTTATTTACAGATATTCTTTTCCTTAAAGTTTTATGATTTGCCTAAACAATTGATGCATGACAGCAAATGCATGTCTCTTTGTTTTATAAGTTTGAAATGTTTTTCATATATACAGAGTTTCAAGTGCCAGAGGGGGTTGTCTAAGATAAACAGTCAGTTATTTTTATATGCAGGATGACAGAAAGCTGAGTGAGCATGAATGATACGATGGGTATTTTATTTTCCTACTTATTTACTTCCTAGGGGCTTTTCTTGTAAGAAAAATGCTTTCATATGTTCCATGAAGCATTCATTTCTGATATATGGGATACTTGTATGGAGCGGGCTGCCCTCTTTCATTGTCTAGGGACCATTTGCAGTAGTCCTGCACACAAGTGGCAGCCCTGCTTTTTTTTCAGGTGCTATGTAAAATTCCAGCCATAGTATTTTTCATGACAAACTGCTTGTCATACCATTATGTAACCCTGATTCAGCATTATATCCAATAAGCTGTGAACAATGAAAAATATGTAACTTGGTGGTTTTTTCCTTTCTGTACAATCTCTTTGGCATATAATGAAGTAATAACCTGTCCTGGTTTAATGGTTTTTTGGCAGGCACCCAAAGGGGAGGAGGTTTCTGGTGTTGACAGATCAACATTTGCATTATTCATGCAACCCGACTGGTATGCTATTTAACAAAAATGAATAATAGAATCTATTAGCATGACTTGTCCTGTCACATTTCCTTATAGTTATGTGAATGAACTATTCTGAACACCGGTAGTTTCAATGTAATCTTGAGATTGCATATGGATCTTCAGACAAAAATTTTGGCGGCAGTCATGTGATTGATACATCCTTTTTCTTCCTTAACACATACACAATTGGATGAATTAGTTATTAATTCTTTTATTCTTTTTAATCAGCTCTAAGTATGGACTAAAAATCCTTGCATTTTATGATGTCTTTACCATTGTGTTATGATGACATCTAGCATAATTAACCAGTATTTTTTTATCAGAGAAACTTGTAACTTTTAAACAGAGCAAGATATATTGATGTGTGTTCTTGTCTTGTAGGGATGAGAGACTTAACTTTCCCAAGGATATGCATATTCACAAAGAGGTAAGTAGTCCGTGCTTTAAATTCTGTAACTTTCAAAGCACGCTGCATATTTGATTGAAAATCTGATAGAATTAGAAAGTTATTGGCTTCATCATGATAAATCTCATTTTGAGTTACTTGGGGCACAAGTGCACGTAAGAGGAAAATGATAAGAACACATGAACCAGGATCAAGAAAATACTACCATGGTGAAGACAAGTGTTCTGGGCTTTTGGCAGCAAACTATATTACTGTTAAGGAATCATCCAAAAAAAGAAATAAAAATGGAGAAACGCCAGCAAAAATAACTTACTGCCCCTCTTCAAAAAAATGAATTGCTTGTAACTCGCACGCTGTAAAGCAATTCCCACTATTAACATTAACAAAAGAAAAACTAAAATAGGTCAGTCTTTCAATGTAATGCTGCTAATTTTCATCCTCTAATAAATCACTATTTATAGCAATGTTAGCTTTGCAAAATTTCATCATAGGTCCTCAAGTTTTTCTCTTACTCCATGTTGGTCCAAAGACTTTATTTTCATTCAATTAGATCCTCAAGAGTTCCTTCTTGGTTGCTCAAGATTTTCTCCCTCTTTGAATTTAATGTAATCTCTTTTTTTTTTCTTGGTGTAGTAGATTATTTCGGGGTTGCATGCCATGATAATTTGACATGGGAAGTTTTGAAATTATTGTAAGAAAACAAAATTCAAAGAATATGGATCAAAATTGACATTGAAAAAAGTTGAAAGCCTTATTCATTCTTACAGTTAAAAAATGCACATAAATCTACTCTTTGGTCCTTCGATTTTACTTCAGTCCCTTAGGATTTTTGATTTTTCATTTAGGTCTCAAACTTCATTTGTTTGTCCGAAAACTTGGGAAGATAGAGCTTTCTGGTGATTGGATTCCAGCCACCATTAACTTTAATCTTGGTGTCTATATATTTGTCTTTAAGAGAGGAACTTAATGAATATGGTTTATAACTTTAAATGATGATGAAAAAAGTGATTGGAGCTCATGAAGTTTTTATGATTTGATTTTGAGTTTTTGAGCCGATTAGATCGGACCTTGGATAGTTCTTATGATTTGATTTGAGTTTGAGTTTTTGAGTTGCTTAGATTGTGTTTTTGTTTTTGGAAATGAGGTTATAGATGTTCATGAGATTTTTTTCATGTTTTTAGGTGAAAATAGACCTTAAAAACTTTAACCTTGATTTTCTAATCACTAGAACAACCTTCAGCGACTAGAAAAGGATGGCAGACAAATGATATGTCATCTACCATAGCTAGCGAGTTGCCATGTCTAAACCATCAATTTTTTTAACCTTGTTTTTTTTTCTTTTTTCTCATTTTATATTTGAATTTTTTACTGATTTTTTTCAAATGATGCATAAATAATTATCTAAATATATTATTATTTTAAAATAATACTAGCTCCTTCCACTGTGGTATTAAAAATATTTTTTAATAATTATATATGAATCTAATTTGCATAAATATGGATTAAATACCTATTTTTAAAATTGTTACTGTATATTTTTGTATGATTGTTGTCAACATTATTGTTATAGTTTTTGATATATTCGTGTCAAAATTATCAATTCATTAATTATTGTTCTGATTTATTAAAACTTTCTTTTAAAGATTATGATATGTTTTTGTTTGAAAAACAAGATATTTGGTAAAAAAAAAAAGCATATTAAAAAGGGAAAGAGGTATTGATTAAAGAGATATATTTTGTATCTTTATTTTAATTCCAATTCTTTTCAATTGTTTTGGATATTGGTTGTAATTATTTATAGTTTTTATGCAATAAACATATTATCTGGCAGTTATTTTAATAAAAAAAAAAGTAGTAACAATTACATTTTCTCAATAATATTTTAATTATTATATTTGTGCTGGAACTCTATTTTTATTGTTATATACTTGAATAGAAGAAAAATTTAAAGAACACCGTGTTATAAGATAAAAAATTGTGTGTATCTATCTTTTAGCTTTTCATTTTTGTGTTTAATTCAGTGTCAACTTTTCATTTTAATAACAACTTTTCAATTCTTAATAAAAATATTTATTATATAAGAAAATACGTGACATGGTATGCCACCAGTAAGATGGAAGATACAGTCAAAAGGTTCCTCAAAAACATCATTAAAATTTGCAAATATTTGGCAACGTAAGACCATGACACATGGGCAGGCAGGAGGGAGTTTCCTCTACTACTTTTTGTAACATTGTCGGCGTTTGCATGTTAATAAGAGAAAAACCTCGCCAAAGATGAGAAAATAGGAACTGCTGCTATCACACATGACTCTTGTATGTAGTTTGAGGGAGAGGCCATCTTTCTGCTTTCATTGGTGTGATTCATGGCTAAGAAATGGTGAATCCTGTTTAGCTAATGGTTTCTTGTTTGGTTTGGGCATTTTATAGAGCACCCAGCCAGCAAAAAGCATGAAAAGTTTTACCAGCTACACTGAGTCTGTCTCGAGCTCGCAACTCAGTAGGTGCTGGTTGAGTCTCGTGAACTGCATTTATCGAAATTAGAAGGCTAATTAATTACTGCAACAAGGAAATGCTCCTTGACTAACTATTTATGCAATACACCTCTGGGGAGATATTAATTTGACTTTCGGACTTCCTTTGTTTTCAGCTTGTGCTAGCCAATAGCTGTCTCACGTTTGGAGAATATTCTGAGATGCTACTGGACAAGTATTACCACTTGAAAACGTAAAGGGTCACCACCCTGCTCCTTCTCCGCTCTCAATAGGTACGAAATAATATGGTGGCTGCCTGCATCACGTCATGATCATATACTAAATTCCTCTCTGGTTTGGTGGCTGTCTGCTACGAAAACCCAAAGACAATTTTGATTTCTTTTTCATATTTTGTCCGTATTCTCGTTTTCTTATGCATTTTATTGCTAGAAAAGGAATTCTTGACCCATTTTCTCGTTTTCTACTTCTTGTTGCAGTGATGAATTTCTTCTTGATATATTGGTGTGACATATTAGAAAGAAATTGTTGAATTGATTGTTATAAATTAAATTAAGGGGAGGGGAGAGAAATAGAAATGAAAAAAAGAAAGCGATCTCAAAGGCATCTTGACATTATGTCAATGGTTTTATCAAAAAGCTTTTGATACGACGAGTTTAATAATATCAAGTTGGTTATATACTCTCCTCAAAGGTGGTGGGTGATGTATTTATTTTTGGATGATGTGTAACTCACTTCATGATTGATGGTTATATTTCTTCTTATTATTATTATTAGCATGGGTGTCTGGATCAGTTCGCACGTATCTCGACTAATTCTATGGATCTTGAAGTTTACGACCATATAACCATATAAACTTCCAGTTGTTATCATATATTTTTTATTATTATTGGATTTGTCTTATTGATATTTTTATAATCATATAACTGATGATATTATCAAAACTTTGATGTATCTGAGTTTTTTTTCT
Organism: Salix brachista; assembly: GCA_009078335.1. Classification (NCBI taxonomy): domain Eukaryota; kingdom Viridiplantae; phylum Streptophyta; class Magnoliopsida; order Malpighiales; family Salicaceae; genus Salix; species Salix brachista. Next base: position 7,817,774 of record CM018589.1, on the reverse strand, counting down.
TACTGGTAATTGTTTACATGTCTTTAAACGACACATGTGATGAACTTCATTCATCGTTAATGATTTTTTAAGTGTTATATGATTTATCTTATAAAAAAAATTAACATAATCAACAATATTGTAATGGGAGATTTGATAAGCTTCTAAATTCATTTATTTCTTTCTTATCATTGTAATTTATACTAGTCTAATTAACAATTATTTTGAAATGTTATGTTTTTTAATTATAACAATTTTAAAGCTTGTATGTTTTTTTAAATTATAACATATAAGATATTGTATTAATTTACCAATACCTTTTCAATTCTAGAGGAGTGATATTTTTTCCAAAAGATGTTAGAGCAATTCCAATGCAAAATATTATTTTGGAAAGCCAAATTGATAAAATAGCTTGTCCAGTAGTGTAGATATAGCTTTTTGTTTATATGTATTAGAGCAAGTCCAATGGTAAAAGCTATTTTGGAGAGCTAAATTTCTAAAATGACTTTTTAAAGTGTAAATATAGTTTTTTTGTCTATGTCTACGCTGATTGTAAAAGTCATTTAGAAGAACTATTTTTCATATATTATTTTAAATATAGTGCAATTATTTTGTATATAATTTAATTATACAATTAATTATTCAATTAATAAGAATAAGTTATATAATTAAATAATTACTTTTAAAAAATGATATAGTTAGCTCCCTTCTCCCCCTCCCACACACACACATAGACAACGCCCCCACACACACGGATGTGTATTTTTTTTAATGTTTTCTAACATTTGGCTTCTCTCTCAAAACATGTAAGAATGACTTCTCAGTTAAAGAAAAGTCATTTTGGCTATCAGGATATCTTGCCCATTGGAGACTCGAAAAAGAATGAAAATAGCTAAAAGTACAAAAATATAGATTTGCCAACGCAGATGGCTTCTGCGTTGGACTTGCTCTTACAATGGTAAAAGCCATTTAGAATAGTCAAATATATTTTAATATATACCAACCAATAATATAAAACAAATATTATAGGAACAAACAATATTATAATTTTTTTCATTGTTTTTTTATATTATTTAAAATGTTACCTGACAATATTATATAATTTTTAATTATAGTTTTTTTAAAATAAATTTTAAAAAATATATATCTTGTTGAAAAAATCTTATGAACTCTTAAATATAAATAAATAAAAATATAATATTACAGTTTATATAAGATTACATGAAAAAACAAATACTATTTAGCAAATCAAATAATGTTTTATATATAATTGAGTAAAAACTAAAAACTAGCCCAATACTAAATATTCTTTTATAATTTAAAGACTCGATAAATTCATTAAAATAATTTCATGACGGTTTAGATAATATTTGATATTGTAATAATAATAGTTTTTTAAGAATATTTGTATCTAAAATATATATTAAAATAATATTTTACTTATTCATAAAAAATATATTTTAAAATTCTATATGTAAACAATTTTAAAAAATTATTATTATTGTCACAAATCATGTACATCACAACATGAGACACGGCCTCTAAATTAAACCCTTGCACATCTCTTTGTTTATGTTTACTTGCCAATTATTTCTCCTTGTCTCAAAAAATATTATATAATTTTTAAAAAGTTTTGGTTTTCTTACAAGAATATATAGAAATAACATCTCAAAAAACAAAATTTCAGTTATTGATATAACTATTAAATTAAAAAAGAAAAAAATGTATATAATTAATAAAAATAGTTTTGTCTTCTCATCATATAGCTCATACGAGCGAATTTGCCCGCTCCGCTGGGCTTTTTTATATATGTAGAAAATTGATTGATTTTATAAATGCTGTATTTTGTTATTTTAATATTTAATTGGTAAAATTATAATTGATAAAATCTGTTAAAAATAGTTTTTTTCAACTAAAAAATGATTGAATATTGCTATTGCTAAAAAAATTTTGATAAAATTTGTTAGAAAATTTACTAAGAAGGTGAAATGATTTGTTAGAAACTTGTTGTCACGGAAACTCTGGTTAAAAAAAACACAAAAAAAGAAACCGGTTTAAGAAAAAAGACTTGAACACGACGGTTATTAAAAAATAAAAAAAAATGTGAAAAAAAGGTTATCGTTTATTAAAAGAAAAAAAAAGAGTATAAAATAGAAATTTAAATTAAAAGCTAAAGCCAAAGTTATATTTATAAGATTTATTAATCATATTATTATATTAAATGTATTCAAGAATACCGATATTAATTATTTTTTTGCAAGAAATCGTAGGTCATTTTTTTCTCTATATATATATTTTTAGGCGATAATATTCAATAAATATTAAAACATATACTCAGCCTTACATACTTTATAGTGTAATCGAAATGGGAAGTGGGTCGTAGATTTTTTAATTGTAGATAATTAAGGTAAATTTGTCAAAAAAAAATTATGAGTTGCCTTTTTCCTCTTGTAATATTAGATCTGACACATTATAAATAAAAATATTATAATTTGTTTTTAGAAATAAACCTCAAGTTTTTTGCGTGCTATAATTACTTATCTGTCGTCTAAAAAAACAGTGTAATCGAAACGGGAAGTGACTCGAATATTTTTTAATTGTAGATAATGTAGGTAAATTTGTCATTTTTTTTAGTTGTATTTTTTGTCCAGTAATATTAGATATGAAATATTAAAAATCAAAATATTATAAATATTTTTTAAGAAATAAACTTTAAAAAACAGAGCACAAAATTAAAATTCGAAGACTTTTTTTTTTTTAAAAGATTTATTTTTTGTATTATTATATGAAATGTATAATAATGAGCCCAGGGATTATTCGCGGCGCGCTTAGTTGGCTAGGAAAAAAAATATACTTGGAAAAAAAGAACCGTGGTGCGCGTAAGCTGACCCGGACACCTCGGTTAAGAAAAAAAATGGGGACAACAACCATTTAAAAAAAATAGGGAAAAAAATATAAAAAAAAAGTTGATTAAGAGATTAGTCGTGGTGCACGTAAGTTGGTTTGGACACTTTAGTTATTTAAAAAAAAATCTTGTTTTTTGGAAAAAAATAAAAACAACAACCAGTTATTAAAAAAATTCATTTTTTTTAACCAAAATTTTTTTTTTTTTTTGCAAAAAAATAAAAACATCAACCAGTTATTAAAAAAAAATCATTTTTCAACAAAAAAACATTTTAAAAAAAACAGTTCTTTAAAAAAAAAACAAATCAGATTTGTAAAAAAAACACAACAAAAAACCAGTTATTAAAAAAAATTAAAAAATCAACAAATTTTTTTCTTTCTCAGTTCTTACAAAAAAAAATTCACATTTTGGTGTCTGAGCGGTTTGAACTCGCGCGCGCCTGTGTTGGTAGCGCGCGGACAACCGCTCGGCCAAAGCTTCTGATCTGTCATTTCCACCATAAAAAATACAAAAAGAGTCTTTGTGTAAAAAAAAATTATTAAAAAAAAGTGGATCCGGAGATTAGTCGTGGTGCACGTAAGTTGCCCTGGACACTTTAGTTATTAAAAAAAAATTGTTTTTTGTAAAAAAATAAAAACAACAACCAGTTATCAATTTTTTTTTTTAACAAAAAATACAAATATTTTTTTTTAAAAAAAAATAAAAACAACAACCATAAAAAAACATTTAAAAAAAAAACAGTTTTTAAAAAAAAAAGCAAATCAGATTTGTAATAAAAAACAGCAACAACCAGTTATTAAGAAAAAACATTTTTTTTAAAAAGAAACCATTTTAAAAAACAAAAAAATTAAAAAAAAATTCATTTTCATGAAAACTTTTTTTTTAAAAAAAAAACAGTTATTTAAAAAAAAAACGATTTAAAAAAAATTAAAACAAATTCATTTTCAAAAAAACTTTTTTTTTTTAAAAAAAAAAACAGTTATTTTAAAAAAAAAAAAACGAAATGAAATCACAATTTGTGGCCGAGCGTCTGGAACTCGCGCGCGCCTGTGTTGGCAGCGCGCGCGACAACCGCTGGGCCAAACCCTCTCATCTGTCCATTTCCACCATAAAAAATACAAAAAGAGTCCCGGCGTAAAAAAAAAAAAAAAAACGCACATACACCCGTGATTTACCGTGACAAATTGCCAGTCCACAGTGGCAATAAGTCACGGTGAATAGTAGGAAGAAGGACGACCTGTTTTAGTTATTAGGTAATAGCTGGTGAGTTGAAGTTCAAGTGAGAATACAGCCGCAACTCTACTGTTTGATAATTGTCAAAGCCATTCAGGATAAGGTGGGTCCCAAGCTCTGCTGTGGTGTAAGAGTGTGAAAATGTTTTTATTTTTTGTAGAGGGATAAGAATAGAATAAGGATAAGAAAATGCAAATTGATTCTACACGTGGGTTGATTCTACACGTGGATATGAGAATAAAGCTACTCAAAATTATTCATTAAAGAGACCATATGGCAAAGGTCGGCCGAAAATTCCCGATATGTCACGATTCGGGGTATCTATGCAAACAGGCACGATGTCATGTTGGCCAACCCGCCGCTTTATGCTATCTATCGGTATCAAAGGAAATCCTTGGCGCAGGTCGGCCGAAAATTAAAAAAGAAGCTAAACCGCGTCCTCTAAATATTATATTAATAGATATAGATTAATGTGGATTATAATAATATAATTATTGTTTTCCCCTTCCATTCACAAAATTTAACTCTTGATCTTTTCTATGCAACGGTTGGCATTATCTGCCTTATTGAGGATATTTTCATCTGTTCAACATTGTTTTGCACAATAAAACTATGAATTTCTCTTCGAAAACATACAAAAAAACACAAAAGGGTCAAGGGTAGTTTCGTTTTTTTACATTTACCGTGAACAGTAAATTAACTTCTTTACCCTCGGATGTGATAGAAACAGTGCACTGATGGTGAAGGCATTTTTGTTTTTTATGTTTTTGTGAACAGTATAACTACTAAAATACTTTTTGAAAAGACAAAAAAAGAGACGACTGGTCTAGGGGCATAATGGTATTATGATACCAGGTTCTTTTCATTATTATCTCCGTTTTCAAGGGTGTTTAGGTTATTTCATATTTGTTTATTATTATTTTCACTTTAATTGCAGACACATTAGTTGGACGCGTCTGTCGTTGCCTCTTTGACGCGCCTTACAATTGGCATGTGAGGTGTCAAAGGCTGAGGAAAATGCTCGATTATCGTGTCCCAGGGTGCACCGTTATGTCCTCTTTTATGTGGTGGTACGCGTGTCGACAAGAGGTGGGTGGACGGACATTGATGGTCATTTTTTGTGTTTTGTCCCTTTTCTCTCTTCTGCAGCGGCAAAATACAATTCAATTTCAACTCTTTTTTTTCACTTTTCCTTGTTTTCGATAGAACTTATGGTTATTTTCACTTTTCCTTGTTTTCTATAGAACTTATGAAGTTAATCATATATGTTATTTTTTCATTTAAGCCCTTATTCTTTTGATTTTTCGTTTGTTTTTTTTCTTTTATTTTTTCGGTCGGCATGTTTTGATTTTTTTCCAATTTTGTTCTCCAATTGAAATTGATTATATATATTATTTTTCATTTTGACCCTTATTCTTTGATTTTGTTTTACTTCTAAATTCCATTTATTTTTTCAGTCTCAATGTTTGGATTTGTTACAGTTTTGTTCTTCAATTGAAAATAATTATATATTTTATTTTTCATTTTGGTCCTTATTTTTAAAATTTTTAATTTGATTTAATTTCTTTGATTTTTTCAATCCTTCTTGGACATATTTTATTATTTGTCCATCATTATATGTCTATTGGTTTTTGATTTATGTCATTCTTTTTATTCAATTTAGTAACATATTTAGCTTAATATGTTGGCGATCAATTTAAAATTGATTTTTTTTTATTTGTTTTTACCTTTTTCTTTTCTTTTTTCAAGTCTTCTTGTTTTTTTAATTGCAATGATAATTTTATACTGGCGAATTTATTGAAACTCGATAAACAAAGAAGTTCATATCAATTTAAAATTTATATATTTTATTGGAAACTAGCGCTTCACAAAAAATCTGGACATATTTATTATTTTTCTCAAATTTATAGCATTATTAAAAAAATTAGCCCTCTTAATTTATTTATTTTTGCGTTGAAAAAAATATGATTCTGACTTTGATTGTTTTTATTTTCCCTTTGTGAAAGTTTTTTGTTTTTTGTTTTATTCTTCAAGATAATTTTATGATTTTCATTGTTTACACTATAATAATAATTTTAGTTATTATTGTTTTATAATTGTTTCCTTGCTTGCTCTTTTTTTTCTTCTTTTAGTTTTCAGAATAATTTAATATTTTTTATTGTTTAAACAGTAATAATAATGATAACAATAATAATAATAATTTGTTATAATAATTGTAGTGCTTATGGTATTAATAATTATGACCATGGTGCTAATAGTAACAATAACTCGTAGAATAATATTAAAAATATCATTAATAACAAATTTATTATAATCCAAATGCTTACAATAATTATATTTATAATGATAATAATATTGATTTTCCTTTTATCCTTTAATTATGTTCATTTGTTTTTCAAATGAAATATTTTTTTTTTATATTGATAATGTTTTTTTAGATTTTGCCTTCGATCATAATAATAACAATGAGAATAATAATTCAACTAATTGTCATCCAATGTTGTATTTATTAAGAATTAAGTTTTACAATTTCTTTATATATAATGTTTCAAATCTAATATCATAGATTAATTGTTTGAAAGAATATGTAACTCAATATTGTCTTTAATTTTCTATATTATTTCTTAAAAATTGTATTACTTAATATTAGTATGAAACACATAAAATTGTCTTACAATTAGGATTTTTAACATTACTTAAGAAAAATCTTGTTCATGTTGTTTATTTTGCCAAAATATATAACATTATAAAAACTCATACTTTGAATATATTTTCTTACATTTAAAAAAAAAAATGTTTCTGATTGCGGAAAAATACAGGGCAAATAGCTCGTGTGTTGGTGATTTTGGCTCTATTGGCTGCTTTATTTATATTTAGGTCTCGATTAATCATGGTTGAAGAAATATTCGATTAAAAGAAGTGGTGTAATAACGATTTTAGATGTTAGAAAAAATAAAATTAGAAAAATTAAAGGGTTTTTTTTTATCTTAAAAATAGAGATAAATATACAAAAACTTAATTGTTTTTTGTCTTTGTTTTGAATACAATAAAACCAACAACATGTTTTCAAAACTTTTTTTTTAAAATAGTTTTATATATTATAATATAGTTTGGAAATTAGGTTAGGATTATACAGAACGCGATCTAGAATACTCAGAAGTTGAGCTAGAGTTTGAAATGCTGTGAAACCGAATTAATAATTGAGTTAGGGATCCTTCACTTTGAATTTGGACATTATTTACATTAATAAAATTATAATTCCAATAATTTGCGTATTAAATTAATACTAAATGTGTTTTTCAAAGATACAAACAAAAAACGAACGTTCGGCTAAGTAGGTTTTTTTTTTAATTTTTTTAAAATAAAAAATATTAATGAAACAAAACAGAAAATAAAGTGTTTTAAAATTTATTTTTTAGTTCCGAGTGGCGTAGCGTGATGACAGAGAGCTTGTGATCTACATAGTAGATGTTGAGCTCGAGTCAGGAGATGCACCTCTGGTAACAACCTGTAACATACAGGGTTTTACTCATTCATTTAGACTCGTAAAATATATTTTTTAGTAAATGGAGTTCCCACTCATAAAAAAATATTTTTTATGGTAGTGTATCAAAACTTAATTTTCGAAGTGTTTACATATTCGGTAATGTATTGAATTATTTATTTATTTAATTTTAGTACCATCATTTTATAATAATTTAAAAACATAAAAAAAATTAAATCTAAAAACACATGTTTATACTATATAGAATATTAATGCCCCTTGAAACCCTTGTGGATAAACATAGCGGGGAGTCGCAATTTTAAAAGGAAAACGTGGGCTCAATAAGGACAAAAATGCCACGTCGGGGGGGCGGTGCGCTGTACGCAACCCCTACACGGCTTCTCTGAGGTCAGGTCCTTTTCAGTGTTTGAATGAGCTCCCACACTCATTTGACTAGCGTGTGTATTTCTTTTGTGTAATGACCAGAAAACCCCTGCTAGGAAAAGTAATTGTTGAAAATAGATTTGTGTGCTATCGTTTCCTTTTCTTTACAGATTTCCTTCTTTCTCTGCTGCAATTTTTGTGATTCGTTTCACTTAATTGCAACTTTTAGCCAAATATAACCCTTTTATATATATATTACAAAACAAACAAACGGCGTGGGATTTTCACTGTAGCGCCCCTCACATTGCACTGTGGACTCGAGCAGTGCACGGGCGATTTTGGCCCTCGGGCGCGCGGCAAGGAGGGGCTGTGAGGCGGGGCCATTTTGGGTTTTTCCTTTTTTTTTTTTTAAATATTCGGATGGGAACAGTGCATTGACGGTGTCGTCCCCGGTAATAGGACAAAATAAGGCATCCGGGCGAGGGACACACGCGTAATTGCGCGTGGCCGGCCCGGCCCGGCCCGGCCCGGTCCGGTCCGCCGCAACTTTTTCTTTTTTTATTATTTTCGGAAATGGCTAAAGACGGTTTTAGCCTCTAATAAGACAAAAACACTGAATTGGGTGCAGGGTTAGAACGGTAATTGGCCCTATTTTTCGAATTTATTAATCGGCGTCTGTCAGGGCGTGAGGCGCACGCGCCAGACGGTTTTCCGTCTCACGCCCTGTTTAGGCGGCGCGTGCGGCCTCCTCCGGTGGACGGAAATTGTATCCCGGAGGACAGAACGATACGCCGCCGCGTGGTCGTCCTCCCGCGGTGGTGCGTGTCACCACCACATGTCCGACGACGCGGCGGAGGCCGGTTAAAGCCGCCGGCCACGTTTCTCTCTCTCCTGCACGTCAATGTGCAGGAGAGTCCCCCATGTTGCGTTACTTTTCACTTCGGTCCCTGGACTTTTAATTTTGTTTGTGGTCCTCATTTCTTTGATATAAATTTTGATTTTCTTCGATTGGGTCCTCCGATTTTAATTGATTGAATGTAAAAGTTTCACTTCGGTCCTTATACTTTCAATTTCCGGGTTGGCTGTATATAACTCAATCAATTCGGTACAAAAGTTCCGATTTTTTCATTTTGTCCTCTGATTTCAATTGACAATAAATGTAACTTGCATTTCAGCCCTTTGACTTTTAATTTTTTAATTTAATCCCTTTATATTTGATTTTCATTTCAGCCCTTACACTTTTATTTTTTTAATCTATACTTTTGTCCATGTATATATAAGTGTATTTAACACAACAACAACAACAACAACAACAATAATAATAATAATAATAATAATAATAATAATAATAATAATACTAATAATAATAATAATAATCATGATTTAATTATTTTTCATTCTTACTCTTTTGTTATTTTTTTTCCCTCCCAATAATTTGATAATTTTTTTTTCCTGTAATAGCAATGATAAATTTTTTTAAAAATTTTTTATCTTTTGTGAAAGTTTCTGGGATATTTTTAGTCTTTCATTTATTTATGTTTCTTTCATTATTAACATAATAATAATAATTATAATAAGAATAATAATAATAGTGATTATTATTAATATTATAATAATAGTGATTATGTATTCTATTATTATAATAATAGTGATTATTTATTCTTTCATAATAATTATAATAATAATAATAATTTTTAATTTGTTTTTCTTGCTTGCTGTTGTGTTCATACTTTTTATTTTTTTCCCTCGGTATAATTTAATAATTTTTTTGTTTTTATTCTGGCGGCAATAATAATTTTAGATATTAAGACTCCGATGTTGCTATTGTGATAATATTTTAAATTAATATTGCTTCCTTTTCCGTTTTTGTTTTTATTTGCTCTTTCTATTAATTGATTTTTATAATTTTATTATCTGTACAATAATGATTTCAGTAATTTGTTTTTTTTCTTATTCAAATATTTTGCTCTTTTTTCTAATGTTAGTGCGCGCTCTTTTGTGATAGTTTATGACGCAATACCTATATTCTAAAAAATGTAATCTATGTTTACGTGACAAACTCAACTCAAAATTTTAAACATTTTATCTTTTAATCTATAATTTTTATTTACTTATATCATATAAATTTATTGTTGTAGATTTAATTATGTTAAATTATATACAAAAAAATACCTGCGGCAACGCGCGGGCAATTATCTAGTATTCTAATATACAGTGTTTGATATTATAGTAATGATTGTTTTTAAATTCTGGAAATATATTATAATATGTTTTTAAAATTTATTTTTAATATCAACTCATCAAAACAATCTAATAACATTAAAAATATTAATTTAAATCTTTATTTTATAGAAAAACATAGTTGAGCCGTGTCGACAAATAGTGCTTCAGTACTTCTTTTTTTTTTAGATTAAAGTGAGTTAAATTTTATTTTGATTCGAGAAAATTCCATTCTTTTTTAGATATTTTTTGTGAGTTCATGTAAAATGAGTAAAATCTTAACTGTCATAGATTTTGAGAAGATGAACATGTTCCGAGTTAAAATTTTTTTTATCAACAAGTAAATACTATTTTATAAACTATACATGGGGTTACTAAAGATTTAAGTTTTTGTCCAAAGATTTGAGATTAAATAAAAGAAATATTCATAAATTTATTTTTATTTTTTCACTCACTCAATCAATCCATCCATTCTTTTAAATTTATTCAATCAATCAAATAGTTAATTTATGAATTGTTCATGAGTTGGTGACATTATTAAATACTTTTCATTCATGAGATAATTTTTTTTTGATGTAGAGCATATATCATCAGATAAAGTATCTAAAAGATATTTAAAAATAGATAGATTATACTATTTGTGCGTTAAACATGTTGCTTGATAAAAAAATTTAAAAATAAACTTATAAACTAAAAATAAAAAGAGTTGCTTCCTTGAAGTTCCTAAAACATAGAAACGTTTTTCTAATTTAAATTGGCAGAAATAAATCTTGAAACACAACTAAACTATGTTGGTTAGAAAAATTAAAATGATTTAATCATGGAGTTTTTATTTCCTTAAGTTTTTAATTAAAAAATATTTATAATATATCCTCTAAGATAATTTATTTCGTGACAAAAAATCTACATGAATATAGAATTTTTTTTTTTTTGATAATCGGGGTGTCCAGGCCAATTTGCGCGCACCACAACTAAATTCCCGGGCCCACTGAACATCCTGCAAACCCAATGAGCATGTAAGACACCGCGGGGGTGACAGGCATACCTGACAAATCTTGAACCTGAAATGAGAGGAATGGAGAAGCTTTTCTTGACCACCAGGCCAAGACACTGCTGGCACATGAATATAAAAGTTTTTTCTCACAGGTTATGGATGGTACAACGTTCATTGACATCTTTAATATTAGATTAATCTGCTGGTTAAAAAAAGAAAAAAACATTCACACAGATATACAAGGGTAGTAATGTCATTCTCCGATACGAATACCGACTCTTTCCTTCCATGAAATAACCTCAATGTAAGAGTGGGGGCAGCCTGCGATCCCCGCGGTTGGGTCTCTCTCTCTCTCTCTCTCTCTTCTTCTATATAACCAGCAGCCATAGCATTCCCTTTCTCAATTCCTAGAAATCTCCATTTACATAGCTAAGCTATCTCCAATTCTCCATATACAAAAGTTTCTCGGTTCTCCATCAATCACTATGACCATGTCCCTCTCTAACTACCTTCCCCTTCCATCATCGCAATCTAACAGAAAAAAAGGTCAAGGAAAAAATGGTTTTCGAAGAAGGTGCTTGTCGATGGCAAAGCAGCAAAAGACCCGTTTCTACATCCTTGGACGTTGCGTCTCCATGCTTTTGTGCTGGCATGACCATGCTATACGTGATTGATTCCAAATGTTTTCGGGTTTTTTATGGTACCCAACAATCAAAGTGATTATGTGCCTGGGTCGCTGTCAAAGCAGCATGAATGGAGGCATGGCCGCCACAAAGCACAGCAGCAGCAGGAGCAAGTCGGTCGCTCTAGGTTCTTTCAGCTTAAAGAAGACAGAAACCCAGCACCTGGATGAAGCAAACTGAAGGCCCAGCCAGCCCTGGATCTCTTATTCAAGCGGTTCGTTTTTCAATCTCCTTAAGATGGATCGACGCAGAAGAAAAATTAACACAGCAGTACTGCAGGGGCTAAGCATGGGACGTTGAATTCATTGATGCCAATTGGAAACTAATTATTTGAAGGACTGGAATTAACGGGCCACAAGGGGACGTCTCTCACCCTCTGAAATTGTTTCCTCCTACGGTTCTGTTGTCATGGCTGTCAGTCTACAGAAACTTCCGACAGAAACTTTTTCTCTAGTTTGTACATAGATATGATCTTGCTCTTGTGAGGAGAGTCTACTGTCTTTTTGTGTTGTTGTCGGTAGGTTTTTCTTTATCAGGTTTTTTTTTCTTCTGACAGTAGAACTTTCTTTTGCGTGCATTATGTAATCCATGTTGGAGGTGCGATTGGAGAAAGGATTTGTGAAGAAATTATGGATTGTTGACTTTTTTTTATAAAGAGTGGTTTACAAACTTCCTTTTAATATTCTACCGCTACAGATATTTTTGGCCTTTCGTTTTTCTAAGAGTTCTTTCTAATGGGCTGCTTCAAAGGGATCGTTGTTGGTTCTGCTATAAGAGCTTGATTTTTGTGCTTGTTGTTGCAAGTTTGTGCTGCTTTATTTGACCTTTCTGCATTAACTTTCTATTGAAGATGATTGTACTCTTTTTATTTATTATACATAGTTTATGGATTCCGTAGTGGACTGGTTGCCTTTTACACCATCCTTGGCTATGCACGCGTGTTTTTCTGTTTTTTTTTTTCCATTAAAAACACATTGTTTTGGCCAACTTTTTCCCCGTGTGTACAGAGAGGATGTTCTTACCATGTTAGGTAGAGATTTAGTTTTTTTAGATATGAGTAAATTTTATTCCTGAAAAATGTATTTTATATAGGTCCAGAGTTTGGATTTGTTCAATGATTGCTAGAAGCTCTTTAATATATTTGTGACCCTAGCTAGGCTTTCACGATCATGTGTTCTAGATTTTCTTATCAGTTTAGTTTCATGTGCTCCTATATATGATTTTTAGAGGTTTCGGGCTGATTCCCAGGTCTGTCTGTCTGCTTTGGTATTCCTCAATTTCTTTTCTGGGAAGCATTTTCTTTCCCTTTTAATCGATCATCGTTTCTTCGACGGAGCCAGTCTACAGTCACCCTCTTTTTTTCTTTGCCCTGAATCTCAAAGCTTTTTCACCTTCTATCTTTTAGACATTAATTGCCTTATTTTCATGGTGCGTGCTTTTATGTTTCCCTACTGTGATTTTAGCTCTTGCAATTGGGTTTTGAAGTTGGCCATCAGTCTTCTTCGTTCTGAATCCTGCTTGCCTTTTACTTTTGGATTTCTACAGCTACGAGGATGCTGTTCTGTTTTGCTTACAAACTCCATTGCTGCTGCTTGCGATGCATGGCATTTTTCCTTACCTTTTTATTAGTGATTGCTTGGATTTTATAGATTCCCCTCCTACAATTGTAACCTCGGTTCTGTGATTGAGAATCATGCAAACAATAATTTAATTAAGTGTAACTTTTCAAAATGAATTAATGTTATTTTTTTTTTTTGATAACCAGAGTGTCCGGGCCAGCTTGCGCGCACCACAACTAAATCCCTGGATCCTCTGACCTGCAAACCCAATGAGCATGTAAGGCACCGCGGGGTGACAAACGTGTCTGACAAGGCTTGAACCTGAGGTGAGAAGAAGGGAGAAGCCCTTCATGACCATCAGGCCAAGACCCTGCTGGCATTAATGTTATTTTTTTCTCTGGGTTTATGAGTGGAACTGATTCAACTTCGTCATGGTACTGCTGCACTACATGCGCAATTCTGCCTTCTTTGCGTTATTTCGTTCATCCATAAGACCTTCGTCACATGAAAAAAAAATAGAAAATGTTTTTTTCTAATATATTTTTGTTGATGACATTACCTCTATATATTTTTAATTTAAAATTGATATTAAACTTTGTTAAGTTGTACTCCCTTATTGATTTAAAATCTTGCAATTAATTATAAATATATTCAATCATAACAAGTTTTTTTGAAAAATAACCATCTTTCGATGGTCATAACTCATGAAAATGATAACTTAAGAAAATCATGACAACTAAATGCTTCATTACCATCTATAATGGTATATCCAAGATCCATGACATCTATATGGATTTTGACATCAAGAATCCATGATAAATGTAAAAGATAGCAATATAAAGGAATTCATAAAAATACAATGATAAAAAATCTTAGTAGGATAAATTATTAAACAAAATGAAAATGATATGCGACGTTGTTATACCTCAACCATAAAATGGTATTTCACCTTATTTTTTACTAGTAGCTCGCAAACTGGAAGTCTCTAGCCTATATATCAAATTTGTAAGCACACAATAGAATTTCTGATGTGAATGGAAAAGGCAAGTCCACCGAGAATAAAATCTTCTAACAAACACAAAGCATGCTTATGATTTGCAGAAATGTAAATATCAAAATTTAAACAGTAATAAATATAGTGATGAATAAGATTTGAAGAAATCATACTAAAATTTGTATTGAAACAAGTATATCGCGCGCATACACAACTTTTACGTCTTATAAATAAACCAAATATAATTATTTATTTTCAGATGAAAACAAGAAGCAATTCGAGCCGATAATGTTTTATGAAATTGTACTATATATTTTAAAACATACAATATACTCAAATAAAAAGTCAATAAAATAAATAAGAACAATGAAGATTAAAGAAATATAGAAAACACTCTAATTTCATGACTTTATAATAATATATGTGTGTTTTTTCACTCTAAAATGCATAAATTTGTAAGTACATGTACATAAATAATTGAAAGTTTAAAGAACATAAGAGAGGTAGATTCAAATAAACTTAATAATAATAATAAATAAATAAATATAATAAAAAAGTATGTAAAAAAATCTAAATATCCACCTATATAATTTATAATTTTATACCTTGGTTTGATTTTAGTTTTATAAGGCTTGAACTAAAATAATCAGATTAAACCGAATCCAATAAAACTAAAAAAAAACAGGGACTGTAAATAAAAAAGTTTCCTATCTAAGTTTTTAACCCTAGGTTCCTCGCAAATCAGCCGCTCCTCCCTCCCACACCCGACCTTCATTCTTCATCTCCACTCTCCAGAGCTAGCAAACCAACCGCCTCTCCCTCCCACACTCGACCTTCAATCTTGTCACACCAGAGAGCTTATTAAGCCAAGAACTGAACTCAGTGTCAGTGATGTGGTAGATTTTGCAGCACTCCCAGCAGCAGTCCATCCAGGTAATGAAATATTTTTACTGTCTGTTTCTTCTATCATTCAATTCATTCCAAAAAGAGGCTAGTGATTCTCCCATAGCTGAAATGTCTTCCATGTTGCTCTCACACTGCTATTGTTTATCGTGGTTGGATCAATTATATTTTTCTTGCGAAGCAGGCATTATATTTAGTTATTGGAAACTTGCTTCTCCCTTTGATTTCGCTTGACAAATATTAGGATTTTCCCTTATTTTTCTTTTCCATATTAATGGGTTCAAGGGTAACAAAAAACTAATCTGATGGTGTTATTTTTTAAATTATTTTTTCCCCTGAACTACTAATGACATACAAGTGTCTTGGATGGATGTCGAATTAAGAGAGTACAAGCAGTTGCACGAGATTGATTAATCGAGCCTATAGACTAAGTTGATGGTAGACTAATGGTATACTCCACCATCATAACTCAAGTGCATTGAAGTTTGACACTGCCATCCACCTTTTGGCTATTTAAACTGCTTAATCACCTTAGTGCTCACGGATTCTTACCAGGAGATTCTCGATGAAGATTTTATAAATAGATAGATGCGTTTGAAATAGATTGTTTATTACTTGTTCTAACCATTTTATGGGAAAAATCATGAAATCCTTTATCTGAGCCAACTTAGAACTTAATATAAATCAAGGTTTAAACAAAGCAAAAATAAAGTTGGAAACCATTTTGCTTTGCATTGAGTTTAAAACAAATAATTAACCTCTGCATCAACTAGAAAACCAGTTATACTGCTTGAAGATTTAGAATCAATATCTGCTTCTGAATCATGATCGATTTAGAATTCTTGGACTAACCTTTTTCTATTTTTGGTTATTAAGTTTGGTTAAATATGGAATTGCCACTGCAATTGTGGCTAAATGCAGTTGAAAAATTTGTAGTGGTCACATGGAACATTGTTTGGGAGACATTTTTTTCCTCTTTGACACAGGTTCTGCACATTATTTGACTGATTAATAGCTATGACATCATTTCTAATTTTTTTTTATTGTCCATGCATGTTTACTACAACAGCAGGTTCCAAAGCATACAACAAAACATTTATTTAGCCAACTATAATTGGATGTCTATGAGATGATTTCCTGTTAATGGAAAAATACTTTGCAAACATTTAAAACAAGTTTTCAATGAACTTAATTTTGTGGCCATTGCTGCATCTTTTTCCTATATTTTGACATCACAATTTAGACTAATTTGCACTATGTATTACTCTACCTTTAGCCACAATGCTATGTTTCTTATGGGACTCAGTATAATCTCTTAGAAGTGATGCATAATGTAACATGGATAATACATATTATCAATATATTATGCAGAATCAGAGGTTTTGGATTAGGTAAAACTTTATCTATTAGATCATTTGTTAACTCATAAGAAAAAGCTTGAAAAGACATACAACAAACATGTTCGATTAAAAAGCTTATCTAAAGGTAATATGGTGTGGAAGGTCATATTGCCAATTGGCCATAAGGATTGAAAATTTAGTAAGTGGTCTTTAAATTGGGAAGGTTCATTTGTCATTGCCAAAGTTCTTAGAGGAGGTGCATATCATATAACAAACCAAGATAGAGAGTTGTATTTTTGATTAATTAATGGTTGATAGCTAAAGAAGTATTATCCTTAAACAAGGCATACAATGTAGAATGGGATTCCTGAGGAAACTAAGAAGTATTTACTCTAGATACAATGTAAGATGGCCGTTCATGTGATAGGACTTAAGTTCTATGTTGTTAATTCTCAATAACAGTTTGAGTTATTTGTTCGGCATAGATAATTAAATAGTTAAATGGAAAAAGAGCGGTTTTTTAAACACATGTAATGTATAATATTAAACTCATGTGTAAAAGGACTGTCTATATACAAATAGATAAAAAAATTCAATATGGTACATAATATTGTATATGATGGCATAAAAATAAAATATAAACTGTTTATAATAACAAAACAATAGAGAAAATTGCCCTTACAAAAATGAGAAATCTAACCCGAAATCTTATCTTTCCTAGCTTTAAGCATCTCTCAAGTTTAAGTAATTGTTTGGAGATCCTTTAACGTTTTCTTCCTTGCTAACGTATACTATCTAATTATAGTGAAAGCTGTGTTTATTAATTCTTGAAGAGTGAGGCCTTTCTATGCATGACTGCAAGCCTTAGCCACCTCAAGGACTACATGAGCCTTCGCTCAGCAAGCTTCTCTTCAGCCCTGGCTAGCTCTTTCCTCAAACAACCTAAATTGATTTTCTAAGATTGGAGATCTATGTTGTGAGATCTTTAAAGGTGTTATTCCCTATTGAGTAGGAGCATACAGTGTCCCAAAATTGCTTATAGGATTGTAGGGATTCTTAGATAGCCTTGTAAGTCCTCATTATCTTTACTGTGAACTCTCTTGTGGTTATGAAAGGCCTAATATTATTTTAAAGCTACTGTAAGACTCTCATACATTTTAAGCATTTTAATTTTAGGACCCTTGAGAGAATATGTACTCTAAAAACTATTGTAGGCAGTCAGTCAACTTTCGCTTGATTGCTCAATCGTTACCTCATTGAGCTAGAATAGATTGAAACATTCTTAGTAATGGCTAAAAAGGCTACTTGAGTTTATTATATCCATTTCATTCCATTTTAGGGCTAGAAGCCTCTAATATTGATGGGGGAGATGGTGAGGCAAAATTTCATTCGAAGTTCTTTTCTAAATCAAAGAAAAACAACTTTTGAGTAATTGTTGCTAGGAACCAAAAAGAGAAGTAAATTAATAAATTTGCCTACCTTAAAGGAAGGAGTAACCATGACTATTGTTCAACATTCTTGGACAAGTTTTGCTCAATCTTCAAATATAAAAAAGGATCGATATCTTCAGTAATAATAATTGTTTTTGTATCCAAGGGATGAATTAGTAGAAGCTGCTAGTTCTTCTTCTATAATATAGTAGCACTCCCAACTGAATTGCCTGCTATATACACTTTTTGCCATGACAATAGTAGAATATGTCCACTCTTACCTTCACATATCAAGGAGACTATAGCTAACAGATATCTACTTCTTCAATTTCCTTTATGGCATCTATGCTAGTGCTAACTTCTTGAACTTCTTCACTTACCTCTTGTATTCTGAAATTCCAAGTTAAAAAAGACTATCTTTCAAAGATTGTGTCCATGTTGGCATCAGTTTAGTCAGTGACTAGTGGGCACATTTTTGTAGGCTCTTCAAGACTGAAAAGCGAGTAACTATTGGTTTTGGAGATCCATTTAAGGTAGTAATAGGGATTTAGCTTCAGCCCATGGAGAAGCACCAAAAATGGTGGGAGGAGCAACAGAAGAAGTGGGTTTCAAGAACTGGAATCTAAGAAAAATAAGATTGGGATAAATACAAGTGTTAGAATAGTAACAATAATTGAAAGAAAGAATGCAAGAATTGTCAATGAAAAGGGTGTTCAAGTATATATTTAAAGAATGGCTTGGTGATTCATGTAGTATTTTTTTCCAGGTCTACTGGTTGCCTTGTTGGGGTACTCTTGCTCAGGTGTTGTTTTGTCCTCGTAGGCTTGTTTTGTTTTTCTTTGCTCATGCTTGTGTTAGCATGTTGCTCACAATAACCAAATTTAACTTATCCTAAAAAGGTCCTTTTGAGTTTTATCCTATACTTTTTTTTATTCATAATAGTATCTGTTTTATTATTTTGATGTTGTAGATGTAGAGACGTTTACATGGTGGATGACATTATCCTAAAAAGATCAAATATTTTGAATGAGACATTTTTTTTTCCAAGCTCTCACAAAGCATTAGGTGTTGGAAATGCAGGAAAATCCACAGTGAGCTGCCAAGTCAACCAGTGAATCGGTCACCTTGCACCTTTTCCAGTTCACTGTCTGGTTTGGTTCCTATAACAGTAG
This sequence comes from Salix brachista, assembly GCA_009078335.1. Taxonomy (NCBI): domain Eukaryota; kingdom Viridiplantae; phylum Streptophyta; class Magnoliopsida; order Malpighiales; family Salicaceae; genus Salix; species Salix brachista. Next base: position 7,798,494 of record CM018589.1, on the reverse strand, counting down.
CTTCGCCTTAATCAAAATTTGTCAAGGTGGGGGTGTTCAGTCTTCAATTCTCTCACCTTTTTTTTAATGTTGATGTTGTTAAGCTGTTTATAATTTTATTAAGAAAAGAAAGAAATTTTGTGTGGCCCAGAAATGTTGGATGAAAGCAAATTCGATGTTGATTTGAATTTATGGGCACTTAGAATCCCTTGTCAGCTTTGCAAAGCTGCCACTCGCATTTTAAATGGGTACCACCACAACTATTCTTCTAGTATACTTTTTGTTTCTCTTAATATCAAATTTATTAATATTGGGTTTTTTTTGGTTGCAGATATTTGCTTGACAAGCCCAGAATCAAACCTATCACTGAAGATCCAACTTGCCAAAAGAATCGTTATGTGATATTGTCTGATAGAGTTCGAAGTCATGGTAAGTTATTCACTGATTGATTTTAACAAAAATTTTATATTGTATATTTATTGATTGTGAGTGTGCTTTACTTGCAATTGATATGCTACAGATTTATCTGAGATATCACCTCAGAGGCTTGATGAATTGAAGAAATTATGCGAGGTTCAAGTAATTCCTTATTCGTTGACGCTCGGGTATTCCTATTGGAGTGCAGGTCATTTCCTATTTGTTCATCTACTATTTGAGGTTGAACTTCTTGTTCAAGTATTGGAAAAAAGAAGAAAACAATTTGGTGTGTTTCCATCTATTGACAAATGGAAAGACTCACTGCATGGTGCTAATATTTGATTCCAGATCATGTATTGAAGCAGATTCTGCCTCCTGGAGTCGAGGTGCCTTCATCTTTTGAAACAATAGGTAAGTATTCTATTTTTGTTGCCATCCTTCTTTTTTTTTTACAGCTTTCTAAACAAGCCTGAGTTGTTTGTATACTTTGTTAGCTGTTCAAGATTGACATTGATTCCAAGACATTGTTACATGGTGGATTGTTAATGATCAACGTAGGAACCTCACCAAGGATGAGTGAGTTACTATTTCTTATTATGCCTGCAGGTCAAATTGCCCATCTAAATATACATGATGAACTGCTTCCCTACAAGGATGTTATTGCAAAGGTTATTTATGATGTGAGTTTTTACATCACACATACTTCATTTTTCTTAACTTTATTTTTAAACATAGATGAGTTGCTATTTCTTCCTGAAATACTATTCAAAATAGTTCTTTTTATTTCACAATAACCATGTACAGCATGTGCCTTTTTATTTCAATTTTCTTCGAGCATCTTATCTGGAATTTTGTCATTTTAATTTTTGTTGGTTGCATGGTTTTACAGTTTGGATGTCCTTTTTTTTTAATGATGGTTTTGTCTTGATAATCTAAAACAATTGGTGTATATATTCTATCTACCGTGCAGAAAAATTATCCCAGGATAAAGACTGTTGTTAATAAAGTTGGAGCCATCACAAATGAGTTTCGGGTGCCAAAGTTTGAAATTTTAGCAGGAGAAAGGGACATGGTCACGGAAGTGAAGCAATATGGGGCAATATTCAAGCTTGATTACAGTTTGGTTTACTGGAATTCAAGATTGGAACATGAACACATAAGGTTGGTTTCTCAATTTCAACGAGGAGAGATCATCTGTGACATGTTTGCTGGGATTGGTCCTTTCGCTATTCCAGCAGCACAGAAAGGATGCATTGTTTATGCAAATGATTTGAACCCAGATAGCATTCGCTATTTGAAGATTAATGCAAAAATCAATAAGGTTGATGATTGCATTTGTGCATACAATATGGATGCTAGGAAATTTATTTCTCAACTTATGGAAGCACCAGTTTGTGAAAATAATGCAGAATGCAATGTTTCAATGCTTAAAGCATGTGAGGATTGCAGCGTACAGGACAATGAGGAATCAAGGATAGAAAATACAAGACTGGGAGGTATTATTTGTGTTGATTTATTTCCCCTCCTCTTTGTTGCTGCATGCAGTTCCATCTGACTTGTTTTATCATGCAGTTGAAGCAGAGGAAGCACATGCTAGTGTTTCTGGTAATGTGGAGGATGCACAAGATTTGTATAAAAATATACACACTTTTGCAGCTGCAACTAAAAGACCTTCAGATTGTTGCTTGCAAGGTATAAGCGTCAAATTCAGGGTTAATGCAAACATGTTAGCATCTTGAATAATGGATTCAGGTGCATATATAACAATCTTGTCACTCAATTGACTTGTATGACTAAACTCTTGTTCATCTTCTGAGCAGAAAATGGAAGTATCAATGGTGCTGGCGCAACAGATGCTTCGAGGAGAAAGGGAGGCACTAACAAGAGGCTGAGAGCCCTGGAGCTTCCCAATACTAAGCCTTGGGAGCATGTTGATCATATAGTCATGAATCTTCCTGCTTCTGCCCTACAATTTCTTGGTATAGGCAGTATTTTTCAGTTTCTTCTCTCTGCCTATATTTCTGAGTGTTCAAATGTGATTCAAGATGTCTATTTTTTAGGATAGTGCTATTATGGCTGATAAAAAATTTGGCCGGTGTTTTTCTTATAATTCTTTTTTTAGGATATATGATTTTGGCTCCAAAATATTACTCTCCCTTTCCCAGGGCCATTTTTTGAGTATTTGTTCCATAAGTGAGGGGGCATATTCCTTTTTGAAGAAAAGTCACAGTTTATTTTTATTATTATTATTATTGTTGTTGTTATTATCCACAAATGAGGGGGGATTTTCCTTTATGAAGAAAAGTCACACAGCTATATATTATATTATATTGTTATTTGGCGGGGGTGTGCATCATAATTGTTAACATTAAATAATTTTTTCCTCAGATGCATTCAAGGGGTGTATTCAGAGGAAGGATTGGAAAGGACCTCTTCCCTTGATTCACTGCTACTGCTTCATGCGAGCTAATCAAACTCAAGAATTGATAGTTTCAGTAAGCTTTTTCTGCAGATATATTTTGCTGTCTTTTTTTCCTCTGAATTTTATCTTCTTAGCATCATGTGTCCTATATTGTAATCAAAACTTTTGCATATATTCAACCTTTTTGCAGGAGGCAGAGTCTGCCTTGAATGCTCACATACAAGAGCCAATATTTCACAGGGTTAGGGATGTTGCTCCAAATAAGGTACCGATTATCATCCACCGTGAAATTAATTGCTTATTTATGACAAGTTTAAAGCAGAATTATGTGTTCGAGATAGGGAGACTTTTATTCGTGTGCATAAGGGTGCTTTGTGATCTATTTTTAAATTTCTGATCTATCATGCAGGCCATGTTTTGCTTAAGCTTTAGGCTACCAGAAGCATGTTTCAACGATAATGCCACTAACAATTAAGGTTGATTCTGCTGATGGGAAGTTTTAGACACCATAAAAACTAATCGAACCCGTCCATACACTACTCAAGCCCTCAGTTTCCTAGCAGATTTTGTTCCTCTTACAGGGTTGACAGCAGAAACAAGCTTCACTTTGAAAGACCTCAAGAAATCTGACCTGATGTATATTTTTCGTTTCTACTCAGTTTTGTCTGATCCATTGAGTTACCGTATTTTCAGTTTTGACCAAGACCCCTGTTTTCGTTTCTAAGCCTGTTTGTCTGAGATTGAAGAAAACATATCATGGCGGAGGTAGTTGGCATGATACTGCAACCTGAAACGATGCCGGCCATCCTCATGGGAGTTGAATCAAGAAGGGCAAGTTGTGTAATCACCAGTGTTATCTCTGAAACATATATGTGCTTTCAAATTTGAACCTTTATTTGTGATTTGCTTGAGATCTTGAAAATAATACGCAAAGCCGCAGCATTGACATGCTATCATGTTATATATATAAAACAACCTTTGTTGGGTTCACTTCTTCTATCGTCAAAATCGTATGGTCTATCTGAACGTGAGTTTTGTTTATTTATCCTAACAGCTTACCATCATAGCTAATTTTGGTGAGCTTCTGTTTCCTATTATAATTTTGTATTTGTGTTGGACAAAGACCATTAGTCTATTTTGAACCCATCTGAAAAAAAAACCAACGGGCCGACGGGTCTCCTCCAGAATTAACAGTTCCAAGTCCAATTACAAAAGAACATAAATTACATCGTTCATTCACTGTTGCCGCATTGTACACACACTCTCATGCGCATTAAATAACCCCCGAAAAAGACAAAAAATGCCGCTACTTTCAGGGGCTCCACAGTCATTGACCATTTTTCGTTCCGGTTCGGCTGGCCAAATTATTATCTTTTATTATTATTGAACAGTGCATTAACTATTATGTCCCTCGAAAAGGACAAAAATCAGGCCTTGGCGTGAGGGGCGTTCCGGTAATTAGCTAGTTTTTTGTTTTTTTATTTTATTGCTGGCGCGTCACCGGACGCGCCGTCCGTTTCCGCGTTCACGCGTGTTTCGGACAGCGCATGCGTCTTTATACGGCGTCCAAAAATGTCGGACCGTCGTCTAGAATGATTTTCAGGCATGTGCTCTTCCACCTGGTACGGCGCGTGTAACGATAAGGTGTCCGGAAACGTGTCAATGGTCGTTTGAATCCCCCCCCATTTCTCTCTCCTCCTGCGCAAGCTGACGTCAGCGCGGATGCTTTTTGCCAAATTGCATTTCAGTCCCTGATCGTTAGATTTGTTTTTCTAGCCCTTATTGCTATTATATAGGTTTTGATTTGTTTCAATTTCGTCCTTCAATTGAAATTGAGTATCTATTGTAGTTTCAATTAGGTCCTCCGTCTTTTAATTTTTCGAATTGCTCTGAAATCCGGAATATATTTGGTATCAAAGTTCTGATTGCTTGCAATGTCATCATTCCATGCAAATTTATTATAAATCCTTAATATTTTCAGTATCAAAGTTTGATTTCTTTCAATTGTATCCTTCTATGCAAGTTAATTATTGATTCCAATTTCATTTCGGTCCCAATTCTTTTAATTTCCGGTTTAGTTTTAAATTATTTAATTTTAATGTTTGGATTTACTTCAATTTTGTCATTTAAATTAAATATATTATTTAAAGTATGTCAAATTAATTATATGTTTGTATATTTATTTCAAATTAAAGTATGTGAGACTAATTATATGTTTTAATATTTATTAAATATTATCGCCTGAAAATATATATATAGAGAAAAAAATAACCTAGGATTTCTTGAAAATAAATAAATTAATATCAGTATTCTTAAATACATTTAATATAATAATATGATGGATAAATCTTATAAAATTTTTTTTGGCTTTGGATGTTAATTTTTTGCTCTTTTGTTTAAGTTTAATTCTTAAAAAAAAATTACAGTGTTTTTATTTTTAATATTTAAAATCTAATATTACTGGGGGAAAAAGACTAATCAAAAATAAAAAATTGTCTAGGTTATCTACAATTAAAAAATATACAAGCCACTTCCCATTTCGATTACACTATTCCTTTTAGACGACAAATAACTTATTATAGCACGCAAAAAAAATGAAGTTGATTTCTTTAAAATATTACAATAATTTTTATTTATAATGTGTCTGATCTAATATTGCTGGGGAAAAAAAGACAACTCATAAAAAAAAAAGTTGACAAATTTACCTAGGTTATCTACAATTAAGAAAATATATGAACCCCTTCCCATTTCGATTACACTGTTCCTTTTAGGCAGGAAACAAATTATTTATAACATATGTTATCTATTATAATGTTACTAATCAAATATTGAAATAACTAATTACAACATATAAAAAATCAATTAGTTTTCTACATAGAAAAAAGTCTAGCGAAAAGCGCGAGCAAGCATACTAATTATAGCACGCAAAAAACTCATTTTTAACATATTTTATCTATTGCAATTTTACTAATAAACATTAAAATAACTAATTATAGCACGCAAAAAATTTAAGTCTATTTCTGAAAAAATTTACAATTTGTTTTTTATGTGTCAGATCTAATATTACCGGGGAAAAAAAAATCATAAAAAAAATATTGCCTAGGTGATCTTCAATTAAAAAATATACAAATCACTTCTCGTTTTTATCACACTATTCTTTTTAGACGGAAAAAAATTCATTTCCAACATATTTTATCGATTATAATTTTACTAATTAAATATTAAATTAACTAATTACAGCACGTAAAAAATCAATTAGTTTTCTACATAGAAAAAAACCCAGCGCAACGCGCGGGCAATCAACTCGTCCTCTCTAAATGGTCTCCTCCAACGGGCCAATGGATCTAAGTGTGTTTCATATTTATTTTCGAAAGTGTTTTTGAAAAAATTAGTATTTTTAAATTATTTTGATGTGGTTATATTAAAAATGTTTTTTAAAAAATAAAAAAAAATCATTCTAATATTTTTCTGAATAAAAAATCAATTTTAATCACATTCCTAAATAGGTTCTAAAAATATATTTATAATTTTTTTCATAATTTTTGGAAAATATTTTCCATCTAAGATAAAATAAAAATATTTTCCCCAAAACCAAGTCAAATTTTTCCATGACTAAAAAGTATTTTTCAACTTTCCCAACTTTCCCAACAGTAAACAAACAAAATAAAGTTTGAAAAATAATTTTCAGAAAACCATTTTAATGAAACAAAAGGCCTTAATGCATCATTAAATGAATTGTTATTCTACAATAGGTACTTTTTTTTTATTATTATTTCTTTGTCCCGCCCTCATATCGTGGTGTTTTAAAAAGCAATCAATTGTTTCATGCTCCCCTACTAAAGCTAAATATCGAGCACTTGTTGTCTATCCCATAGACAAACACTGCCAATTATTTCTTTGATGTAGGTGTGTTCTTGGCTAATCTTTCTACCATGTTTTGAGATAATATCGACACTTGCCGTCTTGTTTCCAATCCAATACTGCATGCATGCACATAAAACATAGATGTTGATTACCATTTTGTGCGAGAACGTGTAACATGAGGAGTCCCCGTGATGACAGAGGACTTGCGATCTGTACAGAAAGTCTCGAGTTCGAGTCATGACATGCATATCTTGTAAAAATCTGGGATAACCAAGGTTTTACTCGTTCACCTGAGTCTACAAAATACGTTTTCCAGAGATATTTTGCTAGGAAAAAAAAGAAGGTGTAACATGAGTAGCTTTTCATGTTCAATTCATTGGAAGTGATTGTAGATGGATTTACTGATGCCCTGTTCATGTCTCGGTTTCATGGTTTTGAAACAAACTCAGCTATGTGTTGAGTTTGATGGAGGGAGTGAGCAGATATCACTCCCACATATCTTAGAAGTCAGTGGATAAAATCTACCAATTTTCGTTTGCTTTCTTGTTTCTCTTTTTGGAAAATAGCCGTAATAATATATATTTTCTTAGATATTGGAGTAATCAACAATTATACCCTTTTCAATAAGAAAATAAATTTCTGATTCATCAGCCTCCTTTGATAAATATATAATAAACTTAAAAGTTAAATTCACCAAATGTAAAGTTAGCCCTTTTCTTATAGGGTCATCCATGTAGTATCCTTTTTCTTTGGAACACGCCATGTCCACGCTGCGGGTCTTTTAGCTGTTGTTCTTTTGCAGATCCAGACGGTTGTCCCTGTGGTTTGACCAGTTCTTGTGGTTCTAGAAATCATAATTTATCTATTTATTTAATTTTCTCATTTCTCTTTGCAGAAAAAAGAAGAAAGAAATAGAGAGGGCGGAAATTAGATAGTAAAAGAAAGAGTTTTTAATAAGAAATAAGTGTGTATACATATATATGTATATAGACACACACACACACACTTATTTCTTATTAAAAACACTTTCTATATATATATATAGTAGAAAGGCACATGAAAAAAATAGCTTTAACGTAAAAGGCTAATAGTGCAACCCAGGAAAGCAGTGAGAACCAGAATGAAGCACGTAGAATTACGCTGGTTAGCATTTGCAGATTCCTTTCTATCCTTATCTCAGAAAAGGCGCCACCTCGGCAGCGACCTTTCCACTTGGTTAAGCAATGGCTCAACTTTGGTGATACCTTTTTCTATGACTAAGGAATGTTAAGTTATAGACTAAGGAAGCTGTTCAATTTATTAAGGATTCTAGTCTTTTAGTTTAGGGTTTTTTCACCAATAGATCCACTCACCAATGGATTTACCAATGGATACTTAAGAATTAATATTTTTAACTTGTCCATCGATGATCATGTTAGTAATATTTATTTGTAATATTTAATTTAATAAAAAAATTAGAAACCCCAAAATACCATCAATGACCTTTTGACACGTGGTGATTCTAAGAGAGTTAAAACTATTTGAAAAATGAATAGTTTTAACTCTCTTAGAAAAATAATGACAAATCTTAATTGTCAATGATTTCATTAATATAAAATAGTTTATGTGTCCAAATTGTATTTGTATTCCTTATTTATCTATCATACAAAGACTTAAAATCACAACACAACACAAACAAATAACACCAGTTATATATAATATTAATAAAATCCAAAAAATAAATGTTTTATTGTCGTGTAATAATAAACTCATGTCATTGTCATTACATTAAAGTTAATTTCATCTAGAAACATTACATTATAGTTAATTTCATTACACATTCACGTTGTGTAAATTAATTTGAATTGTCTTCTTCTTCAATTTCATTATTGTCATCTCTATCACAATCTAATACACTAATCTCATTGTTGCCACCATCTTCATCAACTTTTTATATGTCTGTTAGTTCTCAAAACATTATCTAACTCCTCAACATCTATAAAAGTCTTAAATAACCATAATTGCTTCAACTCATCAATTAATGGTCAAAGATAAACATCTATATTTCAATCAGGTATGATCACAGATAAAAACATGAATTGTGGTCTCATACACCTTTCTAATAGCAAGCTGTAAATCATTAAGTATCATCAACCAATAAAAATAAGGAGCATATGATGAATACCTATGCAGCAACCAATAATTTACTGTGATTTGTGAACTCATTCTATAATCTTTCAAAAGATCAAAAAACCAGATCGCGCCTGCATGATTCTTCATCTGTATTGGACTTTCAACTACACAACCTTGATTCATTGTCATCACATCCATAACCACATTTCTATAAGTATTATTATTGCTATCTATAACTCCATGCACGTTGCTAAAAACTAGAAGTTAACTCGATCATCTTTTTTATCATGATCTCGTAAGGAATATGTGGTTCTCCGTGTATAAATCAACACAAATATTTTTTGTGAATCTTTTTTTATAGAAGATGTATCATTACAATATTTGTATATTCCAAAAGAATCTTTATTTCAATGTTTATCAAAGAGTATGGTGAAAGAGTATTCTTTCAGTAAAGTTTACCGTAATCTTTCTACAGATAAATTTTATCAGTATTTCCATTTGTATTTGCCAATTTAATAATAGTAAGAGAGGTGAAATTTAAAAAAAAATCTATACAATCCGATCATTTGTTTGATTATTAAAAAATTCTGAATAAGAAACTTTGAAAAGTCATCGACATAGGTTTTACATGTTTAACAACTTCTACAAATTAGATATTGTCAAAATTAAGCTGAAGAATACCCTAATATTGACCTCTCAAGTACAATCTTCTCAACTCAAAGCAATTCATTGGATAAAATTGCAATCCGATCATTTGTTTGAGTAAGGAGTGTTTAATACTGTATTTTAAAAGTTTTTTTGATTTTTTTTATTTTAAATTAAAAATTTTAATGTTTTTAAATCATTTTGATTTGTTAATGTTAAAAATAATTTATCATTTTAATATATTTATAAATAAAAAATATTTTTAAAAGCAACTTCAATTACACTCCCAAACAAACATTAACTTTGAATGAATAGTAGCATAAATGTCAGAAGCAATTTACTCCAAGTTTTGCATCAATCATTAACGCAGCATATAATGTTACTAGATAATTGCCCGCGCGTTGCCGCGGGTAATTTTTTGTATATAATTTAACATAATTAAATCTACAACGATAAATTTATATGATATAAGTAAATAAAAATTATAGATTAAAAGATAAAATGTTTAAAATTTTGAGTTGAGTTTGTCATGTAAGCATAGAATAAATTTTTTAGAATATAGCTAATTGCCCGCGCGTTGGCACGGGTATTTTTTTGTATATAATGTAACACAATTAAATCTACAACGATCAACAAACTTATCAAATTATCGGGAGGGAAAAAAAATAACAAAAGAGCAAGAATGAAAAATAATTAAATCATGATTATTATTATTATTATTATATATACATGGACAAAAGTAGGGATTAAAAAAAAAGAAGTGTAAGGGCTGAAATGAAAATCAAATATCAAGGGTTTAAATTAAAAAATTAAAAGTCAAAGGGCTGAAATGCAACTTCAATTTATTGTCAATTGAAATCAGAGGACAAAATTGCAAAAATCGGAACCTTTGTACCGAATTGATTGAGTTCTATACAGTCAACCTGGAAATTGAAAGTAGAAGGACTGAAGTGCAACTTTGACACTCCGGAAAGAGAGAAACGTGGCCGGCGGCTTTAACCGGCCCCCGACGCGTCCATGGACATGTGGTGGTTACACGCGCCACCGCGGGAGGAAGACCACGATGCGGCGAAGCGATCTGTCCTCAGGTAGACAATTTCCGGCCACCGTATCACGTCGCACGCGCCGCCTGAAGAGGGCGTGAGGCGAAAAACCGCCTGGCGCGTGCGGCGGACGCATCCCCAGACACCGATTTAAAAATTGGAAAAATAGGGTCAATTATCGTTCTAACCCTGGACCCAATTAAGTGTTTTTGTCTTATTAGGGGCTAAAACCGTCTTTAGCCATTTCCGAAAATAATAAAAAAAGAAAAAGTTGCGGCGGACCGGACCGGACCGGGCCGGTCCGACCGCGCGCAATTACGCCGGTGCCCCTCACCCGGATGCCTGTTTTTGTCCTATTACCGGGGACGAATTCGTCAATACACTGTTCACAAATGAATATTTTTTTTAAAAAAAAAAAAAAAACGGAAAAGCCGAAATTAGCCCCGCTCGCCAGCCCCCTTCTGCCGCGCGCCCGAGGGCCAATTTCGCCCGTGCACTGCTCGAATCCACAGTGATTCTAGAGACAGTGTACAGTGAAAATGGCACGCGGTTTAGTGTTTTGGTAATTTGAATTGCCTAACCATTTTTAGAAGCACGTTGGTACCAGTAAGTAGTGTATTGACTGGCCTGGAACCATATACAACTGAATAACAGAAGGGAGAAAGGAATCTTCCATTTCCTGCAATGAATTTTTTCTTTTTCTTGTTCAAGAAACCTTCACCCACTAGATTTGTCACCTTCGCCGTGAAGCTTCTCAAAAGCCAATCACCAAAAGTGGAGCAGCTAGATAGAGAAAAGGAGAGAGAGACACTAACTTTTCCCTCTTATAAATCCTGCCACAGAGAACCAGCGACTTCCCCCTCTCCCTTTCTCTCTTTTTTTTGCCTGTGTCAATCATGGGCTCAGGTCCTGATAATTAACAGCGCTGATCTCCAGACTTTCTTGATTCTTGATTCTTTCCCATCCCAGTCCCATTAAAGATTCTCGAAGAAAAAAGAAGATGGCACCAGCAGAAGTGCTTACTAACAATGTTCTGGTGCTGTTTGTTATTTTCTTGACCATGATCCCTGACGTTGCTGGTAGTGTTGGAGTGAACTGGGGCACCATGGCTACACACCAGATCCCACCACATAATGTGGTACAGATGCTGAAAGAAAATGGGTTTGACAAGGTGAAGCTATTTGACGCCGATGAGAAGATCATGGCGGCTCTGACTGGGACTGATATTGAAGTAATGCTGGCTATACCAAACTACATGCTGCATGAGATGAGTCAAGATCCTAGGGCTGCTACTGCCTGGGTTGATGAAAATGTGACTAGTTGGTCTTACAATGGCGGAGTCAAAATCAGGTTAGAGCTGCACACAGTTGTTGACCTCTGAGCAATGGCTTCTTTTTGATGGCATATTGATTTTTTATACACTGAAACTATTCTTCTGATTGCAGCGTCTGTGTTCTATCTGTCTGTGACTGAAATAGCAATATTCCTGCTGTCAAGACTTTGCAATTCCAAATCTTTTGTTTATATGCTTAATAATTTCTCTGCTTCGATGTGGCTTTTCCATCTCCTGAGGCCGGTTGAATTAGTTCCTGTGTTGTTTAATTTAAGGATTATATTTTTATTTTTGGATTGATTGATTGATTCTGGTTCCTTGAATTGGGTGATTAATTTAACAATACTACCACAAGACACTTTGAAAAGGGCAGGTTGGCCTAGCTAAACCTGCTTTTATTTTTGGCCTCCATGAGTCATCTAAACCTGCATATTTTCCATTTTCTTAAATCCTTTCCAGCCGTGCAATGTTTGAGAAATTGATTTTCGTAATAAATTAAATGAGAAATTTAATGAAAGATCATTTTTCCAGGTATGTAGCTGTTGGCAATGAACCTTTCCTGCAAACATATAATGGCACCTATCTACATGTCACGTTACCAGCTCTGACAAATATCCAGCGTGCCCTCAACCGAGCTGGGCTAGGCTCCCATGTCAAAGCCACAGTCCCCTTCAATGCTGACATTTACTACTCCCCTGGATCAAACCCAGTTCCATCCGCCGGAGACTTCAGGCCTGATATTCGCGACCTCACAGTCGAAGTGATCCAGTTTCTCTACGGAAACGATGCCCCTTTCACTGTCAACATCTATCCGTTCCTGAGTCTATACGGAGACCCTAACTTCCCACTGGACTTTGCTTTTTTTGATGGATCAAAGAAGCCAATCACAGATGGCGACTCAGTGTACACCAACGCGTTTGATGCAAATCTCGACACTCTCATGTGGTCACTGGACAAGGCTGGGTATCCCGACATGCAGGTTTTGATCGGAGAGGTCGGTTGGCCAACCGACGGTGACAAAAATGCTAATATCCAGAATGCCAAGAGGTTCAACCAAGGACTGATTCGGCATGCTTTGAGTGGAAATGGGACACCAAAAAGAAAAGGTAAGAACATCGAGGTTTATCTGTTCAGCCTCATCGATGAAAATGCGAAAGCGATTGCTCCAGGTAACTTCGAAAGGCACTGGGGAATATTTGAGTTTGATGGGAAGCCCAAATATGGGCTGGATTTGCTGGGGCTGGAACAGGACAAGGGTCTGGCTCCAGTGGAGGGAGTGAGGTATCAGCTAAGAAGATGGTGTGTTCTAGACCCTGAAGCAACTGAGTTAGCCGAGTTACCGGATAGTATCGACTATGCCTGCAGCCAATCAGACTGTACTGCTTTAGGCTATGGATCTTCTTGTAATCATCTGAGCGCTCAAGGGAATGCTTCTTATGCCTTTAACATGTACTATCAACTCAAAAACCAGGGATATTGGGACTGTGATTTCTCTGGTTTGGCTCTGGTTACTGATAAGGATCCATCTGAAGACGACTGCCAGTTTCCGGTGATGATTGCTTATGCTCATTCCCGGAAGAGGAATGGAATATTTGGAATTCTTGCAGGGAACCTCCTCTTCTTACTGCTGCTACTACTACTACGCTGATTTATGACTGTCATGTGGTAGATTGTATTTTAACCTTAAAACTGTCACCATCTACATAATTTTGTACGTATGTTTCATTTTCATGGAGGTTATGCTCTGTCTTGGATTAAACCCATTTTCTGCAGGTCTAGAAAGCTTGAAATACCGTTGGAAGCCCCATGATGAACAAATGTGGCGGCTCTAAATGGTCCTGGATCGTTGAAAGCCCCTGCCATCATGCATGTAATGCAAATTTGGTTTGTTAATCCTATGTGCGATGTTATTTGTTCTTCACTTTCGGGTCCAAGACTAGCGTGGTGGCTTCTTGCTTGAGCTAGGAGCTTGACTGCTTATAGGGATTTCTCCACAATCCAGTCAGTAAGATGACGATGTCTAAAAAATACTTAAATATTGCTAATGAAAACAAAATGAATCGAGGATACTTTTACCGTCAATTCAGAATAATGATTCAATAGTGCGGTAAAAATTGTTTTAAAAAATATTTTTAATTTATAAATATATTAAAATGATATTTTTTTTAAAAACCATTTTTGATATTAGTATATCAAAATAATAATAAAATTTAGCTTCAAATAAAAAATAAAAATATTTTTTTAAAATTTTGTTTCAAAAACATTGTTGAAACACAATGTAAAATAGTCATTTAAACCGCTTTAGTCTGCTTTTGTATTTCTTTTTATGCAATGTTTAGCTCTTATCATGTGTGGCTTCAAGGTAACGAAAACACCAAACACACAAAAATAATAATTTTCTAAGATTATATTCAACACTCTTGAATTCTACTTATATTTACAAGTTACCAAACTCAAACTATCATGATCTAATAATAATAATAATTATAAATACTAGTTCAATAAAGATTTTAATCAATGAGATAAACAAAAATTCTAAATACAAATCCTTTTCTTATCTCAACAATCACTCTCTCAATAGTATATTCTTAAGCACTCCATTTAGCGAGGAGAGCCTCTTCTATAATCAAGATCTTGTTGAGTGCAGCAAAAAATGATCTTTTAAGATTAAAAAATAACTCCAGCTAGAGCTTGTTTTCTTCTATATTAACAAAAGAGCTAAAAGAGCTCGGGGTCGGTACTGTAGCGCCTGACTCAGATGCACTGTGGACTGGACTTTTGTTGTCCGTGCGTCGCGCGAGTTCGTGCACCCTTTTTTTTTTGTTTTTTCCGCCTATGAACAGTGTAGTTGCGATTTTATCCCCGGTAATAAGACAAAAACACGTTTCGGCTGAGGGGTACGGGCGTAATTGCGCACGTACGGACCGGCCCGGTCTGGTCCGGTCCGCCGCAACCCGTTTTTTTTTTAATATTTTTTAAATGGCTAAAGACGGTTATAGCCCCTAATAAGATAAAATCTATTAATTAAGTTCAGGGACATAATGGTAACTGACCATTATTATTTATATATTTTTCAAAATCTGTCAGGCGCGTGCGGTTCACGCGATCGACGATGTCCCCCTGACGTCCCTTTCAAGTGGCGCGTGCGGTGTTATACGGTGGCCGGAAATGAGCTACCGGAGTCTAATCCGGTGCGCCTCCGCTTGGTCTTCCTCCTGGTGCGGCGCGTTGTTCCATAAGGTGGCCGTGGAGGCGGCGGTGGCCGGTTAAAGCCGGTTGCACCATTTCTCTCTCTCCTGCACGTAAAAGTGCAGAAGAGCCCCCCGGGTTTTGTATACTTTCATTTCGGTCCCTTGACTTTTAATTGCGTATATGGGCCTGATTTCAGTTATCTAAGTTTTGATTTTGTTCGATTGGGTCCTTCGATTGCAATTAATTAAATGTTAATGTTTCACTTCGGTCCTCCAGCTTTTAATTTCCGGATTGGGTTGAAAAGGATGAATATATTCGGTACAGAAGTTTCAATTTTTGCAAATTTGTCCTTTAATTGAAAATGTTAATAAATCTGATTTTCATTTCAGCCCTTCAACTTTTAATTTTTGATTTTAATCCCTTTATATTTGATTTTAATTTCAGCCCTTATACTTCTATTTTTTAAAATTTCTAATATAACCCCTACTTTTGTCCATGTATATATAAGTGTGTTTAACACAATAATAATAATAATAATAATAATAATAATAATAATAATAATAATAATAATAATAATAATAATAATAATAATTTAATTGTTTTTCTTACTTGCTTCTTTGATAATGTTTTTTATTTATTTTTTTCTTCGGATGATTTGATAATTTTTATTTTTTTGGCAGTAATAGCAATGATAATTTTTATTTATATATTTATTGTATTTCTTTGTTTTATCTTTTGTTCAAGTTTCTAGCATTTTTTTAGTCTTTCATTTATTTTTGTTTCTTTCATAATAATAATAATAATAATAATAATAATAATAATAATAATATTTTTTTAATTGTTTCTCTTACTTACTCTTTTGTTAATGTTTTTGAGTTTTTTTTTTCAGGATAATTTGATAATTTTTATTATTTTAATAGTAAGAGCAATGATAATTTTAGATTTTCAAACTTTGATTTTGCTATTGTTATACTAGGGGATGTTGAGCTATTTTATTATATTAAATTTCGCATAAATAAATATTAGATTTTTATTTTGATCCAGCAAATCCTATAAAAATTGTTTACTCAGCCCGCAACGTAGAACATATATTTTTTAAAATTTTCAAATTAAAAGATTTTTTTAGCTAATAATTTTTTTTTCTTTGATCATCTATTATATTTTTTTATGTGCTCTTTCTTTTAGTTTTTTTTATTGGTTTTATTGTTATTATTTTCAAGTTAGATGAATTTTTTTTTTCCTGATAATTATGATTTTTTTTTCCTTTTGTTAAAGTTATTATGATTTTTTTTTCTTTTATTTATTTTTGTTCTTTATTCATCATTAACACAATAATAATAATAATAATAATAATAATAATAATAATAATAATAATAATAATAATAATAATAATAATAATAATAATAATAATAAGAATAATAATAAGAATAATAATAATAATAATATATTCTTTTTCTTGCTTACTCTTTTGTTAAGGTTTTTGAGTGTTTTTTCTTTCGGGATAATTTGATAATTTTAATTGTTTTTGCAATAATAGCAATAGTCATTTTGTATCTAATATTACTGGGGATAAAAGACAACTCAAGAACAAAAAATAGACAAATTTACCTAGGTTATCTACAATTAAAAAACGATACAAGTCACTTTTGTCTCGATTACACTGTTCCTTTTAAACGGCAAACAAGTCATTATTATATGTTTCAATATTTATTGCATATTATCGCCTAAAAATATATAAAGAGATAAAAAAAGGACCTCGGATTTTTTGCAGGAAAAAAATTAATATCAGCATTCTTAAATACATTTAATATAATAATATGATGAATAAATCTTATAAAATTAAAAAAAACAATTTGGCTTTGAATTTTAATTTTGTGCTTTTTTGTTCAAGTTTATTTCTTAAAAAAAAAAGGATTTTTAATATTTAAGATCTAATATTACCCGGGAAAAAATACAACTCAAAAAAACAAAAGGTCAACAAATTTGCCTAGATTATCTACAATTAAAAAATATACGAGGCACTTTCCGTTTCGACTACACTGTTCTTTTTAGACGGCAAATAAGTAATTATAGCACGCAAAAAATTTATATTTCTTTTCTAGAAGAAATTGCAATATTTTTATTTATAATGTGTCAGATCTAATATTACTGGGGAAAAAAGGCAACTCATATATTTTTTTTTTACAAATTTACCTAGGTTATCTACAATTAAAAAATATAAAAAGCACTTCCCATTTCGATCACACTATATAGTATGTGAGGCTAACTATATGTGTTTAATATTTATTTAATATTATCGCCTAAAAATATATATAGAGAGAGAAAAAATGACCTACGAATTCTTGCAAAAAAAATTAATATCGGTATTCTTAAATATATTTAATATAATAATATGATGAATAAATCTTATAAAAAAAAACTTTGGCTTTGAATTTAAATTTATATTTGAGACTTTTTTTTTCCTTTTAAGAAACGGTGACCTTTTTTTCACATGTATTTTTTATTTTTTAGTGTCCAAGTCAGTTGTTCTTTTTTAACCGGGTTTCTTTTTTTTTCTTTTTTTTTTACCAGAGTATCCGTGACAATAAATTTCTAATAAATCATTTCACCTTCTTAGCAAATTTTCTAACAAATTCAATCACATTTTGGTTGAAAAAAACCATTTCTAACAGATTTTATCAATTACAATTATACTAATTAAATATTAAAATAACAAAATACAACATTTATAAAATCAATCAATTTTCTACATAGATAAAAAACCCCAGCAAAGCGGGCAAATCAACTCGTTCTCTCTATTAAAGATAAACAAGTCCTCAATAGAATACATAATATATTTTTTAATTCAATTGTCGCAAAGTTCTTGTGAGCATGTTGAGGTTAGGGAATCGCCACAGTTATTTAGGCTGTGTTTGTTTCCCGGAATTCACTTTCCGGGAAACCACTTTCCAAACTTTCCTGTGTTTGTTTGCCTTCCGGAAAGTTGGTCAACGGAAAACACTTTCCAGTCAAAGAAAAATTTGGCTTGGTTTTCAGGAAAGTGTTTTCCGGAAAATTTGGGCGGAAAACACTTTCCGGAAGTTGTGAAAAATTTAAAAATGTCATTATTTGCTGATTATATCAAATTTGATCCTCAAACTTTTGATTGCTATATATAATTTGTTTTGAATATTTATTTTTCAATTCCATCTCTTAAAATTTAATTTTTATATTAATTTTGGTTCTTATTTTTATAATTGCTATTTGCTTTTTTCTTATCATTTTTTTATTGAAATTTTTTATCTATCAAATTTGGTCCTCATTTTTTTTATTGTTACTTATTTTATTTGAAATAATTTATGAAATGTTAATTATTATTTTAATTTATTCACCTTTCATTTTTTTTAAATTTTTTAGATTTGATCTCTATTATTTTGATTATTATTTATTTTATTTGAGATAATTTATGAAATTATATTTTTTTTCAATTTCATTCTCATTCAACTTTTTAATTTGTAAGATTTGTTCCTCATTATTTTAATAAACTTGAAAAAAAAATTAATTTATTAATAAATTATTTTCCAGTTCATTTTCCATAACACAAACAAACACTGAAAAGTGTTTTCCAGTTCATTTTCCATAACACTGCCAAACATCGGAATTCACTTTCCAGGAATTCACTTTCCCCGGAATTCACTTTCCAAAAGGAAACCACTTTTCAGCAAACAAACGGGGCCTAGAGTTAGAGTTTTTGGAAAACTTGAATATTCTAATCTTTTTTTTTAAAGCTTTAATGAATAAAAGATTGATTGTGGTTAGAAAAGATATTAGCATCTTTAACATACATACTCTAACTGAGGGAAGCTCTTTTGTGTAGTTTTAATATGGTTTAGGAATTTAGTGGTTTCCCAACATGTATTTTGGCTTAGAATTTCTTCATATAATTAAATTTATTTTTTTAAAATATGTTTTGGGCTCATATTTCCAAACAAATTTTTTTCTTTGAAAATTCATGTAGATGCCTTGATAGGGTTCACTTGTCGAGGGAGATGAATGGTTTTTCCACAACTCGTGTAGACAAAAAAAAAATACTTTTTGCCAGCAGGGTCTTGGCCTAGTGGTCAAGAAGGGTTTCTCCCTTCCTCTCACCTCAGGTTCAAGCCTTGTCAGGCACGCCTGTCACCCCCGCGGTGCCTTACATGCTCATTGGGTTTGCAGAATGTTCAGTGGACCCGGGGATTTAGTTGTGGTGCGCACAAGCTGGCCCGGACACCCCGGTTATCAAAAAAAAAAAAAATACTTTCAATTAAAGTTTTAGTATAATTTTCTGATAAATTAACAGTGTTTTAAATACTAACCTGCTTTAAAACCCAACATCTATACCAGATTATTTACATTAATTCTCATAAGTTAAATCGAGATCTCAAATTACAAATCCTCAAATCAAATATTTAATATTAAGAAGCAAAACACATGAAACCATTATCTGTAATGTCCAGACAGTCCTCAGATTATACACTACACAACAATAATAAAACAAATCTTAAGATTCACAGCATTATAACAATTTATATAAAGTTCTGAGTTTATGAATTGACCTTCAAAAATGTTAAGCTCGTCCATGAATTAACTATAATTAAGTCAAAAGTGTTGCCAGAATAATAGTGACGAATGCATCACGCGCCACCGCCACTAACAACACGTATCACCACAGATCGATTGAAAGGAAAAAACTCGCGGATTTAGAGCAGCTCCTTCACCACTTCCTTTCGCTGCCAGCGATGCACTTTCACGCTCTCCGAAAATGGCTAAGAACACAAGAAGAAAAACTGCAGGAATTAAAATACAGTGACCGGAGATGAGGACGTGCTTCTAGCTGGAGTAATCTGCGCTACAATGAAGAGGTGCGCTAGTTCCTTGCTTGAATGCTGCAAGGAAACCATTATACGTTGCCAAGGCTGCACTGTTGCTATAAAAGAGCTACTCATTACAATGGGCTACTGGGCTACTGCTGTGATTGAGAAGGAAGCGTTTAGTGCTGCCATGGCTAGGAGAAGGAACACCCTTATTAATTTTCTCTACCAATCGCCGCCTCTAAAATTCCTTCTCACTTTTGTGTAGTGTAAACACCTATATACGTGGAAGTTTTCTCTTAACTTTGAGATAAAGCAAATAAAAAACATCCATTAAATTTTAATTATTTATTTGATAACTTCGACACAAAGCAAAGAAAAATAGATTCTTGAATTAAAACAATTGATTATAGACCTTTTTTTTCAAAAAAAAAAAAAGTTTTGCTTGGTGGGAGGGTTTCTAATTTTCAAATTAGTCTTCCATAATTACAATTAGATCACTAATGTAAAATATATATTTTGTTTTTTTATTTTGTTTTCTCTTTCTTTAAAAAATATTTGAAACAAATTAAAAAAAAGAAGCAAATAAATCAAAATATATTTTTGGTTTTTTTTTTTTACTATTTTTGTTTTTTTCAAGATTGTTTTTTTTTTAAAATAGAGTAAATATTAGATAGCAAAATATGTCATCTTTGATCAAATATTTTAATTTTTATTTAAAAAAAGAGACAATAGTCTTATTACCATGACTAACCTATTTATTTTAAAATTCAAACATTGATATATTTTCATAGGAGACCTACCCATTTGAAAACTCTCACGTTAGTTTATTTTCACGAGTGACCTACCTATTCAAAAACTCACATATTGCTCTATTTTCACGGGTGACTTGTCTATTTTGAAAATTTATATATTGGTCTATTTTCACTGGCGATCTCCATTTTAAAATTCAATCAATGGTTTGTTTTCACAGGTGACCTACCCATTTTAAAATTCAAACAACGATCAATTTTTTGGGTGACCTACCCATTTTGAAGTTCAACAAGAACTTTAACAAGCATTCATGCTCCCCTGAAATTGGTCAATTTTCTCAGGTGACATACCTATTTTGAAATTCAAAACACTGGTTTATTTTCATTGGCAATCCAGCCATTCAAAAAATCACATAATGGTCTATTTTCACAAGCAACCTGCTATTTTTCAAATTCTAAAAAGAACTTCAATAAACAACCATGCTTTCCTGAAATTAGTCTATTTTCATGGATAACATGCTTATTTTGAAAACTGTTCTATTTTTCCCAGCGACCTACCTATTTTGAGATTTTAAAATAGGTTTATTTTCATAGGTGACATGCCTATTTAAAAGCTAACTATGATTAAAATCCTTCAAAACTTTCCTAAAATAAAATACCCTATTTGGATAAACTCTTTATAAAAAAAATGTTTGGTCTTTGTTATTCACATCTCATTGATATAATCTGTATATCGCTTCTTAATTTTTGTTCACTCATGTAGATTTTACCATTTTTCCTCTTGACAAATCTTGTACCAACACTATCTCAAAGTTGAGTGCATGACTTTTAAAATATAAGTCCCTTATTCCTTTATAATTCTTCTTTTGATTGTTGAGGGTTGTAATCTCTTGATGTTTCCTAATTGCATGGTTTAAGTTATTACTTTTTAATTATTTGTTTGAACCTGCATTCCTTGCTTTCATAGATTAAGGATTCTTTCTTTATCAACTCTGATTCCTTAAAATCTTGCTATTGAGGTTTATTATAAGTGAAGACCCTCAAAGAACAAGAATACTATAAAATACATAAGTTTTATTTTTCCATGTCTCACTCGTCAAAAAACTATTACAGTCCTATTATATAGAGAAAAAATCTAGAAAATTCTAATATTGTTGAATAAGAAAAATAAAATAGAAAAAATATTATCTTCAAATAAGAATCAAACTTGAAAATTATAATAATACAAAATAGAAAAACTTAAAACTTGTTAGGAAATTAGATATATTCTGTAATTGGTAATGTATATTTACTTTCCTGCTTTACAGTATTTCATTCCTAAATTATAGGAATGATTAGAGTCCTAATAGGTTATTGTCATCAACCTATTCTTGTATATATTCATACCCTAATGATAGTGAACATACACTTCCGCAATATACATCTCTTTTACAATCTTTCATGGTATCAGAGCTGGACTAAAAGCTCAATCCAATTCTGCGTCCCAGATCCCTCACAAAAAAACTCATTCATCATGTCCAGTGAAGAAGTCCCAATAACTTTGCCATCAAACGGCAAAGAAGTCATCAATTCCATCAGTTCTGCAGAATCATCGAAATCAACCATCTCAAATCCTTTTTGTCTCAATCATTCAGATCATCCAGGTTTGGTTTTAATTTCCAAACCATTGAATGGAGACAATTATTCAACTTGGAGAAGGGCCATGACTCTAGCCCTGAATTCCAAGAATAAGCTGGGTTTCGTCGACGGCTCCATCACAGCCCCTTCACCAGAAATTGATCCAGAAGGCTATGCATCATGGTCTCGATGCAACGACATGGTACACTCTTGGATCATCAACACCATCAACCCAGAAATCTCTGACAGCGTCATCTACTACTCCACTGCAACTGAAGTTTGGGACGATCTGCGTGAACGATTTTCCCAAGGTAATGCTCCCCGCATATTTGAAATTCAGAGAGAAATTGCATACCTCAGACAAGAACAACTCTCAGTTTCTTGTTATTACACAAAGCTCAAAGGGTTATGGGACGAACTTGCCTCATACAACAATGCAACACAAAACACACAGCAAGACCAACAAAAATTAATGCAATTTTTGATGGGACTCAATGATTCTTACAGTGCTATCCGAGGTCAAATTCTCCTCATGCATCCTCTCCCAAGCGTTCGTCAGGCCTACTCCTCTGTTTCTCAAGAAGAGAAACAGCGACTCCTTAGCTCCACCCTTGCTGCGACGGATTCTCCAAGCAGTGCAGCCATGGCGGTTCGGGGATTCAACAGACCCACTGCGAACCCACGATTTGAGAAACCCAACAGATCATATGGGTCTCAAAATTACCGATCGCAAGCAAGGACCACTGAAAACTTCAGTGAAGGTCGCCATGATAGGTGTTGTGCTACCTCCGGCAGAGGACGTCCATATTGCAATCACTGTGGAGAACCAGGTCACTGGATTCAGACATGCTACGAAATCCATGGATATCCCGTCGGCCACCCAAAAGGAAAGAACAATTTTGGCTCTGGACCCAGGCGTTTCACTCCACACGCAGCTAACCAAGTCTCTGATCTTACATCTAAAATGGACGGGACTCACTTGGTTGGAATTTCCGAGACCCAGCTGCAGCAACTCTTGTCTTTAATTGACAAGAAAAATGAAGGCTCTAATGTGCATAATAGTGCCGTTCCCAGTAATGCCGTGACACCAGTAACAAAGCCAGGTTTTTCTAAAATTAAAGCACGCAATTGGGCTATTGATAGTGGCGCGACGCACCATATTGCTTCTTCATCTACATTATTTTGCAATAATAAAAAATGTGCATTGCCACCTGTTCTGCTACCTAGTGGAGAAACTGCTGAAATTATTGCAAAGGGATCAGTGCCTTTAAATACTGTTTATTATCTGCATGATGTACTTCATGTACCTAAATTCAAAGTGGATTTAATGTCAGTTAGTCGACTGACCAGAAGCCTGAATTGTTCGATCACATTCTTACCGTATTGGTGTATTTTGCAGGATCTGGCTACGAGGAGGATGATTGGTTTGGGTAAACAACGTGACGGATTATACTACTTGGTGGCACTAGCGACGAAGAAACCCTTGCCCCCACTCATAAGCCGACCATCATGCCACCTTACCACATCATCCACCGACCTATGGCACAATCGTTTGGGCCACACATCTCATTCTTGTTTAAATTTCATTGCCAAACATTTTTTAAATTTTCCCGTTGAGTCAAATAAAATTTGCCATATTTGTCCATTGGCTAAACAAAGTCGTTTACCTTTCCGTCCAAGTATAATTTCATCCGTTAAACCATTTGAAATAATTCATTGTGATATTTGGGGTCGTTATCAACACCCTTCTCTTTCTGGTGCACATTATTTCCTTACCATTGTCGATGATTATACACGTTTTACATGGATTTTTTTAATGCGTCATAAAAATGAGACACAATCTCTTTTAAAACAATTCTTCAGTTATGTCTCTACACAATTTGAAACACGCATTAAAATTTTTCGCAGTGACAATGGTGGTGAGTTTATATCCCTCCGTTCTTTTTTTCAAGACACTGGGGTCATTTTTCAACACTCTTGTGTTTACACGCCTCAACAAAATGGGGTTGTGGAACGCAAACATCGTCATATTCTTCAGGTTGCCCGAGCGTTAAAATTCCAAGCTCAACTTCCCGCTAAATTTTGGGGTGAGTGTACCCTCACTGCCGTGCACATTATCAACCGTCTTCCCTCTCCAGTACTTTTTTTCAAAACACCTTTTGAACTCCTTTACTCCAAATCCCCTTCTTTTTCTCATTTTCGTGTCTTTGGATGCCTTGCATATGCTACAAATGTTCATCCATCTCATAAATTTGATCATCGTTCCATCCGATCAATTTTTATTGAATATCCACTCGGTCAAAAAGCATACAAGTTATTCAATTTGTCAACCAAAAAGATTTTTACAAGTAGAGATGTAAAATTTCATGAAAACATTTTTCCCTTTGCATCAGAAATACCCATTTCGGCCCAAACACCACTGCCAATTGACACAGCCCGAAACTTCCCAGCCCAGCAAATAACCCCTCCACAAAACCCAGCCCAACTTACAAACCCGGAACCCATCAGCCCTTTACCTCCTGACCCGCCCCACACTACAGACCATACATCCACCAGCCCATCAGCCCGCAGCCCATCAACTCTTCCCCACAGCCATACATCCACCAGCCCATCAGCCCATCAACCATTCCCCACAACCCAACAAACCCACCAGACCACACATCAACCAGCCCACACCCCTCCACTCCGACAGCTCCACCATCACACCATCACCCCATCAGCTCAACGACGGAACAACCACCAGTTACCGTCGACACAATCCACTCTCCTTCATCACCAAATCCAGACTCATCCATCGACCCATCTTCCACACCACATCATCCCTCTACTGCACCTTCATCAGAACCACTTGCCCTTCGTCGCTCAAGCCGACATGTTCATCCACCGGTCAAGCTCTCCGATTACATCTGCTCACATGTTTCCCTCGACCAATCACTCTCCTTGCTGCCTGGTCCGAACAAAGGTACACGCTATCCACTTGTGAATTTTGTCTCCTATCACAGATATCATCCTGGGCTGCGTTCTTTTGTTGCACAGATTAGTGCCATTACTGAACCGAATTCTTACTCAGAGGCTGTGCATTTTCCTGAGTGGCGTTGTGCTATGAGTTCTGAATTGCAGGCATTACAGGACAATGGAACATGGTCTCTCACTAAACTTCCCGTCGGCAAGAAACCCATTGGGTGCCGTTGGGTCTACAAGGTAAAGCACCGTTCGGATGGGTCAGTCGAGAGGTACAAGGCACGGTTGGTGGCAAAAGGATTCACACAATTGGAGGGGGTGGACTACCAGGATACATTCTCTCTAACTGCGAAAATAATTTCAGTCCGCTGCTTGTTGGCTTTGGCAGCAGCTAGACATTGGCCTCTCCACCAGTTGGACGTTAACAATGCGTTCCTTCACGGAGACTTGACTGAGGAGATATATATGTCACCACCGCCAGGGCTGCGGCGACAGGGGGAGGAAGAACTAGTTTGTCGCCTGCATAAGTCACTGTATGGACTGAAGCAAGCATCCCGCCAATGGTTTGCAAAATTTTCCGAAGCAATGTGTTCTGCTGGTTATGAGCAATCCCGAGCAGACTACTCATTATTCATCAAAAATCAAGGCAAGTCATTCACAGCCTTATTGATATATGTCGATGACATTTTAATCACTGGTAATAACACTGCTAGTATTGATGAGCTTAAGAAATTCCTGCACAGTCACTTTCACCTAAAAGACCTTGGTGTGTTGAAGTATTTCCTTGGTATTGAAGTATCCTCATCTAAGAATGGTATTTTTATTTCCCAACGCAAATATGCACTGGAAATAATTAAGGATGTAGGATTGTTGGGTGCTGCCCCTAATAGCACGCCTATGGAACGTAGTCTAAAATTGTCGGACAAGAGTGACTTGCTCAAAGAACCGGGACAGTACAGACGATTAGTTGGGAGACTTATATATTTAACTGTTTCGAGGCCAGATATAATGTATGCAGTACATGTGTTGAGTAGATTTATGCACGAGCCTAGAAAACTCCATATGGAAGCAGCACTGCGAGTTGTCCGCTATTTGAAAGGAGCACCTGGTCAAGGTTTATTTTTCTCTTCGAATAATGATTTCAGGTTGAGAGCTTATTGTGATTCAGATTGGGCAGGCTGTCCACTCACTAGGAGATCGACCACGGGATATTGCGTCTTTTTAGGACCTTCATTGATTTCATGGCGATCAAAACGGCAGAAAACAGTTTCCCTTTCCTCTGCCGAAGCAGAGTATCGTGCAATGACAGGGGCTTGTTGTGAACTAACATGGTTGCGGTGTCTATTGAAAGATTTGGGGATTATGCATCATGAGCCAGCCTTGCTTTATTGTGATAACAAGGCTGCACTGCACATTGCCGCCAATCCAGTTTTTCATGAACGAACCAGGCACATTGAAATGGACTGCCACTTCATCAGAGACAAGATACAAGATGGTTCAGTAATTACAAGACATGTGGGAACGGCACTTCAATTAGCAGACGTCTTGACCAAACCATTGGGAAAAGAAATCTTCGTTCCTATGATTCGCAAGTTGGGAGTACATGACATTCACTCTCCAACTTGAGGGGGAGTGTTAGGAAATTAGATATATTCTGTAATTGGTAATGTATATTTACTTTCCTGCTTTACAGTATTTCATTCCTAAATTATAGGAATGATTAGAGTCCTAATAGGTTATTGTCATCAACCTATTCTTGTATATATTCATACCCTAATGATAGTGAACATACACTTCCGCAATATACATCTCTTTTACAATCTTTCAAAACTAACTAAGAAAAATATATATTTATATAAATAAATCTTGCATAAGTTTTCTTGGGTTGGAATAAACTAATCCTTGAGTTCAAATCTTAGCCAAGAATTGTTCTTCACCATGAACATCTTTTTATAACCCCAGGGGGTTGGCCTGGCGGTGGAGGCCTGGGGCTCGTGGGTGTGCTCCCCATGAGGTCTCAGGTTCGAATCCGCTCAGGTGCAAACAATTTCTTGGGGCCATCGGACTTGGGCGAAGCCCTTGACTTAACCGTGGTGCACTTGTGGGAAACATGCTTGCCGAGGCCTTGTGCACCCCCGGGATTAGTCAGGCTCAGCGGCCTGGATACCCGTGGTTAGCTTCGGCTTATCCAAAAAAAAAATCTTTTTATGTGTGAGCCACTTTGTCGTGGGTCCCTATAACCTTTGATTGGACCTTCATATCATATGTTCCTATCACATTATCTTTGTGTAGGTCATCTCATCATAGATTTTTAACACATCACTTTTGTGTGAGGCTTCCTATTATAGATCCCACCACCAAGATTTTCAATAGCATCAACAATGCATGTAAAAATAACACGTTAATTCTTAGATTTTTTCCCTAGTAAGGAACCTCTTTATCTCCTCATAAACAAACACGTCATATCATGTTACCTCTTCCAACAATTGGTTATTCAACAATACACTTTAGTTTATCACTAGAAATCAGTAAGCTCTAATCTAATACACGAACTCTACGACCTCTAACCAAAACCATTAAGAATCAATGGGTTTTGATACCAACCAACATGGCTAGAAGTGAATGATAATTGAGTTTATTACAGGTCAAAACAATCAAAACCTAGAACACTACCATAACTATTGGAAGACACCCAAATTATTTTATTTCTTTTCATCCTTATCTCACTTGCTGAAAAGCTATCATAACCTTTCATATAAAAAAAATCAAACCTAATAATACCAAACAAGATTAAAAAAACTATTCTCTTCAGATAGGAATAAAACTTGAAAAACATAAAAATACAAAATAGGAAAGCATAAAGTTAACAAGGAAAAAAAATATTTTTTTCTAAAAAACCCTTGCACATTGCCCTCTGATTGGAAAGAACTCGTCTTTGAGTTTAGATCTGACTTAGAAACTTTTCTTCACCATGAACATCCTTTTATGTGTGGGGTTTCCCATCATGAGTTCCTAATACAACATCTTTGTGTGGATCATTCCATTATGAATCTCTAATACAATACTTTTATGCAAGGTGCCCCGTCATTGGTTTATTCTCAACAATGGTTTTCTCGAGATGGAACCTCACCATATCCTCTTATACAAGCACATTTTCTCAAAACTCTTAAAAGACCGAAACACTACTATAACTATTTGGAGATGCGTAAAATATTTAATTTTTATTTATTGATGTCTCACTTGCCAAAATAGTAATTACAATCTTTCATAGAAAAAAATAATAAAATCCTGATAATATTTAATAGGAAAAATCTTGAAATAAGAATAAAACTAGAAAAATATAATAATACGAAATAAGAAAATTAAATACAAAAATAAAAAAAATCAATTAATAAATATGTAAGTTCTAAAAAAGAAACTCTTCTACTAATAAAATAGAAAAACATAATAACATAGAATAAAATAAAATCTAGTTTTACTTTTACTAGGGGAAAAATCATTTCTTATTTATTAAGAATTTAGCGACTTGTGAACGGTGTCGTAAAATGTCGTTGAAATTCAATTATTTTTGTAGCCGGTGCTCAAAATTGGGAGTTTTAACTGTGGACCCATATTGTACAGCAAAACAATTCGTCAGGTAGATCTAGATTTTAGATCTCCTCTCCTCTCCTCTTCCAATTGAGCAAACAATCTCTCTTTCCTTTCCTTTTCCTCAATTCTGTCTTCAACCCCATTTACAGTGCTGTCCAACTTTGTCTTTTCGAACGCAGTATATCTTACCGTTCCACGGGCAATCCAATCCTCAATTTAGGGTTTCGAGATCGGGCATGCACCTTTTATGATAAAATAAATAGAAATAGGATTTGATTCAGTTATTATTATTATTATTATTATTATTATTTTGTAAAAAACGAAGGAAAATAGAGGGCGAAGATGATGATGCCGCCGGTAAAAACTTCGTATAGGGATCGGACACAAGAGTTCTTGAGTGTAGCAGACAGGCTAAAGAAATCGTTCTCATCGGCGAACAATGTGGCATCATCCAGCAGTGGTAGCAGCACCAAGGCCGATGCCACGCGATCTGCTGTGGCGATTCATTCCGAATTTAATAAAAGAGCATCCAAGATTGGGCTTGGGATCCACCAGACATCGCAAAAGCTGGCAAAGCTCGCAAAACGTGAGTTACTTGATTGTCTTCCGTCCTTCATTATGTGGGTTTCAAGGTTGATAATTGATAATTTAAGGTTGATAATTTAAGGTTGATAATTGATAATTTAAGTGAGTAATAGTGTCATGGAAATGGTAACAGTTTGATAAAGATGCATTCTTAAAACACAGCATTACTAAAATGCGTAGGACGTGTTGGAATTAGTTGAATTTTACAATTAGTTTATTTTTGGATCAAAGAGGGTTGGAGATGGAGATTTGTTCTTGATGCAATTGATGAGTTTTGGCCTATCATTTGTTTGCTTGCACTCCCTACGTGTTTGTCCTTAAATGATTTTAAAGGATAAGTTCTTGTCAGTGTAATAATTATAACTTTATTATATTTTATTAATCATAGGATAGTGTTTCATCTGTTTTCTTTCTAGGACTTTGTTCATGGGAAATTTAAGGGGTTTTACTTAGCATACATTCAGAAAAATTGAAAACTGCTTCTCACATGGTGTCTGCTTTTATCTTCTTCTTTTTTTAAATTTCTATCTTTCAATGATACCCTGTATGTAATTTTTCAATTCTTAGTCTTTTACACGCACAGAATCTTTTTTTGATCAGAAAAGAAATGTCAAATGTGATTTTAGAATTATTACTAACATATTGTAACAAATAATTTCATTTATGATTCATGGTCAAAGAGTAAAATAATTGTATTATAATTTGGAAAATGTAATCAATAAATTTAATGTTCTACTTTGAAATGTTCCAAATGAATCTTCCAAAAAAAATTATAGAAGTGGTACAGGGATTTTGTGGCAACTCAGACCAATCCAGAGGGTCTTAGCTGATCAGTTTCTCTATCCACCTTGGTAAAGTGTTGGGTTCAAATTACTTAATATGGCACATTTAAAAGGTTTTCAATCTATGGGGATTTGAAGAAGTAAATGAAGGATGAATATAATGGGAAGGACAAATATGTTATACTGATACTGAGTGAGAACTCTCATATTCTTCATATTTTGCGTGCATGAGCTTCAGGTTATTTAATTTAGGGTAATTAGGTAAGTACTGCCATCTTTATCCTCATCTTTTATATTGAATTCCTCTGTTGCAATGACTTTGTAATTTTTTCTCATTTCCTCCTTAATCCTTATTTTGATGAATTTCTTCTCATCAAAGCAGATCCTGGAAATAACTAGTACCTGTAGACTGATCAGTATGGTTGCAACTATTAGAGTTTCACAGCTTATTGGTGGTCTGATGTTCTCTGTCTCTCATTAACGTTGTAAATGTCCATAAATAATTGAAGTTAAGCTGAATTAATATATCATATATCATTATTCTTACTGGGAGAGTCATGGGCTCAGCTTTGCTTGGAGAGCTGTATACCACCCTGAAATGTAGGGTGTTGCATATGCAAAATTTCATTAGGGTTCAAAACCACTGATTGAATATGATACTCAGACCTCAGTAGCTCGAAGGTTAGCTGCAAGAAATTTTAGAAACCAAAGTCATTGAAATGGAAGTATGTTGAATTAACAGTACATTGTCTATTCATTTTTACTTTCATTGGTTCATATCTTCTTACACCAGGAATGCTACGAATGCATCCCTTGATTGTGTCACTTTTATTGAAATTTGTGATTATATGATGTCTATGAGTGGTGCTAGATCTCTCTCTTTTCTTTTCTTTTCTTTTTCTCTCAATTATAGCATATGGTCATTCCATTGCTTGGATCAGAAAAAATGTTTTACTATACTTTCAGTTTTTTTAGATTAATGTTTAAAATAACTTAGCCAATTTGAGGCTGGAATTGAAATATTTGGCTTTGACATTTTATTGTGTTTTGATCAGTGGCAAAAAGAACATCAGTGTTTGACGATCCAACTCTGGAGATCCAAGAGTTGACAGCAGTAATAAAACAAGATATTACTGTGCTTAATTCAGCTGTAGTGGACCTCCAACTCCTTTGCAGCTCCCAGAATGAAAGTGGAAACATCTCAAGTGATACTACAACTCATTCAACCACAGTTGTGGATAACCTAAAGAATCGCTTGATGACTGCTACAAAGGAATTTAAAGAAGTCCTCACAATGCGGACAGAGGTAAGTTGAAATTTGTTATTTAACACGAGGCTGCTCAATATTCCGTAATTGGATTATTGCTATTGTAATTTATTGTTTATGTTTTGAATTCTCTGTTTATGTACAGAATCTAAAGGTTCATGAGAATCGAAGGCAGCTGTTTTCTTCCACTGCTTCAAAAGACACCTCAAATCCCTTTGTTCGCCAGCGTCCACTTGCTTCCAGGACAGCTGCTAATGCATCACAGGCTCCTCCCCCTCCATGGGCCAATGGTTCTGTATCCTCATCCCAGATTCCCAGGTACAGGTTACAGAATTTGTTGTTATTAAGATGTGTTCGATAAGGGTGTTGTGGTAGGAACAACCTTGTGTTTTTTAATCTCCTTTCCTTTTTCCTTGTGTGCTAATTCATGAAATTTCCTTCCAATTTTGATATGAATTTTTTTGGGCATGGGATGATTGTGATTCTGATACATGAGATTTTGGGGTCAAGAGACAAGAGTGTCTATTTTGCCACTGAAATCGTCTTCCTTTTCCTTTGCAGCAAACAGACAGATGTAGAGTCCCAGCCGCTTTTGCAGCAGCAGCAGCAGCAAATGGTTCCACTACAAGACAGTTACATGCAGAGCAGAGCTGAAGCACTTCATAATGTGGAGTCAACAATCCATGAGCTTGGCAACATCTTTACTCAACTAGCTACTATGGTGTCACAGCAAGGAGAGCTTGCTATAAGGTTTGTTATTTGTTATGGTTTCCATCGCATGAAATGATGCTTTGATTAAGCAAATGCGTTTCAATATTTGCATACATAGATGCATGAGGATTGTCTGGAAAGTTGTAGTACTCTTCAGCTCCTCCTATTGGGAACAGTTTTTATGTCACTAAATCCTAGACATGGCTATCTTTTTCTTAAAGATGCATGTTGGCTGCTACTTTCTGTTTAAATTTATCACCTTCTATTTAGCAATGGCTTACGACTCACCTTATGGCACTGCTGGCACAGGATTGACGAGAACATGGACGAGACACTGTCAAATGTAGAAGGTGCACAGGGCCAACTAGTCAGGTATCTTAACAGTATTTCATCCAACCGATGGCTGATGATGAAAATATTCCTTGTACTTATTGTATTCCTTATGTTTTTTGTGTTTTTTGTGGCATAAGAGTATACGAGAAAAATGCACTTGAAACGTATATTTCCCCTTCATTTTCCTGCTCCTGGTGGTGCGTTATCTTTATTCTTCCCCTTGAAATTAAGAATGCAAAGCATGAATGTATATTTGTACTATGAAATCAGGTCAAGGGGGCCTATCCAGTTTTGACTTTTGTCTTCAAACCTTGTTAATTTTATTCCAAAAATCCTTCTGGTTAATGATTATTACTGTAAGAGTAATAATAGGGCGCTGTGCATCATAATTCCGATATGATCGTGGCATTGATCAGTGCTGGTTGTGGATTTCGACAAACTTACTGGTCTGCGATCCGACAGAGTTTCATTCCTTGGAGATGATGAAGGCTTGCAAGCTTGAGAGGGTTTTGGCAAAGCTACAGTGCTCGTAGAAAGCTGCTTCTTTTTTTTTTTTTTATTATTATTATTATCACATTAACGTTTAGAAGATCATGAAAAGTCATAAAAAGTAAATTCCAACTCCATTTTTCTTGAAGTGAAAACTAAGAATAATATTACACTGGTTTTTATGGTTTTGGTTAAAGAGATTTTTTTATACAATTAAAAATGATCATGGTTATCCTACTTTCATAGTAAGCTTACCATTTATTTCTTGATGAGATGATTTGAAGACTAAAAGAAGGTTCAATTTCCCATATGAATTACTATTGGCCAATACAGTCTAATAATAAATTTGAAATTTAGATCCAAATCAACCTATTAAATATATATAAAAAGAAAAGGAATTCCAAATGCTCGAGGCTTCTCTTTTAACACATTAATTAAAAAATTATGAAACTAGCCTTGAGGTCCAATTTCAAACTCTAGGTAGGATTTGTAAGATGAAAATCCTAGTGGCTTAGAAATAATAATAAAATATTGTAAAAGAGATAAATCTAATCTAACTTAAATAATAATAATAATAATAATAATAATAATAATATAGAAAGAAGAAAACAAAACCTATAATATTGGTCTCAAGTCCTAAATATGAGATAACAACTCAATAATACACCAATAATATAAAAAAACCTAAAAATAATTAATTAAGATATCACATATATTAGAATTTGAGAAGAATAAATTGTTATTGGTTAGCCTCCACACCTTTATTCTAAA
This sequence comes from Salix brachista, assembly GCA_009078335.1. NCBI lineage: Eukaryota > Viridiplantae > Streptophyta > Magnoliopsida > Malpighiales > Salicaceae > Salix > Salix brachista. The sequence goes on along the minus strand of CM018589.1, from coordinate 7,764,796 downwards.
TGTGTGTATTGACAAAAAAAAAAAAAAAAAAGCTACAAGAGAACATCCCCACCCCTTCTTAGGGTAATGTAAAGTCCCAAATTCAAACATCAACAAAGATGATAGAGATGGTGAATTTTATGATGGGAGGATTGTGTGATAAACTTAAGAGGATGGAGAAATATGGTAATAAACATGGTATAAGTGTCCAACATGTGAGAAAGGTCAAGGATAATCTGAAATCAAACAATGATAGTAGGTTGAAAGGCCAAGATGAGCTGATAATAAGGATTTTAAGAAAGGGAATGGATGTTACAAGTTTCAAATATTTATGATCATAATGCTTTAATGAGGTCAGATAAAAAGTGTAAGGCTAAATGAATTGTAAAGGTTTATAAAGAAATAAATAAAGAACATGAAGAATAGATAACTTTAGTTCAACGTCGAAAGATGAAAAACAAAAAAGAGCAATAGTGGTTATCATTCAAAAGTATATGCATAAGTTGATAACAAGGTGTGCATATTTGAAATTATTATCAGCTATTAATTTCATACAAATTTGTTGGAGATAAATGTTTGCAATTAAAGAGCTCCAAAATATTCAACAAGAAGCTTAAGAATTTTCCATTATATCTATTAGTTATTCGAGAATGAATCATCTTGAAGAGAGAGCAAATGATACGATCTAGCCAAGGTCAATTTCAAATTTTGATGTAAAATTCTTATGGTCCAATTGTACACTAATAATTATAAATCCACATCAAATCATTGAATCAAATGGAAACTGTACTAGAAGATTTCAAAGGTATTTTATTATGTTGGGATAACATTTCAGATTAGTTGGAGTTTGAGAAGACCTGGCAATATAGGTTGGAATAAGTTGTATGAATTTTGTTATTTACTTTATTTTGACTTGTAAACTTTCTATTTGGCAAGGATTTTTTCCTATAAGGATATAACAACTTATTTTAGAAATTTCCTAGTTCTACAAGAAAAGTTAAAGGAAGACAACGAGGCTTCCATGTTGTGAAATTATTCTTTAGATTTTCAATTCATTATCATAGACAAACAAGAACACTAAAGAGGAGGCAACTTCAACAATTAATTTTCTTGCTTATTTTGGATCTAATGGTAACAACAAAGATCTCATTGTTTCTAGGATGGAGATTTCATTCATGTTATTATTTAAACTAGAAAATTTATTTGTCTTTTGTTATTTTGTTGAATTAGGTGCAAAAAGTTTAGTTTATATGTTAGATTTATTGTTTTTTTCATGATTGGGCTTGATTAATATTTGATTTTCAACTAAGATCCAAACTTGTTTGGATTACTATTTTTGGCTTATTAGTAAAAGTTTTGAGTTAGTTTTTATATGGATAAATTCAGCCCATAAGGGTAGATCCATTAGAGTTTATTTTCAGAACTATTTAAATACATGTGAACCTAATTTTTTTTTAAAAAACTTTGATGAATAATACGTTTGAACTTTTTAGTTTTAACTTATGAGATAAATTCTTGTATTCTTTCATTTTTCTCTAATATATTGGTACCTTGAAACCTATTTTTATTGTATCACACTTCTATTAGACCTCTTTCAACTTTTTGAGATCAAATATCAATCAAAATTGTAGATTACGTGATCACAAGATTCATATAAAGTTTTTCTTTAATAATTGATTTAGAACTCATTATATATTTTTTGTTATTCTAAAAATCTAAAAATGAAAGAAAGATGATAGCAAATGGTGGAAGGGTTTTCATGTAAGGAGTGAGGTTTTTCAATCTTAAACAAATCTTTTTACTAAGCACATTTTTTTTCTTTTTAATATATTTTTTTAATCATAAAATACTAATTAAATACAATTGAAGAGCTAGTAAAATATAAAAAAGGGCCAATCTTGCTTATCAATCAATTAAATAAAAATGCTAGGGGCAAATTTTGAAAATATAAGGTTGAGATATTAAAAATAGTGAGGGTCCTTAACCGATAAAAGTTTGAGAAGGATTTGGAATATATATATATATATATATATATATATATATATATATCCAAAAATGTTCTAATAACTAAGGTTGTTAATTTCGTTTTGTTCCGTCTAGAATGACTGGTATATATCATTCAACTTCAAGAAATGAAAGTTTTTCTAGGAACTTACCTGGTTGTAATTTAGATTTATCTCGATCAGAATCTAGGTCTGTTCCAGAAATAGTGCTAAAATTCCACCCGAACATTCTGGTTTCATTTCGTTTATTTCGTTCTGATCAAATAATATTTTTTTTAAAATAATGAATAGTTTTACAATATCAATCATATCTCTTAATTCGACAATTAGATCGAGATGAAATTTTATAAAGAGTCTCTTGACATATTTATATATATTAGCTTAAAATTTTAGAGCAATCAAAGAATATAATGACCTTGCGAGATTGATGATGACATTCTCATAATATTATGTAGATTCATAATTTTGTTCAGAAAAATTATTTTATTGTGTTTTTTTTTAGATTTTATCATTCAAGAACGAGTTTAGATTTGTTTTGCTTTGTTTTATTTAAGGTTATCATGATCTTAGGGCAAGTCCAACGGAGGAGCCATCAGAGGAGGCAAAGCCAAAATTTGGCTCTTTTTGTTAAAATTGTCACTCCAACGGGGAGAGGCAAATGAAGAGGCAAAATGCCTCTTCCAATTTCGGGAGCCATTCCCACAGGTCTGAAATGAAGAGGCAAAATTGAAATCTAGCCGTTGTAAATATTACCGTTGCCATTATCCACAATAAACACACATCAACACAGCAAGAATGGTCTCAAGAATTGAAAAAACACAATATATTTTTCAGCCAATTTTCTAGCCAATCCGAACAAGATTTAACAGAATATACCTTCATCAAAATCCCAAGAAGAAGGTTGCTCTCTTTTCCAAGAAGAAGGCTGCTCCTAGATGACAGAGTTCCAAAAATATTTTGTTTTGGAGAGGAAGAAGGGGAGAAAGGGAGAGGGAGTAGAGAGGGAATCGCCATGGGAGAAGAGGCGAGATTGCAGAGTGAGAGGGACGGAGACGAGATGGGAGAGTGAGAGGGACGGAGGCCAGATCGGAGAGTGAGAGGGACGGCCATGGGAGGAGAGGGAGCTCAGTGAGAGTGAGAGAGGGAGCGGCCATAGTGATAAAAGGGGTAGGGTTTCGGGTGAGTGTGTGTGGGTGGGAGGGTAATTAATAATAATATTAAGGGAAAAAAATAAGGGGGTAATTAATGATAATATTTAGGGGAAAAAATAAAGGGTAATTAATGATAATATTTAAGGAAAAAAATAAATAATAATAATATTTAGCATAAAAAAATAATTATGCGAAATTGGTAAATTAGAAATTTCTTGATCAGTTAGCTTAATTACATATTTTAAATTTACCGTTAGATTTATAAACTGTTTAAATTTTGTGTTTAGAACTGTTGTGCATTTATTCGTAAATAAATGTTTTTATAAGTTTATTAATACTGTAATTTTGATAGAATTTGAGTTAGATAAAATGTCACATGGGGCAATCACACAATTTTTTTTTATGCAGATGGACTCAAATTTGCCAAACTCATTCACCAACAGATTTCATGCAATTTATTTCTTATAAGTGAGTCTGAACAAATTGTTTAATTATAATTAAATTCATTTTTTTATTTAAATATAAATAAAAAAATTAATTTTTTTGTTGGAGAGTTTTTCAAAAGCAATTATTTAATTATATAACTTACTCCTATTAATTATATAATGAATTGTATAATTATACTATATACAAAATAATTGAATTTTATTTAAAATAAGTTTTAAAAAAAATGGCTCTTAAAAATGGCTCTTACCATTGGAGACCATATCAGCTCAAGAGCCATTTATACACTATTCAAAGAGCCATTTATATCATTTGCCTCTTAAAAATGCCTCCTACCATTGGACTTGCTCTTATAATGCATGTCACACATTTAAAAGGATAACCTTTGTTGACTCGAATTTATCCAATATATCGTCATTTCAATATTTTTTTAAGATGTTAACTTGATTTTTTTAGTTAAGCTATATTTTTATCAATTTTGCATGTTATCTTTGGATTCATCAAGTTAATCAATTTATATCAATTCAACTTTTTTTTTACTTATGTTTCAAATTTAAATTGTACAATTTAAATTATTTTATTTTTAGATTTGAATTAAATTTGTTTGTTCACTATATATATATATATATATAACCCTGAAATGGAATACCAAAACACTTTAAAACCAAGATATTTCATTTCAATTAAAAAAACAAAACATCAATAGAAATGAAACTGATAAATTGGTAATGACAAAAAAAAACTTGTAATTAAAAGAAGAATTGTTGCCACAAGAGCAAGTTATGGAAACGGCAGTCGGCAGTTTAACACCTGTCTCGTTAGACTATCCGTCCACCAGAATTCAAAAACTAAAATACTAAAATATTAAAGCGGGCATTTGAATTTGAAATTACATAACGGCCAAAACTCACTTTGTAGTTTATCCTCCTCCTCCTCCTTAATTTATTCTTCTACTCTTTCCTTACAGCTTCACCCTCTCCCAAAATGGCTTCTCTAGCTCCAGGAATCCTCTTAAAACTCCTCCAATCAATGAACTCCTCTGCCCGTGTCACCGGCGACCACCGATCCCCTCTTCTCCAAGTAATCGGCATCGTCCCTGCTCTCGCCGGCTCCGATCTCTGGCCCAACCAAGGTTTTTACGTCCAACTTTCCGACTCTCTCAACTCCACCTACGTCTCCCTCTCCGAACGCGATACCGACCTTATACTTACAAATCGCCTTCAGCTAGGCCAATTTGTTTATATAGATCGCTTCGATTTCGATTCTCCTGTCCCTAGGGTTTCTGGAATCCGCCCTATCTCTGGCCGCCACTCCTTTGTCGGTACTCCAGAACCTCTCATTGCCCGGATTTCATCTTCCAAGAAAGAGTTTGTTATTCAACCTGTCGCCGACTCCGAATACTCTGTGGATCCAATTGCCGTCTACTTATCCAACAACAAAAAATCCGACGAATTTCCAAGAAATGAGCATAATAAGAAAGGCGAAGTGACGGCTAAAGTTACCAGACAACCGCTTGCACCTCGAGATAATGTGATGGTGGATGAAACTCCTACTGCTAAGAGATTTTCATCTCCGGCAACTGCTAAGAGATTTTCATCTCCAGCTGCTGCTAAGAGACCTGTTTCGGTTGGGAAGAAAAATGCCGCTTCGGTGGAGAGAGATCCTTCTCCAGTGGCCAAAGGGAAGAGATCAGCATCTCCAGTGCCGTCCAAATGTATGGTTCCGAGCTTGGTGGCTGCCAAGGAGGAAAACAGGAAAGCTGCAAGGGAGCCATCAATTATCGTTCCATCCAGGTACAGGCAGCCATCTCCGAGTGGGAGGAAGCAGCCTTCTCCTAATGCTCGACGGGCTTCGATTTCTCCAGGGAGGAGGCTTTCTGGAGTGAAGCTTTCACCTGCTGTCTCGGATTCTGCTGGAAAGAAGAAGATTGCAAATATTGTCGCTGGGATTTCAAAAGTTTCAGAGGCACTTGTTGGGTCTGCAAAGAGTAGTAGGAAGAGCTGGGATGAGATACCAACTGCGGTTGGTTCAGGGGAGATGAAAGAGAAGGGTGAATCCAAGAAGAAACCGGATCTTCAAGCGATTTTGCGGACTCAGGTAATTTCTTTTCTTACTTTTTCATGTTTGAAGAAATGACGCTTCGTAAGAAGCCTATGTTGAAGAGACTTCTTTTCAATGAGGCCTATTATCCACTTCAGTTGTAATACTCTGTTAGTTTGATCACATGCCTTTGCAGTCTTGCTTGTATTACTGAGCTTTTACTTCTAAAATTGGTTGTTTTTAGTTCATTAAGTGAGGCAATGCTGAGGCTTTTCTCGGTCCAGAAATGACATTCTCATGAAATTGCAACTCGCCTTCTTGAAAAAAACGGTGGCTTTGGTAGCAGAATGTCCTCCAACACAACTATTTCATGTAATTTTAGGATTCAAACGCGGGGAAGCATTATTTTGATGCTCTATGAATGGTAGCAGCTCAGGACTGGTTCATTGGCTATTCTCCCAGTTCAATAATATACTTCTGAATTCGTATTTTCAATATGGAATATATTTTCCAAAATACTTTTAGTCCATCAACTTCCTTCAACTACTTGCACCTTTTTGCACTGTCTTCTGTTCTATGTTTTCCATGTGAAGATAGATTGATTTATTTCATTTAGGTTTAGGTCTGACCTTGCGTTGGTTGTTTCCCAGGCTGCCCTGTCTAGACGTCTAAGTGACGCACACAGCAGACAATCAAATCAAGATGAGACTTCGAGTTATGAGAAAACAAAACCCAGTTCACCGGAAGGGCGTCTAGATAATAAGAATCCAACCTGTGCAGCTCTTGGATTCACTGTACATGAGAAGAAATGGACTGATGGTAGTGTTCCATTAGATGCGGTCTCTTCAGAACTTGCAAAATTTGGAAAGGTAAGAATAGCATTTAGGATGGATTACTTTTTTCATCCATTAATGAAGCAGAAATTTCGTTTACCTTGGCAATAGCAGCAATGTATTTATCAGATTACTGGCAACAAGGCAACCTTGTGACAGTGATTGGGTAATGGAAGCAATAGTGCTTAAATATTGACCGCATCATCTCTGAATTAGCTACTTTGTATTTCATGAACAAACAAAAAAAAACAGTTTTTCACATGATGATTAAATGCAGGAGGCTATGCAAAGGAGGGCTCTTGCTTCAACTGCTGCAGCTGAAGCATTGGAGGAAGCAATTGCAACGGAGTCTGTTGTTAGGAGTCTCAGGTAATGCCACTAGTGAGCATTTCTTTCTTGCACGTGCTCACGCATGCACAGCTACAAACACAAACTTATATCGAAAACTCATTTTTTGTTCTGGTTTCCAAGAACATTACTAAACTGATTATTTATGCGTTTCAAAAAAATTGAACTTTTATTTATTTGCTTCAAATTAATATTTATTTTGTATTTTAAAATTGTTTTGATGTGCTGATTTGAAAACTTTTTTTTTTTTTTAAAAAAAAAAATCACTATAAATAGGTTTTGGGATTATAGTTGAGGTTGTTTTTTAAAGTGTTTTTCGTTTAAAAATACATTAAAATATATATTTTAAAAAATAATATTTGATACCCATATATAAAAATAATCTAAAAACATTAAATTTATTTTTTAATTTAAAGTAAAAAAAATATTTTTTTTCAAAAACGTTTTTGAAACTTTTATGTTGTATGTTGTGTGTACCCGTTAAGTTTTCATTCTATTTTTAACATAGATGCTGCATCTAATCATAACTAAATCTGTCAATCGCAGCATCTTTTCAGAACTTGCTTCTTCATCCAAGGCTGGGAACCCTTTACCCACAATTGATCGATTTATCTCAATTTATGATGATGCTGTAAGATATAGTTCAATTGCTGGATCAGTTGCTGCTAGTCACTGTTCTGATCATGATACTACAGCAACCGAGAAATCAAAATCTGCTTCTTTATGGGTAGAAGCTGCCTTAGCTACTGATCTTGAGATTGTTTCGCTTCTAAGCAATCAGAAGAACGAACCTCCGACAGCTCTCCGGAGAAGCTTGTCCAAAAGACCATCTCAAAAGGCTAGCTCGTTGCCGACGTTTGATCCTATTGTCGGGGTTTGGACAAGAGGCCATGGGATGAAGGAAACGGTAGAACTCTCTGTGAAGTTGCAGGCTGAGATGCAAATGTGGTTTGTAAAGTTCATCGAAGAGTCCCTGGATGCTGGTTTTAGGGTTTTAGGAGAGTGTGCTAATAATGGAAGTAAATCATTGCCCCTTAACTCTAGCTCAATTGCAGCTGTCCTGTCCCAGTTGAAGAGAGTCAATGAATGGTTGGACCGCGTTTCATTGAAAGGGGATGAGCTTCTGACAGGAAAGATTGAGAAGCTGAAGAAAAAAATCTATGGATTTGTCATTCAGCATGTTGGAACTACATTTGATAACTCCACTCCGGCTGCTTCATCTTGATTTCCCCCCACTGTTTAAGTCCCGCTTAAACATAAACCCGTGCTGCCTTTTCTTACCTTAACCATAATATATCTTCTTATGACAATTTGCATTTTATCATTTTCATTATGACTTGGGAAAGTATTATATGTATTTTGTAGTTTTGTATTTTTTATTTAATTTAACGTCTTTAAATTAACTTATATTTTTTCATCTTTTTTATGTCCTCTCCCTCTTTGCAGCGTTTTCTACGTGTGAGCGTGCGAATTCCTTCCTTGCATGTGATTAGTTATCCATGTCAAAACCATTGTTTTTTTACTTAATTTCACTTAATTTATTGTATGTTTAGGTCCTTGATGGCACAACAAACATGGGCCACTTTTCTGGTTAGCGGATGATGTGTTAATATTATAATGTAGGTGCGATATTGTTTTTAAAAATGTTTTTTTTTTAAATTAATAAAAATATTTTTTTTTTATTTTTTACGTCATCATATCAATTAAAAAATATATAAATTTGATGATTTTAAAGATAAACATATCTAAACATTGTTTAAACAGAAAAACAAATAATGCTAGTAGTTGCTAATAAAGAATCATAACAAATATGACAATAATAATTATAAAATTATTGAAATGTGTAATTTTTTATAGGGTAGAGGAAGGGATGTTCTAAGGACAATTGTTCATGAAGATTATTTATTGTTGGTTCATCGTGATTAATTTTTTTTAATTTTATACTTTTCATTTTTTACAGTATATCCAATAGTTGGTATGCAATGTTAGTTGATGGAGGGATGTTTACTTCTTTAATTTATTATGTTAAAATATTGAGATGAATACACAATATAATTTATTAAAAAATATTAATGGACCAACTTTTGTTTATAAAGACCAAGATCTCCCCTTGATCAGTCTCCAATAAGTCATTCAAATTTGGAGTTATGCATTCATAAAATTATTTTTTCACGTCTTTTACTATGGCACAAATAATTTTATCTCCCTGCTATGTATCATTAATGCTAAATGTCTGTTTAAAAATGTGATTGAGATATATTTTAAAAATATATTTTGTTATGAAATACATAAAAATAATATTTTTTTTAAAATTACTATGACCCACTTTTATCTATACTTTTTTTTTTAATTTCTATATATATATATAAATATACACACACACTCATTGAAACCTTTTACTTTCTTGTTGGAAATACTTTTTTGCAGACAACATGTTGTTAGTTTTGGCCGACGACATATTATTTTCTTCTTTTTCTCTTAAAAAAACAAGGGTTCACAATTTTTTTTTTTTAAATTAAACCCAAACCAGCAGGGCTTGGCTTGAAGGCACACTGGTGCTCTTGGGCTGTTCATTTTAGTGGCTCAATGCACGTTAGGCCATAAACCCAAGTCTGGGTCTTTTTGGCCTTTTTTAGGTTGAATATAACTTTAAGAGAAAAGATATTGAACCCAATTAAGTTTATGGTTCGGATCACATGTCTACAAGTTAAACCACAACAACCAGACTATTTTTCTTTTTAATATTACTTTTTTATTGATATCATTTTTTGATATATATATATATATTATTTTAAATCTATTTTTCAATTAGTATCCCTCATTAATGAATTTTTTTTCTTATTTTACTTTTTTTGAATAAAGATTTTTTTATGATGTTGTGCATATTTAATTTTTGAAATGATTATTTTGATTTATCTATAAATTTTTTTTATCTTTTGTATATAAGAAATATTTTTATTTTTTGTAAATATTTATTTTCAGATAATACTGTTAACCTGTGCAACCTTGCAAATGTTTTTTTATTTAATCAATTTAATATGTGTCTATTCTTGATATCATTTGATTGACTAAAAAAATACTTTTTATAAACAAATTTAGTAAATATATCAAGATAAATATGTCATTTTGAAAGATTAAATATCTTAATCTATTTTTTTTTTCTCATTGTCAATAATTTCTTTTTTTTCTTTTATTAATATTCAAAGTTATTAATTTATCATGCATAAACGTTTTAATTTACATTTAAATTTTTTAATATACAAAAATACTTCTAAAAAACCTGCTTGTACGCTTCTTTAATAAAAGAAAAGGATATCTTACCCGTTCTTTGTCACAGGTCAAATAGCTAATTTTATTTTATTTTTCTTTCATTTATGCAATCCAAGAAGCAAACCCATAGAAAATGAGAGATCCCGCTAACATCTCACCATGTTAAGTTGTTAACTATATTTTTTAAAATTCTTTATTTTTTTAGTTTTTTAAATATTATTTCAATATATATATATATATTTTAAAAGTTGTTTAGAAAATGTAAACCTAAAAACTTGTCTGTAATCTGTATACCTATTCAAAACTGAGTCGCAAAGTAGAATTATTTTATCAATTAGGTCCTGATAATGTCATTTAACATTTCATTCTAGTATCAATATTTTAAATTATTTCCATAAGAAAATAAATTAATTACATTAATTTTACAAAAATAATGTAATGAATGAGGAATTAACAAACTTTATTAATTGAAAGTCTGGGGACCTAATTGATAAAAGGTTTTGATTTGGTATCCAAATGAGAAAGACCATATAGATAAGGGACTAGATGAGGTTTCCCCGAAACAATATCAAAGCACGAACTCTATTTCTTCCCCTTTTCGTCTTCTACCTCCTAGCTGTAAAAAAAAAGAAGAAAAATCCCTGCAATCAACTTTGAGAATTTGAGATCTGACCTCAAATTCTAAAGCTGATTTAAATTAATAGAAGTTTCCATGGTAGTAGAATTCTTGCTAGGTACAGTAAAAGTATCGGTGATCAATCAAATCGGAAAATCGAATCGGCAATCGCGGCCTTAAACTGGGTGCGAATCAGTCTCGGTCTCGCACCGAAGCCGGCGTGGGACTATTCTTCTTTCTCCGCTCCAACAATGTCCCCCGCGCTCACACCCTCTACTATCTAGAACAACAACAACCCGTCACTCGTCACAATCACAACCGTCCGGTTATGGAATCCACATCTTCTTCTTCGTCTTCTTCTTCCCCCATCTCTACCCCTCCTCTTCAAGAAGAGCCTGAGTACCTTGCACGCTACATGGTGGTAAAACATTCGTGGCGTGGGCGGTACAAGAGGATTCTTTGTATTTCTAATGTTTCGATTATCACCTTAGACCCGAACACGCTCTCCGTTACCAATTCTTACGACGCTGGCGCTGATTTCGAGAGCGCGTCGCCAATTATTGGAAGAGATGAGAATTCTAGTGAGTTTATTTTGAGTGCGAGGACTGATGGTAAAGGTAAATTCAAGGCGATTAAGTTTTCGTCGAAGTTCAGAGCTAGCATTTTGACTGAGCTGCATAGGATTCGATGGAATAGGATTGCTCCTGTTGCTGAGTTCCCGGTTTTGCATCTCAGGAGAAAGCCTAAAGACTGGGTTCTTTTCGTAAGTCACTCTTTTTTTCTGTCAATTTTGATCGAGCAACGCCCCGCCCCGCACCCACACCCGCACCCATATATATATATATATATATGCATGTATGTATTTAGTCACTACTCATGTAAGATTACTATAATATTATTTCTAGCAAAATATTTAGCTAGAGTTCTCAAGTTTCAAATTTGATATGCTAGTATCGTGAAATTTTATGATTTAATATATGCATATTTTATTTGTTGTTCAAAATCCCTGGTTTGGTGCAGAAAATGAAAATTACTTGTGTTGGAGTTGAGCTGGTTGAGTTAAAGTCAGGAGACCTTCGCTGGTGCTTAGATTTTAGAGACATGAGTTCGCCAGCTATCATGCTTCTCGCTGATGCTTATGGAAAGAAAGGTGGTGATCATGGAGGTTTTGTTCTCTGCCCTTCATATGGCAGAAAATCCAAAGCTTTCCAAGCTGCTTCAGGAACCACGAATGCTGCAATTATTTCAAACATGGTATGAACATTAGTTTATGATTTCATTCTTATATGTATTTGTAGTGCTTCGTTGTCTTGTGTGAAGATCCTTTCTTTCTCCATAGCTTCCCTCTCTTTAACACGCAAAATACACCAGAGATCATTTATTGAGTGTGCTTTTGCAGACCAAAACTGCCAAGTCCACGGTTGGGGTCTCACTATCTATGGACAGTTCTCAATCCTTGAGTGCAGAAGAGTATATAAATCGAAGGGGTATCTCATTACTAAAAATTCACCATTACTTTTTTTCATGTCTATGATTTCTTCATCTGTTTTCTCTATGTTGTTTCTCTTAATTGATTTATGTCTCTTTATTTTCAAATTATAGCAAAAGAAGCAGTTGGAGAAAAGGAGACCCCATTTGGGCATTGGTCTGTGACAAGGTTGCGTTCTGCTGCTCATGGAACTTTAAATGTTCCTGGATTGAGTTTGGGAGTTGGTCCAAAAGGGGGACTTGGAGAGCATGGCGATGCTGTCTCTCGCCAACTCATTTTAACAAAGGGTTCGCTCATTGAAAGGCGCCATGATAACTATGAAGTAAGTTGATGAAAAAGTTTAACTACAATTTGAGTGAGGTGTTGTGGGCAATACTGATAATTTGTATATCCATTAAGGTTGGTCTTATGCATCAGATGTTAACATTTTGCCCAAATGAGCGAGTTTTATTTCACATTTACTTGAGTGCATGTGCATGGTGGTATAAAAGTATGGCATACTTGATAGAATTGTATCAAATGCTGAGTATCTTCCTTAGATGTGTGCAGGTTGTTATTGTTCGTCCTTTGTCTGTTGTAAGTTCCCTTGTACGATTTGCTGAGGAGCCCCAAATGTTTGCAATTGAGTTCAGTGATGGGTGCCCCATCCATGTGAGCATCGCTTGGCTTCCTTTTGAAATTTCGTGTGTTTTCAGTGGAAAGTTCCTAATGTGTATTTCATGGCTATAGGTCTATGCAAGCACGTCTCGGGATAGCTTACTAGCTGCAGTTCGTGATGTGTTGCAAATTGACGTAAGTATCTGTCCCTGTTGGATGTGGATAGGTTACTGTAAAAGTTTATATGCATGATTCTAATTTGATAAACCTTCAAGCTTATCAGTGGCATGTGCATTCAATAGGAAAGTTTAATGTTGTGTTGTGGTTGATCTTTTGAGTATACTTTTGCAGGGGCAGCGCCCAGTAACTGTATTACCAAGGCTGACAATGCCTGGTCATCGTATTGATCCACCTTGTGGGAGGGTCCATTTACTATTGGGGTCACAACGTCAAATTGCTGATGTGGAAAGTACATCTTTGCATTTGAAACACTTAGCTGCAGCTGCTAAAGATGCTGTTGCTGAAGGTGGTTCGATTCCTGGTTCAAGAGCTAAATTGTGGCGTAGAATAAGGGAGTTCAATGCATGTATTCCATATAGTGGTGTTCCTATTAACATTGATGTGCCTGAGGTAACTTTGATGGCCTTGATTACAATGCTTCCAGCTACTCCGAATCTTCCTCCAGAGTCTCCTCCATTGCCACCACCTTCTTCTAAAGCAGCTGCAACAGTGATGGGTTTTATTGCTTGTTTACGTAGATTATTGGCTTCAAGAAGTGCAGCTTCACATGTGATGTCTTTTCCTGCTGCTGTTGGAAGAATAATGGGTTTACTTAGAAATGGTTCTGAGGGTGTTGCTGCTGAAGCTGCAGGGCTGGTCACAGCTCTCATTGGAGGCGGCACTGGAGATGCAAGTTTATTAGCAGATTCTAAAGGAGAGAAACATGCCACTATAATGCATGCAAAATCTGTCTTGTTTGCTCATAATGGTTATGTTGTCATCCTTGTCAACAGATTGAAACCTATGTCTATATCACCTCTACTGTCAATGGCTGTTGTTGAAGTTCTCGAGGCCATGATATGTGAACCACATGGTGAAACTACTCAATACACAGTTTTTGTTGAATTGTTACGCCAAGTAGCTGGTTTGCGCCGGCGCTTATTTTCATTGTTTGGGCATCCTGCTGAAAGTGTAAGGGAAATAGTTGCTGTGATCATGCGCACAATTGCAGAAGAGGATGCAATTGCAGCAGAGTCTATGCGTGATGCTGCTTTACGTGATGGTGCTTTACTGAGGCACTTATCACATGCATTTTTCAGTCCTGCTGGTGAGCGACGTGAAGTTAGTCGACAGCTTGTTGCTCTTTGGGCAGATTCCTATCAACCAGCTCTGGATCTATTATCTAGAGTTTTGCCTCCTGGCCATGTTGCTTATCTGCACACACGATCTGATGGAGCTCAACTTGAAGAAGAAAATCGAGAAGGAACATTGATCAGTAGAAGACAGAGGCGTTTACTTCAGCAGAGGAAAGGTCATGCTGGGCGAGGAATGGCCTCTCAAGAGCATTCCTTGCCTTCTGTTAATAATTATGAAGTTGGTGATCCTGTGAGGCAGATAAATGCTGGAACTTTAAGAGGATCGGATAACTATCAAAAATCTTCTCTAGATGCAAATTCTGGACAGTCATCAGCTGCTCGTTCCATTGAAAATTTGACTAATGATGTTGCCTCTACAGGAAATCCACCAAATGATCATTCACCTATCATTGCTTCTGCAGATGCACGGATGACCAATATGCATGAGGAGTCAGAACCAAATGTCTCAAATTCAGTTGACTCTGATGCATGTGGGCCCGGTGTTCAGAATACAGGCCTTCCAGCTCCTGCACAGGTCGTTGTGAAGAATACACCCGTGGGTTCTGGTCGGCTGCTTTGTAACTGGCATGAATTTTGGCGAGCTTTTAGCCTTGATCATAATCGTGCTGATTTAATCTGGAATGAGCGCACAAGGCAAGAGCTGAGGGAGGCGTTGAAGGCTGAGGTTAATAAACTAGATGCTGAGAAGGCGCGATCTGAGGATATTATTCCAGGAGGTGTGACAGCTGATGTGATGGCTGGTCATGATAGCACGCCACAGATATCTTGGAACTATACTGAGTTTTCTGTCAGTTATCCTAGTTTGTCCAAAGAAGTTTGTGTAGGGCAATATTATTTGCGTTTGCTGCTTGACAGTAGCAACAATGGCAGGGCTCAGGATTTTCCTCTGCGTGATCCAGTAGCTTTCTTTAGGGCACTCTACCATCGGTTCTTATGTGATGCGGACATAGGACTTACAGTAGATGGCACTGTTCCTGATGAATTGGGTGCATCTGATGATTGGTGTGATATGGGAAGATTAGATGGTTTTGGGGGAGGGGGAGGCTCATCAGTTAGGGAGCTTTGTGCAAGAGCAATGACAATTGTCTATGAACAGCATTTCAATACTGTAGGTTCTTTTGAGGGTACTGCCCATATTACAGTTCTCTTGGATAGAACAGATGACAGAGCTTTGAGGCACCGTCTTCTTCTTCTTCTAAAGGTATATCATGATTGCCTTTTGTATTTGTTAAGTTGCATGAGTTTAGGTAATGCTATTTGCTAGTTTGTCTTGTCATCTATGTTCCTCAGATGTTTTAGTACCAATAACTATCACTGGATCAACTTGGGATGACTGCCTCTGCTTCCATGTTTGTTTGGGTTTTGTTGTTGTGAGAATTTTGTTTCTTGTCTTCAAGAGGGGCAGGCTGAATCTGATATTGGCATTTATCCTAAAAATAATTGGTTATCTATATCTAATAAATTTGCAGGTATTAATGAAGGATTTACCTAATGTGGAGGCTTGTGTTTTGGTTGGTGGGTGTGTTTTGGCTGTTGATCTTCTGACAGTGGTTCATGAAGCTTCAGAAAGGACTTCGATTCCTTTACAATCTAATTTATTAGCCGCTACTGCTTTCATGGAGCCACTTAAAGAATGGACGTTTATTGACAACAATGGTACACACATTGGACCCTTGGAGAAGGATGCTATTAGAAGGTGCTGGTCGAAGAAGGACATTGATTGGTCAACTAAGTGCTGGGCATCTGGTATGGTAGAGTGGAAGAGATTGCGTGATATCCGGGAACTTCGTTGGGCATTAGCTACTCGTGTTCCTGTCCTCACGTCATTTCAGGTAGGTGTCATTTCTGGCATGGGATTGATGGGGATCTTCATTGTGGTTGCTTTTGTTTTGTACCTGAATATTAAAATGAACAACACACTGTTCTATGTTGCTTTCTTGTTTGGCTGCTGAGTACTTATTTGGTCAAATTCTTCCATGCATTTAACCCCTAATTGCTCAGTTTCTTTTTGTTAGTTGTAAAATAGCATTTGAAATCATTTGTTTTGGAATGACAATATGAGGGATTAATTGAGGCGCAAGTGTGCATGTTTTAGTAAATTTGGTGCTTACAAATGTGTATTGCAATCTTTTAAACTGACAAATTTTGTTGCATTTATGAAATATAGCCTGTGGTGCTGATATACCATCCCTATTATTTGATAACGGTGCAAATGCAGGGAAGCTAGATAACAGCTGCTGGCATTACACTGATTTTACCTGATCCGTTTTTTGTCTCTCTTGGTCATAAATCATTCAAAAACAAAAGGATATGCATATGCAACATGCATGCATAAAAAATATTTTCCCTATTTTTTCCCTTTGTTTGCTTTCAATTAATTCCCACTTTGCATATATTTTTCCCGCTTATTTTATATTCTTATTGTTGGTGGATACTGTATCCAGGTAGGGGATGCAGCATTGTACATATTACATAGCATGGTATCTGCTCATTCAGATCTAGATGATGCTGGAGAAATAGTTACTCCAACCCCAAGGGTTAAGCGGATCTTGTCTAGTCCCCGCTGCCTTCCTCATATTGCACAGGTGATTTTCAGAGCTATCTTTTCACCCCTGAATGTTGAGTTATTGTTGGTATAGTCTACCATCTTTGATGCATTTGGAGAGTTATTAATACTAAGAATATTTGATTGGATTGACATGTTTGTTTTTTAGTTTCGAGTCTTTATACTAGGGGAACATGTTTTAGGATGCATGTGTGATAAAGGACAAAGAGCTTTTTTCCCATTCTTTCTATTTATATTTTCAATAAATATACCTTTACAAGCACAGTACAGTGGGCATTTAGTCTCGTGGCAGGCACTGTGCCAAGCATGGAAGAGGGAGTAAGTAGTACTTTGAGTTTATGTCTTGACACACGAGGAAAAAAAAAAAAGCAAAGATAAACCAAACTTCTATTATCTGATGTCCGTTGATATTTTATGTTCATCAGTGAAAGCTTTGCCTCTTGAGTGAATTGTACTATCCATACCTGATTTTATTTTCTGAAAAAAGGCTATGCTTTCTGGGGAACCAAATATTGTGGAGGCTGCTGCAGCTTTGCTGAAGGCCATTGTTACCAGAAATCCCAAGGCAATGGTACGTCTCTACAGCACTGGTGCATTTTATTTTTGCCTGGCATACCCTGGATCCAATCTCCTCTCCATCGCACAACTCTTTTATGCGACTCATGTCCATCAAGCATTCCATGGTGGGGAAGAAGCGGCAGTTTCCTTGTCATTGCCCCTTGCAAAACGCAGTGTGTTGGGTGGGCTTCTACCCGAATCCTTGCTATATGTACTGGAGCGTAGTGGTCCATCTGCATTTGCAGCTGCAATGGTTTCTGATTCTGATACTCCAGAGATTGTCTGGACTCACAAAATGCGTGCTGAAAATTTGATCCGACAGGTATTTTTAAAACTCCAAATGAGGCAAATACAGTGTGTAGCTCATTGCTTTTATTTTATTTTATTATGTTAAGGTCTCTAGTTGGCTACCTTTTTGGATGACATTTTAAAAAGTGCATTTATCTTGTACTTTTCATCTACAGGTTTTGCAACATCTTGGTGATTTTCCCCATAAATTGTCACAGCACTGTCATTCTTTATACGAGTATGCTCCAATGCCACCAGTGACGTACCCAGAGTTAAGGGATGAAATGTGGTGTCACCGTTATTACCTTCGAAACCTCTGTGACGAGATTCGCTTTCCGAATTGGCCAATTGTCGAACATGTTGAGTTTTTGCAGTCATTACTGGTAATGTGGCGTGAAGAGTTAACACGAAGACCTATGGATCTTTCAGAAGAGGAAGCTTGCAGAATATTAGAGATATCCCTGGAAGATGTATCAAATGATGAAGCCGAAAAGAAGTATTCTTCTGAAGACACAACTAACATAACAAAGCAGATTGAGAACATTGATGAAGAAAAGCTCAAGAGGCAATATAGGAAACTTGCAATGAAATACCATCCTGACAAAAACCCTGAGGGGAGGGAGAAGTTTCTTGCTGTGCAAAAAGCTTATGAGCGACTTCAGGTATACTAAAACGAGAAAATACTTTTATTATGCATGCCTGTACAATGTGAATATTGCACCCTTTAGATTATCAATGTTCTATGAACAAACTGAATATTTCATGTTCTAGTACATAGCATCTGAAGAGTTGATTTCCTATAATATTTATATTTGTACTAAAATCTTTAAATCATAAGATAATAATCATTCATTCGTGTCATTGCTTCTTTGTTTTACCTTAATTTTGCTGAAGTTTTTTTTTTTTTTTTTTTTTTTTTTTTTTTTTTTTTTATTATTATTGTTATGTTTTATGATAGTCAGCACACACTTGTACACCAAAATGTGCAACTTGATATGAATGTTTCACACATCTTACGCTGCTTTGTTCCACAATGTTTTCCCTGCTATTTGGCGATCAGTTCAATCACAACTCACTGTTTGGCCTGCTAATTAGCTTTGACTTATTTTACTGTTTATAGGCCACCATGCAAGGGTTGCAAGGTCCTCAGCCTTGGAGATTACTACTTTTATTGAAAGGACAATGTATTTTATACAGACGATATGGAGATGTGCTTGAGCCTTTTAAATATGCTGGCTACCCCATGTTGCTTAATGCTGTTACAGTGGACCAAGATGATAACAATTTCCTTTCTGCTGATAGAGCTCCTTTACTTGTTGCAGCATCAGAGCTTATTTGGCTGACGTAAATATCCCAGCTGCATTTTGTTTTTCTTTTTCTTGAATTGCTTCTAATAGACTTAAGAAGAGATTTTGACTAGCATTGCTTCTGTCTACCTCTACTGGATATTTAGGTGTGCTTACTCTTCATTAAATGGTGAGGAGCTTGTAAGGGATGGTGGGATACAACTTGTTACAACTCTTCTCTCCCGTTGCATGTTTGTTGTTCAGCCAACTACTCCTGCAAGTGAACCATCTACGATTATTGTTACAAATGTGATGCGGACCTTTGCTGTCTTGAGTCAGTTTGAGAGTGCCAGAGCTGAGATGCTTCAATTTTCTGGACTAGTTGAGGATATTGTGCACTGCACTGAACTTGAGCTTGTACCTGAAGCTGTGGATGCTGCACTCCAGACTATTGCCCATGTTTCTGTGTCCTCTGAATTACAGGATGCCTTGTTAAAGGCTGGTGTGTTATGGTAAGTCATCTCCTTTATTTTTCTGAACTATTTCTTTGCTTTGCATGTAAATATATAGACACCTTACACTACCGCAACTTGACTGGATGTTTATTTACTTGCTGGCATGCTTTAATTCTTGAACTATACTATCTGATTTTATTTTTATTCTATTCATCTCTTCTCTTGATTTTCCTGCCTAGGACGGGAATTAACCAGTCATTTTTTTTAATCATGTGTCCCAGATGAGCACCCCATGAAGGTTGTTTTCATGTCTTGCTAATTAGACGGCAATATCACTATTTTTGCTTTTAATTTCACCATCTTTTTGACCTAACCCCCACCCCCTGAAAAATAATAATAAAATAAATAATAAATTACTTTCTTGATTATACATGCTGAATTCCTTGCTTCACTTGATTAAATTTCTCCATATGTTGTTTCCAAATCCACTTCCAACATTCTGTTAGAATTCTGTAGTGGAACTCTCTTGCTAGTTTTTTTTATCAGGTGATAAGTTACTATACAAATTTTCATCTACATAATAACCATCAAGGTCTTCTGATGACCACTGTGCTGCATGATGAACCTGATTCTAGTTCACTATACATTAAAAAATATGGAGTTGAAAAAAGGATGGAACTAGACTTATTTTTGTAAGAGGGATTTAAAGGAGACTGTCAAGCTAAGAACCTGATATCAGATGGCCAATTCCCTGTCTCTTTAACTGAATCGAGGGTTTATTTCAGTCAACCAAAAAAAAAAAAAAAACTGAATGGGGTGATATGGCTTTTATTGTTCATGCCACTAATGTGTTCATTTTAAACATTGAAATGTTAAAGTGAACATTCTTATATGTGAAATTGGTTTCTTTTTAGGTACCTTTTTCCATTGTTGCTCCAGTATGACTCAACTGCTGAGGACTCTGATAAGACTGAGTCACATGGTGTAGGTTCTAGTGTTCAAATTGCAAAAAATATGCATGCTGTTAGAGCATCCCAGGCTTTGTCAAGGCTTAGTGGTTTCTGCACGGAAGGGAGCTCAACACCTTATAATGCAACTGCTGCTGATGCCCTCAGAGCTTTGTTAACTCCAAAGCTCTCAAGCATGCTGAAAGATCAATTACCAAAAGACTTATTGATCAAATTAAACACAAATTTGGAGTCTCCAGAGGTAATTGGTGTCAATTTTTAATGAAAGACTTGTTCAGAGTTATGAATATTCTTAAGAATATTTAGGCATTAATATTTATATCTTTTATTTGATGACTTGGGAATTTTGTTATTTTAACTTGTTAGAGATCTTAGCTTTGGCTTCAACTTGTTTAGGATTGAGTCTTGAGGCTTGGTTGCTGTTTGGTTTCAACTTGTTTACCATCCAATTTACAGCTTTCTTCAATCCCTTCACCTCTTTGTCACCAACATTTTTAACTGGTCTTTGTTTGGTATTATGCAGAGGAGTTATTCTATAGAATAATGAAAGATGCAACACAAAGATGATTATAATCCAACTTTGAGGGTTTTCTTTGTGTCTATCCATGACTCTGTGTCATCGTGATATTTATCTTTTTCCTGTAGAAACAAGTCTTGGGATTTAATTTGAAGGATGAAAATACCAGAACTTGTTTATTGTATCTAGAAGAACATTTTATATCTGCAAACCTGCTGTGCATTTTTACAACAAAATTGCATGTGTAACTAGTTATTTCATTGTTGGGATTTGAATCCTTTGTAACTTGCATCTCCTTTTCCCACATACGAGCTGCTACCAATTATCATATCAAGGCAGCAGAGTTTTAGTAGTGAATGGTTTGAATTGATTGCTGATGATTTCTTCCTCCCATCAGTTTGCCTGCATTCATCAGGCCAGGTCACAAAGGCCCTTTGGAGTCAAGGGTGGTCCTGATGAGATGATAATATGAATAATTATTGTTTATTAATGGCCTAAACGATGCTTCTAAGTTAAATTCATGTTTAAAATGTAGCATATGCGTTAAGCTTGTTTGCTGCTTTTTTTGGTTGTAGTTTCAGGTGTGAAGGTTTTTTTTTTTTTTTTCTAGGATCAATACTTATTTCTTAAATCTCTGTGGTTAGATTATCTGGAACTCTTCAACTCGGGCAGAGCTGCTGAAATTTGTGGATCAGCAACGCGCAAGCCAGGGTCCTGATGGTTCATACGACTTGAAAGATTCACATGCCTTTTTATACGAGGCGCTGTCCAAAGAACTATTTGTTGGCAATGTTTACTTGAGAGTTTATAATGATCAGCCAGACTTTGAGATCAGTGAACCAGAAGCATTCTGTGTTGCTCTAATTGATTTCATATCTTTTCTAGTGAATAATCAATTTGATATAGTTCCGGATGTTCAGAATACTCTTAATCCGAGCAGCTCATCCCCTCACACCTCTGAGGTTATAAGTGATACTTCAGATGTATCAGTGAATGGACAGCTTGTGACCGATGATTCAAAGGCAGTCTCTGATGGAAAATCTACAGATAAAGGAGAATTGGATCTGGTTAAGAACTTTCAATTTGGATTGACTTCACTAAAGGTACATTATCCACTTTTGTGTTATGTTTGTTATTAATCGGATGTGCCTGACTCTCTCTTAACTGACAGAACATACTGACAAGTAATCCAAATTTGGCGTCTATATTCTCTTCCAAAGAGAAGCTATTTCCTCTCTTTGGGTGCTTTTCTGTTCCTATTGCATCAAAAAGCAATATCCCTCAACTTTGCCTGGCTGTGCTTTCTCTTTTGACTACATATGCTCCTTGCTTGGAGGCTATGGTTGCAGATGGATCTAGCCTTCTTCTCTTACTACAAATGCTACACTATGCTGCAAGTTGCCGTGAAGGGGCCCTTCATGTTCTATATGCTTTGGCAAGCACTCCAGAACTTGCTTGGGCAGCTGCCAAACATGGTGGAGTGGTGTACATTCTTGAACTTCTGTTACCTTTGCAAAGTAATGATTTTTTTCTTCCTCCCACTTGTCTGTTTATTTTGAAGTCACATTTCATTGATTATATAAGTTATGATGGGCAGAAGATATTCCCTTACAACAGAGAGCAGCAGCAGCTTCCTTATTGGGGAAGCTTGTTGGGCAGCCAATGCATGGGCCTAGAGTTGCTATAACACTGGCAAGGTTTCTTCCAGATGGCCTTGTAGCAGTTATCAGGGATGGCCCTGGTGAGGCAGTTGTATCTGCTTTAGAGCAGACAACAGAGACTCCAGAGCTTGTATGGACACCAGCAATGGCGTCATCATTGTCTGCACAAGTTGCAACTATGGCATCAGACTTGTACCGTGAGCAGATGAAAGGTCGTCTTGTTGATTGGGATGTACCTGAGCAGGCTTCGGGACAGCAAGAAATGAGAGATGAGCCACAGGTACCACTTATAGATGCCATCTCCATATTATGCTGACTACATACGTAGTGGGAAATTCACATTTTCATGTTCATGCAGGTTGGTGGAATCTATGTCAGGCTGTTCTTGAAGGATCCCAAATTTCCTCTTAGAAATCCTAAAAGATTCTTGGAAGGGTTACTTGATCAATATTTGTCATCCATTGCTGCCACTCATTACGACACACAAACTGGTGATCCCGAGCTTCCTTTGCTTCTTTCTGCTGCTTTGGTTTCACTACTGCGAGTGCACCCTGCACTTGCTGATCATGTTGGATATCTGGGATATGTGCCAAAGCTTGTGGCTGCTGTGGCATATGAAGGAAGAAGAGAAACAATGGCATCAGATGAGATGAAAAATGGCAACTATGCAGACAAAGCATATGAATCTGATGACGAATCAGGTCCGCCTGCTCAAACTCTTCAAGAACGAGTGCGCCTCAGCTGTTTGCGTGTTCTTCATCAACTTGCAGCAAGTACAACATGTGCTGAAGCTATGGCAGCAACTAGTGTAGGAACTCCTCAGGTACATTTTGTAGTATTCTTGTTTTCTGATAGTTAATAAAGTTGGTTTCTTGAGGAGAATCATTTTGCTCTTTATTTAGATAACACACATACATTGATTTAATGCTTATAAAACTGATTCTAGTGCAAGTCCATGTCATGCTAAGGTGTGCTTGATTTGCAGTCGAGTGTAATATTCTTGTCTTCAGATATGTTAAATTAAGTTAGTTACTTGAGGCAAGCCATTTCATTCTCTCTTCTCTTTCTTTGGCTAACACAGACATTGATTAAATGCTTCTGGTATAAAACTGATTCTTGTGTTCTTGTCATGCTAATTACTGCTTAATGTGCAGTTGAGCAGAACTCTATCATTGTTTACAATTCCTCAAATATTGAGATGCCAATTTTGTATTGCTCTTTATTTCCCCCCCATTCTGAAAGTGCATGCATGATGTAGATCAAGTTAAGAATGGAGATAAAAGATTGAAGAATTCCCTATAGGAGAGGGATAAGTGAATAAGAGGTAGAAAACCCTATAGAAGAGGGCAGAAAAACACAAAGAAGAGCTCTATAGAAGAGGGTCAGAAGCACATAAAAGAAACAATTCTCAACTATCCCTTAACTGGTACTTTTGGTCTGCTAGTTATACACTATTTGGATATGATATAGAAACCCTAGTAACCCAGATCAACTAGGAAACAAGAATCCTGATAAATATTATCTTTAATGATAATGAAGTCCAAAAAATTCTCTAGTTTAATTATCGAAGTTACTGCCACTTGAATAACAAATGAAGAACTTGTATGGCCTCTTGTTGTTCTAACTCTTACATGCTTTTGCTTAAAAGCAAAGCAATTAAAAGGGGTCAAATAAGTGTTTGATAGGGATTTTAATATTTTATTGCTTGACTGTTAAAAGTAGAAGGTGGTTCCACTTGCAGCTGTATTGACTTTCACTTAAAAAAAGCTGTGGAAGTGATGCTTGCTTGGATGGAAGAAGGCTCTCTTATTTTATTTTAAGATACAACTAACCCAAAAAAATCTTACTAACAAAATACTATACAGTGCACATACCTTAATTCAATTGTATAGTTCTATTTATTTAAAAAATCATAATTATATAATTCTTGTTTCTTTCTTTTCTTTTCTTATATTATTAATTTATTTATTTTTTCAAGGAAAGAATTTGTGTTTCCATGTAACCTATTTATTTATTTTTTCAAGGAAAGAATTTGTGTTTCCATGTAACCTATTTTTTTTTTTTTAAATCTTAAAATTAAGTTACATCATTAATGTTTTTTTCTTCTTAATAATATATTATCAAACAGTTAAGTGATTTTACTGTGATTTTAGTCCAAGCACGGTGCAACATTTATTACCAAATAATTTAATATATTTAATTTCATAGGACAATTTAATTCAACACAATAGCTACAGCTTAGGCCAAACAGGCTCAAAATTCCTTATATATGTCCCGCATCCATGTGTGTATGTGGATATTTTTTTCCATGTTTGCTTTGGAAATTTTGGAGTTTAGTCATGCAAATTCCAATGGAGGTCTAGCATTTTTGTTCCCACTTTCATACTATTATTACTGCTCTGTTCAATGCCTATTCCCCCCCTGGCTTGGTGTCTGATAAGCTGGGCTGGCATATTTACGCGTTTCGCACTTATTTGTGGTTATCTGAGCTTGTACATGTACATGTTTGTCTCATTGTTGATCATGTCTCATTGTCCTGTCTCAATATAATTACCTATTCTGGATCTCTGGTTACTCAGTTGATATTTGGTATTCAGGTTGTCCCACTTTTGATGAAGGCTATAGGGTGGCAAGGTGGAAGCATACTTGCTCTTGAGACATTAAAACGTGTTGTGGCTGCTGGGAATCGTGCCCGGGATGCTCTGGTTGCACAAGGACTTAAGTAAGTTATTTTCTTCTCCCTTTTGTTTTTAACTAGAGGTACAAAATTTATTAATCAATCCATAATCTTTCCTTGTTTCCACTGGGGTGAGATCCAAACCTTGGCAGATATGTGCTTGTGTGTTTCATGCTTGTGAATTATAGTAAAATTATGAACAGCATAAGCCACAATTTCTATTATTGTGCAGCTGTTGAATTTCGAAATCGTTTTATGTTCCATGGTTTCAGAATTCACTTGTAAGCCAGTGCAATGTAGAAAAGATGACTCCAGAATTAGATATCTTGTTGGATCTAATTTCCGAAGGATGCAATGGGAAGACATCAAATTTATTACATAATATGGGGAAAAAATTACTAAAAGGAGGAGCAAGGACATGGAACTCTGGCTTTCAATCCCCCTCCCCCCTGTGAAGTTAAAAGGCTGATGCCAACATATTTTTTTGAGATGCAATTATCAAATGAACTTCTAAAATTCGGGGAAAAGCATTGGTTTCAACATTATGATGTTTTGGGTAGTTGGATCAAGACTTTGTCTTGCAGATACTGACTTTTATAAAATGCCTCACTGATTATATAGAAGTTCCAAGAATATCTTTCTGATGTCAGAATAAATTGTTTTAATAATTCAGGGTTGGTCTTGTTGAAGTACTTCTCGGGCTTCTTGACTGGAGGGCCGGGGGAAGAAATGGACTGTGCTCTCAGATGAAGTGGAATGAATCTGAAGCATCTATTGGCAGAGTGCTTGCAATTGAGGTTAAAATGTTCATGATCATAATTCTTATTTTCTCCTCTGTCCTCCTGGAAGTGGTTGTTGTTCTTCTAAACTATTATTTTTCATTTCAATTCATAACAATTAAGTATAAATCTCTAGTCTTACTTCAAAATATTGTTGCTTCATTACAAAAGAACAAAAGTTGGGCCACATGAAAAGACCCAGTTGGATGATGCTTCACTGTTGCTGCTAGTTCATAGATATTGTAAACCCTTGCAGATATAATTATGGAAATATCTTTTATGAAAGAGAGCCTTTTCTTTTCGTGCTTACAAGGTTGTTTCATGCCTCTTCCTTTGAGTTCTAATTTTTTTTCAATATGATTATCTTTGTGTAGGTTTTGCATGCTTTTGCAACAGAAGGAGCACATTGCAATAAAGTGCGTGAGATATTAAATGCTTCTGATGTAAGTACTAACTCCTTTCCCGGCTCCTTCCTTCATTTTTGCGTTGTATCTCCTGGTTTGTGGATACGTTCAAGTGTCATATTCATAAGATTTCAATCATTCATTATCCCAAACTTTCTTGGGTATAAAAGTGCATTTTATTCATGAAGAGATCAATCTAGCTCTTCTTGCAATTGAAATGGTGTATTTAAGTTGAGATAAAAATATTGCTGGTGGCTCCGCCATTTTGCAGGTCTGGGGTGCTTACAAAGACCAGAAACATGATCTCTTCCTTCCTTCAAGTGCCCAGTCGGCCGCCGCAGGAGTTGCAGGTCTCATCGAGAATTCTTCATCAAGACTGACTTATGCCCTTCCAGCTCCTCCACAACCTCCTCAAGGAAGACCACGTGCTCCAAGCCCTTCTGATTCAAATGGAAATCAAAATCAATTTATATAGTTTACTCGAGTGGAATTATTGACCAAGTAATTTACACAGCACCACACACCCTCTTGTATAGATCACAGTACAGCTTTGTCCCCCCCCCCCCCCCACTTGTGCTCCATGCGTCTGTGTGCTCACAAATACATGCTCGTCTTCACTCTGGGGCTAGCATTTGCAGTTTTCAAGATAAATTAAGGCTATTTTTTTCTTGTAACCTGTAAAGAGAGACGTCTGTAAATTTGTTCGGCACATCTCCCTATTTGCTATAAATAGTTGAGGTGATTTTTTTTGTGTGAAACTTCGGCAATCTCTCTTTTGACGAATACTCATGGTTACAGTGTCGCTTGTAATTTGACAATATCTTTTTCACTCCCAAAGAATGAAAAATAAACACTCCCTCATAAGATTAGATTACAATAAAAAAATCTCAAGTTGTTTGTGAGGTACTTATCCAACTCTTGTAGGTGAAGTGTGGTGAGGGGTGCAACCAATATGAAAATAAAAGAAGGTACGAGCAAAGCAGAAAGAATATTATTATGCCTGGATAATAATAGTTGTTTAATGATTCCATCAAGTTGTAAGGGTTTAAAAAATGACTAACTGGCCTTTTAGAAATAGTGAGGAGGTCAGGATTTTCAAATTATAATAAAGATTTGAGACAAAACACGCCAATACCAAAGTGAAGCTTCAATGGAATTGGAAACATTTTCCATTATTCAGGGAAATTTAACATAGGAATTGGAAACATTTCCCATTATTCAGGGAATTAAAGCAAAAAAAATTAACATAATCTAAATAAGAAATTAATTGATACCACTCTTATATCCACCCAGTTGATTTGGTTTAGATGCTTTTGACACTACATTTGTTTTTTATTTTCTCCTTCCAACAATTTGAAGAGCTTAACGCAAACAAAAGGAGCTGAATGCCAAGAGCAGCAGGATTGCTAGACGTTGTGTTTCAGCTTGGGTGTTGCACTTCATCGTGAGTCGCTATGAGTTTAAAATATCCTCACTGATTGCAGATGCTGTTAAAGACACGGTTGTTCCTTTCTCACCATATGAGGTAGACTGTTGAAGACACGATGAGTCTGGCTATCGTGTGGGTAGTGAGAATCTGCTGCCAGGAAGTGGAAGGCCAAAGGATGCAAGCTTCTTCTGTTGAACAAGTGATCATTGGACTCAATATGTTGACCACATTACTTTACTCTATGTATATAAACATTGTCCGCTTTTTTCACTGTGCACATAGACACAAATTATTATGGACTGTGGGTTGCGTAGGTATTAAGAAAAAAGCTAAAAGAGCTCGCATAAACTCTATGCACGCAGACTCAAAACACTGTGGATTGGAACAGTGTATTAACAATTTCACCCCTCAATGCGCCTTAACCCTTGCCTTTGGATCAATGGTATTTTTTATTTTTCCACAGGACCGATTGGCATTACTAGATTGTTTGGGGGTAGTTTCGTATTTTCCACGTATAATTGAACATTAAAATAACTATAATACCTATGAATAAGACAAAAATGCACTTTTTTACTACCATATAAGACAAAACAGAACAGTAAAGGTCGAGGTTAGTAGGGTCATTGCATATTTTTTTTAAATGGACAAATACGTAAATACCCCCATATAAGACAAAATCGTGAGTTGGATGTAGGGGTGTACCGGTAATTTATCATTTTTTTAATTATATTTATTGTTGAATTACTGTTGGCGTGTCGCCGGACGTGTCGTTCGTTTCCGCGATCACGCGAATTTCAAACGATGCGTGCGGCGTATTCCAATATCCAAAAATACTCTTGTTATCTTCCTTCTCATGCGGCGTGTGTGCTTACAAGGTGGCTCGAGATGTGTCAATGGTCGGTTGAATTTTTTTTACCTTTTCTCTCTCCTACTTGCGCAAGCACACGTCAGCGCCGTTGTTTATTGTGATTTTTTTATTTTAGTCCCTAATTGTTTTGTATGATCCTTGTTTCTGATATATAGGTTTTGAGTTGTTTTAATTTGGTCCTTCAATTGAAATTGATTATATATTATATTTTTATTTCGGTCCTCAGTCTTTTAATTTCCGGATTGGTTTGAAATCCTTAATATTTTTGGTATCAAATTTTTGATTTGTTTCAATTTTATCATTCCATGCAAATTGATTATAAATCCTTAATATTTTCGGTATCAAATTTTTGATTAGTTTCAATTTTATCATTCCATGCAAATTGATTATAAATCCTTAATATTTTCGGTATCAAACTTTTGATTTGTTTCAATTTTATCCTTCCATACAAATTGATTATATATTTCAGTTTCATTTCGGTCCTCATTCTTTTAATTTCTGGTTTTGCTTTAAATTATTTAATTTTTTGGTATCAATGTTTAGATTTATTTCAATTTTGTCATGTAAATGAAATTTATTATACATGTGTTTTTTATTTTGGTCCTTATACTTTTAATCTTGGATTTTATTTTACTTATTTTATTTTTTTTATATATAGTTCTTACATAATTCCTATTTTTGTCCATGTTTATATGTACATGCTCTTAGTTTTTGTTTCCAATTTTTTTCCCACTATTATGAAGGTTTTTTTTTATATTTAATGTTTAAATTTTAATTTGTATTGGTGATCATTTAAAACTTAATATTTATTATTATTTCTTTTTTTAATTTATCCTTCAACTCAAATAATTTTTTAAATCTAATAATATTTATTTTTGTTTTGTCATTTATTTAGTTTTTTAATTGCTTTTTTTTTGTTAATATTGTTAGGTGTTGAAATTTCTAATTATTATATATAAGGCATTCAAAATAATGATAATGATTATTTGTAAGTTTTTTTCTTATAAATATTTTAGACTAATTATATATTTTGATATTTATTTAATATTAGCACCTTAAAATATATATATATATATATAAATAAATGACCACTTTATTATTATTTTCAAAAATAATAATTTACTATCAATGTTCTAAATTATTTTTAATATAATAATATGAATAATAAATCTTAAAAAATAAAAAAAATCTGTTTTAAACAATAATTACGATATTAGCGATAGTGAGACCAATAATAATTAGAATATTAATTATGTATAATAATATTTATAAAGACAACTTTAATAATTATGACAAAAAATTATTGGTCAATGTTATTTTTGAGCAAAATAACTTCCACGTCTTTTCTTTATGTATAATATTTCAGATCTTATATGATGAAAAAAAATACAAAACCGGACACAGACAAGACAAATAGAAAAATTGTGTCAAAATATCCACAATAATAAAATAAAAAATTGTCATACGTTTCGCCACAGCTAGTCCTAAAATTTTATATATATTATTTCTGGGACCTTTTCCTTAAAAAATAGGAGAGGCTAATTACATATTGTCATATTTTTTGATATTAACGTCTTAAAACATATATAAAAAATTGAACTGACTTTTCTTTAAAAATCTCACATTAATTTAATCTCAGTGTTCTAATTTTTTTAATATAATAATATGAAAAAAAAATCTTTGATAAATTATAGCAATTGTATTTTTGGTATCTGTCAAATAAATTATTCGTCAAATAGTTAAAACATGCCCAACAAACAATTAGTATGTTGTAGGTAACAAATAATATATCTTTAGTCAATTTGATCAATTGCGGTTTTGCTATCGACCAATTAAATTATTACCAAAGTAGTTAAAATGATCACCAATCAAATTGTGTGTTGCATAAAACAAATCACTCATCTTTGCTACAATTCAATGATTGTAATTTTATTATTTGCTACTAAGTGAATTCATGAAACAAATAAAACATACACAACAATCAATCAATATTGTACACGGAGCACGTGACTCCATTTAACAGGATTTTTTAGAATTCTAATTGTACAATCTACCGATTAAATAATTATCAAAACAGTTTTAACAGTAGCAACATTCAATCACTTTGAGGTGGAAAAAACCCATGTTTCTAACCGATTCTATCAATTACAATTGTACTAATTAAATATTAAAATAACTAATTACAACACATACAAAATCAATCAGTTTTCTACATGGAAAAAAAACACAACACAACACGCGGGCAAATTAACTAGTTAGGATACAAAATGTGTTCCTGACCGTCCCTGTATACTGGAGCATGTGGCCATTAAACCACAATAGATGATGATGCAAGGAGGTAGTTGGCCTGGAAACACAAAGATGGTGCCAAACAGAGTCTACGGTGAGTTTTCCTGATGAAGTGGCCTCTCATACACACTGGCCTTTTCTGTGAGGCTGAAGGGGAAGGACGATAGAATTCCACGTCGCTTGTAGTTCTCTTATACTTTCCGGGAAATTTCATAGAGCTCCTTCAATAATGTCTGGGACCCTTGCCTGCCATTGGTGACCTGTGGAGCTTAGAATTCTAAGGAGTAGCAAGGTCATTGATTCTCTTCCCTTTTGGCAGCTAATAATCATACTAAAGGAAGGTTGATGAGCCATTACCTATTCAAGCAAGTTTATAAATCAAGTATCTTTAAAGTCACAATTCACAATGGTGTATGTATTGCTATCAAAGGGAAATGAACAATTGCTATTGAAGGAAATTCATGTATAAAACTCATTTAAGATGTTTTCTTTTCTACTTGAAATTTATTAGAATGTGTTGAGTGTTATTCAGCTTCTTGAAAAAAGATACTAAGATAAACATGGGTGTCCGGGCTAGCTTGCGTGCACCTCGACTAATCTCACGGGATCCGAAGTTAAGGACCATGTAAGCCTCTGGTGGTCATCATATTAGCAATCGTATAATTCGAATCTAATACTGTATGGGGAGTAAACCACTTAGTCCTAAACTCTTATCACTAGATCACCTATTAGATGGTTAACGTTGACATTATTTTGTGCTGTAGTGGCCTCACTAGCAATTATATCAACAACAACATTGCAGGAGGATGAGAAGGAAGGAATGTGCAGACCAGGTCGGAAACCTACCAGCTTGCATTCATTGTGTTGGATTGTTCTAAATATATTCATGGTGTAAGCAATCTAAACAGGAAAGAGATGTCAATTTATATATTTAACATTCAGATCCATCAAGGAACTACGTTCCCTCTTGAAGTCTAATTCAAATTACAATTCAGCATTGTAAGCATTTAACATATACTAGAGAGACATGGCCAAGCTCGAAAACAATTTCATAAAAAAAGTATAAATTTCTTATATAGAAACCCTTTATGAAAATCATAATAACAAAAAAATGATGAACTCAAATTTAATAAGATAATTCTACATGCCAAGTTAGATCACACTATTTTATTGGATCTTTTAGAATTGGTCTAGACGTTGTTGTTTTTATTATTTTATTTATTTCCTAGTTAATTTCATATTTTAATTAAATTTTGAATTCTTTGATTATGGTGGTTTATATAAATAATTGGAGTGTTTTTATTTTATTATATATATATATATATAATATTAAAGATTTTATTTATTTCTCTATAAGTTTGAGTTTTAATTTTAACATATGTATAACACAATTGCCTATGCGGCATTTTGGTAGATAAATTTTGATAAATAAAACTTTAATGTTGTTAAATCTATCATGTTAAAAAAACACGCTTGTTAACTCCACTAAGGTATCACTTTCATTTCTGCTTTTCAGTTTTTTCTTAAAAATAATAATAAAAAATGTTCTATTAAACTCTTATGTTTATTTTTCTATGAATAATTTTAAAAATTACATAATTTTCTTCAAAACACTAAAAAGTATTTTCAAAATTTTTATCATCTAAGTTTTTCACTAATCATTAGCACCACAATAACCTTTCTATCATTATTACCAATTTGAGTTTATAATCATAATCAAGACTTTTTTTAAAGGTTATTTGTAAACCCTAAAAAAACCCTCACATAATTAAAATAATGTTAATGGAGAAAGGGAAGTGAAACATTAATGTACAAACTTAATAAAATTAGGGATCAAAACTTTCTAGTATAAATTTTCTAGTTAAGATATATATAAAAAAAGAGTTTTAATATTTACGCAAAGATAAAGAGCATAAGGTTAGATGTATGAAAACAAATTAGATTTGATTTTTGAGGGGTAGAATTTTAAAAGATAAAAGGAGTATAACTCAAATAGTATAAAGATGAAAGAGTGGGGTTAGAAATAAAAACATCCAAATAAATAGGGGTAAAAGTGTAATTATAAAAGATGAGGATATAAATACCTCATTTCCTTCTCTAGTGGCTAGCTGCAACAACTAAATAGAGGGAGGAGAGGGTTTTGAAATCCATCATTAAATTTGAGACATAAACAACAAGAATTGACAAAGTTTAACTTAGAATTAGTTTATTTGGTGGGGAAAATATCAATTAGCAAAGGAATTAGCAAAGAACAAATGAAAAATTATGGGGAGAAAGAGAAGAAAAAGGGGCTCAATAGTTAAGGACTAGAGTTCAATTTATCACCAGGTATGGAGCATTAAACTTGACTATGCTATTGAATTCACTTCTACTTAATGTATAATATAAAGTATTCATAGCTTAAACATCCATATGCAACAACTTTTTGTATCACCATCGGTTAACTCATATATATATATATATATATATATATATATATATATATATATATAGTTATCTTAGCTTTTTAATAAGCATAGTAATTACCATCAAAGAAAGATGACCTATAGGTGGATGATCATTCATTTTGAACATTAATATAAGTGGTTGTCATTGTTGGTAGAATCGCAAGTGCACAAATCGTAACAAGTAATAAAGTGATGAGTAGAGTATCATCCTATGGGAATTTGCAAAAATTATCAAAATCCCTATCTATTTGATGCTTAATTATGAAGGTTTACAAAACTAAAAATAATTAAAACAAACAACAAATAATTAAATGGTGTTGAAACTAAGTTTAACTGATTCTAGGATTTCTGATTTTACCGTAACTAATCTTATGTGAATTTCTCAATTGAATTTATCGAATCAAAATTTCTTTCTTATTATTGATAATCAGATTTTTACTAATTTAATTACAATCTCTCTCGAGCATCAATAAGTTATTTTAACAAGCAAACTTCCTACATCTCGGTAAAAATTCTAAATTCATCAAAATACATTAGGAACGATAAAATCTTGCATGATTACACAAGTTTCATAAATATCTCTTTCCTATAGATTCCTTATGGTTCAAATAATGACTGAAACAATTATCACTTCTCAGTCTCAAATTGAATCCCAAATCATGCAAACAATGATCAAACGTACACATGCATTAAGTATATAATAAACACTCAGCAAGTATTATATTAATTCAATCAAAGAATTTTTTCACATATTGATAGCTAGGCTACATCAAAAATCCCAGATAAAAAAACTACTTCATAGAAAAATTAAAAAGAAACAAACTTGATACGATGAACATCACTCAAGAGTATGGGAAAATTGGAGAGTTGGACCTTTTGAAAGTGTTGTTGTTGTTTGGCTTCTTTCTTTCATATTTAATTGCCTCTTCTCCTAGATATTGTCTCCTCTTTCTTGTAATGTGTTTAGGGTTTTATCCTCTTAAATAGACTCCCTTTAGCTGCTACCTTACAAGGTATTTATATTCTAGCCTTTTCCTTCGAAGGAAAGGAAGTTAGTTTCCTTTTCTGACATAGATTCTTCTTTTTCCTGATATTACGGGCCAATTTCAGAGCAATAATGTGCAAATTAAGACTCCTTTATTTCTGGGAAAATTGTAGAAAATACATTTTCCTTTTCACTGAACTTGGTATCATGATTTTTGGGCATCTAGAATTTTTGATATGGTCTAAAACCCGAGATAATGACCAGATCGCATGGATTCCTGGTCTATTTCGGACTCTGCATTTTGACTTGATTTTCAGGCTTCAAAACAAAAGAACTAGTTTCTTCTCCTTGCATAAGAGTTGTAGGCTTGTGTCTTATATTTTCATAAAGGTGAAGAACATATGAAACAGAGTTGTATAGCTCCCATTATACCTCATGAACCAATCAGTGTTTAGGCTTGTTTGATCATACCAACCATTGTTTGAATTCTAAGCTCAACCCATTGTTTGCTTCTTTAAATGATCTCAAATTTAGCATATTCCAGTATTTAAATACCTGAAAATACATTGGATTTCCAAAGAAATGTATAATTCTCAAATATACCTAAAACTCTAGACAATTTGCTAAAAATCACACGAAATTCTCTAAAATAAAGCAGAACTGACTAAAAATATGTATGCAATATATTCTCTTATCAATCATTCTACTCAAAGTTTAAACACACTTATATAAATGAGAACTAAGCTCTAATGCCAATTGTTGTTCTACGATTAAGGTAACACAAACATTTAAAATAGGGTGAATTAAGTATGCAATGTAAATCTATAAATTATAATGTTCTTACCTAATAACATGCAATTCCAGATATTAAATCAAATATCAACATTATAAATACAATAAATAAAGAGTAAGAGATTAAAGTGAGTACACTAAGATTTATAGAGGTTCAACAAACCATGTACTTTTCTCCTTGAACTTTCATTCAAGATTTGCACTGCTATAAACCAATATTCTAAACGAGTGAGACCAAATCATTACATGATTGTTTTACAGGTATAAGATCAAACCCAATCTTTTTTAGGGCTTAGGATCAAATTGTTATCCTTAATCTTTTTATGAACTAAAGATTGAAAAATGTTTCACCAATACTTGTTAACAGACAAGTATTAAACCTCATAACTTTTCTCTATGATACTTTCCTATATGATTAGAATGTCACTTACACTTTTCATAACATACTTTATTAGTAAAGTTGATTTGAATAACAATTAAGCTTTTTAGGAGGATTTTGCTAATTCACGTTTAATCTTATATTACAAGTGAAAAAAAGGTGTCATAAGCTCTTTTTAAGAGGGCGTATGCTTAGATTTTTGCCTTAGGAGTTCAACACTTGTTTTGAGCAAGTAAAAGGCTATTTATAGGCTTAAAAAAACCATTTGTTAGATACAATTTATGTTTATTGTCAGATTTGTTAGATCATTTTAAAATTGGTTAGATCTTTTTAAGAATCAATTAGACCCTTTTAAAATTGATCAGTCTATTTTTAAGAACTTAAAGATTTTCTAAAAACTTTTCAGAAACAAACTAGTGTTTTTAAGAAATGAGTAGACCAACTTGAGAAATGGTTTGATCGTTTCTCAAAATGGTTGGACCATTTTGGCTATTACCTTTCCATTTCTAAAATAGTGAGACTGATTTAGCTATTATCCGGGTTTTGTCCCATTTTTATGTTTTGGTCTTTTCTTGGTTTTCTTTAGTTCTTTTAGGTTTGTTTAGGCTGTGTGAGTATTATAAGGTGTCTTAAATAAGTCTAGCACTATTTTACAAAATTCTATCACAAATTCTTGATCACCAAGTCAATAGTATAATTTTTTATAAGTCTTTTTATTCTTGGCATTCACGATTTAGTTCTTTGTTTGTGCAATGATTTCTTGAATGTTGTAAATATATCTATATCATTATAAGGGTATGTCTGATGTATGTTTCTATATGTGTGTGGGAGGCATATTAACATATCCTTATTTATTTGTATTAATAATGTTATATGCATATATCAAAATCATATCAAAACAATGTTTTAATATATCCAATGTTTATGTTATCATCAAAATATATAATTAAATCATTATCGTATCCATAAAGCTACTAGAAATAAAATTGAAAAAAAACTATAGAAAGGAGACCCCATTAAAAATAAAAAGTTTAATTATTTAGGAATTGATAATAAATAAGGAACCAATATTGCCTAATACTATTCTTTCAGTTTAGTTTTTTTTTGTAGAGGATTTGGAAATCCATAATAAAAAAGAAAATTATTATAATATTATTTTTTCAATTTAGTTTTTCTTGTTTTGTAGATGATTTAAATAGTATAAATAGAAGACATTCAGATAAAAAAAAGAGAGAGACTAAATGAGAGATACTTGCAAACAAAAACATAAGCTAACAATAGAAGAAGACAACGGAGCAACACAATAAGATAAAAAAAACAACAAAACATTAAAGAAAAATAGCCTCCCAAAGTTATAGAAAGACAACCTAGATAATTTATTATCATTTTTTTTTAATTATATTGATGATGGACTAGTTATAGTAAGGTACGTTCCTTTTTCTTTAAAAAATATAACATGAGCTTGCTCACCAACTTTCAAACTCGATACCTAAATTTCTTACAAATTACCTAGGTTTTTTTTTACTTGTAATGCATCAAAACAATCTAAAAAGTAGAAAAAAAACTTTAAAGCAATTTTTTTCAAAATTATATATAAAAAAAAACAGTTGAAGCTGGCTTCCAAACACTCCTTAATATTATGAAAGAGATGTAAAAGAAAGTGATAAATGCTACAGAAATTGTTGGTGGAAGTTAAGGTGTTTGGTGATGAGTACAATGAAGTCTGATGGCTAAGATTTTATCTTTCAATTTGAGAGGAAGAATTGTTTTAGAGGTGGTTTTGTTATTTCAATGTATTTATAAATAATTTGTTTTTTTGTTAGTTGTTTTATTTTATGATAAAGATGTAAAATCTTATAAATTTATTTAAAATAATTTTTTAAGAGAATAAATACAAAAGTGAAAAGTTTGATTAAACTCTAATGCGTAATTAATTCATTAAAATATAGCGAATGATAGAAGGATAAGTATATGGTGGCAAAAACGTAAATAAGATAGAAGAAGCGATGGGGAAATGGGAATTTAGAAGGAGGGCCGGCAGGGGGCCAGGTGGACAACTATATAGCCGGCACTCCATTCCCTACCACCCACTAAGTCGATAGCCCTAAATCCTCTCTTCTCTCTCCAATATTTACTTATTTCGGTCTTTTTTTCCCGTTAATTTTACGTTTTGGCTTTGCGGAAACCATAACGAAGGCTGAAAAGAAACCTAGTTGAGGTCATCGCGAGCTCTAGAATTTACGGGAAAGAGAGAGAATCAAGGGGTTTTGGATCCTAAATGGCGCTATAGACCTTCTCTTCATTTCTCTCCTTACAAAACTTCTTGTATTTGTTGAGCTGCTCTGCCTTTCCCTCTCTCTCCATATCCTCTGAGGTACGTACGGGCTTGGAGATTTTCCTTCATTATCCCTTATTTTGCTGTTTGATCTGGTCACTGGTATGTTTTTTATTTATTTATTTATTTATGAGTAGCTCGTGCAATGAGAGGATAATGAGGTTTTTGAAATGTAACGGAGAGATCTGATTTTAGAATTCGAACAATTCATTGCATTTTCTCAGCAACCAAACGCCTGTCTCTATCTCTGTTTCGCACTTATTTTTTCTTTTCTTTTTCTTTCTGTAGAATGTAAAAACGACTTCTTGTTGTTATTAATGTCGTAACTATTATTTGTCATCAGATCTGCTGTATTTTTGTTTCTTTCCATCATTGTTACGTTAGATGTAAATACGTTTAAAACCAGGTTTTTTCTTTTAAATTTCCTTCTGGATTCTACTAACGTTTTTGCTTCTTTTCTCTTTGTGACCGGAAAATTATTTTCCGTCTTGGAATCTGGTAAATTCATTCTTGGGATGAAGATATAGACTTTTAAGGCTCTGTTTGGTCTTTTCTCTTCTAACTCTAATACACGAACTTTTCAAATTTTAGAAAGAAATAAAGAAAAATTGAAGGCCGGGAAGCCCCATTTACTGAAATAGAGATACAAATTTATCATGCTTGCTTATTCATTAAAGTGGGACTTGCTGTTCATTTTTTCTCCTTTTGCTTATATGAACTATCATCTGTACCTTGTAATTTTCATTTTTACATTCGACAACGTGTTTATATGATTGTTGCAGGAAGGTGTTCTCTAAGAAGATCGCTTGTACTTTTTGTGAAAAAATTTGGATTCAATCGAGTCTGCAGGCTCTAGCTGATTAGTTGGTTCTGCAATCACGTCATGGTTGCCACAGCAGCTACTTCATCATTTTTCCCAGTTCCTTCACCACCTGGAGATGCCAAGTCCTCCAAGGGTGGTAGCGGTTCTGCAAGTTTGGGAGGAATCAAATCGAAATCTGCTTCCTCTGGGGCTTTGAAGGCAAAGGCAAATGCCCAAGCCCCTCCGAAGATAAATGGTTCTCCATTTGGCTCGACAACATCAGTGGAAACTGCAAAGAAGGAGGATGTTGTCTCATCACCGGCACCCCGGACATTTATCAATCAATTACCCGATTGGAGCATGCTTCTTGCTGCAATTACAACCATGTTTTTGGCAGCAGAGAAGCAGTGGATGATGCTTGATTGGAAACCAAAGCGAGCTGACATGCTTATGGACCCCTTCGGTATTGGAAGAATTGTCCAAGATGGTCTTGTCTTCAGCCAGAATTTCTCAATTAGGTCATATGAAATTGGTGCAGATCGTACAGCGTCTATAGAGACGTTGATGAACCATTTACAAGTATGGTTACATATTCAAATTCTCTTATTCTTGGAGATAAAACAATTTTGAAGTTATTTTGGGTGGTGTATGTTTTCTCCACTAGTTTGAATAGTTTTTTATTTTTTTATCTTTCATTGGCTGCAGGAAACAGCACTTAATCATGTTAAGACTGCTGGGCTTCTTGGAGATGGATTTGGTTCAACCCCAGAGATGTCCAAACGGAACCTGATATGGGTGGTAACTCGAATGCAGATTCTAGTAGATCGTTATCCTACATGGTGAGACATAATCCAATCTGCATTATTTCTATCTAATGCAAGAATTGTGTTGTTTTTTTTTTACAGTGTAAACTATATTGTTGGTAGCATTACTTGTAATGTGTAGTTTATTCCATATGCCATATGAAAAGTCTTAGGCTTATTTTCTACTAGATGATTAGCTGACACAGATCTTGTTGGGTTGATGCGAATACCTAATAGAGGACTTACTTATTATGTCTTGCAGGGGTGAAGTTGTCCATGTGGATACTTGGGTGAGTGCATCAGGAAAAAATGGTATGCGCCGTGATTGGCTGGTGCGTGATGCTAAATCTGGTAAAACTCTCACAAGAGCCTCCAGGTAGAAAACTGTTTGGAAGAGATCCATTATTTTCTTGAGCTTTTCAATTGCTTCCTCATTCTGCTGACTGATCGATTTTAAACTTGTGTTTTTTTTTAAAAAAAATTCAGTGTGTGGGTGATGATGAATAAAGTGACAAGGAGGTTGTCTAAAATTCCTGAAGATGTTCGAGGGGAAATAGAACCTTATTTTCTGAATTCTGATCCTGTTGTGAATGAGGACAGCACCAAACTGCCAAAAATCGATGACAAGACAGCGGACTATATACGCAAAGGTCTAACTGTAAGTAGATCTGCCAAAACTTGTGTAGCTAGTTTCACTGAAGGTTTTATCTCCCTATAATAATCCACTTGCATGTTGTGATCATTGTTATACGTCTTCTCTGATTCACAGCCTAGATGGAATGATTTAGATGTCAACCAGCATGTTAACAATGTGAAGTACATAGGCTGGGTCCTTGAGGTATATTCTCCAACCAAAAATATTCCAGTTTTAACTTTTAATCATTGCCTTTTTTCATCTCACCCGCGCTTTTTATTTTATATTCTAGTTAAGTTTTGTTAATGTGCAATCGCATAACAATTCATTAAAATGGTCGGACAGAAAGTGAGAGAGATCCTGCCAGGAAGGGAAATTCTGCTTGGGAATCAGTCAAAACTTAGCCCTTTTGGTTTAATTCAACAAATAAAGTTTTATGATGACATTTTTGCTGACCTCCAGTGTTTGCTTGACAATTTGCTTGCTTTGATCTCATGAACATGCTCTTGCGTATAGATATGACAACTCAATATAGAACTTGCTGACGGTGCTAAATCAAATATTAAAAATAGAATGAAGTTTGCTAGCAGCAAACCAACCTGAAGATAATCTTCTGTGATTGGCCCAGCAACTCCAACTGACAGGCACACTGTATTACATTAATTTAGTCCGAATTTAATGATTGTCTTGGTTTTATGCCTTATAACCTGTAAACTTTGATGTCTATCCTGGCTTTATATATGCCAACGAAAGGAGACCCACTCAATACACATGGTGGTGATAATTTTTAATGTCGTATTCTGTCCTTGCTCGAATAGAAAAAACAAGTGCTGTCTGGCAGCTGTGATATCTTTTCTCGTAGAACTTTGATCACAATCCAGGTCAAGTCGGAGAGGAGCAAAGTCAAATGTGTTATGAAACTGATTCAGTCCGCTTCTCTAGTATCTAAGGTTTTTCGCCCTGCATCTTTTGTTAGCTCACCTAACTCCATGATGGTGGTTTGATGCAGAGCGCTCCTCCACCGATCCTGGAGAGCCATGAGCTTGCCGCCATTACTCTGGAGTATAGGAGGGAGTGCGGCAGGGACAGCGTGCTGCAGTCCTTGACGGCTCTGGCTGGCACCGGCTTTGGAAACTTGGGAGATCCCGGTGAAGTTGAGTGTCAACATTTGCTGCGACTTGAGGATGGTGCTGAGATTGTGAGGGGAAGGACTGAGTGGAGGCCTAAATTTGCCAACAATTTTGGCGTGATGGGTCAGATGCCAGCTGATGATGAGAATGCTTAAAAAGATTGAGTGTGCGTTGTGGCTGGAGTGGCATTAGTATCCTAGCCACGTGTCACCTTGTATGTGTAGAATCATACCTGTGAGTCCCAGATATACTTTATTTTTAAGGTGTATGTATTTATATATATAATTTTTTTTTTCATTTTCTTGGATAAGTGAAAGCTGTAAGCTCATTGGATAAATGAACGGCTGACATGTTCTCTCATCTAGAAACTCGAGCTTCTTTTATATATATATATATATATATATAAATATTATTTTTAAAGTAGCTGGAATACTATATTTAAGTGGTAGTTCTTTTTAGCTGCCACCAACCTGCCTACCTTGACAGCCCTTCAATGCATTAAATGCATCAGCCTTCTCTGTGTGGCCCGAATGCTCTCTGGGGCGGCACTGTACCATGGCATACGTTTTTAGCTCTCCAAGTTTGGTTGGCAGTTGGCAATTATTTATGTTTGGGGTGGGGAGCAAGCTTCAATGGATTTGCCTGATAACTAACTAATTAATTTTTAATGTGCTATCTACCTTCCATCAAGCGTGTGACCAGAAAGTACCTGGTGTGAATGCACTGTTATATTCATTATGTTGACATGGATGGTACGGTGGTGCATTAGTTGTTTAAAAAATTACACTCCGGCTTAATATAATATCTATATTTTCATAAAAAAAAAAAATCAGGGGAAATTTGAAAGCACGTGAGTGAAGCTCTTGCTAGGCTTGTTAGGGTTTGTGATCAATTGTTTGATTGATTCACCAAATGAAATCCCTGATTTATTTCCCAATTCTTTTTTTTCCAATCATGTCAGGAGTAATATAATATTTCAATTTTTACAAAACTATATCATTCAAGCCTTGTACAATAGTGGTCATGTTCTTATAAAACAATTTATGTTTTACTGTTCTTGTGAGAACCTTTGCACTATTTTCTTCTTGAAGGATGATGAATTGTTCTCAATCCATGACCTTCCCCAAAAATATCGATCTTTCTTTAGTGTGATGAGACTTTTAATTGTACTTGTCATGATTTTATGAACAACTCTTTACTTTGAATGTGTTTATCAAGTTGTGTAATGATTATCATACTTAAAAAGGTAAGATTTAATCTTAAAAGAAACACTCTTGATTTTTAGGGATGGAAGAATTTTGCAAAATGGTGGGATTCTTGAATTATATATGATGATAAAGTTTCTTGAAATTTTTTTAATTTTGTTGATAAAGTTTCTTCAAAAAAATTGTATTGTATTATATTAAAAACTTTCATGAAATTATTGAATGATGTTAGGAGGTTGATGTATGGCCTAACAAGGGCTATTATAATAGCCTAAATTTAGGGCATTATGGGTTGATTTAATACATGAGGGTAGATGAAGAGAAAGGCTATTAAGACAACCCCAACACTTAAAAGACAATTGATTATAAGATCTAAATTTTGAAGCTTAAAAGCTCACTTACAACCCTAATAATGGTCCATTAAGGGTTATTTATTGCACCCTAAAATTGGAAAAATGAGAGCTAGAGTAGTAGCTCTGATTGGGAGGAGTTTATGAACTCTTTAATAGCCAAAAACACCTAAAATAGGGTTACTGTGACAACCCTATTACAAAAATAAAAGGGCTATTTGAGAAGCCTTTAAATTTAAACATATGGGAAAAGATGTGTGATTGAAATGTGTGGAAAGTAATTCATAATACACTAGTGCATGAAGTTTATTTGTATGTTGTTATTGTTGTGTTAAAATAGGGTTGCCGTGACAATATTTGTATGATGATAAAATTTCTTGAAATTCTTTAATTTTGTTGATAAAATTTCTTGAATTTTTTTTTTGTATTATATTAAAGAAGTTCATGAAATTATTGAATGATGTTAAGAGGTTGATGTGTATATATGTTGTCCTAACAAGGGCTATTATAATATTAAGGGCTTATTTAATATATGAGGGTAAATGAAGAGAAGGGAAGAGAAGGGCTATCAAGACAACCCCAACAATTAAAAGACAAATGATAATGGGATCTAAATTTTGAAGCTCAAAAGCTCACTTATAGCCCTAATAATGGTCCATTAAGGGTTATTTAATGCACCCTAATATTGGAAAAATGAGAGCTAGAGCAGTAGCTTTGATTGGGAGGAGTTTATGAACTCTTTAATAGCCAAAAACACTTATATAGGGTTATTGTGACAACCCTATTACATAAATAAAAGGGCTATTTGGGAAGCCTTTAAATTTAAACATATAGGGAATGATGTGTGATTGATATGTGTGGAAAGTAATTCGTAATACACTAGTGCATGAAGTTTATTTGTATGTTGTTATTGTTGTGTTAAAATAGGGTTGTCGTGACAACATTTGTATGATGATAAAGTTTCTTGAAATTCTTTAATTTTGTTGATAAAGTTACTTGAATTTTTTTTGTATTATCTTAAAGAAGTTCAAGAAATTATTGAATGATGTTAGAAGGTTGATGTGTATACATGTTATGCTAACAAGGGCTCTTATAATAGCCTAAATTTAGAGTATTACGGGTTGTTTTAATACATGAGGGTAAATGAAGAGAAGGGCTATTAAGACAAGATCATTTCAACCTTTTCTCCTTCTAGACTATATGTTGAAACCTTTTCTATGATCATTTCAACCATAGCACAACTTTCTACATTTTTCTCCTTTTTTTAAAAGCATTCATTTTGGCCGTAAACCTTAATTTATTTTACATCATAATGTATTATTTTTAGTATAATCAGTCTTATATCATAGAATCTATACTGACCAATTAAGATTTCTAATGACTATAATATTATATGGTAACTCCTTAAACAAGACTTTTCTCCTCTAAAAAAAATATTATACATCTAATTCTTTTTTATAAGTCATTATGATGCTGGGTACAGACAAAAGTGTTAAAAAGGTTAAAAAAACTTAGGATCACTTTTGAATGTTTTTAACATATTTTTCATCATGTTGTATGAACTTGTGTTTTTCGCTGCACACTTTTTACTGATCAAATTTCATTAGCATTATATCGAAAATAATGTCTCGCCCTTTAACATAAGCTAATGGACCTTTTCTCTAGCTCTTTTATAACTTTTTGTTTGCATTTTGTTTTATTGATGCGCCCTTAAAATTTTGCTTTGCATTGCCAATGTGGACTTTACAGATATACTACGAGTTAGCTACTATTTCTTTGGAACATGACTTAGAGCTTTGTCAATCATTTGAAATCCATTTTTCTCTATCATAGTGGTGATCCTAGTTAGGATTTGCTGCAAAGTGGGACAATAAGGGATATATGTATTTTTTATTGAGAATAAAAAAATGTATTTTCTTATTTCAAACATAAACTTCTTAAATTAATAAGTATTGAGCTTGTCTAGCGTAGTTTGTTAGGACTAATAAATAACTTTTTTTTATCTCAAGCTCATAACTTTTAGATATTGTTTGCATTATTATTCATAATTCCAAAGCAAAATTATATGATATGCAAGGAAATGTGTTTAGAAAAATAAAGATTTTCTCACATTTAGTTATGTTTTTTTTTCTTTTTTATATAGTGGTCGTTAAATGACAGGTTACCTTTTTTATTTAAACAATATCTTATGGATGGTAATTGCCACCATAAATATATATTTTT
This sequence comes from Salix brachista, assembly GCA_009078335.1. Classification (NCBI taxonomy): domain Eukaryota; kingdom Viridiplantae; phylum Streptophyta; class Magnoliopsida; order Malpighiales; family Salicaceae; genus Salix; species Salix brachista. The sequence goes on along the minus strand of CM018589.1, from coordinate 7,719,820 downwards.
AATATATTTTCCATCCCATTCCCTAAGATAGTGGAATGAGATGTCAAATATTGCATTCTACATAAACATTAAGTTATTTTATTTAATCAAAATATTTGGTTTTTTGTTAAAGAAATGCAAAACTTATATTTAGGAGGGAGTTTTTTATATATATAAATCCAAGATTTTTTGTTATAATGTTATCCTGGTAATGCCTATAAGCTTATCTGCCATGTTAACTCCAATTCATATAATGAGCAATTGAAATGATGACAATTGAGTGATATTCATTAATAAACTAAGATCAACACAAAAATAGATTTTCTCCTACTATCTTAAGCTATGATTAATGAAATATTTGGATAGCAAAACCAGTTACTAAGACTTCAAAATTCATTTTGAATTTCGTATTCCTTCAAATTATCAAGTTATTTATCCTTGTCACTACGTAATTTTTTTTGGATTCAAGAAAACTTCACTCCCTAGAAAGCGCACTTTGTGCGACCAGGTGAGTGAGTAAAACTCTGGCTATCCCAGGATCTTACAAGAGGTGTACGTTCTAATTCGAACTCAAGACTTGCTGTATAGATCTCAAATCCTTTACTATCACGTCACGCCTCTTGAGGACCCGTTTAACTAGATGCTTAATGGATGTTGTCTTTTCCAATGTGTTGATGGTTAACCATGACAAGATCATGCTTTGAGAACCATTCAAAGTCAACTCAAGATAAATGACATAACCTTTAATCTCTTTCTCCTTTAGGTTTTGGACGATAAGATCACCAAAACACCATATTCCTTTTTATCCTTAATTTATAACATAGCTAAGATCAATATGGTCTCTACTTTGTGATGAAATTCATCATAGTTATCAATATTATGTCCCCATATATACTCATTAGGATTCTTAACAACTTTATTTTGAAAGGTGTCTTGAGGTAATCTGTATAGGATAAAATGTTAAACAAATTACTCATTGTTATCTGTAAGGTGGCTTATTTCCTGTCATTCTCAATGTCAATTAAAATAATGCTTATACAAACTTGGTTTTACAAGTGATTTATGTTAACAATTTAACTCTCATCAAACGTTATATGATCAATCTTGAAGAGGTGAATGAGTTTGCCTTTAAAAATAGGACAATTATTGTACATAAAGATGATAAAGGTATTAAAAATTTTAACCACTTGAACCAAAAAGCCAACCTAATGTATATTATCCTTTAAGTCCCCTTTGAGCTTATTTATCTTCTTTTTTTGCTTGATTCATGTATAAGCCCTAACTTTTATATGTTTTTCTTTTCCTCTGGATAAGGATTAATAGAGCATATACTTGTTGATATTTCATGAGATTATATGGTTGGAAATTATGTGAAAAGAGAGAGAAAAAAAGGATGTTTGATTAAAAGATGGGCAAAGTTGTCAAAGATAAAAAAAAAGAAAAAAATGTTCAATATTTCAAAGAGAAAAAAAAGAGTATGATAGCAACTATGGACAACTACTACAAAATATGAAAGAATGCTTGAATTCAGGTTTATAGAAGAGAGTATTTGTGTTTTGCTATTATGATCGCCCTTTTCTCTTCTTCTCTTATTTTCTCCTTTTCTCTTTATAGCCTAGGAAATCCTAGTCCTTACTTTACATAATAGTCATCGCTTAAGTAGACAATTTATATTTAAATACTTCAATAACTATTTTTCTAAAACAAAAGAAATAACCTTGCATGAAATTTTCAATCTATGACTTAGAAGAGCTAAATTACCTTAATAAGGACTTACATATGGATTTGAATGCTTAGGGATGTACTATTTTTATATATATAAAAAAGAAATAACTTTGCATGAAATCTTCAATCTTTTATTTAGAGGAGCTAAATTATCGAAATAAAGACTTAGATATGGATTTGAATGCTTTGGGACGTAATTGAGACTTGTTTCTTCACAAAACCAATGTACTAGTAGAATTCAAGTGTTATCTTAGAAAAAATCATCTTTCTCATTTGAGTTATATTTCTAGATTAAATGTTGTGCTTATAGGTCTTTGAGTCAAGAATTCAACAAAATTGAGTTTGCATCAAATTGACTTATGTACCTCAAGATATTCAAGTCGTAATGATCGAAGATCAACACTAGATGAATACAAGATTTGACTTTGAAGGCTGCAATGTCCATACTCTTTCTTTTTTATTTTTCTTGCTATAGATTTCCAAACAAAATATGAATGTTAGATTTCTAATGCCACTACAATCATTTTATTTCGACATCTATAACTCAAGTTCTACACAAAACATAGACTAAATATCAAATTTGTCAATTTCCTCCAATTTACTCTTTTTTGAAACTTTCATCCAAAAATACCTTCAAAACATAAAATAAAGAATATCAAGATATTTTATATATAAAACATAAGCAAAAAACTAAATAAATTTAGGTAAAACTATCAAATAATATGGTTACATCAATTATCAATGTTACATTTAATAACTTTTTTTTATGCAAGGGAACCCCACCCCCCGGAAAGTACACTTTGTGGGCCAGGTAAGCGAGTAAAACCCTAGTTGTTCTAGACTCTTACAAAAAATGCACACTCTGACTCAAACTCGAGACTTGTTGTGCAGATCACAAGCCTTTTGTCTCACGCCACGCCCCACCAACATGGTAATCATATTTCTTATTAGGTTTGTATTAGTGAGGTTAAGGTTGTTGAAATGGTTTTTTCAGGATATGAGAACTTGTCCAATGCTAATGAGCCTTTTAAACATTTTGCTTCAAAGATGAAATAAAAGGTGGTAATACTTCTTTAACCTTTTCAATTATTTATATAAGGCTAGTTTTTAGAGCAATGTTCAAATCCAAAAGCTACATATCATCGAGTAGTGATCTATCAAATTATTATTTTTCTCTATAAATATGCAAGTTTTCATATACTATGTAGCTAACTTTCATTCAAGTGAGGGATATTAAAAACAAATATTATGTTGAAAACATGGTTGATGGACACATTTGAAGCCAAATTAAAAGATATCACTCACTTCTAGTCTTAAAACCTTATTGAAAATTACTTTGCAAAAACATTTCTTTAACATAGAATATTAAACTCTACAAATTTGTCCAACAACTTATCAGTTAAGTTTTTTGTTAAAATATATTAAATCTAAAATTATTGAGATAAAAGATGATGATGGTTTTAATCGGAAAAAGATGATGATAATAATAATTAATATTTGTTGCAAGTTTCTTTAATTTTTCAAGAACAAATGATAATAATTCAATGACACATTTTGGTGAGTTGTGACTGATATTTTAAGATTTGCAGTGGAAGAAAAGCTTCTTGGATCAGAATCAAAATGTGTTGATTGATTAAAGAAATACTAATTTCTTAGACAATTGTTTAGTTCATAAGTAAGGAATTATTAAGGTGAGTTTAGATTAGTGATAGATGTGGCGTTGGTTGTTTTCAAAGTGAATGGTTGAAAATTTATACTATTGGTATTGTCTTACTAGGTGGACCTTATTTATTATTTCTTAAACCTTGACATTAAACCTTAATTTCTATTGGTTTGCTTTGTTGTCCTTTTCCTTGCAAATAAACCCTAATTTCCTTTGTTGTTATTTAAAAGTGTCTAAGATTGTATTTTCCTTCGTGCTCAAATAATTCCTTATAATAACATTAACTATAAAATGTTATGTCAAATTGCTCATCAAATATTCAAATTATGGAGCGTTGAATATGTTTAAAAATATAATAGATTTTTAGGTTCTTTTTCCATGTTTTGCGAAATGGTTTATTGCCACATTCACGTTAAACTTGTAGTGGTTTGTAAAATCATATACCAAATCCCTTAACCTCTAGATCTTGGTATTATTTAGAAGCATGTACAAACTCAACATTGCATTATTTAAGCTCTCATGAAAGACATGGGCTACCTTGATCATTTTGTTATAATATACTTATAGGTGCATTATAGGACACCGTATGCTACTATGCTTTATAAATTCAAGAACCTTTAACTTTTTATGTACTATAACATTAGGAAAAATGCAATTGCCTTGACAAGGTCATAAATATCTACAACTTTTATCGTTCAAAGTCATTCTTCTATTATAGGCAACTTTTTAAAATCAAAGTCTTTTAGTATCTTGATCTTACAAGTTTTTTTAGCGATAAGGTTGGTTGCTAATTCAATCAACCAAGATTTATAGTGCTTGCGACAAGTTCATGAATTGAAAATAGAGTGTGTATTATGAGTAAGAAGAATTGTTTGATGCCCACTAGTTTGGAAATTCCGAAATAGATGAACTTGATGGAATTTAAATGCCCTTCAAATCTTAATTTTCATCTAGTTTTTTTTATTATCATATTAGTTTATGCCCTTCAAAGCTTAATTTTATTTAGCTTACTTCTAATGGCTTTTTTTTTTGTATTTTCATTTAGTTTTCTTATAATCATATTAGTTTAGGAGTGATATTGTAGTTTAGTATATATAAATATCATAAAAAAAAAAGGTTGATATGAGCAATGCACGAGTTTGCTTATTGGAAATCCTCCTAAACAACTCTTGCAAACGCCACCTTTCATGACAATATAAGGATCATCTCAGTGTCTTCCATGCATGTGGGCAATAACCATTTGGTTTGGCACCAACAATTTTTTGTCACTATTCTTTTCTCTATCTTCCCTATTGTCCATGTCAATCATTTGCCTACCATTTAAAAATTTCAAAGTGGCTCTTTAATTTGTTGATTCTTTAGATTTTGTCTCTGTTTTTTTAATATTATTTGTTTTATTTGTAATACGTAATGAAATCCAAATTATTTTTCAACTTCTCCCCCTTTAGCTTTTTCCTATTTCAAATTTGATTTATAATTTTTTGATTAATATTTGTTTTATTTGACATAATTCCTTAAAATTAATTTTTTTATATTTCCATCCTCTTTAAGTTTTGTTTCTAAATCCAATTTGATCTCTCATTTGTTCGAAACTGAGATTCTTGATTGATCTCTAGTTTAACATTTCACGAGTTGTGAGGTTTAATATAAAGATTGATTTTAACTGATCTTGAAAATGACCAAGGTTATCTTGGTTTTTTTTTTAATTAATTATGTGATTATTTCAAAATTGTTAGGTTTTTTCAATTTCTTTTCTAGTTTTTTATACTAGGCTTATAACTTAAACAGCTAATTTATTGGGTCAACCTTAATTTGGTAGAGTTTTTTTTTAGATTGGTTTTTACATTAATATTTGTTATGTTTTGTCCTTCAATATTGAGTTATTTTAAAATTGAGTTTTGTAATCTTTTCTGGTAGGATTTTTCAAAACAGATGAAGGCCCACATGTGAGGGTTCATTTCAAATAGGTCATTAGGGCTAGCTTGGCTAGATGCCTAATCTATATATATATATATATATATATATATATATATATATTTCTTTAAATTAATTCTATTTTTTAATATGTGTTTAATTCATATTTAAATTAATAATATTTTCTTTTAATTTTGATTTTTTTTTTTTTAAAATAGTTGTTGTTTTTAATTATTTATTTTTTAAAGATATTATTATAATTAATCAATATTATTTGTTATATAAATAAACTTTATTTTTAAAAGTAAAAAACATTATATATATATATATATATATATATATATAATTTCTAATAAGTTCAGCATTGTGTGATATTTTTCGCCGTATGGTTTTATTCAGTCAGTTCATGTGTGTTTTGTTTCTATTTTCATTTAATTAAATAATAAATTTATTTTAACAAAAAAAGTCATTGAACATAATAACTCATATTTTTAAATCAAATATTTTCATCTACATCATTTCTTAATTTTTCAATTCATATCTTTACTTACTTTTATTTATTTTATTTTTAATTTAATAACATAAATAATTCTTAATATATCTAATTAAATACATATATAAACTTTTCAATTCACACAGCATATTTGTTTTTGCACGCAATGTATTCCAGGAGCGTGTTAAACATTAAGGAGTAAACTCTGGTTTATGAGGACAGTGGAGTGGGTCTAGACTGTCCAAGTCCCTATTGAATGGTCACGAGCAGAGGAGTGGGCTCTGTCCTTGTCCGGGAGCGAAATGTGAGCGTCAATCAACTAGCAAGGCCCAATGTGAGCCTCAATCAACTAGCAAGGCCCAATGTGAGCGGCAATCAACTAGCAAGGCCCAATGCGAGCCTCAATCAACTAGCAAGGCCCAATGTGAGCCTCAATCAACTAGCAAGGCCCAATGTGAGCGGCAATCAACTAGCAAGGCCCAATTCGAGCCTCAATCAACTAGCAAGGCCCAATGTGAGCCTCAATCAACTAGCAATTAAATGATGGGCTACAAACTTAACCCTCGGGTAATTGGAATAAATAAATCATCGAATACGATCAGCTAGATGAATAGACTTTGTTTCTTAAATATATTGTTTTTTTCAATGTGTTAATTAAATACTGTTTTGTTAGAAATTTACGAATCAAAATTACCTCCTCGGGAATTACTCTAATCATAATACATGTAATTACATTTTAATTAGCTATTTGACTCGTATTTTGCTACAACTTGAATTTTTATATAAAACATATATTTGTTTCTTTTTCAATGTATTTTTTTATTAAAAACAATCAAAATGAAAATAAAAAGACTTATATATACATGTACTAAAATAAATTGAAAGCTATGTGTATTAATAAATAAATAAAAACTCATTAATGATAAATAATTATGAGAATTAAAAAATTAAAAGTTAAATACATACTAAAATATATAACCTCTCAAAGTCAAATATAGACCAAAAACTAATATAGAGGAATTAGATCTCTCAAAAAATAAATTCATACCAAATAACTCAAAAGTAACAACACAACTTCTATTTAAAAGAGTATAGTTAAAAATAATAACAAGGGATATTAATTTACATATAAATATAAAAATTGTTTTAAAAAATAAATAAATTAAAAAATATATTTAAGAAAAATCAAACGCTACTAAGCTTGACAAACATATTTGGCTTAGGGCCTTAGTTTTTGTTTTTCATATCATCTTCAATATCTAGTTTTTTTATATGACATATTATGTGACATTGCCAAGTGTATAACCACTACTATGCTTAAAAAAACATGGCAAAGTTTTTCTACTATAAAAATCAACAAAGGAAGCTCTTGATAAACAGAAGAGTTATATCTACAATATGAGAAGACATATTAAGATTTTAGTGGGAGATAAAGTATTCTTGAAGGTGGTGTCATAGAACCATATGTTTCTCTTTGGAATGAAAGGCAAACTCGCCCAATAATACATTGGTCTGTTTGAGGTCTTGGAGAAAATTGGACCTGTGACATACCAGTTAAGACTACTTTATTTGGATAAAATCACATAGTCAGACATATTCTCATGTGTTAAAGATGCAAAATAAAAATAAATATGACATTATAAATTTAGAACATAAAATTGTTAGGATTTAGCTTAATAAAGTTAATGGTTATTATTGGTTTAAGATTATTTTCAAATTTGCATTTAAGGGTAATGGTTACTATTTATGATGTGTGTTTTCTTGAAGTCATGAGATTTAAAAAATCCAAGCTCTTATTGGGATTTCATTTGTCGTTGTTGTTAAGTTAGAGCTTCTAAGGGACATAAAGAGCAAATTCTGAGGAAAACTCTCACAAATTGACAAAGAAGTAGACTAGGAATGAGAAAACAATGTTGGAGTAAATGAGAATGATGTTAGAAAACATTTTTGTACGAGAGAAAATAGGGTTTTTTTAAGAAGAAAAAGACTTTCATTTATAGTAGATATGGTCGAGATTAAAGAGATCACTAAAAACATGACCATGTCGAATGAGTTTTTTCAAGTTAACTAAGTATCATGATCAAAGTTAGGCTTCGAGTTACAAGTTTCTTGGATTAACTCGTTGGCTCGAATTAGGATTAACAACAATTATGGATCTAACATATTTTACATGTGGGGTGACAAGAAAAAAGAAAAGAAACATGCTCTATCCATATGCATGTTGTCACAAGACAAAATCATGTGATTATTGAACATTACAATACAAATAAAAGGTGTGGCCTTCTGCACTGTAGACATAGACTGTAAGCACTGTTGCCAGGGACAGTGCCCGGGCGATTTTGCCCTTAATGAGCCCGTGCGTTTTATCTCTTGGCTAGGGGCTGCTTTTGTCTCTTCCTCTCGCACTCTCTTCATTTCATGTCTCTGCTCGGTTCCATCGTTTTGGCAGAGAGAACGACGGGCTGTTTGGCTCACGGCTGGTCGGTCGGGCGAGGATGCCGGTTCGTGGGTTGGCTTCGGGTCGTTCTTGGTGTTCGATGAGGTATGATTTCGCCCCCTTCTTTGCCCCAATTTCTGTTTTCTCTCGGTTTCTTTGCATTGGGTTCTTCGGTTCCTTTTTTTTTTCATTTTTTTTCCATCTTCTCCCTCGATTCATCTTCTTTCTGGTGTGGGTGTTCAGTAATTCGTTGTATTTTTGATTTATCTGGTCTGTGTGTTCAGCAATTGGTTAAATTTTTTTTGATTTCTCATTGTCTGTGTGTTCGGTTTTCTTTGGTTCGGGCTTGGGCTGCTTGCGATTGGTCGTTTGTGTGTGTTGGGGAGTGGGTTATTGGTTCAATTGGGTTCGGGTTGGGTTGATCGACGGTTTGGAGATTGTTCAATTCTCGGGTAAACTTAGTGCTTGGTTGGTTTCCTTCTCGGGTGCTCTCGGTTTGGTTTGATTGGCTATTATTTGTGTTGGTTGGGTTTAATTGCTCTCGGTTTAGAGCCTAAAATCAAATTAATTGATTATTGATTTGGTTTTGGTTGCTCTCGACTGATGGCTTAATTTCTATTTTGGTTTGCTTAATTGCTCTTTTCGGCTGATGACTTAATTGCTCTCGGTTGTGACTGTTGCACCATGTCACTTCACATTAATTAATTTGTCTGTGCATTTTGCAGGGTGCCATGCTTTTTTTTTGACTTCTTCTCTTTTGATCTTTGGCTCAGTGGACTGCACCGCCGCCTTTCTTCCTCTGTTAAGTCATTTTTTCATTGTAATTGTAATGTTTATCTTTGCTGTTTTTGCTTTTTTCTCTCCGGCATATTTCTCTTGCATTTCGTTTCCTCTGGTACCTTCTTTTTCTTCCATTTTTCTTCTCAACTTTGCTTTCCATTTCTTGCGTCATTGATCCTATTTCTTTTGCTCTTCTTTCTTGAGGTTCTGGTCTGCTGCTTCTCACAAATTGCTGCAAAGACTTCCTTTCTATAGCAATTGTGTTGGTCATCCTACTTTTGAGGTTAGTTGGCTTTTTATGAAAATCTTGAAAAATGTTTGAATTTGTTGTGCTCATGATGGAAATTTTTACCTGTTAGTTTGCTGATTTATATTATGGTGGTGGAAAGTTTTCAGAATATTCATGCACACATACTTTAATCATTTTTTGAGAATATCAGTACTTATTGGAGTCCATTTACTCACCACTAATGGAATAAATGGAAGCCAGTAATAATTATCAAACTCTACACGCATACATAGACAAAAAAATTAGAGCTATAAACCTTTGACAGGGTATTCAGCTATATGTATAGAATTCGATAATGAATTTGTGAAAATCAAAGTTGTTGTCTTGATCAAAATGGGCCTGCACAAAGAGCAGCCACAAAACACCAATTTGAGTTAAGAATTGTTTATTATTCTACCTCTGTAACTTTGTCCCTATTTTCAAGTAGAATAGTTGAGGTTCGTATCTACCATGATAAATCCATGTCTAAGTCTGAAATAATCCATTTTCAAAGCAGAACCATAAGACTGTCTCAGGAAACAAGCCTGCGAAAGAGTTTGAATCTCCTACGATTTGTATATGATAAAAAACAGCAAAATGAGTACAAATTTCCTTTGGAATCTCCTAGGATCTGTATAGCTTGGCAATAATTTTGAACTTTCAAGAAGTTTATGTTAAAATAGGAAATGAGGGAGTTATATGATGGAGGAAAAGGATGTATAATTTAAGAACAATAAAATTCATTTAGATCAATAAAATTCATAGCAACCCATCATCTTGGTGAATTGATCAACATAGAAATCATTCCATAGACTTCAATCCTTCCATGAGGTTTCATTTGCATGATTATTTCATCAAGCATTTTACCACCCACATTTTTAGGCTGCCATAATACATCAACATAAACACTCTAAAAATGCTTTAGATAGTTAGACTATTTAATCAATCTTAATTTCAAGTAAAATCAAAAGTGTTCTATGTTAGATTCATGTGATCCTTCAAGAGGTGTTGCAATGTTCGATGTTAAATTAAATTGGATTCAGACTCTGGTTCAATCTTTATTAAGACTTTATCTTCGATTGTTAGCACGAAACAATACTTCCATAAGGTGATTTGTGTTGAGATAGTTAGACTATTGAATTAATCTGAATTTCAACGAAAATCAAAGGTGTTCTGCGTTGCTTTAGTTAAATAAGCTAAAATCACCTTATTTATGCAATGACACTTGGTTGCTTATTGTGTTTCTCAATACAGAATAGTTCCTCATTATTACCCAACCTCTTTTTATGTTCAAAAGAGTTGAGATCGTCGTTATAACTTCATCATTTTAAAACTTTGACAACTCCTAATCCAAACTAGAGCTTTACAAATAGAACGTGCATCATGCTTAGAGTATCAATGCGGATTGAACTTATGTTAGATTCATGTAATCCTTCAAGAGGTGTTGCAATGTTCGATGTTAAATTAAATTGGATTCAGACTCTGGTTCAATCTTTATTAAGACTTTATCTTCGATTGTTAGCATGTACATATTTATATATGTTTGCTTTATCTGCATTTAATTTGACTTTCTTTACATTTCACATGCCCATATTTAACAAGTTTTTAACGGGAATCTTGAAAAAGGTTGGAATTTGTTGTGCTCATAATGGAAAATTTTAACAGTTAGCTTGCTGATTTTGATTTTAACAATTTAGGAATATGTTTTGATCAGATTTTGCATTGTTAGCCTTAGCTGGTTCTTAATCAACATTTTCTTGCCATATTAGGCTTCATTGATGTATTATGCCCATATTGCTTTAAAGTGATTGCTGTTTTTTTAACATGTAGGATAACAATATATAACTAGGAAATTTGTTAAACATATAAGATAAAACATTTGCTATTAAGTTTTGTTTTAGGTTCTACTTTCTTTCGTTATCTTTATACCCATCCTCTCTCACCAAGCTCTTGGTAATTAAGATATTAATTGGATTATAACATGTTCAACATCTTTTTTAATCCTTCCAAAATTGAATTTGTTACATATTAAAATATAGATTGCCATAATACATCAACATAAAAACTAAAACTCTAAAGATGCTTTAGATAGTTAAACTATTGAATGAATCTGAATTTCAACTCAAATCAAAAAGTGTTATACGTTGCTTTAGTTAAAGAAGCTAAAATCACCTTATTTATGCAATGAAACTTGGTTGCTTATTGTGTTTCTTAATACACAATAGTTCCTCATTATTACACAAGCATTTGATTAGTTTTGAGTAATGGTAATGCTTTTTTTGAAATTGATGTTTCTTTTTCTTATAATTACATGCTTATGTTTTTTTTGCTTCTACTATTAACATTGTTGCCTAGATTGTTTTTATTATTGTTAAGATTGCGTCTTAACTGTTTTACTAGATCTTATGATGGAGTTTGAGAATTAATATGGTCCTAAGCATATTCTTGAATGAATTATGCAATTGACTGTATTAAAAATAGATATGGTTGTAGATGAGATGTTACTGAAATTGTCTACAGGTTGTGTTATGGGTTACTTGGGATCTTCCAATATAGGGGAAACTCTGCCCCAAATTCGTTAAAAATTTCAGCAAGAGAAAAAAGATATAGAAACCAATCATATATAATAGAAGGCCAAGGAAGAAATATAACACCCTAAACTAGCTCATCTATATCCCTTAGAAAAATTATAGAATATCAAAAAACTATCCAGTAGTCCAAAATCCAAACAGAAAAACATAAAATTCCTAAAATAATGCTCTGGCCCAAAAATAAGAGGAAGTTTTTAGTCAGGCAGATCACAAAGTGGACCAAATGTTTCTAAACAAGAAATAATTGCAAAATACAAATAGCAATTTCAAGAAAAACATTCTTCTAAACAAATAGATTAATATCACATAGCATGGACGAATCCGACAAACATAGAACAAGAAAAATGAAATTTCTAAAACAAATAGATAAATAGAAGATAAGCTTCCATAAAACACACTAAGTTTGAATAAACTAATTTCAAACTGCAGCATTAGAACAAGAACAAACATCATGCTTAGAATGTCAATGCTGCTGCAAAAATGGTACATATATATTTCAAAATAATTATGTTTCTTTTCATGGAAGAGTACCATTTGCTAAGAGAATTTGTTGGAAGTGGTTAAGCTTACCATCCAATCTTCATTAATCAACTTTTAACAAAGTCATACAAAAAAAAATCGGACATTAATCACTAAACTTCAAACAAATAGGCATACCAAATTTACAGCTTGCATTCAACTATTTCAAACTATCTACCCTAAGAAACAAAATATTAGCGAGGAAAGATAACGTATATGTAAAACCATGACGACTGTGCGTTAAAAGACATAATACTTTTCAAAGCCTTAATATTATACTTTATTCATTAGCACCGTTGAGCTTAGAATGAAGCGCTGTTCTTATATATCCGCCATTACAAGTCTTTGTTCATCAATTTATCAAAACAATTGCTACATATGCTTTCTTCCACTTTTAGCTAACAAAGACCACAAGTTCTGTCTATTTCTTAAGTTTTATGGCATGTTTTTTCATTTTAATCCCTGCATATCAAAACCAACAACTTTGATAATTTCCAAAGATCATGCAGATGTTCAAGATGCTTTAGCTTAGCTCTCCACCGCGCTTATTGCTGTGAACATACGCGTTCACTTCCTTCATTTTTTCCTCTCTCTATGAACATGCATCTAAGTTTTCCTTCTCAATAATCTTTGATTGTTTTATCCTTTGCATTGTTTGTTTTCTCCTATTACATTAATATATGTTTGCTTTGTCTTCATTTAATTAGACTTTTTTTACATTTCACATACCCATATTTCACAAGTTTTTCGTTGCTATTTGTCTTCAAATATAAGGTCCTCATTGTATTAACTTCGTTACAAATGAATGTTGATTTCGCTTTTCTTAATGCATCTTTTCATATGTTTCAGGCAAATTTGTTTTCCCAAAGCTACTTTAAGGGTTAATTTCTTGCCTGTGACGATTTTTCCTTCAGCGCTCACCTGTTCCCCTACAAAATTTGCTAGACTATTAATCAGGTTTGTTTCTTTCATGCACTTCCTCAATATCATTATTCTTATGCCTTTCATTCTTCTTTTTATGCTTAGCTTTTTATATTCTATTGAATGATTTTGTTGAATGAGGGTTGCACCTTCTTTTCTTCTGTAGCAATTATAGTTTAGGTTGAACTTTTAAATCAAATTGCCTGCTTTACTTTTATCAGAATTTTTTCCCCTAAATGTTAACGCAACTTCTCATAAATACCTTGGCACAAGTTTATTCTTTCTATATTGTTTTTTCCTTTCTAACATTTGCATTCAAAATCAATTTTCACTTAAAGGCTTTATCATGACAACTCGCCGCCGACGTCGACAGCCTGACCATCATATAGAATCTTATCCTTATCCTGCGGCTATTTTTGATGAAGCTTCCTATCCTATTACGAATGACATCTATCCTGTTATGGATGAGAGTTTTGTTGACGTTTCTAGCTCTTTGGATATTGAAAGTGCCCACCAAAGTCTTTTTGATCGTGATGCCCATATTGGCTTTCATTACGAAGATCCCTCCGCAATTGCCTCTTCGTCTTCTGGACCAAGTTTACGATCAAAAAGTCATGGAACTGAACATGCAAATGTTATTACTCCTTTGTCTTCAGACAATTTGTCTTCTCTGGTATCAAACTGTCAAGCTGAAGATCAGCCAATTAATGACCCCTCGATGATTCCTGACCAATATAATATTATTGGTCAATCTTCTTATCAAAAAAAAAGAAAACGTGAGCTATTTCAACATTCTTAATCCTTTCTTTAAATTCGATTTAGTTTCTAAATTCTTATGATTTTATTCCTCTTTTTCTTTTTAAAATTTCTTTTCACCTCAGGAACCTTGGTTAAACCCCTTGATTTCGGTGATAAATCATGGAAATGTCACCATTGCAACGCTCTTTTTTGGCATGCAGAGCGTTTGGCACGTTCATCAAAGAAAAACCCCTCCTTTACATCATGTTGTGCTAATGGCAAAATCCAATTGCCTGCTGCTCCTAACACACCTCAATTTCTAGATGATCTTTTAAATCCTGACAAAAGTTCATTGTCCGTCAAATTCCGGCATAACATTCGTGCTTATAATTCAATGTTTGCTTTCACTTCAATGGGAGCACATATTGATCATACTGTCAATTCTCAACCAGGGCCATATATATTTAAAATAAATGGACAATGTCATCATCTTATGGGATCATTACTACCAATTGATGCTGAATCACCACGATTTGCACAACTATACATCTTTGACACAGACAATGAAATTGCTAATCGGCTACACCCTTTTAATAATGATAATTGTCAATCATCTTTAGATGAAAATGTTGTCAAGAAACTTATTGACATGCTTGATTCTTCCAATGCATTGGTTAAATTGTTTCGTCAAGTTAGACATAGACTTAACAATGATGAATTCCCAAATTTCAAACTTCGTTTAATTGGGAAAAGAGATGGTGACTCAAAGCAATATGATGATCCTTCCTCTAATGATGTATGTGGTTTAATTGTTGGCGATATTGGAGAATCACAAACTGATAGAGATATTATTATTGAAAGTTATTCTAGAAATCTCCGCAGGATCTCTAAATTGCATCCAAAATTTATGTCTCTTCAGTATCCACTCTTATTTCCTTATGGTGAAGATGGTTATCATACTGACATCCTATTCACAAATCAAGAGCATTATACTCCTTCAAAACGTCAAAAAGTTACAATGAGAGCATATTATGCTTATGTCATTCAAGAAAGATTAGGAGATAGTAGTACTCTTACCAAAGGCGGAAGACTTTATCAACAATTTTTAGTTGATGCATTTATGAATGTTGAACAAGAACGCCTTGATTTCATTCGCTCAAACCAAGAGAATCTTAGAATTGAATCTTATAAAGGTGTCCAAGAGGCATTTTTAAGAGGTGATGTTAATGGTTCAAGTACTGGAAAAATCATCCTCCCCTCTTCTTTAACTGGAAGCCCTAGATACATGATTAACAATTATCATGATGCAATGGCTATATGTCGTCATTATGGTAATCCTAACCTTTTTATTACATTCACTTGCAATGTCAATTGGCCTGAAATTCAAAGAGAAATTAAAAAAAGCCGAAATTATAAAGCTGAAGATAAACCTGACATAATTGCAAGAGTATTTCGATACAAACTTAATGATATGATTTCATTCATTAAATCAGGACAGCCCTTCGGGAAAACAATTGCTGGTATTTTTCTATACTTATTATTTTCCTCTTATTGTCTTTATTCAATGTAGTCTTTTTAAAATTTCTTTTCCCACTTTGTAGATGTTTGTGCTATTGAATTCCAAAAAAGAGGCTTGCCCCATACTCATTTATTGATTTGGGTTGCTTCTGAATACAAATTTCGATCACCTGAGGATGTCGATTCAGTTATTTCAGCTGAACTGCCAGACAAAGCAGATGATCCTCATTGCTATGCAATTGTTTCGAAATTTATGTTGCACGGTCCATGCGGGATTGCTAGCCCAAAAGCCCAATGTATGAAGGGAAATAAATGCTCTAAACATTTCCCCAAAAAATTTAAAGAATCAACAGTTTTTGGTGAGAATGGGTTTGTGTTTTACAAGCGACGAAACTTTCCTAGCTCATTTGTTCTAAAAAATGGCATTGCTCTCTCTAATTCCTATGTTGTACCATATAACAGAGAACTTCTAATTCATTATAATGCTCATGTGAATGTTGAAATTTGTTGCCAATCAATGCTCATAAAATATCTTTTCAAATATGTTAGCAAAGGATCTGATAGGTGTCGAGCTGTTGTTCAAGGTCAAAGAAATGATGAGATTCAGGCTTATCTTAATTGTAGATTTATTTGTCCTTATGAAGCTGTATGGCGACTCTTGCAATTTCCAATCCATTCAAGAACTCCAGCAGTTGAAAGACTTCAAATACATTTGCCAATGCAGCATTCTGTTGTTTTCTTTGGAAATCAAAACTTATCTTCTGTTTTAAGAAAACCCGGTCTCAATAAGACAATGCTCACAGGATGGTTTGATCGAAACAAGGAAGATGTTGAAGCAACACAATTATATTACTCACAATTTCCAAACAAATATGTTTGGGATGCTAGGCAGAAAGAATGGATTTACAGAACAAGAGGTTTTTCTCTTGGACGTATAACATATGTGCATCCTGCTGCTGGCGAACTGTATTTCTTGAAAATGCTGTTGAACCATGTTAAAGGAGCTACAAGCTTTGAATATCTACGTTGTGTCTCTGGTGTTGTTTATCCAACCTTTCAACTTGCCTGCAAAGCACTTGGTCTCCTTGGTGATGGCGAAGAATGGGCTGAAGCTTTTCAGAAGCTGTTTTAACTGCTTCCTCCTCACAGCTTAGGCAACTATTTGTCAGTATAACTCTATTTTGTGAGATTGCTAGCCCCCAAGATTTGCTTGATCAATTTTGGCATACAATGCATGACGATATTAGAATCAAGTTATCATCTTTCTCCCCACATGATTTACATTTCAGAGATGATGAACTTAAGAATTATGTTCTTTATGAACTTGAACAACTTTTTAATGCCTCAACAACATCCCTCAAAGACTATAATTTACCCCTGCCAAATGATCGTTTGATGTCTGAAATTAGAAATAATCTCCTTAGAGAAGAACTCAATTATGATATTTCTGAACTTCGAAGCAATAATGCAGCATCAATTTCATTGCTTAACACATGCCAAAAGAAAATTTATGATCGAGTTATGGAATCAATTTCAAGAAATCAACAATCTCTTATTTTTGTTTATGGGCATGGTGGCACAGGGAAAACTTTTTTATGGCATTCACTTATTAATAGTATTAGATCAAAAGGATTAATTGTTCTTGCAGTTGCATCATCAGGGATTGCATCTATTCTACTCCCTGGTGGTCGCACAACTCACTCAAGGTTTAAAATTCCTCTTGCTATAAATGAGAACTCAACATGTGAAATAAAGAAAAACACTCATCTTTCAAGTTTGATTGAAACGACAACACTTATTGTATGGGATGAAGCTCCTATGAATAATCGCTATTGTTTTGAAACATTGGATAGATCATTACGTGATATATTAGGGCAAACTGGTCATTCCAATCATAACCAACCTTTTGGTGGGAAATCTATTTTACTTGGTGGGGATTATCGTCAAATTCTCCCTGTTATACCTGGAGGAACAAAAGAAGATATTATTAATGCTTCTTTAAGTAGTTCACCACTTTGGCCAAAATTTGAAATCATGTTGCTAAAACAAAATTGAGATTGTCAATTGATGGTCTTGGTTCAGATGAAATCAATGAAATTACAGCGTTTGCTGAATGGATTCTTAAGATAGGTGACGGAGACCTTTGTGATATACCTTTTTTTGATGAGCTTGATGAATCTTTGATTAAAATTCCATGTGATTTGCAACTACATACCTCTGGTGATCCAATTAAAGCTATGGTTTCAGCTATTTATCCCGACATTGAACAACCTGCTCTCAAGCCATCTTACTTTAAAGAAAGGGCGATTGTCACACCAAAGAACATTACTGTTACTGAAATCAATAATTTCATACTTGGAATTACACATGGTTCTCAACACATTTATCTTAGTAGTGATTCTATTGATGCATCTTCCAGTGATGACGACAATATGAACTTATTATATCCATTGGAATTTATAAACCAGCTTGAGTTCAGTGGTGTTCCTTCGCACATTTTTGCTTTGAAAGTAGGAGCGCCAATTATGTTGCTTAGGAATCTGAGTCCAATGATAGGCTTATGTAATGGAACAAGACTTATCACTACACAACTTGCTGATAGAGTTATTGAAGCTCAAATCATAACAGGCTCACACATTGGTGATCGAGTCTTTATACCAAGGATTGTCTTCCCAATTAATGATGACAAATGCCCATTCATAATCAAACGAAGACAATTTCCAATAAGATTATGTTATGCTATGACAATCAATAAAAGCCAAGGACAATCATTAAAATTTGTTGGTGTTTTCTTAAAGGAGCAAGTTTTTACACATGGCCAACTATATGTCGCTCTCTCAAGGGTTACATCCAAAAAGGGTTTGAAAATCATTTCATGTGACCAAGAAGGAAAACAGCTTGATTATGCTAAAAATATTGTCTACAAAGATGTCCTCAACTCATTGCCAAAAGGTCTTCTTCCCATTCAAAATGATTTCTTCTTTCTTACATTCTAACTTAATTCTTTTATATGCATATTGTCAGCTATATTTCAGCTATTTGTTCTCATTTATGTGCATCTTTTTTATTTTTTGCAACCTATCTATTATTTGTTAAAAGTGTATGCGCATTCTTTTTATATTACCTCTATCATCCACATCAGCTTTTTTTTGCTTTTATTCTGCAGGTTGATGGCGGTACCTTTGAAAAATATCAAGAAATATCTTTTCTATCCATTGATCCAAGCCAGAGTTTGTCGCGTTTGGATACCAATGCAAAATGGACACACAAGTAGCTTCAACTGTCTTTTGGTTCACCACCAGGTTCTCAAATTGCACACACTATTTACACAACAATTTTCCCTGTTTTATACTTAGATGCCCTCTATAAAGTTCACCATCTTATTTACTTTTAACTTGATATCATTTATAATTTATAACCATATGTTTCTCTGCATGTATGTTTGTTTGTTTTCTTACAATTTTCCTGCACAATATATATATAGATCATCTTAATTCCTTTCCATGTATAAATTACATTAAATACGCTACCATCCGTATTTAGATTTTCTTCACATGTTGTCATAATTTCCTTTTGCATTAAATACACTATCTTATTAGCATTCATCAATTTTCAACCATGTCTTAATAATTCTAATATTGTTTTCCTACACGTTTTTGCATCGTAGGGCGGAGCTATACAAGGATCATCCAAAGCAAGAGATGCAGAATTTTTCAATCTCAACATAATCGAAGGTTCCTATATTGAGATTAAAGACTTCTACACCTACGAAAATCGAGCTGCTAATATTTTCGTTGATCACGAAGCAATTATTGACTTAAAGTCTGATACCAAGATAATGCATCTCGATTCTGTTAACATGATGTGCCACGATACCATTTCAACCTCACTGACTTTGCACATGTCTTAACCAAAGGCAGGGGATCAAGAGTTCTTACAGGTATCAAAAAGATTTTTTTATTGAAAATGGGAAAAAAAAGGCATTATTTCACTAACCTTTCGATTATTCTAGATGTTCTGGGCCGACTTAAAGGAATCCAGCCAATTGAAAAGATATTAGTTCAAGGTCACAGACTTGAAGATAAAAAAGAGTTCATCATTGAGAATATAAGGTATTTCCACTGCTAAAATTGCATTTCTAGCTTATGTTTTCCATTGTTTTATCTAAATATTCCAAGTTTCAAACAGAGGAGAAGATCTCCGAGTTACTTTATGGGGCGACGTTGCTCGACGCTTTAATGATAATATCGCTAATGCGCAAGAATCTCCCATAATTGTTGTCTTTGCCGGGTTTCGAGTTACAGAATTTAAAGGTTTGCTGTATTGTTTTTAATACGATAGCATCAAATTGCCTTTGTTACCCAATTGTAATTTTTTCTCATTCATATTTGTTACTTCTTTTTCTCTTACTTGCATTCAGGTGCAGCAAATTTAACTGGGACTGCTGCATCACTTTGGTATTTCAATCCAAATAT
Organism: Salix brachista; assembly: GCA_009078335.1. Lineage (NCBI taxonomy): Eukaryota > Viridiplantae > Streptophyta > Magnoliopsida > Malpighiales > Salicaceae > Salix > Salix brachista. The sequence continues at coordinate 7,699,799 of CM018589.1, read as the reverse complement.
TCCAGAAGTTCTGCCATATAAGCAATTGTAAAACCCTCTTGCTCTCAAAAAATTTCCCATTTCATTTTTGCTTAAGCAATAAATATTTATTGTTAACTATTTGAAATTTTTTTAAATACAGTTATAGCCAGGTGCCGCATGATGTCCATAAACTTCCTCCATCTTTGAATGCTGTTGTGTCATTGGAACAACAAATAAATGAAAACCGAAAAACAATTAAAGAGATCTTATGCATGGATCCACATCAACATAAGGTTTCATTACTAATGCTTATGCGTACTCTTTTAACTGTATTTTTTAACTTCTATTCTCACTTCTGCTTTTCTCAATGCAGAATATGCGATTCACTTGCATGACATCTATTACTGATTATGATCTCTTTAATGGGTGGTGGTCCAAAACATGCCCAAAATGCACTAAAACACTCTCAGGACCATCAGACAACCTTAGATGCTTTGAACATGGAACTCCAGACTCTGCACCAATTCCATCGTAAAAAACATTCAATGCCCACATTATTATTTCGTTAATTTATTTCTCCATAAAATTAATGCATTTATATTTTACTCAATTACAAATAACTATTCATGTTTTGGTGCAGGTTTAAAGTCAACTGCATTGTAACTGATGACAAAGATGTCACAAACTTCTTCTTATCTGGAAAAACTGCTGAGAACTTTTTCAACGTCTCAGCACATCATCTGGTTTATGACAAGAAATATGTTGATCCTTATAAAGTCCCACCACAAATGACTCAAGTGTTAAACAAGATGAAAATCTTTCAACTACGTTTCGGGGCTTATAAATCAGCAATCAACAGATGTGACATCTTCGTTACAAATGTTTTTCACGAAGGCATCAAACAATCTTCAGAGATCCAATCAGAACAATTTGGTGCTGGGTACTCAACCACTCCTACAACCATTACTATTGAAGACTCATCAATAGTTCAAGTGGACACGCTTACTCCAATAACACCACCTGACAACACTCCACCATCTCAACACCAAGAAGACAGTTACCGCTTGAAGGCTAAGAAAAGTTTGGATTTCACCGATCCTCATTCAGAAAAAATGTAAGTTTCGTTTTACCACACATATATTTATATTCCCATATTCAATACTTTTAATCATTGCTGAACAATTTCATGCCCTTACTTTCATACATCACCTGCATTCCCTATAAATAAACTTCCTTATACAATAATATTCTCTGTTCCTTAATTTTGCAGTCATCTAAAACAGAAATCGATCATTCTCGATGAAGAAGATGAACCACCAATTAAAAGGAACAAAGACAACCTTTCTACATCATCAGAGGTCGTTTTGCACACCAATTATGCATTCTTAATTTTTGTTACTTAAGACACATATGCATTCTTAGTTTTTGTTACTGAAGTTAATTCAAAATACATGATACATTCAATATATATACTATATAATTAGCTGTATACCTAAGTCATGCATTTAAGTGATTTGATTTCTATACCTAAAGTTAACTTTAGATCTTATAATGGACTTTAGGATTGAATATCGTCCTGAACATATTCTAGATTGAATTATGCAATTGATTGTGTTGAAAATGGATGTGATTATGGATGAAATATTACTCAGATTGTGTGCAGGTTGTGTTATGAATAAATTGGGATCTCCCAATATAGGGGAAACTCTGCCGAAATTTCGTTAGAAATTTCGGCGATAGGAAAAAAAAATTCCCATACTTCATCTACTCTTTTTGTAAGTGGAAACATTAAACAAATTAAACAAATAGAAGAAAAAAATTTAAGGTTGATACTGATAATAATTCATTTTCTGCTATTCATTGTTTTCGTCTAAATGTTTATGTTAGATCTACTTGAATTGCTTTATCATTCGTCCCATTCACTTTCTCCAAGTACATATATGTATCTATGTTTTTTCTATACATCCAAGTCTTCTCTTCCTTTTTTCTAATGTCTACAATGATTTTTACAACATATAATATTAGTTTTTAATTGTTTCTTTGCTGATCTACTGCATTTATTCTTTCATAATATTTCCTGAAATTTTTTAATGCGTGACTTAATTTCTTTATAATTTCATTTATTACTTTGCAAATTTTATTTTTTTCAGGAAGATTAGCAACAAAATGATGTTTCATTTCAAAGGAGGGATTTCACTTCGCTCTGCACCTCAACATCCCTCTATTTTGCGCTGATGTACAAATTATATAATTAGCACTCTTTTGTCATCTTTTATGACACTATGTATATACCAAAAGATGTAACCTATGTTTACAAAACAAACTCTGTTATATTGTCGTTCTGAACTTTTATATTATAAGTTTATCGTTTTTTATGTAATTATATTAAATTATATACGCAGCAATGCCCGCAGCAACGCGCGGGCATATAGCTAGTGACAAATTAAAATCGGACATCATCATCGCCATCTGACTGACTATTGAACGTGCCAAGTTAGATTAAATTCAACAGCAGGTTAAGGCAGTGAATTTTCTAAATTCCCAAAAAGAAAAGAAGAGTTCATCAAGAAATAGAAGAGCCTAGCACCAGCAGATTAATTTCCTGTATATTATTACATGAAACATAGTATTCCCATACTACATGATTAATATTCTGTATATTATGGGGACAAAAAGTAGGACCCAGCTCCAGCAGACCCTAGACATTCATCTGTTTTCTTTCCTTTTTTTTTTTTTTCCTTAAACTACAATCACAGTAGTGGTAATAAATTAATGAAAAGATTTTGCAGTACAGTGTGGGTGGTGACGGGTGGACAGGTACTTGCAATGCACCGAAATTGCCACACCTCTTGTTCTCTTCAATCGAGGGTTTTTTTCTTTTCTTCCTTTCATAATTCATGGAGATCTCAATGACTCATAATCAAAAATTATCTCTCTTCTCCATTCACTAAAAAGTAGTTTGCTTTCTCCCTTCTTTAAAAAAGTTGTTAACAGTAAATCTCCCCCCCTCCCTCTCTTATAGCAGCATTTTTCAGTTCTCTGCTTGCTGGAACATCTCTCTCTACTCTCCAAGTCTCGCTCGTTTGTTTCCAGGTTCCTTTTCCTTCTCGCTACTGCCTCGAGTTCAAGATTCTTTTGGTTAAATATGGAAATGCTACACTATATTGGTAGTTATGTAAAGTTCTTTTGTATATAAAGAGGTTATAATGAAGATCTGAGCTATGGGTAGATCATTCACTTATCTTGTTATCATAATTTTCCCAGATCTGTGACTTTATATATCCTCTGATTTTCTGCTGTGGACTAGTTTCCTACTTTATTTGTTTCTTGCTTCTCTTTGATGTAATGCTTGCTGTGTAAAAGTCCCTTGTTGTGATCATTAGTTTGGTGAGTTCCTCCATTAATGTTTTTGGTGTAAAATGATTGCTAGCAGGGTTGATCTGTGGGCTCTCCTTTTCTTTTCTTTTTCTCCTTATTGAGGTTTTTGCAATGGTTTTCTGAGTCACGATACTGTAAAAGAGCATGCTCATAAATTAATGTAGCTGGCTGGGACAGTTTGGGGTTGCCAACTTTGTTGCTGAAGCTAAAAATAAATTGTAAGGAATAGGGGGAGAGATCTCATCATTTATGGTTCTGTGATAATTCACAGAGCTGGATTTGAAATATTTGGAAAAGATGAGCCAAGTGGAGATGGCGTATGAAGTCTATGTTTCTAACGACATAGCATCACAGAATAGTATTTTCAATGTGTTAAGTATGCAATTTATCAATAATGCACCTTGACTTTGTGCTCCAAGCAAAACAGAATTGTTAGTATTTCCAATTTCTTGGGATATAGAATGCAAAATGGAGTCTTAATCTTGGGTTTTCTTGTTTGTTTGCAATTTCTATTGAACGGATTCATTGTTACTTGGAATGTTTTTGGCATAATGATGAGTTGTAGCTAAACTGCATTAGTGTCTCCGCGCTCCCCAACAGCTCTTGTGTTTGAACCTCTCCTCTCCTTTGCAACAAAAAACAAAATTGTCTTTGGCGTCAATCGTAGTGCAGTTCTTGGAGAAATATAGCAATGGGGATAGGCTCACCTACCCTCTTTTCTGTTTCCCTTCTATAAAAGCAACAAAATACAAAATGCTCACCAAACCCTAAGAAAGTCCTTACACTGAAGTAAAAATTGGGAACGGTATTAACCCAATTTAGAAATACCAAATAATAGGAAAAATACTGCACAATCCCTGATTTTAGTTTACTTCATCAAACTGGATTGTATTTGGTGATTATGAAAATTACACGTTTTTTTTCTTTGGTATTAAACTTGATCAGGATTTTCTTTCAAGGGTTTTATAGTGGCAATTCAAGTGATGAAAATTTTCTTTATAGATTAATTTATTACTTGTAATAGCTTTGGAGGCGTTAAGATTTTTAGGTGTATTTTTTTAAAGACTTGTTAATTTCTAAGAAATTTCTTTTTAACTGCAATCCAGGGTTTCGTGTGCTGAAAATTGCTGTATTACTGCCATGCTCAAGCAAATCCTAAGCAAAATTCCCCGCAAGTTCCCCAAATCTGATCCTTTAGATTCTACTAGGATTGATTGTGGAAATGATTCTACCTGCTCAGGTCCATCTACAAATGGTGGGAGTTCATTTTCTAGTCGGTTGAATGTTGTCAAACGGGTGTCTTCCGCAGTATTTCCTGCAAGCATGATGGCTGGAATGGAGGCAGTGGATCCCCATCTATCCTTCAAAGATGTCTCAAACCTGCAGAAGCAAAACCTTTTTGTCAGTAAATTAAACCTTTGTTGTGAGGTTTCTGATTGCAGTGATCCAGATAAAAATGCTGTTCAGCAAGATCTTAAACATCAAGTGCTTATAGATCTTGTTGATTTTGTTTCATCAGGATCTGCTAAGTTTACTGAACCTGCAATTGCTGCAATTTGTAAGATGTGTGCAAATAACCTGTTTAGGGTTTTTCCACCCAAGTATCGAACTGGTAACACAGGTGGGGAAACAGAAGATGAAGAACCAATGTTTGATCCTGCTTGGTCACATTTGCAAAGTGTGTATGATCTACTCCTTAGGTTTGTTAGTTCTGTTGATGCCAAGGCTGCTAAGAAGTATGTTGATCATGCTTTCATTTTGAGATTACTTGAGCTTTTTGATTCTGTGGATCCAAGAGAAAGGGACTGTTTGAAAACCATTCTTCATAGGATTTACGGGAAGTTCATGGTACATCGGCCTTTTATCCGAAAAGCTGTTAGCAATATCATCTATCATTTTGTCTTTGAAACTGAACGTCATAATGGAATTGCTGAGCTGTTGGAAATTTTTGGGAGTGTTATTAGTGGGTTTGCATTGCCATTGAAAGAGGAACACAAAATTTTTCTCTGGAGAGCTTTGATTCCTCTGCACAAACCAAAATCAGTGGGTATTTATCACCAGCAACTAACATATTGTGTCGTACAGTTTATAGACAAGGATCCAAGGTTGACTAGTCCTGTGATTAAGGGACTGTTGAGGTATTGGCCTGTGACTAACAGCCAGAAGGAATTGATGTTTATAAGCGAGCTAGAAGAAATATTAGAGATGACTGGTATGGATGAGTTTCAAAAGATCATGGTCCCACTATTTCGGCGAATAAGATGCTGCCTCATTAGCTCCCATTATCAGGTAAAGACCGCATTAAATGAGCCATGTTCATTAAACCTTTTGACTCAATTTTCAAGCCATATTTCCCCGATCAGTTAAATTTTAATGTGATACTATTTGTTTCTTAGCCTCTTGTTCTCAATAGTGTAGAACTGCATTCTTGGTAACTTGCATTAGGTAAAGAAGCTTATGAAATCCATTCAACTGACGGGCATTGTGCCCCGGCCCCATCATAGAAGTCAAATTCTGTGGTGATAAATCTTCAACTGATGACTTTATTGAATAATCAGTCAATGAACATTCTCATTATTATGCCTTGAAAAGGACTCGGATGTTCACACATTTTAGCACAATGAGAAATGAGGAAGGGTTTGTAGGATTAAAAGTCGTTATTTAGTTATTTATTTATGGCTTATATTATTTCTAAAGGATGTTAGTACTTATTTGAGTAGTGTTTATTAGAATTATATTTATATTTCCTATATAGTGTTTTTTCAATTCCTTAATGCATTATGTACTTTGATTGATCCAATGAATGGAGTTTGCAAAGAATTGTTTATTTGTGTTTCTGCATTTGCCTTGTCACCGCATGATTCAGTGTCAGTTGGATAATTACATCTGTAATCAGAAAGGTCTTTAAAGCTCTGCCACCTTTCCTTTTACTAAGACAGGCTCTCTGATAAAGTGGGATAATAGCTCCATCATAAAATAATATGAAGAAAAATGACAGGTTATCCTGGTAGTTGTTACGTAACAAGTCTTGCATGTTTCAACAGGATAAAGAACAACGTTATCCTGAACAGCTTATTGAAAATGCTTCCAAATTTTCTGTACGTTAACTGGTGATAGGTTATTTTCATTATGAGAATGGGATGAACTCCTAGTCATTGGCATTTTCTTGGACGATATCCATTGTCCTATCCTATACTCAATGAGGAATTTTCAGATCCATGAAGATGTTTTTAAGACATGTTATGTATTTGTGTACAGAAAACATTAATGAGAGCTTACTTTCACCTTTCCAGGTGGCTGAACGAGCTCACTTGCTATGGAACAATGAACGGGTCCTTAATCTTATCGCACATAACCGTCATGTTATTGTGCCTCTAGTCTTCTCAGCTCTCGAGCAGAACACCCTGAATCACTGGAACCAATCAGTTCTTATTCAGACACAGCATATTAGGAAGATGTTCTGTGAGATGGATGAAGAACTAGTGCTAGCCTGCCAACGCAAGTTGGAGGAGCAAGACTCTTTGTCAACTGTGGAAGCTGAGAAGCGGAGATTGACTTGGGAGCGCCTGGAAAATGCTGCAGATCTACAACCTAGAGCTGGTAATATTTTAGCTTCGGTAAAACCCGTCTCGTGCTCTGTTACCTGCTAGGTGTTTGAGCGATGCCATATGGGAAACTGAAAAAAAAAAAATATATTAGCAGCTCTCATTGCATTATTGCAAGAGGGAGGAGTTTGGGATTGGTCTGTGCTAAGGTGATGTATTATAGTTAGTTGTTAAGTGGTAATACAGCTGCCTCTTGAAAGTTTGTTTGGCACATTGGATTGGAAGAGCCCCGTTGCGTTCAATCATGCATGTGTAATGATTCCTCTTCTATCATTATCGAAGGGCTGTTCATTTTGCCCATATTTTATTCTTTGATTGATGAGTTGTGTGTTTTTGCTTCCGAGCTGTCGAACTCGAAATGGGGACCCTGTTGCCATCACTAATTGTAGCCGGAGCGAAACCTACCACCAAGTGTTCGCCGGAATCTTGATTTTCTTCTCTTTTTCCCCGTGTAAACTCTCAAGTAATGAACACTTAAAATGGCAACAGGTTGTAGAATTTTATTTTTTTTGGATTCGATAAAATCTCACTGTTTTTAGGTATTCTTTGAGAGAATCTGAGTTAAACAAGTAAAATTTCGATTATTCTAGGCTCTTAAACATGTATTAACTTGAATTCAATGTTTAAAAGTTGTCTTAAAGTATTAGTTAATGAATTATGTTAAAAACTATATAATATAAATTCTGAGTTTAAATGATGTTTATCAAGTACCTTATCTGTTGGAAGGTTTTTTTTAATGAAAAATCATACAAGCCAAAGCATAAAAAGGTTAGTAAAATTAAACTATTTCATGAACTATCTTATCTGCTTTCCAAAAAGGTAAGTAAAGTGATTTTCTTTTTCTTTTTCATATTCCTTTGTTTTCGCTTGATGGACCAATCCAACTTAGCTTCACAAGCTCCACAATTTATTTAGCGTGGTGTCTTGTGACTCTTTCAATGAAAACACATCTTTAAATAGCGTAGCATTCTTTGATTTTAATATTGTATTTGAATGAATATACGCAATACCTAACTTGTGTAAAAGAAATAAATATGCATTATTGATGTAAGCATCAGGGTTGTCAATACCATTTGTATTGGCCGGAACAGCCGGAACGTTCCGTGCCATTAAAAAAACCGAGAAAAAATGACGTCGTTTTCGTCTCGGTTTTAATTCCGGCCCGTTCCGAAAATACCGGCCAAATTCTGGCCGGAACGTCACGGTACTGTTCCAGGTGTGCCGTTCCGGCCTTAAAATCCTCCTTATTTTGATTAACTTGTGATTGTGTTTCTAATTTTGAGATTAAGTTTGTTTGACTTTGTGTTTATATTGTATAATTTAAAGTTAATTTATCTTGAATTTTAATTATGCTTGTTAAATTAATATTTTAATTTTTTTCATATATATATAATTAATTATATATGAACAGTACAGCCCCGAAACGGCATGCCGAAATGCTCCAAAACCAAAACATTTCGTACCAATAGAAAAACCGGAACGGTATTGACAACCTTGGTAAGCATATCTAATGAATACATAGTTTATAATATTAGGTTCTACGTTGACCTTTTTGGATCACGTATTGCCATTTTTACAGGTAACCCCTACACTTTAAGGTATTTGTGGAAAACTATTTTACTTTTTTAAAACTTATATGATGTCCTTTTAAACTTCTTGTGTAGTACTTTGTTAAGTGTGTAGTTGGCAGCTAAACTTACCAACATGATTTTTATCATTTATAATGTCATTGTTCTAATAAAAATAATCAAAAGGTGTCTTGTATTCTCCATCTCTCTCATTTTTTTATTGTCTTTATTCTTTTTATTGAGTTAATTCTTAACTTTACTATTGTTAATGCTTAAATGTTTCTATTTTCTAAAGCTTTGTCTTTTGTTTTTAATAAATATGTGTAGAAATATTGTGCTTAATTTATGAAGTAATGTGACACTTTTTCCCAATTCATAAAAAAAAAAAAAAAAAAAAAAAACCTAAATTATGGCATATTCAGACAACTTTAGTATATGGTTAGCCTTTCAATTCTCTATTATTTCTCCACGTCATCATTTGTATTGTTAATTAAGAAAAGGATTCCTTTCCTTAAGATATTGGAGCACACAAGGCATTGTTGTTAATTCTTAATGAATATCGAAGAACACAATCATATCTCATTGGATATTTTAGGGCATACTTTTCATTAAGTTGTAAGAGAATTTTTTTCCAAGGCAAGAGTAATTTCAAAGTCGGTCCGATGTACACGTTAATTTATAAATAAATACACATTATAGAAATTTAATTTCTCTAATTTTAGTTTATGCTTAACCTCTCCCCTGAGAAAACAAAAAGAAAAAAGAGAAACCTCCTCGCTTCATCACTACCACCACGCCCCTTGTTCTTGCTGTGTCCTTGTATGGCTGATTCCATCTGCTTCTTTTTACTCGGACAAGGCCTCGGAGTTCACCTTCGCATGTACTTTCATCACGACTTCTGATATCATGTTTCAAAAATATTTTAGAAAAGTATTAATTTTTTTTAGTGTTTGTAGATTATTTTTATGTATTGATGTTAAAAATTGATTTTTAAAAAATAAAAAATATATATATTTTAATACATTTCTGAATAAAAAATATTTTTAAAAACAATATCAACCAGACATTCAAACAGTCACAATGCATGTCATGCATTACCTATTTAGCTCTATTATTAAAAATCCAGTGGATATAAAATAAAAATAAAAAGTTTTGAATGCGTGTAAAAGTAGACTTAGGGTTATTTGGCCATGTATTTTAAAAATGTTTTTAAAAAACTATAATTATTATATTTTATTTTAAATTAAAATATTTTGTTGTTTTTAAATATCAAAAATATTTTTTATTAAATAATTATTTTAATATATTTCTGAACAAAAAAAACTTCCAAATCACAACATCAACCAAACTTCCAAATCAGAACCTAAATTATTACAACCGACATACTATTGACCATGGAATAAAAAAAATAAAAATAAAAAACTGTTTTCCACCCGACAAAATTGCATAATTATTAAGCCTGCACCGAAATAAGTTTTTGGTGGGTCATACACCGTTTGGACCCATATGTTGCATAAAGTTCCTCGGTCTGCTGCCAGAGTAAAGTCCATGGATAAGGAGAATTTATTGTATCCCTCTCCGCCAAACGATAGGTGTGGAATACCCAAAGTCTTGTTACTTTTGAATTGTTTTTTGTATTTTTATTTTTATTTTACAATGTTATTCTTAACATTAAATTTATTAGAATTTGAAATTTATAATTTGTGGTGATTTATTTTTTTATAAAGTTATTATAATCTCATAAGACAATATACGAATTAATAAGTTAATCAAAGATAATATAAATCGATGCAATATATTATCGTTTCAATATTTTTATAAAAAATCTCATTCTAAATATTATTTTGATTGAAATTATTTTTTAATCAGCTTCTTGGTTATGATTGGATCCGTCAAGACCACCAGATCTCTGACTCAATATGTGAATTGATAAGTTAATTTAAATTGATATAAATCGATCTAGTATGTTATTATTTTAATATTTATAAAATAAATATAATATTTAAATTAAATTAAATTAAATTATATTTTCATTGGTCATTTAAATTATTTTCTAGCTCGCTAAAATCATCGAGTTACATCATATCACTTTAACTATATATATGTATATATATATATAGTTAAAAGAAAGTATTCTCTTAAAAGACTTCTATTAGTACCTAAATATATCTTCTAGGTTAAATAAAAAAAAACTCTTGTTACGATCTATAATATTGCGCCTACGATCAGTCATATGGGTGGCCACCACCAGCATATATAATATTTTCCATAATCACTCACGAACTAGTGCTATCGTTTTCACAAGTGGCGGTATCCAAGAAAGTTAATAGGCGATGTCCAGCCAATCAGTGTGTTGGCATTAGTTTTATTTATTTATTAATGTGGTTGTCCGGATCTATTTACACGTATCTCAATTATTTTTATAGATTCTAAAATTAATAATTAAATAAATCTTTAATTATTATCATATTAACAACTATATTGCTCCAACTTGCAAATCTTTTAATATCATGTTTTTATTATTGTACTACCTGTTAAGGAACCATCTCACCTAAAAGTTTAACCTTGTAAGTGAGGTCCAAGAATATGATTTATATTATTCTCTAACACCCCCCCTCAAGTGAAAGCCTTTTGGGCTTGAAACTTGCACAGACTCACATCATCTTGTGCTTAATTTTTATCAAATAGAATGGGGGTGGTTAGATTCGAACTCGTGACCGCTGGGTCAACAAGGCTCTGATACCATGTTAAGGAATCATCTCACCTAAAAGCTTAAGCTTGTAAGTGAGGTCCCAGAATATGATTTATATTATTCTCTAACACTACCTACGGAATAATGATTGTTAGCTTTATGCAAAGCTGTCAATTCCGTGCCGTTCCGGCCGGAACGTGCAATGCCGGTGAGAAAACCGGGATGAAACGACGTTGTTTTCGTCCCGGTTTTCATTCCGGCCCGTTCCGGAAATTCCGGCCAAATTCCGGCCATAACGCCTCGGTTCCGTTCCGGGCTCAAAAAATTCCAAATAAGACTCTAAATTAAAATAAATAAATAATGCCGCCGGTTCAAACTTCAAAAGCTAATTCAGAATTTCGAACGGAGCCAAGAAAAAAAAATGGAGAAGAGGATGAGGAGATGAGGAGGAAGAGAGTAAAGGAGAAGAGGAGGAAGAGAGTAAAGGAGAAGAGGATGAGGAGGAAGAAAAATAAATGGAGAAGAGGATGAGGATTGAGTTCCTGCATGTGAGCATGGGTGGTAAAGGAAGAAAGCGTGAGCTGAAGTTATCTCTGCCTCCCTTGCTATTGACTGAGGGTGAATATGGAGATGAGGGTGGGCGGCGGCGTGGGAGAACTGAGAAGGGAATCAGGGTTTAGGGTTATGTTACTGTGGGGGGGGCATTTTATAGTTTATACTAGTTATAATAATAATAATAATAATAATAATAATAATAATAATAATAATAATAATAATAATAAAATAAAAATAATAGGTTTCTACGGGGGGTTATAAATTTATAATAATAATAATAATAATAATAATAATAATAATAATAATAATAAAGTAGGTTTCTACGGGGGGAGGGGTTAAGATATTAATATTATTATTATTATTATTATTATTATTATTATTATTAATAATAATAATAATAATAATAATAATAATAATAATAATCTGGGGGTTTATAATAATAATAATAATAATTAACATAAAAATAGTTAGCATAAAAAATAATTTTAAAAAAATCCTATTAATTTAAGATAATAAATAACATTAATTAATTTCAAATACAACAACCATAAAAAAATATACAATTACTTGAAAAACATAAAATAAGTAGTTTAAATTTCAAATCTCAAATTTGTGGGTCTTTTAATTATATTTAAATTCATTTTTTTTAATTTAAATATAATTAAAAATAATAATTTTATTGTTGGAGGGTTTTTCAAAAGCAATTATTTAATTATATAACTTACTCCTATTTATTATATAATTAATTGTATAATTAAACTATATATAAAATAATTGAACTTTATTTAAAATAAGATAAAAAAATGGTTCTTTTATTAATGATGTAGAAGATGTTTGATTTATATTTATTTTATTTTCGAACATTTTACTTTCATAATATTTTGGAATTTTAGAGATGTTTCTAATTTTGAGATTATGTTTGTTTGACTTTGTGTTTGTATTGTATAATTTAAAGTTAATTTATCTTGAATTTTAATTATGCTTGTTAAATTAATATTTTATTTTTTCATATATATATATATATATAATTAATTATATATGAACAGTACGGCGACCGGAACGCTTCGAAACCGGAATGTTCCGTTCCAATTGAAAAACTGGAACGGCGACCGGAACGGTATTGACAACTTTGGCTTTATGTGTTTGATAGAGTATATGGTAGCCTCTCCATCCAGATAACTGAGCTATTTAATAGGACGAAAACACATCTCGAGTAGAAAGCGCTCCTAAATTTCTTTGTACAATTATATTTTTCTTAAGTTAAAGTCTTTTATTCTTATCTATGTATATGTTTTCCTGTTTTGATGAAACTTGTCTTTTTTATTAATAATATGATTTTTTTCAATAAAAACTTAAAGTAATTAAAATAAATACTCATAAAATTCTTGCAAATTAAATTCATGTGAAAAAAATGTATTTCTTTTATTGAAAACCTACTTTCCAATTTTCATTTTATTTTATAAAAACATTTTTTTTCTTTTGATATGGCTGAAATATGGTTTGTTGAAATATCTCTTCTTTTCCTTTTCAACTTCTTTCTCTCTACTTCTTCGATACTAATGGAACTAAAAGTGAAAAAAATAAGGTTTTATAACTAAATTGTGAAAATCTAAAATTCTAAGTACTAATATGCAAATGAATCTATAATGACCGAATTGGACTTTTACTTCAAGGACTAAATTGAACTCTTCAAGCATCCAAGGACCAAAACGTGAGAAAATATTAGGGACTTAATAGATTTTTTATTGAAAGCTAATTAAAACTTTTGTGATATTCAAGGACTACAATTTGAGTAAAAATGAGATTCTATGACCAAAACAAAACAAACTAAAACTACAAGGACCAAGTTTTATAAAACAAAAACTACAAGGACCAAGTTTTAAAAAACAAAAACTATAGGAATCAAAGCTTACTTGTGCATCCATGAAGAGGTGGGTGAATAGAAAAAGACTCACCTTTTTTTAGTTTAGCGTGTCGCATAAAATAAAATAAAGTGGGGGGATTAATTAGAAACAAATAAACTTTAACAAAAAGGAAAATAAATCAAAAGATCGATGACTAAATTAAAAATAATAAACTATATAAACTTTGATTGAATGATAAAATTGAAAACCAACAAGATTCTAACAAGAGAGTCAAGGGTATAAAATTGAAAAATAAAATACATGACAAAATATAATGCAATGACTAAATTGAAAACATTTTAAAAAATGAAAACAGAAGGATGAAAATAAACAGTAAAAAAACATAAGGAATAGAATTGGCAAATTTAAAGACAAGAGAACAAGCATGCATTTTCACTGAAAGAAAGAGAGAGAAAAAACCCACTAATAACAAGCCAATTATGATCCGCCATCACGCATCACCTCAAAAAAAAAAGACACAACAACGCATCAAAGAACACTATGGAAGGGCAGGTTTTAGTCACCGAATGAAGCCTCACGCACCACCCTTTAAAGCACAGACAACACACTTGTTGGAGAGTAAATGACACTAGCCCATAGCTTATTCTAATAAAAATATAATTTCCCAACTTTAAAATACCATAATGTCCCTCATGAACTTGAGAGTCACAGAAAAATATATCATGAGAGTACACAATACCCTTAGGTACATGCCTTGATTTTTATCTTTTCAAAAGGAATAATCATATTTCTATTGTATTGTAAAATGTAAAAAAAAAACAAAAAATTATTTGGTCAACTACTTTTTTGTAATAAGCTCCACTATTTTGATTAAACTTACAAATAAGAGTATCATAATTCAATTTTAAAATTAGGGTGATTTATTTATTTTTTAACCTCAAAACCAGTGGAGTTTCCCATATATTTATAGTCAAACACTAAGTTGTCGTTTAATTATCCAAAACACAATCATTTCAAGTTCTTATTCTATTCAACAATTTAAGATTTCAAATTTATTTCCATATTTCAATGATCTTATCATTATACTCCATATTTACAAAAACAATAAATTAAATATGTGTGTATTCAATAAGTTAATTAAAACATGGATTGCATTTTAAAGAAATAAAACAAGCTAGACCACATAATATCTCATGGAGTCTTTTCTAGGTTAAATTACAATACCTTAGTTTATAAGTTTTTTAATCACAACATGTAATTTCCTAAAAGTGTACAAATACAAACCAAACTATATCACAAACAGAAGACATCCTAAAGTTAACTAACATTCTATTTGCTATTGAGATGAACATGAACATTTATTTAATAGAAAACATAATAAAAATATAATCCCATGTAATTTTAAGTCTTTTTTTCTTAACAAAACACAACATCATTGAATTCAAAGTTACACCTTACACCAAAATTTCCAATTTTAATTCCCATATTCACCCTACGGCCTAGAACCATGCATTTATCTCATAGTCGGGATCAACCCGGATAATAAATTACATGGCCTAAAATAGGCACTAGTCTTTAACCAGGACCAATCAATTCACACTGCCCAACCGGGCACAAGTTCCTACCCATGACAGCTAATTTTCTATTTAGGAGTATGGTAGAAGATTGATTTTAATAGTATTTTTTTTATGTAAATACATCAAAATAATATTTATTTATTTATTTAAAATTATTTTTAATATTAGCATATAAAAATATCTAACAACACTAAAAGAAATATAATTTAAAATAAAAAATATAAAAAAATCAGATTTTTTTCAAAAAAACAAAATTGAAACACAATGTTAAAAATGCTGTAACTCATACTATCCAAAACTAGGTGCTAGTCTCTAAATTAGGACAACTAGCTTACACTGCCAAAAAGTCAGTCGTTGGTCCCTAAACAAGTACAAGTAGCTCACACTGTCCAAAAATGGAGCTCCAGTTCCTAAACTAAAAAAGAAGTAATGTATGCACATCGAAGTCATACGTTGACGAGGTTAGAAGTCGCCAAGAGGAGAAAGGCTGCGTACAAGCTTGGCTTGCACCAGCTACGTTTTGCTTCGCTCCACATTTTCTCCATGTTTTTTAGTACTAAAACAAAACTGTTTGTGGACTAATAAATATATTCAGGCCTTGGAAACGACAATCAATCAAGTATGATTCTTTTCGCCTTTTGTTTATAACTTTATTTATCAGTTAATTGCAGTTTATTCACCGCGGTCTGTTGCTTGCTTGAATGCTCTCTGCAGCGGCTGCAATTAGAAAGATGATTATCTTCTGATCTGATGCTTTTTAAGAAGAAGAAGAAATAAGGGAAAGAAATGCAAACCCATCATTTATATCCTCCTTTCTCCATTTATTAATAAAATCAAAGCTCTTCAATTTCTGTGCTCCTGCATCTGAAATCTCTGCAATTTGTGTGCCACAATCTGATCATGCCTCAGGTTCAGCCTGCTGGAAGGAAGCATGACAGCTAAAAAACACAAAAAGAATGAGTTGCATCTATTAACAATGCATGCTCCATCAGGTAGCCACGGGTATATTGTAAAGGATTGCCTTGTCTCACAGACATACTCCATTCATCCAGTAATCAATATGACATGCTACCAGATCGTAAAAAGCGAGTCTCCATTCATCAAAATGTATAATTCATTTGCAAATAAACAATTTGATGCTGGCACTCTCGAAATTGTTCAGAAAATGTATGCGCAGCCAATGGAAGTCAGCAATGTGGTCAACAGTACAGAAACAAGGTTCACGGCATTGTTGTCGAGAATGTAAAGTCCTGAGATTTTCTTCACTGTTGGTCCAGGTTTTCCAACAACCTGCGTAAGACAAAGTCAAATGTTATGCATCATTTAAATGCAAATGGCTATGGCATCATGATGCCAGTACCAGAGGCCCGCAATGATAAATAGTAGAAGGTGCAGCTTACTTTATTCCGAACAGTGCAGAATCCACTGAATTGCAAAGTAGCTCCCAACAGAGAATCTATCAGACTCCCACATAACCCTGCCAGTGCAGCAACGGGTATAACTAGGAGCTGCTTAAGTGCCACATCAAACACACATTTCGTTGTGAAAAATCCTATGAGCACGAATGCAAGCCCGATAACACTCCCTGCTGCTGCAGCTGCTAGAAGACCTGCTAATGTGACACCACCATTTGTACCCCTCCGAACAGGCTGATAATAAATTATATAGGAGCCTAGTCAGGATCCAGTCTCCAAAATTTACAAATTCGATTCCATCAAGTCTGCATATCATATGATGATGCAAATTATCTGAAGCATCAATGCCACTTATTCTATCTCACTCAAGCAAAGAATATCATTTAAAAAAAATAAAGCTTGTGATGCATCATTCACTGAATAAGGAAGCAGTGAACGCAACTTTACATATTGATGACCAGCATATTTATTGGATAACACATGCCACAGTGTGTCCATACAAGTTGCTGAACCAGTTTTGGTGATGACAAGAAGCAATTATATTCATATTGATCCTAGGATCATGTTTTGTTTGCAGGACTTCATTTCTTCTTACAGGTGAACTAAAATGGTCAAACGAATCCAAGGATTATCTCATAAGCTTGCAAGTAAAGATCACTCATTCATACTGGATCAGAATATAACAGACAGGAAAAGCAAGTCAAGCACAAGACAGTTGCTTACATTCAAAGAGCCATCTTTTGTACAAGGAACTACGTAGATGACAAGGCTGGAATCTATTGCATTTTCCTCGAGCAAACTACCTACTCAACCATATATAGATCAGGCTGAATTTATTTTTGGCATTGTAATGGAATGGGGTTCTTTGTAGCTGCCAGATAAAGATTGTGTCTTGCAGGACTCAGGAAGTTAACGTCAAGGACAGATTCAAGCCTAGAAAAGCAGTTGGCGTTCAAGCAAATACAAAAGCTTGATCTTATGGGATTCTTTCATTTAACACGACTCTATAAGTAAAGCTAGCTGTTGTTGCAGAAGAAACTCTATCAAAGAGGGAATCGTGCAATTAAGGAGGTTATTTTTTTGCCTAATTTATCATTGTTAACATATCTAGTCTCACAGAAAGCCAAGGGTCCTATGAAAGGCAAGAAACCAAAACAAGAATATAAGCAGCGTTAATAAACAGCTAATTTTCTCTGAAGCCATCTATAAATAACTCTTCTTCTTATATTTAGGCAGGGAGGCAGAACCACTCTGAGATACTCTTTTTCATCAAAGCTAATATGAGTTCATCTATTCTAAATCCCTATTATAATTACATAGTAGATGAGAAGTGTGAAACCTTGTGAAAAGTACTTGCAGACTGTAGCTTGTGTAACATCTTGTTAGCAAGATCTAGAGAAGGTACGGTTTGTGGACAGAAGGTTGTTATTGTAACAAAGATGACTTTTTGATAGTGAATTTCAACAACTCTCAGAACCACTATAAATCCTGCGTTGATATCTCTTTAACATTATCCTTGTGATAATTTGGAAGAAAAAAATATATTTTCTTTCTGCCAAGTTGTTTGTTGTGCACATAAATCCCTATTTATAGCTATCCAAGAGTCAATCAAATCCTGTAAGTGACTAACAAATTCCTTAGTTTATGCTATTTAATTAAGTCCACAATTATATATCTACTACAAATCACAATCCCTGATACAGCCCATCACAATCCCTTATTTATAGCACAATATCACTGGCACCACCCCCTCAAATTGATGTCGTTCTTCGCTGGATTGGCCACTATCTTGATAGCATTAGTGTTGTCAGCATAACGAGGAGTCAGATCAAGCAGAGAAAACTCAAGTTCATTAAGTAGACCTTGAAGCCAAGTAATCTTAGAACAAGCATAAGACAGCTCGCATCAGTACATGATTTTAAGACACGATCTTGTTTCATAGATTTTCAAGAAACTAGGGCTTCGTTGTAAGAAATAAACACCATCCAATTGAAGAACGACAGGAGTAAGGACAACCACCTCAATCTACATCAGCATAAACAGTCAACTTAAGATCACAGGAAAGAAAGTCTTATTTTTTTCTCACGTATATACTGAACATTATAGTGAGCACAGCTAGATGAAGATGACATGGCCAAGTCATAAGCTACTTAATAATTTGATCTGCAACTACTGTATCAAATCGAGTGATAGTCAAGTAGCTGAGACTCCCAACAATTGCCCAAAAATGAGTGGGATCATCAAAAAGATACCCTGTCGTCAAAACAAAATTTAACATTGAGCTGCATAGGAGTATCAAATGTGCCAAAATCTCAAACGTCGACAAGATCAACAAGATCTTGAGTGTATTTAAGTTAATCGACAAAAATACCAGATTCAGAGTGAGAGGCCTCGAGTTTTAGAAAAGATATCAATGGACAAAGATATGGAAAGGCTGATGTAAGGCTGACTTAAAATAGTGAATTTTGTTTGAAGATATCATCACTTGTAATTAAAATGTCATCAACATAGACTACAAGAACGGTTAAAGCGGTTTGATGAGAAAAAATAAATGGATAATAAGCACTCTGTTTAAAGTCTGCTCCAAGAAGTGTGCTTTTAAATTTGGCAAACCATGCACATGGGACTTGTTTTTGACCATGAAGTGATTTCTTTAATCGAAAAACATGATTGGAACTGGCCAAAGAATATCCTGGAGGTGGTCATTAAGATAGTTTCATCTAAATCACCATACAAAAAAAATCTTTCTTAACATCCATTTGAGATATACAACAGTTATGAGAACTAATGATATCTAAGAATGTACACACGATAGTCATTTTGGCAACTAGAGAAAAATTATCTTCATAGTCTACTCCATATTCTTGACAACTTCCAATAGCCACTAAACAAGTTTTGCACTTGTTCAAAGAAACATTAGGTTTAAGTTTAACACTATACACCCACTTGCCCTCAATAGTTTTAACATTAGATGGACATGGCATAAGATCCCAAATATGATCTTCAGTAATAACTTCCAGTTCTTCATCCATAGCCTTCTGCCAGCATGGGTGTACTACTACTTGGTTAAAAGAATTAGGGACATGGAAAATATTTAAAAAGGAAAAGAAAGAAGAGGGAGGATACGCATAGTGATCTGGAGGACTTGTCTGATGAGAGGAGCAGCAAACATGAACTGGACTTAGTAGACTATCGTTTTTGATAAACAAACCTAGGTTTAAAACATTCAAGAATGGCCTTCAGTGATTCAACTAAAGGTAGAATAGAGTAGGATGTAGAATAGGAGGAAGAGAAGGAGAATGATGTTGATAGTGACATTCTTTTTAAACATAACATCATGAGAAACAGGTTTTTTTTTTGTCAAGATCATAACACAAGAAACGCTTTTGACTTGAGGCATATCCTAGGAAAACACACTGTTCTGTTTAAGGAGAAAACTTGGTTCGTTCATGAGGAGGAAGATGAGCATAACAAACACACCCAAATGTATGTAGTAAAACATAATCCGAAGATTTTCCATATAATTTAAGAAATGGATCTATTGCCTAAGGTTATGGAATTTTGAAGATTAATAAGATATACAATAGTTTGTAAGGTCTCAACCCAGAAAGAACATATGAGTCAATTAACAACGCATGAACAATTTATAAAATATGATGATTTTTTTTCGACAAAAGCATTTTATTGGGGAGTGTAAGGACAAGATTTTTCATGAAATATTTTATCACGAAGAAGTTTCAGAAAATCAGCAGACATGTATTCCCCCCTGAATCAGAACGCAATGCTTTGATAGTTTTAGAGAACCGAGTGGTAATAAGATTAACAAATTACTGAAAGACATCAATTACTTCAAATTTACAACGCAAGAAATAAATCCAAGTAAATGTCTATAATGCACAATGAAAGTAACAAAATACTTATTGCGCCAGCACGGGAAATACAAGGTGCAATACCCCAAGCATCATAATGTACTAACTCAATGCAAGCACTAGTTCCAGTCATGGGGTGGGGAATGGAAAAGTCTTGCTCTTACTCAATGCACAACTAGAAAAAGAAATTTGCACATCCTTCCTAGAAATATTAACTCTACTAAGAATCAATTTTGAATTGAGCATGTGCAACAATCTTATTGAATGATAGTGCCACAAGGCACATGCATCATTTTATTCAAGTTAGATAAAATAGAAGCAAACGTAGTTAGTAAACTTTGGGGTTGCAGAACCAAACGACACAATCGTGTTCTTTAAGCATCTTTGATTTTACTTTAGCTTATTCATCAATCTTGTGGTCCTATATATTATTTTCACTGTATATTCATATCTCATTGCTTTTGATCCTACCCAGTATACATATAAGCATTCTCATTGTCTCATTATTCTAGAATTATGAAAGGGCATTAACTTGACTGGTGGGGTGTGTGTGTGTGAAGAAAAGAAGATATCCCTCCACCTTAAAGGTTGTGATCAAGCGAGGTTGCGCATCGCTGAGCACACCAAGCTCAGAAGACCAAGTGTCTCCATTGCAGCATGAATAGTGACCGATGATCCCTCCAATAAGAGAGGTGATGACGGCTGATTCTTTACCATCCAAGCACTTGTCCTCCCAACCGGCCAATCTCCAAACAGCCAGAGCCAAAACGGAAGCTATACCACTATTAGATAGCACTTGCATCCTAAAAATTACCCATAAAAATCAATTAATTGTATTTTTGGAAGCCAAAATAAACAAATAAATAAAAATAGATACCAGTTTCTTTGCCCGCCTTCCTTGAACTCGGCATCAATGCTTCTCTTCTTGTCTTCTCCAACCTTGGTAAGCTTGGATGAAGTGAAAAAGAAGACGAGCAATACAGCTCCAAATCTGTAACTGATAGCAAGGTGAAGGGTCATAACAATGAACCCAGCCACCGCTCCTGTTACGTCGAGAGATTTTCTTTTGTAAGCTTTAATGGCGATTACAAGAGAGATTAGGACCGCTATTGACGGTTGGATTACTACTGTTTCCATTTCTTTTGGAGGGGATGGCTTTCCTTCTGTGTTTTTGTGTGCAAGAGAGAGAGGATGTCCGGATGGGTCAACGTATCAGATTGATGTAACGCTATCGTCGCTAGGACTGCTTGCTTGAACCGTATGTTTTAAATAATAGTAATTAATGCAAGAAAATGTGTTGATATTGTTAACATATTTTATAATATAAAAAATAATTAAAGACTTAAAATGTATATTTAATAAAATGAATAAATAAATTTTATATCAATAAATTTAAAAAGAAGTTGTTAATATTAAGTAGAGATGTTGGGAAATAAATATAAATTAATATATTTGATCTTGTACAACAAGAGTTTTTTAAAAGAATTTATATGGCAATAACTTTTTTATAAAAATAATAATTTATAATTTTTTGAAAAATAATAATTTACTCGTATAATTCTTTCTTTTATTTAATTTTTTTTTATTAAAAAAAAGTATAGTTTTTTTATTCTATCATCTTTATTCAATAAAAATCCAAAGTAATAAATACAAATATAAAAAATATTTGGATGATTTGCAATGATAAAAGAGTATCTCTTTAATTAAAATCCTTTTATCTTATTATCATGCTCTTTTTTTACTAGATTTTTATTTATTTAGACAACATCTTATCATAACAAGTTTTAATTAACAAAAAATAATATTTAATAATTTTGACAAAATTGTATTAAAAATAATAGAATAACATATTGCCCGTTCATTGTCCCATGAAATGTACCTAACCTAGGTTTCAAAAATAATAGATTTTAATTTATATAGTTTAATTGAAATTAAAGATAAAAACATAAGAATTAAAATGTTAAATGTTCTCAAGGGGTGTGGCGCGATGACAAAGAACTTGCGATTTGTTTAGCAGGTCTCGAGTTTGAGTCAGGACGTGCACCCCTTGTTAAAGTCTGGGACAACCAAAATTTTACTCACTCACCTGGACCTACAAAATATGTTTTTCAAAAAATAGAGTTTAATCACATAAAAAAAAAACTAAAACACATACAAGATACCTGGTTTGGTGGGCTAGAGCACCTAACACGTTAAAAAGAATGACACGCACCCAAGGATGCCAATCCTTGAAAAACAAAAAATAGATTAAAAAGAATGACAAGCACCCAAGGGTGCCCATCCTTGAAAAACAAAAAATAGATTATATGTTATATTTAAAGTTGTCAATTTTGTTTTGGTTGGTGTTTTTTTTTTTCAATTGGAAGGAAATGTTTCAATTTTTGAGCGTTTCGGCACGCCATTTCGAGGTTATACTGTTTATGTATGTATGTGTGTGTGTGTGTATATATATATATATATATATATATATATATATATATATATTAATTCAAAAAAAAACTTTAGTTCAAATCCAAAAATAAAATTATTTAGAATTGAGCAATTTAATCTAAAAAAATACACAATAAAATGATTTTTCTGAACAAAATTATGAATATGTATAATATTACAAGAATGTCATCATCAATCTCGCTAGGTTATTATATTCTTTGATTGCTCTGAAATTTTAATATAATATATATAGATATGTTAAGAGACTCCTCGTAAAATTTATCTCAATCTAACGGTCGGATTAAGAGATATGATTGATATTGTAAAATTATTCATTATTTAAAAAACATTATTTGGCCGAAACGGAACCGGAACATTCCAGGTGAAATTTGGGCAAAATTTCCGGAACAGACCAAAATTTTAAGCGAGGTAAAAATTACATCGTTTTATCTCGTTTTTTAACTGGTATGAAATATTTCGGCCGAAATGAAACAAATTAACAATACTGGTTATACTTAACTTTATTTTAGTCGCCCAAGTTGATTGCAAAGTGGTAGGAGTTTGAGATTAAAGGGTTTGCTTTTCCTATGGTCTCAAGTTCGATCCCCGTGGTTGCTAATATAATGGTTACTAAAGGTTTACATAATCGTTAACTCCAGGGTCCATGAGATTAGTTGGAGTACATGCAAGTTAGCTCGTACACTCATGTTAATAAAAAAACATAGTTGGAGTACATGCAAGTTAGCTCGTACACTCATGTTAATAAAAAAACATAAAGCCCGAGACTCCATCGATATAAATACCTGGTTTCTATGAGCATCTCCAATGGAAAATGCTAATCAAAGAGCTAAATGATCTATATAGCATTATGAATAGTAAAATTATATATATTTTTTTTAAGTGTGCACTCCAATGACAAATGCTATTTTAGTAATTGCTCAAGGTAAGGTGATTATTTTATTTTATTTTTTGCATCAATTTTTAAAGGTAAACAGTATTATAGCTTTTCAAATAAAGTGCTAAATATAGCATTTCAGTTACCAAATGCTATTTTTACATGTCAATATAGCAGCCCTGTTAAAGCAGCTAAACATGAAAAAAAAAACTAAAATAATACTTTTTAACTTTTGGCTTTCTTTTTAGCAGCTCCGTTGTAGATGCTCTAAACATTTTTTCCACATGAAAACACCTAAAAATACCACAATAAAAACCCCAATAAACTCATATTAACAAAAAAAATCCCACATCTCAATGCACTTCTTATAAGATGAAGGATAAAAAACGTCTAAATAAAATCCCTCTAACAACCAACAACTTTCTTTTTTTCGCTATTTTCCACTAACTCTCTCCCCTCATAAAATCTCGAAATTGAAATGCAAAACAAATAGTCTAAAGCCGAAATGTCAAAACCTCAATAAATATGAGAGAAAAGTGGAAAAAAAAAAAAAACTCCGGGGACCAAATTTTCAAAAATGCCTTATGAATTGTTAAAGAAGAAAAATATATGCATTTTCAACAATAAAAATAAACTTTATCTTGCCAAAGTGGACATTAGTTTAATACATGAATATTTTTTTAACACAAAAGATAACCCAATATCAGGCTAATTGAAATAAATTACCAGTTTCAAATCTTAATTAATACAATATATAAAAACATAATTAAAAAAATAGTTTTGATGACAAAATGAAAATGCTTTGAGAACAAAAAAAACATTTTCAAATCCACAATATTTTATCTCAAGCGACAACGTTTTCGTTAGTTATATTAATAATTATTTTAATATATAATTGTAATTTAATGTAAATATTACTCCTTCTACTATAATAATAATAATAATAATAATAATAATAATAATAATAATATATTATTATAGATTTGGGTTTCTGTTTACAGCGATTACAATGAAACTAGCTATATTGCACGCGCGGTGCCGCGGGCATTCTTGTGTATATAATTTAACATAAATAAATTCACAACGATAAATTTATATGATATAACTACATAAAAGTTATAGATTAGGAGATAAAATGTATAAATTTTTAAGTATAGTTTGTTGCGCAAGCATAGAATACATCTTTTAGAATGTAGGTATTATGTCATAAAAGATCAAAAAAGAGCGCGAACTAAAATTAAAAAAAAGAGCAAAATATTTTTATAAGAAAAAAATAAAAAAGTAATCACTAAAATCATCGTCATTATTGTGCAGATAGTAAAATTATAAAAATCATTTAATACAAAGAGGAAATAAAAATAATACTAATGAAAAAAATAAAGGGGAAAAGGAAGCAATATTAATTTAAAATATTATAACAATAGCAACATCGGAGTCTTAACATCTAAAATTATTATAGCTGTTACTATCAAAACAATAAAAATCATCAAATTATACTAACGGAAAAAAATAAAAAGCATGAACAAAATAGCAAGCAAGAAAAACAATTAAATTATTATTATTATTATTATTATTATTATTATTAATAATAATAATAATAATATTATCATTATTATCATGAAAGAATAAATGAATGAATGAAAGATTAAAAAAATTGTAAAAACTACCAAAAAAGATCAAACAAAAAAATACAATGAAAACTAAAAATTATCATTGTTATCACTGTCAACACAATAAAAATTATCAAATTGTTCTGAGGGAAAAAAACCCTAAAAAACATTAACAAAAGAGTAAGCAAGAAAAACAATTAAATTATTATTATTATTACTATTATTATTTTTTATTATTATTATTATTATTATTATTATTATTATTATTTTCATTGATTTATTTTATTTTTGTGTTAATAATGAAAGGGAAAAAATGGAAGAAAAAAAATTCCAAAAAACTTCAACAAAAGATCAAACAAAAGAATAATAAAAAAAAAAACTATCGTTGCTATCACTGCCAAAACAATAAAAATTATCAAATTATCCGAGGAAGAAGAAACTAAAAAACATTAACAAAAGAGTAAGCAAGAAAAACAATTAAATTATTATTATTAGTAGTAGTAGTAGTAGTAGTAGTATTACTATTGTTATTATTATTATTATTATTGTGTTAATAATGAAAAAAATAAAATAAATGAAAGACTAAAAAAACCATAAAAACTTTAAGAAAATTTAAATCATAAAAAGAAATCAAGGGATTAAAAAAAAATTTAAAAGTATAAGGCCCGAAAGGAAAATCAAATATAAAAGGATTAAAATCCTAAATTAAAAGTATAAAGACCGAAATGAAAATCAAATTTATTATCAATTTCAATCAAAGGACAAAATTGAAAAAATTGAAACTGCTGTACCGAATTTATTGAGTTATTTAAACCCAATCCAGAAATTAAAAGAAGGAGGATCGAAGTGAAAATTGCAAATTCAATTAATTTCAATCGAAGGACCCAATCAAACTAAATCAAAACGTATATAACAAAACTAAGGACCATAAACAAAATTAAAAGTACAGGGACCGAAGTGAAAAAGAATCAAAACCGGGAGACTCTCCTGCACTTTGACGTGCAGGAGAGAGAGAAACGGATGCAGCGGCTTTAACCGGCCACCGCAGCTCCCACGGACATCGGAGGACCAAACGCGCCGCACCGGGAGGAAGACCAAGCGGAGGTGCATAGACTGAGACGCCGGTAGACCATCTCCGGCGACTCCATCACCACTCACGCGCCACTTAAAGAGGGCGTGAGGCTGCATACTGTCGGTCGCGTGTTACACATGCGCCGACAGTAAAAAGAAAAAAAAGAAATAAAAGCATGGTCAATTACCGGTGTAGCCCTGTGCCTAAGTCAGCAATTTTGTCTTATTAGGGGCCAAACCTGTAATTAGCCATTTCCGAAAAAATATTAAATATTCAAAAGGTAGGCGGACCGGACCGGTCCGAAAGTGTGCAATTATCGCGGATTCCCTCCACCCATAAGCGGTTTTTTGTCTTTTTCAAGGGCTAAAAGCGTTATTTCATTGTGCAAAAAATTATAAAAAATTAGGAAAACCGGGAAACCAACCGAACCGAACGAACCGAGAACCAAACCGACCCAAAAATATACTATTACAATCCACAGTGCATACACTCACATGCTACAGTGCATGGTGATACAGGGAAATGGCCACGCGGTTTATATATTAGGTAATGTAAATATTACTCACTGATAATAAATACTATAATATTATATATTAATTTGATGAAATCTTCCAATTCGTATTTTTTGGGGTAAATGATTGGGTTAGATATACCTAACAAATTTAACCATGTAGAAAATAATTAGTGTATTTTTATTCATTACAAACTTCACGAGTTGAACAAATGTGTTTACTTTTTCTGTGTTCTGTACAAAGCTCGCAGTTTATTATATAAGAATTAAGGGTGTGTTTGATTAGATGGTTTAACTTGTTTTTATTAAAATTTAATTTAATTTATTTTTGTATTTGTTTATTTTTTTATGTTTTAAGGTTGTTTGATATATAAAAATGCTGATGTCAAAAAATAACTTAAAAAAAAAATATTATTTTAATATATTTATAAATAAAAATTAATTTTAAAGTCTCTAAGTACCTGTTTAGAAATGTGGTTGAGATTGATTTTAAAAGTGATTTTCATTCAAAAATACATCAAAATATTTTTTTATTTTTTAAAAAACATTAACACATCAAAAAAAGTTTAATTTAAAAATGTTTTTGAAAAAAATTCAATTTTTTTCAAAAATATTTTTGAATCGCAATATCAAACACCCCAGAGTCTTGGTGTGTGTGTTTCAATAAACCCAAACCATTACTTTATTTTATTTATGCAAAAAATAATATTTAAATATTATAAACGTTTTTTTTTTTAAAAAAAAAAACAGTTATGAATTTTAGGTGATAAACTCAATTTTAATCAAATAAGTTGTTTTTATTTAATTTAAACAAAAAAAAAAAACAGAACAATAATAAATGAATTAAAAAAACCACAGCAGACTAACAAAAAAAGATGTTAATCAATTTTGAGTGATACTAATTAAAGAAAGCACCAAAATATGGATATATGTAAAATGAAAGCAAAGATGTACCAATTATAGAAAAGGACGCTAGATCCCACTGTCTAGGGAAATCATCTTCCTCACTCTGGCACCCAACTCACAAGAGCTCTATTCTTTTCCAGTTATCAACAACGGCTAGCTATGGGACAAGGTTACAAACCCCGTTTAAGTTTTGCAAGTTCCAAGCTTCGAAATCGTAAGCAAACATAACAAGGTTCCACTGAATTTAACTATATCTTCTTCTCCCCCTCGCCCTCCCCCTTCCCCTCCCTCCCCCCCTTCCTCTTCCTCCATGTTCCATTTCATGAACCCTATTGCCATCTCTTTCATAATTAAACATGCTCAATCTAATGTCCTCCACCACCGTGTTATGAGTTCTCCCATGTACCTGTAACAACAACGAATGGAATGATTTGAGGACCGAAACAATAGCAGCAGCAGAAAATCTAAAAATAAAAATGAAAGGATGTTAACTTGAAAATCTTCCACATCAAGTTGGTATTGAAGCTTTGATGCAAGATCCTCATCACAACTAGTATCCGGAAGGTCATTGTTTGTCAGACGCTTTGGCCCTGCATTACTCTTTTCCCACTCCTCTAGAGTGAAAACTTGTGATTCTTCTTGTTTATTCTTCCCCCTGTATTTCTGGCTTTTTGGTTGCCAAGCACCTTGATTTGGGCGGTGATTCATTTTCAGAAGTAACTTTTGAGAAGCTGCTTGATTTTGAACAGAAACTGTTTCAATTACTGCCACAAATATAGATGTTAAGCGTTAGCACAACAAGAAGATAAAGAAACAAAGGAAATTCAAAAATGAACAGTTCAGAAGTGCTGTATCATATCTGATTCTATATATCATGATGAATCTGTCTCGCCCTTTTTTTCCTTTTTCTGTTTTTTTTTTCAACTCACAGTCATTCAGTTTTAAATGATTATCTATCTAGTATCTCCTTCACTGTATGCTTCGAAACATCATCCCTCATGTTTCACTAACACAAAAGTGAGGATTACAATGTTAAGGAACTATCTCACCTAAAAGCTTAAGCTGTTAGGTGAGGTCTCAGAATATGATCTATATTATTCTCTAACACACACCCTCAAGTGAAAACTCTTTGGACTTGAAACTTGCACACAGACCTACACTACCTTGTGCTTGATTTTTATCAAATCGAATGAGAGTGGTGAGATTCGAATTCGTGACCGCTGGGTCAACAAGGTTTTGATACCATGTTAAGAAACCATCTCACCTAAGAGCTTAAGCTGTTAGGTGAGATCCCAGAATATGATTTATATTATTCTCTAACATACAGTACTTCTCTTTCTCACTAGAAAATAAAATTCATCCATCTAGGCCATTACAAAACAACAAGAATACAGTTGCAAATGCAAGAAAACTGAACTCGAACCTTCCTTCTGTCTTGCAGAAGAGTCATTTGGCTTTTGTTCAAGACTTTCATTAAGGGAGACTATTTTTGCCTTGTCATCATCATCTACTTTCTGCTCTGAATCCATTGGCCTTTGTTCAGAATTTCCAGAAGTTTTTGCAACAGTAGGCGCATTGCTCTTGGAGGAAGACCCATGGTAATCTACCAATAATTCCAATTAGTTCATTAGTGATTGAAATTGCAATATACAATCGATAACAGATCACAACTCTTTCACTCTCTCTCTCTCTCTCTCTCTGTTTTTTTTATTGACTCCCCTTCATGTATTTTGCATATAAAAACCATGCAATTTCATCTGAGTAGTGATCTATGCCTGCATGCTAATTGAAACAAATTTGGTCACCTCTCTTTCATTGTAATTATCAAGTGATAATCCTGCAGTGTCCAATGATACAAAAATAAAGGTTCTAGTTCTTTTTCCTTTCCATCACCATTCACATGTAGTGAAGGTCATTTCTCTATCATTCCAAAACAAAATTGAATCATATAATATCTGGTGCACCATAACATTTATTGCACAATATAGGTAAACTTGAAAAGAAGAGAGAAATAAACAAGCACCTTCCTTCGATTTCCACTGAAAGTTTCTAGGATTTTCTTTGTAACTTGCTCTGAGTGAAGCTCCTCTCACTTTGCCATCAACACTATCTGCTTTTCTTTGAGCAAGAGGTAGAACTTTGGTGTTTCCAGAAGTTTCTGTGCTAATTTGCACGGTGCTGTTGGAGGTTGACTTAGAGTAATCTTGAATATTTGCCTTCTCTTCATAAGAAATTGAAAAGCAACAAAAACTATCAAATATAGAATCACACAGGTCAGTGCAAAGTGCTTGTCCAACTCAAATAAGATCTGTAGATTAACCTTTAGTATCTAAGCATAAGATCTACTTCCAAGACTAAAATCCATGCACTTGCACTTGACACTGAACCTACTTAACATGCACATCACGATTACAATAATGAACAGGGAAATTCATTTTGAAAACACAGATTATTCTATTTCTTTGACTTTGAGAGCCTAGAATTCTTGTTTTCTTTTCTTTTCAAATTTCTAGATTGACATATTTTTAACTCTAAAATGTTTTGTATAGTTCCGTTCCCTTCTGCATCATCAATGCATCTTCTAAATCTATGATCAACTCATCTAGAAATTGTTTACATTGTCATATATCCAAAAATTTTGCAAGGCATTAAAAGCTATAGTTCCTATCAAAATGTGAAAAGGGTAGAGTTAAACTGCTGTGAAAGTAATAAAAGATTATACAACTTGACGATTAGGTTCACAGAGGTTCATTTTCCCACCGCCAAAACCAATGCAGGGATGTCACAAAACCAGAGCAGAAGAACATCATCAAATTCAGAACTGCACAAAATGTTTTGCAGTTTTCAGATTTGCCATGGTGAACTCTAGGAAGTTCTTTAACGTAGTAAACAAGATTACTCCAATTAGGTTTCAGGTTCAAATTCTGAATGCCTCAGTAAGGTAGAACTTGTGAATTTTCATGGTTCAAGGTGGTTATTGATTTGGCTTACTGTTAAAGGCAATTAATTGCATTCAACAAAAGAATGGAAAATAAGTTGAAATGGAGTTGTGAATGGAAAAACAACCCTCTATGCCCCCCTGCCATAATTTAAATGACAAAACATAAAAGGCCTTAGAACATCTACACAAGATAGCCGACTTGAAAGTTTAAAATAAAGTGTTAGCAAAACCTAGGTAGCCATCAGCTAGCACCGGAACAAAATCACAGAGCAGGAAAGCATAATGTTATACCGCACTAATAATACTAAGAGGATCTTGTTACAGTCAAAATCAAGCTGCAAATAACATCAAGAAGACTAACCCAATAGTATGGCTTTCTGAGAAGACCCACGAGAGGGTGCTCGGATTTGCAACTTTTCGAAACGAGGAGGGCCACCATTATCAGTTTCCTGTGATAACCTTAATGATGAACGTGAAATACCAGAATATTTTTGGTTCATTTTCCATTCTTCATGAAGTGATTGGACAATGCCACCTATTACAGTTATAACTTTAGGATTCAAACATACAATACAGTTATGTACTGGAGCTTTATTTTCCAACCGAACCTGCCAAGAGCATTGATTGAATTAAACATTAAGAAATGGTAAAAAAATAGAAAAAAATGGTAGATCACCTTAGAACCAGGAACTATATCATTTGGGATTGAAGGAACATGAGAATATTCGATTGCAGTTATCTCGTTGAGCCCATCAGTGAGACGGAGTTTTAACAGCCGCCGGTTGCTTGAATTCGAAAACCCTTCTATGCTACTAACAGAAATATCTCTCACTGCAGATATCTGTTTATTATTATTATTATTAGTATTTGCATATAAATATATATATATATATATATATATATTTAAAATAAGAGAGAGGAGAAACGAATTAAGAAAATAATTTGAAATTTGACAAGAATAAAGAGAGGAAATAAATAAATAACCTGAAGGATTTTGGGGCCTTGAAGATAGGAGGTTTTATTGAGGAGGTTCGGGTCGGGCAGGGACTTGAATCCGATGGATCTAAGATCCATGTTGAGGAGCTCGGACTCGACGGAGTTTGCGACTGTGCAAGGGTCGCCGTCATCGGATAAAGCAGAGTGAATTATGATTAAGGCGTTTAGTTGATCGATGTCGCCAAGAGACCAGCCTCTGGTTCTTAGGATTTCTAGCACTGCCTCTGCCGCTTTGCTCGAGCTCTCTGCCAGTCTATCCATTGTTAGCGCCTTTGCCTCTGCACATTCAGTTTTGGTTTTGCTGCCCAGGTGTGATGGTTTTCTTTATTTTATTTGAATACTATTTGAAATCAAAGGCTTAAAAATAGATAGATGGGAGGAGTCCTTAATTGAGAGTTTTTGAAAGTTTACAGGTGAAATTGATAAAAAAAAAAGAAGAAGCTGTTTTGTGGTAAAGTTGAGATTGCCTGTAAAGTCGAAGTGTATTTTTGAAAACTTTCCAAAAATTAAAATTATAAACATTAGACGAAAAGTAAGGGTAATGGGAATGATATTAGTCAATTTTCTTTGTTTGGGGTGCTAAAAAAATAGGAGTACAAAGGAAAGGAATGGGAAAAAAAAGAGGTTTTATTTCCTTTCTCTTCATTCCTTTTATTTTCCTTAGTTTAATTTCCCTCGGCTCCTGATGATTCAATTGGATTGGATTCGGAAAAGCAGATGTTTTTGAAAAAAAATGAATTTTTTTTTTAAATTAAAATATTTTTGGTCATTTTAGATTATTTTTATGTACTGATGTTAAAAATAATTTTTTAAAAAATAAAAAATATTATTTTGATGCCTGAACGAAAATCACTTTCAAAAACAATCTTAGTGCTTGTTTGAGAATATGATTGCGATTGCTTTTGAAAATACTTTTCGTTCAGAAATGCATCAAAATAATATTTTTTTTATTTTTTAAAAATCATTTTTGACATCTACACATGAAAATAATATACAAACACCAATTTTTTTTTAATTTAAAGTGAAAATAAAAATAATTTTTTTTATTTTTTTTCAAAAACGGTTAAAAAACGCAATGTCAAACACCCCCTTAATTACACTCTCAAACAGACACTAAAGTTATCAAGACCAGCTTGATTGTAAGAAATTAATTTGAGGTTGAAAGAAATATTTCGATTTTGTTTGTCTTTTACAGTTGCACTAAGTCTCTTTTTTCCTTGTCATATTATAATAATTGTTAGAAAATCTAAAAAAATGGGAAAACATTGTAGTAATCCATAATAAAAATACTTTGAGATCATATATATTAATCTTAGTTATATGTTGATGAAATAAGGCTTTAATAATTACATTTTTATAATATATATATATATATATATATTATGATTGAAAGCTTAAGAAATCATAAATGTGATAAAATCATTTCCAATTCAATTTAAGCATTTTAATAAAAAAAAACAACCAATTTCAATAGAGTTTTCATAAACAATCTACAATTAGTATTATTATTTTCAAATCCATTACATAATAATTAAAAAAATTAAAAAAAAATTGATAGTATTTAAGAATTGTGTTAAAAATTGTAATGGTACTTAAAAATTTGGTAAATTTCTTTTGGAATGTAAAAAAAAGATATAAAAAAAGAGAAGAAAAGAAAAGGCTAGCAAAATAGGTGCGCTCCTCATCCCTATGATTACGAGTTTGTCACGTGTATTATTTGATTGAGTTATGACTTGAGATTGTTATAATATATATATATATATATATAACCCAATTGTTTTAAGTTAATTAGACCTAAGAAAAATAACATATACATTAGTTATGTTTGGAAAAAAAAGATGGATTTCATAGTGCATTAGATGTTGGGAAAGGTTTACTATAAGCATTTTTTTACATAAAAGAAGGATAAAAAATACTTGAAAAGCAAAAGCAGAAAAATAAGAGAATAATTTGCTTTTAAAAATATTTTTTATATAAAAATATATTAAAATAATATATATATATATATTTTTTTTTATTTTAAAATTATTTTGGACATCAACACATTAAAATAATTTAAAAATATTGATTTAAAAAAAAAATTATTATTTTTTTTCAAAAAAAATACTTTTTAAATGCTATCCAAACATAAATTAATTCTCACAATATTGAATAAAAGCTGCAAAAAAACACAAAGTCCCACAACAATGAATAAAAATTGCAATCCTTAACACTGAGCCTTAACTATTTGGTATGTGGCCCGGTGGTAATAGCTTGAAATTAAAAGGTTTGAGTCATGTGATTAATAATATGATGATTATTAAAGGTTTACATGATCATTAACTTTAATATCTATAAAATTAGTCGAGTTACGTACAAATTAGTCAGGACACTCACGTTAATAAAAAAACATTGCAAGCTTTGGCCTAACATTTAACTATTATAATAGACAAAAAAAAAAAAAAGGTGAGCACAAAGGAAATTCTATCATAACTAAGACAAAAAACACGCAAGGAAGAAAAGAAAAAACACTAGTAATTCCTTTTGAATAAGGATGGAGAATTGAAACGTTGTGAAAACAAAAACAAAGGTGGAAAATGACATGACATTGGCAGATAGGCAATTTTCTAGAATGAAGGTACAAGCATTTCCATATCTATAAAAAATGGAATGATAACATGGTGAGAAAGAAATATTTTCCATGGTCAAAACATGTGTAACTAGAACAAGTGTAGATGTTATTTGTCCCCGAAAGATGTATTGTGATAATAAAGAGTTTGTGATCTGTATAGTACATCTTGAGTTTGAGTCAAAACGTGTATCCTTGTAAGAGTCTAGAATAATCGGGATTTTACTCGCTCACCTAGGCTCACAAAATGGTTATGAAAAATAATTGGAAAAAAAAAACAAAAAACAAATATCAAGGAGCCCATGTGAAAAAAAAACAACTCAAAAATGCAAATGATAATATTCTAAAGGCGACCGATAACTCACTAACCATAGTACCCTTTCAATAATATTTAGGGTATGTTTGATATTGTGATTGCTGTTGTAGTTGAGATTTAAAAAAAAAACAGTTTCATGAAAAACACTTTTAGCTGCAGTTTATAATTGAAATGGAGTGTTTGGTTAAGACTTTAGTTGAGTTTGAGGTTAAATGAAAAACAATTTTGTATGTTTGATTACCATATTTTTTATATTGTTGTAGCTTGTGAAATTACTTTAAAGGGCATATACATATACACATACATATATATGCTCTTAA
Organism: Salix brachista; assembly: GCA_009078335.1. Lineage (NCBI taxonomy): Eukaryota > Viridiplantae > Streptophyta > Magnoliopsida > Malpighiales > Salicaceae > Salix > Salix brachista. Next base: position 7,664,709 of record CM018589.1, on the reverse strand, counting down.
CTTGTCCTCTCATATTTTGTTGAACCAAAATAAAAAGGATGGTTGAAAGTGTGATTGTGATTATTTTTCATTCAAACTATTTTTTTTAATTAAAATTTATTTTTAATACCAGTATTTCAAACACAATTCAAAAATATTAATTTAAAAAGAAAAAAACGATGACCAAAAAACATGTTCAGCATTAATTACAAATTGAGCACAAGAAAATGATCATTCATGAGATATGACCGTCCTCATTTTTTTTATAGTCAAATGTCACCTTTATGCACCGATAATTAATTTCACATGTGAATTCAAATCCAACTCGGTATGCAATTGGGATCATGAAAGCAACAAAAAGTAGCTAATATTTGCTTCTCCTAAACTGTGGTTTGAGTTCTTTTTTTTTTTGGGCCCCATACAAATTGTGGATGAGTTTAATATATAACCAAACACAAATACACTAGCTTTTTTTTAAACTTAGTTACAACCACAAAAACAAACACTCTTGATTTTTGATTTATGCAATTTGACCCTTAATCAACCACTAAACTTTCACTTATCTTCAATTTCACCATTGATTACAACCAATTAGGTCCCTATTGTTTGACGTCTTTTATAAATTGATCTTTGGATTCAAATTTCTTTATTTTAGCCATTAATTGTCTACAAAACTTTGATTTTCTTTCAAGTTTGCCTGTAATTTCAATCTGTCTACTTTGTAAAAATAAATTTGATTTCCTAAAATCCCAATATTTTTAATTAATCTGAAAATTTTATTTTGCCCCTAATAAAATTGATTTGACCAATTTAAAGTATAATAAAATCCTTGCACCTAATTAAATCATTTAATTGGACCCAAATTAATTGTTAAACATAATTAAAATTTAATTTGGTCCATGATTAAATCAAACTGCCCTATTAAAAATCTAATTATCTCATTGAACCTAACTTTCATGCAAATTTGTCCAATACTAATATATATTGACCTAGAATCTTCAAGTTTCTTTTGTTTTTTAGAGTAGAGCTAAGATCGAGCTCTTGGCTTTGTCAAGATATTTTGCTTAATTTCTACACCATGTAACCCTTTTATAAAAGAAAAAAGCTCAAAAATAAATTATTACATAAACTCCCATGAATCAGGAGGAAAGATAACTCACTTAATTATAATCATAAACATGCAGAGGGCACACATTCTCTGGTTATCAACAAACCTCAAAAAATGAGCATGAGGTTCCCATAACTTGTTTTGCAAAATCACTTGTTTCAATCAATTAAACGACAGGACCAACAACTTTGGTCGGTTATTTAGAGCATTTTTTTAGGATTTCGCGCGAAGACGACGAAACAGAGTCCACGAGGAACATACAAGTAAAATCTTGAAGCTGACGTTTATCTGTCTGATGCAAACAGCGATGGGAAGATGGCCAATTTCTGGAGAGAAAAAAAAGAGACTCAAAAGTCCGATGCCACTACCTTTACCCACTGATCCAAGCAGCAGCTAGCTACGAAACCTTTTATTCTGGCTTTTCGCAGCTTCTTTTGCGAGCAGATTTTTGTGGGGCCTTGTGATAATGCAGCAATTAATATGCCAGCTCAAGCCAACCAATTCACGAACATAGCACAGCCAGTTTGCCTACGAAGGGATGTTCTTATGTAGATGGTGGTGGTTGAACAAAGGTAAGGAAAGAAAACATAGTTGTTTCCTAGCCTCATCGTCCTCCATAAAAATAATAATAAACTGTTTCTTCATGTTCTCCCTTTCTTGTTCTTCAGAGTGATGAGTTGACAGTTGAGACTCCGGAAATTCTTACGCAGATCTTGGTGGTTGGCCAAAACGAAGGAAAGGAACGTAGTAGTTTCACCGTCCTCCGTAATAATAATGACAGGCTATAGCTTCATGTTCACGATTACACGATGAAAGTTGGAACTTCAGTCAATACTGAGTTGTGAAGATGTTAGAAAAAGTTCAAGGTTGAAATGTTAAGAATGTTTGGTAATAGTTGAAACATAATTAGATATAAGTAGGTTGGAAGTAAAATCAAATTTTCCATTATATATACACATAATGTTAAGTTAAATCATATCCAAGTTTTTTCTTCTTTTATTAGTTGGATTTGTCATAAAAAGTAAACATTTACCATCATGAAATTGTATCATCTAAAAACTCATTATTTTAACTTTGAACTCTCCTTCTTTGTCTACTTTTTTTTTTTTTTTGATGTTAGATTTGTCCCTAAAATTAATGATCAATTAATTAAAGTAAGTTTTTTATATATTGATCCATGTTTTTTTTTGGGTTTAGTATGGTCCAAGTTGCATATCAAATGGACAAATTAAGAGACTTCTCTTAGCATAAGGCAAGAATGGACATGGAATTTTGGCATATTAAGGGTCTGTTTGGGAGGGCGGTTGCGGTTGTTTTTGAAAGTGTTTTTCATTTAGAAATACATCAAAATGATATTTTTTTTATTTTTTTTAAATCATTTTTGACATCAGCACATCAAAATGATTTAAAAACACACAAAAAAATTCATTTAAAATGAAGAGAAAAAAAAGAAGAGGAAATAGCGGTTGTACCGCCCTCCCAAACAACTTCTAAGAGTCCAAGCTTAGTCAATGAGATTCATCAGGGAGATTGACTTGGTAAACTTGGAGACACACAAAAGAAAGGTTCAACTATTATTTCTTTAACCTTTGATATCAAATTGAAGTAGTTTAGCTTAAAAATACTCATTTCTCTTCTTTTTTTAAGTTCAAACCATAGCTGTCCGTTTCGTTTCGGTTGGCGCTTCGTTTTTTCTATTGGTACGGGGCGTTTCGGTTTCGGAGCGTTTCGGTGCGCCGTTTCGGAGTTGAACTGTTCATAATTAATTAATTAATTATATACAAAAAAAATAAAAAGCAAAAAAAATAAATATAATTTTTAATTTTTATAAAATTAAAGATGATGCAATAATTTTATTTATTTTATAATATATATATATTTTATTGTTTTGATTTAGAGAGGGGGGAATTATATATATATATATATATATAATAGGTATAGAGGGGGGCGGGGACAAGTATAGGGGGGCGCAATAAATATATTCAACTTGAGAGAGAGAGAGAGAAGTGGGAGACCGGAATGGCACACCCGGTGCAATTCCGGTGCATTCCGGCCGGAATTTCCGGTACAGGACGGAATAAAAACTGGGCTAAAAACTTCGCCGTTTTGTTTTGTTTTTTTGACTGGTACGGGGCGTTCCGGCTGTTTCGGCCGGAACAAAACGGATTGGACAACTATGGTTCAAACTAGTTAATTGCCCGCACTACGTTACGAGTCGAGCAAACAATTTTTATTGTGAGATTAAAATATAATATTTATACATGTAAAGATTGATATAATGAAACAGATTATCATACAATATTATAACAACAACAACATTTAAAGTATTAACATTTAAAAATATCACTACAATAAAAATTATTAAATTACCCCGAGCAAAAAACACAAAAACATTAACAAAAGAGTAAGCAAGAACAAAAACTATAATTATTATTATTATTATTATTTTATTATTATTGCGTTAATAATGAAAAAAAAAATAAATCAAAAGCTGAAAAATCCTAAAACTTGAACAAAAAAAAAAAAAACCAACAAATAAAATAAAATAGATGATAAAACAAAATAAAAATTATTAGTTGAAAAAATCATTTGACTTGAAAATAATAATAAAAAAACTAAAAGAAATAACAAAGAGGAAAAAAAAATATCAATTTTCAAATGATCATAAACACAAAATAAAATTTAAGAACTAAAATTTTTCAAAATAATATTACATCAACAAAAGAGAAAATAATAAAAATTATTTGATTACCCCATGAAAAAAATACTCAACAACATTAACAAAAGAGTAAGCACGAAAAAAAAACCTAAAATTATTGTTGTTGTTGTTGTTGTTTTTATTGCGTTAATAATGAAAAAAAAAATCAAAGACTAAAAATATCCTAAAAACTTTAACAAAAGAGCAAACAAAAAAATAAAATAAATAATAAAACAAAAATAAAATTATTAGCTAAAAAAATTGACTTGAAAATTAAAAAAATTGTTCGCACTACATTGCGGGCTGAGCAAACAATTTTTATAATTGTTGGGATTAAAGAAATTAATAGGATTTGCTAGTTCAAAAATAAAATAAAATATAATATTTATATATGCAAAGTTTAATATAATAAAACAGATCAACAAACTCTATTATAACAACAGCAACATCGAAGTCTTAGCATCGAAAATTATCATTATTATTACTACTAAAACAATAAAAATTATCAAATTATCCCAAGAGAAAAAAAAACTCAAAAACATTAACAAAAGAGTAAGTAAGAAAAAAAAACTAAAATTATTATTATTATTATTATTATTATTATTGTTGTTGTTGTTGTTGTGTTAATAAAAAAACAAAAATAAATGTAAGACTAAAAAAATTCGAAAAAAAATAACAAAAATCAATCAAAAAATTAAAATAAATGATAAAATAAAAATAGAAATTATCAGGTGAAAAAAATTCACTTGACTTGAAAATAAAAAAATAAAAGGATTAAAATAAAAAATTAAAAGTATTAAGGACCAAAATGAAAAACAAATATATTATTAATTTCAATCAAAGGACAAAACTGAACAAATTAAAAAATTTATACCGAATATATTAAAGTATCTAAACCCAATCCATAAATTAAAAGGAGGACCGATATAATTAATTTCAATCGAAGGATCCAATTGAAATAAATCAAAACTTATATAACAGAAATCAGGACCATATGAAAAATTAAAAGAACAGGGACGAAAGTGAATAAAGCATAAACCTGGGGGGGCTCTCCTGTACTTTAGTGTGCAGGAGAGAGAAAATAGAAAAACAAAGTTCAATCGGTCACTGTCACGACTCCAGCCTTTCTTGTCCCAAACGCGCCACACCATGAGGAAGACTACACGGCAGTAAATCTATGGAGACGTCGAAAGCGTATTTTATCATGACGGAGGACGCCGCATGCGCTGCCGGAAGCGGGCGTGAGGCCGAACCCCGTCTGCCGCGTGTGCCCCAGCCGCGCACAAATTTCAACACATAATAAAAAAAATATATGGTCAATTACTGGAACACCTCTACAACCAATTCTTCAATTTTGTCTTATTGGGGGGCACATTAGTATTTAGCCATTTTCAAAAAATGGAAAATACATGTGATAGCCCTCCCGGCTAGATGTGTTGTTTTCTCTTATATTGGGGTAGATTAATATTTAGCCATTTTCAAAAATTGTGAAATGCCGGTGAAGCCCTTCAGTGTTAAACCCGTTTTTTGTCTTTTTCGAGGGATAGAAACGTTATTTTACTATGCAAATAATGATAAAAAAACAATAAACCGGTAAAAAACCAAATCAAAAACCAAATCAACCCAAAAATACACCATTACAATCCACAATATTTTACCTCACAAGCTACAGTGATTTCCTGATCTCTTTTAGTTTATTTTATAATTTGACCATCTAAATATGGCTAATGTTGTGCAATTCCATTAGTAATGGACATTTTGTTTCCACACTAAATACCAACCTCATATTATAATCAAAATATGTTTGAGTTTTTTGAGCATTTTGATATATTTATAATCAAAATTCTCTTTTAAAGCTCTCTTATTCTTACACAACACCACTTCTAAAGCTTCATCCTTTTTATTTTGACCACTTATCCAAACTACCATTAACTTATATCTTTCTAGCTCTACTTTGTCTTTCTCTCACGCCTCTCTTTACTTAATTACATTTTTCTTTCATAATGGAACGTGGCTTCCACAAGTCTTTAGTCAAGGTTCTTATTCCATAACAAAGATGAAAATATCTTTAAAATGAAGATAATTTGTAGGGTAATCTTATGCCATAATTGTTAATGTACATGTCATGTAACCAATCAATTGGTTATATATGACACTAACTTTGTTAATACAAAATATATTTATTATCAATAAAAGAATTCTTTATCTTTAATATCTATTCATGTTTGATTAATGAATTTATAGTAAATATAAAATCATTGAGATAAAAATATGTTGCAAAAAAACTATAAATTGGTTATAATTATGAGAATTTCTATTACATTACAACATTGTTTTTAAATGTTGTTGATCATGCTTTATTAATAATGAACTCTAATTATAGTTGTTGAGATTAATACATATATGTTCTTTTCCTTATAAAAGAAATATTTTTTTCTCATAAATTTAGGTGTAAAGGATATCTGGAACTAATATATAGGTATTTGTTAAATAACATGTACATTGAATAGCCCATATGAGAATTCTTTATATAGATATAATCAATTTCTATGAAAAAAACTCACTTGATAGTCATGTAGGTTATTATTATACATGAGACCACTAATTTATCTTGTAAAGAAAATAATGTTTTGATTTTGACTATATGTTAGCTTTATCAAGGATAACAAATAGGCAAATATTTGATATAATATAAACTATATAAAAGTATTTAAGTGATCAAGAAATAATTAATTATGTTAGGTGAATCAGATAAAAATGTTCTCATATTGTATTGATTCTAAAATTATTGTGCAAGGTAAAATGAGATTTAAAAAAGATTTTAAATATTTTTAAATGATCAATGACTTTAGTGTTCACTTATATCTTTCTAGCTCTGCTTTCTCTTTCTCTCACGCCTCTCTTTACTTGAATACATTTTTCTTGGATAATGGAACGTGGCTTCCACAAAGTCTTCAATCAAGGTTCTTATTCCATAACAAGGAGGAAAATATCTTTAAAATGAAGATGATATGTAGGGTAGTTTTATGTCATAATTGTTAATGTATATGTAATGTAACTAATTAATTGGTTACATATGACACTAACTTTGTTAATACAAAATATATTTATTTTCAATAAAAGAATTCTTTATCTTTAATGTCTATTCATGTTTGATTAATGAACTTATAGTAAATATAAAATCATTGAGATAAAAATATTTTACAAAAAAAATTATAAATTGGTTATAATTATGAGGATTTCTATTACTTTACAACATTGTTTTAAAATTTCGTTGGTCATGCTTTATTAATATTGAACATTAAATATAGTTGAGATTAACACATATATGTTCTCATCCATATAAAAGAAACAATTTCTCTTATAAATTTAGGTGCAAAGGATATCTAGAAATAAATATATAGATATTTATTAAATAACATGTATACTGAATAGCATACATGAGAATGCTATATAGAGATATAATCAATTTTTATGAAAAAGCTCACTTGATAGTTATGTAGGTTATTCTTATACTTGAGATCACTAATTTATCTTGTAAAGACAATAATGTTTTGATTTTGACTATATTTTAGCTTTATCAAGGATAACAAACAAGCAAATATTTGATATAATATAAACTAAAAGTATTTAAGTAATCAAGAAATAATTAATCATACGTGGTGAATTAGAAAAAATGTTCTCATATTGTATTGATTATGAAATTATTGTGCAAGGTAAAATGAGATTTAAAAAGGATTTAAAGTCATTTTCAAAGGATCAATGACTTTAGTGTTAAAAATATATATATTATTTAATAGAAAATACACAATATATACTCAAATGTCTAAATTAGAATATTCTTGATAAAAGGATAGTAATCACACTAAGAATAATTGCTTATTGAAATGTTAAATCAAATCACATATGACTTTTCTAATATTTAGAGATCATTACAAGTTATTAGACGATACTCTTCATCTTCAAATATAATTAAAGATATATAATTATCCTTTCTTTTCAATAGGTTTATTCATACTCATTACCATAAAAAAATAACTATGACTATGCGATGAATATATATTTTAATAATCACCCTTGCTTTTCAAAATTGAATATCATGTTCAATTTCAAGGTGATGACTTATTATAAAGAGCTTATATCATACCAATAATGCTATTAAAATATATAATCATCCTTGGTTCATTTTTCTTGAACAATAAAGAGCTTATATCAGACCAATAAAGCTTATTATAAATTTCTTTATAAATGTTTTGATTTTTTTTAATATTATTTTTTAATGTTTTTCAATTTTTTAATATGATAATATAAAAAAATTAAAAATAATTTGTTTTAATATATTTTTAAGTAAAATATACTTTAAAAAACAATGAATATGATAATCCATATCATTACCTCACTCCACCACCGAGTTAAAGGATTCATAAATATTTATCCATATATGTGAATCATAGTTTAAGTCAAGCTATATAAAATTTTCGTTGACACCACATTTCATTTTATTCATGGGATATGAATAGATTTTATACAAAAAATGACTTCTTTAAATAAAAAAAATTATAAATATTGTAACAATAATAGAAATTGTAGTATAAAAATATATCTCAGTTTTATATGTTAAATTATAAATAGTAGCCTCAAAATTTAATAATGATTTAAAAAATTTTCTCTCAAATTTTCAAGTATCAAATGTTGATAATAAAAATAAAAAATATTTTTTAATTTATTACTATATTTATTGTTAATCTATAATCAAAGTAATTTTATCTTAAAACAAAAATATCAAGCAATTCATTTTATTACTTAATTAAAAATATATTCGCATAAAAAACGAAGCTTCCATTCCTTTTTTATTTAAAGAAAAATATGGCTTTCTTCTTTATAATACATGGAGAAATGTTGTTTCAATTTCTACATATGCTTATTCGAAAATTAACCTTTTTTAAACACTAGTGATATCTCTATGTATATAAGTCCATAATTGTTAACTTTAATAAAAATATGATTATTCTACATATAAACTAAAAACATAAAAGTAAATATTTTAATTAATAATTAATATCCAATTTTATACAGAAAATATTTAAATATTGAGTATCAAAATTTAACTGAATAAAATAAACATATAATTAAAATTATAATTAAATAAAAATATTAAATGTCAATAGAAATATATGTAATATATAGATGAATAATATAAACAGTAAGCATCTGATAATTTTTCTAAAAATAAATATTCAATCTAACACGTGTATGGTGGGGAAGGGGAATGGGTAAATAATTGTATGAACGAGTGAGTACAGGTTCGAGTTAACTCCTTCGAGTTTGTCTTTCCCGCGGCTATTAATGAGCCATCTCTGAACCATTTTAACGTCCACGAAGGACAAAGCGACTCTCACTAGAGAGAAAATGAGGAAGGGAGAGAGAGCAAACCATTAATGCGGAGCTCAACTACCAATCTTGTGGACTACAAGTAGTTCAAATTGGCACCCACACTCTGACACGATAAGGCACAGCTCACTTCGTCTGTGTCTCTCTCTCTCTCTTAATGTGAATTGTAGGGTTCTGTTTGGATATTGGTTTGTTTTAGATCTAGAAGCGATCTGTTTTTTGTTTTTGTTTCTGTTTTTGGTTTTACAAGTAAATGTGGAATTCGGCTGAGAGTGCGTTTACGAGAACGCCGTCGTATAGGGAGGGGGGAGAGGACGAGGAGGCGCTTCGATGGGCGGCGCTTGAGCGCCTGCCCACTTATGCTCGAGTACGGCGAGGCATTTTCAAGAATGTTGTTGGTGATCATAAAGAGATGGATCTGAGTGAGCTTGAGGTACAAGAGCAGAAGCTCGTGCTTGAGCGCTTGGTCAGCTCTGTCGATGACGACCCCGAGCGCTTCTTTGACCGGATGCGAAAGCGATTTGACGCGTACGTAAAAGCTTCATCTCTTGTTAGGGTTTTCAGAAAACATCAGTAAAAAAGATTTCTTTTTTACATTTTATTTATTTTTGACGAGTTGTAGGTTTTGGTAATTAGTTGATCATTTTTGGAAATGGTCTTTGGGAGTTGAAACAAACTTACAAGACCTTAAGTACGCTAAAAAGCGTATCCACCTAACTTAATTCATACGAGTAGGATTTTTATTACGTTCCACTGCATGGATTTTTTTATAAAAAAATAAATTGCTTATCGGGGTTGATTCTTCTGAGCTAAACTGATCATAAACGATTGTGTTAATTTCAAATGACAGGTCGTTAACATAGCGTCCCTTCATTTTCAAAGTTTTCTTGTTGGTCTTTTAATTTATTTTTTCTAGTGTTATAATCTAACCCTTCATTTCAACATAAGTAATCTTAATATTTTGGGTTGACACTAGCTATTTTCGATTTGTTATGAACATCACAGAGTACGTTTGGAATTTCCGAAGATTGAGGTTCGTGTTCAGAATGTGACTGTCGAATCTTTTGTCCATGTGGGAAGTAGGGCGCTCCCAACCATCCCCAACTTTGTTTTCAACATGACTGAGGTACAGAGCCTGTTCGTGTACCAAGACAAGAGATCTCGTTCTCTGGTTATGTCTTTTCTTTTTTGTTCATTAATTTTAAATTTCATTTAATCTTTTTGTATCTGCGTTTTGATCAAAAGGCGCTTTTAAGGCGTTTGCGGATATATAGAGGAGACAGGAGCAAGTTAACCATTTTGGATGATGTGAGCGGGATCATCAGGCCTTCTAGGTACTCAAGTTTTGAGTTTATATGAGTAGTAGGACCGGGTGGTTATTTTTTCTCTGGTCTTAGGTGAAATTGCTCTTTTGTAGGTTGACCCTCTTGTTGGGACCTCCAAGTTCTGGAAAGACAACGCTACTCTTAGCTCTTGCTGGACGTCTTGGAAATGATTTGCAGGTACTCGGATTTTGCGTATCTTACAAGTAATATTTAAATAGAAAATGTGATTCAAAAATATTTTTGAAAAAAAATATTTTTTCTATTTTTATTTTAAATTAAATTAATTGTTTTTGATATTTTTAGATTATTTTCATGGGTTAATGTCACAAATAATTTTTTTAAAATAAAAAAATATTATTTTAATACATTTCTAAACAAAAATTACTTCTAAAAACAACATCAACCACAACTATCCCACCCTAAACCCTAATCTCTGCCTGGTTGACATGGCAGGTTTCTTGTAATAATAAATGAAATAATTACATACTAGCTTAATTTATACCTTTTTTCAGCTGAGTATGTGAATTTTTTATCAACTTTTATTTTATGTCAATCAAGTATATAAATTTATTTTTTTTGTTTGATGCACACTTTTTTATTATTAAAATCAAGTACCTTTTTTTAAAAAGTATTTAATTGAACAATAAAAAAATTAGTGTATTAAAATTAAATAAATTAAAATTCATTATGAAAGATGAGTAATAATGATAATTTATAGGAACATGATACATCATCAAATAATAATCTTTTTGATAGAAGGCTGAAAAAAACATTTGATTATTTTTTTTAAAAAAAGGCTGGTGTAGTCAAACGTTGAAAAAAAAAGTATACAGTCAATAGAAGTGCCAGTGTAAGCACGTTGAGCAATTTTGGACTCCCGTCTTGTCAATGTATCATGTCATCAATGTAGCTATGCTGCATGATGAAGATGAACCAAATTTTGAGGGCCTACGCAACCATACATGGATAATCATGTTCTCTCTTAGCTATGGAATCATGTGATGACGTGTTTTCCGGTTACATATGATTGAAAGTAATATCTGTGGTTCCATTATAGTGGATTTCTGTCTTCTTGTCTTGTTGCTTATTTACTCTGCATTGCAATTGAAGATGTCTGGGAAAATTACCTATAATGGACACAGTCTGAATGAGTTTGTTGCTCCGAGGACCTCGGCATATGTCAGTCAGCATGATTGGCATGTGGCTGAGATGACTGTAAGAGAAACTCTAGAGTTTGCAGGATGCTGCCAAGGTGTCGGTTCCAAATATGGTAAGATATAAAACATCATATCCATGGCTGTGCTGCTTTATCCCTTTCTTCTCCCGATTCCCCTTAGCTATTGTCACCTAGGATCTATCCCAAAAATTCACACCTGCACCTTCGTGTGAATATCTGAGCTAAGACCTCAGTGCCCGGTTACCTAGATGCTGATGAAAAACCCTTGTGTCAGATATGCTTGTGGAGCTCGCCAGAAGAGAGAAGTTCGCAGGGATAAAGCCTGATGAAGATCTTGATATATTTATGAAGGTACTTGTAATTTGTAAAATTGTTCCATCCAGTTTTCTTGCCTAATAATTTGTTGCTGATTGGGTTGGATCTTCACTATATCTCTCTATCCAGTCATTCGCTTTGGGGGGACAGGAGACTAACCTTGTGGTGGAGTACATACTGAAGGTACTCTCTAGATCTTGTTTAGTGTTTTTGTGTACATTAATCCTGATGCAGTTATATTCTCTAAAATGTCCTTGGTCTTTATAAGATCACTAATCTTTTATTTAGAAAAATTCAGTCCATCCTGTTAATTGGAAGAAAATTTTGTGTATTTTTAAAGCTTCTTCAGTAATATTCTTGAGAACCATAGTTTAAAGTTGATTTACTCTTCTCTAGCATAGAAATGTAGTCAATGAGTTTGGTTATTTTAGATGATTGAAAGGGTAATAATATAGACTGCTGAAAAAAATTCTTGTGCATGCTTTGTGCAGAAATTTACAGTCTCAAAGTGGCATATAAATAATAGCGTTGAAAAGTAATGTGAAACTGTTCTTTCGAGCATGGATTGAACTTATTGATAAACTGAGTTTATTTAAAAGAGAACATCTTCCAACAAGTCTGTACAGGGCTTCGTTTGGACTGCTGCTGGGTTTTTCTAATTGTTTTGAAGCTCCAACAACTATATTATTTTCCGAATTCAATTTGTGTCAAAGTTATCCTGCATTCTTCTGTCGGTGGCCTGTTCATACCAATTGGAGTATGCGATGTTTCAGGTGTTATTTATGCCACTCAGCCCTCATAATCAAGAAAATAGAAAACAGATGCTAGCCTGTTGTTCTAAAATGCTCTTAACATAGCATTTTTGTTTTTACCTGAAGTTTAGTTCGGACGGGGAACAAGCAATTGAAATCAATATTTATGCTTTTTCCAACTGAAATGTTGATTACTGGAACTTTTGACATGTAATTTTACTTGCTCAGGATTAATCATCCACCGATACTAGTTTGTGTATAAGTTATTATTAGCAATGAGGTGGTTAAAAAGGATAAATGCCTCTTAAACTAAGCATGGGACATTGTTTAACATGTATGGAGCAAATTTATCCAGCAAGTAGTTGCTTATAATCATCCCTAAAAAACTTTTCTGAAGTACTAACATATATTTGACAAAGATTTTAGGTTTGGACATATGTGCTGACACAATGGTTGGTGATGAAATGCTTAAAGGGATCTCAGGGGGGCAGAAGAAGCGACTTACAACAGGTCCATAATTGACCCATGTTTATCAATTTGTTCATGCGTGTGGATTCGTGCGTGCCTGAATGCTATATATGCCTACGTGTTTGATTTTCAGGTGAATTACTAGTTGGTCCGGCTAGAGTGCTGTTCATGGATGAAATATCTAACGGGCTCGATAGCTCTACTACATATCAAATCATCAGATATTTAAGGCATTCAACCCGAGCACTTGATGGAACCACTGTCATTTCCTTGCTGCAACCTGCTCCCGAGACTTACGAACTATTTGATGATGTTATGCTGTTATGTGAGGGCCACATTGTTTACCAGGGACCCCGTGAAGCAGCTCTAGATTTCTTTTCATCTATGGGATTTAGGTGCCCTGAGAGAAAGAACGTGGCAGACTTCTTGCAAGAAGTAAGTAGTACAGGGCTTGGGTGCGAGTTTATTCTTCATTATTGCTGAATTTCTTATTGTAATTCATTACACAGGTTATTTCAAAGAAGGACCAGGAGCAGTACTGGTCTGTTCCTAATCGTCCTTATCGGTACATACCTCCACGGAAGTTTGTTGAAGCTTTTCGCTCATATCTTGTTGGTCGAAGCTTGTCCGAGGAACTGGCAGTTCCTTTCGACAAACGTTACAATCATCCAGCAGCATTGTCAACTTCTAAGTTCGGTGTGAAACAGAGTGAACTTTTCAAGACCTGCTTTAACTGGCAGAAGCTTCTGATGAAACGGAATTCATTTATCTATGTATTCAAATTTATTCAGGTAATGTTATTGACTTTTTGCTGAAATATTAAAATACTTTTTTGGTAAAAAGCGAAATGAATTCTTTCTCTGGGCTAGATAGAAAAAATAATTAATAACTTGTTGATGATGAGAGCTTGTTAATAATCACTCCCTTTTATTTGTGGGACTAATTTGTTGTTATTATTATTATTATTATTATTCTTCCACTCTCCTAATTTAGGTTCTCCGTTTTAATGATCACGAAGACGGATGTGGTTATGATTTTACCTTTGTACCAATAGTTTATACGATCTCTAAGAATTATTTTGCAGCTTCTTCTTGTCGCATTGATTACAATGAGCGTTTTTTTCCGCACAACCATGCATCATGACACGATATATGATGGAGGTTTATTTTCTGGGGCGATATACTTCTCCATGGTCATTATTCTTTTTAATGGCTTTACGGAGGTTTCAATGTTGGTAGCCAAGCTTCCAGTGCTCTACAAGCACAGGGATTTGCGCTTCTACCCAAGCTGGGCATACACACTTCCTTCTTGGGTCTTAAGTATTCCAACTTCACTCATGGAAGCTGGTCTCTGGGTGGCAGTCACATACTATGTGATTGGATATGATCCTAATATTACCAGGTATATTAAAATTTTCATGGATTTTTCTTCCAATTTTGATGTTTGCATGGAATGTATTATGTTATTTTAATTTGTTAATCTGATCTAGTTTTTGGAAGTAGTTTTTAATTTTAGTGCTGCATTTTGCAGATTTTCTCGACAGTTTCTGTTGTATTTCTTTCTGCATCAAATGTCTATAGCTCTCTTTCGTGTAATTGGATCCTTGGGCCGTCATATGATAGTTGCCAACACCTTCGGATCTTTTGCCATGCTGGTTGTAATGGCTCTTGGAGGATACATCATTTCTAGAGGTAATCAATATTTTGCAGGATCTATGGTTATTTTCATTTCATGTTATTAACTCTTTTAGTTTGCTGTGACAGATCATATTCCAAGCTGGTGGATATGGGGTTTCTGGGTTTCTCCTTTGATGTATGCTCAAAATGCAGCTTCAGTGAATGAATTCCTTGGGCATTCTTGGGATAAGGTTGTTATTATATGATCATCTGTTTTCATCTTCTTTATAAATCAACTAGTTACAATGGCTTTTACTCAGTAAAATTGCAGGTCACTAATTTGTTTTTCTCAGAATCTATCTTCCTTCAATTGTTAAGTTACTTATAAATGAATGTTCAAACAGTTTAATTATTGATTTTGATTTGGACTTAAGGTTCATTGACTCTAGGAAACATGGATGTTTAGTTTTGTCACCAGTGTTACAAAGCATGTTGTTTGAATGGAAGTATTGTGCTTTAAGTTAACAATTCTAACATGAGGGGATGCATTTTAGGAGGAATGGATAGGTTGAGGGATGAATGGGGTAAAATGGAAGGATGGAGAGGAGAAAGGATGGATGGTCACTCATTCATCTAGTTTTTTTGTGAACTAAGGGGGTGAAGGATGAGTCAACCCATCCAATCGAGAACATATAAAATTACTAAGTAGAGGAAGAATGGAAATCATTAGGGGGTAAGGACTGGAAGTTACATGGATCCTTCGTGTCCTTTCTTGCATGTCTATCCTTCTTGCCAAACCCTTTCCCTACCCCATCATTCATCCTTTTCCAGTCCATCCTGACAAACATACCTTTAAAGGTTTTTTTTTTTTTTTTTTTAATTTTTACGACCCACTGTAATATTCAATTCAATTTAAATGCAATCTTATTGAGTTCAGCATGATAATTATTCATAGAAAAATATAACAATGAACCATAACGAGCCATTGACTGCAGTCAGAGCAGACTATGTGAATATATATGAATCTTTTCCTGTCAATTTCATTTGGCTATGCTTCAAATATGTGTTCTATTGGTTGAAAGGAAAACCTTATTTTGTATGATAACCTCGAGGTTACCCCTCTTTAACCTATGGTGCTCCTAAATCGAAAATGCAATTGGCTTTGGTTTAGCATCCTATTCATCTATTTTATGTCTGTTAATTAAGTGAGCAGTCAAGCTTTGAATACGTAAACTCATTATTCTTGTTTGCTGTTGTAGAGAGCTGGGAACAACACAAACTTTTCATTAGGTGAGGCAATACTGAGATCACGCAGTTTATTTCCAGAGAGCTACTGGTATTGGATTGGAATTGCTGCTCTCTTTGGATATACAGTTCTATTCAATCTTCTGTTCACATTCTTCCTAGCATACCTCAATCGTAAGCCATCACTATTTAGAGAACAGTTTTCGAATCCTATGATTCCTTTGCATTGATTGTCCAAACAAACAAGTAGAGATGTAATCACACCAAGGTCTTTGTTATTGTTTAACAGCTTTGGGGAAGCAACAAGCTGTAGTTTCCAAGGAGGAGCTGCAAGAGAGAGACAATAGAAGGAAAGGAGAAAATGTTGTTATTGAGCTGAGGGAATACTTGCAGCATTCTGGCTCACTGAATGGTTAATAACTTTATTCTGGATTTCTTTTCTTCTAATTTATAGTGAATATTAATCACAACTGAATAGTTTAAGTGTTTATTAATTGTAACTTCTGGCAGGAAAATATTTCAAGCAGAGAGGTATGGTTCTGCCGTTTCAGCCTCTTTCCATGTCTTTCAGCAATATCAATTACTTTGTGGACATCCCTGTGGTGTGTAAATTCCTCCTCCTGTGTGTGTAATAAGTTTTCTGGAATATTTTGGAAAAGAAAATATCTCATCCTGATATCTTTCCAGGAGTTGAAGCAACAAGGGATAGTAGAAGACAGATTGCAGTTGTTGGTTAATGTTACTGGAGCATTTAGGCCTGGCGTACTTACCGCACTGGTTGGTGTCAGTGGTGCTGGAAAAACCACCCTCATGGATGTTTTAGCCGGTAGGAAAACTGGAGGGATCATAGAAGGGAACATAAATATATCTGGTTATCCCAAAAAGCAAGAGACCTTTGCAAGAATTTCTGGTTACTGTGAGCAAAATGATATTCATTCTCCATGTTTAACTGTTCTTGAATCGCTTCTTTTCTCGGCTTGGCTTCGGTTACCTTCAGTAGTTAAAATGGATAAACAGCAGGTAATTATAAACACTTTTGTGTTATTTGATGTGTTTGGTAAAACATAACATTGTGAGGGTTTAACTTTTTCAGGCATTTGTCGAGGAGGTTATGGAACTTGTGGAGCTTACTCCATTAAGAGGAGCATTGGTTGGTCTACCTGGAGTCAATGGTTTATCCACAGAACAACGGAAAAGGTTAACAATTGCTGTTGAATTGGTTGCTAACCCATCCATAGTGTTCATGGATGAGCCCACCTCAGGGTTGGATGCAAGATCAGCAGCCATTGTGATGAGAACTGTGAGGAATATAGTAAACACTGGACGGACAATTGTTTGCACAATCCATCAGCCAAGCATAGACATTTTTGAGTCCTTTGATGAGGTATTCGTTTTCTTTTTAATTGGAAAATATATAAACTGCATTGATCCGGTGCCACATATGACATACCAATAGCCTGGATAGAGCTGGTAAATGCTTCACTCTTCTTAAAGATCTGACCATGCTTCAATTAGATTGGTGAAAAGACTAGAGGCATTTCAGGTTATATTGTTCGTAATATATCTGTCAATGTGCTGATCAACCATGTCTTTCTTCACAGCTTTTGTTTATGAAGCGTGGAGGAGAGCTAATATATGCTGGTCCTCTTGGTCCCAGGTCCTGTGAGCTCATCAAGTATTTTGAGGTCAGATTACACATTTTCATTCCTCTAACATACATGATATATGGTTTGTTTGTGCTATATATCAAATATGAACTTAGCAGTATTCATTCATATGCTATACACAATTGTTTTGTAGGCAGTTGAAGGAGTGCCAAAGATTAGGCCTGGATACAACCCTGCTGCCTGGATGCTTGACGTTACTTCTTCAGCTGAAGAGAACCGTCTTGGTGTGGACTTTGCTGAAATTTACCGAAGATCAAATCTACATCAGTACGTTCAGTTCTCAGAACATTTTAGTTTTGATTCAATTTGATGGAGCCCTATTCCTTCTCTCCTGCTTTCTAGTTCATGAAATTTTGATTTCTTTTGCTTCAGACGTAATAAGGAGATGGTTGAAAATTTAAGCAAGCCAAGCAGTAGCGCGAAAGACTTGAACTTTCCAAGCAAGTACTCTCAGTCATTTTTTGACCAGCTATTAGCCTGCCTTTGGAAGCAAAATCTTTCTTACTGGCGAAACCCACAATACACTGCAGTCCGCTTCTTATATACTGTGATCATCTCATTTATGCTTGGGACAATATGTTGGAGATTTGGTTCCAAGAGGTTTTCTACTTAAAACTTTGTTAAATCTCTCATAATTTTATGCAATTCTTGCACATTGAATGATATGGTGCAATCATGCTTGGTTACTTTTGGTATTACAACTGCATAACTTGCCACTGTTCTTTGTGTACTTGAACATTTTCTAATGATCTATTTGCTGAAGTGGATGATGATGTAAAATCAATCAAGTACATATTCTTCTACCAGGTCCATATTGGGAATTGTACCACAATTAGCATAAACTCCCAGAAGCTTGGAAGAAAGTTGATTTTTTTTTGTCCTCCCCCTTTATTTTGTACCTTTGTTTCCACCTGATTGCTGTAGCTAGTTTCAATGACATGAAATTTTAATGGCTACAGCCCAGAAATCAGAGCAATTTTATTTAGCACTCTAGAAGGCTGATATACACAAAACTATATGATATGGATTTGGGTCTAAACATGCTGTAATCGTAAGCATCAGCAATATAAGACAGGTTATGCAAAGCGAAATTGGTGACCTATGATCATGATGAAAAGAATCTCTATTAGTTGTGAGAAAGAGGAGGGATCTTGCCCCTTTTCATGGATAAACAATTTTGAACTGCTGTTTCTGTCTTTCTATTGTTTTCTCATTATCAGTTTTTTCATATTTCCTTGGTCTAGAATTTAAATACGTTGTACATATTTGAACATTTTAATACTCTTCTTCCAGGGAGAATGTACAAGAATTATTCAATGCAATGGGATCCATGTACGCAGCAGTCCTATTTATTGGAATAACCAATGCAACTGCTGTTCAACCTGTTGTTTCTGTTGAAAGATTTGTTTCATATCGAGAGAGAGCTGCAGGAATGTACTCAGCTCTACCATTCGCCTTTGCTCAGGTTTTGTTATTGGCCTTGTTTCCACCTTTCCAAGTAAAAATACCTCTTCACTGTCCCAAATCGACCACTGAATTTCTTTCCTGTGCACAGGTTGCTATTGAGTTCCCTTACGTGTTTGGACAGACGATTATATACTGCACAATTTTCTACTCCATGGCATCATTTGACTGGACTGTGTTGAAGTTTATGTGGTACTCTTACTTCATGTATTTTACCATGCTATACTTCACCTTTTATGGAATGATGACAACAGCACTCACACCAAATCACAACGTGGCTGCCATCATTGCTGCTCCATTTTATATGCTTTGGAACCTTTTCAGTGGCTTTATGA
This sequence comes from Salix brachista, assembly GCA_009078335.1. Taxonomy (NCBI): domain Eukaryota; kingdom Viridiplantae; phylum Streptophyta; class Magnoliopsida; order Malpighiales; family Salicaceae; genus Salix; species Salix brachista. The sequence goes on along the minus strand of CM018589.1, from coordinate 7,645,169 downwards.
TTCCTCACAAGGTAAAGAGCTAGTTTTTATTCAAAGCTTTTCAAATTGCGTGTCTAGCCTGATTCCCTGCGTGCTCCTTCTCATTGATGGAAATGTCATATATTCTTAGGATGACTGCTGAAAATCTGAGCCTTCACTTCCAATCAGCATCCTTGAGTTGTATGATTGATGGTTCATTTACGAATGTATGCTATCAGCTAGTAGAAGTGATTTTCCAGCATTGATTTGAACCTGAATATCATGATAAAAAAAAAAAACTGAACTATCTGCTATGATGTCTTCAATGACCTGACATTTCTCTCCCACCCGTGTATCTATTAAAAGCTCTGCTGTTCTAAACCTGTTGATTGATTTGTTGTAAACAGAGAATTCCCATATGGTGGAGCTGGTATTACTGGGCAAACCCAATAGCCTGGAGTCTTTACGGTCTTTTGACCTCCCAGTACGGCGATGATAATCAATTAATGAAGCTCTCCGAAGGGGATCGCTTGTTGCCTGTGAAGCAAGTTCTTCACGAAGTGTTTGGATATAGACGTGATTTTCTAGGTGTAGCTGGTTTTATGGTGGTTGGTTTTTGCGTGCTTTTTGGAGTGATTTTCGCGTTTGCAATAAAAGCCTTCAATTTCCAACGGAGATAGCGAGGTAACTACATTTGTAAGTGATAAAAATCCTGTATTTGCACCCAACTGTTGCTTGAAAGTGTTCGTGTTCATGCAGCTAAAAGAAGAACACAGGATTTGGGCGGGCGGGGGAAGTAGAGTGTTGCCTAGACGACTAGATTGAAATAAAACAGCAAAAGCAGAAGAGTAAATTCAAATCCAGTAATACAAATAAGAGTATCCGTATATGTTGATGCCCACATCATAGCAACCCCCTCAAATCTGTATATGAAGAAGACTTTAATGGAGTGATTTATTTGTTTTTATCATGAAAATTCGTAATTTTGGTGTAAAACAATATTGGTTTGCATTCTGCGTCTAATTTCTTGACAAGAAATGTTTACCAAGCTGAAGTTGCATCATTGAACTTCCGAGGATTCTATTCACTTATGATTGTCCGAGTGAATGGTAAGTAGAGTTTAAGCAATGTCCGTAACTTCCAATTGTTATTACCAGTCTAAAACATTGGACGAGTGAATCTTCAATTTCATAGCTATAAAACATGCTAAACCAGAACTGTGTTTTCACGTTACCGTAGTGCTACAGTGACTTAGTCCCTCATGTTTTTGCTTGCCTCTGAATATATGAAATTGTTTTTTATTTTTTTTCTCAAACTTCATTTTCATTACTTTAGGTTCATGATTTTAAGGAAAAAAAGAGTGATAAAGGAATAATGAGGGGAGAAAATATCTGGATTGTCACGTTTCGGCTACAAAAAGCCAAACTGGTATCAATATGCTCATCTTGAAGATAGGATTTCAGTGATGCTGGTTTTGCCCATCAATCTTGCTGCAAAAAAGGGAGACCTATAAAGATTAAGATTCAATTTCTTTTTTGGTTTTTGGAGTAATTTCATAGTGTTTTGAGGTTTAAAATTAGATAGTTTAGGTTTTTGTGATTGTTTTAAATGTTTTTTCTAGTCAAAATAGGCTTTGAGAGTAAAATATTGTGAGGGCAGTGTATGTGCTTGGCCTTCTAGGCCTATGTTTTTATTTTAGATTTAAAATAACTTTCATTAAATCAATAATTATAATTCTATTTAACAAATTGTCCCATTATTTCATACTTTTGTGCGCATATTCAAAATTATTCTTTTAATAGCTATACATTAGCTTAAATATTAAGAAGAATTGCATATTATTTTTTATGAAGTTTTCATGACTTGATCATTTTTTTTAATTTTTTCATATAGCCACATTAAAAATATTTGAAGGCATTGTTGTTTGTTTTTAAACTTGCCTTTTATATTGTGATTATTTTTTGCTTAAGAAAAGCCATGAATAAATTTTTTTTCATAAAAATCAAGTTAATAAGAAAATGAGAGTTTTGGTTCCATAATAATCATTTCCATTCTTTTGTTTAAATTATTGAGATTCTTGGTAGTATACTATAAAAATCTATTTTAAGGGATAAATGCATCGAGCCTCTTATAGTTTGATCGGGTTTTTTCTTTGCCTCCATGTCTTGAAAAATTTCACTTTACATCTTCATTCAAATTAATCTTTTAAACTATTTTTAATGATGCTCTTCTCAATTTACCCTCATATATAATATATTGTGAGCCTAAGGAAATAACACTCTAGTCACTCTCTCCTTCCCTTTACTCTCTTCTCACTACATAAAATTAGCTACCAAAACCCCAAATCAAAGAGGTTGGTTTAATCAAGTCTTTTAGAATCTCGTGATGCTTATGGTTAAAGAAGAACAAGTTGTCCCTTGAGGTTTGGAAGCTCATTGATTTTGCATGTATGTTTTAATGTTTTTAAGTCAAGATATTGAAATTTGTTGATTGTGCATTTGTTTATGTTAAAAGCTATCAATTTGGATTAAATTATGTTTTTTTCTCTCTCGATTTAACCATCTAAACCAAACATGTCGAGGAATTTACTAGTACATATTGAATCTTGAATAAACCATAATTAATTCAATTTTTTTCTTGGGTAATAATATTATTGATAAAATCGAACTTATTTTAGTCATTTTTTAACATAATTTATCACGTGTTGTTAAAAATCATTAAGAGAAAACCATCAAATTTTAGGCTAGAAGATCATTATTCATGAAATCCTAATTTTAAAATTGTCTTAAGAAATTATTAACTTATATCTAATTATTAGATAATATTTGTTTTGCCATTTTTTAACTTTATTAAGTAAGTTTAACCCCAAAACTTAAAAAATCCCCAAATTTTAGTGACTAATTATTATACATTAAACCCTAATTGAATAATTTGTGATTGTATTTTATTCAATTGATGTTGAACCTTATTATAACATGTGTTAAACCATTGTTTAATATGATTAGGCATGTTTTAAACACTGTCAAACATTATGTAATTTTGCTCATTATGACTGAACGTTATACATTGAAAAGGATTATTGTATTGCTATAGAGTTGGCAGAGGTGGTGGAGAAGTTGACAATATGGTAAGAGAGGTGGCAAGGGTGGTGTTGATGCAACCATATTATTCGATTGTTTCATTATATTAACTAGTATTTTGCCTATGCTTTATATGTTAAATGTCTTGATATTCTTTGTTTTATGTTCTCAGGCATTTTTGGATGAAAGATACAAAAAAGAGTAAAATAGAGGTAATTGATAGATTTGACCGCCAGTAAATGTTTTGTGCAAAGTGTGAGCTCTAGAGGTCGAAATGTAGTAATTCTAGGGGCATTACACATTTAACATTCATACCTTTCCAAAATCTAAGGCAAGAAAATAAAATAGGGAAGAGAATGAAAATCGCAGCCTTCAAAGTCAAATATTGCATTATGCCACTGTTGACCTTCGGCCATTCCGACTTTAATAACTTGATCTATAGAAGTCTCATTGATGAAAACTTAATTTTTTTATATTCCTGACTCCAAGTCCTATTAACTCTCAAACTTTCATCCCAAAACGATATCATATGATGGAGATATGATTTTTTTAAAATGATAATTGAATTCAGCCAACAAACAGGTTTCGTGAAGAAACATGTCCAGATTGCATTCCGAAGCATCCAAACCGACATCCAACTTTGTATTTCGGCAATTTAGCTCCTCTAAGTCAAATCTTAAAGATTCCATGCATGGTTATTTCTCTTTTTTAGAAAAATAGTTATTAAAGTGTTTAAATGTAATTGTCAACTTAAGGGATGGCTATTTTCTAAAATAGAAACTAGGGTTTTCTATGATATAAAAAGAGAGAGAAAAAGAAGAAGGGAGAGCAGCAGAAGATAAAAACTCCCTCTCCTTCACAAACCTGAAATCATGTTTTCATCTTTCTTTTTTATTAGTTGTTCAGCAAACATGCAAGACTAAACTTTTTTTCAAGAATTTATATGATGAATATGTTTATTCTTCTATGCTTATTTTTTCTATTATTGTTTATTTTAATCATTAGAGCAGACTCTAAGTTATTATTGTAGATAATTTATTGTTAAGTTTGATATCAATACCAGAGTTATGGTATATGAACTTGTGAAACAAGTGAGTTTAATAATTGTGGTGGATCTACGTTATTAATCTTAGAGAGAATATTCAATCAAATCAAACATAGATTGCGGACAATCATGTTTTGTTGATTAATCAACTTATCTAGTTCTTAAAGTTGTCATTGAATTAAATTACTAGTGCAGACACTGTAATTGTGATGGCCAGGGTGAGTTATACGGTGGTTCTGTTAACTAACCAATGTTGAGGATAGATAAATATTCAAAATATAAATTGATGTTTCATTTCCATGATCAGTTCTAATTTATATAGGTGGATTTTTACGTGCAACCAAGGTTTAATTTCTTGATAAAATTTGGTTTTATTTAATTTTTGTTTGATAGTTTTATGTTTTTTTTGCTTTAGCCTAGACAACTTCCAAACCCCCCTAAATTGCATATTATATAGCATAAAAATTTGACTTGAACCTTCCATGTGGGATCAACCCCTTACTTGCTTTATAGTATCTTATGTGTTGTGTTTCAAGCTATAGTGATTAATTTGTGTAATCGTGATATCGCAAAAGGTGAGAGAGCTTCTAGTATATCCTCTCATTCTTTGAATCAAATAGATATAAGGCTTCTCTTAAAATAGCACAGTTATGTTTAATTTAATGTTTTGATTTTTCCAGTAATTATCAACTCAACTTGAAATTGCAAGTTTTCTAGGGTTTTTAGGCAGTTATAGTTTTCTAACATAAGATTTTCATACAATATGCATTGTTTTCGATCTCTTGTGTGGTTGGTTTCTTTTGAGTTTTCTTGATAATTTATGTTTGTAACCCTTTCTACTAACCATAGTCAAATGCAGGTGGATCTTAAAATAGAAAACACTTTACGTAAGTTACGAAAGAAAGCTCGCGTCAACACCATGTTGTTGCATGACAACAAACACTCAAGGAGTTTGTTGCTCCTAACATGAAAAATCAACCATTGTGCATAAACATAGACAATAATGTCAACTTTGAGCTCAAATCTGGTTTATACATTTACTACCAACATTCGATGGTCTTACAGGAGGAGACCCTTATACTCAGCTCAAGGAGTTCCATATGGTTTACGCTGACATGAAACCAAATCGAATTGACGAAGAATAGGTTAAGTTGAAAGTTTTCCATTTCTCTTTAAAATGGACAACGAATGCATTTCTCTAAGGTTCTATTGGAACTTGGAATGTCATGAAGAAAATTTTTCTTGAGAAGTATTTCTCAGCATCTCAAGTTGCCAACATAAAGAAAGAAATATGTAGGATTCAATAATTTCAAGGAGAGACACTCTCAGAATATTGGGAAAGATTTGAGCAACTATGCATTCAATGCCATCATCATCAAAAACCTAATCAATTGTTCATTCAATATTTCTATGAAGAATTGATTCCTATTAACAGTAGTATCTTGAGGTTGCACACCAATTGATCTTAAACATGACAGCCAACTCGAAACAGTTTGACACCAATGGAGACTTCTCGAGCAAACGAGTAGATGAGATAAATATTTCTAACCTTGAGAATAAAATTAGTGATCTTACATTTCTTGTGTTCTTTGACTTGTGAAAATGTACAACAAGTGAAAGTTTGTAGCATATGCTCCTTACAATGACATACTCTGGATATGTGCCCAATAATGCAAGAAGATTACATTGAACAAGCTAATGCATCTGACGGAGTATTCAATAGACAACCCCAACGTAAATATAATCCTTTATTCAACACATACAATCCCAAATGAAGAGATCATTCCAACTTACATTATGGGAAACCGCTTCAGCAAGGCAATCAAGGCTGATAGTTCCATCACCGTGGATTTCAGTTTCATCTTAATTAGCAAGCAAAACAACCCCCTACATTCACAAACTCTAATGTTATGGGGTCATTATCCAATAATGATTTTCGTGAGATGATGAATAGGTTAACTAGGTTTGACCTATTGGTTGGTTGTCCTTTTGTTCTTGAATTCTACGTGATAGAAAAAACAGTTAAAATAGTATAACATTTAATTTCATTTTGCAAAGCCTTCAAAGTTGAATTTATTCATTTCTATTTAATGTACATAAAACTTATTTTATGTAGGGGTACCTCACTTACACATATTGTTGGTAATACCAAATTTTTTTTCAATATCTAATCATAACCATTATGGTCATCAACTTTTAGGATTAATATATACATCTTATGGCAACTTAGTCAACAATACTTATATTTGATTCCTAGTGACAAGAACGTACATGCATGTGTGTGTGTACTCAAATTGTTTTCATTGAAAGGTAAAAGATGATGTTGAACAAGATGACATGGCTTACCATAACATCTTGCCAAATCATGAGATATTAAATGACAAAGTTTAGTAAAAGATCCAAAGAGAACGAATTTCAGAGAGGGAAGAGCTTTTCCTGCTACGTAGCTTAAGCTTTCTGAGGTTATATTTTATCAACTGATTTATTAAATTGAGAACCGGTAGGTAGAAGAAAGAAGAGGGTAATCTTCAAAAATTTATTCTAATGATATTCGTAAAAGACGAGGGTCACACGCCCATGTAATAAAATTCTCAACGATCTCTCGTTCTGCAAAACTTGTAATTCACCTTAAAACTGATTTCAAATATTGAAGGCAGAAACAAGAGCGGCGATGCCAGCAACAAGTAGAGGGCAGTCTATCAGTAGCCAACTGGCACAAAACCTGTCATTCCTTGAAGTCATCTTTGTCATCAGCTGGAATTGGCCTGTTCCTCCAAAATACTGCCAAACCACTCCCACCAAGCTACAAGGCAGATTGGGGCAAGAAATGAGACAGGTGAAACAACAATAACGACAAAGGCTCAGTTCCATGCAAGTTGCATCGAAGTTAAAGGTGTTTTCCAGCAAAGGAATTGCAGAAAAAAACATAAAGCTAAGGATCCAGAACTCCGAGATATTTAAGTGAAAGTCTTACCGCCATGCAAACAACGCTAACAGCTGAGGGTACAGCCACCAGGGGGTTCGTGAAATGTTTCTGGGCAAGCAAAAAGCCAAGTGCGGAGCTCTGCACATACATGGGAGAAAATTCATTACAAATTGATAAAAACTAAATCAGCTAACAACCCAATACAGACCTAGAGATATTAGAAGCTTCTTGTTATGTTGTGAAAATGAACGTGTCAATAGTTTAAACTGGCATGGTGTCCACACGTAGCTTGGTATTCACAAGTCTTAATTAGATACTAGCAATACTTGCCAATTAGTTAAAGTATGAATCTTCAACAACCCAATTTGGCAATCATCATACATGCCACAACATAAAAATGTTGAACATTCATTCAAACATAATAAATAATCTGACGACAAGCATAGGAAGCTGACAACAAGCCCTTTTCAAATAATCTGTTTTTTTCTCTTTTTGGTTTTTAAGAATTTTATGGGAAATCATATTTTGTACAGATTCTGCAGAATTTCGCAAGAAATATGAGAGAATATACATAAAAGAGTGGAAGCAAATTTGGAAAAAGGACTTCCATCAACTTCAGTTATCTTTTCAAGGATTATAATTGGCATCATTTGAAAACCATATGGGTCACAGGGTAATATTTTAAACAATAAGTATCAGAGTGAAACAGTGCTAAATCTATGATGACTAAGATGTGGTTGCCCATGACTTTACTGCTTACTCATTGACGTTTAGCAGCTACATAACCATTCCTAATACAATAAAGCAGCTCTCTTCGGAGGACCTAGTATAATGTATGTATAAATAACCAACTTCAGGTGCAATATTCGTTATAATGGCAATGCACAGGTGTTACACAAAGGGGTGGGCTCCTTGACAAAAAAAGGGACTCCATAGGAAACACATTGCTCCAACAACAAGATGTCCCTAAATTGCTACTGGCTTTTCTTCTTTCTGTTTTTCACCTTGAGGGTTGGTCACAGGGGTTTTCAAGATTCCAGGGAAGGTTTGAGATTCTTGTATTTTATTCATCAAGGAATGAATGATTCTATAAAGTATGAATTCCTCCAGGAACGTGAATCTCTTAACTAGGAATGTGATATTTAGGTACTTGGGCATTAATTTCCTTGATATTTTGGTCATTGTCACAAACTATACAAGGATGAATGGAGCAAGTCCTTAAAAATTGAATGAAATGCCTGTTGGAAGATACTGTAGCATATTAATGCGTTGGATGTTCCTAGTCTATTCTCTGGGAATATATGTAACTAACTGTCAGCAAGGAGGAAACATGAGTAAAATGATGAATTAACATTTTTTGTCTTTCTCTCTGGTGCTCTCTTCTCTCAATCCCTATCATCTTCCTCTTCTTCTTCCTCGTTCTTTTCTAAGAATTACACTACACTGCGCAGTGCAAGCCATTGTTGATCAGTGATATTAATTTGTAACACAAGGAAGGCACCTTTGGATACTATTCAGATTGGTGATCATTTTGTAACACTCTACAAGTGGTATTAGAGCGATCAATCTTTGGAATATGAACATGGCTCCTGAAACTAGGTCTCAGGAGATCCAATAACTAAAACTGGAAGTTCCATTGAGGCAATCAACAACAACCAGACAGACTTATGAGCAACTGATGAAAATGATGGAATCTTACAACCATAAGCTGGAGGCTACAAAACTAACCATGAGGCTAAGTTTGACGAACTTAAGAGTCTCATTAGTGGACTAGCTTATCAACAAACTTCATTTATCCAAACATTACATTCCCCTATAAGGGAGGCTAGTACTAGCAGGGACAAACAAGCAGTTCATAATGGAAGTATTGTAGCAAGAACTTGTGCATCCTGAGAGGGGGAACCAATTTAGCTTAGGTCACACAAACCCAAACAGGATTTTCCCAGCTTTGATGGCAATGATGTTCACAAATGGTTATATAAGTGTAACCAATATTTTGATAGGGAAGAAATAAGGGATTCTGAAAGACTTAAGCTGGCATCTTATTATCTTGATGGAATTGCCAATTATTGGCACCAGAACTTTATGAGAAGCTTGAGAAATCAGGAAATAACATGGGGTGACTATGTAGTGTTAAGGAACCATCTCACCTAAAAGCTTAAGCTTATAGGTGAGGCCCCAGAATATGATTATATTATACTCTAACACACCCCCTCAAGTGAAAGCCCTTTGGGCTTGAAACTTGCACAGGCCCACATTACCTTGTGCTTGATTTTTTTATCAAATAGAATGGGGGTGGTGAGATTCGAACTCGTGACCGCTGGGTCAACAAAGCTCTGATACCATGTTAAGGAACCATCTCACCTAAAAGCTTAAGCTTATAGGTGAGGCCCCAGAATATGATTATATTATACTCTAACATGTAGAGGCAATGTGTGCTAGATTTGGAGGTTATAAGATCCTTCAGAGGAACTGATGGAGCTAAGGCAAGTAGTCTAGAAGACATCAGTCAAGGGTTTGATGTATTGTGGAATAGGGCAGAAATCAATGAAAAACAAGCATTGGTGTTCTTCATTGGAGGGTTAGAGGTTGAGATAAAGAACCTCGTCAAGATGTTTAAGCCTACAACATTAAAGCAAGCCTATAACCTCGCTAGACTACAAGATATCATCCTTTCATATAAACATAGCCACCCAAACCATGCAAAATACTCTCCTCGGACACCATAACATAGAATATCCAAACCAAAATAAACTCACCACAAAAGCCTTCAAAGGCCCTTTTCCATCCATTTCCAACACCTCAAAATCATCCCAACCAAGGATACTACCCCCTCCTGCCTCAAGATATACCACGCAAAACACTATCAAGCCTACAAAACCCTTGATGAGCAAGGAATTGGAAGAGAGGAGATAAGAGGGGTTATGCTTTTGGTGTGATGAAAAATTTACACCAAGACATAGATGCAAGAATAAAAAGTTACTCACTTCGCATTATTGATGACAACGATGATAGTGATAAAGAGGGTACAGTTGAGGGGGAGATACTTGGCCATGAGAAAACCAATCCTCATATTTTCTTGAATGCTTTAGAAGGTACAGTGGGTTTCCACACAATGAGGGTGATTGGTAAAGTTGATAAACACCATTCTTTATAATGGTAGACTCGGATAGCACTTACGAATTTGTCAATTATGTAGTCGCCAAAAGACTACAATGTGATATCATTAACATCAAAACTTTGGTAGTAAGACTGCAAATGGGGAAACAATGAGTTTTTCAGTTATGTGCAGGAATTTCATGTGGAAGATTCAAGGGGTAAAACCTATGGTTGATGTATTCCTTATAGACATAAATAATTGTGATATGGTATTGGTAATCCAGCGATTGGCTTTGCTAGGGGGTATTGTATCCAACTACAGGGAGCTATGGATGTCATTTGATTGACAAGGAAAAAAGGGGCTATTAAAGAGTTCTGCATTTGCGAGCTACAAACTATTAGGTTTGAATAACGTAATGGGTTATTAGAGGTTCTTCTCAGCTGGCAGAAATTAATCTATACAGTCTAAGGCTTGTTCCTAACAATGTGAACACTATGCAATTCATGTATGTCATTTTAGCTCCTAAGACAAAGGGAAACTGCTTAGAAGACCTGCTAATGAGTTACCAAGAGATGTTCAAGGTACCAATAGGAATACCTCCCCCAAAGCTCATGATCGCAATCATATCACTAAAGGAGAGGGAACACCTTGTTAATCCAAGACCCTACCAGTACACGGGTTTGGAAAACGATGTGTTGGAGAAAATGGTTTTTGAGATGATGGAAGCAAGAATCATTAGACAAAGCAATAGCCCTTTGGCATCTCCCATGGTCTTGGTAAAGAAAAAGGACAATTCATGAAGGCTTTGTGTGGATTATAAAGCCCTCAACAGGTTTACTATCAAGGAAAAATTCTCTATTCCCTAAGTAGATGAATTGCTAGAGGAGCTAGCGGGGGCAACTATTTTATCCAAAATGAATCTAAGATCTTGCCCACGAACTAGTTTTTCCAAAATGAATCTAAGATCTTGATACCACCAGATTAGGATGACCCCTGGAGATGTGTTTAAGACTGCATTCAAGACCCATAATATCATTATGAGTTCCTAGTCATGTCCTTTGAATTATAGAATGCCCTTGTTATTTTTCAGAGCTTAATGAATGATGTGTCTAGAAAGCACCTTAGGAAGTTTGTGTTGGTGTTCTTTGATGATATTTTGATCTTTAGTAAATCCATGAAGAAACACCTAGAACATTTAAAGATAGTGTTTGAACTACTTAAACTTCATGAACCGGTGGCGAAACAGAGTAAGTGTGTCTTTGGCAGCACACAAGTAGTATATTTAGGGCATGTAATCTCAAACGATGGTGTGTCTACTAAATCCAAAGGAATGGCCTCTACCAAGAAATATTATGCAACTGCGAGGATTCCTTGGACTCGCACGTTACTATAAGAGGTTTGTGAAGGGATATGGGTCTCATGCAAGCCTTTGACATAGCTGCTCGGAAAAGAAGATTTTGTTTGGAATGAGGAAGCCAGGTTTTTGAGTATCTAAAGGATATTATGACTAAGCCAAAAAATGGTTTTTTGAGTATCTAAAGGATATTATGACTAAGCCTCTTGTGTTGGCACTTCCTGACCATTATAGAGACTGATGCTTCAAGAGTGGGCATTAGAGTAGTCATAATCAAGGTTAATAATACCGTTTTGTTTCGGCCGGCCAAAACGTTCTGTACCAGTAAAAAAAAAGATAAAACGACATCATTTTTGTCTCGGTTTAAATTTCGGCCAAATATTGGCCGAAACACGCCAGAATCAAGCCGGCTGTTCCGTTTCGGCTAAAGGGAGAAAATTCATTTCCCGCGCCGCTCATCTCCCGCCTACCTGGCCAATAGTCACATAAATTGATGTATGCAGTAGCGATATGACCTATCATTGTCACTTTTTTCCATTTTATAATACTTATATATATATATATATGTAGAAAACGCTTTGGAACTATGCCTTCTTTAATGCAGTTTAGATCTGCACCTGTGTCAAATAAGGCTATAGTATCAAGTTTGAAATCATCAGAAAAAACTAATGATATTTTAACAATGTATTTTTTGGAAGAAATTTGTGACAAAACATCTAAAAATGCATTGTCAATTTGATCAATGTTTGTGTTATGCAATGCATGTAAGTCAGGGTCTGAACTCACTTCCAGACTACCTAACAAGAGAGTTCCTACAAAACAAACCCTCAAGTCCTCATAATGCCTCCCAAAATACCTAAAGATAAGGGGAAAGCCCCTGCTTCAAAACCTTCAAAGCCATCAAAGAACCCAGTTCTTTCCTCTCCAAAACTTTTGGCAGATGCCATCAAAGACGTGAAACATACAATGTCCTGGTATGACAAAGTTACCCAGGAAGAAGACGAATATTCGTCTCAAAAAATCCAAAGCAAAGAACCCATAAAAAATGAGGTTCTTCTCAAATTGTCAGAGAATCCAGATTTTCTTCTGACAATGCAAAAGGCTTTCAAAGAAGCCTCATGTGACTCCCAGTCACTCTTAGGTAGTGTTTCTAAACCTATTACAAAACCACAGGCATGTCCTTCCACTCCAAAACCCTTGCTTGTTTTACAAAGTAAAATTCAAGTTTCTTCAAACTTTACAAAATCAAAGTCTCAGTATTTTGAAAAACTGAATTTCCAAAAAATTTGGACTGTCGAAAACGGTTTTCCATGCGACAATGTCCATCTTACCACTTCAAAGAATTTTCCAAAGAATTTTCATTATAAATCATGGGATAATTCCAAAACCCGTCATTTTTATGAAAACATTCTGAAGATTACAGGTTCAGCTACATTCAAACATTTCCATAAACACTAATCCCACTCAGAACCTGCATACTCAACCTGCACCATACAAAAAATCATACACCCTTCAAAGTGGAGTAAAAATCTTCATACTCCAATCCCTTTTCCTGGAGAAATACAAATCCAATACCCCCACTTTCCTTCATATACATATTGGGATTACCAGCAAGCCTGGTTTAATACCTTTTTCCTACAAAATTCAGGCCATAGTCATTCATGGTTTTTTTATTTCAATACCTCTATAGACACCACCAATCTTCCAATATGGTTCAGCCAATGGTGGAACTTTTTTGGTTGTGTTCCTGAGCTCCTCCCTGAACATCCATCTGTTGAGAAAGGTTACAACTTCTACAAAACAAACTGTAAGCCTACTCCCTCTGAAAGACATTTCCGGCCAATTACCCTCTTTTGTGCCAAATTCTTTCTTCCATGGGTATGTTCATGGTTTTATGATTACAATGTGCAGGACCTATCTCCACTCCGAAAAGGATCAACTGTCCTAGTCCGAAAATTCAAAGTCAAATGGTGGGATGCTTTCAAGAAAGAATCCCAATGTTCCTTGCCAGCAGTTGAAGGATGGTTCAAGTCTAATAGACTCCTTCCTTCCTCTCATCAAAGTCAGCAGTCCCAATTTTTGGCACAAAGAGCCAAAACTACTGCTCTCCTAGCCTCTGCCCAGACTCATGAGGAATATCTTCAGATTCTGCAGAGTTTAGATCGCTTGCCATCTGGCAAAGATTTGTTTGGATGCAAGATTTTGAACATCTTTTTGTAAAACTTCTTTTGCACTCTTGCAATCGACGCGTAAAAGAAATTTTTGATTTAATAAATCATTTTGGAATTTTGTAATGCATAAAAAAATGGAAAGAATTTCTTTTTTGACAGTGGAATAGTTCTTTTGACAATCATTCCAATGTGCAAATGTAAATTGTATGATGTGTTCTTTGGAATTATGAACCTTTTTCAAGATTCCTCCATATCCTATGTCAGATACATCTGTCTCGACGATATTTGGTGCTAGAGGATCTGCTAGGTGGAGTAATGGAATGCTTTGGACTTGGGCTTTGATCTGTCTGACAATTTGGGTATGTAAGTCAGACCAAGGTTCTGGGATTTTTCTTAACCTATCATGCAAGGGTTTTGCAATCCTGATCAGGTTTGGATAAAAGTCTACAACATAATTAAGACTACCTAAAAACCTTTGTAACTGAGTTTTGTCAGTAATCCTATCAGGAAACTTATTTGTAAACTCTAAAGATCTTTGGCATTTTGTGATGATTGTTTTGAAGTGGAAGACACCTTTGTAAGTGGTAGGGACCAAGCTTTATTTGGAGGAATCTTTGTTTTGGAAAGTCTTTGAAGTGTAGCATAAGTGGCGGACAAGCTTTTGATAATGTAAATGGCGGGGGCCACTAGCTTTGTCTTCCTATGCTGAAGAATCTTTTGATCGGTCAGTGCTTGACTGGTGGCAGGATGCCAAAACAGTCATCTTCGTTGTCGTTTCCCAATGATATGACTGGAGAAACTGAAGAGACGGACCCTGTGGAACTGGAGTTGGATGAGACGGATTTGTCGTCTCTTTTTGGAGCTAAACCAAAAAAGATGATTGTTTCTGGCATATAGATGACTGGATTTTACAAAGATTTTATATATATATATATATATATATATATATATATATATATATATATATATATATATAATATACTAATGTTTATGAGATGTATTGAAATTGAAAAACTAAAAACAATAAAAATTAAAAAATATATATTATAAAAAAATAAAATTGTTGTCAACTTTGATTTTATTAAAGATAAAAATTATATTTAATTTTTTTGCTTTTTAAGTTTTTTCATATATATAATTAATTAATTATATATGAATAGTACAACCTCGAAACAGCACATCGAAATGCTCTGAAACCGAAATGTTTCTTATCAATAGAAAAAACGAAACGGCAACCGAAACAGTATTGACAACCTTGGTCCTAATGCAAGAGGGACATCCTATTGCCTATATCAGCAAGTCCCTTGGACCAAAACAGCAAGCCCCAAATACTTATAAGAGGGAAATGATAGCTATACTACATGCAGTGGCCAAATAGAAACATTATTTGTGGGACATGCACTTTAAAATCAGAACAAATCATGTAGTACATCCTGGAACAGAAGGTAACATTTCCCTCTCAACATTTATGATTAGCTAAGCTGTCGGGGTTTGACTTTGAGATTGAGTATAGAAAGGGAAGAGATAATGTGTTGCAGTAGATGCAATTTCCAAGAGTTTCAGTTCTGGAAACTTTACTATGGCAGTGTCAACAATATCCTCCAATGTCACGGAAGAAGTTAAGAAATCATGGGAAAAGGATCAGGGCATTATTCGTGATCTACAACAGAATCTTGCATCTCGCCATCATTACAAATGGGTGAACAATCACCTGAACAGAACTTAACAGAACTAAGATTCAATGTTAAACAACTCTATTTCAGATATATTTCCAATGTCTAGAGGAACAAGACAAGGTAATCCTCTATGACCTTTTCTTTCCAATATGCTTCAATTCTCCACTTTCTTGTTTAGAGTCTGTACAAAGGAATCTCTTTAAGTGAAAACTTATTTGTGATTCATCTCCAATATGTTGATTGTACAATTATCTTCAACCCTAATGAATAAAATTCAATGGTGATAGTTAAGTTGTTGATGAGATGTTTTCAGCTCACTTCATATTTGAAAGTAAACTTTCACAAAAGTTCCTTGATGATTATTTATTATAATTTAGCATATTGGATAATCTTCCTTTCAAGTTTTTGGGCTTACCTTTAGGGAATATACTAACAAAATAACGACTAGGAGTCCAGTTAAAAGTACCTAGTTAAAAAGGGAAGCTTTTATCCTTTGGAGGCAGGTTATGTCTAATTACATATGCGTTCTCTATTTTGCCCCTTTATTATCACTCTTTTTGCTGGATGATCACAAGATTGCTTCTTTACAGTGTTGGTTTATTTGGAGTGGAAATGAAGATAAACGTGAACTCTGCGAGGTGGCCTAGAATGAGGTGCTCCAAAATAAATGGAAGTTGGGTAATTGGCTCAATTCTTTCAAAGAATAAAGCCTTATTGTTTAAATGGATATGGAAACTAGAAGTGTCCAATAAATTCATATCCGTCTTGTAACTTAACCTTGTCAACCTTTAATAATATTGGTCTCTCTTATATTTGAAAAGGTATCACTTTATCTTATTATGATCATGCTTCTGAAAGTTATTAGCCAAGGGATTTGTATGTCTGTAGGTGATGGCACAGTGCAACCAAGTTCTAGTTTGATACATAGGTTGGGCAATTTGCTTATAATGTTGCTTTTCCGAGACTATTTTATGTCTCTTCTGATCAATTCCAGCTAGTATCTCGGATAGGTTTATGGGATGGGACTAGATGGATTTGGAAAACGAGATGGACCCTTTTGTGATAATAAAAGCTAGATCAACCAGGTATAGGTTCTCTTAGAAACTGTAGTGGTGATTTTTTATGTATTTTCTCTTGTTTGGTTAGTGTTATGGACTCTAGTGAGGCAGAGGCAAAGCTCCGTGAAATCCTATAAATTTATAGGTTAGTTCTGGTGGGTCTTGGTGTGCAAACTTGAACCTCATATTGAATTAGACTCTTCAAATGCTATTGCCAAGATTCAGAGTGGTGCTTTTGGTCCTTGGAAATATAAGTCCATCTTGATTTCAATCAAGATCCTAAGCAGAACTTTTAGAGCTGTCAGTTTTCTACACTCGAGACCATCTAGCAAAGTAAGGAGTTGAAAGTGGTGCAGAGCTTGTAGCCTATATATAATTTTCCAATGTTTTGATTACTTTTTAACTCATGCTTTAAATTATAAGCATCGCATGCAGTCAAATACTATGATAACAGCTACCAAGAAGACAACACAAGGAAACTCATATTTTTCATATTTACCTGCATCCCGCATTCTATGGATATGGTACGGGAAGTGGATTCACCAAATGACATTCTTGACATCCAGTAACCAAGAGCAAATGCAGCGACATGTAGGAGAGCCACTGGCATTATCAGTTGTCCTCCTTGGGCTTTCAAGACATCTGATACTTGACCAATCTAAGAAATAGTAAAATATTAACATTTGATTTATTTAATAAAAGCAATGCGGCCACATTCTTGGAATTAGGTTTAACAGAATAACAAAGATTTAGTAACTAATTTAGGAACTTACAGGGCTTGCACATAGTAGGGTTGTGAGAATAACCCCAATCAAGGGTGTAACTGTGACTATTTTTGAAGTGACTTTAGGGAAGAATTCATTTGAAAGAACTGTCATATGAATAAGGAATTTGGGTTACTTCATTATGTCTGCAAATCCCTCTATGGCAAGCCACTAGAGAAATGTCAAACTTTAGTCCAGCCAACTCCAATTCATAAAACATTTTAAAGCATTCAAGTTACCTCCAACAATAGTTGGCATCAAAACAACCTGAAAAGTGCTGATAGCCAGGCCCTGAAAAATAGCAGGAAATGAAGGTTATGATTATAAGTTGAAGGCCAAACATGAAAGTTCCATTTGTGGTTAATGCCAATACATTTTTCAAACCTTCCAAGAGCATACTTACTAGACATTGAGTTATTTTGTAGTTGGTTCTACCCAATTATTTCTAACATTTATGTTCATCTAAATCTGTTGAATGAATACTTCACCACATTTTGTCAATGCATGAGAAACTATGATCCTTAAGAATATAAGCACTCGATGTATGCTCTTGGATCTACAATCCCTATGGATGTATCATTTGCACAAGCTTACGGAACATCAAGGCAGGCAATTTTGTAGACTGTCAAACTTACTGCAGCATCAACTGGAACAAGCTGGCCAGCAAGAAGCTTAGTGAGGAGAGGTGTCATGATAATGGCTCCAATAGTAGAACATCTGAGAAATTCCGTCAAAAATTAGGAAACAAGTAACAATGGAATTCAACTTTTAACGAGTATTTATGTTCAGCCTTTAAGTTATTATATGTCATTATAAGCTGCAGTCACTCATAGTAATATATGTAATGTGGGTGATGTGCAAAGTGAGCAATCAGTAAAGTGTACATTGAAGCATAAAATAGCAAGGAGAGGGTTTCTTCAACCTTAGCATTTATGTCATCTAAACGAACACTCACAAGATAATTTTGTTATTTGCTTGCTTGAGTATGTTTTCAAAGGAATCGATATATAAAAGCAGGACCAGTGAATAAGTGGCAGACAATCATCTATAACTTACACCCAAATTCTCTCTCGAGATAATAGAACTCGGCATATTACAGTCTTGATTATAGTAACCTAGAAGAAAATAATTTGAGAAGCCTCGTATAAACGAAATTAATAACATTTGCCATTATTGTGAAATGTTCCATAGATTTGATTCTTTGTCAAATCCAACTGCAATATAATATTCTATCAGAAGAAATGAAAGAGAGTTACTAACATGAGCCTTACCCCATATGCGAAGAATAGAAACTGGCATAAAATAACAAATAGCACAAAGCAGGTAAGACAAACCATAATTCATTGAAAATAATGCCAAAGTTGTTCAACCCAACAGAACTGCTGGGATGAATATAAGTCACTCTTACGTTGTCATAAGAACTGATAGCGCAACATTCCCCTTCGATATATAGGTTGCAACATTGGATGCCTGACCTCCGGGGCAACAAGAGACCAAAATAAGACCAGTTGCAAGAGGTGCTGACAATTTCAAAGTCTGAAATAGACAATTTCAAAGTCTGAAATACACATGGATAGTAGTCAACAATTATAATTTTAAAGATGCATAATAAACTCAGCAAATTGCTTCGATATATTAAAATTGAAAAGGTTGTGTATGGCAGTTTCACATAAGCATCCAGAATAAAGGACAATAATAATTGATAACAGAAGTTATTATCGACCTTTTTATAATAAAAAAATGCTCTATATTCTATGTCAAAATGGTCTGAATGTCTCTCCATTAAAGATCTCCTCTTTAAATAGTGAAGTATCAGCATAATTATTTCCTAAAACCACTCCTAGACCACAATTACAATTGCCTATTAATCAATCTCCCTAAATCAAGTAATTAAATAACAATTCATCTTCCTAGATCAAGCTCTCTAAATCAATTAATTACATAACAATCAATCAAGGTATTATAGCTAACCTCCCCCTCAAATTGATGTTGGTGGATCATGAAGCAACACTTTGTTAACCATATATTGATGACAAAATAGAGCCTTTGTTAACACATCAGTTGGGACTCAATGGAAATGTAAAGGAGTAATCACATGTCAATCAAGTGTTTCATGAATAAAATAACATCTACTTAAATGTGCTTGACTCGCTCATGAAAGACCAAATTAGTAGAATACCCATTTCACCCAGCAGACTCTAGGCCCAACAATCTTAGAGCAATTAGATGACATAGCAAGATATTCAGACTTGGTTGGGGATTTAGAAACTCGGTCTTGCTTCAAACTCTTCCAAGAAATAAGAGCATTACCAAGAAACATGAATCAACCAGTAACTAAACGACTGGTATCAAGATTACCAGTTCAATCTGTATCACTAAAAACCATCAACAGTAAAGACTAACAATTGACCAAAAATACCATTGAGAGTACGATTCTTTTTTGTTAGAAAATGTGAACTTCTACACGCCTAGGGAACTAGCTCCCTCCAATTTTGCTTGGAAGTGGAAGGTTAGATGATTAAGTGAGAGAATAGTTAGGGTTGGTTTTGGAATGCTTTAGAGGTCATGTTTAAGAACAGGTTGCAAGATAAGGTCAACAAGGTTCAGTTGAGAATTCTCGCCTTAGGTATATATGGTGTGGTTCTTTTCCTACCAGCTGAAGGGATAATCAATTTTGAGGTTGCCAATGTATTCAAAAGTGTAGTCAACCTCAAAGTTAACCCAACTACAATATTGGCTGAAACTTTATACTCTCTTAAAACAGGAAGGGTCACTTAAGATGTTGTCTGCAGTTGCTATTTGTCTAGATTTTAAGCCATAAGATATTTGGAACCTCTTATTTTAGGGTTTAATTTGTTTAGTTAAGTTGTTGATTAAAAAAACTAGCTTAATTAATTTTTTGTTGCTTTGGGATTAATCTTAACCATCCCCAAAATTAAATCCTTCTTAAAGTTTTAATCAGCGAAATCCTCTATTCTAGGGATTAACATCAATAATCCTCATTTCAACAAAACTTTTATTTTTAGGATTAACATAAAGACTTTCATAGAAAATTGAAATCTCCTGTTTTTAGACATTAAGGTCAAGATTTTCTTAAAAAAAATAATTTACAAAATCTTTTATTTTTAGAAATTAAGATCAAAATCTTCATTAAAGTTCTCATTTCGATGAAATCTCTTATTTTTATGAATTAATATTAAAATTTCTCACTCAATTCAAAAATCAATGAAAGCTCATACTTTTAGAGTTTAACATCAAAAATTTCTTTAAATTTTCATTAAGATGAAATCATTTTTAAGATTTTACATCAAAAATTTCTTTACAACATTAATTTAGATGAGATCTTCTCTTTTTAGGGATTAATGTCAATATAATTTTCAGCAAGTCTTCTATTTTTAGGTATCGACGTCAACTTTTAAAATAAATTACTAACAAGCTTAGAATATAATAGCATGGAATAAATTTTGAAAAACACAAAAATTGTAACCTTTTATTCAAAAGGATGCGGTAAGGGTGGTATTTATCTTCTCTTGAGCATAACTAACAAATTACCTGAATTTCTGAAACCAGTGTCCATTTTAGAATTTCTGTTTTTCTTTAATTACTAGATGGTGTCTCCATATTTTCTTTTCTCCATTTTCAAAATTCATGGAGTCTTGTTGCGCATTCGTCATGATGTGGCTATATCATCAATAAACATCACGAAATACTTATACTAAGCATGTGAAATAATAGGATTGACGCCCCATACGTTACTATGAATGATCTCAAAACAAGTAGAAACCCGGCTACCATGTGAAGGAATGGGTAAAGATTTGCTTTTACTAAGTTTATACGAACCACGATAAAAGAGACACGGTGAAAGATGAAAACAAAACTTAATTGCCCAAATAATCAAGTTTCATAAGATAAGTCAAAACACCATAGTTGGGATGTTTCAATTTCGTATGTCATACATAACTACTATTAATCACCACACTGCAACTGAAAGAAACAAGCCTAAGAATGAAAAACTAAAGAGGAAAGAGACATCCCATTTTAAGCATCTTTTCTATCACTTCCACTTATGCTTGATTCTACACACGACAATCATCACTATCAAGGTGAAATTTACAATTACTATCTACCAATTGACCAACCGAAATTAAATTGGTAGATAAAACTAGACACAAAAACATTGTTAAATGAAGACTTGAAAGTTCAATATCAATGATAGAAAGATCATTGTCATTGACTATCTAAATATGTTGATCAACATCAAATTTACACATTAAGTAAAGCATATGTTTTATTTCTCATATGATTAGATTTTGCATAATCAACCATCCAAGAAGTAAATAGAGAATCAGTAAATAGACTCCCTTTACCTTGTATGCCAAAGTTAAAGAAGGCAAAAGCAATCATCTATTAGACCATTTTGGGTTGGATGTGAGAGTAGATGAACTACTTACATATTGCTGATTTGGATAAGGAACCAAAGACGCAACCGCAAAATTGGATTGGATAACATAATAAGGAACTAGAGCATGTTGGTTTTGAGGTCACACTCAACAATCTTTAATGATGTGCTCCTCCTTTTTGCAAAAATTGCAAAATATCTTGATGCAATGTTTTCTAATATGTCCAAACAATGTTTTTCAATATGTCCAAACTCTTTGTAATTGTAGCATTGAGTCTGTTACTTGAATCTTCCTTGTTTTATTAGCATATGCCACATTAACATCGCATACATCATGGTTTTGAATTAAGGCCATGCTGAGTGACTATTTGTTGTTCTTCACGTAACAATTCCTCCAAACAAACCTCTAAAGATGGAACAAGATTTCACTTGATTAAACTGGCACTTGCAGTCTCAAATCATGGTCTCGGGTTTCATTAGAAACCCATCTCTTCAAATCTTGAGATGAACAACTTGTAGGGCCGCTATGGCCTCCTTGTGGACAATAGAATGAATTATCCCAATATTCACTCCATAAGATAAGAAATCCATAACAGAATCCTTGATGATAGTTGCTAATTTTTAACTCCGATTGAAACTTTCAAGCAGCATTATTTTGAGAATAAATGCTTTAAAGATAAGTACACATTTCCATAGCTGTAGTGAATTATCGAAAATTATTCATCATATGTGGTTCAATAAAACCCATTAACCAAGAGATAACATGATCATCCTTGTTCTTCCAAGAATCAATCTTTAAGGGATCAATGGAGGCTTTAGATGATCATCTACGTGACCCAATAATTGTTTGCCCTTCACAAACAACTTGAATTGAAACTTTCAAATGGAGTGATTATTTTCATGATAAATCAGAAGAAAAGACCAAGACTAGAGGCAAAATAGACCTTGATGTCAAAAGAGTCTCTCTACACCTGGAAATTGCTTATAACCCCAAACCAAGATAAAATCTCAAGAGAGAAGCTCAAGCAAAATACCTCACAATTAAACCCAAGAAAATACTAACCCGGAGAGTTAAGCAAAAATATTAGAATTTTTTCTATAATATCGTGTCAAAATAGTTTGAACATCTTTCTTTTCTTTACATAGTAAATATCAACATAATTACATTCTACAATCACTCCTAGACCATAATTACAATTGTCTACCAATCAAGTCCCTAGATCAAGCTCTCTAAATCAAGTAATTACATATCAATCAATCTCTTTAGATCAAGCTCTCTAAAGCAAGTAATTGTATATCAATCAATCAAGATATTAAAGCTATCAGTCTATTGTACCACTCCACCCTTCAGTGAAAAGATCTCTCTAACTAAACCCGAAGCACATAATATGCATGATGCTTGGTACGCCTTCCATAGAAAATGATTATGTAAAACCTGGGATTTACTTCAAGAGAACAAAATTTAAGCAGTCAAAAAGAAAGTGCAAACTATCATTCTATCTATCATGATCGGTAAATCTTGCCTATAAAGAAATGGAAAGAATATGAATAAACAATGTCTCACTAATCGAAGAATTCCAGACAATATTGATCCATTTAACAATTTTTAACTACTTTAGGGTCCCCAAAAAGCATCTAGGTTAGAGGACATTTGTCCCTGATGAGTTATGTGGAGAATATCAATATTATAGTTATATGGTTGGCTAAATATTGCACTATTTTCAACAAAAAATTATTTATGCTGAAGATAAAATTCAAGAACAAGGAGAAAAAACACTCAAAATCAAAGAAGATCTCATATGGTAAGAAAATGTTGAAGCAATACCGTTGCTATCGCAAAGCCTAGCAGAGGTTTGATCAAGTACTGAGCAATAAACCCTACACCAACCTACAACAATTAAACATATAATTTAAGCATAAAAATGAAAAGAAATGGATCAACATTTATTCTTTTTCAATTTTTAAGATGATAAAAATGAGTTGTCTCTTACAGTCCATGGGTTTTTTAAACATCGTCTAAAATCTTCAAATGTCAGAGTCAGCCCCATTGAAAGCATGAGGAAGCCAAGGGCAAGGGTAAAGAGGTCTGTCTCCAACCATGTAACCTGCAGGAAGACAGCAACATTCAGTTGTTAAGTTACAATCAATCTTCTTCTTCAAAATAGCAGAAGAGGATTTCTGTGTTACCGCAGCTGGCTTGTAAATACCGAGGATGGTGCCCAATATGACCTGTTCAAACAATTATAATTTTAGTATGCAAAAGCAGTGTTTAAAAGATGAACATTTAAAACTGCAAAATCATGTTTTCTCAGTTATATCCAGCTAAAAAAAGGGTCTTAAATTTAACATGTAACACACCCACAAAGGGAAAAGAGTAGTCAGAGTTTCAATTATCCTTTCATACTGGCTCATCCCACCAGGTGTGCTGCTGCCAGGAACGTCACCAGGTGAATTTGTAGCAACTCTACACAAAACTTGGGGGTTCCTATATGAAGCAGCCAGCATGTTATATCATATGGAATGAAAATATAGAAGCAAACGTTCATTTCCTAAAGAGTCACTTTATTTTCTGTTATATTGAACAAAGCAATCTGAGATAATAGCTTGACTCATTCATTTTCATCTGAAATTCATGTCATCCAAGTTGGCTACATTTTAAACTTTGTTTTGCTTGAAATTAATTTTTTATGTTTTCAGATTATTTTGATGTGTTGGTATCCAAAAAAAAAAATTAAAAATTATTTTGATTCATTTATGAGCGAAAATAACTTTGAAAAGCAATATTTGGTATTTGGTAGTGTGATGGCGGTTGTTTTTCACAATATTTTAGTTTAAAAATGTATCAAAATGATATATTTTTTAAAACTTATTTCTAACATCAACGATCTTAGAAAAAAATTGTTTTATATTCTCTTATTCATTGTTTCGAATAGATAACAGCATGACACCTATATTTCTAGGAAGTAACTAGGGGGAATGTTACAAGTATGACCCTCGTATATTAGTCATCAGCCACTGGTGCTTCTACTGTAGGACCAAATTGTTGAAATATGAATTCACAATAAAACCAAGTGATGGAGCACTCCGTTACAAAAGATACCTTGAAGAGTGAATGATTGAAGAAGATGAAAGGGCTGTGAGAGCCACAGTTGGACTCCTCGGCTTGTTTTGAGTTGTCCAAATTCTTCCATTCTCGGGCACAGAAATCCCACCTCTTGGATCTTATATTATTCATATTAACAACAGAAATGTTGGTGAAAGCACATATACATGTTTGGAAGTGGATAAACAAAGCAAACCCATGTACCCAAAAACAAAGCAAGCAATCCTTAGTAGCCAAAAACCTGTAGCTAAAGAGGCAAAAAAAAAAAGAGCAACGAATGTAATGAAGCATACCCTGATGAGTTTTTAGCCTCCTGGATGGGAAACAGGAGCTTGGCTTGTAGATAGCTTGACATGGCAGAAAGTTGCAATCTTGGAGAACCAATCTGGACATAGACGCCATTGAAGGTGGTGGAGAGATGAGTTTTAAGGCGGTTTCTGAAATGAAGTGAGAGTGGTCGGGGTTACCAAGGATATGAAAATATGGGAGTCGTGGAAACCAATGAACCACACAAACCACACCGAAGTCCCCTCCCGTGTTTGTTTTGTCGGGTTATAATTTTGTTTCGGTTGGTCATATTTTTCTTATTAAAACAATAAATTTTGATTTCACCAGAAAAAAAAAAAAAAAAAAAGAAGCTAAAAGAGATAGATTGATCTAATGTTCAACGAGACTCATATCTATTCTGAACTGGAATAGTGTCATTATTATTTTATTCGTGTGTACAGTTATTTTGGCCATGATCTCAGGAATATTTTTTTATTTTTATCATTCTATGCACAATAAAATAATTTTTACACCCTCAATTAAGACAAAAAAACCACAATGCATAATTGTTGCTTATGGGGCTATTTCTGCAATTTCACATTTTTAAAAAAATATTTAAATAAGGACATGCCCTCACATTTTGATTGTTTTGTATGGTCCTTATGTCTATTATAGAAGTTTTGATTTGTTTCAATAAAGTCTTTCAATTGCAATTGATTATAAACTGAGATTTCAATCCGGTCTTTATTCTTTTAATTTTGGGATTGGATTGAAATCCCTTAATCATTTCGGTATAGAAGTTTGGTTTTGTTTCAATTTTGTCCTTCAATTAAAATTGATTATATATTTTTGCTTCATTTCGGTCCTTACTCTTTTAATTTTGGAATTAGTGTCAAATCCTTTAATAGTTTTGGTATAAAAGTTTGGATTTTCTTTCAATTTTATCCTTTGAGTAAAATTAATCATACATTTGTTTTTCATTTCGATCCTTATAAAAATTAAATTTGTGTTTGTAACCATTTGAAAATTGTTCTTTCTTATTTTTTTCTCTTTTGTTTTTTTTTTTAATTTACTCTCCAAGTGAAATAATTTTTTTAAGATAATAATTTTTTTTTGTCATGTAATATTTATAAATCTTAAAAAATTAAAAAAATATTTCTTTTTCTAATGATAATAATGGTATTAGCGATAGTAGTGTCAATAATAATTAATAATAGTTGTAATGACAACTATAATAAATATAACAATTGCACAATCATGATAACAACAATTAGAATAATAATCGAAATAATTCATCAATAGATATTGTTTTTGTTAAAAAATAATCTTTACGGCTTTTTTATGCATGATATTTCAGATCAAATATCATGTAAATAAAAAATACACGGAGCCACACAAAAACAAAATGGGTGAAAAATTTGAGCCAAATTATATACAATTAAAACATATACGAGCAACTTGCCCTACATTTTCCAGTAGCCAGAACAAAAAATTTTAACTTCAAAAAAAATTGGTTTTTTATTTATTCATTCATTTTGTTATGGATAAGACATTTAAAATAATAATAACGATTATTTTTATGTTTGTTTAATATTAACGCTTTGAAATATATATAAAAAATAAACTAAGTTATTTTTAAAAAAATAATAATTTAATCTCAGTGTTTTTAAACATTTTTAATATAGTAATAGGAAGAATAAATCTTAAAAAAATTAAAAAAAAATTCTAACGATAATGATGGTGTCTAGTATTGCTAGTAATAATTAATAATGGTTATAATAACAACGATAATAATTATGAAAATTTAACAATTATGAGAAAAACAATGAGAATAATAATCAAAATAACTCATAGTCAATGTTGTTTTTGTTAAAAAATTTATTTTGTGGTTTTTTTATGCATGATATTTCAAATCTAATATCACGTAAATAAAAAACATACGAAGCTAATAATTTTTATTAGCCCAAATAGTTGGAAAAACAGGCCAAATTATCTACAGTTAAAAAATAATTAATAGATTTTGCTAGTTCAAAAATAAAATATAACTTTTATACATGCAAAGTTTGATATAATAAAACACATCAACACAACCTATTATAACAACAAGATCATTGAAGGCTTAATATCTAAAAATATCGTTACTAACACTACTAAATCAATAAAATTTATTAAACAAACCCGAGAAAAAAAAAATCAAAAATATAACAAAAGAGAAAGTAAGAAAAAAAAACTACAATTATTATTATTATTATTATTTTTATTGCGTTAATAATGAAAAAAAACAAAATTAAATCAAAGAATAAAAAAAACCAAAAAAATCCAACAAAAGAGCCAACAAAAAAAATAAAATAAAAAATAAAAAACTATTAGTTGAAAAAAATATCATTTGATGTAAAAATAAAAAACAATTATCTACAGTTAAAAAATATATAAGAGACTTGCCTTGTGTTTTACCACAGCCACAATCAAAAAATTTAACATGTAAAACAAAAGTTAATGGTCATAGATTTTTTAACCTATACATCTAAGAGAGATAATCAACCTATAAACCTTTCGATGTATGTCATAGATTTTTTAACCTATACATCTAAGAGACATAATCAACCTATAAACCTTTCGATATATATATATATATATATGGTGATAATAATTATTTTAAAGGTATTTTTTCTTAAAAATATGTGAGACTAATTATATATTTTAATATTTATTTAATATTAACATCTTAAAATATATATATATATATATAAAAAATAAATTAAGCTGTTTTTTACATATCTCAAATTAATTTAATTTTAGTGTTCTGAAATAGTTTTAATATAATAATATGAAGAATAAATCATAAAAAAAATATTGAATTAATGCCTTAAAAATATATATAAAAATGAACTAAATTTTGTTCAAAAAATATAAATTAATTTAATCTCACTATTTTAATATCATGTCAAATATAATAATATGAAAAATAAATCTTAAACAATAAAAATAAATCATTTAATTTCTTTTATAACAATAATGATAGTGACAACGATGATATTTTCACTAATAATTAGAATATAAAATATTTATAATAATGATTGTAATGGTAGCTATAATAATTATGACAATTTAACAATCATGATACTAACAATGAGAATAATAATTGAAATAATTCATTAGTCAATGATATTTTTTGAAATAAAAATTAATTTAAACTAAAAATATATCAAGCTACACATAAGCAAAATATATGAAAAAAACACAAATATAACAAATCACTAACAACATAAGATTCAATATATATGCATAAAAAAGAATTTCAATTTTATTTCATGCCACCAAAGCTAAACTTCCTCTATTTTTTAGAGCAAGCCGCATTTAATACAAGGATAAATAACAATAAAAATTAAAAGTCAAAACCAAGAGTATAGATACATAAACACAAGCAAAAAATTAAAAACTATCCTGGAAGGATCAAAAAAATAATAGGATCCAAACTAAACCAAAAATAAAATAATACAAAACAAGACATTATATATGTAGAAATGAGACCAATTGTTTTTTTATCCCAACAGCTTACAATATTACTAATTTAATGTTAAGATAACCAATTAAAATACACACAAAATCAATCAGATTGTTTTATAAAAAAAACCAACGCAACGCGTGGGCAAGAAACTCGTAACATTTAAATGTTATGCTTTTATAATTAAATATATGAAATTAATTTATCAGATACTATTTTATTTGGAGGAGACTTTCAAAAATAAATGGTATCGAGAGTGCAATTTTTCTCATTGAGAATAAAAAATATTTGAGGAAACTACAAGTTGACAGCATCTCTAATAGGGTGTTTGACATTGTGTTTTAAAAAAGTTTATGAAAAAATTAAAAAAAAATTATGTTTTACTTTAAATTAAATTTATTTGATGTTTTTATATTATTTTCATGTGTTGATGTTAAAAATAATTTAAAAAAATATTATTTTAATGCATTTCTTAAATAAAAACAAAAACAACTGCAAGTACACTTCCAAACAAACACTAACATATAGCTAGAGGGATGGAAATGAAACAAGTGGTCACTCAAAGTTCAAGTGGAGTATTTAAGGGAATTGGGGTAATTGATAGATCCTCTAACTTTTTGTTTGCTTTTTCAAGATATTCATCTGGTTATCATCATAAGAAAAAGGAGAGAGAAAAAGAGGAAATTGGAAAGACGATTCCACTCTTTTCATTTGATTTGATACAATTACCTAATAAGCTAAATCAACTTGCACATTCATCGTAGTGAAATTATTATAGTAATAGACACAGATCATTATGAATTGTAATAGTGAAATTATTATTTTATCCCTTCTCCGCACAATAATTTTAGCCTTGGAATCAGGAGTATTTTTTATTTTCTACATTTCTGTGCACAATTAAATAACCATAAAACCTTCTAATAAGACAAAAACCAAGAGTTTTCAGCTGAAATTTCACGGTAATTGCACATTTTAGTGCACAGTAAAATAGCTCTTTTACCCTCAAATAAGATAAAACACAAGGGTTGCCTGCGAGGTGTTTCAGGCATTTTAGGTTTTTTGAAAAATGTGTAAATACGGATATACCTTCATATAAGATCAAATCCAAGAATTAGATGCAGAGGTGTTTAGGTAATTCTATGTTTTTTCAAATATTTTATTCTCTGGATACTGTGGGGCGTCTGAGATGGGCTAAAGGTTTTTTTTGCCGCATGCTCCTTTCGGGTGGTGCGTGCGGCTTAGATTGTTAAAAATATTTATTCGGCGTCTCACCGGATACGCTGTCATGTCTTCTTCCTCATAGTGGTGCGTGTGTCATCCAACAGTGATAAGTTGAACTTTGTTTTTCACTTTTCTCTTTATTACAGGCTAAATTATACTGAAATCCTCTTTGTTTGTGGTGTTTTCATGTTTGTCCATGTTCTTTAAATTGTTTGATATAGTCTTTAATGTCGTGATATAAGTTTTGATTTGTTTCAATTGTATCTTTCAATTGAAATTAATTTTATATTTCGTTGACATTTTGGTTCTTAATCTTTTATTTTCTGTTTTTGGTTTTAAATCGCTTAATATTTTCAGCACATAAAGTTTCGATTTGTTCAGTTTTGTCCTTCCATTGAAAATGATTATATATTCTATTTTCATTATGTCCCTTATACTTTTAATTTTTAATTTTAATTCTTTTATTTTTTATATTTCTGAAATAGTCTCTATTTTTATGCATGTTTATATATGATCGTAGTTTTGGTTTTTAATTTCTATTATTTTCTCTTTTATTGAGGTTATATGTTTTTAAAAAAAACTTTAGTTCTTAAATTTTAGTTTGTATTTGTGATCATTTGAAAATTAATATTTCCTATTTTTTTCTCATTGCACTTTCTTTTATTTTTTTAATTATTTTTATTTAATCATCAAGTAAAATGATTTTTTTTAGCTAATAATATTTATTTTTGTTTATCATTTATTTCATTTTATTTTATTCTCTTTTGTTAAAGTTTTAGGTTTTTTTATTCTTTGATGTAATTTTATTTTTTCCATTATTTACGCAATAATAATAATAATTTTATTTTTTTTCTTGTTTACTCTTTTGTTATAGTTTCTTAGTTTTGTTATTCCTCGAGATAATTTAATATTTTTATTGTTTGAGCAGTAACAGTAATGATAATTTTATGTGTTATAATCATGACAATAATAGTGACATTATTAATCATAATGATAATAGCAATTGTAATTTATTGTGATAATTATAGTGCTTATGGTGTTAATAATTACGGATTTGATGATACTAATAACAATAAATACTAATTATAATTTCAATTATATTAATAAAAATAATTGATTATCATAATTATTATTGTTGTAATAATAACAATGATTATAACAATAATGATTGTGGCAACGATAGTACTGCAAATAAGAATCAAAATATTGATTATTTACAATGATGGTTATAATGACAGTTATAATGATTGTGATAATTTAACAATCATTTAATAACAATGAGATATTAATCGAAATAATTCATTAGTCAATGTTCTTTTTGTTAAAAATGGTTTTTTTTTTGTTAAAAATGGACTATTGCGACCTTTTTATATATGATATTTAAGATTTAATATCATGTTAAAAAAATACGAAGTCACACGTAGACAAAACAAGTGGGAAAGTTGGGCCAAATTATCTAAAATAAAAATATATACGAGCCACTTACCCTACACTTAGGGCAACCCACATGAAATTAAATATAAATTTCAAGGTGACATAGTTTTTCTTAAAATATATATATTGAGACAACAACTCATTTGATCACTCTAAGTTTCAAGACTTACTTCTAACCCGTGACTCTAAATAAATGAAAAATAAGATAAATAAAGGGAAATAAAAAACCATGGTTGCACAAGCTTATGGCAACCCACATGTATGGACCTACTGTTCCAAATCTCGACCACCATTAGTGTTAGAAGCTGAAGAAGTCAACAATTTTGATAAAAAAAACAACAACATTATAACCCCTTCTCAGCTAAAAACTCCTAAAAGCACTATTAGAACTTCAAAATACCTATCTCTAAGTATCTAAGTAACATTTAACCAATCTAAAAATACCTAATCATCATTTAATCTAAAAAACTTCTTGACATGAGATTTACCCTCACATGCAATTGGAAGGCCAAAAAACACCTCAATGGAACTATTTTGATGAACAATAAAATGAAAACAATACCTCCAAAGTTAAGAAGCATTGATGTACACGAGTAAATAGATTTTTTTTTTATATATATAGTTAAATAATAAATATACTTTTTGGCCAAAAACCTTAGGTCATAGAGTCAAAAGTAGCGTGGTCTTTTTACCTTGTATTTTTTTAATTGTTGGTTTAATATCATTCCAATATAAATTAATATTAATTAAATTAAAAAGTTGTTAGCTTGTGCACACATGCTATATAATAGGAGGTGCAACACACTTTAGACGGTGCGTGTGACACCTCCTGATTGTGGAAAATACATGTTTGTCATCCCATGTGATTCTTTTATATCTGCTTTTTTTTTTAGTTGACACGTGTAAACATATAGTGATTGGATTATTGTTAATGGGCCTCCCTTTTTTTTCTCCTTCATCACTCTCTTTTACTTGGAAGAATTAATTGTAGTCCTTTTTTTTCTTTTGTTATGGTGTTGTTTGTTTTTAATGTAATCATTCAATCTATTTGTCATATATAATGTTTTTCAATTTGGTATTTCTTTTGATCTCTTATATTTTTTTTCCTTGATATTTTTATCAAAGTTTTTATGATTTTTAATTTTATTCTTCAAATCAAGTTTATAGTTTTTTCCAATAGTAATAATAATAATGGTGGTGGTAGTAACACTGGTAGTAGTAATTAAACTAATAATGTTAATAGTAGTGATAATAGTAATAATAATGATAATTATGATATTTTTTATATCTCATGTTGCTGATGGTAGGTTAGTCAAATTAATCTATGTGTTAGTTAAGTTATCTCTAGTTGACTCAAATTATCATCACCTAGATATTTTAATATATTAAAAAATTGATCCAATATTTATGAGTCGTTGATGAAACCACATCAAAGTTGACGTATGTAACACTAATATAATGATGGAGTAAACAAAAAATAGCCATCTTGTATGTAAAGACGAAAATGTGAATTAATAATTTGCTTGATAGTGTCACTTGTATGTATCATAATTCCTTATAATAAACTTTGTATCACATAACCAAATGGAATAATGAAGAGACATTTAAACCAGAAAAAAGAACAAGTTCAAGCAGGAATCTCAATAAAATATTAAATAAATCACCAAATATTGGAAAGTTACCTGAAAGTTGAAAAGACTAGGGGATTGTTCGGGATTCTGGTTGTTTTTAAAAATGTTTTTTATTTAGAAATATATTAAAATAATTTTTTTTTTTTAAATTTTAAATTATTTTTGATATCAGCACATGAAAATGATCTAAAAACATCAAAAAAATAATTTAAACTGAAAAATAAAAATAAAAAAATTTAATTTTTTTCAAAAAAAACTTTCTAAAATACAGTATAAAACACCTTGATTGCCTATTGCCTTCTTCGTCATGTTGTTCAGGCCCCAGTAAGGATAAAATCAAGACCCAGCAGTCTCGCCAGCTGTGTCCTGTTGTATCTTGTCTACGGAGGGTGTGGTATTGCCACATGTCAATAAGATTCTTAACTCAATTAAAAAACCCTAAAAAGCCTCATAGGCTCAAATTGATTAGACGAAATCTTCAGGCAGTGGACTGTTACATCTCCCCCTTCACAGCTTGGTGGTTCAATGAGAATGGTTAAGAACCCTGAGCATATTGACCAGGTCAAGATGGGATGTCTGTTATTGATGAGCTGGTAAAAATTCTATGGTGGGAGATTGGATACGATTTTGATGACTTGATATTATCCATAGGCTTGTTATATGCTTAGATTTGTGTTCTCGCATCCCTTTCATGAACGGTCTGTTTACCATTGTTTTTTTGTTAAAAAAAAATTATAATTTATTTTAAATTAAATGTTTTTGGTGATTTTAAATTATTTGATACGTTGATGATAAAAATAGTAAATATCAAAAATATTTTTTTAAGAAAATATCATTTTAATATATTTCTGAATAAAAAATACTTTGAAAAATAACTTCAACTACTCTATTAAACAGGCCTAAAGTCTATAAGTATAACCACGTGGGCGTAGTCATGGGCATAATCGTTGGTGTAGCCACTTGGGCATAAACTGTTGGCTTAGCAACTAGCATCACATGTCATTGGCGTAATTGTAAACATAGTCGCTAGCGTAGGTGTCGTTGCGTTGAGGTTTCATCAACCATGAAAAGAGCTATTGAGAAACAAGAATGAACTAACTTTTTATTCAATTCTCTTTGACAAAGCCAATGATGAGGCTTGAAAAAATCATCAAGAAAAAGATTATGGGTGTTTTTCATGGGTTGATAAAATTGGATTTAGAGGACTCGGTTGCCTAATGGAATTGCAAGAAAAACATTGTGATGCCTAAGTTAGTATAATGTTTATATATGTGATGGGAAAAATAAGTATTCTTTAGGCTTAAATCTTGTACTAAACTTGTATCGTGTTAGACTTACGTTGAGTTTGTGTTGTTTAAAGACATGAAGTCTAAAGAGATGAGTTATTGCCCTTTTATGCTCTTACAAAGATATTTATGGAAATGTGTGTGTATAAAACATCATGCATGTCTTATTAGACTCAATTCAAAAATTAATATTATTTTATATGTTTTTTTCATGTATAATTATTGGTCATGTAAAACTATCCTAAGCAAATGGATCCAAATATCAAAGGAAAATTTACATGTAGTACATCATACAAAGCTTTGGGCTCATGAATAATAGTGTAGCCTATGAGCCATGTTTGTCTTGTCCACCACAACTAAAAATAAATAGGGATTAGATGGTCAAGGTCATATAATTTAAGTTGTTTTTACCAATAAATGTTAACTAGTTCTACATTGCGTTTAAGATTTCAAATTAATTTTTAATTTAAAAGAAAAATATCAATGTTCTTTGTGTTTATTGATATCAAGATTTTTAATGAAATGAATTGATAAATCATAGAAATAGTTGTGAATAATAATTAAATATTAAAGCATAAACTTTACCATCTGGTAAGAAGTAAAAGATTGATGAATATTCAAATATTTCTCCTTAATTGTCTTTTTCATCCTATACATTTTCTTTTATTTTGCTCTGAGGCTAATTATAGTCTCTAAAGTACATAATTCTTTTTATAAATACATTATGCAAATATAATTTATCTATCCAAAGATTTATTTTAAAGATAAATTATAATAATTTCTTTGAGATATTTTGAAATTATAGAAATAATTTCAAAGACTAGTCACTATCTAGGAAAAAATAAAGTAATTTTTTTTAATAAAATAAGAGAGAATATTAATTAAACATTAAATTAGAAAGAAAAAAAACTAGGCATGCTAGGCTTGATCTAAGAAAAAAGTCCTATAGTGTTTGGGCTTAAAAATCCAGGCATGTGTGTGTGTTTTTTTGTTTCAAAGAAAAACAAACAAATTTCATCCATTCTTGTTTTAAAAAATAATGTCTATGCTTTTTGTGTTGATTTTGGTATTTGTTTTTCAATTTTGTTTTAACTATAATCTAAAATTATATTTTATAATACCAATATATAATTTGATATTGAAATATTCTTTGATAGTCTGCATATGCAAGATCATATAAAACATAAAAACTATCAGCATATAAGATTATGCTAATGTAACTTGTAAGGATAAAATTGAGATGAAATCAAGTTTGATAACTTAATTGAGAAATATAAAAATCCAAGGACCTAAAAACATGTTATGAATAATAATGTAAATAAGTGTTGATGAACAATGCTCAATAACTTTATTGTTATATAATAATTTTAACAATTATATGTTAATCATTTAAGATTTGTTTTATGTTTATAACCATCTTTATTAAAATTTGTATACTTCTATAAATTTGTTTAGTTAATCAACAAAAATGGATTAATACCTTGTTTGCCCTTGTATTCTTTCTTTTTAATGTAATTTCTCATTGAGATTTTTTTATTACTATTTACATGTAATTCTATTAAATGTATGACATTTGTTAAAAAAATGTACATGGACTATAATATCATTCCTTGAATTAAGAAAATAATAAAGTGAGGATTTACTTATAAATGTTTAAAAACATATAACAAATTTGGAAATATATAATGTGATAATAAAAAAAATAAGGAAGAAGAAAAATGTTAAACTAACAAACCTATATTATTTATAATAAAAAAATTATTTTTATGTAAAACTAAATTACCTGAAAAACATAATTAACCTCAAAAAATATATTTCATAGCAAAAACAAATCCCAAAAAAATGATCTAAGTTAGATGTGTGGATCTAGGTTGCCTAGCGTCTTTAGACCTTAAATTGTTTTTAGAAACATAGGTTTAGAGTAGACTTATGCATGTAGACTAACTTAAATTTTTCTCTCTTGCAAGGGGATATGTTCTATTCTCTATCTCTATTTTAAAAAAAATAAAAATTAAAGAAAATGTTAATAATCCAAACATCACTGTGATGAACAAAAAATTAAGACTAGGGTTTTTTAATGTGAAAAAAATACTTTTTAGTTATTTCCTCCAAAATACAACTAATAAATATTTTTAAAACCTTTTAAAATCAATTTTTTGAAGTCAACCCTCTAAAATGGATCAAAAACACAACATCAATTTTTCTAAGCATGATGAAAATTTAAAACAATTATTATGCAACTTTTCCTGTCAAATAAATTATCAACACAAAAATATACAAAACAATGATTTTTGTTGCCAAAAAATTGCATAACCAACAATTTTCATTTTTAGTTGACTTTCTTTATCCTCTCTTGAAGTCACATACTAAAAAATGATCAAAATAAAATTTGTTGAGAATATGATAATAGACATCTGTTCTCTTTTTAATTTTATTTCAGTTATCTTAATTTAGCATTTATTTTTATATATAATTGCAAGTTATAGAAAGATTTAATTGTTATAAAAACATTAAAAATGAGAGAGAGAGAGAAAGCTTCAATAAAGCACCATGAAAAAAACCTAATATTATATATGATATAAAACAATGACACATTGATTGAACTAGTAACTTTGTAGTTTGGCCATATCTTAGATGGAATCCATTTTAATAACATTAGTTAATAATCTATTTATACTTTAGGGATAACTTAACTAAAGTTATAAATTGTTAATTTTAGAATTTATGTGATTAGTCAAAATACTGGTCCAAAAACCTATATTAATTAATTAATAATAATAATAATAATAATAATAATAATGGAATCCATTTTCTCATGTAATATCTCTTTTATACATAATAAATATTGAATATTACTTTTAAAATACTTTAAAACAATGCAGACACAATGTTAATTATTTGTAGATATCGGAATGACTTTAAATCATGTGCTTGTATTGCAGAGGAGAAAACAATTCCAAAATATTGTCATTAATGGAAAAGAAAAGGACTTGTATTTTCTTTAGGTTTAGTGGAATGTCTTGTTTGACATTGCTTTTCAAAAGTGTTTTTTAAAAAAATTAAAAAAATAAATTATTTTGTACTTTAAATTAATTTTTGTATGTTTTTAGATCATTTTTCATGTGTTGATGTCAAAAATAATTTTTTTAAAAATAAAAAAAATATTATTTTGATACATCTCTGAATGAAAAACATTTTTAAAAACAACATCAATCTCACTCCCAAACAAGCATTAGATATGCCAAATGAGTGCTCAATATTGGCTTAATTGCTTATTTAAAAATATAATTGAAATTATTTTTAAAAATATATTTCATTTTAAAATACATCAAAATAATTTTTTTTAAAAGAATATCTTATAAAGATATGCCAAACAGGGCCTAGACAGGATAGTACCAAGTGACATTTAAAGCTGCTCAACGCACGATGACAAAGCACAAGAGATGCCTATCTATACGGGCTCATGTCTGTATTTCAGTAACACCACATCTTCACGAAAAGCTTGTCCTATCCTATATGCATATTTGAGAAATAATTTGTTAATGTCACCATAATTATAAGCAAATTATTTCTCAAAAAATATTTTTGAAAAGTATAAAATGCTCTAAAACATGTTATAGTAACAAACTAGTTAATTCCCCGCACTACGTTACGAGCGGAGCAAATAATTTTTACAATTGTTGAGATTAAAATATAATATTTTAACATGTAAAGTTTGATATAATAAAACAGATGAACATACCCTATCATAACAACAATAATATCGAAGTCTTAACTTTTAAAATTATCATCACTATTACTATCAAAACAATAAACATTATAAAACTAACCCGAGGAAAAAACACAAAAAAGCAAGTAAGAACAAAAACTAAAATTATTATTATAAAAAAACAGAATTCAATTTCTAACAAATTAAAATGAACTTAACATTAAGTTAATCGCTTGTTTTGGTAAAATAGAATTCAATTTTAATATTTAAAACAACCATATAGTATATTAACCAAATTTGACAATAAAACAAAAATGCAGCCTTTTTTATTGTACATAAATATTAGTCCTTAAATTATTTTTTATTTTGATCCCTATTTATTAAATTTATAACATTTCATTCATATACTTTATTTGTTTTGCGTTTTAATCCCTAGGTTATGAGATGAGAGAAAGAGACTCTTAAAAATAGAGAAAAAGTGATAATGTTATCGGTTGTCCATAATCCCGTAACCAAGAAAATTGATCTTAATTTCATTGGGTTTCCTTTGACTATAAATTTTTTATTTAAGTGTTTTTAATTATTATCTTATTAAAAAAGTAGATTGGGACTTAAGAATATGTTCATATTCATAATGATTTTTTTATATTTTTTGATTGATTAAAAATTATTTTAAGGTTAAATATAGTTTATTGAGATTTATACAAGGTTTGTTTATTAAGTGTTTGTAGTCGAAAAAAGGTTGCGAATGGATGTTTTGAATCCAAGGACTCAAGTCATGCCTTTCCGGCTACCAAAAATGGTTAAGGTAGAACAATTTTATGACTTGTCATCTGTTTTTATTTTTATTTTAAATAAAAATATATCCAAATGAGAGGGTCTAGCCTTCTAAGCCTATGTGCTTTCCTGTAAACTCTTTTTTTAGAGAGAAAAGGTTTTAAACCTTTCATTTTTATTCTCACATTTAGAGGAAATCATTATCATGAGGGATTTAGAGAAGAGTAATAAAGGTATTGTGGGAGTGAAAACTTTATTTTAAAAAATAAAAAATAAACACATCTAATCAAGAAACACAATAAAAGGGGAAATAACTTGTTTAATTAAGTTAAAAGAATAAGGCAGGATACATATTAAACTCAAATAATGTATGTTGATGTTAAATTATGAGGTTGTAAGCAAAATCTCTAATTCTATTGAGAATTAGGGTTTATGAAAAATTAAGAAAATGTGTTCTTTTGAAAGATTACATAATATAACCCTAAGATAATGCTTTATTGGTAGAAATAAGCAAGAATTTTAAAGAAACATTTTGGGTGAGAACTCGCGAGAAGTTCAACTAACTTTGAATTTTATGGGTAAGGGTATTTTTCATGGGATTTTGTATGATTAGGGAAGAACATAAAAAAAAAAGGGGTAAGTCATTAGTATGGACACATTTTATTGAATAAAAGATGAAATCCTCAAATCTTTAAAATAGGGTCGATGGGGAAAGATTTGGGGAAATTAGGTTTATTGTGAAAACATGTCTAAATTATATTAGTATAAGGTTTAATTAAGAAAACTTATATTGATTTTATGGAGAGAGAAAAACCCTACACCTTATGAAGATAGGTTTGACCAGAACAATGGTTATATCTTGTTGAAATTTATGCACGGTTATGGTGGAATAAACTTAAAAATATGATAAAATTAATTATGCCTAACAAACTAGAAGGAAAGATGAGTTTCTTAAATCCTTTAATATTAGAACTTATAGTATTTTAGTGTGTATTCTTGGAGAATTCATTTTGAGAAACAACTAAATCAATTTAAAAAACAATGAGACCTTTTTGATTATTTTTATAGATAGTCCAATTTTGTGTTTTGGTTTTCTTTGATTCTTTTTGGGTTGTTTAAGGAAAATGGGTGATGGTTATGTGAAAAAGAAACATAATATGTTTGTATGCATAAAATAAGCTTATATGATATTATTGCTTATATTGGAATGTTTAAAGTTTAAAATTTTAAGTTTAATGTGTGATAACGTAAGAGTATGTGTATTAATGAGTAAAAAGTAATCAAATTTATTAAAAGAATATTGACAAGTTCATTCTTGTTATTTGAAAAATGAATTTGATTTAAAACTTTAGGCGATGCGTGAGAGACATTGGCTGCTGGATCTCAGGAAAGCAGAACAAGACCATTACGAGAAACAAATAGGTGTTTGTCATGTCAATCTTTTTAATTTACATTTATTTATATAAGTCTTTGTTTTCAGTATTAAGAATCATGGTTGTCAAAATCGCGAGTTGACTCGTACAATCATCCGATTTTATGAGCCGACTCATCAAACCTTGTCAACTCGGGTAGAAAAATCGATTTTGGTCAAACTCGGTCAAACTCGATCAAAATCATTCAAAATCGTAAAATCAGACCGATCTGGTCCGATTTTACGATCCAGCTAATTTTAAGCCTGATGCTTCAAAATTTTAAAGCAAATTGCCTAATTCATTCGCC
This sequence comes from Salix brachista, assembly GCA_009078335.1. Classification (NCBI taxonomy): domain Eukaryota; kingdom Viridiplantae; phylum Streptophyta; class Magnoliopsida; order Malpighiales; family Salicaceae; genus Salix; species Salix brachista. The sequence continues at coordinate 7,604,986 of CM018589.1, read as the reverse complement.
TCCAGATGTTTATATTTATACACAAAATTTTTTGCCTTCTCAATTATTTATCCGATATGGGATAAATTGAGTAAGGAAAAATTTAAGCCTTGCCAGTTGCCTCGACTGATTAAAACTGAAGAGTGAAGAATATTTAAACTGAACAAACAATGCGGGATAATACTATTTGTCCCAAGTGGGACAAATTGCATTGTCCCACATCGGACAAATCAATTTGTCCAGCATTTTCGCTAGACAAATTGTGTATATATATATATATACATTAATTTCTTTTTATAAAAAATATATATTATAAAAAAATAAAACTATATATATATATATATATATATATATACGTCAAGGAATCACTCTAGAAAATCAGTAATATTAACTTTAAAATTTATACTTAATTTTTTTTATTTTTTACTTTAAATTAAAAAAATGATGTTTTTAAATCATTTTCATGTCCTGATATCGACATAATTTGTTGGAGTTGGAGCTAGCACTAGTAATATCGGTGTTGGTACCAGTATTAGTACTGATAATTCTTTCAATAATAATGTTTTTGATGAATGTATTAAAAATAAAGAGGAAAATGATGGTCATGAGACTGATTTTAATTTATATAGCACATCAACAAAATATTTATTTTAAATTTGTTAGTTTTTACCTAATGAAATTCTATGGAAATAATTGTTTTGTAATGTATTTTTAAGTTATTTGGAATTATATATGAACCTTAACTAATGAAGTTTTACGGCCATAATTATGTTGAATTGTATTCGAAAATATTTTACTTATGATTTTATGATTTTTCTACCTATACGATTTTAGCCGTGATTTTGTCCAGCATTTCCGCTGGACAAATTGTATACATATATATATTAATTTTTTTTATAAAAAATATATATTATAAAAAAATAAAATGGAAAAAATAGTTTTTTATAATATATATTTTTTATAATTTTTTTTAATATATATATATATATATATATATCATTGAATCACTCTAGAAAATATGTAATATTAACTTTAAAATTTATACTTAGATTTTTTTATTTTTTACTTTAAATTAAAAAAAAATGATGTTTTTAAATCATTTTCATGTCCTGATGTCGAGATAATTTGTTGGAGTTGGAGCTATCACTAGTAATATCGGTGGTGGTACCAGTATTAGTACTGATAATTCTTTCAATAATAATTTTTTGATGAATGTATTAAAAATAAAGAGGAAAATGATGGTCATGAGACTGATTTTAATTTATATAGC